>CM046465.1:21980271-23309709 GCA_025506415.1 Flaveria robusta | reverse complement strand
ACAACAACCACAATAACAACGACAACAACGACAATAATGACCACAATAACAACTACAACAACAACAACAACAATGACGACAACAACAACTACTACGACAACCACGACCACAATGGTTACAACGACAACGAGAACAACAACAACTACTACGATAACAATGACTATAGCAACAACAACTATGACAACAACGACCACAACAACAACAACGACAACAACAACAACAACAACGACGACGACAACCACAACCACAACAACGAGAAAAACAACAACAACAACAACGACAACAACAACACTAACAACAACAACGAAAACGACAACAACAACAACAACAACAGTAGGATCAGCAGCAAGAACGACACCATCAACAACAACGACGATGACAACGACAACAACAACAACGACGACAAAAACAACGACAACAACAACTACTACGACACCAATGACCACAACAGTAACGACAACAACAACAACAGCATTGACAACGAGAACAACAACAACAACTAATGCAACAACGACTACAACAACAACAACGACAACAACAACAACAACTATGACAACAACAACCACAACAAAAACAACGACAACAATAACAAAATAAACGACATCAACGACAAAAACAACAGCAACAACCACAACAACCACAACAACAATGACAACAACAACAATGACAACAACAACACTAACAACAACAACAATAGCAGCAACAACGACACCATCAACAACTACGACGACGACAACTGCAACAACAACGACTACGACGACATCCACAACAATGACAACTACTACGACAACAACGACCACAACAACAACATTGACAACGACAACAACAACAACCATAACAACAATGACAACAACAAAAACCGTAACAACAACGGCGACAACAACAACAACAACGACAACAACAGCAATAACAACGACAACGACGACGACAACCATGACGACAACCACAACGACAACGACAAAATTAGCAACAACGATAACAACAACAACTACAACAACGATGACAATGACAAAAACAACAACAATGACAACGACAACAAAAACAACAACGACAACGACAACAGCAACAAGAATAGCAAAAACAACGACGAAAACAATGACAACAACAACAACAAGAACGACAACGACAATGACAACAACAACAAGAACGGCCAAAACAACAACAACAACGACAACGACAATGACAACGACAATAAAAGCTACAACAACAACAAGAACAACAACAACGACGACAACGACAATAACAACAACAACGACAACAACAACAGTAACAACGACGACGACAACAAGAACAACAACGACAACGAAAACCACAACAACGACGACAACAACGACAACTACAACAACAACGACCACAACTACAACAACAACAACAACATTGACAACGACAACAACAATAACAGCGACGACAACGGCAACAACAACTACTACTACAACAACGACCACAACAGTATGTTGTCGTTGTCGTCGTCGTTGTCATTGTTGTTGTTGCTGTTGTCGTTGTCGTCGTCGTCGCGTCATTGTTGTTGTGGTTGTTGTTGTCGTCATTGTCGTTGTCGTCGTCGTTGTTGTCATCATAGTTATTATCATCATCGTTGTTGTCGTCATCGTTGTTGCCGTCGTCGTTTTTGATGTCGTCTTTGTTGTTGTCATCGTCGTTGTAGTCGCCGTCGTTGTCGTCATCGTCGTTGTTTATGTCGTCGTTGCTGTTGTTGTTGTTGTTGTTGTAGTCGTTGTTGTTATTGTAGTTGTTTTTTTTGTAGTTGTTGTTATTGTTGTCATTCTCGTCATTGTCGTTATGGTTGTTGTTGTTTTCGTCGTCGTTGTTGCTGTTGTTGTCTTCGTTGTTTTTGTTGTTGTTGTCGTTGTCTTTGTGGTTGTTGTTGTTGTCGTTGTTGTTGATGCTCTTGTTGTTGTCTTTGTTGTTGTTGTTGTTGTCTTTGTTGTTGTTGTTGTTGTTGTTGATGTTGTTGTTGTTGTCATCATCGTCATCATGGTTGGTTGATGTCGTCGTCGTCGTCATTGTCATCGTCATTATGGTTGTTGTCGTCGTCGTTGTCGTTGTGGTTGTCGTCGTTGCCGTCGTTGTTGTCATTGTCATTGTCGTTGTCGTTGTTGTTGTGGTTGTTGTTGTTGTTGTTGCCGTTGTTGTTGTCGTTGTTGTTGTTGTTGTTGTCATTGTGGTTGTGGTTGTTGTTGTCATTGTGGTTGTGGTTGTTGTCATCGTTGTTGTCGTCTTCGTGGTTGTCATCGTCGACGTTGTTGTCATCGTTGGTGATGTCATCGTCGTTATTGTCGTCGACGTTGTTTTTGTCGTCGTTGGTGTTGTTGTCGTTGTTGTTGTTATAGTTGTTGTTTTTTTAGTTGTTGTTATTGTTGTCGTTGTTGTCATTCTCGTCGTTGTTGTTGTCTTCGTCATGGTTGTTGTTGTTGTTTTCGTCATCGTCGTTGTTTTTGTTGTTGTCGTTGTCATTGTGGTTGTTGTTATTGATGCTGCTATTGTTGTATGTGTTGTTGTTGTTGTTGTTGTTGTTGTTGTAGTTGTCGTTGTGGTTGTTGTTGTTGTTGTTGATGTTGTTGTTGTTGCCGTTGTTCTTGTCGTTGTTGTTGTTGTCGTTGTTGTTGTTGTTGTTGTTGTCATTGTGGTTGTGGTTGTTGTTGTCATTGTGGTTGTGGTTGTTGTCATCGTTGTTGTCGTCTTCGTGGTTGTCATCGTCGACGTTGTTGTCATCGTTGGTGATGTCATCGTCGTTGTTGTCGTCGACGTTGTTTTTGTCGTCGTTGGTGTTGTTGTCGTTGTTGTTGTTATGGTTGTTGTTTTTTTAGTTGTTGTTATTGTTGTCGTTGTTGTCATTCTCGTCGTTGTTGTTGTCTTCGTCATGGTTGTTGTTGTTGTTTTCGTCATCGTCGTTGTTTTTGCTGTTGTCGTTGTCATTGTGGTTGTTGTTATTGATGCTGCTGTTGTTGTATGTGTTGTTGTTGTTGTTGTTGTTGTTGTAGTTGTCGTTGTGGTTGTTGTTGTTGTTGTTGATGTTGTTGTGGTTGTTGTCATCATCTTCGTCGTTGTTGTTGTTGTCGTCGTCGTCGTCGTCGTTGTTGTTGTTGTTGTTGTTGTTGTTGTTGGTGTCATTGTTGTAGTTGTATCATCGTTGTTGTTGTTGTCGTTGTTGTTGCTGCTGTTGTTGTCGCCGTTGTTGTTGTCGTCAACGTCGTCATTGTGGTCGTTGTTGTTGTCGTCGTGGTTGTTGTCATCGTTGTTGTGATCGTTGTTGTTGTCCAAGTCTTCGTTGTTGTCGTCGTCGTTGTTGTTGTCGTCGGTGTGGTCGTCGTCGTTGTTGAAGTCATCGTTGCTGCTGTTGTTATCGTCATCGTTGTGCTCGTTGTTGTTGTCGTCGTGGTTGTTGTCATCATTATTGTCGTTGTTGTGATCGTTGTTGTTGTCCTCGTCTTCATTGTTGTCGTCGTCGTTGTTGTCGTCGTCGGTGTGGTCGTCGTCGTTGTTGTTGTCGTCGTTGCTGTTGTCGTTGCTGCTATTGTCGTCGTTGCTGTTGTTATCGTTGTTGTTCTGGTCGTTGTCGTTGTCTTCGTCGTCGTCATCGTCGTCGTCGTCGTTGTCGTTGTCGTTGTCGTTGTCGTTGTTGTTGTTGTTGTCGTTGTTGGTGGTGTTGTTGCTGTTGTTGTCGTTGTTATTTGTCATCGTCGTGGTTGTCGTCGTCGTCGTCTTTGTTGTTGTTGTTGTTGTCGTTGTTGTGGTTGTCGTCGTCGTGGTTGTCGTCGTCGTCGTTGTTGTCGTCGTCGTCTTTGTTGTTGTTGTCATCGTTGGTGTTGTCGTCATCGTTGTTATGGTTGTCGTTCTTGATGTCGTCATTGTTGTTGTCGTCGTTGCTGTTGTTGTCGTTGTCATTGTTGTCGTCTTCATCGTCGTTGTCGTCTTCATCGTCGTTGTCGCTGTTGTCGTTGTCGTCGTCGTCGTTGTTGTCGTCGTCGTTGTTTTGGTTGTTGTAGTTGTTGTTGTTGTTGTTGTCGTCGTCGTTGTGGTTGTTGTCATCGTCGTTGTTGTCATCGTCGTTGTTACCGTCTACGTTGTTGATGCCGTCGTTGTTGTCGTCGACGTTGTTGCCGTCGTCGTTGTTGATGTCGTCGTTGTTGTTGTCGTCATTGTTGTTGTCGTCGTCGTTGTTGATGTCGTCGTTGCTCTTGTTGTCGTTGTTGTTGTAGTCGTTGTTGTTGTTGTGGTCGTTGTTTTTGTAGTTGTTGTTATTGTTGCCTTACTCGTCGTTGTCGTTGTCGTCGTCATAGTTGTGGTTGTTGTTTTACTCGTCGTCGTTGTCATTGTGGTTGTTGTTGTTGTCGTTGTTGTTGTTGTTGTGGATGCCGCTGTTGTTGTCCTTTATATTGTTGTTGTTGTAGTTGTCGTTGTGGTTGTTGTTGTTGTTGTTGATGATATTGTTGTTCTATCGTCATCGTCATCGTGGTTGTTGTTGTTGTGGTCGTTTTTGTCATCGTCGTCATCGTCGTTGTTGTTGTTGTCATCGTTGTTGTCGTTGTCGTTGTTGATGTCATCGTTGTTATGGTCGTCGTCGTTGTTGTTGTCGTTGTCATTGTTTTTGTTGTTGTCATTGCTGTTGTTGTTGTCGTCGTTGCTGTTGTCGTCGTCGTTGTTGTTGTTCTTGTTGTCGTTGTGTTGTCGTCGTGGTTGCTGTCATCGTGGTTGTCGTCGTCGTTGTTGTCTTCATCGTTGTTTTCGTCGTCGTCATTATTGATGTCTTCGTCGTTGTTGTCATCGTCGTCTTTGTTGATGTCGTTGTCGTAATTGTCGTCGCCGTTGTTGATGTCGTCGTTGCAGTTGTTGTCGTTGTTTTTGTAGTCGTCGCTGTTGTTGTGGTCATTTTTTTGTAGTTGCTGTTGTTATTGTTGTCATTCTCGTCATTGTCGTTGTCGTCGCCATGGTTGTAGTTGTTGTTGTCTTCGTTGTTGTCGTCTTCGTTGTTGTCGTCGTCGTTGTTGTTGTTGTTGATGCTGCTTTTGTTGTCGTTATTATTGTTGTGGTCGTTGTCGTTGTGGTTGTTGTTGTGGTTGTTGTTGTGGTTGTTGATGTTGTTGTTGTCATCATCGTCGTTGTGGTTGTTGTTATTGTGGTCGTTGTCGTCGTCGTCATCGTTGTTGTCGTCGTTGTTGTTGTAGTTGCAGTTTTCGTCATCGTTGTTGATGTCGTCATTGTGGTGGTCGTCGTTTTTATTGTCGTCGTTGTAGTTGTCATCGTTGTTGTTGGTGTCGTTGTTGCTGTTGTAGTCGTTGTCGTTGTTGTAGTTGTTGTTGTTGCTCTTGTTGTCGTCCTCGTTGTTTTCGTCGTGGTTGCTTTCGTCGTTGTCGTCGTCGTCGTCGTTGTTGATGTCGTCGTCGTTGTTTTCGTCGTCGTTGTTGATGTCGTCGCTACTGTTGTTATCGTTGTTGTTGTTGTGGTCGTTGTTTTTGTAGTTGTTGTTATCATTGTTGTCATTGTTGTCATTTTTGTCGTTGTCATTGTCGTCGTCATTGTTGTCATCGTCGTCGTACTTGTTTTCATCATTGTTGTCGTCGTCGTGTTGATGTCGTCATCGTTGTTGTCATCCTCGTTGTTGACGTCGTCATCGTTGTTGTCGTCATTGCTGTTGTTGTTGTTGTTATTGTAGTCGTTGTTGTTGTGGTCGTTGTTTTTGTATTCATTGTTGTCATTGTTGTCATTCTAGTCGTCGTAGTCGTGTTGTTGTTGTCTTCGTTGTTTTTGTTGTTGTTGTCGTTGTCATTGTGGTTGTTGTTGTTGTCGTTTTCGTCGTTGTTGTTGTTGTCGTTGTCGTTGTCATCGTTGTTGTTGTTGTTGATGTTGTTGTCATCATCGCCGTCGTGGTTGTTGTAGTTGTGGTCGTTGTTGTCATCATCGTCGTCGTCGTCATTGTTGTTGTTGTTGTGGTCGTTGCTGTCGTTGTTGTTGTCATTGTTGTTGTCGTTGTTGTTGTTGTTGTTGTCGTCGTTGTTATTGTGGTTGTTGTCATCGTCGTCTTTGTTGTCATTGTTGTTATTGCTGTTATCATTGTTTGTTGTCGTTATTGTGGTTGTCGTTGTCATTGTTGTTGTTGATGTAGTTGTTTTTGATGTAGTTGTCGTCGTTGTCGTCACCGTGGTTGTTGTTGTTGTTGTTATCGTTGTTTTTGTGTCGTTGTCGTTGTTGATGCTGCCGTTGTCATTATTGTTGTTGTTGTGTCATTGTTGTTGTTGTAGTCGTTGTTGTTGTTGTCGTCATGCTTCTTCTTGTTGTTGTTGTTGTCGTCGTCGTCGTTGTTGTTGTCGTCATTGTTTTTGTTGTTGTTTTCGATGTCATTTTGGTTTTGTTGTCATTGTTGTTGTTGTTGTCATTATAGTTGTCGTTGTGGTTGTTGTTGCTGTCCTTGTTGTTGTTGTTGTCATTGTCATGGTCGTTATTGTTGTCTTTGTCCTTGTTGTTGTTGTTGTTGTCGTTGTAGTGGTTGTCGTTGTCGTTGTCATCGTTGTTGTTGTTGATGGTGTTGTTCTTGCTGCTGATCCTACTACTGGTGTTGTTGTTGTTCTTGTTGTTGTTGTCATTTTCGTTGTTGTTGTTAGTGTTGTTGTTGTCGTTGTTGTTCTTGTTTTTCTCGTTGTTGTGGTTGTCGTTGTTGACGTTGTTGTTGTTGTCGTTGTTGTTGTTGTGGTCGTTGTTGTCGTAGTTGTTGTTGTTGTCGTTGTTGTTGCTGTAGTCGTTGTTATCGTAGTAGTTGTTGTTCTCGTTGTCGTTGTAACCATTGTGGTCGTTGTTGTCGTCATAGTTGTTGTTGTCGTTGTTGTCGTCATCGTCTTCGTCGTTGTTGTTTTTGTCATCGTCGTTGATGTTGTTGTTGTCATTGTTGTTGTTGTTGTTGTCATTGTTGACGTTGTTGTTGTTTTTGTTGTTGCTCTTATGGTCACTGTTGTCGTTGTTATTGTGGTTGTTGTTGTCATTGTCATCGTCGTCGTTGTTGCTGATCTTGTTGTTGTTGTTGTCGTTGTTGTCGTTGTTGTTGTTGTTGTTATTGTTGTTGTTGTTTTTCTCGTTGTTGTGGTTGTGGTTGTTGTTGTTGTTGTTGTGGTCGTTGTTGTCGTTGTTGTTGCTGAAGTCATTGTTATCGTAATAGTAGTTGTTGTTGTTGTTGTCGTTGTTACCGTTGTGGTCGTTGTTGTCGTAGTAGTTGTTGTTGTTGTCGTTGTTGTTGTTGTTGTCGTCGTTGTTGTTTTTGTTCTTGTGGTCATTATTGTCGTTGTTGTCGTTGTTATTGTGGTTGTTGTTGTCGTCATCGTCGTCGTCGTCATCATTATTGTTGTTTTTGTCGTCGTCGTTGATGTTGTTGTTGTCATTGTTGTCGTTCTTGTTGTTGTTGTCACTATCGTTGTCATTGTGGCTGTTGTTGTTGTCGTTGTTCTTGTTGTTGTCACTTTTGTTATGGTTGTTTTTGTTGTCGTTGTTGTTGTTGCGGACGTTGTTGTTGTTGTCGTTGTTGTAGTTTATTTTGTTGTTGGCGTTGTTGTTGTTAGGGTCGTTGTGGTCCTAGTTGTTGTTGTTTTGACGTTGTTGTCTAAGTAGTTGTTGTTGCTCTCGTTGTCAATGATGTTGTCGCTATTGTCGTTGTTACTGTTGTCGTCGCTGTTGTTGTTATTTTCGTTGACGTCGTTGTTGTTGTTCTTGCTGTTGTTATCGCCGTTGTTGTTGTGGTCATTATCGTTCTTGTTGTTGTCGTTGTCGTTGTTGTTGTTGTTGTTTTGGCCATTCTTGTTGTTGTCATTGTCATTGTCGTGCTTGTTGTTGTCGTTGTCATTGTTGTCGTCGTTGTTTTTGCTATTCTTGTTGCTGTTGTCGTTGTCGTTGTTGTCGTCGTTGTTTTTGCTATTCTTGTTGTTGTTGTCGTTGTCATTGTTTATGTTGTCGTTGTTGTTGTTTTTGACATTGTCCTCGTTGTTGTAGTTGTTGTTGTTGTTATCGTTGTTGTTGTTTTTGTTGTTGTCGTCTCGACGTCTTCGTCGTCGTCGTCGTTGTTGTTGTCGTTGTCGGTGTTGTTTTTTTTCATTGTCGTTGTTGTTATAGTCGTTGTTGTTGTTGTTGTTGTTGTTGTCAATGTTGTCGTCATCGTCGTCATGGTTATTGTTGTTATCGTTGTTGTGGTTGTTATTGTCTTCATCGTAGTTGTTGTTGTGGTTGTTTATTTTGTTGTTGTCATTGTCAATGTTTTTGTCGTTGTTGTTGTTGTGGTCGTTGTTGTCGTAGTTGTTGTTGTTGTTCTCGTTGTCAATGTTGTTGTTACTGTTGTGGTCGTTGTTACTGTTGTGGTCGTTGTTGTAGTAGTAGTTGTTGTTGCCGTTGTCGTCGCTGTTATTGTTGTTGTCGTTGTCAATGTTGTTGTTGTTGTTGTCGTTGTGGTCGTTGTTGTTGTAGTTGTCGTTGTTGTCGTCGTTGTTGTGGTTTTCGTTGTCGTTGTTGTTCTTGTTGTCGTCGTCGTTGTTACTGTTGTTGTTGTCGTTGTTGTAGTTATTGTCGTTGTTGTAGTTATTGTCGTTGTTCTTGTTGTTGTTGTAGCTTTTATTGTCGTTGTCGTTGTCGTTGTCGTTGTTGTTGTTGTTTTGGCCGTTCTTGTTGTTGTTGTCATTGTCGTTGTCGTTCTTGTTGTTGTCGTTGTCATTGTTTTCGTCGTTGTTTTTGCTATTCTTGTTGCTGTTGTCGTTGTCGTTGTTGTTTTTGTTGTCGTTGTCATTGTTGTTGTTTTTGTCATTGTCATCGTTGTTGTAGTTGTTGTTGTTGTTATCGTTGTTGCTAATTTTGTCGTTGTCGTTGTGGTTGTCGTCGTGGTTGTCGTTGTTATTGCTGTTGTTGTCGTTGTTGTTGTTGTTGTCGCCGTTGTTGTTACGGTTTTTGTTGTTGTCGTTGTTGTTATGGTTGTTGTTGTTGTCGTTGTCAATGTTGTTGTTGTGGTCGTTGTTGTCGTAGTAGTTGTCATTGTTGTGGATGTCGTCGTAGTCGTTGTTGTTGTAGTTGTCGTCGTCGTAGTTGTTGATGGTGTCGTTGTTGCTGCTATTGTTGTTGTTGTTAGTGTTGTTGTTGTCATTGTTGTTGTTGTCATTGTTGTTGTGGTTGTTGCTGTTGTTTTTGTCGTTGATGTCGTTTATTTTGTTATTGTTGTCGTTGTTTTTGTTGTGGTTGTTGTTGTCAAAGTTGTTGTTGTTGTTGTCGTTGTTGTTGCTGTAGTCGTTGTTGCATTAGTTGTTGTTGTTGTTCTCGTTGTCAATGCTGTTGTTGTTGTTGTCGTTACTGTTGTGGTCGTTGGTGTCGTAGTAGTTGTTGTTGTCGTTGTTTTTGTCGTCGTTGTTGTTGTTGTCGTTGTCATCGTCGTTGTTGTTGATGGTGTCGTTCTTGCTGCTGATCCTACTGTTGTTGTTGTTGTTGTCGTTTTCGTTGTTGTTGTTAGTGTTGTTGTTGTCGTTGTTGTTGTTGTTGTTTTTCTCGTTGTTGTGGTTGTGGTTGTCGTCGTCGTTGTTGTTGTTGTTGTTGTCGTTGTTGTTGTTGTGGTCGTTGTTGTCGTAGTTGTTGTTGCTATAGTCATTGTTATCGTAGTAGTTGTTGTTCTCGTTGTCGTTGTAACCATTGTGGTCGTGGTTGTCGTAGTAGTTGTTGTTGTCGTCATTGTTGTTGTTGTTGTTGTAGTTGTTATTGTGGTCATTATTGTCGTTGTTGTCGTTGTTATTGTGGTTGTTGTTGTCGTCATCGTCTTCGTCATCGTTGTTATTGTTTTTGTCGTCGTCGTTGATGTTGTTGTTGTCGTTGTTGTCGTTGTTGTTGTTATTGTTGTTGTTGTTGTTGTTGTTGTTGTTGTTGTTGTTCTGGTGGTCATTGTTGTCGTTCTTATTGTGGTTGTTGTTGTCATTGTCATCGTCGTCGTTGTTGTTGTTCTTGTTGTTGTTGTTGTTGTTGTCGTCATCGTTGTTGTTGTTAGTGTTGTTGTTGTCATTGTTGTTGTTGTTTTCTCATTGTTGTGGTTGTGGTTGTGGTTGTTGTCGTTGTTGTTGTTGTGGTCGTTGTTGTCGTAGTAGTTGTTGTCGTTGTTGTTGCTGTAGTCGTTGTTTTCGTAATAGTAGTTGTTGTTGTTGTCGTTGTTACCTTTGTGGTCGTTGTTGTCATAGTAGTTGTTGTTGTTGTTGTCGTTGTTACCTTTGTGGCCGTTGTTGTCATAGTAGTTGTTGTTGTTGTCGTTGTTGTCGTTGTTGTTGTTTTTGTTGTTGTCGTTCTTGTGGTCATTATTGTCATTGTTGTCGTTATTGTGGTTGTTGTTGTCGTCATCGTCGTCGTCGTTGTTGTTTTTGTCGTCTTCGTCATTATTGTTGTCTTTGTCGTCGTCGTTGATGTTGTTGTTGTCATTGTTGTCATTGTTGTTGTTGTTGTCACTATCGTTGTCGTTGTGGCAGTTGTTGTTGTCGTTGTTCTTGATGTTGTCACTGTTGTTATGGTTGTTTTTGATGTCGTTGTTGTTGTTGTGGACGTTGTTGTTGTTGTCGTTATCGTTATTGTTGTTAGTAGTGTTGTTTTGGTTGTCGTTGTTGTCGTTTATTTTGTTGTTGGCGTTGTTGTTGTTGGGGTCGTTGTTGTCCTAGTTGTTGTTGTGTCGTTGTTGTCGTAGTAGTTGTTGTTGCTCTCATTGTCAATGTTGTTGTTGTTGTTGTCGTTGTTACTGTTGTCGTCGTTGTTGTTGTTGTTGTTGTTGTTGTTGTGGTCATTGTTGTCGTTGTTATTGTCCTTGTTGTTATCGTTGTCACTGTCGTCGTCGTCGTCGTTGATGTTGTTGTCGTTGTGGTTGTTGTTGCTGTTGTTGTCGTTGTTGTTGTTGTTGTTGTCGTCATTATCATTGTCGTTGTGGTTGTTATCGTTGTCGTTGTTTTTGTTGTTGTCGTTGTCGTTGTCGTTGTTTTTGTTGTCGTTGTTGTTGTTGTGGTTGTTGTTACTGTCGTTGTCATCGTGGTTGTTGTGGTTGTTGTAGTTGTTGTTTGTGTTGTTGTTGTTATTGCAGTTGTTGTTGGTGTTGTTGTTGTTATTGCGGTTGTTGCTGTTGTTGTTGTTGTTGTTGATGTCGTCGTTGTTGTTGTGGTCGTTGTCGTTGTCTTTGTCGTCATTGTTGTTATCTTGGTCGTTGTTCTTGTTGTTGTCGTTGTCGTTGTTGTTTTTGTTCTCGTTGTTGTTGTTGTTGTTGTTGTCGTCGTCGTCATTGTTGCTGTTGTTGTTATTGCTGTTTTTGTCATTGTCGTTGTCATTGTGGTTGTCGTCGTTGTTTTTGTTGTTTCCATTGTCGTCGTTGTTGTCGTCGTTGTTGTTATGGTTGTTGTTGTCGTTGTCAATGTTGTCGTTGTTGTGGTCGTTGTTGTCGTTGTGGTTGTCGTCATCGTTGTAGTTGTCGTCGTAGTTGTTGATGGAGTCGTTGTTGCTGCTGATCCTACAGGTGTAGTTGTTGTTGTTGTTGTGGTCGTTGTCGTCGTCATCGTCGTTGTTGTTGTTGTTGTGGTCATTGTCATAGTTGTTGTCGTTGTTTTTAGTGTTGTTTTTGTCGTTGTTATGGTTGTCATTTATTTTGTTGTTGTCGTTGTCAATGTTGTTGCCGTTGTTGTTGTTGTGGTCGTTGTTGTCGTAGTAGTTGTTGCTGTTGTTATTGTTGTCAAAGTTGTTGTTGTTGTTCTCGTTGTCAATGTTGTTGTTGTTGCTGTCGTTATTACTGTTGTGGTCGTTGTTGTCCTAGTAGTTGTTGTTGTTGTCATCATCGTTGTTGTTGTCGTTGTCAATTTTGCGGTTGTTGTTGTCGTTGTGGTCGTTGTTGTTGTAGTTGTTGTGGTTGTCGTTGTTGTTGTTGTTCTTGTTGTCATCGTTATTACTGTTGTTGTCGTTGTTGTTGTTATTTTCGTTGTCGTCGTTGTTGTTGTTCTTGTTGTTGTTGTCGCCGTTGTTGTTCTGGTCATTATCGTTCTTGTTGTTGTCGTTGTCGTTGTCATTGTTGTTGTTGTTTTGGCCGTTCTTGTTGTTGTCATTGTCGTTGTCGTTCTTGTTGTTGTCGTTGTCGTTGTTGTCGTCGTTGTTTTTGCTATTCTTGTTGCTGTTGTCGTTGTCGTTGTTGTCGTCGTTGTTTTTGGTATTCTTGTTGCTGTTGTCGTTTTTGTTGTTGTTTTTGTTGTCGTCGTTGTTGTTTTTGTTGTCGTTGTTGTTTTTGGTATTCTTGTTGCTGTTGTTGTTTTCGTTGTTGTTTTTGTTGTCGTCGTTGTTGTTTTTGTTGTCGTTGTTGTTTTTGTTGTTGTAGTTGTTGTTATTGTTATCGTTGTTGTTGTTTTTGTTGTTGTTGTTGTCGTTGTCGTCGTCGTCGTCGTCGTTGTTGTAGTTGTTGCCGTTGTTGTTGTTGTTGTCGTAGTCGTTGTTGTTTTTTTTTCATTGTCGTTGTTGTTGTAGTCATTGTTGTTGTTGTTGTTGTTGTTGTTGTCATTGTCAATGTTGTTGTTGTTGTCGTCATCGTCGTCATGGTTGTTGTTGTTGTTGTGGTCGTTATTTTCTTCATCGTAGTTGTTGTTGTGGTTGTTTATTTTGTTGTTGTTGTTGTCAATGTTGTTGTCGTAGTTGTTGTTGTGGTTGTTTATTTTGTTGTTGCCATTGTCAATGTTGTTGTCGTTCTTGTTGTTGTGGTCGTTGTTGTCGTTGTAGTTGTTGTTCTCGTTGTCAATGTTGTTGTTGTTGCTGTCGTTGTTACTATTGTGGTTGTTGTTGTTGTAGTAGTTGTTGTTGTTGTCGTTGTTTTTGTTGTTGCCGTAGTCGTCGTTGTTGTTGTTGTTGTCGTTGTCAATGTTGTTGTCGTTGTTGTAGTCATTGTCGTTGTTGTCGTTGTTGTTGTGGTTTTCGTTGTCGTTATTGTTCTTGTTGTCGTCATCGTTGTTACTGTTGTTGTCGTTGTTGTTGTTCTTATCGTTGTCATCGTTGTTGTTGTTCTTGTTGTTGTTGTCGCTGTTGTTGTTGTGGTCGTTGTCGTTGTTGTTATTGTTGTTGTCATTGTTGTTGTTGTTGTTGTTTTGGCCGTTCTTGTTGTTGTTGTCATTGTCGTTGTCGTTCTTGTTGTTGTCGTTGTCATTGTTTTCGTCCTTGTTTTTGCTATACTTGTTGCTGTTGTCGTTGTTGTTTTTGTTGTCTTTGACATTGTTGTTGTTTTTGTCATTGTCATCGTTGTTGTAGTAGTTGTTGTAGTTATCGTTGTTGCTATTTTTGTCGTTGTCGTTGTCGTTGTTGTTGTCGTTGTGGTTCTCGTCGTCGTTGTCGTTGTTTTTGCTGTTGTTGTTGTCGTCGTTGTTGTTATGGTTTTTGTTGTTGTCGTTGTTGTTATGGTTGTTATGGTTGTTGTTGTTGTTGTTGTCAGTGTTGTTGTTGTTGTGGTCGTTGTTGTCGTAGTAGTTGTCGTTGTTGTGGATGACGTCGTCGTCGTTGTTGTTGTAGTTGTCGTCGTCGTAGTTGTTGATGGTGTCGTTGTTGCTGCTACTATTGTTGTTATTGTTGTTAGCGTTGTTGTTGTAGTTGTTCTTGTTGTCAATGTTGTTGTTGTTGTTGTTGTTGTCATTACTGTTGTGGTCGTTGGTGTCGTACTAGTTGTTGTTGGTGTCGTTCTTTTTGTCGTTGTTGTTGTTGTTTTCGTTGTCAATGTTGTTTGTTATTGTTGTAGTTGTGGTCGTTGTTGTCGTAGTTGTTGTTGTTGTCGTCGTTGTTGTGATTATGGTTGTCATTGTTGTTCTTGTTGTCTTCGTCGTTTTTATTGTTGTTGTCGATGTTCTTGTTATTGTCGTTGTCTTCATTGTCGTTGTTGTCGTTGTTGTTGTAGTCGTCGTTGTCATTGCTGTTGTTGTTATCGTTATTGTTGTTGTTGTTTTGTTGTTTTGTTGTTTTTGTCGTTGTTGTTGTTTTTGTCGTTCTCGTTGTCGTTTTGGTTGTTGTTGTTGTCCTTGTTGTTGTTGTTGTTGGGGTTGTTGTTGTTGTTTCTGCTGCCACTGCTACAACTGTTGTTGTTGTTGTTGTTGTTGTTGTCGTTGGCATTGCTATTGTTGTTTTTGTTGTGGTTGTTTTTGTTGTTGTTGTTGTTGTCTTTTTCGTCGTCGTCGTCGTCGTTGTTGTTGTTGTTGTTGTTGCCGTTGTTGTTGTTGTTGTCGTTGTCGTTGTTGTTTTTTTGTCGTTGTCGTTGTTGTTGTAGTCGTTGTGGTTAATGTTGTTGTCATTGTCAATGTTGTTATTGTTGTTGTTGTTGTCGTCGTCATTGTCAATGTTGTTGTTGTTGTCGTCATCGTCGTCATGGTTGTTGTTGGTGTTGTTGCTGTGGTCGTTGTTGTCGTCATTGTAGTTGTTGTTGTTGTAGTTGTTGTTGTGGTCGTTGTTGTCGTTGTTGTTGTTGTTGTCGTTGTTATTGTGATTGTTGTTGTCATCGTCTTCTTTGTCGTTGTTGTTGTTGTTTTTGCTGTTGTCGTTGTCGTTGTTGTTGTTGTTTTTGCTGTTGTCGTCGTTGCTTGTTGTTGTTATGGTTGTTGTTGTGGTCGTTGTTGTCGTAGTAGTTGTCGTTGTTGTTGTTGTCGTCGTTGTCTTCATCGTCGCCGTTGTCGTCGTCATCTTCGTTGTTGCAGTTGTCGTCATCGTAGTTATTGATGGTGTCGTTGTTGCTGCTGATCCTGTTGGTGTTCTTTTTGTTGTTGTTGGGGTCGTTGTTGTCGTCGCCGTGGTTGTTGTTGTTGTTGTCGTTGTTGTTGTTGTTTTTGTCGATGTTGTGGTTGTCGTTGTTGTCGTTTATTTTGTTGTTGTCGTAGTAGTTGTTGTTGTTGTAGTCGTTGTTGTCATAGTTCTTGTTGTTGTTCTCGTTGTCAATGTTGTTGTTGTTGTTGTTGTCGTTGTGGTCGTTGTTGTGGTTGTCATAGTCGTTGTTGTTCTTGTTGTCGTCGTCGTTGTTATTGTTGTTGTCGTTGATGTTGTTATTGTCGTTGTCGTCGTTGTTGTTGTCATTGTCGTTGTCGTCGTTGTTGTAGTTGTTGTTGTTGTTGTTGTTGTTGTCGTCGTTCTTGTTGTGGTCGTTTTTGTTTTCGTTGTCGTCGTTGTCGTCATTGTCGTTGTTGTTGTCGTTGTCGTTGTTGTTGTCATTGTTTTTGATCTTCTTGAGGTTTGTTGTTGTCGTTGTCATTGTTGTTTTTGTTGTCGTTCTTGTTGTTGTCGTTGTTGTTGTTTTTGTTGTTGTTATCGTTGTTGCTGTTTTGTCGTTGTGGTTGTCGTCATCATCGTCGTTGTTTTTGTTGTTGTTGTCGTTGGCGTTGTTGTTGTCGTCGTTGTTGTTTATGGTTGTTGTTGTTGTCGTTGTCATTGTTGTTGTGGTCGTTGTCGTAGTAGTTGTCGTTGTTGTGGTTGTTGTCGTCGTTGTCATTGTCGTTGTCAATGTTGTTGTTGTGGTCGTTGTCGTAGTAGTTATCATTGTTGTGGTTGTTGTCGTCGTCGTCGTTATTGTAGTTGTCGTCGTCATAGTTGTTGATGGTGTCGTTGTTGCCACTGATCCTGCTGGTGTTGTTGATGTTGTTGTTGTCGTTGTTGTAGTCGTTGTTATTAGTGTTGTCGTTTTTGCTGTTCTTGTTGTCGTTGTTGTTGTTGTGGTTGTGTTGTCATTGTTGTCGTTTATTTTGTTGTTGTCGTCGTTGTTGTCGTCGTCGTTGTCGTTGTTGTTGTTGTTTTTGAAATTCTCGTTGTTGTTATGGTTGTCGTTGTTGTTGGTGTTGTTGTTGTTGTTGTTTCTTCTGCCATTACTACAACTTTTGTTGTTGTTGTTGTCATTGGCATTGTTATCGTTGCTTTTGTTGTCATTGTCGTTGTTGTTGTTTTTATTCTTGTTATCGCTGTCGTCGTCGTGGTTGTTGTTGTTGTTGCCATTGTCGTTGTTGTTTTTCTTGTCCTTGTTGTGGTTGTCGTTGTTGTTGTAGTCTTTGTTGTTGTTGTTGTCATTCTCAAAGTTGTTGTTGTTGTTGTCATTGTCAATGTTGTTGTTGTTGTTGTCGTCGTCATCAACATCGTGGTTGTGTTGTTGTTGTTGTTGTGGTCGTTGTTGTCGTCGCCGTAGTTGTTGTAGTTGTTGTTAAGGTCGTTGTTGTTGTTGTTGTTGTTGTTGTTGTTGTTGTTGTCGTTGGTTTCGTTGTCGTTGTTGTCATTGCTGTTATCATTTTTGTTGTCGTCGTTTTTATGGTTATTGTTACTATCGTTGTTGTTATCGTTGTTGTTGTCGTTGTTGTTGTCGTTGTCATTGTTGTTGTTGTTTTTGTTGTCGTTGTCGTTGCTGTTGTTGTTTTTGATGTTGTTGTCGTTGTCGTCGTCGTCGTTGTTATTGTTCTTGCCGTTATCATTGTTGTTGTCGTTGTCGTTGTTGTTGTAGTCGTTGTTGTTGTTGTTGTCATTGTCAATGTTGTTGTAGCTGTTGTTGTCATTGTCAATGTTATTGTTGTTGTCGTCATCATCGTCGTGGTTGTTGTTGTTGTGGTTTTTGTTGTTGTGGTTGTCATTGTTGTAGTTTATTTGTTGTTGTCGTTGTTGTGGTCGTTGTTGTCTTCATCGTAGTTGTTGTTGTGGTCGTTGTTGTCGATGTTGTTGTCGTTGTTGTTGTTGTCGTTGTTATTGTGGTTATTGTTGCCATCGTCTTCGTTTTCGTTGTTGTCATTGCTGCTATCATTGTTCTTGTCCATGTTGTTGTTATGGTTGTTGTTACTGTCTTTGTTGTTGTCTTTGTGTTAGTTGTCGTTGTTGTTGTTGTTTTTGTTGTTGTCGTTGTCGTCGTTGTTATTATGGTTGTTGTTGTCGTTGTCAATGTTGTGTTGTTGTTATCGTCGTTGTTGTCGTAGGATTTGTCGTTGTTGTTGTTGTTGTCGTCACCGTCGTCGTCGTCGTCGTCGTTGTTGTAGTTGTCGTCGTCGTAGTTGTTGATGGTGTCGTTGTTGCTGCAGATCCTGCTGGTGTTGTTGTTGTTGTTGTTGTGGTCGTTGTCGTCGTCGTCATTGTTGTTAGTGTTGTTGTCATTGTTGTTGTGGTTGTGGTTGTGGTTGTCGTTGTTGTCGTTTATTTTGTTGTTGTCGTTGTTGTGGTCGTTGTTGTCTTCATCGTAGTTGTTGTTGTGGTCGTTGTTATCGATGTTGTTGCCGTTGTTGTTGTTGTCGTTGTTATTATGGTTGTTGTTGTCATCGTCTTCGTTTCCGTTGTGGTCATTGCTGCTATCATTGTTGTTGTCGATGTTGTTGTTGTGGATGTTATTACTGTCGTTGTTGTTGTCGTTGTTTTTGTTGTCATTGTCGTCGTTGTTGTTTTTGTTGTTGTCATTGTCGTCGTTCTTGTTATGGTTGTTGTTGTTGTTGTTATCGCCGTTGTTGTCGTAGTAGTTGTCGTTGTTGTTGTTGTTGTCGTCGCCGTCGTTGTCGTCTTCGTCGTCGTTGTCGTAGTAGTCGTCGTCGAAGTTGTTGATGACGTCGTTGTTGCTGCTGATCCTGCTAGTGTTGTTGTTGTGGTCGCTGTCGTCGTCGTCGTTGTTAGTGTTGTTGTGGTTTTTGTTGTTGTTGTGGTTGTGGTTGTGGTTGTCGTTGCTGTCATTTATTTTGTTGTTGTTGTTGTTGTGGTCGTTGTTGTCTTCCTCGTAGTTGTTTTTGTGGTCGTTGTTGTCGATGTTGTTGTCGTTGTTGTTGTTGTCGTTGTTGTTGTTGTCGTTGTTATTGTGGTTGTTGTTGTCATCATCTTCGTTTTTGTTGTTGTCATTGCTGCTATCATTGTTGTTGTCGATGTTGTCGTTATGGTTGTTGTTACTGTCGTTGTTGTTTTGTTGTTGTTGTTGTTGTTGTTGTTTTGGTCGTTCTTGTGGTTGTTGCCATTGTTGTTGTTGTTGTCGTTGTTTTTGTTGTTCTTGTGGTTGTTGTCGTTGTTGTTGTTGTTGTCACAGTCGTCATCATTGTTGTTGTTGTTATCGTTGTTGCTGTTTTGACATTGTTGCTGTTGTTGTCGTCATCGTCGTCGTCGTTTTTGCTGTTTTTGTCGTTGTCGTTGTTGTTGTCCTCGTTGTTGTTGTCGGTTTCAATGTTGTTGTTGTCGTCGTTGTTGTAGTTGTCGTCATCGTAGTTGTTAATTGTGTCATTCTTGCTGCTGATCCTGCTGGTGTTGTTGTTGTTGTTGTGGTCGTTGTTTTTGTCGTCTTTGTTGTTGTTAGTGTTGTTGTTCTCGTTGTTGGTGTTGTGGTTGTTGTTGTTGTTTTTGTCGTTGTTGTGGTTGTCGTTGTCGTTGTTGTCGTTTATTTTGTTGTTGTCGTTGTTCTTGTCGTTGTCAATGTAGTTATCATTGTTCTTGTTGTGGTCGTTGTTGTCGTAGTTGTTGTTGTCGTTGTTGTTGCTATAGTCGTTGTTGTCACAGTTGTTGTTGTTCTCGTTGTCAAAGTTGTTATTATTGTCGTTGTTGTCGTAGTTGTTGCTGTCGTCGTTGTTGTGGTTGTCGTAGTCGTTGTTGTCGTAGTTGTTGTCGTCGTTGTTATTGTTCTTGTCGTTGTTTTTGTTATTGTCGTTGTCGTCGTAGTTGTTGTTGTCGTTGTTGTTGTTGTTGTTGTTGCTGTTGTCGTCGTCATCGTAGTTGTTGTTGTGGTCGTTGTTGTTGTCGTTTTCGTTGTTGTCATTGTCGTTGTCGTTGTTGTTGTTGTTTTGGTCGTTCTTGTGGTTGTTGTCACTGTCGTTGTTGTTGTCGTTGTTTTTGTTGTTCTTGTGGTTGTTGTCGTTGTCATTGTGGTTTTTGTTGTTATTGTCGTTGTTGTTTTTGTTGTCGTTCTTGTTGTTGTCGTTGTCGTTGTCGTTGTTGTCGTTGTTATTATGGTTGTTGTTGTTATCGTCTTCTTTCCGTTGTTGTCATTGCTGCTATCATTGTTGTTGTCGATGTTGTTCTTGTGGATGTTGTTACTGTCGTCGTTGTTGTCGTTGTTTTAGTTGTCATTGTCGTTGTTGATGTTTTTGTTGTTGTCATTGTCGTCGTTGTTGTTATGGTTGTTGTTGTCGTTGTCAATGTTGTTGTTGTTGTTATCGCCGTTGTTGTCGTAGTAGTTGTCGTTGTTGTTGTTGTTGTCGTCGCCGTCGTTGTCGTTGTTGTCGTAGTAGTCGTCGTCGTAGTTGTTGAGGGTGTCGTTGTTGCTGCTGATCCTGCTGTTGTTGTTGTTGTCGTTGTTGGGGTCGCTGTCGTCATCATCGTCGTCGTCGTTGTTGTTAGTGTTGTTGTCATTGTTGTTGTGGTTTTTGTTGTTGTTGTGGTTGTGGTTGTCGTTGTTGTGGTTGTCGTTGTTGTCGTTTATTTTGTTGTTGTTGTTGTTGTGGTTGTTGTTGTCTTCATCGTAGTTGTTTTTGTGGTCGTTGTTGTCGATGTTGTTGTCGTTGTTGTTGTTGTCGTTGTTATTGTGGTTGTTGTTGTCATCATCTACGTTTTTGTTGTTGTCATTGCTGCTATCATTGTTGTTGTCAATGTTGTCGTTATGGTTGTTGTTACTGTCATTGTTGTTTTCATTGTTGTCGTTGTCGTTGTTGTTGTTGTTGTTGCTTTGGTCGTTATTGTGGTTGCTGCCATTGTCGTTGTTGTTGTCGTTGTTTTTGTTGTTCTAGTGGTTGTTGTCGTTGTTGTTGTTTTTGTTGTCGTTCTTGTTGTTGTCGTTGTTGTTGTTGTTGTCACTGTCGTCATCATTGTTGTTGTTGTTGTTATCGTTGTTGCTGTTTTGAAGTTGTTGCTGTTGTTGTCGTCATCGCCGTCGTTGTTTTTGCTGTTTTTGTCGTTGTCAATGTTGTTGTTGTCGTCGTTGTCGTCGTTGTTGTAGTTGTCGTCATCGTAGTTGTTAATGGTGTCGTTCTTGCTGCTGATCCTGCTGGTGTTGTTGTTGTTGTTGTGGTCGTTGTTTTTGTCGTCTTTGTTGTTGTTAGTGTTGTTGTTCTCGTTGTTGGTGTTGTGGTTGTTGTTGTTGTTTTTATCGTTGTTGTGGTTGTCGTTGTCGTTGTTGTCGTTTATTTTGTTGTTGTCGTTGTTCTTTTCGTTGTCAATGTTGTTATCGTTGTTCTTGTTGTTGTCGTTGTTGTCGTAGTTGTTGTTGTCGTTGTTGTTGCTATAGTCGTTGTTGTCATAGTTGTTGTTGTTCTCGTTGTCAATGTTGTTGTTGTTGTTATTGTCGTTGTTGTCGTAGTTGTTGCTGTCGTCGTTGTTGTGGTTGTCGTAGTCGTTGTTGTTCTTGTTGTTGTCGTCGTTGTTATTGTTATTGTCGTTGTTGTTGTTATTGTCGTTGTCGTCGTAGTTGTTGTTGTCGTTGTTGTTGTTGTTGTTGTTGTCGTCGTCATCGTAGTTGTTGTTGTGGTCGTTGTCGTTGTCGTTTTCGTTGTTGTCATTGTCGTTGTCGTTGTTGTTGTTGTTTTGGTCGTTCTTGTGGTTGTTGTCACTGTCGTTGTTGTTGTCGTTGTTTTTGCTGTTCTTGTGGTTGTTGTCGTTGTCATTGTTGTTTTTGTTGTTATTGTCATTGTTGTTTTTGTTGTCTTTCTTGTTGTTGTCGTTGTCGTTGTCGTTGTTGTTGTTGTTTTCATTGTTGTCATTGTTGTTGTTGTTGTTGTTGTTGTTATCGTTGTTGCTGTTTTGTCGTTGTCGTTGTCGTTGTTGTTGTCGTCATCGTCGTCGTTGTTTTTGCCGTTATTGTCGTTGTTGTTGTTGTGGTCGTTGTTTTTGTCGTCTTTGTTGTTGTTAGTGTTGTTGTTCTCGTTGTTGGTGTTGTGGTTGTTGTTGTCGTTTTTATCGTTGTTGTGGTTGTCGTTGTCGTTGTTGTCGTTTATTTTGTTGTTGTCGTTGTTCTTTTCGTTGTCAATGTTGTTATCGTTGTTCTTGTTGTGGTCGTTGTTGTCGTAGTTGTTGTTGTCGTTGTTGTTGCTATAGTCGTTGTTGTCATAATTGTTGTTGTTCTCGTTGTCAATGTTGTTGTTGTTGTTATTGTCGTTGTTGTCGTAGTTGTTGTTGTCGTCGTTGTTGTGGTTGTCGTAGTCGTTGTTGTTCTTGTTGTCGTCGTCATTGTTATTGTTCTTGTCGTCGTTGTTGTTATTGTCGTTGTCGTCGTAGTTGTTGTCGTCGTCATCGTAGTTGTTGTTGTGGTCGTTGCCGTTGTCATTTTCGTTGTTGTCGTTGTCGTTGTTGTTGTTGTTTTGGTCGTTCTTGTGGTTGTTGTCGTTGTCGTTGTTGTTGTCGTCGTTTTTGCTGTTCTTGTGGTTGTTGTCGTTGTCGTTGTCGTTGTTGTTTTTGTTGTCGTTCTTGTTGTTGTCGTTGTCGTTGTTGTTGTTGTTTTCATTGTCTTCATTGTTGTTGTTGTTATCGTTGTTGCTGTCGTTGTCGTTGTCGTTGTTGTTGTCATCATCGTCGTCGTTGTTTTTGCTGTTATTGTCGTTGTCGTTGTTGTTGTCATCGTTGTTGTTATGGTTGTTGTTGTTGTAGTTGTCAATGTTGTTGTTGTGGTTGTCATCGTCATCGTCGTCGTCGTCGTCGTTGTTGTAGTTGTAGTCATCGTAGTTCTTGATGGTGTCGTTATTGCTGCTGATCCTTCTAGTGTTGTCGTCGTCGTCATCGTTGTTGTAGTTGTCGTCATCGTAAATGTTGATGGTGTCGTTATTGCTATTGATCCTGCTGGTGTTGTTGTTGTTGTGGTCGTTGTCGTCGTCATAGTTGTTGATGGTGTCGTTGTTGCTGCTGATTCTGCTGTTGTTGTTGTTGTGGTCGTCGTCGTTGTTGTTGTTAGTGTGGTTGTCGTTGTTGTTGTGGTTTTTGTTGTTGTTGTGGTTGTCGTTGTCGTTGTCGTTGTTGTCGTTTATTTTGTTATTGTCGTTGTTGTTGTCGTTGTCAATGTTGTTGTGGTCGTTGTTGTCGTAGTTGTTGTTGTTGTGGTCGTTGTCGTTTTCGTTGTTGTCGTTGTTGTTGTCGTTGTCGTTGTTGTTGTTTTGGTCGTTCTTGTGGTTGTTGTCGTTGGCGTTGTTGTTGTCGTTGTTTTTGTTGTTCTTGTGGTTGTTGTCGTTGTCGTTGTTGTTTATTTTGTCGTTGTCGTTGTTTTTGTTGTCGTTCTTGTTGTTGTCGTTGTCGTTGTTGTTCTTGTTGTCATTGTTGTTGTTGTTGTTGTTATCGTTGTTGCTGTTTTGTCGTTGTCGTTGTTGTTGTCGTCATCGTCTTCGTTGTTTTTGCTGCTGTTGTCGTTGTCGTTGTTGTTGTTGCAGTTGTCAATGTTGTTGTGGTGGTTGTTGTCGTAGTAGTTGTCGTTGTTGTGGTTGTCATCGTCGTTGTCGTTGTCGTCATCGTAGTTGTTGATGGTGTCGTTGTTTCTGCTAATCCTGCTGGTGGTGTTGTTGTTGTTGTGGTCGTTGTCTTCGTCGTCGTTGTTGTTGTTAGTGTTGTTGTTGTAGTTGTTGTTGTGGTTGGTTTTGTTGTTTTTGTTGTTGTTGTGGTTATCGTTGTCGTTGTTTTCGTTTATTTTGTTGTTGTCGTTGTTGTTGTTGTGGTCGTTGTTGTCGTAGTTGTTGTTGTCGTTGTTGTTGCTGTAGTCGTTGTTGTCATAGTTGTTGTTGTTCTCGTTGTTAATGTTGTTGTTGTTGTTATTGTCGTTGTTGTCGTAGTTGTTGTCGTCGTTGTTGCGGTTGTCGTAGTTGTTGTTGTTCTTGTTGTCGTCGTCGTTGTTATTGTTGTTGTCGTTGTTATTGTTGTTGTCGTTGTTGTTGTTATTGTCGTTGTCGTCGTAGTTGTCGTTGTCGTCGTAGTTGTTGTTGTCGTCGTTGTTGTTGTTGTTGTTCTTGTTGTTGTTGTTGTCGTCGTCGTAGTTGTTGTAGTGGTCGTTGTCGTTGTCGTTTTCGTTGTTGTCGTTGTTGTTGTTGTCGTTGTTTTGGTCGTTCTTGTGGTTGTTGTCATTGTCGTTGTTGTTTTCCTTGTTTTTGCTGTTTGTGTGGTTGTTGTCGTTGTCGTTGTTGTTTATGTTGTCGTTGTTGTTTTTGTTGTCGTTCTCGTTGTTCTTGTTGTCATTGTCGTCATTGTTGTTGTTGTTGTTGTTGTTGTTGTTGTTGTTGTTGTTATCGTTGTTGCTTTTTTGTCGTTATGGTTGTTGTTGTCGTCATCGTCGTCATTGTTTTTGCTGTTGTTGTCGTTGTTGTTGTTGTCATCGTTGTTGTTATGGTTGTTGTTGTTGTCGTTGTCAATGTTGATGTTGTGGTCGTTGTCGTAGTAGTTGTCGTTGTTGTGGTTGTCATCGTCGTTGTCGTCGTCGTTGTGGTTGTTGTGGTTGTGGTTGATGAGACGATTAGGGTTGCAAATCGGGTCGGTGTCCATGCAATTGAGTTTTTGGAGCAAATTAGAAAGGAAATTCATGGTGAAGGTGAAGAAGAATTTCCAAAATGAATTACCTATCTGTGAATTTAACTCGGGTACGAAACCCCCAAAAAGACGAAGTGGATTAGAGACTTGAAAACATCTCTTGGGGCATATTTTATGGCAATTCAGGAAATTAAGATTGACGAAGCAGATTTGTTTACCATATAGGGCGGTAAAAGCAAATGGTAGATCAGGAGGTTTGCTATCGTACTTGGATCCGTCAGCATTCATAAAGGTTAGCGTGATTAAAGATACAAATTTCTCGATGATTTCTAGAAATTTAAAGAGAACCGGGGAATTGTTGAATATTGTGGCCCTTGGTTGAAAAAATCAAAGAAAGCTGGTATATTATATAAGGTCGATGTGAAAAAGGCTTATGGTACACTAATGGAATTTACAACTCTTGGTATTAGCACAGATGAACTTTCCTCTTAAGTGGAGATCATAGGTTAATGCCTGCATATCATCGGCTAGAGCTTCAGTGTTTGTTAATGGTTCTTCGACTCAAGAGTTTTCCTTCAATGGTAGGTTAAGACATGGTGACCCCTTGTCCCCTTTCTTGTTCATAATAAGCGGTGGAGACCTTGTCGGGTATTATAAAATAAGCATGTTTAGAGGTGTATTTAAAGGTATCTATCATGCTCGCCATTGGGTCAAATTCTGTCACATTTTTCATTTGCGAATGATGTATTTCTTGGTGAATGTACAAAGAAAAACACACTCAACTTGAATAGAATACTTGGAAGTTTTCATTTGGTGTCTGGGCATAAAGTTAATCATAGAAAAAGTTTCTTATATGGGCTGGGAGTGGAGGCTAATCAAGTGGAGGATATGACGGATATATTACATTGTAGATCTGGAACTCTTCCTTTTATATATTTGGGTTTACAAGTTGGAGCACATATGAACTTAACTAGATTTTTGAGTCTGATAGTCGAAATGTTTAAAAAGAGATTATCCAGTTGGAAATCAAAGAATTTATCTTATGGTGGTTGTATAACTCTAATCCGATCAGTTTCAAAATCTCTTCCCACATATTATTTTTCATTATATAGCGGCCCCTTCGAAAATCATAAATGAATTGGAGTGGATGAGAAGAGAGTTCTTGTGGGGAGAAAAAATGGATCGAAAAAATAACAATTGGGTAGCTTGGAAGAATGTATGTTCACCAAAAGAGTTTGGGGGTGTTGGAATTGGGTCACTACGAGAGGCTAACATGTCTATGCTAGCAAAGTGGTGGTTGATATTTAAAGTGGAAGGGATAAAAGTGATATGGTGGTTCCAGCACAATCCTAGATCTTGGTCTTTTATTCCGGCAAGAATTTCACAACCAGGATGTGGAACTTAATTTTTATAATCCATCAAGAACTTAATGCTTACGGTTTGGATATCCATTAAAGTTTTGAAGGCCAATTTTCTTATGCCTTGTGACAAGAACACAATGAAACACTAATGGTTCTTTTCACCGAAACTAGCCTAGGATTTTATTATCAGGGATCTGATTTCTGCTTTTGGGATTATCAGTCTCGGTTCGTTGTGTTTTCTACCGGATTAGGTTGATCCTAGAAAGAACACAAGAAGATGAAAAGACGCAACGAGATACGCTAGAGTTCCAACCATGAGCAAGGGGATGATGGATGAGAATAATAAGATAGTATGACTAAGTTTTTATATTACCTTTCGAAACGACAGTCATAGCCAACAAGATTAATGTTATCATTTGTATAAAAAAGAGATAGGTTATTCATAAAGACAAAAGGCCAAATCCATAATTGTAACAAGATGTCAATTTTCCAATTAAATAACAAAAGTAAATAAAAAACATCTTTCATTAACATATAGATATAAGATCATTTGTTAGTTACTAAATAGGTTATAGATAAAGACAAAAGAAAGGTGTTACGTTTCGATATTACTTTCACATTTGTTAAGGCTTTCAGAGTCTACACAGATGTTGTACTCTAACTTTGTAGCCTATCATCTTTCATGTTAAACTTCCTTGTGTGGACCTGCAAAATTACCAATCAATTGATACTAAAATAGGTGAAACAAATCATTACAGCTAAGCTAGTTCATGAAAGATTTCAATAAAAGTAAGACCAAGTTCACATCAAATACCTAGAGTTATCATTTTCTTACAAAGGAATGGATATCGTGCACATAAATAATTCCATAGTCATGAATGGATGAGAAAACAAGTAGATAGTTGCCTTTAGCCTTTTACAAAAGCATCTTTGAATTTTAACCAAATAAGTTTAAACAATTTCTTTCACTTTTGCATGTAGATAAATGATTTGTTAGTTATTAGATAACCGGTGATAGAATTTTTAAATAAAAAAGGCTTAATCAATGAGGTACCAAACCACTTCCCAGCCTTAATTTCAATTTGCACTCCCTTTGTGTTGGTATTACCTGAATGCAACTAAATCCTCTTGGACTTTGATCATTTCTTCCAAGAAATGCTGCAATTTTTAAACAAAAAAGGCATAATAAATGAGGTACCAAACCACTTCCCAGCCTCAATTTCAATTTGCACTCCCATTATGATGGTTTTACCTGAATGCAACTAGATCCCCCTAGACTTTTGATCATTTCTTTCAAGAAATGTTGCAATTGATTGTATAATGCAGCTCTTCTTTTGTAAGCATTACATCTGAATTATTGTTGTTATTCAAACAGTTTGACCATGGAAGTCAAGATTCTGGTCCAAACAGTGTGCTGGATCAGATCTCTATGGAAATATAATGTTAGCCTTAATAAAATGGATGAATGTAACTATGTGAGCATAAAGAAGTAAAAGATATCCATACTTGATCAACTGAACAAGAGTTTGAGTAGCTTGAGGCTTCTCATCTTCTGAGTTCTTCACGTTGTTGATGGCTTCTAGAACTGAATTTTGAGTGTTCTGTTAACAAAAGTGCTCAACTCCTCACAAACGAATTAACAGGAGAATTGTACAAAAATTGGTTCTTTTATTAAATAATAACTCCTGTATAGTTGTTTGACAAAATGTTTTGTAAAAATACTTTATTAAATAATATCATCTGTTTTTCAAATCTTCCCCAAACCTGATGTTAAAGATAATCCAGTCTTGAGGGTGACATTGTAAACTCAAGAAAGTTGAAAACTCATGAAATTTGGCATGGGATTATAAAAGACAGAAACATTGTACTCTGAAATGTGTACCTTTCCCAGAAGGCCAAGTTACAGGACCAGTTAGTTGACTAATTGGGTCAAACAAACAGAGTGGTCCTTTGAAATCAAAGATTGAAATGGATGCCATTCGATCTTTGAGCACTAACCTTTCATGGATCTTAACATAACTAGCAATTTGTTCACATGAACAAGAAAATCCATAAACATAGGTTGCAACATCAAATTTTAATTAAAAAGTACTTCTCGCTATTCAAATAAATTCATGTTATAGAAATCAGGAAAAATAAAATTGGTTTATCATTCAATACCAGTGAGGCAATAAAGGACGAGTGAAGACATATCGTGCTCACAAAGAGTGCTACTGCGAAATTAGCTCCATATGTCACTACTATGATAACTGAGAAGAATACTTTCTGCACCTCATAAACAAACAGATTATGCTTTTATGATAGGAAAAATGAGCTGAAGAAACAAAAAGAATCAGAAAAAATATTAAAGGCATACTAAAGTCCATGTTTTAATGTCTAATCAACTTTCTCAAAGTACCATAAAATCTCATAGTTCTCTTAAGATATATCAACCCAACGTATGGCACCGAAAGACTCCTATAAAGCAAGAAAACGTTTATAACAGCAAAGTAAATTTTCAAATATGAGAAATTATATGTCTTCATTTTGGTCGTTACATATTGCAATGAGACGTATGAGGAATTAACTTAATCAATAATGATTTACTAGTTATTAGATAATGTATATGAAAAAATGTTTAAATAATAAATTAAATAAGGACTAACATTCCTAGGTGCAACAACAAACTTCAATGTCTAGATTGCCTATGAATTGCATAGCATCCAACAGACTAGAAAAGAGCTACCAGTTGAGCCTTCTTAATAATTATCAATATAATGATAGATGTTAAGAAATGCAACTTTAAGCAATGCTTAATGTGACAGAATGTAGATTTTCCGTTTAGAGTCACAATTAACCTGAAGAAGAAACTCCCACTCAAACATATGGCTGAATGGCCGGTGACTGACATCATGCAGGTGGCCTATGAAATAAGTTACTCTTAAAGAGTAATCCTAGTGAGTAATAACATAGCAAAGGCGACGCAATGATATTAGACAACATAAACCTATTTACTAGCATATTAATTACAATCTATATGATCATGCTCTAAGCCCTTCATATATAACCAGGCATGTTAATGAGCAAGGTAAGTATGGCAACATATTAAAGATAGTAGTTTGGCAATCAAGATGAACTTCTTACTTGCTCAACCTAACTTGGTCCACAGTTACAATACCGTATGCACCCTTCAATGTTTTTCCTTGCTTTGTAGTAAACTGCATGGCAAGATTGTATAGACACAAGTATATAAAAGACTGGTGTCAAAAACAATTTCTATCATTTAACTAAAAAGAGATAGTAAGTAACCCATAGGACACTTCTTAGCAGATTCTGGCAGGACATCCCAACTGCAACCAGATGTTCAAAAAGATACTTCTGGTTTTCGTATGCATTCATCTTATAAAAGTCAAAAAAGAAAAATTGGTTTATAAATCAAATACAAGTGAGGCGATAAAGAATGAATTACGAACTAACCCATAGGACTCTTCTCACTAGATTCTGGCAGGATCAACAAAGACCATCCTACTTACTCCTGCAGCTTCCATTGCCATTGTGTAAATGCTAGGCAGCTAGAAAAATAGGTCAGTTATTCATGTTCATTCATCTATTAGGAGTAAGAAAAGAAAAATTGGTTTATAAATCAAATACTAGTGTGGTGATAAAGAATGAATGAAGTCAGATTTCCTGTCCTCATAGAACCTTCTATTGTTAAATTAACTCCACATATATATCCAAAGCATATTTCTGCACCATGTATACAAACAGATTATGCTTTAATTATAAAAGAAATGTGCTAAAAAACAAGAACATGCTCAAAAGGTGTTCACAACATCTTAAAGTTCCAAGGTTTAATAACTACCTATACAGTGTTAAATGTTATGAAATGCAACTTTAAGCAGATACTCCATGTGACAGAATGTAGATTTTCTGTTTAGAGTTACAATTAACCTGAGGAAGAACTCCCACTCAAACATATGGCTGAATGGCCGGTGATTGACATCATGCAGTTGGCCTATGAAATAAGTTAAACTTAAAGAGTAATCCTAATAAGTAATAACATAGCAAAGGCAATATAGTGATATTAGACCACATAAACCTATTTACCAGCATATTTCATAGTGTCTATGATCAATGTCATGCTCTAAGCACTTCATATATAACCAGGCATGTTATTCAGCAAGGCAAGTATTGATCAACATCCTCTTGATAGGCTGGCCTTAAGTTTTGGTTGAGTTTATGAGCTATATGTTGGGTCTTTATTTTGAGTATTATAGTTCCTTTATTAGATTTTGTTTTGCGGATTTAAGTATGGTCCATTTTGGTTGGTCTAGTTTGAAGTCTATTTTGGACTTTGATATGGATTTGTTTAGACAACTTTTTTATGGTCTTTTTATAGGGCTTTGTTTTCTCTAGTTTTGGGGGGTATATCCCGTTCTAGAGCTTAGCCTTTCTTTTGTATCTCTTATTCTTTTTATTAATAAAGTTTGTCGGGGTATCGTCCCCTTCCAAAAAAACCCTAAACCCGAAAACCCTAAACCCTAAAACCCTAAAACCCTAAACCTAAACCCTAAACCCTAAACCTTTAAACCCTAAACCCTAACCCTCCCCTTAATTGCCAACCATAAAATGAAAGAGTGTCTCGAAATACATTAAAAGAACGAAACAATTTTTGTCCAGCTAACTCATGACCTCTCCTCTTGCAGTTCAGAGAACACAACACTAGGCTTAAAAGGCACCAGACCTCCAGTAAATTTAGACTTCAAAACACTTTATTAGGTCTGTCATCCACCAAGTTAGGAACAGTAGATTGAGTCAATCAAGGGAATAAAGAGTGCCAATCCTCAGGGCAGTTCCAAGATCCATTCCTGACTAGTTGAGACACTTAGGAGTTTTTATCCAGCCTGGCCTTATATAACTCCCTATTGGTTTTAAAATCTCATGGGGGTTTAACTCGTGCCACATATCAAACCAAGCTGAAGTGCTTCTTCCATTGCTAAGTTTGGTCACAATGAACTCTCTAACAACTTCTCTCTTTTGTAACAGCTTTCTCCAACTCCAACAGGCAGCACCATCTTTCAAAGGAATATCCCATAAACTCCTACCTTTTAATTTAAAGGTATGAACCCATTGACCCACAAAGTTTCCTTCTTAGTAACAATGTTCCAAATATGTTTAGTCATGAGAGCCATATTTCATAAGTCTAAATCCCTTAAGCCTAGGCCCCCTTGCCATTTTGGAAAACAAACATCTTTTCATTTAACTTTAGCCTTGCCTCTTTTAAGCTCACCTTGATTCCATAAAAAAACCCCTGAGAAGTTTATTAATTTCTTTAGAAACTGACTTTGGTAATATAAACACCGAAGCCCAATAGACTTGCAGAGAGCATAAAACAGATGATATAAGCTGTAATCTCCCAACAAAGGATAAAGACTTGTTCTTCCAGTCAAGCACCTTCTTTTTCACCTTATCAATCAAAACATGACAATCTTTATGGTACAACCTAGAAGAAATTAAAGGCACCCCCAAGTATTTAATAGGAACTTCCCCCCCCCCCCTTGAAATGGCATGACCTGTCTAATAGACTCTTGAATATCCACTTCCACATTACCAAGAAAACACCATGCTCTTCTGCATATTAGGACATAAACCAGAAATGAGTTTAAATTCATTCAAGGCATCAACAAGAATTTTAACCGAGTCCACATCTGCATGACTAAACATAATCAGATTATCAGCAAAGCATAAATATGTAATTCCCACATCCTCGCATAACCAGTGAAACCTGAATTGAATTCCACTATTATTGTTGTAAGGTTGTATAGGAGCTTTTTGACAACGGCAAGCTGTTGAGAGAATTGAATTCCACTATTATTGCTTTGGTCCCTAAGGGCTCGAATGCACAAGTTGTCCCTGCTCTGGAGCCTATTTTTATGTTTATGCTGCTGCTGTGTTTTATGCTGCTTTTAAGTGTATTACTAATGCTATCCGAGATTTTGGTACTACTGTCCTGGAGGCTGATGCTGGTTTTCATAAGGCTATGGTTATTATCTTGGCTACTGCTATTGCTATTTATGAATTGCAGCCTTCACACCATCTTGGGTCATTAGGAGGTTTATTTTGAAAGGGTAGTGGGTTCTGTTAATGGGCCTAAGATTACTATTACTTTAAGTTTGAACATTAGGCCATACTGCTTTGATTTTAGTGTTTTGAGTGGTGAGGGATTGGCCCAAAATTTGGCTTTTGAAAATTGTTGCCATTGTTTGGGCTTTGTTGATTTTTCTTGGATAGATTTGTAGTTTATTGCAGGCTTAGTTGGTTTCTAGTCCCAGGACTTGTCCGAGGCTAGCTCTTTGCCTATGTCTTTCGTATTTGTTTATTTATTTTATTAATTTTTACCCAAAAATCCCTAAACCCTAAACCTTAAAACCCTAAAACCCTCAACCCTTAAACTCTTGAACCATAAACCCTAAACCCTAAACCCTAAACATTTTGTGAGATGCCTTACGGAAGCTTTGGATGAATTTAGTGCAGTATCTGGGCTTCTTCCTAATTTTCAGAAGAGTATGACTTTTTTTTGGTAATGTTCCTTTGGATGTTAAAAATGAGATCAATTCGGTGATAGGCTTCTAGGAGGGTTCTCTTCCAATTAGATATTGGGGGGTTCCTTTAATTTCTTCAAGGCGTTATCACAAGGATTATGAAGTCTTGCTTGATAAGGTTAAAAAGAAGATTATGGATCAGAAAAATAAATCGTTATCTTTTGCTGGGAGATTACAGCTTATATCTTTGGTTTTGAGTTCATTAAAAGTATATTGGGCTTTTGTTTTTATTCTTCCTGTTTCTGTTTCTAAGAGGATTAGAAAGTTACTTGGGGGATTTTTGTGGAATTAGGGTGACTTGCAAAGGGGAAAAGCTAAAGTAAAATGGGCTGATATTTGTGTTCCCAAATGGCAAGGTGGGTTGGGAATTAGAGATCTTCACACTTGGAATGTTGCTCTAATTACCAAGCATATACGAAACATTGTCTCAAAAAAAGATTCCTTATGGGTTAAGTGGATTCATGTTCATAAATTAAAAGGAAGAAGTTTATGGGAAATCCCTATAAAAGATGGGGGTCTTTTTGGAGTTGGAGAAGAATGCTTTAATGTAGACACCTAGTTAGGGAATTTATGGTGTCAAGGTTGGGTAATGGTAAGAGTAGTTCTGTTTGGTATGACATGTGGCATGAGTTAAGTCCTTTGGGTGAATTTGTTACCAATAAAGAATTTATGAGGCCAGGATTAGTAGGGATGCTACTATGGCTAATATCATTAGTAATGGTACATGGAAATGGCCTGCAGAATTGGTTAATTTGTTCCCGGGGCTTACCAACTCTGTTGTCCCCTCTCTGGTGGAAGGCAAGCAAGATAGTCTTGGGTGGAGAAGTAAAGATAACATATTTGTCCCTTTTAGTAGTAAGGTTGTATTTAAGGATTTAAATGAGCCTAAGGATGAAGTTAGCTTATGTAAATTGGTTTGGTTCTCTCAATGTGTTCCTAGATTTTCATTCATCTTATGGTTGGCTATTAAATGAAAACTTAAAACTTAGGATGTTATTGGAAAATGGGAGGCGTTTTCACATGCTAATTTGAATTGTGTTTTCTGCCATTTACATTCAGACTCACATGATCACTTATTTTTTGAATGTCAATATCCTAGGAAAGTTTGGCAATCCATTAGACCCAAAGCAAAGTTATTTAACTATCCTGATAATTAGGGTGGGTGGTGGATTATTTTTCTCATATCCCATCAAACAAATCCATTTGAAGTGTTATCAGAAGATTGGTGTTGGGTGCTATTATGTATTACATTTGGCAGGAGAGAAACTTAAGATCTTTTAAGGAGCAACAAAGACCTATTGAGGATCTTGTTAAGATTATTAGGGAAAATGTCAGGCTGAAGTTAATGGATATGGAAATGAGGAAGTCTATTTTCACTACTAAAGCTTTTGTGATTTGGGGCTGTCAGCTGGATGAGGAGCCTAGTTATGATGTTGATTGTATTTCAAAGCTATAGAAGTTCTATGGTTTTTAAAGAGTGGATGTTTGATGGGGGTGTGGAGTTGGGTTTGGATTGTAATATTAGGGATATGAGTTCCAGGAAGTTAAATGAGTTACAGATTATGGTTAACCATTTGAATTTCCTTTTAAATATTTACTCTTATATCCTTTTTGTGACAAGGGAGGGGAGCTGGTTTGGGTGTGAGTTTCTCATTGAGAGGTGGTTGGTGAATGGGGGGATGCGGTTGGATGTTTGGTTCTTCTTCTTTCTTTTCTCGAGTGCTAAGTATTGGGGTGAGGCTGGATGAGCCTTTGGGTCTTGGGTTGGGATTTATCTTATTCTTATTGTTATATTGTTTCTGTTATAATGATGGTAGTGAAGTTAGTTGGCTATCCCTAAGTGCTGTCGATCACGTTGGCTCATTTGGGTATGGAAAATTATGGTAGCGAAATCTTCTCATTGTGGTTGGTGTTTAGGAGACTGCTGTTGGTGTCGTGTCTACTGTTGCTACATGTAAAGTTATTGGTTCTGTAGTCAAAGATATCAGAGGCTATTTGGGCTAAAGCTAGTGCTGCTTATGATGATGATTGTGTAAGGGCTGATGTTAGTAATGCTTTTAATGTTATTGCTACTTGCGCCGGAGTTGAAGAGGGTTCTATGTTGAAGACTTCGGATACTGCTAGAGATAATTTTGATGTTGCTATAGAGGATGATGCTGATTTTTTGAGCCTAAAGATGCTGATGGATGTTTTCTTTCTTGCAGTCTTTATTCCTCCCTAGATCAACTAGATTTTTGTTTAGGAGTATAGTCGTTTCTAGTAATAGGCTTAAGTTTAGTTGTATGCTGAGTTTTAAGTCCAAAGCCTAGTGTTTTCTTTTGAGTTTTATGTTTTGGGCTAGTTCTATCCAGGAGAGTTGTTGAGCCTGTGTTTGGCTTTGTTTAGTTGTTGATTTTTAGGTTTTGGTGGGCTTAGTTGTTTTATAGGCTCGGGGCTTGTCCGAGTCTAGCTCTTTGCCTGGTTCATTTGTATTCTTTTATTTTATTTTATTAATAAAGTTTGCCAGGGCACTATTCCCTTTTACCCAAAAAAAGAACCTAAACCCTAATCCCTAAACTTAAACCGTAACCCCTAACCCAAATCTAGGAATTTTGTTTAGGAATTTGGTTTTTGGTGGGTATAGTTGTTTTCTAGTTTTGGGTTATGTCCAAATCTAGCCCTTGACCGTTCCTTTTGTATTCTTTTATTATTTCTTTTATTAATAAATTTTGCCGGGGTCTTGTCCTCTTTACCCAAAAAAACCCTAAACCTTAAAATTGAACCCTGAACCATAAACCTTGAACCCTAAACCGAAAATTCATATAAAAATGAAATAGTCACAAACCATTTGTTATGGTGAGACCGTTGTTAAGAAAATCATAACCTTGACGTGTGTTCATAACATTCGAAAATTATTTAAGAAACGAAAACTTCGCAAATCCGTATATTACGGCGAGACCGTTAATTATACTTGTAACTTTATATAAGATACCAAAACCATTAAACAGCTTTAGATGAAATCTATAACTAAAACATCTTAAATAAAATGTTAAAAAAAAACTATGAACCTAAGAAAAACTTTAAATAAAACACAAAAAGAAGAAATAAAACTTGTAGAAAACAAATCGGCATTTGCAAGGATCGAACCCAAGTAGTTTCTACAGATCGACAGTCCTTTCTCGCCCTTTCGTCATAAGGCGTGGTCCCTATTTTGCTACTAATAATTGGGCTTCCCGTTACTACTAGATGCAAAAGATTGGTGGCTAGGGTGAGTATTCCTTCACGGCTGGACGGTTGGCTTTAGACAAAGCTTAGGGGGTTACCGGCACATCATCTCCCGATAGACTCGAAGCTCTTCATAGTCAAGCTTGGTACAAAATCTTTGCTCAAAAAGAGACAGACTAGAGAGACAAAGGAAGGAGGTGTACAACCTTCACTTTTTTCTCTTCATTCGAACTGGTGCATTCACTCCAGCCCTAAAGAGTTATTGCTTAACTTGCCTTGCTAATGCTAGCTTGCTTTATATTATTACTGTGCAAAACAGGGAAGAAGCACTACTAAAGGTTGTTATTGTGAAAGCGGAACACCAACACAATCCTTTGTTAAATGTCTGCAAGCACCTTCTTTCGTGAAAGCGTACGAGTCAATAGTGATGATCTTACCATATGGACGATTCTAACGGTGTGTTATCGAGTTCATTTAAAGGGAGAAAAGAAGGGAAGCAGATGAAAAGAAACAAACAACTATGTTACAGAGTTATTTTTATTAGAAGAAAATAGAAATAAAACTAAGAAAGTTATGTTTACGAGTTTATTTAATGAGAAAAAAGAAAATAAGTGAAGAAAAAATAAATTATAAAGTCAATAAATTAAAAGAAAATAAATAAATTATAAATTATAAGTGAAGAAAAAAAAATTAAAAGAAAAATAAAAGAATAGAAAGAAAAAGAAAAAAAAATACTATGATACGATAAACATAAGAAAACTTAAAAATGACATAAGTGATGTGTTAGATACAAACTTCAACTTCAATCTATATCTATATCTATAGAATATAATAAAAGAATGTTTCTTTTGTCACATGTCATTCTCTTAAACCATCTTTTTGCCACTTGTTATTTTTTTAAACACCTTCACTTCATTTTCCCTTCAAAAGGTATTGTAGTAATTTATACAATCAAACTAATTTCTCTCTCTTAATAAATATCAATTTTATTACTTGATAAAATTCTCTCTCATCTACAATTTTTTAAAATCAAGCTATTCTTTTAAAAATAAACTTTATTAAGAAAATTAAAAATTGTATCTTTTTATTGTAATAGAAATAATAAAAAACAAAATTTTTATATAATATAAATTTTTTTAAATTGGTCCTTTTTAAAAAAAACATTTATAAAACCTTTTTGAAACATAATATTTGAAATCAGTCCTTTTTTAAAAAAATTATAAAAAGTATGAAATTTTCTAAAAGCAGTTTTATTAAAACAAATAGAATAATTCGAAAACTAAGTTTTAAATAAACAAGATTTTTATAACAATAAATTTTTTATAAAATAATCTTAAAACAAATATGCAAAAATAAATTATTTAGATAAGAAAGTTAAAAAATAGTATAATTGTTTTATTTCTTAAACCATTACGCATATTTAATTTTAATCGTATCTTATATAAAAATATCACAATATAACTATTCGTGTTTATTACTAACTATAATTTATTTAATAAATGAGTTTTTAGCCTATCTATTTATTTATATATCTATATATTAAAATAAAAATTGACATAATTGTAAGTTTTATCATACTAACTTTCTTATTTTTTTTATTATTATTAACAATATTGAATACTAATATATTAAACATACCATTTTCATATTAAAATTATTTAATTTAATAAACTAAAACCTATTTTTTATTAAAAAACACATTTTAAAATACAGAATACAACAAAAACTTTTAAAATATATTCATTTTTCTTAAAATAAATATTTAAAAGACAATTTTTTATTAAATAAAAGTTTAAGAAAATATATTATTATTTATTTACGTAAAGTAGCTATTCATATACATTTATAATCATATTTTATATTCAAACATAGTTTTTTAATTCGTAATTATTTATTTATAATTATTTAATATTTTATTAATTCTACCCGTGTAATAAACGGGATACTAACCTAGTAAATAAATAATTAAAAAGATATGGAGCAGGTGCCAGGTGGGATTTATGTGGTAGGAAAATATAGCAGATTGTTATTTATTTTAGGGGGTGGAAAAGGCAGTCCAAATAAAATAGGTAGAGTGAGCGTGTTGACAGAAGGCTGGGCAACAGGTAGAAATGCAGTCATTGTGGTCAGTGGCACCGGTGGGTGGGATTAAAAAATCTTCGTTTTCGGTGAAATCTCTGCATACCTTAAGCGATCCTTCGGTCATGGCGGCACCCAAATGGGCTCAGAAGACAATAACGCTCCCTCCTCACAACCGGGGTTGCCATCTGATTACTCCAAAGGCATCTCTCTCTCTCTCTCTCTCTCTCTCAGCTCTGTTTTTCTTTCTAGAATTAGTTTAACGATTCGATTGTTTCTTTACTTGTTTTTATAGCTATCGTGTTTCTAGGGCTCCTGGGATCATTAGGCTGCTAGTAATCAGGAGATAGTATTCCGTATTTGAGATTGGTATATAGACAGAGCTCATTTAACTAAGATTCTGTTTAGTTTCTTTGATATGTAAGAATCAGAAAGGCGATTACAAGTGTGTGGGAGAAGGAGAGTAAGGGAAGAGAGCGGCTGAGCTGGTTAGGACCAAGGGGCCAAGGGGATCTTTTCATGAGAAGGCTACCCACCCCTATAAGGACGGTTGCTCAAGTCAATTGGTCCAACTTGTTTGCTCCTGAGCCTAATATTGGGTATCTCTACACGTCCATCGGTTTTGTACTTTTGGATACGTTATGTTGGACTCATACTATTCCTTAACTTATCCGGGTGGATTGGGTAATGTCTATCTGAAACAGAAGCGCTGGTGTTCATTTCATGTTACAAGATGATACGTAATAATCGGTAAAAAGTACTTCTGTGCAATAATCAATATCTTTTGAATTGTATGCATAAAACCTGTTGGACTTATGTTCTGTTAACGAGTTGCCTAAGAACAAGGAGTGAATTATAGAGGTAGCCAACTTGGTTAACAGGTAGGCCAACTTGGTTAACGGGTAGGCCAACTTGGTCATCACCACTAGGCATACAACCAATGGATGAGCAAATTATAGAGGTAGCTCAATCGAAGCATCCCACAAATACAATTATACAATGTATATCAAGTAAAACAAAGTTAGTATTGGTGCTATACCATGCTAGTCGTATGGTTCGGTAATTCACTCTAATAATATTGAACTCAAATATGGGAGCTATAAGTAGCAGTGTTATAATAAAATTTTAACATTTCTTGCAAAACTTATCTTAGAAAGCAATTGATGAGTGACTATTATTTCTAGACGTATGAAATAATAAGGTTGTAACTTTGATTTGAAACGCAGTGTGTGTGTGTATGAGTCTGTATGATTAAACCATGAGATGCAACCAATATTTTTGATAGCAAATGTCTACTTGGACTCTTGTTTGTGATATATTATGGTTCATACGTACCTCCATATTCAGTATTACAATTGTAAAAACTATACATGATACAAATTAATGAAATACATTGAAGAATTAAAAATGTGTAATATGTAAGTAATAGATGTACTACAATGCTTTCTTGTAAATTCTTTAGGAGTGTGAGGTTTTCGCATATTAATTTAGCTTTTAGAACCAGTAAGGGTGGTGGGTGTGGTCCTAGAAAGAAACTTAATTGTCCTAGCCATTAACCAACCATAGTATATCACCTCATTTTTACCCAAAACTACCCTAAGAGGAGGGGGTGCTCCTAGAAAGCACCCTAATCCATCCTAGCCAAAAGCCATCAACCAACCACAATGATAAAAGAAAAAGGTTCTCCGTTATGGCTTGTTTGTCGAGTTGTAGTATGTGCTCATCAACTCGCCCCCCACTATCCAATTGGGTTGCAGCGGTACCTGAGTCATGCATTTTCAAGTGTTACTGATTTACATCTCGTGATTTGCCTTCTTACATATTTAACTCATTATGTGTTCACTAGATCTTGAAGGAAATTGGAGAAGATTTGTCTGGATTTAAATGTGGTCTAGCAAATCTTTTTTGTAAGTAATTCTTTCAAGTTGATTGAGTTTCTTGTTTGTACACTTGTCATTGAATATTAATGCATCCTTAATTTAATATATATGTGTATGTATATATGCATGTCACAGTGCAACATACTAGTGCCTCGTTGACCATCAATGAAAATTATGACTCCGATGTTAGAGTCGACACTGAGACTTTTCTTAATAGAATTGTCCCGGAGGTATGTTGTTTTTTCTCTTTATTGTATATGAAAAATTACATCTTTAAGCTAAATAAAATATTGTTCTTTTAGGGAAGTTCTGCACCATGGAAACATACTCTGGAAGGTTAGTTCTACACATACATATTATCCATCTAAATGCTAATTTGTTTCCTAGGCGTAACTTTAGGGGTGTTAAACGGGTTGTGTTCGCAAGTCAAACCTGACAACGACTTGAACACGACACAAGTTTTCCTTGGTTGACATTAACACTAGTTTAACCTGAATATATGTTTTAATTTACTCTTTGTGCATTTTAATGCTATAAATGTACAAGTTTACATTAACATACAAAGATACAAAATAAATCCTTTTAAACTTATACAGCTTGATACTCATTTCTTCTTTGGTTTTATTTTTTGTTGTAAAATACTCAAATTGCTTTAACTTATTATGTAAAACACTTTTTAAATAAATTATACTCTATTTCAAAAGCCAAATTCAATGCCCTCTTTTTCCATCTTTTTAACTTTTTTTTTTTAAATTTCTTTTCTTATCCAAAAATTTTAATACTTAAATAATTAATTACTTACATATTTTCAACTATTTATCTCATTTCAACAATTCAAAAAAAATAATTTATCTCATTTGACTTTCATTTTTAATAATTTAGTTAATTTTTATGTGTTTACCGTTTAGATCTTGCTTTTTTAAAGGTTTCGTATTTTTATACATACGAGGGTTTATTTAAGATTTTCGTGATTATATTTTGTTGCATGCTCGTGAACTTCACCCTCTAGGCTGGTTTAACCACTTTAATCTCTTATCAATTTTTTTTTGAATTTATAATCATTTTAATGTTTTGCTAATTCTTTCTTAATTTTATTGAAATTCTTTATTTGGTTTCGTTTACTTTAATTTAAGTTCTATTCTTTGAGATTTTTGACGAATTTTCAATTGAGGGGTACTTACATTTATTAACATATCGAAGTGAATTGTTTAATTGTTTTGTCTTTATGATATAAAGCCATAACACATGGGTTTACGCCGTGGTTTAGTTTTTTTTCCTTTTATCTTTGGTCTTGAGTAATATCAAGGCCCCCACCGTAATGCATGGGGAATTGACATACTTATATAATCAACTTTTTGACGTTAGTTTTTTTCATAGTTTGACGTCGTTGTTGCAGAGTGAGGGTCTTAATTACTAGTTAAGTATCAAATCAAATGGGTCATCTTGCGTACCCACCCGAACATGACATGTTTAGCCAAATCTGTTTGACTTAAAACCATTTAGCCTAATCCTGAAAACGCAAATTTCGTATTAAGTTTGTTTTGTATTAGAAATTTACACCCCTAGCTAGAAGTGTTGTTGATTTTTATAACCTTTTCTAGGTTATATTTACTGATGTGGACTCAATCTTGTGTATGTGCAGGTCCAGATGATATGCCAGCACACATCAAGTCATCAATGTTTGGCTGTGCTCTTACGTAAGTTTGTATTTCTTTTTCTTGTATGCTTGCATTCAGTTGTGTTGACAGTGGTCATCATAATATTTTTAGGATACCAATTACCAATGGACAACTTAACATGGGAACCTGGCAGGTAAGTAATAATGTCTTAGGTTTCATAAAGATCTTTATGATTATGTTGCTTCTCCCTCTTATGGTTGATGCCCAATCTAATACTCGTTGTATTTTATCAAGTGAAGCATCCATCTAATCATTCTTATATGGACCACTATAACTAATGAAGTAGCATGAGTTCCATAGTAGCTAAGGGAATGCCATTTGTGGCTTGCCTTGTTTTTGAAGCTATATGAGTTAGTTCGTGTATCTTACATGGCTGTGTAAGATGCAGCCTATGTGCTTAATCCAACGAAGATTGTCAAACCAATATTTACCCCTGCCACACCTGGAATCATACTTGGCTATCCAGCTATCAGTAATATTGTCGTATTTATTTATATTTTATACTAGCTTCAGCAAATCCGTGTATTACACGGGTTGAATAAATAAAATATTAAGTATAATGAAAATTTATTAATTGTAAAACGATATTCTAAGATAAGATATGATTAAAATTGCATATGAGTAAAGACTATAAGTAATAAAACAATGATATCAACTTTTAAAAAAATTTAATTTTTTTTGTTTTAAAAAAAAAAAAAAACTAAACATTTTGTTTCAAATTTAACTGTTTTAAAAAAATGTCATTTTTAAACATTTCCTTATTGTAACTCTTAGTTTTAATTATTTTTGTTTATAAAAATTTTACTTTTTAAAAACATTAAATTTAAAATATTTCGTATTTTTAAAAAGTTTGATGTTTTGAAAAAGTTTCTTATTTTATAAAAATTGTTTCTTTAGAAATAACATTAATAAAAGTAATCTTTTTTAATTTACTAAAATATTATTTTTAATCTAAAAAAGAATTAAATAATATTGTTAGCAATTAATGTGATTATTTAATATGAAAGAGAAGCTGGAAAATTTTGATGAGCAGGAATTTGTTGTTGCACGCGTTCCCTTTAATTACTTTTTTATTAGAGTAGAGAGATTTTGTATTTATTAGAATATGTCTTCTCCTGGATTTGTTAGTTAGAATATTTTTGTGTATGTATCCTTTCTTATGGAATGAGAAATCACGTTTTGAGATTACCACAAATTGCATGGTATCAAAGCCTATTAAGGGCTCTTTACCGCCGCTGCCAATAACTACCTTCTTCCCTATTTCTTTCTCCAATCAATCCCCTTGCTTGCAATGGACGATAAAGCCATAGGCAAAGAGAAAATCGATTCTCTTCATCCCGTTTACGTTGTCACCTATATTAAAAACAAAGTTCGAGTATTGGATGGCACAAAGCTATCTTATTCCTCTTGGGTAAAACTTTTTCAACTCCATATCCGGGGTTATAAAGTTCTTGACCACATCAATGGTACTAGATATGATTCTTGGATGGAAATCGATGCCGTTGTTCTCAAGTGGATATACGGGAGTAACGAGACCCTTTCCGATGAGTTATTGAGTAGGGCTCTTGAAACGGATTCAACAGCTCATGAGGCATGGACTCGTCTCCATAACATTTTTTTAAACAACAAAGGTTCTAGGGCCGCTGCCCTAGAACATGAATTCACTAATCTCACTTTCCGTTTCATGCCATCGCTAAAATTGCCTACCAAAACACTTTTTTTGATCTCCATTCTCTAACGAATATATCTTTTTGGAAAGCTTAAAGAGTTAGCCAGTCAATTAAATGATGTCGGTAGCCCTGTCACTGATCTACGCTTGGTTCTTCAATTGGTTTGAGGTTGGCCTCGTGAATATGATTATGCTGCTTCTTATATTGATCAAACTATCCCGGCTTGGGAAACTAATTGTTTGATATTCCAGCTGGAACAATATTGTTAGAGTTCCCGAGTGTCACACCCTTAGACGAGGTTACATCACCAATTGGTGCCAGTACTTACAGCGAAGGCATAATAAAATACATTAAGTTCTTAGTACTAAAACGAACTCAAAAGTTAACTTGAACTACTAAAGGAAATGCACTATACAAATAAGTAGTCTTAATTAAAACAAAACGTCTTCAAGACCCTACTTCTTGATTCTTTAGATTTAAACCTTTCTCCACTTATTCAATCCCTATAATACATGCTTAAAAAAATATGCCAGCGAAAAGCCGGTGAATTCATGTAGCCGACACATTTATTAAGCATAATAAAATACATCTTGAGCATTAGCAAGTATTTTTAAATCACCACAATTCTACCTACTGTGCCACATCACAGATCCTCAGTTTAGATATAACACTGCTGAGTCTGGCCACCATCACATGTATATAATTGGATCCGTTATACATATATACCCGAATTATGTGAATGGAATAAACAAGCAATGCATACATCAAGATATAAACGTTCATATTCTTTTATATATTTGATCACATGTATCTTGTTTTGAAAGAAGTTAGAATAAACTCATCTTATAAATTTTAAACCTACTCTTAGTAATCAGGAGTTAATTTGGGTTATAACCGAGTAAAATAAATATATTAAACAACTCATTTGAGTAATTTTACTCAAAATGGTTCATACAACGTGTATCGTTTCGATCAATTCCTTTTAAACAAACAAAACTATTTAGCTCTAAAAGTTCCATGTTTATACACTATAATGATCCCACATTTGCCCAAGAAAGTTGATACTAGTTAAAGCCTTCAATTCATAACTTAGAAAATATAAAAAATCCTTCTGTTAAAATCCTTGGTTTGACATGATCAATTGATCATTCACAACTTACATTCACTATGTTACCATTAAATGTAATTAAACCTTTTAAGTAGAAAAAAACTCACCAACTTTGAACTTCTTGGTTGATTTCTTCTATTCCTTTAATAGCAGCCAATGAGTGCTACTGCATTCATGCATCAAAATTTGTTGTTTATTATTCATACACCTAAAAAATCTAATTAATACATCTTATCTTAAAACCAAAATTCTTAGAAGTTGGGGTAGGATTAACTTACCAATTTGATTGGATTGTTGAAGTAGATTCAACCACAGCAGCTTCTGTCCTTATCTTTCTGTTGTCAGTTAACTAACTGATATGTTTGTTAATTACAAACATAAAAATTGATAGGATAATTCTACAACTAGAGAAATTTTATGGTTGGAAACTTACTAATCGATGATAGCAATAGAACTGAAGAAACTTGAGGTCTGATACCTTGAATCGACACCCACACAGCACCAATAGAACTTCAAAAACCCTCCTGTTTCAACCAAATTCATAACCCTTTTATGTTAGATCAACTATTTCTCACTTGACTTTTGAATTTTTTTGAGTTAAACAAGGACTTAAAACTTACTAGAAGGTGATTATTTGAAGTTCCCCCTTTTAATTGATGAACAATACTTTCAGTCACAAGAACTTGATTTCTAACTTCTCACAGCCTGCTGAATGAGATTTTTGTGATGATTTCTTCAATAATCAAAGTTCTAAATCGAGGCACATGCAAAAGGATCATTACAGGTCATCCTGGCTTGCAAGGTGTTCTTTTTGATACCCAAATGAGTTGAAAGTGGCTGCCCTAATCTATGGGCTGAAATATTTAAGTTTGATGATTATGACAAAACTAGTCACTTGATAATTGTTTTAGCATCTTAAGTCCTCTTCTTTTAATTTTTTTTATTTGGGTATTTCAGAAGTCCATTGACTCCCTGGAAATTGCCCGTGCTGCTTTCTTGCCTACTCAGGCCAACCCTCCTCGGCCAGAAAGGAACCCACTTCCCGTCCCTCCACCCGGCCAAACAACCGCGGATGGCCTGGCATCAACCGCGGACCAGCCAACAACTGTCCTGTCTGTTCTTGGCTAGTACAACAACCTCTTCTCGGGCCTGTAATGGCCCACCTGGCCTATGTTGCCGCCTAACTCTGCATATTGGGCTCCTTGGTGGCGCACCCCTTCTTACCCCTATCGAACTCAGAAATAGACTCCCCAATGGGCCTTTCTTTCTCGCAACCAACCCACTACCCCGACCAAACAACCTACACCCCATGCCAATTTGATCAAGATCAATCCTCTTGATCCTTTTGGAGTCAGCGGCGGAGAAAGACTTGTTGCAAGGAGGCATGGTGGAGGTGGAGCTCTCAAAGAAAGCACCAAATGATATAGTCGGATTCTAGATCGATGGTCTCCCAAGATAAGTAGCCTTTTGTAGTAGGTAAATGCAGGACCGTTTGAAGGGTGAGCAACTCAGTTTTCACAATGAGGAGAGACTTAAAACACTTAACAGATCAAATAGGTAACTGGCAGGTTAAGATAATACTAGAATAACACAAGAGACAGAAAGCTCAAGAACAAGATAATTAGTTTTCAAGGAAGATGTATATTGCTCTCAAGTTCTATTACAAGTGTTACAAAAGCATATCTAAAAGTACAAGAACCTAAGATACTTTATACTACATCCTACAGCCGGCCATACTTTGAAAGCCAGTTGGAAACACTAATCTAGGCAACAAGATCAATGTAAAGTCAAAAGGTAGATTGCCTTTTGACTTGTGACTATGACATGCCATAGCTAACATCCTATTGTAATACAAAAAGGATAAAAGTACATAAAGTAGAAAGTTACAGACTCAAGACCTTAATCTACAGCTTCCTAAAACATGGACCTTTTCACCAACTTATGTAAAGTTGGTGAGCCTGCAGAGTGGGAACGGAAAGTTGGTCAGTTTTTCTGAGAAGTTGTTGATCACAGAGAGCATGTCTTCTCTGTATTCGGATGAAATCAGTCTTCTAACTTTAAGGCTTCGGAAGACGTTGTCTTCTAAGCTTCGGAAGACTTCATCTTTGGCTTCGGAAGAATTGGTCTTGTGGCTTCGGAAGGTTTTACACTTGTGTAATTTTCTTGTAGAGTGTAAAACTTCCGAAGTAACTTCTACCATGCACAAGGTGCATGCATGCAGGAGACACCCTGACTGTTTTGAATGCATCAGCCTTTTGTATAATCCTTACAGTAAACACTCACAAGAAACAAGATAAAGAACTAGTTTAAGTCAAGTGTCAGCATCGATCTCGATAATGGTAGTTGCATATTGCACCTGCACCCCCCTCCACCACCTCACCATTATCCTCTCCATCACCCTCATCCGTGCTGACTTAACACCTGCACCCACCCCACCTCCATTATATTCCTTGACCACCACTCCACCCCCCTCCGCCACCTCTCCATTATCCTCTCCATCACCCTCACCCGACTTGCCATCCACACGTCCACCCTGACAGTTATACACTCGGTTTAAGTCAAGTGTCAGCATCGGACTTGCTACAACTTTGACTGTGGGGGACTATTAGTCAACCAATATTAATTATAATATTGTTATGTTTATGTATATTTTGTATTATGTATTTATAAGAATATATCTTCTCCTTGTATAGAGGAGTAGTTAGTTAAAATATTTTGCGTATATATCCTTTCTTATGGAATGAGAAATCACGTTTTGAGATTATCGTAAATTGCACCAGCAACTTTTGAGAAGATTTTTGTTGCAGAACAAAATACAGAACTGAAAGCTGCATTATGTTACAATTTGTTTAAATTGCTAGTCTGAATTATAGCATTTATATTAAACAAAATCTTTCACATTTGCACTAAAATTGTGATGGAGATTTTCTTTCGTGATTTCTCATTTGGTTTGGGTTAAAGATAGTTTGTTCAGTTGGGTCTCTCATAAGGGTGAGATTTGGTGCAAGCAATTAGTAGTTTGTTTAGGTGCTGAGATATTTGTAGGTCCAACTTAAATTTGTAAATCCCATTTTAGTGTGCTTTTTATCATGAAATAGAACAATTTCAAGTCTTAACTCATCCATGAATGTGGACTTGACATAAAGTGTTTGCTAAGATTGCCATCCATGGGAGGTCTGCTTGAACCAATTGTATCAAGTTGTAAGAGTTTTAGTAAGTAGCAGCAGGTGTATATTGTGTTTGAAGGCTTGTTACTAATTAAATTTATTTTTTATTGTCTTTTTTTCCCAATGTATGTGGTTGAGATCCACTTCTAATAGGCATGGACAAGTGTGCCTATTTGAATGTCTATAGGAAACTTTTTTTTCCCACGCAAACATTTAAAAGTATAAATATGACATTTGCAGTTTCATAGAATGACACTACATGCACATACATTATCTGGCTATGTTACACAAAATAAACACTTACCTTTTGCGTTAAGTGATGTGCATATATATGTGCAAAAATTTGATTACACAGTTTTCTAATCAATATGTGAGCAAATACTTCATTTATTAGAGCTTCTTGTTAGAACATCTTAAAATTCATTGATGGCATTGCAATGGATTAATAGTTTGTAAGTTCCATTATATAGAAGGTAGTTATTCTGTTCATTTCAATTTGGCATGAATACATGATCCGCTATCCATGGTATGGAAGTGTTTGAAATTAGAATAAGCCTATGACACCATCAAACTTAAGAGCCTAGAAAACATATTTTGTATTGATATTATTATTGAAATTCTGTACGGGATAGTGGTTTAATATCAAAACTAAACATTAAAGGAGTATGAATTCTCCTAACATAATAGTTATGCTTCATATGGACCTTTTCACCTTGTTTTTGAAAATAGCGTCTGATGCGTGAGGCACTCGAGGCGGCGCCTCATGCACATCTTGGTCAAAATTGGTCAACATTTTGGGTCTGTAGGAGGATGATACGTAGAAACAACTAAAGGGCTTAAACATCATGAATAATTTACATGATAAAAGGATGTCATGTAAAAGTAATGAAACATATGCAACTTTTGGTTGTACATAATACTTTTTTGGTTGTATATATAGCAACGCCTTTCGTATGTGAGTTTCTCGCCTCATGCTACAAGCAGGATGCCTCAGCTTTTGAAGCCTAAATGCCTTGGAGTGCCCACACTTTTTAAAACTAAGCTTTTGTCAGAACTTATTGTAGATTTACGTTCCACTTTTCTTATTTTTTGAATGTAATTTCCGTATGGCTCTGGTGCAGGGCATATGGCTGTGTGAGCATCGTGACGAACCAACTGCACGTAAAGTCGTGGTCACCCTAAATGGAATTTAAGGTAAGGTGCAAGTATTAGTGTGTATATATATTTGTATACACAAGCCATTCATTTGGCGTGACTTTATGATGGGAAATTGAATATTGATGAAAGGAAAAACTCAAACAGTAAGATGAAAAAGAAGCGAAAGGGAATAGAACTTGATATATTTAAGAAACTAGGAATAGAAAATACAGAAACAACCAGAGCTATGCTCTCTCTCCATACAAAAAGTAGGAGCCACTCATATCTGACAACTCTGCCTACCTCACTCTCCTTTATGACCATTAATATATAATACTTTTTCTTTTTAACAAACTCTCAGCCACTTTTAAGGTTGACATGTTTACCCCTTCTAGAATAAACTAGTAATTCTTTTGAGCTTCCTTTAATTACTGGCTTTCCATCACTTTATGTTTGCAGACCTTTTATTTTCTTATTTGTGACCATTGGAGCTACTATATCTACCAAAGCTTACTTCTTGGAGTTTAGTATGTGTGTATATGTGTGTTGTTGATTCCTTTTGCCTCAAGTCTAAGAATACGCTGTCCAGATAATTCAACTTTCATAGCTTACGAAAGCAAAGGGAATTTGATAAGTTCTTCAACCGTAACTTGGTCCGTTGTATTTGTCATCTTGCAAAAATATGAAAAGTGATTCTAGTCACTCCATACTTGGTGCCTATTGATGTTGTAACCTAAAATTTGGTCTTTATGGCAAACCTTTGTGTATGTGTGCTGGAGTTTAGTCATACTCATATTTAGTCTACACTCTAGTTGCAGAGTATGTTGATGCGTAGGTACTTTTGTTTGTATTATAACATCTTTGGTATCCTTTGGTTTGTGATTGCAGATCTGAGCATGGAGTGCGGCCCCTACATGTTACTATTCATAGGTTTGGGTTTGGGTTTGGGTTTGGATTAGGGTTAATGTAATATCAATAAAGAGACATTTTTAAGTCTTGAACACTAAAGATGTTTTAAGGTTGAAATGCATATACTGTTTCTAGCAATTTTATGTTTATAGGTGAATTTGGAACCTGCTGCCCCTTTGGCTATAATCTCCATTCAACTAAAGTTTTTTTTTTTAATCGTTACAGATGACACAGATGCTTAGAATGTTGTGTTAATTCTTTTGTTTAGCTTTTGTAACTTGATATACTAAGAACCAAGGCTAGACTTCTTCATTGCTTAAACATCATCATGTAGGATTTAATTAACTGCACAAAAGTCATGAAACCCCTTTAATCGAGAATTTTACTCAAAATGTCCCTTTTGCCACCTTTATAACGTCCCTCTTGGGATATGCCGACGTCTGCACGAACATAAGTGGGGGCATTTGCATCTACCTAATAAATGTATGTGGGAGATAGAGGCGCTCCTTCATCTGCTTTTTCCAACAACGCCTACTTAACACGTGCGGAGGCGCCTTTCAGACAAGTATGTCCCAGTCGTTGTCTCTTTAGTAAAGGGGAACGTCTCTTTAGTTTAGATGCTCTCCTTTAGTACAGGCGCACCCTTTACGGTATAAGGCACCATGTAATTACAATACAATCGTTCAACTTTATAGCATAGTTATTTGCCTTTTCAGTACAATTGTTTGCCTCTATAGTATAGTCACATGCCTCTTTTTCTTAAGTATAGGTGTTCGCCATTATAATACAATCACCCGCTTCTTCAGTATAGATGTCTACCTCTTTGGCTCTTTGGTACTGTCACTCGTCTCTTTAGTACAAGTGCCTGCTGCTATAGTGTAGTTGCTTTACTCTTCGGTATATGTGTCCCTCTTTAGTATACACTCTTCAGTATATGTGCCCCTCTCTATTGTACAAGTATATGATTTTTAGTGTTTTAGCAAAGTGGCGTCCGACCATGTTCATATAGGCATATCACCTTTTTTAGAGTGGGCATTTTAAGTGAATTTTATTATAAAATGAACATTTTAGGAACTTTCTCTTAGTAAAATCATATTCAATTAATTCTTTTCTAAGGAAAGATTACCATATTAAAAACCAATAGTCAAATTGATGAAGCTCGTGAAGAGGAACTCATTGGTAAACATTTGTTCCTTTGTGTAAATAATCTTAAATTTAGCGTAAACTGCATCTTGAATGTAAAACTTGTTAAATATAATAGTAAATTATAAAATTAGTTCTTTAAGAAAATAACAAATTATGAAATAATACAAATACGTCATTTACACTAAATTGTCATTAACATTTTATTATTTTTCAAAATTAGATCTTAATAATCAAAATTATTGACTATTGGCAAATGTTAATCACAACTAAAAATTTAACCGATGTTAATCTTAACTCTTGCTTTTGTTACCAATAATAGTTTCAGTCCAATTGTTTGTTAACTCTGTTAATTTTTTATGACATGGCATGTGATGTTGATCGAGACATGACATGTGATATGGCATACTGCATACTTAAAATAAAAAAAATATAAATATGTTACTCAATTTTTACGTTTCTTTTTACTATATTATACGTAACTTTGGTAACTATCTTATACGTAACTTCATAAGCCACATCATGTGAAGGATTAACGAAAATGTTATTTAGCACGTATATGCAAATGTAACTTTGTATGATTTTCTTATTTCAATTGATACCCGATGGTAGACTTGGGCAAAAAAAACCGTGTACGGACTCGATCCGGTGAACCCGACCCGGACCCGGGTTCGGGTACAACCCGGGTTCGGGTGTACCTGGTTTGGAACCGAAAATACCCGGGGGGTAGGAACCGGTTTAGGTTTTCAATTTTTTTCTAGAACCCGACCCGATTGGACAAGGGTTCAACCCGGTTATTACCGTTTTTTGAGCCTTTTAAAAAAACTAGCCGTTTTTAACGGCTATATAGCCGTTGGGGCCATTTTTTGACCGTTATTTTGGTATTTTTTGCCCCATAAGTTAGTATAAATAGATGTGGGTTGATATGATTGCGTACCCAACTATCAAACGCAAAAACATACGCAAAAAACGTAAAAAATACTCTAGTTTACTCTCATTTTACATTTTCACTCTCTCGTTTTACACTTTCACTGTCTTGAATCTTGTTATGGCTCAATCACAATCTTCCGTTGGTCAAAGTTCGTCCAACGCTCCAACCGTCGTTCGTGTTCTTCCACACAATCTTAACATGGATGTATGGTGCAAGTTGAGTTGAGTGACGGGTCTGTAAAGGCTCGTTGCAAGTTTTGTGGAGCTTTGCTTGCTAAAGATTCTAACACGACTTTAAGCAAACACATTAGCAAGAAGTTTTGTAAGTCGTTGAAAAGTAATCCGGATTCGCAACAAACACAATTAGGTGGAGACGGTGGAATTTTTTAATTACGACGTTAATAGGGTTCGAGATCGAATGGCGAAGTTCGTGATTCAAGAAGCTTTGCCTTTTAGTCACTTCGACAATCCTCGTTTGACCAACTTAATTCGAGAGAAGCTTCAACCTCGTTACACCCATGTAACTCGTACTACCCTTAGACGTTATTGTTTAAAATTATGGAAGCAAGCAAAAAATGATTTAATTGTATTATTTGAAAATTTCAATACGAGTGTAAACTTAACTAGCAACGTTTGGTTGGCTCCACACGGTTTACCCGAATAGTACCTTGGCGTCACCGCTCATTGGGTAGATCCCAAATCATGGCAAATGATGAAACGTACGATTGCGTTTGATCTTTTTTCGTATCCACACACCGGAGAATTTTTGTTTTACTTTTTGGATAATGTAATAACTACTTTTAATTTACAAAATAAAATTTTTTTAATGGCATTTGATAACGCTTCCAACAACACAACTGCGGTTGAAAAATTAAAATTTAAATATCTTCCGATTGCAAACGGTGATTTTTTCCATACTCGTTGTGTTGCACATATTATTAATTTAGTAGTGCAAGACGGTCTAACCGTGCAATTTGTTGATAACTTTATTAAAGCTTTTCGATTTATATTACATGACGTTTATAAAAAAGTAGAAAAAGATATCAAGATTATAAAAAACTTTGTAAGGATACGGAATCTATATTTTTAGGTCCTAATTGGGATGTACCTACTCGGTGGAATTCGACTTGTCACATGTTTAATTGTGCTTTAAAACAAAAGGGAACTTTGAAAGCTTTTCATAATAGTCTTTCGGATAATGGTGAAGCCGACCCATTTCCCAATGCGGGTTGGAAGAATGTTCAAAGTCTATCTGATTTTCTTGAGGTGTTTAAAAACTCAACAACAAAATTATCAGGAGTTTATTATCCTACTAGTTATTCGGTGCTTCAAGAATTACATTTCATGGCTTTGAATTTTAAAAATTTTCAATATAAAAATGATATGTTTACACAAAATAAAGAACCAATGAAAGAAAAGTTTAAAAAATATTTGGAGGAGTTACCACCCGTTTTTACTTGTGCCGCCGCTTTAAATTCGTTTTTAAATGTTGCCGGGGTTGAATGCTTGATAGACGAGATAAATGACAATTTAGATATGCATGACGAAAACCCCAATTTTTCAAACGATGCCAAAAAAAGTTTTAATGCAAGCTTGAAAATAATATATAATTTTTATTTAAATAGATATGGGTCTAACGTAAACATAACCACACCAAGAGAATCAACCTCAAATGCTAGTACCTCGATGAAAGACCCGATTATAACCATGTTGAATGTTGTTTGGGATGTGACGGCTAAACGACAAAGGGGTAACACCCGAACAAGCGAGCTCGGTAGATATAGTGCAACGGATTTTATTTCTGCTATGACTACCGAAGATTATCGTGCATTCAATATTTTGGCTTGGTGGAAAGGAAAGGAATCTTAATTTCCGATTCTTTCCGCTATGGCTTGTGATTTACTAAGCGTCCAAGCTTCTACGGTAGCTTCGGAATCTGCGTTTTCTCTTAGTGGCAGTGTAATCTCATTACGGAGAACAAGACTAACTCCAGAAGCGGTTGAGATGTGCATTTGTTTAAGGGATCACTTAGACACAATGGATCGTATACAAGACCAAACAAGCCTCGAAGACGAAATTACACTCGAAGCTAAAGTACACGATGAAGAGGTAGAAGAAGGTAGAAGAAGGAGTATCTTCTGGCATATCGGACGAAGAATTAGCATTTGATCAAACATCTCGTAGTAAATAAACATTAGACGATAACTTAAATAAAAGTTTTATGTTATTTTTTATTGATTGATTTATGTATTTTTAAGTTGTTTTAATAAATAAATGAAAAATTAATGTTTATTTAATATTGTTAAATAACAACAACAATAATATTATTAATTATTATTAATAATAACAATAATAATATTATTAATAATAATAACAACAACAAAAAAAAAAAAAAAAAAAAAAAACAATAACAACAACAACAACAACAATAGTATTATTAATAATAATAACAATAATAACACTTATAATAATATTAATAATATTAATAACAACAACAGCAATAATAATATTAATAATGACAACAACAATAATAATAATAACAATAATAATTATTATGATTTATATCAACAACGATTTATATTAGTAATAATAAAAAAACCAAAAAAATAAAAAAATAAAAAACCCGGGTTCTAGACCCGACCCTAACCGGGTATGTCGGGTACGGTTATGCCTTGGGTGAACCCGACCCGGGTTCGAACCCGGTTTCGCCAAAACCCAGGTACGAAAAAACCCGGTTGGGCCCAACCTAGGTTGTACCCGGTTTCGGGTATTGGGCCGAACCCGATTTGCCCACCTCTACCCGATGGGTATACCCAACGGGTAAATTTTTATAACTTAAACGGGTATGCCCGATTACGTGCGGGCACGCTCGATACCCCACGAGTAAAATACCTGATACATATCCGATAGGTTTTGGGATACGTACGGGACATACTATTCTAATCGTATATACGGTTGTGATTTCTCATACCCGTTCCAAACCCGATCCATTTCCACCCTTTTCATCCTTCATATATACTAATCTCTTTGCTCAAATAGATATCCAAAAGGTCCATTCGAATCATCGTTTCTTATAACAAAGCTCGAACCTATGACCTGTATAGGATTTTCATCCATCTATAAGATATAATTTGATCAAACCACACACACACATATGATAACCCTTAGTTTTTATACGAACCCATTAACCCATCACATAGCCATTGATTTAGTGTTAAATAACAAGATTCCACTTAAAGGGCTAGGATCAATTCAAGGTTAGCATGGTTTTTTGTATTTTTGTACCTTTTCTTAGATTTCATTCATATTTTTTTAAATCTCTATCTCTTTCTCAAAAGACTCGCTATCTTCACTATCACCATAAGTATATTCCCTATCTTCACCATCAAACACCACCCACTACCACCACTACCATCAGTTGAACACCACCCTACACCACTGATCCACCATCACCAGCACCATCGTTCCCCTTCTTTTCTTTGTCTTCCATGCTAATGCTGACCATCACCACCGGCAACCAACCAACAGTGAGGTAGATCTATCTAGATTGTCGATACGCCACTAAAAGATGATGGTTTCAACATGATAAGTGTCACCGGTCATCCTAGCAAGAACAAAAGGCGACATGAATTCTTAGAAGCTATTCATTATCGTGTTGAACGCCAAATCCACATGGTTTTCCTGGTTGTTTTTTTAAGTTCAAAATATTTTCGTATAAAACACACATTTCCACTCACCACCTATGTATATTCCTTCTTGTCATAGTCAAATAATTAACAAATTAAAATCTAATTGTGGCTTTATTTAATGGAGCTAGAATCTTGAAGTACACCTTTATTTCAATGACGGTTATATTTTGATTTTGGTATAATAAATAATATTGGCGGTCGTTTGGGAAAACTTTTATAATTTTTATACACAATTAACATATATTGTTAATTTTTATTTAGGGTAAAGTTGTAAGGGGTGATTGTTTAATATATTCTTCGTTCACATTGTATTATTTTCTTTACTTGTACAGAAAAAATGTATTGTTTTCATATGTTCTTAGTGCATATTGTATTACATTGGTTTAATTCCGTTATATTGGTATAGTTTTGTTATTTTATTTCGTTATAGTGTGGAAATTCTGTTACAATGGTGTAGTTACATGGTGTAATGTTGTTATAGTAGTGTAGTTACATGGTGTAGTGTTGTAACAGTGGTGTAGTTATATGGTTAATAGTTTGGTTTACATTGGTTTAATTTTGTTACATTGGTGTAGTTTTGTTATTTTAGTTTCGTGATAGTTTTGAAATTTTGTTTATGGTGATGTAGTTACATGGTGTAACTTCATTTGGCTGTAAAAATAAAAATTTGCAAGATTATATGAATTATAGAGAAAAATATGATGAGTTTAATAGTATAAATTTTATCTAAAAAGTAACAATGTTAAAAAATGGTATTGAAGTTTTAAAACTAAAGGGTAAACTTTAAAAAAAGAAAAGAAAATAAGGGTAATAGGTGGGGGTTAAAAGACTCTTTTGCCCATATTGAATAAAAAATAAGAAAAATATCTTGAGCACTTAAATTTTGATTAATGGTTGATAGTTTGTTAAAGGGCTCTCATAAAAGAGATGAATTTTTATTTAAACCTAACCATATATATATGTATATATATATGTATATATATAGGGTTAGGTTCAAATAAAAATCAAAAGAAATTGTGTAAACCAATAAACCAAATCTCGACCATTGACTTATGAAGATCAATGACTCATATATAAAAAAACCACATAGTTATGTAAAACCAAAAAAAGCCAACAAAATCAGTCACATAATGTATAGATTTGTTATCTCTATCCTCTATATATGTATATGTGTGTGTGTGCATACATATAGATATGTTAGTGAGCAAATGAAAACAGCTTACATATATGTCACACATAAGATGCGCATACGTAACAATTTGTCATTCGACATAGTGTTACATATACGTAATACTCTTCATTCTCGCATTTATATTCAGCATGCATGTAATAGACACTTAAATACTCTTTTAACATTAAAAAAAAAACAAAAAAGTTGTAAATTATTTTAGTGGTTCTATGTTTTTCTTTAGTTTTCGAATAACTATTAGTTGGTTTTATGAACCCTCCCATAGACACACACACGTACGTGCGTACATACCTATATACATACGTACGTACATACATACATACGTACGTACGTATGTACGTACGCACCGCCATTTTTTTAAACACATATAATTTTTTCATACGATATTATTTTTTAAAAAAATACACCTTAAAATCGAGTATTTTATCTACTTTAATATGAGTATAGTATTGCTATATTTTTTCTAAAAAAATCAATGTTTTTTTAAACGTTTATGTGTTGTGTGTATAACTTGCGTGATTATTAACTGTATAATTATGAACATAACTTGTGTACTTATCATATAACTTGGGTAATTATAAATGTAACTTGCGTAATTATTTTTGTAACGTGAGTAATTTTAATTTGTGTAATAATACATATAATTTGCATAACAATAGATATAACTTGCATAATTATTAATATATATTTTATTAATTATAAATATATGCTTGCGTAATTATGTACCATATATGAATAATTGTTGTAGGACGAAACTACCTCTCCGTGAAAAAACACGTGTCACACCCTGATGATTTCATACGCTTTGCATGAAGTTTATAATTTGTATAGTAACCGGCCTATATATATGTTATAATAGTTATAATTTTATTTTCTCAAGATATTATATATACACCTACATATTTGTATATCAATTTAATTAAATTTAAAAAATAGTTTGTTTATCCTAATTCCCTCTCCCAATGCTCAAAAATGGCGTGTGTTTTGTTTTTTGTTTTCATCTTCGTGATCTACTACCGTAGGGATGGTGGATGCAGTTCTAGGTAGTGGTGTACAAACCCGTTTTTTTGCCAAACCGGAACCGGTTTGGATTCCAAACCGGAACCGGTTTGGTCAACTTTGGTCAAAACCGGTTTGAACCCAAACCGGTTCGGGTTACAAACCGGTTTCTTCCCCCGAAATTTCAAACCGGCCAAACCGATTTGGACCGGTTTAGAAACCGGTTCGGTTTGTATATTTTTTTTTATTTTTTTTTAATTATTCCATGATAAAAAATTTAAAGAAAATTTTTTTTATTTTTTATTTAATTATTCCATGATAAAAAAATTTAAAGAAAATTTTTGGTTATTTATATATAATATTTATATAAATAAATTAAAAGCAAATTTAAAGAAAATTTAAATTTTTTGTTAAAATATATAATTATATTTATATTAATTGAAAAAAATTTTTATTAATGTTGTTATTTATATAATTATATTTATATTAACTGATTATTATTGTTATTAATTTTGTTATTAATATAATGTTATTATTATTTTATTTTTAAATAGTTAAATTATTATATAATGAAAGTGAGAAATATAATAAAAGTGAGATATATGATATAAAAACAAAACAATTTAAACAACATTGAAGACTAAATAATAGTTTTACAAAAACTAAACAACGACTGGTCGTTCTCCGTTCGTTCGTTGTATACTTGTACGTTCATTCTTTGCCACCAGAACAACCGGAGCTGTTACGAAGGTATTCATCAAAAGCCGCTTCATCAATCTGTCATTCCGGGTGTCAATCCGCTCTCGACCTCGTCCTCGTATAATTCTGCTTCGTATTCCAATTCTCCTTCAAGTGAGCATTTGTCTTGTACTCTTTCCGCGGCATCCAAAAAATCCTTCAAGCAAATCGACATTTCAACAGCTTGTGGAGTGAGTCGAGTTCGTCTTATCGATATAACCCTGCCACTAACAGAAAAAACAGATTCCGAAGCTACCGTGGAAGCTTGGACGGTTAGTAAATCTCGGGCCATGGTGGATAGGATGGGAAATTGATCTTCCTTACCTTTCCACCAAGCCAACAAGTCAAAATTTTTAAAATCTTGTGGACTCATGGTAGATAAGAAGTTGGTTCCACCATACCTCCCGAGTTCACTACTTGGAGTGTTACCACGTTGACGTTAATTACATTCATCCCTTAAAGTATTATATAAAGCAAACATTGGATCATTTGAACTTTCGGCATGTGCCGCATGCCTCAATGACTCATGGATATGTGATGTTTCACTATATTTTAATAAATAAACATCAAACATTTTTTTTAAATGTTGATTAAAAGTAGCTTTTAAAGTTTGAGCATAAAAGGGATTTTCATCTTCTAAATCCAAATTAGAAGTAATTTTATCAAGTAAAGTTTCAACCCCCGACAAATTTAAACAAGGGTTTAATGCAGCGGCATATGTAATAACCGGAGGCAATTCTTTAAAATACTTTTTAAGTTTTTCTTTCATTGGGGGTACCATATCCGAATAAGGTCTACCCCTAAACGACATCTCATTTAATTTTGAAGTTATTAAGTAAATTTGGTGAAGTACTAACGGACTCGTTGGATAATAAACTCCAGAAAGACATGTAGTTGCATTTTTAAAAATTTGAAGCATTTTGCTTATTTCTTCAATAATGGACCAACCAGATGGATGGTAAGTATTTGCCTTTTCACGACTTATCAAACTATTATGAAAGGCTATTAAACTTTATTTTTGTTCAATTGCCTTTTCAAACATGTTACAAGTGAAATTCCATTGTGTAGGTACATCCCAATTCGAACCTAAACATTTGGAATTTGCGTCTTTACAAAACTTACGATATTTAGTATATCTTTGGTTATTGCTAAAAATGTCACGTAACATTCTTTTAAAACTATATTTCACTGTTTCAATGGTTCTTAAACCGTCTTGAACTGCTAAGTTTATGATGTGCACAACACATCGACTATGGAAAAAAACACCGTCACACATTGGTTTATATTTTAATTTTAAATGATCTATCGCAAGTGTGTTATTTGACGCATTATCAAAAGATATAGAAAATATTTTGTTTTCTAATTTATACGTTTTAATAACTTTATCAATAAGATAAAAAATGTTTTGGCCAGTGTGAGGATAATCAAACAATTCAAACGCAATCGTACGTTTCATCATTTGCCATGAATCGGGTTCAACCCAATGGGTGGTGACACAAATGTACGAGTCCGGTGAACCGTGAGGAGTCGACCAAACATCACTAGTTAAGTTAACACCGGTTTGTAAATTTTCAAAATAAGATATTAATTCATTTTTTGCTTTTTTCCACATTTTTAAACAATCTCTTCGAAGAGTAGCACAACTTACATTGGTGTAACGTGGTTGGAGAGTTTGTTGAATGAGTCGAGTCAAATGTTCGTTGTCGAAATGTTTGAATGGCAAGCTTTCTTGAATTACAAACTGTGCCATTTGCTCCCGAACCGCATCAACGTTATAATCCCAAACATTTCCTTCGTTGGTCATTGAAGCTTGACCTTGAGACGGTTGACTTTTCAACGCCTTGCAATATTTAAGCTCAATATGATTTCTCAAAGTTGTGTTTGCATCTTTTTTGAAAAACTTATTACAAAACTTGCAACGAGCTTTGTTCGGACCGGTAGCCATTTGACATAAATCGTAATTGCACCATACTTCGCGGTTCCTATTAGTAGGAAGGATTGCTACCACCACGTTGCTTGAAGACGCATCACAACCAACGGATGATTGAGCACTAGATGAAGCCATTTGAGAGAGAGTTTTGTAGAATGAAAGAATTGAGCGTTTTTTGCGATTTTTGAGAGTTGAGAGCGTTTTAAGTTATTGTGATTCAACCAAAACATACACTACATATATATACTAACCTATTGGGGGTATAATGGTAAAAAAACCACCCAAAAATGGTCAAAAATAGGCTCCAACGGCCAAAAAACGGCTATATAGCCGTTACCCAACGGCTATTTTTTAAAAACCGGTTTGAGAACCGGTTTGTGAAGCGGGTTAAGAACCGGTTTATAAACCAGTTTTAATATCGGTTTGAAACCGGACCGGTTTAGGAACCGGTTTGCACGAGGAAATAGCCAAACCTATTCCAAACCGCCGGTTTGGGTCGGGTTGGAACCGGTTTGGCCCAAACCGGTTTGGGCAAAAAACCGGTTTCGGTTTTTTTGGTGAAACCGGTTCTCGAACCGGTTTTTTTGATCACCTCTAGTTCTAGGGCATCAACAATAGAGGCTGTTCTAGGATAGAAACAATGGGTAGCTATATACATGTTTGGTCATAGACACAACCATACATGTATGCTTCACTCCATGATAGGTGTTTCTATTTTATTAATTTCACTTCTCTCTTCTTTTATATAATCAATTTCATCTGAATTAGAGGTGTACACAAATTTTATTGAGTAAATTGTTTATTCATACATAATCTGTGCACTAAATCGAAAAACTTTATAATTTTTTCTGATTATTAGCTTTATTATTTCTGATCTGTGAATATGAATTGTTATCAATGGCGTACGTTTTGTAACAATAGAAGTTATATCAAGCCTAAGGTTGAAATTTTTTTTATCAAACCTTGATGGTTAAAAGGTGCCATCCACTTATATTTGATGATATTTTTAAGTGAAAAACTCTTTTATTTAATTGTTCATTGATATGTGTAGATGCGTATAAGATTTTATTAGCGTAACAACTAATTGTTTACTTGAGAATTGTATTCTTTACTTTTGCTTTTTTTAATAATACTAAATGATTTAACTACTTATATATTTGATATATCAAGCGCACAGCACTTGTATTGAATCCTTGTTGATTTCACTACACCTTCGATTCAAAAAGGGTGTAGGGTGGAAGAGAAATAAGAATTATAGCATAGACCAGAATTCAAGCTCAAGTAGTACAATTAATGGTATTTCATCTTTGTACATAATTGAATATAATTTTAATCCACTTATATCCTATAGTTTATGTTTTTCTTGTAGCCAAACTTTTCAAGGATCTAGAGAAAAACCTAATGGAATTGATCTGTATATATGATCACATGATGCAATTAGTTCTTGCAATTTTTTTGGTGAATTCTTAAATTAAAAACATGCTATCATATAATCTTGCTATTCTATCTTTAAGTGATGGAGTGAATATGTCTTCTTAGGAATGTGTGGAGAAGTTATATGATTTTTATAGTTTGCAAGATTAGTCCTTATGCAACTTAAAGCAAATGGCTTAAAATGTAAGCTGGAATTTCCTTCAAATTAGGTTTTTTTAAAGTCTCTCTTTTGTGAAAGGACACAAAATTTATTGCGACATCTCTACAGGTAATAATTATTCATTTTATATATAGTATGTCATCCGTGTACTATTTATCTTATTGCATAGCATAATTTGTTACATGAATTAAAAACCTATAAGGTTTACTACAAAGTCTGTATTTTCATCTGTGAAACTGAGCTTATTAGAAGTTATAAACTTTATGTTTTGTTTTATGGAAGTGTATGGGTTGATTTGGGTAGTGTTTATATCCTAATAGGTCAAATGGGCACCACTTACGACGGACTAGTGGGGACGTGATCCAGTTTTGTTAGTAACATCGTGGATACTACTCAGAAAACAAAGCACACTACTTATTTTTGATGCACTTGAAACATTAAAAGAGAACAAACACCAACTTAGAGAAATATTATGCATCCACCAAACACATCATTAGCATCTCAAGATGATATATCAGGGTGTGAGAAAACATTGATTAGTGTAGTAGTGTAGGTATTTCTATAAACTCGTGTATTTCTATAAACTCGTAGTGACGATGTTTAAGCATTTGAATTTCTATAATAATACTTTTGATGGTTTGAGCAATTATGTTTTAACTTGATAGTGTTTGTAAGAATCATTGGTTGCCCTAATTCTTATATCATTGTTGCTATCCTCACCCACGGTTAGAGGAAAGAATGCTATGCTACCATTGTTATGTACAAAAATGGTATTCAAGAGATCAAGAGTTAAAGAAAGATAAGAAGGAGAAATCAGAGAAAGAAAGAAGATTAACTCTCAGAATTATTAGATACTCATTCTATTCAACGACCTTGTGTGTATGTACAATTGAACTATTTAGTAAAACCCTCTCACTTTGCTATTATTACAAGTAACCCATGCAGTATTTGATACATAACATCATCATTGCCATGTTAGTTGCCACGCCAGCTATTACCTACTCAGCTCATTATACTTTTAACCACATATATTAATTAGTTTTCACCACACATATATGTATAGGTACAACATGCTATAAATTTAACATATAATCAACATGTGGGTAATAATCTATATCCACATCGTTTATGTGTAGATAAGGACAACCACTCACACATAATAGGGTTTTACCTACACATACTATGTGTAAGTAAAGACCTATATTTCTTGTAGTATATATATTATATATAGATACATACATATATATACGGATGGGTTCAATTGTAAACACTTAGAAACTATGTAAACCAATAAATCAAAATTCAGCCATTGATTAAATTAAGATCAATGGTCTAGATATTTTGAAATAAAACAATACAATTTGATACTTTTGTTTGGATTTGCATACAAAAAGATAAAAAAGGGGTATATTGGTCATTTTCCTACAATTTGAATCTAACTTTTTTTAAATAAATTACAACCACCCACCTACCTTATCATTTCTACCACACCCACACACACTCTCTCTAAATGTATCTCAAATATTTCTCTCTTTCTCTATGACCATTGATAGAAGTAGGCGACGGCGACTGTGATGGAAGTAACCCATCTACAGAAGCAGCTGCGATGACGACAGCGGCGACAGCGGTTGCGATGGTGGTGACGGTGTCTCTGATAACAGACCGGTGGTAATCTCTCACTCATTTTCTCTCTTTAAAAATTGCAACAGTGGGGCAACGGTGACTAACCACCATCTACAACTGCGATGGTAGCGACGGCGGCTGCGACGGTGGCTGCGACGGTGATGACCACGTCTACGACAAGGTTATATCTAGGTTTTTTGTTGTTTTAGGAAATTTTTTTTGGTATTCTACTTTAGATATGAGTTTTTTTTATTGGTTATAATTGTCTAGATCTGAGTTGTACATGTGCGATGGTGGCGATGACATCTCCGACGATGGACCGGTGGTTTTTTGTTGATGTTTAAGGTTAGATCTGGGTTTTTTTGTTGTTTTAAAATATTTTGTGGGTATTCAAGTTTATATCTAAGTTTTTCTTATTGTTTATATTTTTTTTAGATGTGGGTTACATATTTTTCTAGATCTAAGTTTTTCTTGATTGTTTATCATAATTTAACTTCGTGTTTTAAGTGCTTTGCAAAGTGGTTTCCACATCCAGCTATTGTGTTCATTTATGGTTATCTTTACATATGTTTTTATATATATTTTTATGTTGATTAGATCTATTTTTAATATAACTTTTGAATATAAATACTGGTATTTTTTATATAAATATGTGTAAAGTGAGTTTTACACATAGGTAAACTGTGTTTTACACGTGTGTTAACCAAATACACACATGTGTAAACTGAATATACACATATGTAAACTTATTTTTTTCTTCAGATTTATATTTTTATACTTTAATTAGTTGTTGATTAATGTTGCATATTTTTTTCTTTTTCAGAACATGTTGAATTGTCCAGATTTGATATGTGAACAAAACATAATCAACAAAGAAGCATGCAATATTTTTTTCTAATTTTGTAAATATATTTTTGGTTTTACACGTAGATTCTTTCTGATTTTGTAAATATTTTTACTCATGCTAAAAGTATTTATAAATTTCTTTTACACATATGTTAAAACACTAAGAAACATGTGTTAAAACATAACACGTGTCAAATGCCCTTAACATGTGTTAAAACATAACACATGAAAAGGAGGGAAAAAATGAAAAAGGACTAAAATGCCCTTAACATTAGATTTCTTTTTCTTAATAAAACATAACACGTGTCAAATTATGAGTAGTGAAGATGGTTTATTGGTTTACATAATTTCTAGTGGTTTACAATTAAACATTACCCTATATATACATATATATAAATATACTATGTTACAATCCCGTGTAATACATGGGCTAAATAAATTTACTATTTCACGGTTAATAATATAAAAAGTTATGTTTTAAATATTGTGTATTATACGGATTGAATAAACCAATGTATTACACATTTGAAATTTTGAAATTAACATATTTGAAATTTTAATTATGGAAAGTTATTAATTAATAAATAGTTAATATAGCATTCATAATTAAGAGGGGAGAAAAACAGGAAAACCAATTATTAGATGGCCTAAAATAGAGGTGATCAAAAAAACCGGTTCGAGAACTGGTTTCACCAAAAAAACCGAAACCAGTTTTTTGCCCAAACCGGTTTGGGCTAAACCGGTTCCAACCCTACCCAAACCGGCGGTTTGGAATAGGTTTGGCTATTTCCTCATGCAAACCGGTTCCTAAACCGGTCCGGTTTCAAACCGATATTAAAACCGGTTTATAAACCGGTTCTTAACCCGCTTCACAAACCGGTTCACAAACCGGTTTTCAAACCGGTTTTTAAAAAATAGCCGTTGGGTAACGGCTATATAGCCGTTTTTTTGACGTTGGAGCCTATTTTTGACTGTTTTTGGGTGGTTTTTTTACCATTATACCCCCAATAGGTTAGTATATATATGTAGTGTATGTTTTGGTTGAATCACAACAACTTAAAACGCTCTCAACTCTCAAAAATCGCAAAAAACGCTTAATTCTTTCATTCTACAAAACTCTCACTCAAATGGCTTCATCTAGTGCTCAATCATCCGTTGGTTGTGATGCGTCTTCAAGCAACGTGGTGGTAGCAATCCTTCCTACTAATAGGAACCGTGAAGTATGGTGCAATTACGATTTATGTCAAATGGCTACCGGTCCGAACAAAGCTCGTTGCAAGTTTTGTAATAAGTTTTTCAAAAAAGATGCAAACACAACTTTGAGAAATCATATTGAGCTTAAATATTGCAAGGCGTTGAAAGGTCAACCATCTCAAGGTCAAGCTTCAATGACCAACGAAGGAAATGTTTGGGCTTATAACGTTGATGCAGTTCGGGAGCAAATGGCACAGTTTGTAATTCAAGAAAGCTTGCCATTCAAACATTTCGACAACGAACGTTTGACTCGACTCATTCAACGAACTCTCCAACCACGTTACATCAATGTAAGTCGTGCTACTCTTCGAAGAGATTGTTTAAAAATGTGGAAAAAAGCAAAAAATGAATTAATATCTTATTTTGAAAATTTACAAACCGGTGTTAACTTAACTAGTGATGTTTGGTCGACTCCTCATGGTTCACCGGACTCGTACATTTGTGTCACCGCCCATTGGGTTGAACCCGATTCATGGCAAATGATGAAACGTACGATTGCGTTTGAATTGTTTGATTATCCTCACACCGGCCAAAACATTTTTTATCTTATTGATAAAGTTATTAAAACGTATAAATTAAAAAACAAAATATTTTCTATATCTTTTGATAATGCGTCAAATAACACACTTGCGATAGATCATTTAAAATTAAAATATAAACCAATGTGTGACGGTGTTTTTTTCCATAGTCGATGTGTTGTGCATATCATAAACTTAGCCGTTCAAGACGGTTTAAGAACCATTGAAACAGTGAAATATAGTTTTAAAAGAATGTTACGTGACATTTTTAGCAATAACCAAAGATATACTAAATATCGTAAGTTTTGTAAAGACGCAAATTCCAAATGTTTAGGTCCGAATTGGGATGTAGCTACACGATAGAATTCCACTTGTAACATGTTTGAAAAGGCAATTGAACAAAAAGAAAGTTTAATAGCCTTTCATAATAGTTTGGTAAGTCGTGGAAAGGCAAATACTTACCATCCATCGGGTTGGTCCATTATTGAAGAAACAAGCAAAATGCTTCAAATTTTTAAAAATGCAACTACATGTCTTTTTGGAGTTTATTATCCAACGAGTCCGTTAGTACTTCACCAAATTTACTTAATGAATTCAAAATTAAATGAGATGTCGATTAGGGGTAGACCTTATTCGGATATGGTACCCCCAATGAAAGAAAAACTTAAAAAGTATTTTAAAGAAATGCCTCCGGTTATTACATGTGCCGCTGCATTAAACCCTTGTTTAAATTTATCGGGGGTTGAAACTTTACCTGATAAAATTACTTCTAATTTGGATTTAGAAGATGAAAACCCCTTTTATGCTCAAACTTTAAAAGCTACTTTTAATCAACATTTAGAAAAAACGTTTGATGTTTGTTTATTAAAATATGGTGAAACATCACATATCCATGAGTCATTGAGGCATGCGGCACATGCCGAAAGTTCAAATGATGCAATGTTTGCTTTATATAATACTTTAAGGGATGAATGTAATAAACGTCAATGTGGTAACACTCCAAGTAGTGAACTCGGGAGGTATGGTGGAACCAACTTCTTATCTACCATGAGTCCACAAGATTTTAAAAATTTTGACTTGTTGGCTTGGTGGAAAGGTAAGGAAGATCAACTTCCCATCCTATCCACCATGGCCCGAGATTTACTAACCGTCCAAGCTTCCACGGTAGCTTCAGAATCTGCTTTTTCTGTTAGTGGCAGGGTTATATCGATAAGACGAACTCGACTCACTCCACAAGCGGTTGAAATGTCGATTTGCTTGAAGGATTTTTTGGATGCCGCGGAAAGAGTACAAGACAAATGCTCACTTGAAGGAGAATTGGAATACGAAGCAGAATTATACGAGGACGAGGTCGAGAGCGGATTGACACCCGGAATGACAGATGATGAAGCGACTTTTGATGAGTACCTTCGTAACAGCTCCGGTTCTGGTGGCGAAGAATAAACGTACAAGTATACAACGAACGAACGGAGAACGACCAGTCGTTGTTTAGTTTTTGTAAAACTATTATTTAGCCTTCAATGTTGTTTAAATTGTTTTGTTTTTATATCATATATCTCACTTTTATTATATTTCTCACTTTCATTATATAATAATTTAACTATTTAAAAATAAAATAATAATATTATTATATTAATAACAAAATTAATAACAATAATAATCAGTTAATATAAATATAATTATATAAATAACAACATTAATAACAACATTAATAAAAAAAATTTCAATTAATATAAATATAATTATATATTTTAACAAAAAATTTAAATTTTCTTTAAATTTGCTTTTAATTTATTTATATAAATATTATATATAAATAACCAAAATTTTCTTTAAATTTTTTTATCATGGAATAATTAAATAAAAAATAAAAAAAATTTTCTTTAAATTTTTTTATCATGGAATAATTAAATAAAAAATAAAAATATATATATAAACCGAACCGGTTTCTAAACCGGTCCAAATCAGTTTGGCCGGTTTGAAATTTCGGGGGAAGAAACCGGTTTGTAACCCGAACCGGTTTGGGTCCAAACCGGTTTTGACCAAAGTTGACCAAACCGGTTCCGGTTTGGAACCCAAACCGGTTTGGCAAAAAAACCAGTTTGTGCACCACTAGCCTAAAATGATGACAAGTGTCTGGATTTATTTTTATTTATTAGTATATAAATATATATATATTGATGTGGCGTAAACTATACATAATATATATAAATATTTCTTACACTTTTGAGTTCCTTTTGAGTATTTTTAGATTATTTTACTTATATTTAATTAAATTTCATATAATAATCTTATCAAACTTCTACAAAGTTAATAAACAAGTCAAATTAACTCACATGATGGATGATTATGGATTCCTTCTCGAACTACTGTAGCCCACTTTAATAATATTAAAAAAACACAATTGTTCAAAGCTCATGAATTAGTTTTACTAATTGTTTGTTAAAGCAGCCAATCACGAGGGGAATTCTAGAAATCAATTAGTAAAAGGGCACCGCTTCACAAGGAGGTTGTCATATATATAAAAAAAGAAGCCTACGCAAAAGGCAAAAAAAAAAGGGAAGAGAAGGGAAGTGACGGCTGTGACATGAGGACAAACGAGAGGCATGAAACAAAGATTCAATTATTTTTGAATTCAACTTTGGAGTTTGATTATGATTAAAGAGTAATTTTAAAGTGGAGAGCAAGATTTGAAGGCATAGGATTGATTCAAGAGTTGAAGATCATCCGTTTTCAATTCGTTCTTTGATTATTTTCTTTGTTTTGTGAATTCTTTTGTTTATATTTCTAAAGTTTAATTACCATTGTTCGTAAAGTTTATAAAGGTTATGAGTAGCTAAATTTTTAGAATTATCTAGGTTGGGCTGAAAACTATATATGTTTTGACTAAATATTTGGTTTTTATCTCGTATGTTTGTTTATTAATCTTAGAACTTGATTATTTTTCAATTAAATATAAACATGTGTATTGTTTTATGCTTGAAAGTTATTACCATGCTCGTGTATGTTTGATCTTGATTGATTGCGTGACATCTTGATTAGGTTTTGCATGTTTAAATTAATTACTTTGTGTTATTAATTTAAAGCTTTGATTAGAGATAATCTTAGGAGCATTGGTTATGATTTGCTATCTTTTCTAAAACCTAGGGGTTATAGATATTGCTTAAAACCTCCTACTCATTGTTTGTTAGGTTTAGATTTCGCGAGAGCGTGTTTTGCCTTTCATTCGTGGTGTTAGTGTTTTAGGGTATTTAATTAGATTTAATTGAGTTGTCCTTTGTCTTAGGGTTGGAAAATATAATCTTAAAGACATTGTGGTAGAAAACCAAGGGGCGATCTTCCATTAGACATTTTAATAAACCTATCTAGTGCTTCACGCGTGTCTTTGGTTTTCTTAGGGAGTAGCAACATACCTAGTTAACCCTAGATTTGTATTTTTGGAGATAGTTATACGAGTTATTGCCTTTGTGTCATTGCATGTTAGTTGGATTCCTACCTAGGTAGTTATTTCACATATTTGATCGTCTTTAAGTTTCCAAGTTTGAATTTTTAATTTGTTTATTCCAATCGTCGTGTTTAGATTAATTAATTTTAGTTAAATTATTTATTTTGTTTTTAAACAATTTCTTAAAATAATTAAATTTATTAGGTTAGAAGTCGATAGAGGTTTAGTAACGAAAGCCGCCAAACGTGTCTCTAGGGTTCGATATCCGGAATTATCTAAACTTTACTATATCGCGACTGGTACACTTGCCGTTTGTGTGAAGTTATGTTGGGAATTTCTATTTTCACACATCAATATCTATAGAATATAATAAAACAAAGTTTTTCTTTGCCACTTGTCATTCTCTTAAACAACCTTTTTGACACATGTCATTCATTTAGACATCATGAATTCATTTTCCCTTCAAAAGGTTATTATAGTAATTTAAACACTTAAACTAATTTTTCTCTCTTAATAAAAATCAATTTTATTAATTGATACATTTTTCTCGCTCATCTATATTTTTTAAAATCAAGCTATGTTTTTAAAAATAAACTTTATTAAAAAAATTATAAATCATATCTTTTTATTAAAATAGAAAAAATAAAAAAATAAAATTTTATATAATATACAATTTTCTAAAACAGTAAAACTTTTTGAAACATAATATTTAAATCGCTTATTTTTTTAAAAAAATTATAACCTTTTTGATACAAACATTTCGTTTTATAGATCATATCTTTTTATTCATATGCAATTATAATTATATTTTATCTTCAAACATAAATATAATCATATATATATATATATATGCTAGGTTATTGCCCCGTGTATTACACGGGTTGAATAAATAAAATACTAACTAATTAATGATAAAAATTTATGAATTATAAAAGAGTAAAATGCTATTTTCTTCCTGACGTTTTGTTAAATTTGCCATTTCAGTCCAAAAATTTTTTTTTTGTCATTTCAGTCACTGTAGTTTACCAAATGTTGCCATTTTCATCCACTCCATTAACACCGTTACAACTTCGTTAAAACTCTGTTAAATATGAGGGTATTTTAGTCTTTTTGAGCACCCTAATTATCCAATTAAAACAAATTAATCAATTAATATTCAAAATTAAAAAACACATGAAACGACTAGTGACTGAGTTTTAACGAAGTTGTAACGGTGTTAGTGGAGTGGATGAAAATGGCAATATTTGGTAAAATACAGTGACTGAAATGGCAAAAAAAAAAATTTGGACTGAAATGGCAAATTCAACAAAACGTCAGGGACGAAAATAGCATTTTACTCTTTTATAATTCATAAATTTTTATCACTAATTATTTAGTATTTTATTTATTCAACCCGTGTAATACACTGGGTAATAACCTAGTATATATATATATATATATATATATATATATATATATATATATATATATATATATATATATATATATATATATATAGGGGAAGGATCAAATGAAAACCATGTTTATAATTAAAAACTGTGAAAACCAAGAGTTACATGTACGTAAGTACGTGTTGCAAAATATACAATCAAGAGTTATATATATGTATGGGTTATGTATATATAAATACATGCTAACAAGTGTACAACTAAGAGTTACGTACATATAGCTCCTACAAGTTACGTATATGTAAGTCTTTTGTCATTATCGACATTCTTTGGAGTTTATATTAAAAAACATATAATGACCTTGAAATATAATGTTGAAGTTTACTCAAATATACTTTAAACAATTTAAAAATTAAATCAATTATAAATTATGTAATTGGGTAGTGGTGGTTTTCACGGTTTTTAATTATAAATATGGTTTTCATTTGATCCTTCCCATATATATATATATATATATATATATATATATATATATATATATATATATATATATATATATATATGCATATATATGTAACCCACCCCATATAGGATTGAGATATAATGAGAACCCCATAATTACAAGAACCCCTTAACTTTTCTAGAAGCTTTTGATTTATTATAAAAAAAACTCTATATTGTCATTTGAAGGGATAAGATCTGAATAAGAGCATTTAGGTTATTTTCGATTTGTTGTACTTGTTTCTCTAACCATTTGAAGGATTAAGATCTGAATTTTATGGTAAGGTAACAAAGAGAGAGAGAATTAGTCAATCAATTTTTACATCTAACCCTTTTTAATTTTATGGAATTTTTTTTCCTGTTGCTGTTACGCCTTCTCGGTAGTCAACTGTGACCACAAATAGAAGTTGTTGCATCTCCAAATGTATTTCTGGCAAATAGGATCTCTGTTCCTCGTAGATAGGAGTATCATTATCCAAAGATGAAATCAGAATCTGTTGTTTAACCGTGTCGGCAAGAGATGAGAGCATAATCTATTGTTCAACCCTACGAAGCACGGAAGCTCCTCCAGGCAAACGGGTACCAGTTTGAATAGGAAACATTTCGCATGTGCATCGGTTTCACGGGGACTGCACGGGATCCACTCGATTACTCAACCAAGCGTACGACACAAATCTAAATCCATTGCATGAGATCGATTTACACCATGGATTCTGCACGAGCTTTCGCCAAGAACGTTAATGGTGTACTCGTCAAAATTCATCATCTTATTTGCATTTTCATTTACTACTGATAGATGATATTTAATTTCTTTTTGATTTTAATTGTTGATAGTGGTCATTAAAATTATATATTTACTACGGCTGAATCTCTTGTTCGGGCATGCAATTTGTCGTTATATAGAATTAAACTAACTAGAATTTTTTTATACGCCTTACGTATCTAATCAAAAGGGCAAAATTTAATCCACAAAAGCAATAAAAAATAATTTATTTTACATAGGATTCCAAAATAGATTAGAAATAAAATTAATAAATATGGTAACTTTTGTTTGACTTATTTGGAATGGAGGTAACATAAAATAATTATCACTTTGAATACCATGTCTATAGTCTTGTCTAACTAGTGGTGGTGTTGCTGCACTTGTGTTGTTTAGTGTGTAGAGACACTTGAACTTGGGTTGAAGGTGATTGCTAAAGTCATTGGATATGCTGATGATAAACAGTTAACTTGTCAAGAAACATGTAAAACATGAAATCAATGTAAAAAAAGTGATTCTTATAAAGTTGTTCGATGTAATTTACGGTAAGTAATTACAATATATGTAATTTACTGTATGTAGTTCGTTACAGTGGTGTAGTTATATAGTGTAATGTTGTTTAGTTGTTAAAATCACATTGGTGTAGTTACATTGTGTAATGATGTTTGTTTTACATTTGGTTTACACCAGTTTACAAATTGGTTTATAGATTAGTTTACATTAGTTTACATTGGTTTACATATTAGGTTTCACTATTATAACTATGTATAGGTGAAACTTTTTTTGTAATACTATAGTAGATTTGAAGAGAAAAATATGATAAGTTTAATGGTGCAACCTATGCAAAAAATTACAATTTATAAAAAAAATTATAAATGTTTAAATTATAAGGGGGTAAAGTTTTTAAATAGAAAGAAAAACAAAACAGAGGAATATAGAAATGACACTTGTCATTTTCTTGTTAAATCTGAATTTTGATGGTTATGTTAAATGACTCTTATGCCCCTTTGTATTAAAAAGTGATTTGAAACATCTTATCCATTTATTTTTGATCTATTATTAAGATTGGGTTAAACGGTTTTTACAAAAATAGAGAGTTATCATAATAACCATACCCTATACAAACATACATCTATACTATTATATTAAGCAAAACCAAAGGACAAATTAGGTATTTCCTTTGTTTTCGTAAGACGCGCGCTATCGGCTCCTACTATGCATTAATCCTTTGCTCCCCCTTCATTCCCTTCACTGTGTTCCGTCTTCCACCGAAACCTTCAATCACCAATTCAATGATCATTTAACACTCACTTTCAAACCCTACGTGAATCTACATTTACCCCTTCGACGCCATCGCACGTTGACCTTAAGGATCTGCTAAGTCTGTGATTTCGATTCCTTATGCTGGTAAAATCTGTGGTTTCGATTCCTTGTGCTTGATTACTTCACCTACATGTGGGTTTATGTCTTGTGGCACCAACTGAGAAACAAAGCTTGTGACCCGTTTTGCTATGTTACCTTCCAACGAGATTAATCACGTCACAGTTATTGAAAACCTTACAGGGTTTAAGCTTTTCTAGAAACCAATTTCATATTCCCCACATCCCTCATCTATACCCTCCCAATCAAGTACGCCTTCACACCTACTATTTACATGTTATGATTTGGGCAATTTTGTATAATAAGCTGCACTCACGTCAAAGACAAACCTATATTTCCTTTACGTTGATATAGAAAGTTAATCTTTAAGCCCTCTAGCACTGTGAGGTTTTCATAAGTGATACACCACTGGAAACACTACTTCATCCCATTTTTATTTCATATCCTTTAATATGGTGCATGATTGGAGAGTTTGTTGAAATGCAAACAATATTAGGTGATTTACCAATACTATCTCTATGTTATTCTTAAGATTTTACTCTTCCGGTTTCTATACTTCTGTACTAAACATGGTCTGCATTTGTGCTTTCAAAATGACTAAAGGTAGCATAGATATGTATTTTTGCATGTGTATACAGTGACGTTAGGTAGTAAAACAATGTCTTATCCACACTTAAAAAATTTTCAGGTGTTGTTTTCATTGTCAAATTTCAAGTTGAAATTGTTAGTAGTCTGGGATATTGTCTTTCATCATTGATAAGTGATTCCTTCAAATTATAGTTGACATGCATCGCAATTATGTATTCAACAAATTTGGCAAAAGTAATTTGAATTTCGTTATTAGTTTCTACTACGATTGCAATTTACGAGTTTGAATAAGTATGATTTTTAATTGAATTTTCATTATTTAAGTTTGATAAAAGAAACTAGATTCATTTTCTATTATTAGAGTGCACTGGTCACATGCCTTTAAGTTGTTTCCATGTTTCTATAAAATGGTTGGTTATGAACTAGTAATTTGGGTTTGCACAATGAAGTATGCGTTTTTATAGCTATCCTTTGATTTTTGTAATCTACATAAGCCTTGTTTCTGCATTTTATTAACCTTGAGTTACATGTAAATGTTTTGTCCAGTAAATGAAATGCATTTAAAGGTTGAGGTTAAAGTTAGATTTTGAGGCCAATTGTTTGATTATGCATTGTTTGGAAAGCATTGTTTCTATTGTTATTAACCACCTCGCATTATATAGACTTTATATCCTTATGTTTTGCTGATATTTAAGTTTGTTTGCTTTTAACTAAGGCACTTGTAAACTTTCTGGATTCAAAGATTGATTGCAATATCAAACAAAATATGCAAAACCCTTAAAATCTCACAATAACATGAACGAAGAACAAAGAATCTAGAGAATGAAGAATACACCTTCCACAATGAAAACTCTCAATCAGACAAACCAGACAAGCAACGATGAGTTGCTTGACGTTACAGATTGAACAGAAGATCAGTGAAGAAGATGACCAATCTCATAAACTTGAATATGAGAAAACCCTAATTGCTTCGTTAATTCTAACAGGAGCATATGCAATGTATATATAGAAGCAAGAGACACAATAATCCAAGATAAGCAGCAATAGTCCTTGAAGATTAGAAACTTCACATGATGCACCCTTGAACAATATAACCTCAAAAATAAAAACAAAGAAAGGAAACAGAATATTATAAGGATTGAATTGAAGCAAAAAATATACTAAATTTAACACCCACCCTCAATTCAAGACTTAAAACAAATCAACAAGACCTAACTTATCACATCGGACTTTATGTTGACTAACACCAAGACCTTTTGTGAACACATGAGCAGGTTGTTCAAGAGTGTTTATCTTTACAATTTTAAAAACTCCACCTAAGACTTTTTCTCTTAAAAAAAACAAATCAATTTCAAAATGTTTTGTCCTTTCATGAAATACTGGACTAGCAGTCATAAGTATGACAACATTACTATCACATGAAATTTCAATAGGAATAGGACAACTGACCTTCAAGTCTTCAAGAAGTTTCCTTATCCATATAAGCTCACACCTAGTCATACACATCGCCCTATATTCAGCTTCGGCAGAAGACCGAGAAACTTTGTTTTGTTTTTTGCTTTTCCATGAGATAAGACTACCTCCCAAATAGATACAGAAACCAGTGACACATCTTCGAGTTGATAAACACTTACCCCAATCAGAGTCTAAAAACCTTTTAACAAAAAATCTGACTGTTTTTTAAAACTTATCCCTTGACCAGGATTGGATTTTAAATACCTCAACAGTCTTAAAGCAATTTTAAAATGAGACTGAAGGGGTTTATGCATGTATTGGCTAAGACACTGAATAGTATAAGAAATATCAGGACGTGTAAGAGTTAAATATATGAGCTTTCCAATCAAAGTTTGGTACACAGTAACATTTTCAAGAACAGAATCACCGGTAGCCATGTTAGAACTATCAGACACAACAAGATCTTGTTCCATAGGGGTGCTAACTGGTTTACAAGCAAGCATACCAAACTCTTTTAGTAACTCCAAACAATATTTTCTTTGATTTAAACACAGACCCTGATTAGTCTCAAGGACCTCAATTCCAAGAAAATATTTTAAGACTCCTAAATCTTTAATCAAGAAACATTGTTTTAGCATTTGCTTAACCATTTTTATTTTATCTTCACAATTTCCAATTATAACAATGTCATCAACATACACCAGAAGCATCACAATTTTAGACTCACAATTTTAGACTCACAGGACTTAACAAATAAAGACACATCATTCTTACTTTGAGAAAAACCCATAGACTTAAATATGGTTGTTAACTTTTCATTCCACTGTCTAGGAGCTTGTTTAAGCCCGTGTAATGACTTTACAAGCTTACAAACCTTTCCATCATTAGCTTTTGAACCTAAACCTTCAGGTATAGACATATAAACATCCTCATACAAGTCACCATACAAAAAAGCATTATTTATATCAAATTGAAATAATTTCCAGTCATATTGAACAGCAACAGCAATTAAAGTGCGAACAATAGTCATTTTAACCACAGGAGCAAATGTCTCATCAAAGTCTATCCCCTTTTTTTGACTATAACCATTAGCAACCAGTCTAGCTTTGTATCTTTCTATTTTACCATTTGACTTATATTTAATCTTATAAAGCCACTTACAACCAATGGCTTTCCTATCCTTAGGCAAATCAGTAATAACCCAAGTCTTATTCCTATTTAACGCCTCAATTTCATTATTCATAGCATGAACCCAATTTATATCTTGACAAGCTTCACTATAAGACTTAGGCTCAACACTTTTATCAAGTAAAGACAGAAAAGACACTTTATCAGAAGACAAATTGGCAAAATTCACATATCTATCAACACCATATTTGACTTTCCCTTCTACAACATAATTAGAAAACTTAGAAGGAAATGAACCCACCCTTTCTGATTTACAAGAAGTCCCTGGAACTGTTACATTTGTGCCCTGAGGGATGTCAGACTGCTCTGCACTGTCCTTATCGCATGTGAAAAACCAGCAGTTAGATCACTCTGATCCTCAACCAGATTTCTCCCATAATCTGAGGTCTTAATTGTGGATGTAGGATGACTGGCATTAGCAGTAGATTTAGGGTCTATATCTATTCTAAAGCTGCTGTCCAAGTCACCTACTCGACCATAATTATGCCCATCAGTACCTGTCTTGATATTATCAATACCAAGAGAAACCCTGGGAACATCATAAGACCCACCCTGGCCAGTAATACCATTGGATCCCTTCCCCTCATCATTGGGCAAAATATTTTTCTCAGATTCATTGGTTTCAAAACAAAAGTTAAAGAAATTAAGATGATTCAGGTCTGTTGAAGTGGATTCAAGTTGCTTTTCTCTTAATGGAAAACAGTTCTCAAAGAATTTAACATCACGAGAGAAAAAAATAGAATTATCATCTAAAGACAGTAGTTTATACCCTTTTTTTTTCAAAAGAATAGCCTATAAAAACACATTTAACAGACCTGCTATCAAATTTATGATTAGGATTTAAATTTGCAGCAAAAGTTAAACACCCAAAGGATCTGAGATGAGAAAGAGAAGGTTTTTTGTGTAGTAACAGTTCAAAAGGAGATTTCCCATTTAGCACAGAGGATGGAGTCCTATTAATCAAATAGGTTGCAGTTAAAATATATTCAGTCCATAGCTTAAGAGGGATATGACTTTGAAACAACAAAGACCTAGCTACATTTAACAAGTTTCTATGTTTTCGCTCAACAATGCCATTTTGTTGAGGAGTATACACACATGAGGTTTGATGTAAGATACCATTGTTTTGAAGAAACTCAGTCAATTGATTGTTAACAAACTCAGTACCATTGTCAGTTCTGAAACATTTTATACCAATGTCAAATTGGTTCTTAAGAAATTTAACAAAGCATTGTATATTATAAAAAACCTCATCTTTAGACTTTAATAAGTAAACCCATACGGCTCTGGAATAGTCATCCACCACAGTCAAAAAGTACCTATGCCCTTATCTACTAGTTATTTTGAAAGGACCCCATAAGTCAAGATGAATAAGTTCACCGACTTGATTAGATTTATGGTCACTATTAGAGAAAGAGTTTCTTGTTTGTTTAGCACATTGACTAACTTCACATGGAAAATTAGAGTCAATCTCCTTAATTTGAAGGTTATGACTTAAATTTTTTAGAACTTGAAAGGAAGGATGACCCATTCTAGAATGCCATATCTTTATATCAGATTGATCAGGTCTAATACTGTTTCTGCATACAAAATTAGAAGACTCGGGATGACCAAAGTAATACAGGCCATTCACCTGTTTACCAATCAGAAGAACCTTCTTCCGGGCGAAGTCCTGAATCCAATAATTAAATTCATCAAACCAACATCTAAGTTTGTTATCTCTAGCAAGTTTGTACACACACAGGAGATTGACACTATATTCGGGAACAACCAACACATCTACAAGAATTACATTGTTAGATAGTTTTAGTTTACCTATTGATTTAATGACTGCCTTAGTTCCATTGGGATGCCCAACGGTCATATTGTAATTAGACACATCAATTAAGTCATACATTGAAACATCTAATAAAACCATGTGTTGGTTTGCCCCAGAGTCAATAACCCATCCTCTATTCTGCATGAAATCAGACTTAGATACACCACAAAAGAAAGCACAGTTACTATCTAAGGCAGTACCTGTCATGTTTGAGGTGCCTTGATCACATGCATTATTGCCACTAAGGAGATTCATAAGCTTAGCATATTGATCAGCAGACAGCTGAAAAGACTCTTCTTTACTTGCAGTAGCATCACAAACAACATTGTTAGCTTTTGGTTTATTTCCTGATCCTTTCCCTTTGTAGTTTGCTGGATACCCGATTATTTCAAAATATTTTTCAATTGTGTGACCATTCTTATTACAGTTAGAACACTTTAGAGAGGAACCTTTAGAGGAAACTTTTTTCACATTATTGGTTTTAGCTACAAAGGTAATGGGTTGAGATGGGTTTAATGAAGTTACTTCTTTATGGGACTCTTCACCAGATATAAGAGCAAATGCAGTATTTACAGAGGGTAATGGTTCTTTAGATAGAATAGAAGATCTCAAAAGGTAAGTATTTTTCATCAAGACCCATCAGAAATTGCATCAACTTTAAGTTCTGATTGTACTTTAGAAACCTTTTCAAATGCATCACAAATGCATGTGGGTAAATCAGTTAATATATCTAGTTGCCTCCACATGGAGGATAACTTGTGATAGTATTCAGATATTGAGTTACCATTTTGTTTCAAACAGTTAATTTGTTGATGCAATTTAAAGATAACAGACCCATCAACTTTAAAATATGTTTCTTTTAACTCAGACCAGACATTAGATGCACGTTTTGAAAAGTTTGACCCACAAATAATTCCTCAAAAATTGAATTGAGTATCCAGGATAAAACTACAGAATTGCACCTTTCCCATTGTCTACCTAAGACATCATCAGTAGTAGACTTTACACAAGAACCATCAACAAAGCCAAATTTGTTTTTAACATTAAGAGCAAGTTCCATAGCATTAGCCCAGACATTGTAGTTTTCTGTACCTTTAAGCTTTATAGACACAATAGTAAGTGACCCTGTGTCACTAGCATGTAAATATAGAGGATCACCAAAGTCAAGGCTACTAATCAGGGTCGGAGTGGGATTGACAATAGCCATAGTAACAAACAGAATCAAGAAAGCACCTGAAACAAGAACACTCAAGCACACAACCTGCGAAACTCCTTCACGAACCAGATACCCGGTCAATTTATTGACTGCCCAGGTATGAAAAGAAGGAGCAGGGCAAATAACGAAATGATGTCACCCACACGCACTTAACAACAGAGAATCGATACAGCTATAAGAACCACAAAATCATAGAATAATGCAACAATACTTGTCCATCTAGCCCAGGCCAAACAAGACCTAATCTAGATAAGCAAGATTAAATAGTAATGAGAGATAGGGTAAGAGGTTCCTTAAAGAGGGTCCAGTAGCAATGAGCAACAATTAGAGAAAAGAATTATGAAGATAATACCTAGATGCACAGCGGAACAGATTTAGGTTTTCAAGAACCAAAGCACAGCGCCAACCGAATAGCCTTCACTTAGGGCTATTCAGATTTTTAAGGGAAGAAACCCATGACAGCAGAAGCACAAGACCACTCTTCTCTAAGGATCTTTCAATCTTCTGAGAGCCCAAATCCCGTGAACCACAAATTGACCACACGCGACCATGGATTATGTGAAACGCTAGGAGGAGACCGATCTTCAGAGAACCAGCCTTCAGAAGAACTCACCAAAAGGAGATGAATAAGAGCGATATTGATACACCAATCAATAGAACCCAGCCCAAAATCCAATAACCCTTGATAATCGATTTTTCACAATAATCAAACAGTTTATCGATAATCAAGAGCACATGGGTCTCATACCATGTAAACTTTCTGGATTCGAAGATTGATTGCAATATCAAACAAAATATGCAAAACCCTTAAAATCTCACAATAATAGGAACGAAGAACAAAGAATCTAGAGAATGAAGAATACACCTTCCACAATGAAAACTCGCAATCAGACAAACTAGACAAGCAACGATGAGTTGCTTGACGTTACAGATTGAGCAGAAGATTAGTGAAGAAGATGACCAATCTCATAAACTTGAATATGAGAAAACCCTAATTGCTTCGTTAATTCTAACAGGAGCTTATGCAATGTATATATAGCAGCAAGAGACACAAGAATCCAGGATAAGCAGCAATAGTCCTTGAAGATTAGAAACTACATGATGCACCCTTGAACAATACAACCTCAAAAATAAAAACAAAGAAAGGAAACAAAATATTATTAGCATTGAATTAAAGCAAAATATATATTAAATTTAACAGCACTATGTGTTAACATATCAGGTCATGTGTTATATTTCCTCTTAAAATATATTATAAGTTGCTTTGGAGTATTAGAATAAATTTTCAAATAATCTTGCTTATCACTTAATAGCAGTTTGTTAGTTTTACATGTTTGTTCGTGGGCTGATGCTGCCAATGCTACCGTGTTACTATGTGATGCTTCCTAAAAAATTTTAATGCTTCGCTTTAAACGTTAGAAAGGATCCTTATCCTTTCGCGATGGTCATTTACTTTTACTTTTTTGGAAAATATTGTCATATGTTATATTACAAAGGTGACTAAAACAACCTATTTTCCTTTTTTATGCATCGATTACTATGTTGGGTATAGTGGGAGTCAAACAAAGATTTGAATAGGATGAATTGTAGAGAATTTGTTCTTGTAAGTATGATTCATCTTAGTATCAAATGAAGATTCAAGAGTATTTATAGGTTAGTAGGTAACACCATCCCGATGCTTGACCTAAAATCTGGTCAACGAAATTGACCTGTACGATGTTGTTGTATCGCTGCCACTAAAAGAGCAAAACAAATTAGTTTTGAGTTTCCTTTAAGAGGTTTAGTTCCGGCAAGAGCATCGCAACATCGATCGCCAGGTTCGTAGTATCATAATTATTCATCGTTTGTGTAGAATACTATTATGTGAAAACTAAAATTCAAGAATTCATGATTGCTGAAATTCAGTTTATCATAGAGAAAGAAAAGAAAGACACCTAGAAAGTAGTATGAGAGTCTGCCAAGAGAAATGATATGGGTTCTATTAAGGTACAAATTTGGGTTTGATTGCATAATATTGGAATTATACTTCATCTTAATCTGTGTTTTTGGCTTTTTGTTGAAAGTTTTACATTTTTGAGTGAAGACATGTATGAGAAATTGAGAAAAATGATGCTTGATTGAGCATATGATTGCTAACTTAGTGGCGGCGATACAACAACATCGTATAGATCAGTTTCGTTGACCAGATTTTAGGTCAAGCATCGGGATGGTGTTACCTATGTTGAAAGTATAATATCTTAATCCATATACATATATGTGTATCTAAGTATAGTAAAACTATTGGGTCGTTTATGTAATTAGTACAAAGTTAACTTAGAGTCTAAGTATGTAAGTGTATGTATGTATAAGGGTCTAGTATGTCAATATTGAAACATGGTAACTACCACCATAGGTATATATATGTGGTCAAGTATCTGTAAACATTGTATAATCAACATTCAATCTATTATCATACGTATTGTTCATACACATTCAAATCTTCATATTCAATCATCAAATCAAGAGCCTATCGATCTTAAAGGGCCAACAATTGGTATCAGAGCCTAAGGCTCGAATTTAATTAGTGATTTGTTCTTGAATTTGCAATCAGAACCAAATTGATTCTGGGTAAAAGAAATCGATTTAGAGAAATCGTTTCAGGAGAAAGAAAACGATTCAGACAACAGCAAATCGATCAGATTAATCGATTCAGCGGTGTTAAATCGATCAGTGCCAAATCGATTCAGACCAATTGTAGAAGACAAGAACTAATCAAAGAATAAGAAAAATCGATTCCATTAAATCAATTCAGAAAGAGGAAATAACAACAAATCGATCAGAATAATTGATTTAGTGTTGTAAGACCAATTCAGTGTTGTAAAATCGATTCAGTTAAATCGATTCAGAACCAAAACAAGTTGATTCCGTTTCAAATCAACTCAGAACAGAGAAGAAGAAAGCAAATTGACTCAGGATTTAAAGAGAAGATATCGATTCAGAAACAAGTCGATTCAGTCAAAATATTCATCAGAAAAGGGAAGAAGAAATTGATTCAGCCCAGACAAGAATTAATCAATTCAGTGCAAAAGGATTCAAATCATTTCAGAGTGAGTAAGATTCAGTACTAAGAAAAGAAGGCAACATACCGGTTGATATCGCTACCACCGATCGAGTGAAGATTAATCCTTGTTCCAAAACCGAGTATCACCGGTGTTGCCATCGTTCTCGTGAACGAGAGAAAGCCATCGTTCTTGCAGATCAAGAAGAAGTAGAAGACAGATTGAAAGGGTGTAGTCACCATTCCCGTGAACCATTGAAAAGGAGAAAAGGAATCCGGTGCCCGTGCACGTCGTTCGTAAGTCTCATATTAAGAAGAAAAAGGACTTTTTGCCCTAATTTTGTTTTGGTCGTAAGTTTCAAAGGAAAGAAGAAGAAAGGGAATTTTTTTAAGTGGAAAGTAAAAAAGGAAGAAGTCAAAAGAAGAAACAAAGTGCTCGTAGGTTTCAAAAAAAGAAAAAGAAAAGGATTTATTGCCTTGTTTGAGTGGAAAAGTCAAAAGAAAATTGAAAATAATAGCTAATTCAAGAAAGTAAAAGGATTCAAGAAAGAGATCGTGATCAAAGGAGATCGAGAAAACGAGTATTCTTTGTGGATTACAATATAAATTTGAAGGATTCAAGAAAGTTAGATTTGGAAAATTAAGTTTGTTAGAAGAAAAAAACCGAAGTCAAGATAACAGAAGAATCATCGACAGCAACCAACAAAAACGCAGTGGTAACACATAAAGATGTGAATTCATTTTCTCAATTCCAATGCCCCGTTTTGAAGTCAACAAACTACACTATATGGTCAATTCGTTTGAAAACCATACTCAAGGCAAATGGATTATGGGAAATGATAGAACCTAGTGCTAATACGCAACCCGATGAAAAGAAGAATATGACGGCAATTGCATATTTATTTTAAGCACCACCCGAAGATATGACATTACAAGCTGCAAATTATGAAAGTGCAAAAGAAATTTGGGATGCACTTAAGACAAGACATGTAGGTGTGGATCGAGTACAAAAGGCATGTCTTCAAACACTCAAAACTGAATTTGAGTTACTAAGGATGAAAGAAGAAGACACTATCGATTCATTCACCGCAAAGCTTAATAGTATCGTCACTAGAGCAAGTGGTTTGGGATCAACGTTTAGTCAACCAACTTTAGTACGAAAACTCCTAAGCTCCGTACCTAAAAGGTTTTTCCAAATAGTAGCAACTATTGAACAGTTTGTTGATTTAGATTCAACAACTCTAGATGAAATAATTGGAAGATTAAAAGCATTTGAAGAAAGAACAAATCTATTGAATGAAGGTCAAGTGGACAATCAAGAAAAACTTTTGTTCACCCGTCAAGAAAACAAGTCAAGTCGTAGAAGAGGTAGTTTTCATTCGTCATGTGGTTTAGGCCGTGGTAGATTTAAACAAAAAGAAAGAGGAGAAACTATGACACATGAAAATCCTAAAGAAAATGATGATAACTACGAAGGAAGGAAAAGATATCCAAGAAATCAAAACAAGACCACGTTTGACAAAAGCAAGATAAGGTGTTATAATTGCAATGATCAAGGACACTATGCAGCAGAATGTCCTAAATCAAAATATAAAGAAGAAGAATCACATCTCATAATGGAAGACGAAGATCCAATTCTCTTATTAGCACAAGTTGAAGAAGATGATAACCAAAAGATCAAAGATGAAGACAATTATGAAGATGTGGAAGCATGAAGTCGTTGAAGACATGGATTAAGAAATTAGGGGGGAATGTTGAAAGTATAATATCTTAATCCATATACATATATGTGTATCTAAGTATAGTAAAACTATTGGGTTGTTTATGTAATTAGTAGAAAGTTAACTTAGAGTCTAAGTATGTAAAGTGTATGTATGTATAAGGGTCTAGTATGTCAATACTGAAACATGGTAACTACCACCATAGGTATATATATGTGTTCAAGTATCTGTAAACATTGTATGATCAACATTCAATCTATTATCATACGTATTGTTCATACACATTGAAATCTTCATATTCAATCATCAAATCAAGAGCCTATCGATCCTAAAGGGCCAACAACCTACACAATCAGCTTAAGGTATTTCAACTTGATTTGATTTTGTTTTTACAGATGTATAAGTTTGCTTTTAACTCTTTGTTTGTAAGTTCTTTGCAACCATATTGAGGTTTTTTGTAGGTCTTAACGATTTTATCTTTCTATGGTGTGTTTAGATCAGTAGTTATAAATAGGTTGCTCATGATTAATTAAATCATGTTGAAATTGACTTCAATTTAAGAGCTACACATGATTTAAGATTTACAATTTAAGAGCAGCACATGATTTCCCTTGAATGATGTGTTCTTACTAAACGAAAACACAATGCTAGAAGAAATCAATTACGTTATTGTGCTACTAAATTATTCAGTTGTTTGATGGTAAGTATTGGGTGTATATAGGGGAAAGAACATAGAACTAAGTCGACCTGACAATTGAAGGTAAAATTTAGGCTTAATAATATTTCAGTTACACTTTTTGAAAGATTTTTATATACATATATGTTGGTATTATGTTAATTTTGTATTGAAATTACTGTGGTTTCATGCTCTTAGGTTCATCTGTTTGATGATTTTTGTTGTTGTCTAAAGCTTTTAAACACAATTAGAGTGCTATTTGATGTTGTCTAAATTTTTCTGGTGTTATTTAACTGTTGTTTGGTGCTGTTCAGCTGATGTTGCGGTTAGGTTAAAGCTATTTAGCACAATCTGAGTGTTTGATGCTGTTGATGATCTTGTAGTGTTATTTAATTGTTGTTTGGTGTTGTTTAGCTGTTAGGTTTAGCATCATTGTTGTTCCATGATATTTGCAGCTTTCAAAAGTTGTTAACAAAATTAGTGTTGTAGGGGTTGTTTAAAACTTTGTAATGTTGTTTAACTACTATTTAGTGATATGTACTTGCTGTTTGAGCCAAAATCCAGCCTAAGAAAGATGTTAGGATGATACAATAGTATGTTGCATGCTTATAGTTTTGATTTCACATTTTAATGTTAACGCTCCATCATTGTTTCGTTATGAGAAATTAAGTTTTTATTTCAGGTTTCCTAATTGATTGGTTAAAGATGAGGTTGCTTGATTGATTAGTTAAAGTGGCAATTACAGTAATGAAATTTTAAACTTGTAGAATGTTATTGCAAATGGGTCATAAAATTTCCAAGCACTCCTTTTTCTCTTTCAACCTTTTATTTTTTATTTTCATTTATAACTTAGATGCATAGCAAATTATCCTTGATAATTGAATCCACAAACATTCCTTAACCAGAAAGGTTGGTTAGGGATTTTACTGTATTTGTTTATATATTTATAGATAAGTAGTTATAGTAAAAGAATAAAGATGAAACTAGATGTTGATTATGCTTTTATGATTTATGAAGTAGACATTGCTTCATAACTCATTATTCGAATAGGTTGCATTATGCACCAAAACAGACGGGTTTATACATTGTTTCTCCTGTTTAATAATCTATGTAATTGTTTGCTTAATTTGACAAAAAAAGATACACTTAACAATAAAGATTATACACAACTTTAAAATAAAGATAATCTTGCATATCTATTAAGATTCTAATATCCTCATAGTTCTGTAACTAATCACAGTAAGAACGTATTACTGATATACTAATTAAGGACTGCAGTTAAAGTTTTGTTGCTGTCCTTTGGTCTTCAACCTCCCATGAATCAAATGCTTACAACTAATTAGAACCAAATTACACATGTTTCAGCTGCTACAAATTATGCCAACCTAAAACATATTGTACGTAGGTGGTGAAATTAGCGATTACATTAGTTTAAAAGATGGAGAAGAATTTTTGTAAAAATTAAGACAAGATGATAGAGGGCAAAGAAAAGTTTGTGTACAACAAATTCAAAGGCAGCAAAAGCTTTTTGTTTCATGTTATTGAAACCTATCTTGCAGGTTCGTGTAATAGCACTCAAAAGATGTCAAGATGAAAAAAACACAGATTTCAATACGTTTTTGATGTTATTTAATCTGTTTACGCAACTTTAATAATAACAAATGACCTGTTATTTGGAATCATTGTAATATCACAACACCACTACTAGATCGGCTATAAAATAGTTTTCAAGCTTAGTGTTCGAATAAGAGCATACAGTTTGATACAAAATTCCCGGCGCACCGCGCCGGAGAATCAATCTAGTAATATATTAAAAGTGAAAAGTCTTACCCTATGATAGCGCTTTACCCACTTTATTGCCTTAATGCTAGATCGCATATTCAGCATAAGCCTTGATTCACTAAGACTCTAGGAGAAGCATATGCAAATCAGTTATAAGAGGTATCATCATGCTTTAAGCAAGGGAGTGGTACGTAGGGATAAAGATTACCCGCTGATAGGCATGGAAGCAAATTGCATGAAGAAGAGACATTTGTTGTACATTCAATCCCTGAAAAAAATGTTAAAAATTCAGTCATGCCAAAAATAATTATTATCAAAACTAACAAATTATGGCAATTTATTTTAGATATAATGACAGGAGATTGGACGTATGTAGGGATAAGCCTCACCCCTTCAACTAAAAAAACAATAGAGGCCACTGAAAAATATAAAATGTTATCCAATGACTCCTGTTAATAAACATCATTGTTATAAGAAGAATAAATTAATGCATACAAATAAAAGTACATGAATTTTAGTTTTCACATAATAGTATTCTACACAAACGGTGAATAATTATGATACTACGAACCTGGCGATCGATGTTGCGATGCTCGTGCCGGAACTAAACCTCTAAAACGAAACTCAAAACTAATTTGTTTTGCTCTTTTAGTCTTTTAATATCAAGCAATACCCAGATTACATAAGCTATAAAATTCAAAAACCATAATTTTTCCAAAACCCATTTCTAAGAATTTCAAGACTGTACTCTTACCCTAATAGTAAGAACACTTCAAATTTAAAAATGCCCTAACCAAATTGCATAAAAATAAAAAGAATAAACCTCAAACTAAAACATAAGATCTTTCAACCAATTTCAGATTTCCCTCCATTATTCTTTGGTTTTTGCTTGTTACAGAGAAGCTAAATTGAAAATTAGAAAACCCATTTGAATTTAAAGATTTGCATTAATGTGCATTAACATTAGAGCAAAAGAATCAAACTTTCTGATTTCTAAACCCTAACGCAAAACTGAAGCCCGTTCTCCTTCTTGACTTCCGATCAAAAACCAAGGACACCGTGAGAGACGGCGGTGTGGAGAGGAGGTCGATCATCTTCCTCCACCGTTCTCTCTCTCTCTCTCTCTCTGTTGATTTCTATCCCTTCACTTTCTTTTTCTCTCATAGATTCAAGGGGTATGAAAAGGGTAAAAAGATTTCTGTCAAACAACCGAGAGCAGTACACGTATGAAGTCTGCACAAGAGTACGTGTCAAGAAACCACCTACGTCGGCATCCCACCGTAGATTTAGAAACCAATGGTTCAGATCTTCAAAGCCACTGTTCATGGGTCTGCTTTTTCAATATATAGGTTAATTACTTCTAACCTATAATTTAGGCTTCAAAGATGCAAAACATAATCAACTATCCAATATATATATATATATATATATATATATATAGGTGATGGTTCAAATGTAAAACAAAAAAACAAATCTACACCTTTGATGTTTAAGATCAATGACTTAGCTTTTTTTGACTTTGTCAATATATATATATATATATATATATATATATATATATGGTGCGGAACGAATGTTAACCCTCGTTTATTACGATAACCGTGTTAACTTTTGAAAATCAATCAAAAAAATTATTTTTTTTTTGTGGAATAATATCTGGTGTGGGCCCAAGTGTGTATGAGCAAACTATAGCCTTTTTGGAGGCCCAAGATCGCTTGTCAAAAAGGGCTTCACTGAAATGGCCTTAACTTGGGCTAGAAGTCTCTGTTTTGGGCCTGCGACCAGTCTCCGTAGGCGGTTTGGGTCATCGTTTCGGCCCAAAAATGGCTTATTTTATGAGTTATTTTAATTTTTATCTTATTTTTAGATTTTGTTGGACTTTACTTTTGGCCCAGGTTTTGGCCCACTTATGTTTTATGGCCCATTCTATTTTTGGTTTGTTTCTTTATATGCATGTAAGAGATGGGGGGAATAATTATTAAAGTTTATAAAAAAAAATGTTTGTTTCTCTCTACCACAGTGTGTTAGTGTGAATTCCTTATTATCAGCATTCTTCACGAATCAACTATAGTTAGAAGAATTGTTCCTGGTATTCTCGTTGAATCAACAGGTTCAATTGTTATCCTTCTGTTTCCAACTGCATCATTATTTTTTTTGTGTAATAATATCATTATACATAGACAAACATATGTTTTTTTATGTATATGTGTAAATTCATAAGCGTAAAAAAGTTACGACTAGTGTAAGTTACTTACACCAGGTAAAATATATATGTATTGGGGAGGGATCAAATGAAAACCATCTTTATAATTGAAAACTATAAAAACTATTTTCAACCAATCAAATAATTTCTATTTATCTAATTTTATTTTTTGTTCAAAGGGCACGTTAGTAAAATTAACATATAATTATTTTAGGAAAATATTATTATTTATAGAATTCCTCTTCTTATTTGACTTTTGAATCTGTAAACACATTCGTGGACTATATCTCACCAAATTAATTAACAAATCCATTTGAATTTTTAATCATATTAACATATTCATTTTTATCTTTTATTCTACAAAGTATGAATTTGTCGTGAGTTCATATTAGTAATTCATATTTGAGATATCTTCATTTCTTTGGTTCTTTTCAACTAAAAAAAACACTACATCCTGCATCGATTCATGGTTATATTACAATCGATCTTTACTATTTAATGGTGTGGATCTTTTTTGGTTTGACTTTAAAGATCTTGAGTGGACTTGGGTGTTGGTTCACCCAAGCATAAGTGTAGATGAAGAAGAATCGATAAATTAAGCAAAAGATGGATGACACAGATGAGCAGAAGATGACACATGATAAAGAATCAATAGCGCTCATGACTTTGATGCTAGCTTTAGAGATGGCGGTCGAAAAGTATAAAAACATCAAAATCAAGAGGTAAGGTTTTAAATTTAATTGTAAAAAGTGTGGTAAACATAAAATTTATGTTGATTCAATAATGATGAAGATGTGTCATAAAAGCAGGGTGGCGGCTAGGGTTACATATGGATGGAACAGGTAACATCAAGATGAAGAAGAAGATGATGATGAACTCCATTACGTATATGTAACCATAATAAAGATGGTGATGAACTAGATGGAAAATGGGTATCCGGATAAGATACATATATGTACTTACTCGTGACATACGTATATGTACGTTTGATAGTTATGAATATGAAGATCAATAGAATAAAAAATGGTATCTATGTCATTAAGAACAAACTAAACAAAACGAATACTTAGTACTGTTGTTACATATACGTAACACTGTTGTTACATATACGTAACACTGTTGTTACATGTACATAACACTGTTGTTACATATAGGTAACACTGCTGTTACACTGCTATTGTTATATATACGTCAACTGAAAAAAAAATCAAACTAATCAATCATTTAAAAAAATAAAAATATATTTGATTTTATAAACTTTTTTTTTAAAATAAAAAAGATGAGAGAGGTGAAAGGAAAGAGAAAAAAATTGAGTGATTTTAGGACAATTTAATTATATGTGGTGGTTATCAAATTAATTATTTTGTGTTCTTCCAATTATGCCCTTAAGATCTTATTAAATACTCACAATCTTTAATTAAATTACTAAAATACCACTAATTAATCTCAACTATAAATCAAAATGATCAAAGGTGAAAAAGTGGTTTTCTTAGTTTTTAATTATAACATGGTTTCCATTGGAACTCTCCCCTATACATATATATATATATATATATATATATATATATATATATATATATATATATATATATATATAGAGAGAGAGAGAGAGAGAGAGAGAGAGAGAGATAGAGAAGGGATCCTAAAAAAAGCATAATGTTATGAGAAAGCTAGAGAAAACCAATAAAGGCAGTCACATAATTTATAAACTTTTTATCACTACCTTTTATATATTTGTGTAAGTATATATAAATAAGGATATTAATCAAATGAAAACCGTAGCATGGTTTTTCATATACGTCACACATAGGTTACTTATATGTAACCTTTTTTCATTCGACATAGTGTTACGTATGCGTAATACTCTTCACTCTTGTATGCATGCTCAACATATATATACTAAACGCTTAAATAACATTTTAAAAATAAAAATAACAAAAAAATTATGAATTATGTTATTTCTTTCTGTGGTTTTTTTTGTTTTTTGCATAACCATTGGTTTTCCCAAGAACCATCTTCTCTCTTTCTTTCTCTCTCTCTCTCTCTCTCTCTCTCTCTCTATATATATATATATATATATATATATATATTTGAAAGTGATTGTGAGTAGAGGAGAACAAAAAGATAATGATAAAAATATAAAAATATATATATATTATTTAATTGAGAAGCAGATAGAAAAATTAGTGTTTTTAGTGTAATTATAAGGATAAAAATATCGAATCTGATATAAATGCTTTGAGTTATTGTGACAACCTTAAAGCTAAGGTTAGGTAAACTAACATTTTAAGAATTTTTATAGAATTATAGTATATTTAGAAATTGTTAAGGTGATTTTTATTCGACTAAATTTTGTATGCCTAATTGATCATGCATATTCGAGAGCATGCATGCATCCATGCATAAATATTTACGTGTGCATGTATATGAATACTTGTGAACTACGTGATTATCAAACTATGTGTGTATTAGTTACCAAATCATAAGATTAGGTGATTAGTTACTTGATTGATAAATGTTCTCATCTATCATATAATAAACTAAAACTTAATCAAACATTACCAAACAAATTAACCTTTGGAAGAATTGATATCAAAAATATACTAATCATAAACACTTAAACATCAAACTAACATACAAACTTAACTTGAACTCGGCTCACTTAAGGTGTTAAGACAAAGATTAACAACTAATTAACTCAACTAACAAAAAACTTAATGACTAAGATGTCATTAGCACAAGAACATGACACCTAGCAACTAATGACACCTAGCACCTAATGACACCTAAGCATCCTTGTAATTTGACACCTAAACCTATACCAATTGCACACTCATCACTCTAGCTAGAAGTGATGATTGCTAGCCATTAATGGCCTTCGGCCGATGACCCCATAAACAAACCACCACCCCATCGACCACAACCCACCCAACCGCCACCACCACCTCTCGGCTTCCTCTCCCGACCCACTCTCTCGGTTTAATTTCTCTCTTGGTTCTCAAGTTACACCCAACACCGCCAACTTCTACTCACACTCTCGGTCTCCATATCAACCACACATCATCATCTAAAGCTCCATATGATCATCATCTCCAAAATCAACCTACTTGTGATCAAACCTTCAAGGTTCAAGAACAACCACCTCAAGTGAAGCATCAAGAACTTAAGCATCAATCCTCTAAGCCCTTCTCTACTCCAAACCAGGTTTGATCCTCAAAATCCTATAATTAACAAGTTAAGAAAGTATATGTATGTGTTTAACATACATAACCAACCCTTGTGAGTTATAAACCATCAAAGTTATGTACAAATCTTATAAAAACTTTATTTTCAATCAAAAATCAGTAATAAAGTAGTTCAAAATAGAAAGTTTGATAACTTTTATAAAAACCAAAAATTCAAACAAAAACAAAGGATTAAAAGGGTTGAAATGCTTGTTAATTTCATAATTTAAATTAAAAATCTAAATGACTGTGATTGTGGGAATAAAATTCAACATTTATTAGGAAATATTGGAAGTAATTAAACTGGAAAACATGGAATAATTATATGGAATATATTAATTTATATAATTAAATTGTGAAAATAGAAGAAAAATACCAAACAAAAGATTTGGACATGATAAAATTCTGGAAAAATTATATGATGACCCTAGTAATATATCCGAATTACAAAATAAATTTCGTGAATTAACTCCTTAGTATGATAAAGTTTCATATTTTAGAATAATTAACAGAGAGAAAATCAAAACTGACAGTAAAACAGTAGATAAATTATGAAAACTTTACATAAAACTTCTAATATTAAAAAGGACAGAATGTATAAGTTTCATAATTTTTAGAGATATTTAGCTTATTCTGCCATTTATTATGAAACTTGTGAAATTTCTAAGAAATTATCCGTAAGGAAATATTAATTGAAATTTTTATGGAATAATCTAGATATTATAATATTACTACCTGTAGAATTTAGTAATTTTTAGGTAACCATAGCTACTATTTGGGAATTTTAACATTAATTAATAAAATAAGCGCTAAAAATTTTAAAGAAATAAGATTTATTCTAACAAGTAATTATTTTATAGGAAATATTTGACTTGTTGCTGAAAATAAGGTGAGTAACATGGCCACTTTTTTATTTATAAATTTTGGGGAAAAAAGCATACTGTTATTGAAATTGATGCAAGTTGGGAAATTTTGGATATGTTACTGTCATTTTGACACAATCATTAATTCGGATGAGAAACCATCAAATAATATAGGTAGCGCTACTTAGGAATATGTCATCCTGTATCTGCCGGATGAGGGTATGAATATTATATTATTTGATTCTGTGATTTGTATTTAACAGTTATGAATCACTTGACATATGAGTAGGTTTGGTTGTGAGTTTAGTATTGATGCATCAATTAAAATTTGGTTATTGAATAAACCTATGTTCTTACTAACTTTATGTTGACTGTTTTGAGTATGTTTTTTCAGGTTGACAACATGTACTATAATTTAGTGTATACATTCAACCTGTTCAATAGATGGTATGTATATGTGGGGCAGCTGTGTGTCTGGATCACTTTGGATTTGGTGGATCTCAACGTGCATGTGGACGTTCACGTCCATCACAAGCTGGGAGTTTATGTGAAATGATCGGGACGTCTATTTTGGGTTTTAGGATTACTTAATGTAATAGTCTATTAATTAGACAAATTTTGTATAAATGTTGTAATCCTAAATTATTATATGAAAGTTTATGTTAAATTTTATTGCTGGGATTGTATGTTATCATAATCAATGTGTTTTGAACGAAGAAGTCACATCCAATCATCTCACGCTTCCGCCGGGATGTGACAGTTACACATTTCTTGTCACATGTAAATCACATATCATTTTCTCTTTTTTTAAAACGGTCATAACTTTTTTTCACGGCATCATTTTTTTTTTTAATTCATAATTAATTTTAGTATTTATTTTATCCTTTCAAGGCTTATCATTTTGATATACCTTTTTTTTTAAAAAAAATCATCCACTAATTATTTACATATGTGTACATCTAATTATATACATGTGTAATACTGAATTTACGCATGTGTAAATCTGGTATTACACATGTGTAAAACGAATTTCGCAAAAAATACGAGAATTTTTTTATTTTTATAAATTCTTTTTATTTTTTTATGAAAGAGGAAAGCTAGCGAAACATTTTAGTGTGTTTATTTTTTATTATTTTTATGTTATTTTTTGTTTTATAATTTTTTTTATTATTTTTTTTGTTAATTACTATTTTGCTATTGAAAACTAGCGGCTCACATTGATTCTAAAGTTTTTACAAAAAATAGAGTTCTTATTTCATCTCTCTCTGAATATATATATATATATATATATATATATAGGAGATATGCTAAGAAAACTGCATGTATCTCATAATATGTTACAAGATACATGTTTATATGTTTATAAATTACAAGTTCAGTTTTTTTGATTTTCTTATTCGTTCACTGAGCATTACACTTAGGCATGCTTTTGTTTTCGTGCATATCATGTCAACAAGGTCATTCGGAAGGAGAGTGGAGAGTGGAGAGTGGCAATTCAAACAAAAACTTCTTTATTTATATAGTTTAATGAACTATTTATTAGAAATTTGAATAACATTTTAGAAGTTTAAGCATTGAACTTTATCATTGATAGAATTATGTTTAGTACGCCAACCCTTATCGGGTTAGAGAGTTCTATTTACCATATTTTCAAGCAAGAAAACAACAACTTATCTCTATATGTTTACATATGTTTAAGTGTGATTATTATACTATCTAACAATTTGAATTGGGGTGAATACTTAGTTCTCTTATTGGTTCATGTTGTCATGAGCATTTAAATCACTTAATTGTCACCAGCTTTAAAGCATTGCATATCTTTTAAGTTTTGAACATAATTAATATCATATTTACCCTGTTTTCATTCCATCATCATTTTAGTTATAGGAGCAAGGTGTAACCAATGATTTTTAACATCTATCTATTTTAATAAATCAATGTTTTTGAGAACATGTGTTGCAATTCTGTTTATTCTCGGGTTGGTTTTTCCGTCTAAACTCATATACACATATTAATTTAAATTATATTGGACATTTACTAAAATCATATTCTCATTTCCTTATATAATTTCACATTTCCTTTCTTGCATTTCTTTATTTCATTTTAAATTAATAATTTTTTATTTCTCTATACAATCAAATGACCTAAAATTTTTCGATATTAATTACAAAATCATTTGCTTGATATAATTTGAATGATTTTAAATACAGGTAAATAATTATCTTAGTTACTAGTGAGTTTTTTAATATATTAAATGATAATGGTTTCTAGTAAATAAACTAAACAATTATATATTTAAAATATAAATCTTTTTATGCTAATAGTTTATTAAGATTTACTAAATTATAAGATTTCAATTATATCATATTTCAAATATAATTTTATAATTCTTAATCTTTATTATTTGTCACTTATAATTTCTTAATATTTTATTATTTCTTTTACTAATGTTGATAACATTTAATATACAAAAATTTAATAAAAATTAATGATTTTAAGAAGTTAAATTTGTTCATCTACATGGGTTCTAACCTAGTAAGTGGTTAAAGTTAAGTATCCCGTCCGGTGGCTAGATACTTTAATGTCATAATAATGTATCTATTTTTCTTTGTTTTTTAAACAAAAAACAAAGTCCGACTCGTTTAACCTATGAGTAAAAATTGAACCATAGTCAAAGCTACTTTCTTTGCATTTTGAGAAAAATATATAGTTAGTCTTAAATCAAAGCACAACTCATTAAATTAAAATTAAAAGATGAGTACCTATACTAATACAACCATAAAACAATAAAAATCAGTGATTACTTTATCATTGCTTCACCCAAAAGAGCTTTGTTAATTAACCTTATGCCATGGATGAGCCTTCATTGATGGAAACTCAAATTCAGTGTAATAAGGATTCATGCACTCGATTTCCTCTCATGTTGGTGAACGGAACCTAATCCGGACGTGAAAAAGATACAGGCAAACAGAACATCAACATATGATTTTATATCAGCAAACACTATAAAAACACTTTCCTTTATCTATACGAGCTGATCTAAACCACTTTCACCGAAAAAAAAAAGATGGTGTAAATGTTTACAACTCATATAATCAGCATGAGCCATTTAGTTATAATCTAGCATTCTTAACACAAAACATATGCAATGACTCACAAAAAAGGTTTAGTGTATCAAGAAACTTGACATAAGTTCAATATATTCTATAGCAAAGCAAGATGAAACAAAAAAGTCACATACTTGTCCCAATAGTAACTATGCCAAAACACAACCGTCATGCCACATATGTATTCCGTTGGTGTATTTTGTTGCTCCATATATTGATTTAGGAGCCCATGCGATATTGGTTCACCACCTATATAAAAAGCAAATAAACCTTAAAGTTATTTGCCTTTTAACTTAAGCTGATGAGTATGAGGATTAACCTGCAGATCAAGATTTTAAAATACTGTGTAGACGCTATAGTAAATGAGAAGTTAAATTCAATAGCAAGGTTATTTAGGTATTAGTACAATGTAACACCAATTATCATATTCATTGCCATAGACAAAAGTAGTCCTCAACTTTCTAGTTTTATACATGTACGTTGGTTGGTTATTTTGATGTAATGTAATAGCAAGACTTTCGTCTTTTGAATTCCAAAGAAACTTATAAGTAGTTTGAAATTAGAGTCCAACTCCTTTAACTTCACAGTAAAAGGTGACCAGCTATACCAATGCAACCATAAAATCATAAGAAGGTGTATGGGTTGAAATAATGAAACACAGGATCGATTAAATTAAGTATTGGGTTAAAAGTAATGCAAAAATCAACCTTTTTCTATACAAGTGAAGTGTTCAAAGGTTAAGGTGCAAAGCAAAGTGTTCAAAGGTTAAGGCTTTTGATGTTATCCACATCAAAAGCCTACTTTTCTTTTAAAAGATTCCACATTTGCATATTTTAAAAATAATTAAATATATTTTTTAACAAATAATAAAAGCTGATGAAAGTATAAGATATTTAAAGAAAGTTTCATTAGTACCAAAAGTTCATCTTCAAAGCCTAAAAATGCTTTTTGCCAAATCCTATATGCCACTAACTACAGAATTATGAACTTATTTCCTAAAACACAAGATTGTCTAGGTTGTTCCCGTGATGGAAACATCACTTAATCTTCTAGCCAGATACAAATATGATGTATGTTTATATTATTGATTCATTAATAATATTGAGAACAATGTATTCTATATCTTTTTGATTTGCATCAGATGACCTGCATCATATGACCAAATGCAATCTTGCATTTAGTTAATGAGAAAGCTATGTAGTTACATACATACAACAAACATTGCAGTTTTTACTTATGCATTTCAAGAAGGTGTTTTTACCATAGATATTATAATGCCTTCCATGGCCTCATTATAAAGAAAAAAATCACTGAAATTCATTGAATCTCCAAAGAGTCAAAGATATCAAAGTCGTAATACGGAACCTGCATGATTTTTAAGTATAAGCTGTCTTTCGATCCATAGTGTTCTTTCTGGACCTCTAGAAGAAATAGATGCTTCTCCTAACATTCCAATATCCTGCTTAAAGCTTTTGAAATTTCTAGCCCCTTATCATGCTTATCAGAGCAATGTAAACTACAAAATGCAAATCAACGTCAATTCCTTAAAATTTTATCTAAATAAGCAGATTTGGATACTCAATTATACAAACAATTTCAAAAGTTAAACAGAACGTACACAAATTGAATCCATATAAAACGCAAAAGTAGGCAGGTATAGAAGGATATTGATTCATCAATGACGTCTTACCAACCCTAAAAGCGCATCACACCGTCAAATCAAAAGTTAATCATGAAAACAAAACCGAGTTACGAATCGAAACCTAAATCAACAATCAACATACATAGTACCCACACCCGTGAGGATGATGAGTGATGACCTTGAGCAAAGCTCTTCATCGCAAAGACTTGGCGCAAGCTGCACCCAATGGCCGTATAGGTTGGGAAGAACATGAACATAAACAAACTCAAAGATTAAATAAGCAAATCATGAGTAATGTAAACTACAAAAAGCAACTCAGCATCAGTTCCTTGAAAGTTCATCTAAAATAAGCAAATTGTGATACTCAATAATATAAACAATATCAAATGTTAAACAGAATTTACACCAAATCTGTCGCGATTCATTTCCATCGTTCGTTCTCGCCCCGATTGCTTTACAAAGTGAAGAACTTGAGGTATGCGAATTGATCCTACTCTCTGCACTTGGTGGGTTACAATAGAAATGAGGAAGCAGCTTTTTTTTATGCGTGGAATGGTAACCCCCGGTAATCGTGGGGTTGGGGAGAAGGTGGTTGATCAGGGAGAAGTGAAACTAATCAGGGAGGGTAACCGCTAGAAACCGCTCCACAAAAGGTGCAACCGTCGACTTTCGAGGGCCAGGATTTCATTTAAGCTCTTTTAAACGGTCAGGATCAAACCTAATGACGGTTACACTCACCGGGAGTAATATATATTATATAACTAGGTTAGATACCTGTGTAATACACGGGTTAAAAATATAAAAACTATATAATTCATAAATGTATACATATTTCGTATGATTAAATTACGTATAACATAAAACAATAAAAAATAAAAAATTGCATTTTTAAGTTATATATATTCGAATACATCTTTGGATAATATAACATACAATTGACCCGTGTGAAATAAAAAACCAACTGTCTTAAATTGAAATTAACCTAAAATATATAAATATATCAATAAATGTTTTTTTAACTTTTTTTTTTCAATTAATTCTTACTTGACTATAAAAGTATGTACAATTCAAAATAACATATGATTACATAATTTAGTTGATAATATAAAAAAATTAAATTAAAAACAAAATTAATTATTAATTTAGTTTCTTAAAATAAAAACTTGACTAAAATAATATATTAGTTTAGGCGGGAAATTTTTTTTGATAAGTAACAGAAGAGAGACATGTGACATTATAGTTATTCTTTTATTATATACTATAGATTGCATATCTTTCAAGTTTTGACCATAATTAATATCATATTTACTCTTGTCATTCCACCACCATTTTAGTTATAGGTAATGTTTTGGGGACGGGACCGGACCGGCCGACCGAACCGGTTGAACCTCTAAACTGTGAGCGACGGTTTCATCGGTCGGTGTTGAATCTATTAGAAATAAACCGTAATATGTGGCATACAAATTATTTAAATATGTTTTGTCAAATGACATAATTAGCCCGAAAAGTATGAGGGATTTTGTTTAATGGAAAATACCCCATAATTATAATTAACGTTTCCCCTTAGATGTTATAAATAGAGTAGTAGCGAGATAACCATAAAGACACCAATAACCTATTCTCTCAAGATCACCCATCGATCCCTCTATACATCATAACGGGAACGAATCACTCAATCATGGCATCATCATCTTCATCAAATATTTCTATTCTCACAAGTAAGTTTTATCGTTTTAATGTTTAGTTTCATATTTGGGATTAAGTCAACATGATTAAGGTTTTGTGTTTTGATTCATGATTCAAGATATAATCAACATGTGGTATCAATGCTAATTATATCAATTTAATATTAAAATTTGATTTGTTTTGATAGTCGATTAAGGAAAGAATTTTCAAATTATGGATCGCTTTGCTTTTGACGATCGATGAGAAATAGTTAAAGGAATCATTTTGCGGGTTTTAAAATCAAACAATAGGTTCTTATGGAAATATTAAATTAAATTTGTTTTGGATTTTGTGAGAAATCTTGCACTGGAATATATGAAGTGGAGATTTTCTTTTCATAATTTTGTGAAAGAATATTTGCACTGAATGATTACAAAATGAACTTTGATATTTTAGTGGATAAGTAAATGAATCACGTAGCAACATTTTGAAATTGATTTCTAAAAAAGAAATTGTTACGCCTTGAAAGAAAAATTCATATCTTTGAATTGATAATTGATATCTTTGGTAATCATGTTCTAAATCAACGATTTAATTTGTTTGTTTATGAAATCTAAAATTTGCGGCAATTCTTATACGGTATCTTTTAAGGATATGTATTGAAATCTCAATCATGATAACTATAACTTCATAGTTATCATTTAGATGAGTATTATCATATAGTGGAGAATCAAATAAAAAAAAAAATTTCTAGTAAACAATATGAATCATTAGTTTTCAATAATAAAATTGTAATTAATAAAAACATAATAAAATATTATAAAACAAAAAATAACATAAAAATAAAAAAATAGAAACACAAAAATGTTTACCTAGCTTACCTCTTTCATAAAAAAAATTATAAAAATAAATAAAATTCTCATTTTTTTACGAAATTCGTTTTACACATGTGTAATACCGCATTTACACATGCATAAATTCGATATTACACATGTGTATAACCAGATTTACACATATATACATAACGAGTAGATGATTTTTTTTAAAGTATATAAATATGGTAGGTGTTGGAAAGATAAAAAAAAATACTAAAATTAATGGTAAATTTTTTTTGAAAAAATGACGTCGTGAAAAAAGTTATGAACGTTTTAAAAAAAAAGGGGGAAAGTGATATGTGATTTGCATTTGATAATAAATGTGTTGATCATATTGGTTACTAGAGTTTTAACAAAAAAATATAGTTCTTCAGATAACTTTACTCTTATCATATATTATTCCATGAATTAATTTGTTAGTTCTATCATGAATATAGATTTTAATAACTACTAATTCGAGTTTAGAAACCTTGTTATTAAAACTGGTATATGTCATCGATAATTGACGATTATTTTCTGAAAATCGGTCTATTTTCCAAATAAAGATATTAACACCACTTCAATTTGATTTCGGTATCGTTAATACTTTTCACAAAATCAAATTGGGATATTAGTAACTTTTGTTATTTATAAATAGATTTTAATAATACTAAATCAATCCACGAACTTTAGTTATTATTAGATTTTTTTCTATTGCGGGATGATCTTTGAATCCCCAATTTGACAAATGGACGTTTCGGATAAATAATCAAGTGTCAAGTTTTAATATTTTTTTTCACTAATTAATTTACATTAATTGACACATGATTAAAAGGTAAATGATCACAAACAAATCCCATTTAGGACTCACATGTTGCATATAGGTATTTAAACGGTGAAAAATAAGTGTGAATGCGTGTAACCATATATATACGTCGCGGCATGTAACTCACAAAATTTCTACCCTAACGTAAAACAGAAAATTTATAAAAGATGTGAAAAGTATAGAGAATTTAAGTTAAAAGTAAAAAAAGACGGGGGTTAAATTGTGAAATATATAAAAGTATTGTGCTTAAAAGTAAAAAAATTAACATTAAAAAAAAGAATGAAAGAAACCGAATAATAAGTACAACTCACTATAGCATAATGTACAAACCATATAGTATAGGAAAGTTAAAAAGTAGGATATATATAATTTATATGCACAAGAATAAAACTTCCATTAAAATTATGACATTTACATTTTCACATTAACTTTATACAAAACTTTTCATAAGTTTTCGTGCATCTTTTATAAATGCATACAATTAAGTTTCTTGAAATAATTTATCATGTAAATAATAAGGGTGTCCAAAATCAGATATCTAAATTTTCAATATCCGAAAATTTCAGATAATAAATATAACAATCCGAATCAGATTCAGATATCTATTCGAAATTTTGGATTCGGAAATCTATCTGAAATTATAGATTTGAATAAAACAATTTGTATATTTTAATAATTTTATATAAAAATCTAAGTTTTTTTATTGAAAAAGTTTTGGGATATCAGAAGTTTTTATCAAAATATTCTAAATACCTAAAAATATCCAAAATTTATAATTAATATTTATTATTTAATGAATTTTATAAAGATATTTAGGATAGTGCGGATATCCGAAAAACCTCAAAAACATTATCCGAATTTTCGGATATTCGAATATCCAAAATTTTGAATATTTCGAATTTGGATTTTCGAATATTTTGGATTCCGTTTCAATTACGGATAGTTTTAGTAGCCCTAGTAAATGATTTAATAAATTACTTATATATCTTAAAACCAAACTTTGACACAATAATTATATAATGGTTAGTTCAATGAAAAATTAAGTGACTAATCTCAATGGCACATCATTTAATTTAACATTTAAGTTTAACGTTACCAGTTTATGTAATTGTGTGCCTTATCAAATATTAAACGCAAAGGTTAGTTGTTTGATAAAACACATAACGTAATTTAGGCTAACTTGCATAGATATTACACTTCTACCCAAAGGTGATGTGTCATATTTATGTGCCTTATTATAATTATGTTCATAATACTTGGATGTTAGTCATAGCCAACACGAAGATAACATTCATTTAGAACCTAACGTTCAAGTAGAACATTACTTTAATTTGTTCATAACATTTGAATTGTGGTCGTAGTCAACGCGAGCCAATGTTTAACTAGAACTTTACTTTTAAAATATTATTTTGGATATGTTTTATCTTCAATGTAACAATTATGTCTGCTTTATTTTTTTTATTATACCATATTTAGCTCACTTTTACTTTTCAATTGCATTTAGCATCCACTATCACTCGTAACTTCATAATTGAATTTTTAACTAGGGCAAACTTCGTCTTCTAGAGGGACTATGATAAACTTACTCTTGGCATGTTAGATCTTGAGTATGGCTTGAGACATGACGCTCCTACTTCTCTTACTACAGAAAGTATGGCAGAACAAAAACAAGAGTATGAAAAATGGGAAAGGTCTACTAGAATGTCTCTGATGGTGATCAAAAACTCCAAATCTATTGCAATCAGGGGAGCAATACCTGGTTTAGATAGTGCCAAAACTTATTTGAACCTAGTAGAGGATCAATTCATAGGATTTTCTAAAGCACATGCGAGCACTCTGATTCTCAAGATGCTTACTACAAAGTATGATGGGTTTAATGGTGTGCGTGAGCACATAATGATTATGAACAACATGGCTCATAAACTCCAGAGCTTAAACATGGAGATCAGTGATGGTTTTCTAGTATATTATATTATTATTTCTTTTTTATATGCTTTGATGCTTTTAAGATCGACTATAACACCCTAAAATCAAAAATGCTCAATGGATGACTTGATAGCAATGTGCATCCGAGAAGAAAAACGATTGCAGTTAGAAAACCCAGATGGTGTTCATTTCACCACCACTAAACCACTAAAAACGAAAGGAAACATTAAAGGGGAAAGCTCTAAAGTCCATAAGACTGGAACAACTACAGCTTCAAGCTCAAATGCCTCCTTCGGACAATCTTGTTACAAATTCTGTCACAATAAGGGGCACACACAACGGGACTGCCCTAAGTTCAAGGACCGACTACCTAAAAAAGGTAACTATCTATTCATGATATTCGATTCTTTTAGTGTTAATGTTCCAATTAACACATGTTTCAAAATCCAGAATACTTCATCTTTCACGAGTCTTAACATGCGATCTCCTGACATATGGCCTAAATGTTAATGCCACAACATGGATGATGTTTCCAAATCTGGTTTTCGTTTGTTAATTTTTTTGTTCAAATTATATGATAGCAATGATTTTGAAAATTGATCATTTATTTCTAACTTATAGAGATTTCCATCTAGATAACCATAACCACAAACACAGGAGTTTAAAGTAATAGCGGCATTGCCACGACCATGCAAAACTTTATAACCATCATTGTCTAATTTTGGTGCGGATACCAAGTTACGAGTTATCCTTGGTACATATAATGTATTATAAAGTTTAATATAATGATCAGTTTTCATTATTTATTGCATGGTTCCTATGGTATCAACATTAACTTCCTCACCATCTCTCATCCAAATTGTCCTTTGTTTTTTTTCCAGCTTTTAGATTGTTAGGAATCCATGTATGGAGTTAGTAACATGAACCATAAAACAGAATCAACCCACCATGTGTTAAATGCCTTTAAGGTAAAATAGCTAATTGATCTAAAAAGAGTGCCACTAGAAGTTTCGGTTTACTGGAACTCATACACACTGATATTAGTGGACCTGACTTTATCCTATTGGAATATCATAACATAAATTATTTATCACTATTATAGATGATCACTCACATTACATGTATCTGCACTTAATTAATGATAAATTTGAATCACTTGATATGTTTTAAACCTTTAAGGCTGAAGTTCAAAATCAAAATGACCTTAAAATAAAGGTAGTGAGATCAAATAGAGGCGGTGACTATTATGATAGAAATACTGAAATTGGTCAAGCTCTCAACTCTTTCTTTGACTTTTGTAACGAACACGGGATTGTAAATCAATTTACCATATCGGGTACTCCTCAACAAAATAGTATAGCTAAGAGAATAAATCGTACCCTAATGGACATGGTTAGAAGTATATTAGCAAACTACTCCTTACATAAATTTTTATGGGCAGAGGCGTTAAAGAAAACTATTCATAAACTAAATAAAGTTCCTTCTAAATTTGTTCCTAAAACTCCCTTTTAAATTTTAATAGGAAGAAAACCTAGCTTAATACATATGAAAGTATGGGGTTGTCCAGCCGAAGCTAAGCTTTTATAATCCTCAACAAAGAAAACTTGACATGAAGACAACCAGTTGTTTCTTTATAAGATATATGAATCATTCAAAGGGATATAAATTTTATTGCCCTTCTCATACTACTCGTATCATGGAAACTCATCATGTTGTTTTTCTAGAGGATTCTAGGTTCAATTAGAGGGGTGTACGTCAAGATATTGATTTATAAGAAATGCAAAAGGAGGAGGGATGGGCTCTCTACACATAAATCTCTTGTACATGACACTAAACCATTAAATAACATTGCACCTTTATCTCATGTTTTTTTAGTATTTCATGTTGCTCTGAACATCCTTCTAAATAAAGCAACATTAAACTTACAGGAGCAAGTCTTTCAAACAACTACTGAAACTACTAAATTCGCATCAGCTAAGGAGGTCATCGCGGTCTAGAAGGCCTATTAATTATTAGGATTATGTAACCTACCTTAATTAAGCTGATCTGAATCTAAGAAAATGTTAACGATCCAACCTCCTATAATGAAGCAGTTAGTAGTAATCAATCGTTTGAATGAAATAAAGCTATGATTAACAAGCTTGATTCCATGTCTAAGAATCACGTTTGCAAATTGGTTGAACTACCCAAGGGTGTAAATCCCGTAGATGTAAATGGGTTTTCAAACCCAAATTAGGCCCGAATAATAATATTTACCGTTATAAAGCACGATTGGTTGGTAAAGGCTATACTCAAAAAGATGGTGTTTATCCGGAAACTTCCACACCTGTTTTACAAAAGGATTCCTTAAAGATCATTATGGCCTTAATAGCTTATTTTGACTTAGAGTTGCATCAAATAGATGTTAAAACAACTTTCCTTAATGGCGACACACATGAGGATGTGTTTAAGAACCAACCTGAGGGTTTCAAACCTAAAGGTAAAGAACATTTTGATTGTAAGTTAAAGAAATCCATGTATAGGTTAAGACAAGATTCACGTAAGTGTTACTTAAAATTTGATGAAGTCATGAAGAAATAAGGTTTTATCAAGAATCAAGTGGATCAATGCACATACCTCAAAATAAGTGGGAGCAATTTTGATATACTTGTCTATTACGTAGATGACATTTTATTAGCAAGTAATAATTTAGATTTGTTGCACAAGTCCAAGTGATTACTTTTGTTTAATTTTACCACAAAAGATCTCTGGGAAGCTTCTTATGTAATAGGCATCGAAATACACCCACATCGAACAAATGGGATATTAGGATTGTTTTAGAAGGCGTACACTAAATGTGTCCTTACATGTGATAATATGCAACATTGCTCTCCTTCAGTTGCTCCTGGGAGACGATTTTGGTTCATTTTGATGTTAGAAAACAAAGGATGAGAAGGAGCAGACGAAATTGATACCTTATGCTTTAGTAATGAACAGTTTAATATGTGCTCAAGTTTGTACTTGTCCTAATATTAGATAAATTAATGGAATGCTAGGCTGATATCAATCTAATCCTAAGTTAGATAATTGGAAAGCATCAAGGAAAGTATTACGATATCTTCACGGGAAAAAGTATTATAAATTGACATACAGAAGAACTGATAAGTTAGAAGGGGTGGGCTATTCTGATTTTTACTTTGTTAAATGCAAAAATGATAATTGATCGATGTCGAAGTATCAATCAAATAAGATGTTAGTTTATGTCTTTCTATTCACCTTAAACTAGTTAGGATAAGTAGGGTTGTCGATCCTCGTAAAATTAGTGGCCGGTGTATTGCGAATTTATTTATATGAAAACAATTAACCAAATTACTAAATTACTTAAAACTATTGCCTCTTGGCTGTAAAAATTAAATTTTTGCAATGATTAACAAATTAACTAATAAAACAAATTGGAAAGATTCAAACTTGATTACGAAAACGATTATATGAAAGGGTAATCCACTTCGGATCTAGGTTGGTTTTCAGTAATTGTTTAATTCAACTTCATGGAAAATCCTTAATAGGGATTTTGAACGTGTAATGATAAAGTGGTATCAATAATCAAGACTTAATAGGTCTTAATACACAACGCCAATTCAATTAGAAACCAAAACTTGCAATCATGTAATTCCCGAAAAATTAAATGACATTCAATAAAGGTTAACCGAAATCATTGTTTAAATAACCAAAACACAAGTTAAACTTATAAAAGAACTTAATGGGTTCTAAGATTAATCCCAACAAAGTTAAACATAAACAAAAACCTAATCACGCAAAACCTAATACCTGAGGTAGATCACGCGAAGATTAGCCGCTCATAGTTCTTGAATGATCTTCAAAACCGTTGTTGATTTGCATTCCGGATGATTGTATGTTGTTTTTAAGAGTTGGAATTTGTGATTTAGTGGCCTAAAAACTCCAAAAATTTGTCTCCAAACGTTCTAGGTCGAATAAAAAGCAAGTCGTGGCTGAAAGATAATAAAAATGCATTTTTATAGGGTTTCAAAAAGTGTCCTGGCGTAGGCTACAGCAGCCAGCGTAGCCTACGCTAGGCTGCAATCTACTAAATTTTTTCTGCTGGTGGAATAGCCTACGGTGGCTACAGTAGACTACGGTGAAAGCCTTTCTGCTGCACTTTGAATCCTTGTTTCTTGACCACCCTATTCAATTTAATCACATGCATATAAACGAATAATCATACGTAATATTTAACGTTTAAACACTTATAATACCATTCCAATGCACTCACATCAATAATAAATCAACTTCGAGGTACATTTTTATGTTAGCAGGTGGACCTTTTCATGGAGGAGTCATAAAAAGCAGTTGAGGACAACCTCAACAATGATGGCAGAATACATTGTTGTTTATAATGCAACTTGTCATGGGATGTTGTTAAGAAATCTCATCACTAGACTCAAAATTGTTAACTCCATATCATGACCATTGAAGATTTATCGTGACAAATTAGTTGTTGTCAGTTTCTCGAATGGTAACAGTTCGAGCGGAGCTAGTTTATATCTCGATACAAAATATTTGTTCGTATGAGAACGAGTAGAGGAAAATAATCTTTTTTATCGGTATATTACCACAAACGATATGCTTATGGTTCCCATGACTAAAGGCCTACAACCCAAATATTTTCAAGAACTCGTAACAAGTATGGATTTTAGTAGAGACCATATGTAATAGCATATCAAGTGTGCGTTAATGATCGATGTAATTGCCTTGAATGTTTATTTTGTCTATAATAACTTATATGCACGCTTAATGATCTATAGACAAATTTGTTTAATTTGTACAGTTGAATAATGTACATTAAGGGCTTATTTAAGTCATTTTCATTTTATGTTTAATTGCTTTATATTGATACTTTAGTATGACTGTTAGAGGTCTCAAATTAACTTCAATTCGGATGATTGTAACTATCAGCTATAAGTTTTACTATGAAACGTGATAAGTGTTTAACTTGGCCAAACTTATGAATACTCACCACAAATGATCACTCTGCAAAATGGTAGAACGTTAGAAATAACCCGTACTATGTGGCCTACTAATTATTTATATAATTTTCACCATATGACATATATAGTCCCTAAAAGTATTAGGCCGTTATTTGATGGAAATACCATATAATTATAATTAGGGTTTCCCATTGAATATAACCATAAACACACCAATAACCTATTCTCTCAAAATAATAAATCGATCCCTCTAGATATCATTACGGGGATGAATCACTCAATCATGGCATTATCATCTTCATCAAAGATCTCTAATCACACAAGTAAGTTTTATCATTTTAATGTTTAGTTTCATATTTGAGATTGAATAAACATGATTAGGGTTTTGTGTTTTGATTCATGTTTCAAGATATAATCACCAGATTCGAGATATGAAATAATGGAAGTAGTAGTGGGTGTTGAACGAAGATCTAAACCCGTGGCTAGTGTTCTCACCGGAATTGAAATAGGGAGGAAGAGGTGTTGCTCTATGTGCTCACCTGGTTTGCTCATATAGAAATAAAGATGAACAAAAAATAAAGTTGAGATTTGATGACTGTGAGGGGGATCAGCTGTCGATGGGAACAATTTTCTGCAAAAGGCCAAAAGAATATGTTTTGTGGAGTGGGGTTAGGGTTTATGAACAATTTGGGTTGTGGGCTGGGTTCTTAATACGATGTAACTATGCAAGCCCATTTCTTAAACTCCATTTTCTCTTATTTTACATCTTTTACGGACAATATATGCAGTTTGAATTTTTATGGTACTTATTACGTCATCCGGTTTTTAAATCCAATTAGACCAATGAACAGGTAAAGCTACCGGTTTGATATCTTTTCCGGTTCTGAAAACATTGTTTACAGGAGCAATGTGTCACCAATGATCCTTATCCTATGTGGTTGAGGTGAGATATCCCAAGACTTTAATAAAATAGATGGAGGTTTTAGTTTCAAGTCTCAACTAAGATAAATAAAAAATTAAAAAAAAATGAGGAGGTTTCAGAATAGGCCAACGGTACTTTTTCTCATATATGATGGATTTACTCGTAAGGATGGTTTCAGATTTGAGTAAACGGAGACAGATTGACGTAAGAGCTTCTATTCGGGGATGTGTCAGTTTATTGCTTCAAGATTTTGTACTTGAGTTATGAAAATATTGTTTGGGTCAATGACCCGTTAGTGATTCAATTAGTTATTAAAATAAACAAGCCATGTTTCATTCCACAACCATTTTAGTTGGAGTAGCAATCTTTGCAAAGAGTACATATATCTTTGCAAATAGTACATAGGTTGGTTAATAGAGATAGAGAAGCAGACAACGTTTCTCGTTTATAAGCAACTCATTTTTAAGTTATTATTGTTTAGTTAAATCTTAGGTTTTTATTTTTTTCTTATTCTATTTCTTTATTCTTTAATTTGATTTTTATTTTGTTTTTAGTTTAAATTCTACACAAATTTCGTTATACTCAAGCACGTTTATGCAATATATCGTGATCATTAATTTGTTTTTTAATTATCTTTTTTGTTTTACAATACCTAAAGTTCTCTTGGATTCTAAACATAACCTCGTCACATGCTTAGTTTTAAGCAAATTCATTCTGCTGCGCAGCACGGATTATTACCTCTAGTTATTATATAATCAAAACTGTCGAAAATATTGTAATATTTTATTTATTTTACGTTTACAACTATTAATATATTATACGTAAGGGAAAGTTGACATGAAATGTTATATTCATGCATTCATATGATCTCTAATTTTCTTGCATGTGAAGTAAGTTGTATACTTTTTTTTTTCACCACACAGGCGCACATCCAGTTTGATGAAGAATTTGAAAAAGCCTTCATAAAGTCAAAATAAAAAAAAAAATATTCGATACTCTTGAGTTTCTTTACAACTAACACCAAAGAAAATATGACCCAAAAATTATTCTTGCATGGAAATCCAAATTATTTACTGTATAGAACGAAGCATATTATCTTCCTACATTAATAAAAATTTATTTATTAGAGACACATATCAACATCATATTCTTCCTCAATAATTTCCGATTCTGTCTCCTATTTAATAATCACATTAATTACTAATAATATTAATTATTTTTTTTAGATTAAAATAGTTTTTAATAAATTAAGTAAAAGATATTTTTACTAATGTTATTTCTAAGGAAATAATTATTCATAAAAATAGAAAACTGTTAGAACATCAAACTTTTTAAAAAATATAAAATATTTTATATTTGGTGTTTTAAAAAGTAAATTTTTTATAAACAAAAAATAATTATTGAGAGTTATAAGAAAAAAGTTTTAAGTATGATATTTTGTAAAATATTTGTTTTGAAATAAAAAATTTATTTTATTTATTATAAGAAACATTTCAATCATATCTTATTATAAAATATCGATTTATAATTAATAAATTTTTATTCCGTTTAATATTTTTTTATTCAACTCGTGTAATACATGGGTTTACTAAAGCAAGTATATATTATAATTACCTAATAGTATATAATTTTATGCATTAATACAACCATTTAATTTTTTTAATTTTTTATTTTAAACCCAATACTTGTTATATTACAAAATAACCCTTCTACTTTTTTTATTTTTCACTTTGTTTCCCTATACTTTTTGTCTTTTACAAATTTTTCGTTCTGTATTTCAGTTTAATTTTTAAGAGTTACACGTCTTAACGTGCGTGTGTGGTTCAATATTGTTGCCTATTTTTTTTGTTTAACGGTCTGTCATAACGTGCAGGTCCTAGATTGACTTAGTTATTGTTTTTAATGTTTTACGTTTCACGTGCATGGTTCAACGTTTGCATGTCAACTTTTTGTTCAGTTTAATTTTTTCGTTTTCGTTTCTTTTTCAATACAAGCTTTTTGGTGTTGGTTGTCACTAATGGTGGTATGAGATTTGATGCTAGTAAGTATGGTTTTACGCCTCACAGTAAGGCATTAGGCTTAATACTAATTCTAAACTAGATAATAGAATTGGTTACTAACTTTTTGTAGTGACAAATTTGGTGTTTGTGATTTTAATTTATAACAAGTTTTAGTGCTTAAAGCTAACTTCTGTTAACTTTTCCATTTAAACATAATGGTATTTTAGTCGTCTCACATCTATGAGACTAAATTTACTCGTTTACAAACTATAGAGGATAAACCACCACCACTTCTCACCTATCGCATGTTAACCACACAAAGATATCGCCCTTCTGTAATAGCGACGAGAACTCCATTAAATACCCATGAAATTGCGAATCAATTGCAGGTTTACGGAGATGGTGGTGGCAAGGACTGTTTGATGCCAAACAACAAAAGGTGCAGTTCAGATCTGCCAAAAGGGTACTTTAGTGTAATTAACTCTAAAACGGGGAATTAGCATAGGTTTGGAGATGATCTGCCAAAAGGGTACTTTAGGGTTTTCTTTATGTAAATGATTATTCATATTAAAATATACTACATTACATAAATTATGATTATTTACATTAAAATATACTACATTACATAAGTTGTCTCTCTAATTATATAAAGAAGCTTTTTTAAGTTTATTCAAACTTAACTGAAAATTTTATTAAAAACTTATGTTTTGAAAAAATATATAATTTTGCATGTTTATAAATAAATATATGTAATTCTCTCTTTAAAAATTATTATGAAACCAATCCTTCTTTTTCTTGTTATGGTGCGGAATAAGAATCACTATAATATAAAATGGGGTTTTAGATTTGATTAAAAAATATTGTTGCCTCTAACTTCACGTTAAGAGCTTGAAAGTGGAGAGACTTTTGGACCGCATCAGCTTTTCAATAAAAGTAGCAAGTGTGCCTTGGGTGACGTAGTTGGAACTTTAAAAAATGCATACACGAAAAATAACTATTTACAGAAGTTATTAGTTTAGTTAATAACGGGTGAACGTGTAACCAAAATATAAAGGCGTAAATCTTTAGTTTTGCTAATAGAAAGTGTGTGCATGTAAATAAAAGAGAAAGAAAACTCAAAAAATTACTTACTTCTGTATAACATAGGTAGTGTTTGTTTTTTTATTTTAAAAAGCTCTTTCCAATCTCTTTATATGCGTGCACGCAGACGCGGGAAGACGTTTTGAGAGGTCAGACTGTTTGATTTCCAAAATACTTTTCATTAAAAAGTGTTTTCCTGAGGTCTCCATGAGACAGACATAAACCATTTTCTTCAAAAATCTTCTATCCTCTTCTCTTACTCCACCTTCTTATTCTAACCTCAAACAAACATCTGACCCTTTCCTCCTTCATCAAAGTCCACCAAAAAACTCCACCTTCGCAGCCACCTTCCTCCGGCCGCAGCCACCGCCGGCGACGTTCCTCCGATCGGCGCTCCTCCGGCCCGCGCTCCTCCCGACCGCGCTCCTCCCGCCCGCGCTCCTCTTGCCCGCGCTCCTTCATTCAGCGCTCCTCCTGCCGGTGCTCCTCCAGCCCCCAAATTATGTTGTTCGTTCAATTTCACGACCAAATTACAGGTAACCATCTTTGATTCATGTTTGATTTGCGCCAAATCAATGTTGGAATTGATGTTATGTTTTGATTTGGTGTTTGATTATGTGTTGTTTGTGATTTGTTTTAGGGTTTTGTTTGATTTGTAATTTTAGGTAGTATGATTTGTGATTTTAGCTAGTATGATTTGTGAGTTTAGCAGATGTTAAAAACAAACAGTCTTTTTTTTGCAGACTGCAGACGCTTGGTCTACCTCTTCTCCTGCAAATGTTTGCAAATGTGGTACGCAGAATATAGACATTTTGCTGCAAAAATAACAAACAGCACCATAGACGATTTACCAATTACAATTTATATATGAATCATACATATATTAAATGACGTTTGTTTCCTTCAATTTTGCATCAATTTGCTTAGGTTTTTATAGTTATCAGGTCTTGAATAATAATTATCCGTTAATTCGAAATAGTTAAATGCTATATCTACAATCTATAATTCTACTATAAAGATAAAATAAGTACAAGATTGTCATGTTACTTTAATTTCAAGACATTTAACCCAACTTATTAACTATAGGTTACAAATGTTGTAAGCAATAATTTTTATTTACCTTCATATAATAATTTTTTCTATTTAATACATTATTAAATGTCATCTTAATTATAATACTTTAAATTAGCATTTAAATTTATATTTACTATTTAAATTTTAATAACTAAACACTATTAAATTGAGTATTATCTTATCTAAACATTTAAGTATATAATTACTAAATATTGATCATTGTATCAAATACGTTAGGTTATTGTGTCAAATATCAATTCTTTGTGTTAAATTACTTTCCTCATTTGTTATATGTATTGATCATCATTTAATACATTTCGAATCATTTCGTGTGATTTTGTGATTGATTTTATATATTATATAAACTTTTAATTATCTTATCATTATGTATTACCAATATGTTTTAGAAACTCATTAGGTCCAGAATAACATAATGATGAGCAAAAACGATAACGAGACATTTTATAATTTTATTTTACGTTTTATATTATTTTGTGTTATTTTAGATAAACTAGTTGTTAAATTATCATTGTGTTTTACATACTAGAATTATACAATAGTATTATTTCATTATTCTGTTTTCTTATAATTTATTATTTTACAAAAACACAATAGTATTCAAAAAAATAAAATAACTAACAAAAATACATAATACACTGCAATAAATATACAATCTTTAAAATCTAATAAAAAGGTAACTATATCTGCCACATGTCAGCACCACATTCATTCTCACCAAATTTTTCCCGTTTATCTCTTCTATTAAATAATCATATTAATTACTAATTATATTATTCAATTCTTTTTTAAATTATAATTGTTTTATAATAAATTAATAAAGAGAATTTTTTATTAATGTTATTTAAAAAAAAGAGTTTTATTAAATAAAAAGATTTTCTAAAACATGATATTCTTTTAGAAATATGATATATTTAAACGTTAGTGTTTTTAAAAAGTAAACTTTTTATAAACAAAAATAATTAAAATTGGGAGTTAAAATAAAAAGGGTTTTAAAAATAATATTTTTATAAAACATTTGTTTTGATATAAATATTTATTTAATTATAATAAGGAAGTTTACAATAATTTCTTATTTTAAAATATAGTTTTATAATTAATAAATTTTTATTATATCTAATATTATTTATTCAACCTGTGTAATACACGGGTTTACTAAAACTAGTGATGAACATATGAGCAAAAAAAAACATTAAAATATTATTTTTTTATATAAGGATACTACACTTGTTTTAACAATAAACATACTCGTTTTTATGATGCAATTTTTTTAAATAAAATAAAATCGTATATAAAAGTCATGAACGTTTAAAAAAGTGGAGAACTTGAAAAAAATCAACAAAAATGATTATGCTCAAACTATCCCTCTATGAAACATTTTTCCTATAATTTGAACTAAATCATTGATTAAAAAGATTAATGGTTAAAAATCATATACACTTTTTAGATTAATTGCTATTTTTATTTGAACTCTTTCCTACGCAATATATCTACCATTTTTTTACATTTAGTATGAAAATGCACGATTCAAGTACAAATATAATAGAACTGATTACTAAAAGAATTAAAATTGTTGCATGCATCAATTCAAGATAAATTTTAGAGTAAATTACACGGATGACCCCTATGATTTGGTTAAAATTTTGTATTTGGTGGATGCGCCCTCATCTCTCCTTTCTACTTGACGGCATTAAAGTTTTAAAATTATGAATATAGTCCCTAATGTTATAATTATCTTATATCAATGGTCTCTACTCTAGTAGTTCAGATAGTTATGTTATATTTGTCAAAATAACTATTTTACTTGTAAGGATCATTAATGTAATTTCATTTTATTATAATTTTTTTATTATAAATATGTTTATTATTTGATAAACAAATAAAAAATATTTTAAAAAACATCTTCTTTTAAATGTAGTTTATAATTTTTTTAACCAATATGCAGGTTTTTTTTTTAACTTTTATAACATGTCTTCTTTTATAAAGACATTTATGACTGAATTGTTTTTTTAAAAAATGTTTAAAAAAACTAAGAATTTGTTTAAGAAAAGATGTTTTAAAAATGAATGGTTTTTTTAAAAAGAATAACTTTAGAAAGCCAACCAGTTTAAAACAAGTTTAAAAAATGAAAAAAATAATTTAATGACGTATAAAAAATGAACGGTTAAAAAACAACATTTTTAAAAAAAATGTTTTTAACAAGTTTTTTATTTGTGTATTTAAAACGTATTTTATTATATAATAATCTTATTAATAATGAAATTATAAAAATAATGTAAAAATAAAAAATTTGAAAAATAAAAATATAAAATTTTCTTAAATAAAAATACTACAATAGTTTAAAAAATAAATTAAATAGATGGCTAATGCGAGTAAAATGCTAACTTTTATAATATTTAACATCATTAACAGTTAACTAATATACCTAGGGACATATATGAAAAATAAAGAAATTTTAGAGACTATATTTTAAACTTTAAGAACCAAATCCAAAATTTAAACATAACCACAGGGACCATCAATGTAATTTATGTCACACCCCAAGCGATGGCAGAATCATCGGGGCAAACGAATATGAATCGATTGTTCATAGCACATAGAATTTAATACGTTGAAATAATATTAAATGTCATTTTTATTGAATAAGACTAAACAAATAATACAATACAATCAAAATAAACACATATAAATATAATGAAATTTGTCTTTAATATTGGCTAAGTGCAATCGTCAAGTGAGCAAATAAAAGTCCTTTAAACAGCAATCCTGAAATCATGTGAAAAAGTAACGGGTTAGCTAACGAATTAGCCGGTGAGTAAACACAGGTTTGAATACATATATAGATTGATTAAAATGATTGAAAAACAATTCAATTCACATGTCAATGTCAAGACTTATAAATGGAATAGTGTAACATAAAAGACAAATCAAACACAATCAAATCAAATGATTGAATATACTCAGTCCGTAGACGAAGCCTTATGATTGATTGAATACGGTAATAATCACCACGCGTCTAAACAAATGGGGTGGGTTTGTCAAACCAATAGATCTATCATTGTTTACAATGACTAGAATGAATACATGATTGTGTCATCATCAAGTTTATCTGACTATGTACACATAATTGCAAATAATAACATAGCATGTCTTGAATTAAATATTAAAATAGAATAACAATGAATAACAATAATTGAATATAAATCACATGATTTTCCCAAAATATAAAACATGAAATGGGCTATGACTACTCACATGAATTATAAACGATTTGGAAATGATAGAATGCTAGCCGTGACACCAAAACTCCTCAAGGTTCAACCTATGGTTTGGTGTCTTTTTGTTAGAATAATAATGATTGAAGAACTAGATATGAATTAGGGTTTCAATTGGTATTTGGGGGTTTTAATTAAATTGTTAAGAAAAATATAATTAATTTATATAACTTGATTAAATAGACAAAAATAAATTTAAATTGAAAATGACAATGAATCATTTGTGAAATTGGATAATTAAATATCACTCACACATTTAATCCATAATAATTGATTAAATAAATATTGAGTATTAAAGTGTGAAATAGTAATAATTAGTGTAATAATTAATTATTTAAAACTTGGTCAAAATACTTAATTGAATAATTAATTATTAAATAATTTAGTTGACCCAAAAAGAACTTATAAAGATAATTAGATAAAAATAAACCATCAAATAATTTTTTTCATAGTTTCATAATATTAAATCTTTTGTTTTTTAAATAAAAGTAGAAGATTATTTTGTTAAAATTTTCAAAAATTAAATAGAAAATTTCTGGAATAACTTTAATTAACAAATAAATTTTATTTTAATTTAATAGAATAATAATTTCTCGGATTTGATTTATTAAACAAAAAGGTTTTAAAATTGATTTTAGAGTGGCCGGGGTCCGAACCCGGGACCTCATGTATATGTCTAATGCTTGTTACCAGTGGGCTATAGGCCCGGATTTATTTATATTTGTAAACTAAAATTTATAAAATTGTTAATACAGAAACCCCCAATATCACATGAACCCTAGAATCAATTTCGATCCAATTAAACATCAAAACCAGTATGATAATTGAAATAAACATGGGGCTTTGATTCCCCATGTGAAATCGAGTGTGTGTATGTGTGAAATTACCTGGATTAAGACGGAATCAATGGTGTATAGATGAGAGAGAGGTCGCGACATGGACGATGATCGATACTTGTGTGTGTGTATTTCGACTGAAATTGGATGGTCAAATAGTTTTCTAGGATCAAATGGAGGGTTTGAATCTGCTTAAATAGGTTCAATTTAGTCTGTTTCTTATCGATCGAGTCAAAGGGTCTGTTTTGGGATTTTGGTTTCGAGTCGCGATTATTAACATCTTTTTATTCACAATAATGAGTAGTTTCGATTTTGCAATGATTGCAGGGATGTTACAACTCGTCTGATTTTGTTAATTCCATTTGAATCAAGCTAAAATGGTTTTAGTTTTGAATGTGTAATCGGTTTTGGGTTTGAACAAAGTAAACGTTGGAATATTTCAAATTGAGGTGGTTACAGGTTCGAATCGATTTCTCGAAGGTCAAGGGCCAGTTTAATTGAAATAAAACCGATTTTTGTGAGTGGTTCATTGTTGCCGGAGCTCGGCCAGAGAGTTGTCGGAGAACAGTAAGATCGACAGGGGAAGGGTTGGGTTTTAAAGAAATTTACAGATTTGGTCCCTGTAGTTTAAGGGTATTATAACTTTGTGTAAAACTTTTAAAACTAACTCTGAAAATTTACATTCTTGACCCCAAACTTATAAAACCCAAGTTTTAATAATTAAACAAAATTATTTAATTTAAAAGATTACATTTTTTATAAATCTTGTAAAACCTTGTAATTGATATTCATTTTTATTTAACAAATTAAAATCTATTAATTAATACCGGCATTCTTTGAATTTAAAATAAAAATTATTTTATAGGTCATAGATTATATTAAGTTGTTTTAAATTGAATAATTAATATATTATTGTATTTGACACACTAAAATGAACAAAGTGATTTAATAAATGACTTTTTCAACAAAGATACTTTGTAACTTAATCATTTATTTTAAATAAAGAATTAAAATTTCATAATTAATAATTTAATTCTATAAAATTATAAAGATCATTTTATAATTTCAAAATTTAACATAGATTGAATGAATGGTAAAAATTTAATGTAATTCAACATCAAAATTTACAAACTGATTAATTAACAAAGTTTACTACATGAGAGATGCCAATGGGTTCGGGTTTATAATTACCAAATGGGTTGGATGTTACAATTTACTCTAAATATTAAATAGAGTTAAGTTCAATTTTACTTCTTGAGGTTTGTTAATAATAACTATTTTCCTCCAAAAAATTAAAAACATCAATTTACCTTCAAAAGTTTCATAAATTATTTCAATTTTAATCCAAAAGTTTCATTAGTTGTTTTAATTTTATCCAAAATAATAAAACTTTTGGAGTGAAATTAAAACAACATATGAAAATTTTAGAGGTAAATTGATGTTTTTAATCTTTTTAAAAAAAATGATTACTTTAGTTAAACTTTAAGAAGTAAAACTGAAATTAACTCTATTAAATAATACATGCACTTTCACCATATAATAAAAAAAAGGAATTAAAAACCAACTTGCTTCATCTTATAAATTGCAAGAGTATATGTTGTAAATCTTTAATAAAAAAAAATTAAATTCAATTCTTAAAATGAGGGAAATTTTAGTGTCATCATTTATGTAGGTGAATCATAAAGGTAAATTTGAATCTTTAGATTAGGGCCACCGATATGATTTTAATTTGGCTGCCAATATTATGTAAACGTTGCCAATATTATGTAAACGTTTCTCTGGCTTCTTGCTAGTTTAATAAAATGCTTTTGTCATTCAAAAAAAACAATTAATTACTACTACTATTTATACCATTTTAACCAAGTTAATTGCCTTTTTTTTGGAGGTTTAAGGTTCAAATCTTGGTAATGACGAATAATTACTAACTTGGTGATCTAACAACTAAACACTAACTTGCCGTTCAAAAAAATAAATTTGTTCGTTTCGACCGCAACTTTTGTATACAAAAATGAATACGAAGCTTGTGGACAAAAAAAATAGTGTTATTGTTTGTTTGCTTTACCAGCAAGTGAATTATTGTTCGTTTGTTTTGACAACAAAAATCACCAGACAAAATAAGAATATTTTTTAGAAGCAAGTGAGTTAGAAAGTAATTTTTTTTGTTTTGACAACAAGTACGTGAAGGAGCAATTTTTGGACAAATTGGGAGAATTTGAAGACAAATAAAACAACATTTTTTGGGTCCAAATTACCTATTGTTGCAAACTAAGAGGAGGCTATGAAACCATATTATTGAACCAGAATCACTTGACTAATTTTTTAGCGGGTGTCAATTTAAAGTTAAATTGGTGAATTGGTCGTAAAATTTTTTCATGAAAATGAATTAGACGGTTAATGAAAGCTGCTACTTGACCTATTTTCTCATTTCACCCTCTCTAGACCCCAACATTAAGTAAGATTTTACTGTGGATGTTTATTTGTTTGTTTATTTGTGTGTTAAAAAAAGAAAAGTATAAAAGAAATAATAATAAGTGTGTAAAATCATACTTGAAAAATGATTGATCCCCACCATCAATTGACTAAAGCATGAAACAGTAGGTAACAACCACCATAAATATTAATTCCCTAGCAAGCTAATCAATCATATCGGTGGAGCTGAGCTGAGATGAAGAACAAAAGGCAAGCAACAAATTCGATACACTTTCCCACTTCTCCTGATGCTGAATCCCAGCAGATGATGCATCATTTCAGTCACGCCCACCACCCCATCTCCCTGGTTAACCAGCAGCTGCAGGACCCTTTCACCTGCTCCGGCTGCAAAGAGCGCGGTGCCGGCAAGAGGTTCGCATGCCACAATTGCGACTTCCAGCTTCATGATTTCTGTGCTTTGTCCCCCTCTCTTCTTACAGCTCACCCACTTCACGTTCACCACCAGCTTGTCTTTTATACCAAACCCAAAACAGGTAAACTTAACTAACTAACACCTAACGTACGTATATATATATATATATATATATATATATATATATATATACCACAAATTAACATTAATATTAATATTAATATTAATATTAATATTAATATTAATATTAATATTAATATTAATTAATATTTATATATGATGAATTGAATTAAATATTGAAGGTGGGATTCGATGGCCGACGTGTAGTGTTTGTGGGAAATCAACGAAAGGGTTCATGTTCAGATGCAACTCGTGTCACTTCCAGATGCACCCGTGCTGCGCTATGCTTTCTGACCAAATCAACTACCCGTCTCTTCACACCCACCCCTTGACCCTCCTGCCTCCCCACGATCACCTCAACCAAACCTGTAGAGAGTGCAATAGAAAGAGATCGGGCCGCCTTTACGCCTGCACCGTCTGCGGCTACCATCTTCATGCTGTTTGTGCAAAGGACTTGATCAACGGGCTCAACCCGGCCGGGAAGCCGCAGAGCGTGCTGGGACCTGCCGTCCGGTTCGCTTCACAGGCGGTCGTTGAGTTCATCGGCAGCCTCATTGACGGAATAGGGGAAGGTGTCGGAGAGGCTCTCGTCCAGAACGTCACCAGGAGTCCTGCTAGAAGAAGAATATAACGAGCTACGGATTAATTGCATGCGTCGCTACTATTATTATATTTTATTCATATGTGTAATATAATGATATCTTAATTATCGTCATATACGACGGGTCTGACATTATAAAAGGTTGTATCATATTCAGTACGTACGTATTGTGATGTAATTTAAATGATCGATGTGGTGATGATTTAGAACAAAAGATCAGTGTATTTAATGATATATAATTAATTATCCATTACTATCCTAAAAGGTTAGTTCTCTTTATGAAAGTTAGTTTTCTCAACGAGATATATATAGCACGCCCACCAATGGGCTAGACAAATGAGGCGTTTAAATAAAAATTATAGATGCACACGATTTCAATTGATGGTTTCAACAGTTTTATTTTGAATGTTTTTTTGCTCAAAATGAACAGAAAAATATAAATCTAATATTATAGTTTCTTTATAAAGTAACATGCACAGTCATATATCATGTATTTTTATAAAATAATATATGTTTTTCTAAAGACAATAAATCTTGGAGGGCTTTATCCGACATGGAATGGGATACCTTTTTTATTTTCAAACTTCTTTACTTTTGCCATATTGACAAAAGAGAAATACAATCTGTGTCTGTTTGTTACGCAATCAAAACTTTTAGATATAATAAATCTTATAATGAAGTCTTGAATGCTTCATGATATAGAGGAGATTTTGAAGCATCTAATATAGAGTTAATCACACGGATACTTCATATTGACATAATCTTTAAAATAAATTACTATTTTTATTCTTGACGTGTGCATATTTTAACTACTTGCATTTATGATGTTTAACTATTAGTCTTTCTATTAAAACTTTTAATCAAAATACGAAACTTACCTTTAAAAAATAAAAAAAAAGCAAAAAAAAGAAACTTGTGGGACCCATTCACACACATCATCATTTCACTTAAACTAAACAAGAACAACCATCCTCTTTCTCATACTTTCTCTCTTTCTCTCTCTCTCTCTATATATATATATATATATACATATATATCTTTCTATCTCTCTCTCACTCCTTCTCACTTTCTCTCCTCTCTCCATCAACACCACCATAGCTGCCCATCACCATCGGTCCACCACCACACCCACCCATCATCTCCACTGCAGCCGCCCATCGCCACCAAACCGTAGCCCTCATCACGGTCACAACAGCCACCACCCCCTTATATATACCCCTACCACCACCACCCCTAATCTATATTGAATTCCCTCCCCAAATCTCATCTTCCTATTTTAAATCTTTGAAGATTTTCAAAACCCTAATAAAACATCCACCATTATCTTTAATCAATTGATTAGTCTCATCTCTTCAAATCTTATCTTCCCATTTCAAATCTTCAAAGATTTTCAAAACCCTGATAAAACATTCACCATTGTCTTCAATCAATTCATAGGTCTCAATCATTACCACAAATTATCCTCAAATTAATCTCTTTTAAATCTTCCTCAAATGGCTCCAGCTTACCTATCTCAGATTAAATAAACCTAACATTGTCGCGACAGTAATGGCATCGTCGCTGCAGCTCATCCTCTTCCAGGAGGCCGCTGTCTTTTTAGATCCACGACGATGTTATCCAAAAAAGGAAAAGGGTGGATTACTGAAGTCAGATCAAGAAAACAAATGTTGTTGATCTTGATGATGGCAGCAGTGGTGGTGGTGGTGATGGAAAGATGAGAGAGAGAGAGAGAGAGAGAGAGAAAGTGTGTGTGTGTGTGTGTGTGTGTGTGATGGAGGAAAGAGAAAAAAAGAGTGTGTGTTTGCTGGTGGTGTTATGGTGATGGGTGGTTTTTATGGTGATGGGTGGTTTTGGTGGTAATGCTTTGTGTTATTCTTAGGGATATTTTAGTCTTTTGACAAAGGCTTTAACAGATGCAAGTAGTTAAAATACGCAAACGTTAGAGATGCAAATAGTAATTTACTTCAACCTTTATTCTTTGTTGTAGCTTGAATTTATATTTCTTGTATATTGTAGTTTGGTTTTGGTTTAGTTTGCTTCTTTACTCTTGTTTGCTTTAGCCTACCTTTGGTCCTCCTTGTTTACTTACTACATTATTGTTTGTATAACTTTAGCTTTATAGTACCTAACTTTTTTGCTTTAGCTTGTCTTCATACTCATTTGTCTTTGATTAGTTGCCTTAGATTGGTAACACACGTTGAACTTCTTAGCTTTATTGTATACTAGCATAATTTCATCTGGATTGTATGCTTGTAAAAGAAAGGTTTTTCTAGTTACGGGTCTCTATGGCAACACTTTCTCTACCCGTTGGGTTAGAGGAAATGCTTACCCTCAACCCACCCTACTTAGACCCTACTGGTAACTTCGCTATCCATGGGATTTACTTGTGTGTTCGTTTGTACATGGATGGTCCCTATGGTATCTCTAATTTTGAAAACTTACATATGTAGGGTTCTTACCGTAACTGTAAACCAAATGATAGCGGAATTGGTATTTGACTTGGATGGACGTTAAATTTTAGTGTTAAAATTTTTTAATGGTGAAAATACCCTTTTTTATTAAAATAAAGAGTTTTAATAAAAAGCTAATTACACAAATCATCTCTGTGGTTTGGATAAAATAACAAGTTTTGTTACTAAGCAAAATAATAATAATAATAAGTTTGAGTATTAAATCTTAAAATTATAATAAGTTTGGGGTATTAAGGCTAAGTTTTCATCCTAGTTTAATTAAAAAGTTAATGAAAGTAATAGATTTGGATACTAACATTTCACGCCTAATTCAACGAAAAAGTTAATGAAAGTTAGCCTTAGTATCAAAATTCATTAGAAAACTAAAAGTTAATATCCAAACCTGTTAATTTACCAAAGCACGATGACCATATATGTAATTAACTTTAAAATAAACATGTATGTGTGTATATAATATGTATATAATGGAAGGTTCATAAGAAAAACACATAGTTATGTGAAAATCAGAAAAAATCAAAGAAACCATTCACATAATTTATAGATTTTTTTATCACTACCCCTATATATATACACATATATATAAGTGTGTGTGTGTATAGAGATAGGGATGGGGATCAAATGAAAACTGTAACATAGTCTTATATATACGTTAGATAGCTTACATATATGTAAATTTTTTATGGGACAATAGTTTTACATATAAGTAACAATCTTTGTTCCCATATTTATGTTCAACGGATATATACTTACATACCCTTTTCACATTTAAAAGAAAAAATAATTTCTAAATTATGTGATTATTTTCCTTGGTTTTCTTTAGTTTTCGTGTAAATATGTGGTTTTCTCTTAAACTCTCCTCTATGTATATGTGTGTAAATATGGTAATCTCTAGTTTTCGTGTACATTAAATCATCTAAAGCTTAATATAACCCTAGATCTAAGTTTTACCTTTTCAAAATAATCTATTCCTAATATCATCCCCTGCCATAAGGATTCAAAATCACCTTATAGCATCTCTTTTACTTGTGTCTTTTACTTGAACAAAATAGTGTTCAAGATTGGGAATAAGCAACAAAAATTGATTAAAGATTTAGAGCAACAAAATTTCAAATCTAAAATCCTTTTGAATGTACTGTCTTTGTTTGTTAGAGTTCTCTAATTTATATTGCTTTAAATTGATTTGATATCACACACACTTGAGTGTCTGAACATAAAAGATTTTAAGCAAAACTATATCAAAGGAAATTGATAAGAAATTGATAAAAGGAACTAAAATATCATGATTGTTATAATATCACAATAATTATCATAAGATTAGTGTTATAACCTTAAGAACTTTAAAGAGAATTGCAAGAGCAAGAAGAAGAGAAATGTATAACTTATGAAAGTGTATACAAGAGGTGCATCTTCTCCTCTACATTGAGGTGGTATTTATACTACAAAGATCAATCATTTTGATAGACAAGGTAAACTATTTTGGTAGATAAGTAGCATAGTAAACTTATCTACAAGTTTGACAAAGAGTTCATCCACTTGCTATGGTAATAATTCATAATACTCCCCCTTGGATGACACTTTTCAAACTTCAAGAGTTTAAGTACTGCCTCGTTAAAAACCTTGCTAAAGAAAAACCCAGTGGGAAAAAATCTTAGCTAAGGAAAAAAGAATGCAGCTTATAACTCCCCCTCAAATTGTCTTCTGTAGATCATCACATTGCTTGTACATGCCGCATGCCAATATCATAAAAATGTTTAATAAAAGTTGTTTTAGGAAGTGCCTTTGTGAAAAGATCAGCTGAATTGTTACTAGATTGAACGTATCTCATTTCGACTTGTTTATCTTTAATAAGATCTTGAGTGTATGAAAAGAATCTTGGTGGTATATGTTTTGTTCTGTCACTTTTGATATACCCTTCTTTCATCTATGAGACACAAGCTGCAGTATCTTCATAGATTGGTGTTGCATTTTCATCTTTCTCCAATCCACAAGAAGTTGATATAAGTTATGTCATAGATCTTAACCATACACATTCTATTGAAGCTTCATGTAGTGCAATGACTTCAGCATAATTTGAGGATGTCGCAACGAGTGTTTGTTTCTGAGAACGCCATGAAATCGCAGTTCCTCCATTCTTAAATACGTATCCAGTTTGAGATTTTGCTTTATGGGGATCAGATAAATAACCTGCATCTGCATAACCAACCAACCCTTCTTTTGAATTATTAGGATAAAACAATCCTAAATCAATAGTACCTCGAAGATATCGAAAAATATGTTTAATCCCATTCCAGTGCCTTTTAGTAGGGGCTGAACTAAATCTCGCTAACAAATTAACTGCAAAAGAAATGTCAGGTCTCGTACAGTTAGTAAGATACATAAGAGCTCCAATTGCACTGAGATATGGTATCCCTAGACCAAGAACCTCTTCATTATCTTCGCAAGGACGAAATGGATCATTATTAACATTGAGTGATCTAACAACCATCGGTGTGCTTAAAGGATTTGCCTTGTCCATATTAAAACGTTTTAAAAGTTTCTCAGTATAAGTTGACTGATGTATAAGTATTCCATTATGCATATGCTCAATCTGCAAACCAAGACAATATTTGGTTTTTCCAAGGTCTTTCATCTCAAATTCTTTCTTTAAAAGAGTAATTGTTTCATTAATTTCCTTTTGCGTCCCAATTATATTTAGATCATCAATATACACAGCTATGATCACATATCCTGATGTTGTTTTCTTAATGAAGACGCATGGACAAATAAGGTTATTTGTGTATCCTTTACTTGTCAAATAATCACTCAAACGATTGTACCACATCCTTCCAGATTGTTTGAGTCCATACAAGGATCTTTGTAATTTGATGGAATACATTTCCTTAGGCTTTGAGCTTAATGCTTCAGGGAATTTAAAATCTTCAAGAATTTTCATATAGATGTCACTATCTAGTGATCCATACAAGTAAGCTGTGACAACATCCATAAGACGCATCTCTAAATTTCTAGAGACTGCTAAACTGATTAAGTATCTAAAGGTTATTGCATCCATAACAGGAGAGTATGTTTCCTCAAAATCAATCCCTGGCCTTTGTGAAAAACCTTGAGCTACAAGTCTAGCTTTATACCTTGTAACTTCATTTTTCTCATTTCGTTTTCGTACAAAAACCCATTTATACCCTACAGGCTTTACAGCCATCGGAATAATAACAATAGGTCCAAAGACCTTTCGTTTGTTTAGTGAATCTAATTCAGCTTGCATAGCTCCTTTCCATTTATCCCAATCATGTCTATTTTGACAGTCACTAACTGATTTTGGTTCAGGATCATCATCTCCACTCATGATGTCACTTGCTATAGAATAAGAAAATATTTCATCAATACTTTCCATTTCATCTCGATTCCATAAGATATGTGTGCGACCATAGTTAATTGATATTTCTTTGTTATTTTCATCCAAATCCTCCTCATGAGAGGTTTTGGTATTCAGCGTTGCATCAAGATCATTCATTTTATGGTCAACTTCCTTTTCATGAGTTTTTCTTTTTCGAGGATTTTTATCCTTGGAACCGACTGGCCTTCCTCGTTTCAAACGTTTTTGAGATTCATGAGTCGTTGTGTTATCTATTTGCTTATTTGGAATCTCAACTCGAGCTGGAGCATTAGTAGCTGGTATATGAGATTTAGTAACTCTATTTGTGTCAGTAAATGCATCAGGTAATTGATTTGCAATTTCTTGCAGATGTATTATCTTTTGGACCTCTGTCTCACGTTGTTTAGTTACTGGATCAAGATACAATAATGAAGGAACATACCATGAGACATCATTTTCTTGTTTTTTCTTTTCTCCCCCTAATGCCGGGAAGACTGACTCGTTAAAGTGACAATCAGCAAAACGTGCTGTAAATACATCACCCGTTAAAGGTTCAAGATATCTTATGATGGAAGCAGATTCATATCCAACATATATTCCCAACCTTCTTTGAGGACCTATTTTTGTGCGTTGTGGTGGCGCAATAGGGACATACACAGCACACCAAAAAATTCTAAGGTGGGAAATGTTTGGCTCATTGCCAGAAACAAGCTGTAACGGAGAGTATTTAAGATTTGCATTGGGTCTTATACGAATTAGTGATTCAGCATGAAGAATTGCATGACCCTAAATAGACACAGGGAGTTTTGTCCTCATTATTAATGGTCTAGCTATTAGCTGTAGACGTTTGATTAATGACTCAGCTAAGCCATTTTGTGTGTGTACATGAGCAACAGGGTGTTCAACAATAATTCCTACAGACATGCAATAATCATTAAAAGCATGTGATGTGAATTCACCAGCATTATCAAGTCTCACCCTTTTAATAGTATAATCAGGAAAATGTGCTCGTAATTTGATAATTTGTGCAAGAAATTTCGCAAATGCTACATTACGAGTTGATAACAAAGAGACATGAGACCATCTGCTTGACGCGTCTATCAAAACCATAAAGTATCTAAATGATCCACATGGTGGATGAATTGGCCCACATATATCTCCTTGAATTCTTTCAAGAAACAAAGATGATTCCTTTTCAATTTTCACAGGCGAAGGCCTTGTAATTAATTTTCCAAGAGAACAAGATGTACATAAAGGAATTTTATTCGATTGTGGGATCTTTTGATATTTCAATGGATGCCCATGAGTGTTTTCAATTATTCTTTTCATCATTGTAGATCCTGGATGGCCTAATCTGTCATGCCATAAGTTAAGTGTTTCAGGATCACAAAATTTTTCTTTAACTGCCATATATGCCTGAGGCACATTAATGTGTGTATAATGTAAACCAGACTGAAGCATTGGCAGTTTTTCTAATATCTGATCTTTGCTTATGATATACAAATATTTTTCATTATCAACAGTCCTTGACTGAGTATCATATCCGTTATGATATATGTTTTTGATACTCAACAGATTTCTTGTTGATTTTGGGGAAAATAAAGCATCTTCTATTATAAGCTTTGTACCATTTGGTAATGCTAAATTAGCTTTTCCCACTCCTTCTATCAGGTCTGTAGGGCCTAATATTGTATTAACGATTCCTTTTGTTGGTTTAAGTTCATAAAAATACTTCTTAGATCTAAGTATAGTGTGCGTGGCTCCACTATCTGCTATACATATATCTGCTTCATTTGTTTGATCTTGCGCTCCGGTGATTTTCATTTTAATCTTGAAAGTATAAAGAAAAATAATAAGTGAATAACGACAACATTGTTATATTTTAACAAGAACTTTATTTAATTGAAAGAAAATATTACATGAAGAAAAATACATAATTGAAGATAGAAAAACACTTAATTGTTGCATATAACTATTATGGTTAAGCAACATGTGTTTCAGAGTTCTATGTCAAAGTCTGCTGTGTTCAACTCAACATTGAGATCATTAAAATTATCAACATGGTTCACTTCCTTCTCTTTTCTTTTAATAGAGGCTTGGTATAGTTCACACAAATGTGGAGCTGTGCGACAAGCCTTCGACCAGTGGTTTGTGCTACCACATCTAAAACAGGAAGTGCCATTATTTTCGGACCTACCAGCTTCATTCCCTTTGTACTGGTTGGAATTGTTATTTTGTGGGGCGTGGTAATGGACTGTTCTTTGATTTCTACCACGGTCATATCCACGGCCACGACCACGTCCATGGTTATAAAAGTTACCTCGGTAATTATTATTACCCTTAAAAGAATGGTTGCGATTATTAGGGTAACTTTTATCAAAAGAACCACGACCACGATCTCGTCCTCACTTTCTTCCAGAGTTTTTAGTAGCAACATTTATCTCTGGAATTGCTAACGATCCCGTGGGGCGAGCTTGATGATTTTTCATCAAAAGCTCATTATTTTTTTCTGCTACGAGGAGAAATGAATTTAAATCAGAATATCTTTTAAACTTTTGCAACCTATATTGTTGTTGCAAGTTTATATTTGATGCATGAAATGTGGAGAAAGTTTTCTCCAACATATCTTCCTCGGTTACATTTTGCCCGCAGAATCTGAGGGTCGAGCATATTCTGAACAAAGCAGAGGTGTACTCGTTTACCTTTTTAAAATCTTGGAACCTAAGATTGTTCCATTCATCTCTAGCAGTGGGAAGTAGAACTTCCCTTTGGTGATCAAATCTGCTTTGTAAATCTTTCCATAAAATATACGGATCTTCACAATTTGAGTATTCAAACTGTAACATCTCATCAATATGCTTATGTAAAAAGACATCAGCTTTCGCTTTGTCTTGTTCGGAGCAAGCATTCCCCTCTTGTATAGTTTCTAAGACACCCATGGATTTAAGATGTCTTTTTACATGGGCCGTCCACGGCATATAGTTTTCACCATTGATATTAAGAGCCGGGAATTCTATTTTGGCAATGTTCGACATTTTGTTTCTAAACAAGAATTAAGAAAATAGTAAGATAATTATTAAAATCCATATACATCAATAAACATTGCGATACCATAAAGCGGTAGAGCTATAAACAAATACAGAAATAAGAAAAGTTTAAATTCTTCGGGTGGTAGTTCAGCAATGGGGATAAGAATTAAAATAAGCATTATGGTTGCCAGTACTAAAACCGGGTGTATCATCTTTGAAATATTGTCTTGGATAAACTTGAGAAAAGAGATGATCTGTTTATTGTAAACGAAAATAGATTGATAGTGGTCAATTTATAGTTTAAAATTATAACCGTTTGTAACGGTTATGTGATTGTTTACAACGGCTATATAACCGTTTATAACGGCTATATAACTGTCGTGTGTGTATATATCGACAATAATTTTTTTTTAAATAAAATATATAAGTGTAAGATTATGTTACAAAAACGGAAATATTAGTTGTATAAATAAGAACGACAATTTAGGATAAGAATAAGACGTTAGTACGAATAAATGTTAGTAAACATAATCAAAAAAATGTTAGTTGTATAAAGTTAGTTGACATAAAAGGAAATGTTAGTTCTATAAATAAATATTAAGTAAAAGTTAGATGCATAAGTAAATGTTAGTTGCATAAGTAAAAGTTAGATGCATAAATAAAAGTTATTTTGTTAGTAGTCCCATAGTTATCAAGTCCATAATAAGATCTCCTTTATGCTTACTTTATTTATATTAGTTATCTTCTCAATATAAGATATTGTATATTATTACTTAATGAAGCCCTTACCTTGATTAATGGATGACTTTGAGCTTTATTGATCTTCTTGTTTAGAGTTTAAGAGCTCTCGTGCTGATAACGTGTTATAATATCACAATAATTATCACAAGATTAGTGTTATAACATTAAGAACTTTAAAGAGAATTGCAAGAGCAAGAAGAAGAGAAATGTATAACTTATGAAAGTGTATACAAGAGGTGCATCTTCTCCTCTACATTGAGGTGGTATTTATACTACAAAGATCAATCATTTTGGTAGACAAGGTAAACTATTTTGGTAGATAAGTAGCATAGTAAACTTATCTACAAGTTTGACAAAGAGTTCATCCACTTGCTATGGTAATAATTCATAATAAAAAGGAAGTTTTTGTAGTTTTTAAAAACACACGTCTAATGTATGTTTTAGCTCATTTAATCGAAAGTTTGTGGTTTTGTTTCATAAAATAGAAAGATTTGGTTTAAATGAATTTGATTTATGGTGTGATTCACATTTGCGGTTAGATTTTACTTGAATATGGTTCATTTATGGTTAAGGTTGACACGTTTGTGTGTTCTTCTTGAGCATTTGCAATTAGTGAAGTAATCAAATTTCTTTGAATATCAAATAAAGTTACAAGGATTGTATGTGAGCATTTTAAGTTTTAAGTTTTGAATATCGGTGAGTGTAGGTTAACCATTTTGTTAATTGAAAGTGGATTGTGAAGAAACTATAACATGAAGATTAGAAAATTTGTTCAAACTCAAGATTTTTTTGAATTTATGAGGGGCATTTGGTGTACGTAATGTATTAAAATTGGTATTGAAACTTGAACGAAAATGAATTAAAATTGGAATGTAAATTAGAGTTTAAAAGAATTTAAATCTATCAAAGATTTTAATAAATAATGCATTTGAGTTACAAAAGCAATTATAATGAACTGGAAAATTATCACCTTCATCAAACCTTTCAACACACCGCCACACCACTGACGCTAGGGGTGCTAAACGGGTCGTGTTCTTGGGTTGTCTATTCCAACCCGACCCTAACCCAAAAATTTTACATGAACCAAACACGATCCGAACTCAAAAATTGTGTCAAAAGTGTCAACCCGATAACAACACAAAAATTTACAAGTTGACCCGAATAAGACCCGATTGACCCACATTTTTAATTTTTTTATATTTTTTTCACATATTAATACTTTAAAATTATTATTTTACAATAAAAAATTACCAATTAATATAAAACAATTATATTTTAGTGATGAAATCTTATGCCAATTTCTATTTTAGGTTGTAAGTTTTGAAATAAAACGCATAAGAAATTTAATTTGTGTCATAAATTTATACAAAAAAATAAAATAAATTAAAAATTGGTTAAATGGGTCAACCCGCGAACCCGCTAGGTTGAACCGGAACTATTTAGCTAAGCGGGTTCACAGGGTTGACTCGAACCTGACCTGAACTCGTTTATAGTAAACCCAAACCCATAAATTTCATGTTTGGTTTGTGTCGTACTTTGAGATCGTGTCAGGAATTCACACCCCTAGCTAACATCATTACCACCCATACCCCTGGCCACCATTATTGTCGGTAACCACCACCCCGCCCACCGCCATCGACCATCAAACGCAGACGATGCTGCCCCTCTTTTCGACCATTAAAGGAACATTAACATAAACATATTTTCTCAAGGACTAGCATTCTACAAGTAATTTTAATTTCTAGCAATAATTTCACTGTCTTTGTTTCTAATTATATTTTTTTTCTTGATGCTAACTATTTATAATTTTGTATTACATGAATGAGTTACAATTGATGCTCAATCTTTTCTGTAGTTCTTTGACTTAGTTTTATGGATTATACATTTATACATAACTAGTAAAGCTCGCTCGTGCATTTCGCTAGAGTAGTTTACCAAAATCAGTAATGTATTTTTACAATACACGATTATAATATACAAAAGTACGATTTTAAACGTAGATCATTCATATATACAGATAAAAAGCAACAATCACAGGTATGGTCTCTTTATGAATGTTAGCATAGTATTTGTTATTCGGTCTATGTTCGGATTGCTTATTTTAGTTGATAAGAACTTTTGATAAAAAGTATAAAGACTTATTAACTTATGATTTTTCAAAACAAGTTAAAAAAATATTTATATTAACTTATTAACTAAAAAGTTATAAAATGACCAAAAATGACCACGTTTATCCTCACCAAAATTTTTTTGATTATCTCTTTTATTAAATAATTACCATAATTACCAATAATATTCTTTAACTCTTTTTAGAATAAAAATAGTTTTTTAATACATTAAAAAAAGACCTTTTATTAATGTTATTTCTATAAAACAATTTTTTTAAAAATAAGAAATATTTTATAAAACATCAAACATTTTTAAAATTAGTGTTTTCAAAAAGTAATTTTTTTGTAAACAAAAAATAATTATAATTAAAAATTATAATAAGAAAATTTTTAACAGTTATATTTTTTTAAATTCGGTTTGTTTTGAAACAAAATGTTTACTTTTTTTCTTTTGGAAAAAAGTTTTAAAATAAAAGTTTAAAAAATTGATATAATTATTTTATTATTTATAGTTATTACTCATACATAATTTCAATCATATTTTAACTTAAAAAATTGTTTTATACTTTATAAATTTTATTATATTTAATATTTTATTTGTTCAACCCGTGTAATACATAGGAGTGTAAACAAGCCGAGCAGAGCCTGAGCTTGACACTATTCGAGCTCGGCTCGTTGGATTATTACTAAAGCTCGAGATCGAGCTCGGCTCGATTCGAGCCTACATATTTTTGATTGAGCTCGGCTCGTGAAGTGTATATGAAGCTCGAGATCAGCTCGAAAATGCTAGATTTTTTTGAGGACAGATTAGGTGATTCAAAGATCGCCTCAAGCTCGTCTATAGGAACCGTTTAACGACTCATAGATTAAGCTTACTTATCATTAATTTACATACTTGATTCAAGCAATAGAGGATTTAATCTTACCGTAATCACTGAGTAACAAAACAGATGAGAAGCAAAATAACTCCATCACGAGCAGCAATGGTTAATGTCATTGGTAAATGAAGACGGTTGCTCGATATCAATCGCAAAGAGGACGCCCAAAGGTGTTGAATGGTGATGGTGGTCGGCGGCGAGAAAGACGACCGAAGTGCTGCACCTTGTGAGGGGGCGATCTCATCGGAGGCGATGTCACTTGTCTTTGGTGCTTGATGTCGGCTACTATGAATGGTATAAGGGTTTAATTGATTTTTTTTTGAGATTATGAGCACTACAGGAGGGAGATCGAGAGACTTTTGAGTTTTGACTAAATGAGTTTCAATTTGAGAGAGAAAATTATCATGGTAAGTAAATTAAATATACATTAAAATAATAGTGTGCTCGTTAAGGCTCGCGAGCCTTAGCGATCCTCGAATGCATGGCTAGCTCGAGCTCGAGCTTGATAAGTATTCGATTCATGATTAAGGCTCGAGATCGGGCTCGAGCTAGTTTATGCTTGGCTTGCTTGAGCTTTTTACCTAGTCGATCTCGAGTAGCTCTCGAGCCGGCTTGGCTCGTTTACACCCCTAGTAATACACGGGTTTACTAAAGCTAGTATTTTATACAAAAGTAACGGGCTGTGGTTGGGTTTCATTTGTTTATTTATGATTTAAATACACGGGTGGTCTCCATGGTTAGGCTTGATTTCACTTTCGTCCCTAACTTTTTGAAATTACAAGGTTGATCCAAAACTTTGCACAAACGTAACAATGATGGTCCCTGAAACGGATGTATGTTAACTTTGACCGTGAAAATTTTAAAATGACTAAAATACCCTTGTATTTAAAAGATGGTCCCCACCTAGATCATCATCTTCCCAGCCCACCCGCCACCACCTTCAGCCACCACCATCACCGGCGAACACTACCAAATCGCCTGGTATCTTCACCGACGACCTGTCACCACCATACTTTCTTTCCCCCACATGTCTCCCTCAACTACCACTCTCGCTCAACCCATTCGCCAATATCACCATCACCATCACCGTCGCACCACCACATTGCAGCCCTCCACCCTCGCCGACCACCCTTCGAGAATAATGAACCAGATCTGCTTGTACTATGGTATACAATGGTGGTTGTTTGGTATTTTTTCGGAATCATCTCCCTTTGCTGGAGAAGATGACCGAAAAAAGTGGGTGGGTGTAATTCCGAGGAAGACAAATAGGAAACGATGGTGTTACGTGGGTGGTATGGTGCTGGTGGTGCTGGTGACGGTAGTTGAAGGTGTTGTTGGTGGTTGAAGGTTGAAGGTGGTGGTTGTTGAAGGTTGAAGGTGGTGGTGGTTGAAGGTTGTAGGTGGTGGTGGTTGAAGGTTAAAGGCGGTGCTGGTGGTTGAAGGTGGTGCTGTTGGTGACAGTGGTTGAAGGTGATGGGGGTGGTGGTTGAAGGTGAAAGCTTTAATGGTGGTAGAAAATAGTAAGATGGAGAAGAATAAAGGTGAAAGGGGGTACTTTTGTCATTTCACACGCATTTAACGGTAATAATTAACGTCCATCCGTTTTAGAGACCATCATTGTTGCGTTTGTGCAAAGTTTTGAACTAATCTTATAATTTTAGAGAGTTAGAAGCCAGAAATAAAATCAAACCTAACCACAGGGATCACCGTGTAATTAAGTGTTTATTTATTTATGGTCCTTGATTTCCTTGTGTGGCAATAATATATGATTTCAAAATTTGAAAGAAAGAAACGGTAAGAAAGAAGACAAGACCGTTGCGTGGAGTTGAAGATCTAGGGTTTGTGTTAGCGATGGAGGATGTGGTTATGGATCCGGAGACGGCGTTCCTGGCTTCGAAACAAGACACCGGCAACGAGTGGGAGCTCTTCAAAGAGAACGTCAGACCTCTGAAGAGAGGACGCGACATCAAACTCCTCAACGATTCCCTCAAATCCAACTCCGATTTTCAAATCAGAGACTCTCTCATTCAAACCCGAAGGTATTGCTTGAAATTAGTTTTGTTTTGACGATGTCTTCAACCAATTAGTAGAAAATAGCATACATATGGGGAATCAATTCTATCTGTCATTCTAGTTGTTGTTTTTTAATTTCCTTAGGAAGCTGATTAAAGCTATCGATGAGTACGAAGGTGAAGATCCTCTACAACCATGGCTTCAGTAAGTTATACACTAAACAACTCCCAAACTTTATTTTTTTACAAATAAATAACAAATTCCTTTATGCAGTTGTATCAAGTGGGTTCAAGATGCTTTTCCTCCTGGTGGAGACTGCTCAGGGTTGGTCGTCATCTTTGAACAATGTGTGAGAACCTTTTGGCATGATGACCGCTATAAGAACGACCTTCGCTATCTTAAAGTGTGGTTGGAGTATGTGAGTACCTTGCATAACTTTCTACTGTAATCTTAACTTAACACATTTCTCTATCTATGGTAATCACTCGGGCTTTTGCATTGTAGGCTGAAAATTGTGACGATGCACAAGTTATTTTCAATTTTCTTGATGCCAATAAAATCGGCCACACGCATTCTCTGTTTTACATAGCATATGCTAATCACCTGGAGTTGAAGAATAAAATCAAAACTGCAAATGAGATTTACGAGTGTGGGATATCTAGGTATGCCTTTCTTTCTTCTGATTGAAGAATAAAAACCACACCATACCCATTTTATGCATTAGGATATCACGTTTGATTTGGAAAAGAAGGATCCATTCTCTTGCAGCATAGTTAATGCAATGCAATATGGCCCTTTTTTTGGACATAACCAACTTCTTACCAAACTTGTTGCTTGTAATAGGAACGCTCAACCTATTGAGAAGCTAAAATCAGCTTACAAGAAGTTTTTTGCTCGTTCGATGAGCCGACCAAAACCCAACGAAGTATGTCGATGAGATTTATTTATTCTGCCTTTTTGTTATTTGGATTGGAGCTTGTATTGATGTGAAAGTTTAAAAATCCATAGGAGGAATTGGAGACTCATCAACCTGTGCGAAGCTTTGGAACCATCTTGGCCCGTGGAGACAATGGTGATTTTCTTCCTTCTTTCTTATCTGTTAGAAAATACATAAACTTCAAAATGTGTCTCCTTTACTCATTCATAAACATTTTTCTCCTTAACCACCTGCCAGGAAACCGCACTCAGGAAAGTAGTTTTGATATTGCTAGGAAAAGACAAAAGCAAGAAGGGTGAGAGCAAATGAATGAAGTTAGTGAGTGTTCATAGCTTTTAATGGATGTAAACGGTGAGTTGTTTTTTTTTTATTGTTGTTAGGGCTCAAGGGGGTTCACTCAAGGTGTTCAGAGAGACGGGTAGGAGCGCATTGCATGGATCAGAATCATCCGTGAAGCCCTCCACTTGGCATACTCTAGGAGCACGAGCTGAGAGATGTAAAGAGAACAACGTTATCACTTCCAAGTGGACATCAAATAAGGTAGCTACACGCACGTTGCAATGCCAATCATGTTTCTTATACTCGTCATTGATCAATCTTTCTCTAACATTCAGATTCCCCAGAGAGCTTTTGGCAGAGCTGCCCCTCCCCCTCCTCCATGCATTGAGGTTTTTGTAGATGAAGAAGAATCCTCAGAGTGAGTACATCATAATTTTCTTTCTGTTTTCTAATGAAGTTAGGCATTCACAAAAAAAACAATGCAAAAATGTGTGTTTCAATTTCAGAAGTTAGTTTGCAATGAAAAATGTCAAGTAGGATGATTAAAATGTTGAGGAACTCTATTCAGTGTTTAGAGTTGTTTATCCATTTTCATTAATTATTGTAAATGTCTTTTCAGATCTCATATTGTAAGCAACGGGAGTGGACATGTGCAGCTCAGAGACAACGATGATGGTAAAGACCTTAGAAAGTAAGTAATCAGTGTTACTGATTTTGTCTTGACTGAGAGAAGTTTGATTTACTGAATCCATCTACTGCTTTGAAACAGGGAGACAGAGCTATTGAGGGAGAACCCGCTACGCCATTTTCCTCCAAGCAGTCTCAGATAATCTCCTCATTTCATATCTCATTTGATTATATTACAGTGTGATGTTGCTTTGTTGTTTGAATTAATTCTATCATATGTATTGTGCTTGGGGGTTAAGCTTTTGTCTATAAAGCCTGATTCAAGTTGTTCACATCCATGTTCATTTGATCATGCTGAAAAAACATCCTTTTTTAGTGTGGAGAGTATTGTTTTTGTTTTATGTTTTCTATTTGTGTGGTTTTATTTGCCTTTAGAGAGAGCAAAAAACAAAGAAGGATACCTTATAAGCAGGAACAAGTTGAGGAAAATTCAAAGAAACAATTCATCAGCAACAATACAGTTTAACATCAAAGATTTGTCATGGTTATTCAGAAGGTAAAAAACTTTAGTGTTAAGTATGGGACTTCATATACACATTAAAAGACCTTTAAGTGATTTGGTAAGTGGGATCTCCTAACTTGATGTCGCCATTCTTAACAAATTTAGAGGTTAGTAATATTAATAAGACAAATGCATGTTGAATTAAATAACAAACATGAGTCCATTCACAAATTAAATAAGAATCACTTATTTCTTATATTTAAAACTTGTAGCATCATCGCAAATGTTCTCCTATAGTAAAACGACATGTTTACAAGTATAACTTCCTGATTTCGTACCAGTTATACATTTTTTTATTCAAAATACATCTTAACGAAACTTTTGTTTTTGTTTGATGCGTGTGGATGTGGTAGTTTTAACCAAGTTACTTATGAGTGGATTGATCTAGGTATTGTTTTACCGTAAAAGAATCAAATTGGTCAAACTAGAAATATTTTCGTTAAAAATAGCCTCTAAAATCTCAGAATCTCTACAAGCGAAATGAAGTTGCATCATGCAACTCTAGTTATAATTACTGTATTTGGTTTAGAATTGGGTGTTAAGTTGGTTTAACTTGTGAATCATCCGCATTTAGGTTATTGTTTAGACTTTAGAGTTGTTATGTTTCTAAAAAGGTTAGAGTAAAATTATATTCTTGTGTTCAAAAAACTTTTTAGATATTAAAAGTTGCTATTTCAAAGAAGAAACATGTTAGTTATATTTAACCTTACACAATTTAAGACCTGTCCCTAATCTGCTACTACTAGTAAGGTTGATAGGTAAAATTAGGTTTTAATTAATGTATTAGTTCAACTGCTCGTTATGAGTATCTCCAACGCAATCTATAGTTCAAATCGTGTTGATTATTTAACTAGATAATGGATAAAGGCTATCTAATCCGGTAAGGGAATCCAAGGGTTCCATCCAAAGTAATTGTTGTGTGAGGAAACGAAAACTTGTTCACATTCATTGCTAGGAATCAAGACATGCATGATTGTGAACCACTTGTATGTATGTTTATCCAATGGATTCCTAGTTATCATTATAGGTTTAATTTTAGTATACTGATAATCGATCTATCGTGTGAATGATATTTGTTACATACGTATGCATATATTCTTTCCCCGAGTATTATTAATTTAACTAGTTTTAGTAAACATGTGTATAACACGGGTTGAATAAATAAAATATTAAATATAATAAAAACTATTAAGTATATAATGATATTTTTTTCAAAAAAATATAATATTTTGTTTGAAAACAAACCGCATTAAAAAATTTCATTTTAAAAAAAAATTATTATAATTTTTAATTTTAATTCTTTTTTGTTTATAAAAAAAATTACTTTTTATAAACACTAATTTTAAAAAAGTTTGATATTTTATAAAAATTTCTTATTTTATAAAAATTATTTTTTAGAGATAACATGAATAAGAAGATCATTTTCTAAATTTATTAAAAAACTATTTTTATTCTAAAAAAAGTTAAATAATATAATTGGTAATTAAGGTAACTATTTAATAGGAAAGAGAAGCGGAAAAATATTAGTGAGAATGAATATGATGATGATATGTGTCATCTCAAGTTACTCTTTTATTAGAGTAGAATGATAGTTGTGTAAATGTCACATGGTGTTTATTAGGACTCTTGAATTTAAGTTGAAATGGATTTTTGTATGCGTAAAATACACCATGTGACATTTTGTTGTCTCTAATAGGTTTAGTTTATGCTTAATGAAATTAAATACAATTAAAGCTTTGATGAGTGATTTTGAGGAAAATTCTCCGATAGGTTTCTTTCATGTTCGTTACTCTAATTATAAATTCTATTGAGCTTGAGACTAGACTTGTTTAAAATCCAATATCTTCCTAGATTATTACAAAATTTAAAATCAACCTTGTCCGTATTAGAATTAATATGTGATTTTATCCTAAGATGCGCATCATATTTTGTTAACCTATGTTAGTATTAAATATGTATTACTATAAACAGGGTTATCCTCTATAAGAAGATAATACAATGTGATGAAAGTATGAATTAGAATTAAATTTTCTCAAATTCCCTCCAAGTTATGAATATATGAAGATATTAGTATCAAAGTGTTGCGGTCTTGGGAAGAATGCCCTATGAAGTAGAAAACCGAACATTCAGTCAAAATCGGAATTTTTCACTGCACTAGAAAATTACATCATTCGAAATTTTATTACAACTTATGATCAGACCAATAAATCATTTGAAGGCATTCATAGTTTTGATATAAAAAACAAATCGAATAAGCTAACCTTTGTTTTTCCCCTTTCTACAAACATGCAAAATTTTGAAACCAAAAATCCAAAATCCAAAATCCAAAATCAAAATCAAAATCAAAATCAAGTAGGAATTAATTCATCCACTTGATGATTTAAATCAAAAGCGAGTATATATCGTTAATCATCAGTTTTAAGACAAAAAAAAAAAAACTCAAATTCCGATAAAAAAACTTAGAAGAACAAAGGGAAGCAATGAAGAAAGTTTATGTGGCAAAAAATTAAAAAAAAACAATGTGACCTGTTTTTTCGTTAATATAAATCGCATTTAGAAAAAAGATAGAATCATTCGAAGTTGAAGCGGGTTCAAATCTTGTTGGAATCAGTTTCATAAACCAATTTGAAGAGACAAGTTAACGCTTTATTTGTCAAAAACAAAAACAAAGTAATAAAATATTGAAAAAAAGTTAATAAAAGCAAGTAAAAATAACAAATCTTAAACGATTCATATTGTAAGTTAAATAGAATTTATGTTTCACTTAGCAAGTTAACTGAGCCTGTATGGTTCCAAGCAAGTCTGTTTGAACATGTGTAGTTTCTAGCAAGTTAAATCAAACCTACGTAGGCAAATTAGACCGTGTAACAAACAAGCAAATAAGATTTGTGTGACAAAATAGCAAGTTAAAACCTATGTGGTATGATCAAACCTATGTGTGACAATTAGAGTAGCAAAACAGAAGCAAGAAGATTTATAAATGAGTCAATTAGAAAGAATTCAAACCAATAAAACCAAGAACACAGATCAAAGCAAGTAAATAGCAAGTCCAACAATAAACGCATTAAAGCAAGATTAGCAAGAGCAAGTCAAAGAAAAGAGTGACAAAACATTGATTTTACATCAATTTTTGAGCAAGTAAACTTATTAATGAAATCTTAATCAAAACCAATAACAAGCAGGGCTATGAATATGAAGAAAGTGAAAGCAACAACGTAGTAATATGAAGAAAGATGAATATGAAGGCATGAAAGGATAAAATAAAATTAAAAGGGAAAATATTAAAATTAATATTTGATTTTATCCTAAGATTAGCATTATATTAGATTAACCTAAGTTAGTATATAATTTGTCTTATTATTGTATTTAATCCAAGCATATTTTCACTTTCTTCGGACCACACATCAAAAGATTCGAATTGAACACTTATAACATGTACCAGAGCAGAAGATGTAGTATTGAATGCGCTAATGCTTTTACAACTTGACAATCAAGAACAATAAAACTTAAGAGTATAATAATTTATATATAACATAATAAACGTATAATAATAATTTATATAATAAAACTTAATTTATACAATAAAACTTAAGCGTATAAAGCCCTGACCATATTAAGGGGTCAGTTCAAATTAAGGGAAACACCTAACTATATACAATAATTTATATATAACATAGTAAAAGAAAAACCTATACATAGTGCATGTTTGGGATTGCTTATTTTTCTCAATTTTGACTTATTAACTTCTCAGAAGTTAATAAATAAAAAAAAATATTTGACAAACCCAAAATAACTTTTCAAACTGATTTTTCATATAGAGTAAAAAAAAAGTTTTGAGAAGTAAGGAGGAGTTACTTATTGACTTTTGAAAACTCTTTTTATTACAATTTTCTATTATATCCCTTTACTATCTCCTAGGCTAGGCTAACTTAACCCATAAACTTAAATTTGGGTTCATATGGGTGTTTCTAATGACATGCTAGGTTATTTTGGGCATATGAAAATTTCAAAATAGGTCAGGATGGGTTGAATCAATAACAAAAAATTTCAGAATATGGGTCAAGATGGGTTTTATGTTTGAAACTAATATGGTTGAAATGGATAGTAAGCTGTCCAACTATTAATAGCCTAACACTTTGTTTTTTTTTTCAAACTTTAAACTTCATAATAAAGGTGCACAATAAACCGGGTTTAGGATGCGATCTGAAACTAACTCGGGTTCATACCGGTTCCAACCCCGTATAACCCGACGTTTCAAACCGGGTTCCTCATCCGTTCACCAACTCGGTTTCTACCGGGGGGATTTTTCACGACCCGACCCGGTTCAACCCACTATGAATCCATCATATTATTTAAAATTACATAATATGAACCCGGGTTAGATGACCCCGATCAAACCCGGTCTAGAATTTGTTGACCACGACCCGAACCGGGTTTAACCCAACATGGTTTGGATTCTAAACGCGGTTTGTGCACCTCTACTTCATAATATGAACTTTACACCCATGTTTGTAATAATAAAAAAGCATAAAAAATTTCATTGTTCGCAAGCTTTGTCGTTTGGTGTTCTCATCTAATGATGTGATCGCCGACTTCGACTCGAGGTGTTCACGGTTCGGTTTAAAATCATGAAACAGACCAAACCAGTCATCGATTTCCGGGTCAATTTTTATCTTTAATTTCATTCGTCGGTTTCAACAATTTGAATTTGCTAATATTCTTGATAGCCTTGTGCTCACAATAAGATTAAAGAAAAATCGGATCCACTCGTCGCCTGTCTCCCTCTTCATAACTTGCATTTGGTTGTCTCCCTCTTGTTTTAAGTTCATGTGATTTATGATCATGACTTCCGATTTTTGTCATAAATATAATTGTTAGTGTTATTTTGATTACTTTCATTGCCCGTTTTGGTTTTGCTGCTAAATTGCTAAATTATTCTAGATGTTATGAAGATTCTCTCTTAAAGTTTAATTCTAGATGTTCTTTCAACTCATTCCAACTATCGTTCCCATCACTATTAAGTTTAAGGTAAATTTTAGAACCGACCCGTTCTAACCCGAACCCATCCTGACCCATTTTTTTCAATAACCCATTCCAACCCAAACCCATCTTGACCCAAACCCATCCTGACCAGATAACTAACCCAATCCAACCCACCCATTTTGCCACCTCTACTATCTCCTATTAACTCCTATCGTTTTTCAAATCATGTCTTTTTTGTTCATTTTATAATATTTTTTAAATAAGCTAATCCAAACATTTTTTTAAAAACTACTTCTAAAAAATTATAAGTTAATAAGTTTTTTTATCAAAAGTATTTTTTAATCAAAATAAACGATCCAAACATGACCATAACATATAAAACCTGTGATCAAATGTGGATAAACGTTGGGTAGGATTTATGTAATTTTGTTGTTTTAAGTTTTAAATAGAAAAAGTGGAAAGTGTTGTGGTGATTAGAAGAAAGCACGAGGGGGGCGTTGTGGTGCCTGGAAGGCTAAAACCCTAGCAGCGGCTAAAACACAACACAAGACAAAACCCTTTTTCCTTTTGTTAGTTCGTCCATGGAGACGGAGATGGTGCAGCGGCAGCGGCAGCAGCGGCGGCAGCAGCAGCAGCAGCAGCGGCAGCGGCAGCAGCAGCAGCAGCAGCGGCAGCAGCAGCAGCAGGGGGAGATGGAGGATGTGGACTTCTGCGAGTGGGTCCTCTCTAGGTTTACGGAGCCCGAACATCACCACCTGTGCTCCGTCATCGCCGACATCTCCCAAGGCCTCAGAGACCTCAACCACCCCCTCACTCCTCTCGCCTACTTCGCCGCCTCCTCCGCCTCTCTCCATAAGCTCCTCTCTTCCGACCCCAGCCCCCCCTCTCACCACCTCCACGCTCTCCTCACCGTCATCTCCATGCTCCTCCCCAACGTCTCTCCCGCTGCCCTCAGGAAGGAGTCCCATTACCTCTCCGATCTCCTCACTCGCCTTCTCCTCTCACACGCTGCTACCGACGCCCTCCTCTTGCCTCCCGCCTTCAACTGCCTTTCGCATCTCTTAATTGCCGCTCATCCCACAACCCCCTGGTCTCATGTTTCTGCTTTATTCGGACTTCTTCTACGATTTATCGCAGATCCCCATCTCAAGGTATATCTATCTATCTATCTATATTCTATACCCATATGTGCTTGCTTTGAATTCAAATATTCAATTCCTTGTGACCTAACTAGATGCATTTTACTGCTAATTGGTATACCTACCTATGTCCTTTGATGCATTTTGCTTTGAATGTGATATAGGTAAGACGACCAGCACATGCTTGCCTCCGTGATGTCATGCAACGCTTCCAAGAAACACCACTCTTGGCGCCTGCTAGTGAAGCCATCGCCACCACCTTTGAGAGGTTTCTTCTGCTCGCTGGCGGCTCCTCAAATACAAACTCAAACGCTAAAGAAGGCTCTAGAGCTCAGGAGGTCTTATATCTTCTGGATTGCCTGAAAGATACTCTTCATCTTATGTCTCTCAAGTTCTCTACGAAGATTCTCAATTACTTCAAATCTCTTCTAGCACTACACCAATCAGCAGCCACCCGCCGGATTACAGATGCTTTGTATCTACTTTGCCTCCAACCAACTGCAGATGTCTCTCCTGAAGCATTGGTCGATTTGTTATGCTCACTGGCTACCTCAGTTTCTTCAAATGAGATGTCTGGAGACAACTTGACATTCACTGCTAGACTCCTAGATGCTGGAATGAAGAAAGTCTTTTCTCTTAACCGTCAAACTTGTGTGGTCAAGCTTCCAGTTGTTTTCAGTGCATTCAGAGGTTTGTTTGTTAAATTCTGTGTCATACCAACCCTTCTGTTTTGCATTTAAGTAATTGTGTTTCCGGCTCTGCTGTGACAGATATATTAGCTTCTGAACACGAGGAGCCTTTGTCAGTTGCAATGGAGGCATTAAAGAGCTTAATTCATACATGCATTGATGAGACCTTGATCAAACAGGGTGTGGATCAGATTACAGCAAGTGGGAGTGTGAGGAAATCTGCACCGACGATTATTGAGAAACTTTGTGCAACTGTTGAAAGTTTACTTGATTATAGCTTTGCTGCAGTTTGGGACATGTCATTTCAAGTTGTGGCAGCAATGTTTGATAAACTGGGTAATAAATCCTACCTTCCATCTTGATTTTCATGAAAGTGGTACTTTAAAAAAACTGTATGCTATTAATCTAAAGCCTTGATCTTACTCTTTTCAGGTGACTTCAGCTCTTACTTCTTAAAAGGTACCCTTAAGAACTTGGAAGACATACAAAAGTTGCCAGATGAAGATTTGATCTACCGAAAACAGGTGAGTTCTGTATGTGACGAACCTTTTCTTTTATTTGTTTGTTTTTTTGTTAATATCAGTGCATTAAAGTACAATCTGTGTGTCTGCAGCTGCATGATTGCATGGGTGTGGCTGTAGTTGCATTAGGGCCTGAAACATTCTTAAAGTTTCTACCTTTAAATGTAGAAGCTCAAGATCCCTCTGATGCCAATGTATGGCTTTTCCCTATCTTGAAGCATAATATAGTTGGTGCTCGTTTAAGTTTTTTTAATGAATTTTTACTGGATAATATTCGAGTCTTGAAGCTGAAATCTGCAAAGGTACAAGTGGTTTTTTGGTTCTCTTCTATATTATCTTTCATCCACTGTATTTACATGTTTACTTGTACCAGCATGAGCAAGAAGGGCATATTCATTCTGCTAGGAGTGTTGATGGACTTGTTTATTCTTTATGGTCTTTATTGCCTTCATTTTGCAACTATCCTGTGGATGCTGCTGAGAGCTTTAAAAATCTAGAAGCAGAATTATGCCATTCTCTTCGTGAAGAAACTGAATTTCGTGGAGTAATATGCTCCGGTTTGCAGATTCTCGTTCAACAGAATAAAAGAATAATGGAAGGGGAAAATGAACCCTCTGGTAAATGCAGCACAAGTCAGCAGAGAGCAGTTTCCTTCTACACTTCAGAAGTTGCAGCTTGTAATTTGGATGCGTTAAGATCCTCTGCACGTGAGATTTTGTCTACACTATCAGGCATTTTCATGAAGTCTTCCAAAGATGATGGTGGATCTTTGCAGGTAGCAATTTGACTTGCACATATTGTGTGTCTTTTGATGTATTATATTTATAAAATTCGTTTTAAGAGTTTTTTAAATTTTCGTTTGTTAGAAAACAATTGGTGAGTTTGCATCTATTGCCGACAAAAGTGTAGTCTCTAGGTTATTCAAGAGCACAATGCAGAAATTACTAAAGGTGACGAAGGAAGTTGGGAAATTACAAAATACTAAAGGTTCTAGTTCTATGGAAATTGACAACTCATCAAATGATAATTCACTGTCACTAACGCGGTAAGGGTATATATATCATTATCAATTATTATTTTTAATAATCAATTTTATTTGAATGCTTCTAACATACTCTTATTTTCCATCTAAAGGGCAAAGCTATATGACTTGGCAGTCGCGTTTTTACCAGGCTTAGGTACAGAAGAGGTTGATCTATTATTTCTTGCAGTAGAACCTGCATTGAAGGTTAGCTAATTTCAATTTCAGGATAAGTCTTACAGCTAAAGTTTATCTTGCTCTGTTTGATGTATAAAATTAACACAAGTGATGTACATCTGGTTCAAGGACACTGAAAGTTTGATTCAAAAGAAGGCTTACAAAGTTCTTTCAATGATTCTTGAGGTATTCAATTTTCCATATTTATGGACGTTTTATCTGTTGTTTTCTTTAAGTTGGCGTTGTAGTCTATTCTTTTTTATAAGCAGTAAGTTTGGTTTGTTGTTGAAGCTAATACTACTTAAACAACTGAACTAATCTTTTGTCATTTTGATTTAAACTTTACAATTTTTTCTTGGACAGCATGATGACATTTTTATAGGAAGAAAGTTTGAAGAGTTGCTCAAATTGATGTTTGAAGTGATGCATTCATGTCATTTTTCAGCCAAGCGTCACAGACTTGAATGTTTATATTTTCTGCTTGCACATGTCACAAAGGTAACAAGCACAGCATAAATTTCATTTAGTCAAAGAGTTCGCATGTGCATAAACTAGAATATATATGCAATTGAAGACATGTTTTGCAGGATAAATCAGAACAAATGAAACGTGAAATAGTTGCTTCATTCTTAACTGAAATTGTACTTGGACTTAAAGAGGTACTATATATGTCATGCTGGATTTTTTTTAATTAACCATTTAAGAAGCTTATTGGACTGGAGTTCAGGGCCTCATTTTACTTCTTGTATTGTACAATTATATCTGAATCTATGATTTGTAGTCTAACAAGAAAACAAGAAATAGAGCGTATGAAATTATTGTCCAAATTGGCCATGCCTGCGTGGATGAAGACAAGGGTGGAAACAAGGAGAACTTGTATAACTTTTTCAACATGGTAGAGAAGCTTCCTGGAAAACAAACATTTTAGGTTCCTTTACTATTGAGAAGTAATTTTCATTTTGGTTGCTATATCTTGGTCTAGGTGGCCGGCGGCCTTGCTGGCGAGACACCTCACATGATTAGTGCAGCAGTGAAGGGCATTGCTCGTTTGACGTACGAGTTCAATGATCTTCTATTGAATGCTTTCAGCATTCTTCCATCAACATTTCTCCTCCTCCAGAGAAAGAGCAGAGAAATAAATAAAGTAAGCATTCTAGAATTAATGAAGCATGATAAATGTTCTTAGTGAACCAATTTTTTTATCTTCAAGAGTCTAAATCCTTTTTGCTGCAGGCTAGTCTGGGTTTTTTAAAGGTATTGGTTGCCAAGTCACAAGCTGAAGGGTTGCAAACCCATATGAAGGGCATGGTGGAGGCGTTGCTGAGCTGGCAAAGTAGCAGCAAGAATCATTTCAAAGCAAAGGTTTGATTTATTTACCTTGTATTGGAAATATTTGTTTTTTGAAGTGAGCCTATTCATTATTGTTAGACAAAGAAATCAAAGTTGGTTTCTAATGCCATTGTGTATTCATCTTGTAGTAGAATAACTTATTTACAGCAGTATTTAACTTATTGTGTATCAGAAACTTATTTGGACGATGGAAATTGAACTAATCTAACCAATTGAATCTGATAGGTGAATTGCCAGCAGATCACTTATAGTACTAGTCTTGAAAATAAACCATTTCTTTTTTTTTTTCTTTTTGTGAAATGAAACCCGCAATAATCCAGGAAGGCAAGTGAAAACCATTGTAAACTAATTGCTAAGTTCTTATTGGATTAACTTTCTGTTGTTACAGGTGAAGCAGCTCCTGGAAATGCTTGTCAAAAAATGTGGGCTAGAAGCTGTTAAGGAAGTAATGCCTGAAGAACATATGAAGCTTCTCACCAATATAAGAAAGGTTTGTTTTGTATTATAAAATTAGTTTGAACAAAACAACATTGGTCACTGGTGACTGCTGGAATGCAGATAAATGAACGAAAAGAGCGAAAACATTCTGCTAACAGCGAGGAAACCAAATCTCGGCTATCAAAAGCAACTACTTCAAGGTTCTGCCTGCTTTATGTGTCAATAACACATCTCACAAACACCCTTGAACTCACATTATAGTTACTTAATGTCAAGTTGTATAATCCAAGAAACTTAAAATACCGCTTAAAAGTATATTTTCTGATCTTGATAGTCTGTAACAGGCTGAGCAGATGGAATCATACAAAAATATTCTCTGATTTTGGTGATGAAGAAACAGACAATGGCAATTCCGAAGATATGATTTCTGGTCAACGTAGCTTGCTAAACTCCAAAAAGTCTTCATTCAAGTTCGTGCTTGGACTCAAATATTGTTCTTACAGTAGACGTACATAGATTGAAATTTTTTTTTTGTTAACTAATTGAATAATTTGCAGGTCCAAGAGAGCAAGGAAGAGGTTGGCAGAAGACAGTTATGAACAGTTAGATGATGAACCACTTGACTTGCTTGACCGTGAAAAGACAAGATCATCTCTTAGATCTTCTGACAGTCTGAAAAGGAAGCTACAGTCTGATGATGAGCCAGAGATAGATGCTGATGGGAGGCTAATAATTACCGAAGATGACAGAAGTTTCAAGAGAGAGATCGAGATCATGGCTACAGGGTCTGACTCTGATGTGAGGAGTGTAGCATCTCGAAAACCAGAAAAACGCAGAAAAACGAGTCAATCTGGTTGGGCGTATACGGGTTCAGAGTACTCGAGCAAGAAGGCAGGTGGAGATTTGAAGAGGAAGGGGAAGCTTGAGCCTTACGCTTATTGGCCACTGGACCGCAAGATGGTTAGCCGTAGACCAGAGCACCGGGCAGCCGCAAGGAAGGGTATGTCCAGTGTGGTCAAGAGGCTTGAAGGACAAAGTGTCTCAAATGCTTTAGCCATGAAAACAAAAAGAAACAAAAAGAAAAGCAACCACAAGAAGCATGGTTAACATATTGCTACTATTTTTTATATATATATATTTTTGCCATGGTCATATAGTGTGTTCGGATGTATACTAAAAGATACGGTTGAATCTTGTTAGATTTTCTTAATTGTTAAAGACATATCATTGTGAAATTCAATTGCATTTTTGTTGACAAAGTAGGGTTATTGTATGTAGCAAAACATATCATCATCATCAAGATTCAAAATTTTTAGAATGTAAAAAATCCAACAATATTACTTGTAACAAAGTACACATGGTCGAAATAATACAAGACAAGTGACAGTTAACGCAGCCCTCTATTTTCTTTCCAGACCATGCTTTGATCAACACAACAGAACAGACTGCAACAAGCAAAACCAGGTTGTCAGTCTTATCTTGTTTCTCAGTTACAAGCAAATCCTTCCTTGTAAACCAAAATACACAACAGAAGCTGAGACTGAGAGATACCATCCAAATCTATTGAAAAGGCGCAAATAATATTGATGAGTTGTGACCCCCAAATCCAAATGAATTAGACAAGGCAACCTTCACATCCAGTTTTTCTTTCTTTGGGCCCACCAACACTCTTGTGTCCTGAATTTAAACCATGGCCACAGGGAATACATAAACCTGAATCTAAAATATTCTAAGTCAACAGAAACAAGACGGACTCGCTTACCACGCCTTCATCTGGATTTTCAAGATTAATATTTGGATGAATCCAGCCTGTTCGTATTGCCTACAACAAAAGAAAAAATTTATACATCAAAACCATCAAACTTAACACCAAGGACAGCCCAGAATGAAAGGTTGACTTGTTCACAAAATAACATTTGGCACGTAAATGGAATATGCAACAAAATTTAAACTTCAACAGTAGAAATGTGCATGACAAAATCCTTCAGTGAATGAATAGAAGATGCCACTTGGGTTGTGGTAAGAGTCAAAGACTCTTATGGGCCCGAAGAAGTAGTTTAGGGTGCCCTAAATTGACGTATTACTGTTCAAAGAAAAAAAAAAAGAACGAACAAAAGATGAATATTACGTAATCAAGTAAACTAAATAAAAATCTCTCATGAGATTAATTATTTATAGTGCCAACATCACATAAACAGGGCATGCAACATCTTATTAGATGACACTTTATGGCTGGATTAGGGATTGAGACACATCTTGACAGGACAAAGAATGTCATTATCATGTCTACAACCAATCATAACAATAACAGCCATGTATTATGCAAACAATCTTGTTCAAGCAAATTTTGATTTGGTCATGTACTAGAATTCTTTATTTATATAATGATAAAAGCCAATATCCCCCTTATGGATTGAAGATCAATCAAGAAGAATCATGTTTCAGTTACAAAATATTACCTGTACAGTTGCAACAGCTTCTACAGCACCAGCTGCTCCTAGAAGGTGACCAATCATTGATTTTGTCGAGTTCACTCGCAACTGCAAACATTAGAATTTTATATTTTATAATATAATAAAAAAGAGATCTTCTTATGGGGAATTAAATATTATGTCACCTCCTGGTTATGGCCAAAACAATGAAGAAGAGCATGGTATTCCTTGAGGTCTCCGGCTGGTGTTGATGTAGCATGTGCATTTATATAGTTCACATCCTCCCTGCTCACCCCAGCCTGGGATAGGGCTTTTTCTATGCATAAAATGACACCCGTACCTGATGAATACATCACATGTTTCCTTGTCATTTATAAACAACTATACATATACAAATGAGTTGCACCATACATTTTTTACCATGATAGAAGATTAATCGCAATAACAAGGAAAAGAAAGGAAATTTCATATACGAAGTAGCACAGTTTGATTTCACCATTTATGCATGAACATCTACTGCTTGCTACCTTGAGGATGTGGCTCTGTCATATGATAAGCATCACAAGTGAAACTTCCACCCAGAAACTCAGCATAGATTTTAGCACCCCTTTTCTGTGCAATAATCAAATGGAAATTACACTAATGATTAGCATATTGCGGTTTTAATTTAAAGGAACACTGCCACACACATCTTTACAGTATTGATATTAACAAACCTTAGCATGCTCAAGTTCTTCCAGCAAGAGGACTCCAGCTCCTTCTCCCATAACAAACCCATCACGGCCCTGTTTAAAATAGCATCATCTATTTATGTACTCTAGAACTCAACATGGATAGAATATAGATAACGCATGGACTTCCAACTTTTACAAGTCTCAGTTATAACTCATGAAATCTAATAGCTTCATGCAGTAGAACTTATCTCTAAAAGGCATAAACACTCTCCTTAAGCAAGTAGGATCTAGGGGTGACAATCAGATGGTTATTGGCAATCATGAACGCAATTACTCATGAACGCAAGTAGCCCTTTTTTAAATAACAAAATACTCAAATCTGATGGACAATGGTTCATTATTATTTGTTTAATCGTATTATAAGGTGAATAGTGAATTAAGTCAATTAGAAGCCCACTTAAAAAAAGAATAGAAATCGATTGCATTCAAGGGGAACACAAGGCTGTTGTGTGAACGTGCAGCTTTGTGCGACTACCATTCTACACCAAGTACCAACCTTTTATTTCATTATTTCCTTGTGGACTTGTTAATTGTGGCTTAGGACTTTGTGCAACGAGTCACTCAATCAAGGATTCAAGATAATTGTTACTTGTTAGTTATGCAAACAATCTTGTTCAAGCTTGAGTTAGAAAATTAGTTTATATAATTTAATTCGTGAGGGTATGTCATTTGAATACTATGATTTTGCTATGTTTATTGCTAAAATGTTTGTTTTCTTTTGAAAAATTAATTTTTATAATTTAATTTGTTAGCCTAGGGGCCTTTTTTCTCAGCTCGTCCAGGGTACTATAATATTCTGGACCAGCCCCGGTAATCATGTCCCATACCCATAAGGTATCTATAGGGTAATCATCCGTTGAGTATCAGGTATACGAGTAAGTTTATTAAAAATTAACGTTTGACATTTCCAGATAAATTTTTTACTATTTTGATTTTTAAATAATTTTATACCCAAGAAAATTAGAAGTATATAAACTCTATTACCTAAGAACAAAAAAAAAATGTTTACATGTATTGTTCAATAAACAGGTATGCATGTCTTGGATAATCAGCCTGGGTATCACCTAATACCAATACCAATACCAATCTCATAGACCTGAAAATTTTAAAAACTAATCTCGTGCTCGAATACTCGTCTTGAATGTGTTGGGTGCGTTTGCCATCACTAGGATCCATATGTTGAGATTCATAAATTTAAAAATAAGAACTATTCACAGGAGAAAAGCATGTTTTTTCCCAAGAAGGAACTTTCACATAAACAGATCAAAATCTTATTATATACAAAGTTGTGTGATCAGCTCTGCAGTTACTGAAAAGTGAAAACTAAGCAAAAAATCTTGATTGAAGAATACAAGTATATTGAATATTACCGAATCCCATGGGCGGGACGCTTTGGCAGGGTCACTATTTCTCTCGGATAGAGCTCTGCATGCCACAAATCCTCCCAATCCTACATGAGTGATGATGCCATAAGTTATCCATGTCCTATGTTAGCAACTCAGACGAAAATTCTTTTTTACCTATAGGTATAATGACAGCATCCGAGCCACCACAAAGCATCATGTCCTGTAAGATTCTCTACACTGTCAGATATGGATGCAGCATATAACCAAAGATAGGTATTTTCAATTGTTAATTTGAAAACAGTTAGATAAGAGTCTCCATGGCATAAAACCAATAGCACTTACAGCTTCACCTCTGATGATGTGATTGGCTGCATTTAGTATACAGAAGTTGCTTGTGGCACAAGCTGTAGAGATAGAATAGTTTGGACCCATCCATCCCTGAAGGACGATATGCATAGGAAGAGTTACAAAGAAAGATGTGAAATGGTTGTATTACATTAATTAAGAAGAGTGAATTTAGGTCACCAGATCCATGGCCAGCATTGCAGATCCCATATTAGTAGTAGCAAAGGGTACACAGAAAGGATTCATCTTCCTATAGGAGACTCTCAAAGCTTCAATGGCATCATTAAAAACCTAGGGTAATCAGAAAATGGAAGAATGTTTAAGTCTTTAAAACAGAAAAAGAAATGATGCAGGATAGTGTGAGATTATTACCTTCATACCGCCCATAGCAGAGCCAATGAGGACTCCGCATCTGGATTTATCAATGTCAGAGAGTAGGTCTTGGGTCATCCCAGCATCAGCAAGAGCTTTCTTGCCGGCGGTTAGCATGTAGAGCATAAACCTGTCCATCCTCTTGGAGAGTTTTGGTGCCACCCATCCGTCTGTGGAGAAATTCTTGATCTCCCCAGCAATTCTCTGCAATAGAATTGGAAGGTAGTTTTGTTTGAAAGAAGAAAAAGAGTGAAGAGGGTAATGGGTATATATATATGCACATACAGTTGGATAGTTGGAGCAATCGAAAGCCTCAATTGGAGTAATGCCACTGACACCTTGAAGCAGATTATCATAGAAGTCGTCTGGGTTGTTACCGATAGGGGTCTCGACGCCCATCCCCGTGACAACCACTCGCCTTTGTTTAGTTGGTGGCTTCTTTTTGGTGAGGGCCTCCATTGAAGGTTGAAGGGCTATGGCCATGGCTTTACCTAAATTGAAGAGCAAAGTAAGCAAGCATAGATAGAGAGAGAGAAAGTAAGTCCCCAAAGAATAGAATAGAAAAGCAAAGAGTACCTGAAGGGCGGCGTGTGGTGGGATTGGGATTAGTAATAGCCATAGCATGATTGGATCTGAAAGAGGAGCCCTGACTGTCAATGTTATTGATAGCTTTAATTGATGATGGTGATGATGATGATGAGAGGGTGGTGCGGGGGCGGCGGCGGCGTCGGGGGGAGAAGAGAGATTGGTGGTTGCAAGAGACGGACATGCAGGCGGCTACTATCCATGTACAAACGACGGACGCCGCCATCCTTGCTGGTCTTCTCCTTGAATTGATGATGATTAATTTATTGAATTTAGTAAATTGGGAAGTTCGTAATGGTCGAGGAGAGGGAGATGGTGGTGGTGGTGGTGGTGGTTGCTGGTGGCTTTGAATCTCGGGAGCCCAGAGAGACAGAGACAGACAGAGAGAGAGAGAGAGGGTTTTTGGTTTTGAATTGCGTGTGGAGTTTGAGAGAGAAAGAGATGCCAAGTAAGTGAAGAAGCCATGGCAGAAATCTGAGTCGTCCAACAGATCGGGCCCACACCAGATGACAAATGTCACCACTTTAAATACCTATTTTAAATCCTATCTTTCTCTAAAACTAAAAACCATCTTTTTAAAATCATATCGGACGGTAAACCTATCATTTTACTCGCGAGTTGCGGCGGTACGGCTGTTGCGCGATTTTTTGGGAATTTGATTTTAATCAGTATCGACTCGGTGCGTTATGATGTAAATTAAAAAATCAAAATATAATTATTGAAAAAATTAAATGAAAGAAAACAATTACGTATATTACAAAAGTCTTTGAGACAACTATATTATCCCAACAATATTAGTGAAAGCATAGGTGGTATTTGTGATCGGAAATCACTTATTACCTAGATTCAAGGGGTTTCGTTTTATCAATATAGGTTAGAGTTTTATGATCATCGGATGCATCTTTTAATGGTGATTTGCATAGACCGAAGAAAGTTAATGGAGAAATTATCAAAACAAATTACCGTCTTGATTGTTATTGAGCTTTTAACAACTGGCAAGGGAAAGGGGAAGAATGATTAGTGCTCAATCGCAGTGAATGAACGGAATTAAAAGTAAATGGTAGTTTTGTTTGGCCACGTGTATATGTTTTAGCATTTGTATTATAAGAATTATATATTATACTTTATTGTAAGGGTATAAATAAAATAAAATGGTTAATTTTTTGAAATTTAAGCATGAATTTTCATATGGGTATCTTAATTCATATGTAAAATTATCATTCAATCCTTCTTTCACTTTTATTATAAAAAATATAAATAAATATTAAAATTATTAAACTCACAATAAGTCCCTAGAAAATATTAGTATTATAGTTATTATAAACATGAAGATATATATATATATAAGTTATATATATATATAAGTTATATACTTAAATATTTAAATAAAATAATACTTGATCTAAATAATATTTAGTTATAAAAATATAATTAGTAAATATAAATTTAAATGTCAATTTATAGTATCATAAATAAAATAAAATTTAATGAAGTGAATTAAATAATATCATATTATTAAATAATGTATTAATAATGTGTATTAATTAGAAGAAGTTAATTAAATGGGGGCAAAAGTTAAATTATTACATAAACCACTTGTACTCTATGCTTAAAATATTGTGTAGGTGTCTTACACTTTAAATGAAATTACCATATTATCCTTGTAATATGCATTATATAGTAGTATATATATATATATATATATATATATACACATCTTTTTTTTTCTCCACTCAGAGATTTTTTTTGCAAAAAATTGTCTATTTTTTTTATCTATCCTTGCCACCCAAAAACCACATAAGCTCCTAGAATCCCAACATACTTACAACTACTCTTACTATCTTAAATTCATACAAGTCAAATAAAATATGCTTGTATTCTATCATGTAAGTATAAATCAACAATTATCTATAAAAATTCCCCCCCTCTCTCTTTCTCTCTCTTTCTCTCTCTCTCTCTCTCTCTCTCTCCCTCTCTCTCCCCCCTTCTCGTATCCTCAAAATTTGGCTTCCACAGAAGTAGAAGCCGATAAAGGTGACGAGATAATCTGTGGGACTTGTGTGGAAGGCTGTTAGTTGAAAATTCAGTTTTATGTATTTGAAATGAAAATACTGGTTGCCAAAAGCATAGGGATCATCCTTGTGGAAGAGAGCTAGACATAAGAAATTTAACTTTTAGTGAACCCTAAGGAAACTAATCAAAACCATGACAACACGATGAAAGTGTAAATTTTGAAGGCAATTTGTAGAACACATGTCAAGAAAGTATGGTTAGACAGATGCTCGTGCATATGTAGTGACTAAGAGGTTGTTTGGCAGCCTTTTAATCAGCCTCTTAATGGTTCAGATGTCTGAATGGTTAAGCACTTAATGGTTCAGACTGTTTGTTTCGCGAGCAAATGTCTGAATGGTTCAGACATTTGCCTCTGAATGGTTAAAAGGTCTAATGCTGAATGGTTAAGACCTCTTATCTGAATTGCTCAAACATTTGCTTTTGAATAGTTAAACGATATACTAGCTTTTAATGGTTCAGCACTTAATGGTTCAGACCTCTTATTGGTTCAGTACTTAATCATTCAGATATTGCCAAACAGCTCCTAAGTGTGAGCAAGCTATACAAGTGGTAATGTAAGAAGAGAGAGAAGGGGCTCACTAATGGCCCTAAATAAAAATCTCAAGGCTATTTAAGACTCGACAAGAAAGAGAAAAAGATGAGGTCAAGATACCATTGACGGTAATACCATGAAGGTACAAAGAGTCCTTGGAAGGACTGTGGAGTTTCAAGATACTATTGACGGTGATACTCGGTAGGAATTTCAAGGATGAAAATATGTTTAAGTGCTAGTTGTAACATCTGAATTTAGGTGTTTTTAATTTTTGTGAATTATGATGTATGGTTATTAATTTGATTATTTAATAATTATATATAAGACTAAATGGATTATTTGATTAATTCAAATTAGTCAGGTTATGCGATAAGTTTGCAAACGAAAAAGGTTAAGCGTCGAAGAATGTAATGTGTAAAACTAGGACAGCTTGGAAAGAAATATTAAGGGGATCAGGAATATAACCTTAATAGCCTCCACCACCTCCCCCATTCATGGAATTCAGTGAAAATAAAGAGAAGTGAGAAAGAGGCCAAAAAAAAGGAAAGAAAGAGTGGGTTTCACGATCAAGTGAGAAGATATGGAGGTCAAGGCTTGGTATTTTGTGTCGATAGATGATCAAGAAGGCGATCAAGGGCTGATTCGGTATGCTTTGGTGGTTGAACAGGATGGTGACCTACAACTATTTAGCAGAGGATAGGGCCAACGATGATGATTTTAGTAGTTTGACTAACTTTTCCTATAGCCAATCAAAGGTAAAACGATGGGAGTTGTTGCAGATGACCTAGAGGGGTTAGTAACGATACTCATAGGTTGTAATTCCACTACAAAACAAGTAGGAACAACTGTGCGTATAACTTGCGTGATTATTTACTGCGTAATTATCAACATATCTTGCGTAATGATCAATATAACTTGCGTGATTATTTTTTATAACTGATTAATTTTCCTTTGCGTAATAATAGATATAACTTGCGTAATTATGAATATAACTTGCGTAATTATGTAACTTTTATTCGTAATTGTAGCGCAGACGAAACCACCCCTCCGCTAAAAAACACGTGTCACACTCTTGTGACTTCGTATGCTTCGCATGAAAATTACACTTTGTATAGTAACCGGCCCCTATATGTAAATAATATACATCTCTTTTTTTTTCTCCACTCATAGATTTTTTTTGCAAAAAATTGTCTAATTTTTTACCCATCCTTGCCACCCAAAAACCACATAAGCTCCTAGAATCCCAACATACTTGCAACTAATCTTACTATCTTAATTTATACAAGTTAAATAAAATATGCTTGTATTCTATTGTGTAAGTATTAATCAACAATCATCTATAAAAATCATTTTCTATGTATTACATAACGGAAATTTAATATACATGTTTTAGCACTCTCTCTCTCTCTCTCTCTCTCTCTCTCGTATCCTCAACAATTTCATTTGGATTTCACAAAAGTAGAAGCCGATGAACGCGACAAGATAATCCGGGGGACTTGTGTGGAAGGCCTATTAGTTGAAAGATTCAGTTTTATGTATATGAAATGAAAATATTGGTTATCAAAAGCATAAGGATCATCCTTGTGGAAGAGAGCTAGACACAAGGAATTTAACTTTGAGTCCAATGGAAACTAATCAAAACTATGACAACAAGATGAAAGTGTAAATTTTGAAGGCAATTTGTAAAACACATGTCAAGAAAGCATGATTAGACACATGCTCGTGCATAAGTAGTGACTAAGTGCAAGCAAGGTATACAAGTGGTATTGCAGAAGAGAGAGAAGGGGGTCACTGATGGCCCTAAATCATGGTGATAAAGATCTCAAGGCTATTTAAAATCAGACAAGAAAAAGAGAACATGAGGTCAAGATACCATTACCGGCAATAGGATGAAGGTACGAAGAGTCCTTGGAAGGACTGTGGAGTTTGTTAAGAATATTAGGAAGGTATTTGTTGATACTCAGTATAAATTTCAAGGTTGAAAATCTGTTTAAGTGCTGGTTGTAACATCTGAATTTTGGGGAGTTTTTAATTTTTGTGAATTATGATGTATGGTTATTAATTTGATAATTTAATAATTATATATAAGACTTAATGGATTATTTGATTAACTCAAATTAGTTAGGTTATGCGATATGTATGCAAACGGAAAGGGGTTAAGCGTCGAAGGATGTAATGTGTAAAACTTGGACAACTTGGAAAGGAATATTAAGGAGAGGAGGGATAATACATTAATAGCCTCCATCCACCTCCCCTATTCATGGAATTTGGTGAAAATAAAGAGAAGTGAGAAAGAGGCCAAAAAAAAGGAGAGAAAGAGTGGGTTTCACGATTAAGTGAGAAGATATGGAGGTCAAGGCTTGGTGTTGTGTCGGTAGATGATCAAGAAGGCGATCAATGGCTGATTGGGTATGCTTTGGTGGTTGAACAGGATGGTGACCTACAACTATTTAGTGGAGGATAGGGTCAATGAATGGGATCCTAGTTGGTAAACGATGATGATTTAAGCAGTTTGAGTGACTTTTACGATAATCAATCAAAGGTAAACGATGAGAGTTGTTATAGATAACTTAGAGGGGTTAGTTACGATACTCATAGGTTGTAATTATACTAGAAAACAAGTAGGGACAACCGTGAATGAGGAAAAAGAAAGTGAACAAAGTACGTTAATGATTAATGCACATAAAATAGTAAGGACTTTAACATCACTAGTTTTGAATCATTATTTTGGGGTTATTAGATAAATATAATAATGTAGTTTTAACTTTTTCATCATATCAAGATTGGTTCATTAAAGCTTGAAATGTTAACGAACGATTAACCAGTTACACGTTTAAACTAGTTAAATGGTGAGTAACTTGGGAGATAACTTCTACATATATTTCAGGCTATAAAGTTAGTGATCGTAATGGGTCTAAGTTTCATAGTTTGGGGAAAATATGAGACTTTTAAGTCACTTTTGAGTGTTTGTTTGACTATCTTAACCCGTTTATCTCAAATAGTTTAAAAAGCAATCTTGTTGGAAGTTCTAGGTCGATTAGATATAAAGTATTATAAAAGAAAATAATATGTGACACCCGACCCCTCATACCACCAGCATTGTCCGCTTTGCCCACGAGTAGCTCACGGATTTGCTTTTGGTTGCCCGGGTGAAAACTTCCCAGGGAGGTCACCCATCCCTCGATTGCTCCCACCTAAGCACGCTTAACTATGGAGTTCTTCTCTCATCCACAGCCAATACGCCCAAAACGTGTTGGTGATATTAGAGGCAGGGCATTCCTTATGAAGCAGGAATCTCTCCTGTACACGGCAGATGTGGGATTTTTCTAAGGTGTTACAATCACCCCTCCTTTGGACTCATCGTCCTCGATGAGTTTTGGCCCAACATCCCCATCAGGGATGTGGGATTTCCCTAAGGTGTCCATCTAAACACCCCCGGGGACTCACCATCCTTGATGAGGTTTGCCCCACCATCCCGAACGACACAGGAGTGGCTCTGATACCATTTATAACATCCGGCCCCTCATGCCACCAATATTGTCAGTTTTGTCCACGAGTAGCTCACGGATTTGCTTTTGATTGCTCGGGTGAAAACTTCACTGCGGGACACCCATCCCTAGATTGCTCCCACATTAGCACACTTAACTGTGGAGTTCTCCTCTCATTAATAGCCAATACGCCCAAAACGCGCTGGTGATATTAGAGGCAGGGCATTCCTTATGAACCAGGAATCTCTCCTATTCACGGCCGATGTGGGATTGTAACATCGGTTGTGGACAGGAGAGATTCCTAATTCATAAGGAATGCACTGCCTCTAATATCACCAACACATTTTAGGCGTATTGGCTATGGATGAGACGAGAACTCCATAGTTAAGCGTGCTTGGGGGTGGCAGCGGCCAATTCCCAATAAATTTAGGGTTTCTGCTGTGACTGGACACAGAAGTAGATGAACTCATTAGATCAGCAATGGAGTTGTAGCGATGGAGGGAGAAGGATGGAATTATAGTTGATTTGATAAGTGAAGGGGGAATGATGAAACTAGGGTTGCTTGATCGGTGATGATGGAAAGGGGGGGAAATGGTGAAAGTGATGATGGAAAGGGGTATTTATACCCGGTTGACATGTGGCAAACATACACAGCATTAACCACGTCAGCTGCCACACAGGCGAGGCCTGTACACGTATGCGTGCCACATCATCAGCAAGTTAACGTCGTTAGGGTTCTGATAAACGGCGGGTGATACAGACACCAAAGTATTTACTTGGGAGTTATATTTGCTAAAATGATACTTGAGGGTGGCAGCGGTCAATTCTCAATAGTTGGAAGTATTTAAATCTATTAAGCCATAAAAATAAAATGGCTACGTTAAATTGCTATATATGATGATATGAATAGATTTTTTTTGGAAATAAATGTGTTACTACAAATTGGATATATATTTAACACTAAAATAAAAATCTAACTATTATAATAAAAGAAGGTTTTAAGACGCTACGTGCCGAAATATTATGCTTTCTCATATTGATTTTCCCATTTCTATCCCATAATAAATGATAATATTAAATAGTAATTATATTATTTAAAACATTTCCATAATAAAATGTATTGTAAAATTTATAAACTAGATTTTTATATAAAAAATAAACAAACTTTAAAAAAAAATATAAGATACAAAAATTTTCTTAAACAAAAAACTTTCTTAGAAATTTTAACTTTTTTAAAACCACTTTTTTTTAAGGGTGATTAAAAAATTAAATTATTTTTAAAAATAAAATGTAAAAAAAATCTCATAAAATGAAAGTTTAAGATGATATTATTGTTATTTTACTTGAAGTATTTATTTATAAATAACTTAATCATATTTTAACTGAAAATATCATTTTATAATTTTTATTATAAACTATTTAATATTTTATTAATTAAAACCGTATATTACACGGGTATAAACTAGTAAAGTTATATATATAGAATAGATTACTCTAAACTTCTCGTTAACATCTAGAATATAAAATTAAATTAGTTTCACTTTATGAGTGTAAAAATTAAAATAAATATTACTAATTACTAATTACTAATATATAAATTGAGGAAGAATTCAACAGTAATAATAATAATATTATAATAATAATATTTATTTATTTAATTATATATTACTAATATATAAATTGAGGAAGAATTCAACAGTAATAATAATAATATTTATTTATTTAATTATATAATAATATAATAATTATAAAATTATAGTATATTTGTTTAACGAATTATATATGTTTTGTTAAATTATATTTGTTTATTAAATTCAAATTTATCTGGTCAACTTTGACACGTTATTTTTTTATCTTTATAAGTTTGCAAATTTTCGGTTTGCCTCGATAGAATTTTTATTTAAGAAAATTAATTTCTTAAATTCGTGTTTTTAGGTACGTGTCGGTGTGTGTGGGTCAGGTATAAAACATTTCCATGCAGACTTTTATATACGCTTTGAATTGATATATATGTCGATGTTCGCCTACTTTTTGACGATATAAAATTGAGTTACTCTACGTTTCAACGTAGATTTAGTTTGGAACAAGTCGGGACGATAGTAACCTATGTGTTTTTTGGTGTATGCTTTGGCATGGTCTACGTTTTGACATAATTTTATTTGGAAAAAAGTGAGTGAAGTATAATACGTTAGATTTCAATTACTTAACGGTTCGACATGAATTTAATCCGAAAACAAGTCGGGTCGATTGTTAGTCTATAAATTATTACGCTGCTTACGATGCCGCCGCAATGCGCGGTTGGTAAAACACTAGTTGTTATTAAATTTGTAAATAAATTAAATATCTATATAGAAGTAATTTCAAAATGGTGTGCACAATGAAATGACATATATTTTATTTGGAAAAATCTGATCTTTTAACTATAGTAGTATAAACCATTGAAAGTTCAATATGAATGTTGTGTATGATTTAAAAATATAACTTCCTTTTTTTTATAACAACTTGTTTAGTGTTGAGAAACTAATAACAATTTATATTTGACGAATAAATATTTAAAATAGAATGAGAAAATAAAATATAGAAGATAAAAGGGTGGATGAAGATAATATTATATGGGACGGAGAAAACAGAGAAGGAAATGAAATCTGGAACACGTGAGTGAGTTTGGGTGTTGTGGTGGTTGTAAGGTACTCACATCCTCCTATATATTTTTAGTCAAATAAAATAATGGCCGGTAATAAAAACAAAGTATCATCTCTCTCTTGTGTAGTGTGAAAACTTTAATTTTGATGTTAAGAAAACACATAGAATTACAAAATTTTGTACTCAATATCACGTATAAAATTTATACTCAGTATCACGGTTCAACATGTTTGGAGGCTTAATGCGAACTCTAAAAATCAGGCTTTTTTCGAATTATCTTACATTAACCCTTTTTATATAAACATAAAATCAATAATAATAAACTAAACAGTTTATAGAATACTAATCTGCAGAATGGATTTTATTCCTAAGATGAGAGGTTTAATATTTATAAAGTAGTGGATTAATCATTTGTAACTTGAGCTCCGACTTAAATTATGATGATTTTTTCGAATAACCTAAAGTTAACTAAGCCTCTATCTTATCCAACATTCAAGACCTAATATTTAGCATAATGAACAATTCTTTTTAACTTTTTCTATGCATACACATCAAGAAAATCATTCGAAACAATCCATATGGATTATGGATTGCCTAACCTTCTATCTATTAAAGCACACAATTACATCTAAAGAGTGATTCTTCCTTACCGAATTAGTGACTTCTATTTCTAACTAAAAAACAATAAAATAAAACCATAACCAGATGAATATATCAATATTCACTTTAGCGTTAAGAAGATTGACCAAAACTATCAAGAGTACCTCGTAGTGCTTGAGCTTAAGATTTAAAACTGCAACTACAACTAGTTGTTAGCAGATGCAATGCCATTCAAATGTGTAAAAAAACAAAAATTGAAGTGGTTATAATTAGTGCATTTTGTCAAACAATTGGTGTGCACAAGTGGTAGACGACAAAAACACTCAACACCCTTCTTCTAACTTTGATTTATCAAATTAGGTAAACAAATCAACTTCATAATAGACCACATAAAAACTTAGAAATTGAATTGACCAGATAGATTGTCACCTCCAACATGTTATCACTAGGCCGACAGACTTCTTTTACCTACACAAATTACGCATAAAAGAGGTGAACTAATTATCTAAAACAATTATGTTATGACCACTGGAGTCTGTCTTCTCACATGTTGGCCCCTTATGAATGACAAGTCGAGGAAATAATTATAGAGAGCCCGAGATCATCCGCGATGAGGTTTGCTCTCCAGGCAACAACCCTCCGTTGAAGGCGAAAAAGAAATTTACAGCCGCTAAAGATGATCATAGGGGACCAGCGGTAAAGTAATCATCGCAATGGCGGGGAGGAGGATGCCAAGACTAAGGTTCCGTTCAGCAGAAGCGATGATTTGCGTGTCCAAATACACAGCCGATCGAGGAGACTCCGAACCACCACCGCCATAAACTAAATGATTGGATGTGAAGCAAGTATGTTCTAAACATGTAGTTTTCAAGTCCTAAAGATTTTATCCTTGCAATTAAGTTGAACATTATGTTTGTTGCAGCAGGTGAGGTTTTGATGAGACAATGCTATTTATATGATAATTAGGAGTTTAAATTATCTGAACACATGGATATGTTGAATAATATTGAATTATGATGAAAGATGATGTTGGTTCAGATCAAACACACACACACACTCACATACAATTGATGAACTGTGATCACACACTTGACAGAACTTGTGTAGTTTTCATTCACTTCAAAGTAAACATATGAAGATACAATAAATAAAAGACACAAGCAACTAACCCACTAAACATAAACTGCTACCCCACTACTTCACACACACAAAGACTTATTGAAAGTTGTTGACCCACAAGACAAAATACTAACCCAAAAGACATAATAGAAACCCCACGTAGCTCCCATGTAACGACGCACAAGTGAATAAGAAGAAAGTACAACTATGTGAATTACTCTAATATCTCCCCATAATTCAAATAGTTGTAACACCCATCTGACCTCTGAAACGTACGTATAGCAAAACTTATCTTCACTCAAGGCCTTCGTCAAAATGTCTACAACCTGCTCCCTTGTGTCACATGCTGATAAAGATCCACCTATGAAGGTGTATTCAAGAAAGAAGAATCGGATGACAGCTGCCAAAATGGGGAAGCAAGACTCTATTTTTGGAAATTGGTTGGATCCACTCAATGGATGATTTCATTCAATCAATTAAATAAATGACTTTCCAGAATATTGGGAATGTTCTAGGAAAATTAAGGACTTAATTTCAGGGTTTGAGTAGTATAAATAGCAGGCTAGTTTTTATGTTTTGGCATTCAAGTTGTTTTCATTTAGTTTGTTCTTGTAATTGAAGACTTAGCTAGCCCCTCTCGAATCGGGTCACTATCTTTTGTTATCAATAAGATCTAGCCAATTTCTATCCCTATCAATCCTGTTCTTATCATTTTTGGTTCCATTTCCGGGAAACGAAAATGGTGCAAACCCGAAATAACTCAACCGATGGTAGCAACCCACCTGATCCCATTGTTGTTCAATTGGCTGTTATAGCCGCAAAGTTGGAGTCAATTGAAACAATGAAGGAAGATATAACAGCTTTGAAAGCAGGGGAACACTCTCGAGGAAGCAAGAATGATGAAGGGGAAAGTTCTTGGAGGGGTCGACAACACTATAGACCCTATAACAAGATTGAATTTCCAACTTTCAGCGGTGGAGACCCTCGCGGATGGCTACTAAAGGCTGAAAAATATTTCAGATATTATCAAATACCTGATGAGAAAAAAGTTGAAGTGGCTGCCATGCACCTAGAGGGTGATGCTTTGGACCTTTATTCTTGGCTCTCTAACGACCAACCCATTGCTTTTTGGGAAGAATTGGCCCAAACCTTCACAAAAAATTTTGGTCCAGCAGAGTTCCAATACCCAGATGAGTTTCTTTGTAGCATCAAACAAACTGGGTCGGTCCAAGAATATCGGCAGGAGTTCGCAAAGAGGTCTTCTCGGGTCTCAAATTGGCCCGACCATTGTCTCTTAGGAGTATTCTTGAACGGCCTTAAAGATGAATTGAAATATGATGTAAGGATTCACAAGCCACATACGGTGTATAATGCTATGAGTTTGGCCTTGGAGTTTGAATCTAAACTCTCCTCTCACCGACCAAGAAAAAGTACTTCTTGGACCTCTAATTTGAAGATCTCTCAACCAGATTCGAAACCAACATCCTTCACCCCTGTACCAGCATCTACCCAATCAAAAAATAACCCTCGAATATCCGAAGCAGAAAAACAAAACCGCTTCTTAAAAGGGGAATGCTTCAAATGCGGTGATAAATACGGACCGGATCATCGATGCAAAACCGGTACCCTCAAGGTGCTAGAAGCGGAGGAGGAGGAGGAATCACCTGTAACCGAACTTCTTAATTCGGATTCTGACCAAGAAGAAACAACAGAAATCAGCTTGCATGCGATCTTAGGGAAACCGCATCCGACTACGATGAAGGTCCAAGGTAAGCTTCATTCTACTAAAGTTTTAATTTTAATTGATGGTGGTTCAACACATAACTTTATTTTGGATGTTTTGGTAAGCAAACTCAAGGTCGTCTCTCAACCAGTAGCACCATTTGGTGTTCAGATTGGTAACGGGGATGTGATTCGATGCAGCCACATTTGCAAAAATATTTCTGTCCAGGTTAATAAACTTAAGATCACTCAAGACTTTCATCCTTTTTCTCTTAGTGGGGCTGACCTAGTACCGGGCATCTAATGGTTAGTTACTTTGAATACGGTTCAAGCTAACCGGATGGATATGTTCATGATATTTACAATCAATGGGAAGCAATACAAGCTACAAGGTGTTACATCCGGCCCCCAAAAATCATCAAGTTTTCAACATCTAGCCATCGATCCAGAAATTCTACCTTGTATACCAGCCCCACTTCAGTCTATTGTCACACAATACACTACTATTTTTGAGGAACCTAAAGACCTACCCCCGGTTAGATCACAAGACCATTTAATCCCCCTCACACCAAACTCAACTCCACCCAATATTTGCCCTTACCGTTACCCTCATTCCCAAAAAAAATGAGATAGAAAAACAAGTGGAACAATTGATGGCAGCCGGCTTTATACAGCCAACCACAAGGCCTTTCTCAAGCCCCGTTTTACTAGTGAAGAAGAAGGACAATACGTGGCGAATGTGCGTCGATTATAGGGGACCAGCGGTAAAGTAATCATCGCAATGGCGGGGAGGAGGATGCCAAGACTAAGGTTCCGTTCAGCAGAAGCGATGATTTGCGTGTCCAAATACACAGCCGATCGAGGAGACTCCGAACCACCACCGCCATAAACTAAATAATTGGATGTGAAGCAAGTATGTTCTAAACATGTAGTTTTCAATTCCTAAAGATTTTATCCTTGCAATTAAGTTGAACATTATGTTTGTTGCAGCAGGTGAGGTTTTGATGAGACAATGCTATTTCATGTTTTCATCTTCTTTTCTTTATACATCTCCATAATTTATAAGGTAAAAGTGAAAATTGGGGATCTATGATTTCTTTATTAATAGGTAGAAGTGATAATAATATGATAATTAGGAGTTTAAATTATCTGAACACATGGATATGTTGAATAATATTGAATTATGATGAAAGATGATGTTGGTTTAGATCAAACACACACACACACTCACATACAATTGATGAACTGTGATCTCACACTTGACAGAATTTGTGTAGTTTTCATTCACTTCAAAGTAAACATATGAAGATACAATAAATAAAAGACACAAGCAACTAACCCACTAAACATAAACTGCTACCCCACTACTTCACACACACAAAGACTTATTGAAAGTTGTTGACCCACAAGACAAAATACTAACCCAAAAGACATAATAGAAACCCCACGTAGCTCCCATGTAACGACGCACAAGTGAATAAGAAGAAAGTACAACTATGTGAATTACTCTAATATCTCCCCATAATTCAAATAGTTGTAACACCCATCTGAGCTTTGAAACGTACGTACAGCAAAACTTATCTTCACTCAAGGCCTTCATCAAAATGTCTACAACCTGCTCCCTTGTGTCACATGCCTTCACTTCAACTTTGTTTTCTTCTGCCAATGCTTGATTTTTCTTAAGAAGATCACTCAACTTTAGTCACGTCATATTATTGTTGATGATGCGACCATTGTTGATGATGCGACCACAGTTTGCTTTTTCCTAACTCCATGAAACAACTCCTGATCCAATTAAGAACGTATGAGCAGATACTCTTTTCCTATCTTCTGAGGAACCAGCCCAATCACTATCAATGTATCCCGTAAGATCTATTGTGTGAGACTTATCATACCATATCCCAAATCCAGTTGTTCCTGCAAGATACCGTAGTATTCTTTTACCAGCTCCAAAGTGATAATAAGAATCGGGATATTATACCAACAGCAAAAGCGATGTCCGGTTGAGTACGTGTGTTTCTGATCGTGTTGTCGTGGTTGGATCAAAAACAAGTTAATATTAAATACTTAACTACCTATAACTAGTACGGGTAAGTAAGGTCGTCTCCACAAGGAATTGGTGGAAAGTGTAAAGCTTTATATCTAAGAACTTGAAACACAAAACGAAAATTACTAAAAAGCAAATATTTTTGGGTTCTTATTTAAGCGGAAAGTTAAATTGAATGAAAATAATTAAGAAAGCAATAAACTTGATAATGGGTTTTGAAACTTATGAGAAAAAAGCAACCAGTTTCAAGATTCAAGTTCAAAGATTCACACTTGGTAACATAAGAATTGATTGGGAATCACATAGACATGAATTTACGAAATCGTTTGATTAAAGTGATAATTAAGAAATAAACTTTTAAGACTCGCTCGTTCACACAATTACCAACTCATTTAGGCAAAGAATTCACATATATGACAAACTACTCACGATACAAGGAAACCGAGTGCGAATGAAAGTACACAAATACTTAAACATAAATAAGTCTTTTAACTTTAAACAAACAGACAATTATATTCTTGTGTCAAAAGAAAAGAACATAACCCAAAACATCAATTCAAACTAAACCTAGTGCTTCACTTACAAGAACTCTCCTCCCGAAAGTGATTACGAACAAGATTAGCCGCTCATTGGCATGATTGGATCTTCAATGCTTGATTCGGGTGAAACCGTGGAGAAAAGAACTCCCAAAAACGCCTTGAAAACCTCTAAAATTCGCAGGGGAGAAGTCTCTTTTGAAACCCTAATGATTGGATTTAAATAGGGAAGAAAATCCTCAAAATCCGGAGGTTGTTAGGGTGACCGGCGTATCATACGCCCACCCCGGCGTATCATACTCCGGGTGTGAAGTTTTACGGAGCTCTTTCACTGGATTTTGTTCAAGATACAATGGCTGATACGGTGACCAGCATATGATACGGCGGTGGATACGGTGACTGATACGATGGTCAGAGTATGATACGGCGGTGGATACGGTGACTGATATGGTGGTGCCTGATTGACTTTATTTTACTCCATCTTTCGTGTAATTGCGCATCCGGTCCTTCCACTTGCTCAAATACTTTCGTAAAGCTCCCAAAATATGTACTTTTGTCTTCTAGCACCTGCACACATTAACACACTCAAAGTACACATGTTCGACACTAATATTCGTATAAAATAAAGCCATTAAACATCATAAGTATCGAATAAACACCCTACGATCAGTTTCGTATATGAGACCTCCCACAAGACTTCTGTACATGTAACCACCCACTGCGTCACCCTCATCATTAACTCGAAACCGATCGTTTGGGTTCACTGGTGTGGCAGCTGCTTTACACGTTAGCATACCGAACTTCTTTAGTAAAGCAGCTGTATACTTCTTTTGAGATAAGAAAATACCGTCTTGTCTTTGCAACACCTCCAAACCTATAAAATATTGCAGCTTTCGTATATTATTCTTAGCAAATTCATTGACCATGTTCCTTCTAAATTCACTCACCAACTCTTGTGATGAGCGAGTGTAGATTATATCATCTCCATACAAACATATAACAATAAAGTCTCTGTTACCTCTTCATTTTACATACATTGTGGGTTCGTTCACACTCTTTTCATACCCATTTAAGGTAAAGAACTTATCGATATGACTGTACCACGCTCTCCGTGATTGCTTCAGCCCATAGAGTGCCTTATGCAACTTATAAACCTTATTTTCCTTTCGCGCTACTTCAAAACTAGGTGGTTATCTGCATTACCCAAATGTGGGGATCATGGGATTTATATCCTTACATAATTTACATATTCAGGTAACAAAGAATAGCAAAATTACAATAGCAAATACAAGAATATTCTGGAACTAACAAAGTCTAATATCCCCCTCAAACGGGAAGGTGGAGGCCCGAGACCAAGCTAGCATGAAAGAATTCAAACTATGGATAGGATAAGCTTTATGTGAATATATCAGCCACCTTAAGCTTCGTGAAATAGTAGTCTAGATCAATATGCTTCGCCCGTTTATGAGAGACCGAGTTTTGTGTGAGAAAAAATAGCACTTTAGTTGTCACATAGAAGGGTCGAACGATCAGACGGGAAAGCATGTAGTTCACGAAGCAAATGAGTAATGCAGATAATCTCAACAACAGTGCTAGCTATAGCACGGTACTCCAATTCGCAGCTTGAGCAGGAGACCGCCAGTTGTTTCTTCGCACTCAAGGAAACAAGATTTCCTTCAAGGAAAATGGAGTAATCATAAGTTGAACAGCGAGTGTCAACGCATCTAGCCCAGTCAGCATCAAAATACCCAACTATCAAGACAGGAGTTGGTTTGGAAAAAGTAAGACCAAATGCAAGGGTCCCTTTGATGTATCATAGTATGCTTTTGACATGCTGAAAATGTGTGGTGGTAGGGTTTTGCAGGAATTGACTGAAATGATTGACCGCATAAAAATTATTAGGTCGGGTAATTGTTAGGGTATTGCAAAGCTCCGACCAAAGACCGATAGCGTATAGGATCTTTGTAAGGTTCTTCGTTAGTAGTAAAAGACTCATTAGTAGGTAAGGGTGTGTGAACTGGTTTAGAATCAAGAAGGCCTGCCCGATCAAGCACGTGCTGCCTGTTTGAGACCATAAAGTGCTTTATTCAACCGGCAAACATGATCCGGAAAACAGGAATAAACAAATCCAGGTGGTTGTTCCATGAAAAGTTGTTCACTTTGATGACTGTGAAAAAATGCATTATTAACATCGAGTTCATGAAGTGTCCAATTATTAATGATAGCGAATGATAAGACAACCCGAATGGTGTAGGCTTTAACCACAAGACTAAACGTTTGACAATAATCCAACCCAGGAATCTGACTAAATCCTTGAGCAACAAGACAAGCTTTGTAGCGATCAATTGACCCGTTGGAACGGTACTTAGTACAAAATAGCCAATTGGACCCAATAACATTGTCGGTTTTTGGGTGAGGTACCAAAGTCCACATATTGTTGTTATGAAATGCTGCTAATTCTTTATTCATTGCATCTAACCAATAGGGCTGAAAAAAGAGAATGAGAATTAGTCTGAGCAAGATCAGCTCGATGTTTAGATTTAAATATGTCGGCTTTAGCCCGAGTGACCATAAGCGGGATGAAGTCGTATTAGAGGATGTGACCGAGTTGCAAAAAAAAGTAGAACTAGGTTCAAGGTTGGTTGGTGGGCTCATGGTTTCAACAGGTTCATTGGAGGTGTCGAGTTGGGAGCCCCAATACGTGGGTTTGTGCCACTAATGTGATCAAGCCCACTAGAGCTCTGGTGGGCTAAGGTGGATGTGGTAGCTTCAATAGTGGGTAAATTAATAGGACTAGGTTGAGAAAATGGTGGCCCAACATTAGCAGGCCATTTGTAACATAGGCCATAGTATGATATAATTGGAGACTTTTGTGGTGGGCTAATGTTTAGGGAGGGAATAAGGTTTGTTGATAAGAAGTGCTCCATAATTATGTGTAAGGGTGGAAAGAGAGTATCAGCTAGAATCATGATTTTTAAACGAAAAAGTAAGCTCACCAAATCTAGCATGTCGTGTTATATATTCTCGAGCAGTTGTAGGTTTCTAGACATTTGTACCCTTTATATTTTCAACAATATCCCATAAAGATACATGGGATACTACATGGTGCTAACTTGTGAATTGAGTAGTCCCGAAGGTATGGATATACACAGCATGCAAAGGGTTTGAAATTATTATAAACCGGTTGTCGAGAAAATAGTAACTCGAAAGATGATTTGCCATTCAAAACTTTGGTAGCAAGCCGATTAACAATGCACACAGCAGTGCTAAAGGCATCAACCCAATAAGTGGGGGGAACATTGCCATTAAAGAGCATTGCTAAACCCGTTTCTACGACATGCTGTTGCTTTCATTTAAACCGATCATTTTGTTGACGTGAATATGAACACAATTAACCAATGAAACATTCCATTTTCTTCAAATAAATTTTTTTTACATTGCCATTAAAGAGCATTGCTAAACCCGTTTCTACTCCGTTATCACTTTGAAAGACTTTAATTTTGCAAAAAAATTGAGTTTGAACCAGTTTCATAAACGTAGATAATATAGCATAAAACCTGAACTTCAACTTTAACGGGTAAAACCAAGTAAATCTAGAAAAGTAGTACACAAAAATAACATAGTACAAATTACCATCTGTCGATGTTACCGGAGATGGTCCTCACAAATCACAATCAATTAAGTCCAAGGGTTTAAGTCCTTGTTTTTCATTAGATTCAAAACATAAACGGTGCCCTTTAGACATCTAGCAAGAAGAACATAAAATCGGTTTAGGGAGAAGTGACGTCACGGACAAACAACCCAATTTACTTAAAAAACAAAATAGTGTCAAATGACATGTGTCCCAATCGCAAATTCCAAACTAAGTTCGAAAGAAGCCTTTAGTTTATTAAGAGAGTCGGCAACAAAAGCTTTTGGACCGGTATGCAAAACATAGAGATCATCTTCACAACTCCTTTGAGCCAACACTTGTTTCATGGTTCGGTCCTATATATAAAAATGAGGATGTGAAAATACAACATCCAAGTTATCGTCAGTCGTGAGTTTGCTAATGGATAACAAATTTTTCATAAGTTGTGAAACCACCAAGGTGAGGCGTTTGAAATAGTAGAGTACCCAATATGTGAAGCGGGAAGGGCATTACCGTTACCGAATGTAACCTTAGCATCCTCGACAAAAGGTGAGGAGTTTGAATTAATGTTCTTTGGGGAAGCCGCCATGTGATCAGTGGCACCTGAGTCCACATACCAATCGGGCTCAAAGTAATAACATGGCACTTGGCGTGAAAAGCCTTGGCCAAGTTAGCATTTGAGGTTGTCCTTTGAGAAGCAAAAGTGGCAATATTGGGTCACAAATTAGCATAGTCCTCATCCTTACGACACAACTGGTAGTAGGGAGGTCATCGACCACGACCACCAGAGACACCACTTTGAGAGTCACGACCCCATGACCACGAGAAGATGAGTAAAACTTGGTTTTTCGAGCGGTAAAAGCAACAAGTACGTATTCGGTGTACCATGAAGTGACCGGAGAAAAAGTTCATGGCTTTTGGCTTGAACCAATAGATCACGAAATGCTGGGGTGGCTTGGTGGCATGGATAGCGCTAGAAAAGGTCTCGAAGGAAGCTCCAAGGCCACATAAGAACCATGTAATAATTCAGATTCAACAATTGGTTGACCAACCACCGTCAATTGATTACATATGGCTTTAAACTTGCAGCTAAAGTTGGTAACTGAGGAGTTTCCCCGGACCATCTGACGGAGTTGGTCACATAAATTCTGGACCCGTTTGATTAATTGACCTGTTTCTATAGGCTGTTTCAAGTGCCAACTAGATTTGCCGGGCACAATTTCAGCCAATAATTTCAGTCATAGATTCCTTGGATAATGAGACATGTAAAGTGATAAGGAACTTTTGATCTTTGGCTAACCAAGAGATGTATAAGGGGTTGGGTCTGTATTTTTCGACCTAAACAAGTTTAGCTGCCGGAGTGACGGAGGAACCATCAACATGGGAGAAGAGGTTGAGGAACATGAGCAATGACACTATCTGATTACACCATAGAAGAGAGTTCGAGGAAGACAATTTTATCATTATCAAATGAAGACGGTATTGAGAGTGAAGGAGCCGGTTTCACGGGTGGTAGAGAAGGAAGAGGTTGTCATGTCCGGTGAATGGGGAAGGGAAACGATCAACCACAAAGGTGAAAGGGGAGGAGAATGTAAAGGGACCAAGAAGAGTTAAAGGGGAATTTAGTGGGGAATTTTAGTAGAGTAAAGGAAGGGATTGATCGGCTAATGAAACCATGTAATAAATTGTAGTTTGCATGCGCTAAATGTGGGGATCATGGGATTTATACACTTACATAATTTACATATTATATACATAAAGAATAGCAAAATTAAAATAGGAATAGGAAATACAAGAATATTCTTGAACTAAGATAACCTAATAGTTGCGAGACGTACAATTCTTCTTCTAGATACCCATTCAGGAAGTCAATTTTCACATCGAACTGGTAGACCACCCATCCATTATGAGCTGCAAGTGATAGAATAATACGAATGGTCTCAAATCGAGCAACCGGTGCAAATGACTCTTCAAAATCAATTCCAGCATCTTGAACATAACCCTTGGTGATCAACTGTGCCTTATACCTGCTCACATTCCCATTTGCATCGATATTTATTTTGAAGACCCATTTCTAGCCTATAGCTTGTTTATCATTTGAAAGATCGACCAACGTCCATGTTTTATGTTGTTCGAGTGACCCAAGCTCATCTTTTATTGCATTCATCCAATTTTTATGGACAAAAGCTTCCTTGAATGTAACTGGTTCCATTAGAGAGAGAGAGAGAGTAAATTGACATGAATATAGATCAGAGAGAGTAAATTGACATGAATATAGATCATCCATGCATTCAGTTTCTTTGTAAAGCTCATCCAACACTCTCATGTTAAGTGGTGTAGTGGTTGACGTTGAAGTTGAAGAGATACTACTAAAGGACTCACCATTATTGATGTTGGGTTGATTTACACGTGCTAATAATATCTAATTATATAATTTTAACCCTTAATTTTTTATCTAATTGATTTATATTTAGAATTTTAAAGTTTTAAGAGACCATAGGTTAAAATGATATTAGTATAACTAAACTCGAGACCAACATTGATTAAACATCTTTAGCTGAATAAAGACAAATTTAAAATGCAAATATAAAATAAAATAAATATAAATTCAACGTAAATCAATTTTGAATTAAAGTTTTATCTAAATTCATATAATTCTTATTGATTCATGTTTGTTAAACCATTGTAGGTCCATGTGGAGATGAATATAAAGTCAAACAACACAATTTAATTTTCAAGCCAAATTGAAGAATAAATTAAAAAAGAGAAAACTATAAAATCAACAAAATGGTTTGGGTCTTCTATAAGTTTGCATCGTTCAATGAAACTATAAACTAATGATAGTGGGCTCAAATTAGTGGTTTGTAAATGGGTTGCGACTTGTGAGAACCAGAAAGATCAAATTATATATTATATTACCGACGGTGAATATAACCTTTGAAAGAATTGGTCTTGAATATTAAAATATCTTAAAATTAGATCCTAGTCATTTAAACTAGGCGGTTACCACAGTTTCAAGGTGGTTTCGTGCAAATTTTTTTGGACGGTTAAAAACAACGATTCTTACACCAGATCTTCCCCACGTTCCCTTATTTTTCGCTCCTTTCCCGTTTAACCATCTCATGTAGTCCTTATATATCATTTCTTCATCTCACGTGCTTTATCTCCGCTATTGCCAAAAGATATGAGCGTGTGAAGTGGAAAATGTGCTATTCAAACCGTAACACCCCGACATGGACAAGAGGTAACAGGACAACTTAAGTCTAAATTAAAGGCTTAAATTACCAAAGTATGAAAAAGAAATAAGTTGTTAGCTTACATGGTCTAAAATAATCCTTCGCAATACTAATTCAAAGGTTCAAACTTCACAAAATAAAAGGAAATAATTTTTCATATTATTTAGATTCTAGTTTGAAGTGGCTTTGATCACACAACCTTGATAAACCCTAAATACCTGCCACAAAAACAATAAAGCAACTAAGCTATCATTTTAGTGTACAGATGCATATTGTAATGGGTAATTACATAACATCTCAGATAACATGATAAGTGGGTCACAAAATAAATTTTGAATTTAAAATTTCTTCAAGAAATATCAACAAGTACATCAGAATAAACCAAATAAATAAGGTTAAACCAACAAACGCTTAGGATTTATGATAATGAGTAGCCTACAAAACAAATATCCAAAATGCATAGCTATGATACCAGACATATCATATCTCATATCACATATTACAATCATAATGATACACTGGTCGTGACTCCGGTGCACTTCTGAATCAAAAGGCGTGTAATGTTGGATATGATAATCTTGTCATTAAAACGTAGGACTAGAACTATTACATATATGCAATGTGTATTAAACTCGAATGGGTCAATTAAGATCCATGTGACTGTCTATGAGTCACATGTGGGCCAATTTGGTAGTTATATTACCTGCTTAGAAAAAGTAGTTTAAGGCAGTTACATATGGCACCGTTTATGGCTATCGATTGGTAAGTAACTACCACAAGCCAAAGGGTATAAATACCTAGGTAAATTTTGTAAACTCATTGTTACGTGGGACGTTCTTATTCCCTGTTAATTTATAAACATAAATTTGATTATTATAATTCAAACTATTGTTGTTTAGCCTATAATAGTTCATATTAACAGTTTGACTGGTAACACTCTTAACTTTAATTTATGTTATCAAGAAAAATTCTAGTAGCATAACTTTCACATAGTTACACGTATGATCCACGCGATTTCACTCATAATGATGACTATGAATGAAATTGGGAAACATACATGTAAAACCGAGTGGTAATCAAATGTAAATCTATTATAATTATGATGGTAGGATTGTACTTAGTAAAAGAAGCAAAAGTGGGGAGAATTATTTATCAAATTATCAATATGAATTGGTCAATGAGAAGTAGTTTTACTTATTAAAATCCACTTTTTCATTTATAATTTGGTAAGGCCCTAGATTTTTACTCGCCCAAGACCCCCCCCCCCCCCCCAATGTTTGAATCGCACCTAGGGTTGAAGGATTTCTTTTTAAATACAAGGGAAACCCCTGATTACTTCATTTGTTTAGAACTACCAAAGGCACCTCATATATTCTCCATCTATAGAAATAAGTTCTCATTCTCCTCCATATTGATGAAATAGCTCTTTATAATTACCAAAACACCATTTCATTACGTAAGCAATTTCATGTTGCCTAGACATCATAACAACTGCTTGCAGCTAGGCCCTCCTGTCTTAGTAACTAGCTCCTTCCATACAATCTACCTTATATATATATATATATATATATATATATATATATATATATATACACACATATATCTATATATATATATATATATATTTATACATACATATATATGTGTGTGTACGCCTTTATGTGTGTGTGTGTGTATAGAGAGAGAGAGAGAGAGAATGGATCAAATGAAATTAATATTTATAATTGAAAACCACTGATATCTCCTCTCAACCAATTAAATATTATCTTTTAATTTTTTTCTTATTTAAAAGGTTAATAAGGTAATTTTGACAATCTAGTAATTTGGTATTTTTTAAATTCCTACTTTCTCTTCTTATGTAGTTTATTTGTTGACTAAAAATACTAATTATCTCGCTCATTAAATCAAAGAAATTAGATAAACCACAAGCTACATCGTCTCTTTTTCTAAAATCCATTTTAATGGCAGGCCTCGCCACCCCCATTATTGTTGTTTCATATACGTAACATTATTGTTACGTATGCATAAACTGTTGTAGCTTGGCAAGTTACATATATGTAACTACGTATGCAAATAAATCAAACTTGGGTTAAGTATACGTAATAAATTGATACCAAACCAATTGAACTTCGATTACGTATACGTAATGCAACTTGTCTTGATAGGAGAGATAACCAAAATGGATTGAGAGATAGGAGAGAGAAGTGTGATTAGGAGAGAGATTACGAAAATAAATCTCCGTAACATATAGTCATAGGTTTTAATTAAGGATATTTATTACCTATTATTTACAAAAATATCACTATTAACCATCAATTACGTTTAATGAAGGGTTACATTTTACTTTTACATGATTTTTAATTATAAAATTGGCTTTCTTCTATATATATTTATTCAAGCAAGAATTAACAGACAAGGTTGTAGCAATTATTATTCATTTAATTTAAGTTGTATAAAACAGAACAGAACACAAGAGAACATACGTACACATGCATATATTTATGTATAATTGGTAGGTAGGTTGATCATATATATATCATTATTATAAGTATTACAAATTGATAGGTAGGTTGATGATTATAAGTATCACACACACACATATATTTATGGAATTAGGTAATTAAATGAGGATCCGACCCACGAGCTTCAGACGGCGAAAAGCATGAATTATGAGAAAATGACCTGTGGAATGCATGAAGTCGGAGAGTACGGCTGACACGAAGGAAGAGTATAAAAAGTAGAACAAACAAATGGGTAGGGTTATGAGTGGAGTTAAGAAATAGAGAACCCATATGTGGTTGTGATGTTTTTCGTCTTTGGTCCCAAAAATAAGGATCAAGGCGGCGAGGAAGGCCAACATACCGAATGCAACGGACACGAACAAGCTCACTAGGCCAGTAACCAAGGCTAGAGGCAGACGGAACAGGAAGTGGTCTTCCGGCAAAGGAGAAGTCAGGATTCCCAAGAACAATAACAAAGACAGACAAGATGCCATCGCTGATATAGTAATGGATGTTTCGAACGCAACGAATGCAGGTTGGTCGATCATATTTGGGAGTCCCTTTTCACCGTTTCCTCCAGGTAATTGAATTGCTGATGTGAACATGACTGTGATGATTAATGTAGTTGTAATTGAGACCGCGTTAGCAGCACTTTTTATCCAATCTCGACTCTCAATCTCCAAATCCTTATGCTCCTTTTTGAATACCATTTCAGGGGTTTCTCCAAAAGAGTTTTTCTCCATGCGACCTTGAGGAAGCATGTCCTGTGCTAGCTTAAACCATTGTAACTCACGTTGCATTCGAAAAGGGGGCCATGAGGTAAGACTGGCTTTCTTGGCAGGCGCTAATCTCGCAGCAAAGTGAAGGAAATTGTTACCGCATTGGTCTTGCTGTTTCATCGCATTATGAGAGAGGCTTGTATGTTTAGCCAGGTTTGAATCAAGGATTAGGGCATACACCTTCGATGCACGGCTCTTCCAAGCAGCCTGAGCAATGTTGTGACCATCTTCGTCCACCATGAAAGCTGCCTCTGGGAACCAATGCACCATTATTTCTACAGCATCGCTTGCATCACGCCTTATAGCCTCAAGCATTGCCTCTCTATAGAAATCTCCACCCTCTGCCTTTGAAAATCTTATCAGACCACAAATAGCGTTTAACAAATCTTTAGCATCCCCCCGTTCGTCCATTCTCTCTCTCAAATCCTCCAATACTGCATCGAAACAAATTCCAACATACGTACGTACGTACAATTCAAAAGATAAGCATTTCATATTATATATATATATATATAGCTAGGACGTTACTTAATTAATTTTCTTCACTTCTTAATTATAATTCGTACATCACCTTGTAGCTTCATGCCAATTTCGATAAGCATTTTATAAGGGTATGCCAAAACTACAAAACATAAAATAAAAACAATTAAACACGGCGCATCTTATACATACATACATACATATAATGTAATGAACATTCAATAACCCACCTAGCTAGCTAGCCTTGTATGAATGAATAAGAAAATGATGCCTGTATAAACTAAATGCAACAAGACATATATATATATACCTGCTTTAAGGACCAAGTTTGCTAACTTCATACTGCTCTTCATATTTGAGGTACCTCTAGTTATGAACTCTAAAATCGGTGTCTGAAACACTAATGGAACAACTAATTATGAAGATATCATCGATCATGATATATATATATATATATATATTAATACCCATGAATGGAAATATTAACAAACTTACATTCATAAGTGATCAGTTCATTGGGTGTGAAATCAGCTGGACAGTTTTGAGCTATAGCCATCAACACAGCGCGACTCTTCAACGAATTGCATCTTTGTATAAGAGTTAGTGCTAAGTCTGAAAATGAAATTAAGATAATATATCGATCAATAATCAGTGTGTAGAAACTAAGTACATGCACTGCTCAGCTAGCTAGATGTACGTACTTACCAAAATGTCTATAAGAAATAACATTAACCAAAGTCTCGTGGCCAAAATATGTAGTATTAGCCTGCTCTATGTCTGGCGTTTGAGAGTTCATCAACAACAGACACATTTCCTTCTTCCAAGGTCGGGAAAGAATTATGTCAAGCGGAGTGCAACCTTCATTATCTTTTGCATACACTAGGTCTTGGCTTTTGTCCAACAAGATCTTAGCAGCATTTGTATACCCAAGTGAAGCGGCTAGGTGAAGGGGTGTGCTTCCATCATCATTTCGAACATCCTTTAGCGGAATATCACTTGGTAGCATATTCAACATGCTCTTTAGAAAAAAATCCGAGTTGTAGGTCACTGCTATGTGGAGAGCAGTGTTGCCGTTGATGCTGATGCGGTCCGTCATTCTAATTTTTTCCTTCTTTAAAATGCTCACCGCTTCGGGTAGCATTCCACTCTCAACAGCATGATACAACATTTGCTTATTCCTTGATATGTCTCTCTCTTCCTTCAATTTATTCATAAGATCTATGCTGGTGGAGTCATAACCTTCTTTTCTTTCTTCTTCCAGCTCTGATTTAAATTGAAGCATAAGGAGTATGGTTAGTTTATCAATTACGAGTATGATAATTACAACATAGTGTTAGATATGAAAAAATACATACAAGGGCACGGTCGCCCGTTTTAATGAGGTAACCACCAAATTGTTTACGTGTATGGTAACTTTGAATCCGAATAATAATTTATACATATTAACGTTAGCTAAGCTCGATGTATCCATATCATTTTGATTATGAACAACAACAAGAACTTATGCATGAGCTCTGCGATTACATTGCTAACATATACAGAAGAAAATAAAGTATTTGTCAACATAAATGATATATCTCATCTTGCAAAGAAGATGGTTCGCACTGTCATGTAGATACAGGTCTCAAACACACACTAAAAATGCACACACGAACAAAAACTTTTATTACTTTAAACTTTCTTACTTTCATTCAAACTTTAAAATTTTATATAAATAGGCAAAAAACAAGATATGTAAACATGGGTTAGTGCTTCTACAAAATAAACACATTACTTAACATCCACTACCTTATTATTAATACTAAATATAATTAAAATAAAAACTTGCTCTATTATTTAAACAAAATACATGACTCAAATACTAGACCTATGATGCTTGACCTATCTGAAATCAAGATTAACCCATAGGCACAAAGAAACTTATCTGGTAACCGTCAATCTATCATTTATTTGTTGAAATTAGCATTAGTTCTATCAGTTCCTACGGAAAGTGTCGGGAAATGTTTTCTGCCATGAAGCGTATGAGGAAGGATTTATGTAATCGCATGGGTAATGGCTATATGTAGCTAGGATTTTTTGCATTTGGTACATTTAGAAGGATTTGTTTCCAAAAGTTGTGATTAAAGATGTAATAGATCGGTTTCGGAAAACAAAAATCTATAGGGAACAACAATAATGAAGAAAGTGGTAATTAGCTTAATTATTACATTTAATGTATTTTTGGTATCTATTGGAAGATATTTTACTATGATATTGGTTCGTCTTTGTGTATACAATAATCAGGATGTGTTTGTTAGCCCCGGATCACATATCACATGCAACAAGAACACTCTGGAATTATGGAGACAACTTATCTTGCCTTTAAGATTACGATCATGAATGGAGTTATCATATTGAGATGTTAAGACATATCTTCCTACTCTAAGAGTAAATAAAAAAGACACGTGTTAGCATCATATTCTTTTTCATCAAATTTTTTTTGTTTCTTTATGCTATTAAGTAATTGCATTAATTACTAATAATATTATTTATATTTTTTAGATTAGAATAGTTTTTCTAATTAATTAGGAAATAAATCTTTTCATTAATGTTATTTCTAAACAAACAATTTTTATATAATAAGAAAAATTTTAAAACATCAAACGTTTTAAAAGTATGAAATATTTTAAAAATGGTGTTTTTAAAAGTAAAATTTTTAAAAACAAAAAATAATTAAATTAGAATTATAATAAGAAAGTATTAGAATTATATTTTTTAAAGCGTTTGTTTTGAGACAACATTTTTATTTTATTTATAATAAGGAATATTTCAATTATATCTTATGTTAGGATATCGTTTTATAATTAATATTATTTATTCTTTAATATTTATTTTAATCAACCCGTGTAATATACGGGTTTACTAAAGCTAGTTTAGGTAATAGAAGCTTTAGTAACTAGGATATCCTAGCTCCCTCCTCTAATGTGTGTACGTGTGTGCATAAATATACATATATACGTGTATATATATATGAGTAACTAGAATATAGTACTGACCTGCTTGTTGACCATACATAGTTTGCAGTTGATCCCATATCTGTTTGGCTGTAACATGATGCGTGTGTGGTTGGAGTTTGGATTTGAGACTATTCAAGACTGTTACGGCTGCTTGTTGGGAGAGGGAACCAAGAATCCAACCGTGAACAAGCGCGTCCAATCTGTTCCACAGCCTCCTGTGCTCATGATCACCGACGGGCCGAGGCGGAGGGCTGCTTTCATCGATGAAACCGAGCATATCATGGCTCTCTAACAGACATAGCATCTGTTTTTTCCATAAACCATACATGCACTTATCGCTTAGCTTCACAGTAACAAAGCTTTGGACAGAAACATGTGATGGAATTAGTGGATATTGGGTGGACATACTAGCTAGGTTGATGACGTATATATACTTTCTTTCTTTGTTTCAATCCCATGCAGATGGATGATTTTTTAATCGTATGTATATATAGAAGTTGCATGGGTCGTGATTCACAACACCAGGGTATGTTTCATAAGTAAGCAATATAATATTATTCCAGAGAATGACATGAGACATTGCCTTGCTTCCACTCCTTATCTAATATTCCTAGCTAAACACTTTTGTAGAAAGCTTCATCTTTATTACTTAATTGTCGTCTCATTCTCTCCTATAATACATAATTATGGCTTTGTGGAGTCTGGTTCCTTGTAACACTTTTTACTTTAGTTTATCGCTCTCCACTGCAAAACTAGATATTTGCCGGCAGGGGTAGCAAGTTTAGCGACTCAGTACTGCATTTGCAGTTGCGAATCGTTCACTACTCAGCCTCTAGTAAAATGCTGCTGCCACTATTCTAGATACCTTCAGCTACTGACATTTTTGTCACTGGATTGATCTAATATTTAGCTTATTGCTGTTGGTTCAACCCTATGTGCATAGCGATTTCAACAGCAACGGAACTACGGGAGCATGGAACTTGACAACTCAGAGTTACAAATGTAAACTTTGCCCAGGATCAATTATGCAATTAGGATGAACATTACAAATGTGCAGGGAACCCGAGAGAACACAGTGAAAGAACACGATTTACATACACACAAACACACGCTGAACTCATACACATAAATGTCATACATATTGGCTTATTATAGGTTGTGTAAGGCAATTATTCACTAACGTACCAACACCCCTCCTAGATTCCTGCTGATTTACGACGACTTTGACTTTCTGAATGTCACAGTTTAGACTGTTATGATTTACTTCTAATTAGACTAAATTAGATTAAGATTTCTTGATTAATTCTAATTCCAGCAGTACAGAATTTTCTGATGGATATCAAGCAAGAAAACAGATAGAAAAGAGCACACGATTTTGGATCTCAACCTAAGATCAAGTCTTGTATTTAATAAAAGTAGGACAAATTACAAAGACCTCTTGATCCCCTATTTATTATGCACAAATACCAATACTAACCAAACTCAAACACTAAGTGTTTGTCTTGACTAGTGTTTGTTGAAAGACAGAAAGCAAAATCCAACCTTTTACAATTGCCTCTGATCTTCTCCACAAACCCACTACTTTTTTCCTACGCCAAAACAATGTTTTCTGCCGGTGATATGAAACCAGCCATATCATGACTCTCTAAGAGACATAGCATCCACACGTCATACATCTCCCGGCCACTCAGTTTTAGGGGAATTAACATGTGACGCTCCAGAAATAGAGGGCTAGAGGATGCAGGGGTTAAGTTTATCAACATTATTTACGCAGCATCTCCTCAAGTAATCACCACTTTTGATGGTTGAGGTACAAAGTATGACAGATGGGTCGGAGCTTTGTGCTACAGCAGCATCTTTTTTTTTTTTTTTTTTTTTTTTTCTGATGGCCATCATTCCATCTTATTTGTATCTAAGCTATACATTTAATTTAAGCATATATATATATCATTCAGTAACTAAATCATCGCAGGTAATGTAATTACATTATATATAACTCATTTAACAAATATGTCCTTTAATGCCACAAAACAAGAAGCTATGATATGATAACAAGACAAGCTTCGAAATACATGGGCTGGATGATGTTCAGATTTGTGCAAAAAGGAGCTCGTTCCACGTGTCTGGAATGCCAGGTAAGCACCAATGCAAACAATCTTGCATACCTGGAGTGGCTCGGATGCTGTATCTTGAGATATGCCCTTCCTCTCTTACCTCCGATAATGCTGTTATGTCCAGAAGCTTAACATCTGTTCCCTTCACTGCCCCTGAAGCTATAGAATCACTAGACTCGTTTTGTGATACTTCCAGTGCTCCAGGGGTAGTACTGTCGCATGTACCCCCACTGTTCCAATCTCCATTAAAGAAATGCCTGGGTGAAATAGACCTGTAGAACGCCTTCAACCCTGGGTATTTTGGTAACTCACCATTCACCCACTTTACAATACTCTGAATCGTTAACTTCTTCGCACTTGCTATATCTGCTACCTTCCTGTCGGTGTTAGGTTTCCCACCCACATACATAATCCATCGGTTGGCATTAAGCTTCCCTCTGTTCCAGTGATGGCCCGTGTTAAGAACAACCACATTGAATCTGCTAATAAAACGTTGCAAAAAAGCTGGTGGGCGGTCCAGGTGCATTGCATAATAGGTGCTTCGGTTTGTGGGGTCAATTGGCTCCAAGTTACAAAGACTAGCAGACCAATAATAGAGGATTGTAGTGTTGGTAATTGGGAAGCGGTAAGCCCAGCCGTCAGGCCGAACCGATCCACGGGCTTTCACTAGACCGTATTCCTTGCCGACGTCTTCAACATCATGCCTCTCTTCGCCACCTGTGATCATGCACATTAATGATTGGAACTGCTGCCGCCCCAAAGAATCCCCTATAAATGCCAGTGTTTTGTCTTGCATTCTGCAATACATCAACACAATCAGGAAATAGAAAAATGGTAACTTGTTTTGACATGACCAAATACTTGATGATTTGGACTACCGAACCTTTTAAGGAATTTAGGCCCTGAAAAATCATCCATTTGGCAATCTTTTGGCCGCCATCTTAACTTCTCGTATGCAAAATCTGTCCGTTGTGTTAAACGGCAAGCCCACATCCCTGACAACCACTGTTTACAACCAAATCCTGAATACAGAGGCCGAGTGTCATCCCTCACCCATTTCCCTTTACCAAAGTTGCAGGCTGGAATACAAGTAAAATAAGTAAAGATGATGAATTGACCATAAATGAAAGATGACAAACTATACTGTTATCTAAAGATAATAAACTGTCATGTGTGTCCAAGATGTAACTTTACTTGTGCTATTTCCTGTGCTGGCTAGGTTCTAAATTATGAAATATAGGAAAAGAAAATAAAATGCACCTTGCTGTTCTACATTTGACATGGGCACACCAACTCCCACAGAAGAATCTTGTTTCTCAGGCGTTGTTGGGTCGGCTAACTGTTGTTTTGGTGGTTTTGAGTCGTCATATCTTCCAGATCCTTCACTAGAAACAGATTTTTTAACAACTTGGGTGGTATTTTCTGCAGCAATGAGATAGGAGTAAGCATGAAACATATGACGTGTGTGAAAAAATGTAAAGACAATTCAAACAGAAAAGTAAGAAAGTAGCTTGGTACTTTTATTTGTCATTTTTTATATTCATCAAAAATATGTTAAGAACAGCAGGTAAGAGAATTTTCTACCATGGTGCTTTTCCAGAGTAGTGCTTGAATATTTATTATCCCCTTGAATGTGCAAAGAGGGTGCCTTTATAGAACTTAATGGTGAAGCTAAACTCACGGGTCCTCCTTCATCCCCTTGAGTGTCTATAGAGGTCGTGTTTATGGAAGCTAATGGTGAAGCTAAATTCACAACTCCTTGATTCCCTAAAGAGGGTGTGTTTATGGAACTTTCTGGAGATAATATATTCACAACTCGTTCAGCTTCCCTTAAATCATCTTTTGATTCGATTTCACCGGCTGCGATCACAAGAACTTGGTAATTTAGACGAAAGGTTTCAGAACCTCAGATGCAATAGTGCATACAAAGTTGTTGTTTTTTGACTAGAAAAAAGTGCTTGTTTTAACGATGTTAATTGGTAGCAGTAGATAGAACTCTCAAGTCTTAGACTATGGGATGAATAGAGACGTGATTAATGGAAACTTATACCAAAATAAGCGATTAAATGGTTATAGTGTTGAATGCCAAGAGGAGAGATGAAGAGGTGTGAATGTGTAGGAAGACAAACCTGGAAAAAGCTGCAGCACTTGAGCATGAGAAGGGAATAAGGTAGTGAAAAGGGGGTTTTTTCCCCAAGACCAAACAATGAAAGTGGTGAAAACAACAAAGGTGAACAAAAGAGAAAGCTGTTTGGTTCTCCATTCAAGCAAGTAGCCTCCTCCTCCTCCTCCTCCTGCTGCTGCTTTCATCATTGTAAGCTTTAGTTGTTTGCTAATGGCATTAGGTTCAGATCAATATCTGCAACAACATAAAATAAAAAATAAAAAAAGAGGCTTTGAGGATCCAAATCCAATCGGATCAGGGGTGTGAACTGGCAACTAAAAAGGAATGGTAGCCGCTTTGACCTGATGGGATCTAAAGATACACGAAGGAAGAAAACGATTGAATCTAATAATAATAAGAATTGAAATTGAGGAGAAAAGCGAAAGAGTGATGGATGGATGTATGTGGAGAAAGAGTGAATGAGGAAGAAGAAGCACGCATGTAAATTGTAATATGTATGAAGGAATTACTCTACATTACATTAGATACCTGATGGACAACCACAGCAAAGCTGTACATCTTTGAATTGGAGGAGATACAAATACAAAGCGCAATCGCTCAGTCAATCCCTAATTTCACTTTGTGGATCCGATCCTTTTCCGTTCTGCATACACCATTCAAACCAAACCAAATCAAACCAAACAACCAATTCAATTCTCTTCTCTTCTCTTCTCTTCTCTTCTCTTGAAATCAAAACCCAAATCAATTCCAATAACCTACTTATAAACTCTAGATTGATGCAACTTTTTGTCCAGAAATTGTGGCTTTATTACTTTATTAATATAAATATTAATATTAATTAATTGATATATAACTGCGTTTACTAAAAATTTTAATATGTTAGAGGTTTTTTTTAATGCAGGGATGAGGATAGAAAAACTAACGGGTAACTTTGTAAAATAGCAATAAATTTTTAAAAATGTTTCAATTATATAACTCAAGTTTTAAAATTGTTTTAATTAGGTCACTCAGTTTTCATATTTTATATAAATTAAAAGCCTTAAAATATTTTTTAGCATGTTATATTAGGTAACCAAAAAAATACGTGATTTATTGCACTACTAGTTGTATTGGTCTGCAAAATATCAATACGACAAGTATTAGTTTTTACAACATGTATTGAATAGTACTGGCAATATTAGGCAGATATTACATTTTATTTTTTTTTATTACTAGATTTTGATTTTAAGATTATATTTGTTCATACTTTATGTTTTTAATACTTTATGATTTATATATGTATATAAATATTTTAGTTTGTTTTTTTTTGCTTTTATAAAAAATTTATTTACAAATTTAATATTTAATATGTATATTTATTAATGAAGTTTTTCAAGCTCCAAGATTTACTTATTTAGGGTAATACGTGCTAAAGAGAAAAAAGAAAAGATAGGATTCCTTTCCATATTTAAGTGACTTGATATATGCCTATATATCTATTTTATGTGAAACTAACCACAAATATACCATTTGAAGCACATTCCAACAATATAAGATAGTTCTACATTAGTTGCTAATTGACTAACTAGATTGGTGCATAACTGATTACTTACAAAGTCACTTAAAAATTAATAAATCAACTTTTATCAATACATCATTCATATAAATAAATAATAGCTCTTATTAATTTGTTTAATACTATTTATAATTTCACTAAACACTAAATATATATAAAACTAGGCTTGACGTGGTTTACCATTTATTCTTATAAAATGTTCATTGGATAGTATTGTTTGATGTGCGACCCTTAAAATATCATGCATATTATTAGTCACAATGACATATTTGATATTTTGCGCGTACAGATAAACAAAACCCATAATTTGGCTTAAACTAGGGACCAAAAGTTTAATCAAAACTTACTTTTAAATACTGCTCTTGATTTTTTATTCTATAACAAAATTAGCAAGCGCACAACGTACCTAAGCACCATCAATAAGACAAATTAAAAAACAATGATGTCAAGACATGTAGGTGGTGTTTGTTTTTAAAGAGGTAAAATGTCTGCAGTCTGCGGATCAGATCTGCAAACATCTGTGACAGAAGAGGTGGACCAAACCTCTGCAGTCTGCAAGAAAAATACGGTTTGTTTTTTAACGTCTGCAGATTATTAAAATAAACTAGTGGTGGTGTACGGATGGTGGTGATGGTGGTGGACGGTGGGTGGTGGTGGTGGTGGGTGGTGGCGGACGGTGGCTCGTGGCGGAGGTGGCTGGTGGCGGAGGTGGACGGTGGTGGCAGCGGACGGTGGTGGCAGCGGACGGTGGTGGTGGCGGACCGTGGTGGTGGCGGACGGTTTGAGGGGGACGGGGGTGGCGGCGGACGGTGGCTGGTGGCGGAGGTGGATGGTGGTGGCAGCGGCCGGTGGTGGTGGTGGTGGGTGTTGGTTGGTGTTAGTGTTTAAGAAGAGGTCTGCAGAACTTAGAAGTGGCTGGACCAAGTCTGCACCAAAAAGAGGTCGCGCAGACATTTTTTAATAAAATGTCTTCAAAAAAACAAACAGTCCGCAGATGACAATATCTGCACGTGGTCTGCGCGGCGCAGACAAAAGAGCCTGCGCAGACATTTTTCAGAAAAACAAACACCCCCGTCGTTAACGTGATTTTAGAAAAATAAACACGTAATTTAAGTTTATCATCTTTCATTGTTAGTTTATAGGGCTGATATAATGTGACATCTTATCAGGGCCGGCCCTGGGTGCGTCGGGTGGGTGACCGCCCAGGCCCGAAATTTTTAAAAAATTTGTATTACATATATAAATATATAAAGTTTACGGCACAAAGTGTTTTTTTCGTGCAAAGGGTACGAATCAACAAAAATCATCGATCTAATATATGAACGGTTTATATTTAAGATAGAATAATCGCGCAATTATGTTCCTGGAGGGAGATAATTGGTAATAGCATACAATTGTTTAATTTTTTTTAACTTTCTCCTGTTTTTTTAAACACGTGTAATTTTTTCATATGACGTTATTTTTTACAAAAAAATACACCATAAAAACAAGCATTTTACCCTTTTTTAATATAAGTATAGTATTGACATACTTTTGTTTAAAGAAACAACATTTTTTAATAAAACGTCTATACCTTGTGCGTATAACTTGCGTGATTATTCACTGCGTAATTATCATATAACTTGCGTAATTATCAATATAACTTGCGTGATTATTTTTTATAACTGAGTAATTTTTCTTTGCATAATAATAGATATAACTTACGTAATTATGAATATAGCTTGCGTAATTATGCAACTTTTATGCGTAATTGTAAAAATTACGAAACTACCCCTACGTTAAAAAACACGTGTCACACTCTGGTGACTTCGTACGCTTCGCACGAAAATTATACTTTGTATAGTAACCGGCTCCTATATATATATATATATATATATATATATATATATATATATATTAAAAAAAGCTATAAACTATTAATAAACTTATTAAAAAGACCCAATAACATTTTTATTATTTAACCTATATAACCTTACCTTAAAGCTCATTAATTTTAAATAGATTAACCCAATACCATTTACTCAATCTAAACTTATTTTAATATGAAAAATTGATCGAGAGCTTTGTTCGAAAATGCTAAGAGAACTTCCAAATTTGTTTAAGTAAATAAATAAAATTATTTTGATGTAATACTTTCGTATTGTTTATTGTTATAACAATTATCTTCGTATTATAATTTTTTATATACAAGTTATTCGATTTTGACTTTTTTTATACGTCGTATTACAGGGGCGCTCAATTTGTTCTCGTCCTGGGCCCAAGGTCTCTTGAGAATTCTCGGAACATGCCCTGCATCTTATGTTAAATGGGGTAACACGACACGATTAACATCAGTATTAAATCCGAACACAACACATTTAACTAAAAGTGTCATTTACTTGCACACTAACACTACTATGCATAGTAATCAGGTTACATTGCATGACAAATTTAAAATGAATAAATATCACCAATTTAGTAAATAAATAACATAACGTGATCTTTTTAACACATTTAACAAATATCAAGAAATAATAGTGTGATAAGGTAATAGTCAAGAAAATTTTCAATCCATAGAGGCCTTAAAGAAAAAGTAATGTATTTCACTTATGGTCCATGAACTAAGGTTAGATTATAGTTTTGATCTAACATTTTTGGAAATTACACTTTTAGTTTCAGTTGTTCACTCAATCATAAAATGTTTGATCCAAGGCAATAAGTGGTGTGAAACGTAAAAGTTAAAAAAAAACAGATAACAACTGTCAAGCCGTTCTTTTTCATAAACGCTATGCTAGCACACTTCTATTTTCTTACTTGCATAAACTTTGATAGTCACAAACCCATTCCAAATTTGTTTCTATGATATTGCAAGATGTGTGTAGTGGATTTGTAATCATATGTCAAATAATCTAAGAGTCATGTATCATTTCAAATTGAAATAATTCAGTGGTTTAATTAAAACCTTTCAACCGTATAAAACTTAAAATGGATCGAGAACAAGTATGCATGTATGTATACATTTCATGAACCTCTAATCTTGACCATAAAAACTAATCTCACACATCAGGGGTTAGGGGCCAAAAACTACTGCCATTAGGAAGTTATTTTTCAAATTCGAATTCGCATATAATTGCGCCAATTATCCAAATATACATGAGAATATTTTGGATGTTAAAATTCTAGTTTGATCTAAACCATAGGGACAAAAATGTATTTTACTCTTTATTTTATTTATCACTCATGACTTCTATTATATTATAAATATTAGCAAATACAAAATATATGTGGGCACCATAGATAAGAGAGGTTAAAGAAAAATGTTATCAATACATTCATTTATTTAACGTGAATTAGAAAAAACAAACACGTAATTAAGTCCATCCTCATTTAATGTTGATTTTGAGGGTTGATAAACATATTTAGTTATATTAAACGGGTTAAAAACATCATTACACAATTAACATAGATATTAAAACTAGATATGATACGTTTAACTAAATTTGTCATTATACCTATTATTACCCTATATATGAATTTACCAACCCCATGAATAGTGTTTCAGGGGTATTTCGGTAACTTCATGTTCCCTCGGCTTTTGTGTTCCATCGACTGTCGCGCTGGGCCTTTTAATGGTCGTCGTCTCCTTCGACTGATTATGCCGTCGCTTGTTGTACTTCTCGACTGTTGCGCTTCGCCTTTTAATGGTTGTCATCTGCTTCATTTGATATTGCCGACTCATTTGGCCGCCAACATGCAGGCGGTGCTTGCACCGGTGTAGGTGTCGGTGCCTGTTACCATCATGGCCTCCGCCTTGTAACATTGGCGTCGTCGCTTATGGTCGCTTATGGTCGCTATTTTGCTTTGCGGTCGCTGCAGCCGCTTGTCAGGATATGTCAGGCACTCGGCCTTCTGTTTCCAGCTGGATCGGGGAGGTGGGCTCACCGGCTGTGCCTATCCGTTTCCTCTTTGATGTGGCTAGCCGACTTGCAAGCTGTTGAGATTCCAATCGTCTGATGTTCGTTGAAATCGACACCTACTAAGGGGTTTGGACTCTTGCGACCATCGATCTGAATGTCGGGGGCTTTTGCTCCCTTGGGGACAACCGCCGCTCGGCCTCCCGTTTGCGGTTAAGGTAGAGCAGGCGGTTGTTTCATGTCTGTGAGTGTGCCGGTGGTGAAGGTTTGACGTCTATCTCTGATATCCTCTTTTTTGGCCGATTGAGGCATTAGGGTACCTAATGCGTGTGATTTTCCCTCATTTGAGGCTTTGAACCGCCGCTCGGCCTCCCGTTTGCGGTTGAGGTAGAGCAGGCGAATGTTTCAGGTCGGTGAGTGTGCCGGTGGTGATGGTTTGATGATTATCTCTGATGTCCTCTTTTCTAGCCGATTGAGGCATTAGGGTACCTAATGCGCATGTATGTCGATGATGATGAGTATCCGCTCATCTGAGACTTTTAGCACGATATTCATCTTGGATGTTGATGATTTGGGTTTTGCATATTGTTACGAAAGATGTTTATGATGATGAACTCATCTGACCTGTTGCATCCTTTGGTTGAGCTTATATTCATTTGAGTTGTTTGTTTCGTCATTACATGTGGTACTATACGGGGCTGTGATGATAACTAACGATGATATCGGTTGTTTTGGCATGGCTACCATTCAGGTTAGCAACCGCAACTGAAAGTTTTTTCTGAGCCCGATTCATCACACGTGCAAGGCGCGTGGATGAATACACACTAGTTATATTATGAAAAAAGCAAGGCTATAAATAGGAACTTTTGGGGTTTTAGACATTGGCTATGTATCTTTGATATAGATTCATGTTTGGTCCCTATGTCATGTGCATAAAGCAACTTTTTGCCTTTTGGCTTTTCACTTTCTTCCTCTGCACCCTTTCTTAGAGAGAGAAAGGTGGTTTGTGGTCTGGCCCCGTTGTTGTCGCCGCCGCCGGCCAACGCCGGCTTGTCGCCCCGGCTTCCCCTTCATCGTTCAGGGTGCCAGTCGTTGTGGTGCAGGACGCTTATTCGTCGTTTCTGTTTCAGAGGTTATTTGTGGCGATGGCGGTTGGGAGCATGGCTATGGTGGTGGTGCAGCCGCTTTCTTTCCCGAGTAACATTCTTTTCTGTAGGTTCAAAGCCGAGTGTTTTCGGATCTACTCGATTCAACCGTGGTTTATATCATTGCAACGGTTGTGGTGCCTTTTGCCGCTCTGCCTCCTGTTCTAGTTGAGGTCGGCTGGCGATTCGTTTCTAACTATCATAGGCTCCGGCCACCCTTGTTGGCATCGTTGGTGGGGAAACGATGGCGGCTTCACCTCCTGATTCCTGAGAAGCTATTCGAGTATGCATGTTTAATCGACTAGGTGATGTTGTGCAAAAGCTCATATGAGAGTTAGGGTTTCATTTAACCCTAACAGTCTGTTGGATCTATGGGTTTTTCTTGATGGCTTGTTGTTTCTCTGCTGCTTGGCGTTTTGTTTTGGGTATTTCTAATCTAAACCCTCAATCCTGGTGTTTCTATTTTGTTGTGTTCCTATGGGTTCTTGTTATTGGACGGTGATGATGGGCAAGGCGACCTTGAACCCCAATATTTTATTTTTGTCTGTGACGGTGGTGCATGTTTCGGTGTTCATAAGTCGATGATGATGACGACCCGTCATTTGAGACTGACCTTCTTCACATTCGAGCTTATGCTTACGTTGGCTATGTTATTCTACCAATGATGTTTAGTTTCTACATATTCTTGCCATGATGTTGCTGTTGGTGATGATGATGAGGGTCTATTTTCGTCTTTCCTTTGGGCTGAACTGTGTTGGATTCATGTTGTTGTTGGGAAAATCGATTTATTAATTATGGTGATGGATCTTACATCGTCTGAGACTGATCTTGAACTCATTTAACCTGATGCCACTGATGGGCATGCTGTTGTGTCAATGATGTTTAGTTCGTGCACGGTTGAGAAAATCGTTATGTCGATGATGATGAGCCTCAACTCATCTGAGACTTTGTCAGAAACCACACTTAAACCGTGCTCCGTTTCGGTTTCCAATATCGTCAATGGTGTTTACTATCACTGTGTTGTTTTCTTGTTGCTTCAATAGGAACATATTCTTTTCCATGATGAAGAGCTGTAGCTTATCTAAGACTTTGTCAAACAACTACAACTATAGCTTAATTTGTCTTTTGATGGTTAAACTATTTGCACTTTGTGATGTTTTATTATACGAGGGTTGTGATGATGCACCTAGAATAGTGTCGGTTACTTTGGCTTGTCGGTTGTTCATGGTGAGCAACCGTTACTGACTCCCGCAACTGAGCCTAATCTAAGAATTCGTTTGGCCTGTCCTCACATGCGCAACGCGCGTGGATGGACAACTATTAGTTACCTTAAATTAACACTAACACATACAAGCATAATAAATGAGTCACACGATATAGAAACTTTGGAAGGCCACCGGTCTATTCCACATAGGTTTATATACTTCCTCCAAAGGGGACCTCTTTAAATTTGAACTTTTGATGCAAGTGTGATTTGAGGATGATTGCTTGTGGAGCTATTATGGTGGCAACAAATTGACATTCAATAATAAAATAAACGACGATTGGATATGAACCGGTGTTTAGTGGGTGCTAAATTCATCTATTAGTATACTTTAGGCGATGAAGGCATTTCATTGCTAACAATGTAATTTAGAAACCAAGCATGTTACTAATAAGTGAGCATTTAAGACTAAAATGAAAATTCTAAAAATTCAGGATAAAAAAGTTAACACGGCTCATTATATGAACCAGAAATTTACAAAACTAATATTTTAGCGCGAAACGACGGTATTCTTTTACGTATCTGATTAATAAAGAAAACGATACGAATCAAGAGTTGAGTTGAAGTATGTTTCAACACCAGAGTTGAAGCCACCCTTGTTGATTAGATGTAAAACTAATATATGCAATAACCCTAGTGTGAAAAGGAAAAAAGAATTTCTTTACCAACAAAATGGTGACATTGCCAAATAAGTTATACTGGATTTTACAATTTGACCTTATCAATATTTGTTGGTGACATTCCCAAATAAGTTATACTGGATTTTACAATTTGACCTTATCAATAAGATATGGTTACATTGCTTTGCTTTGTCGAGTTTTCTTTTTCTGTTTCTTATAAATATTTTAGATGTATAGCAAATAATCATGTATGTACATATTGGAAAATTAATTAACGATGTAATACAATAGTTCAATACAATAGTTTGAAATCATAGAGAATATTTTCATGTATAAAACATTACACCATGTTAATTGAGCTGCGATTGAATAGTAAAAATAACAATTAAATATTGATAATAACAATATTTGTTTATTAATATAATATGAATAGTGAAATATTATTGTTATTGGCATTGGCTTTGCCTCTCTTGAAGGAGATTTAAACCTTGGCATTGGCGAATATTACTAACTTGGTGATACTAACAACTAACCATTAACCAGCCGTTCAAAAAAAATTACTGTTATTTATTTATTAAATTATATTTATTTTTTGAATTCATTGTTGACCTGTTAATTCTGACACGTCTCCTTCATCCTTTTAAGTTTTTAATTTTCAGTTTTACCCTTATACATTTTCTACTTATATAATAATTTCTTATGTTCGTATCGAGTTGTGTCAAATATAAAACTTTTCCGTGCATGCTTTTATTTTGAGATGATTTATATTTCGACGTTCGCCAACGTTTTGAAGTAAATGTTGTTCATAAATGAGTCGTGTCAAATATAATACGTTTTCATTCGATTGCATAATCCAAGTTAACATACGTTTCAACATATATTTAGTTTGGAAACGAGTCGGGACGATTGTAATCTATGTGTTTTTTTTAATGTACACTTTGACTTGATTTATGTTTCGAAAATAATACGTTTTCGTTCAACGGTATAACTTCGCGTTACTTTGCGGTTCGACGAGAATTTAGTCGGCGACAAGTCAAATCGATTGTTAATCTATATTTTATCACGTCGTATACAATGCCGTCGCAACGCGCGGCTGGTAAATAACTAGTTAAATTTAATAATTGGGAGGTCATTTTAAGGTGCCCACATGTGTGTGTATATACATATATATATACCCCCACCCCTACATATATATATTTAGGATAGAGAACGAATGTTAACCTTTGTTTATTGCGATAACCCATTAATCAAACTAATGGTCCACACTAGGCTACATTATCACTGTAAGTTAAAGTTACAGTGATAAACTAGTGGTTTATAATAAACGTTAAATTTTTTTTAAAAAAAATATAGCAAGACCAAACTCGAATTAAAAATATTAAAATAATCTATTTAATGGTGTAATTTGTATAAAAAATAACATCATACAAAAAAGTTAAGACGGTTTTAGAAAACATGTGAAATTTTTTTAAAAATGGAGGGAAAATTGTTACATCAGTGATGTAACGCGGTGTAAAGTTACACTACAAAATCATGATTTAAGTGTTTGTTACATTATTGTTAACGGGTTATCCCAATAAAGGTGGTTTAACAACCGTTACTTCCCTTATATATATACATATATATAGGAGAGGGAGCAAATGAAAACTATGCTTATAATTAAAAATCATGAAAACCACCACTACACAATCTCATAGTTGATAATTGATTTAACCTTTTAATTGTTTAAAGTATATTTGATTAAACTTCATTCTTATTTTTTTAGCTCATTATATATTTTTTAGTTTAAACTCCAAGAAACGACAAAAATGATGAAACGACCTACGTATACGTAACTTGTATGAGTTATATGTACACAACTCGTAGTTGTACACTTGTTAACACGTATTTACATATACATAACCCCTACATATACGTAACTCTTTGTTGTACACTTTGTAATACGTACTTATATATATGTAACCCATAGTTTTCATGGTTTTCATTTATAACATGGTTTTCAAGGGATCTCTTATATATATATATATATATATACACACACATGTATATATATATGGGGAATTACAACAAAGTAAAAAAGTTAAAAAGTATTACCATCTTTTGTCAAAGAACCCGTGTGGGGCTGTTGCATGTGACAATAGAACTCTTTTACTTGTACAATTCGTTTAAGTATTTGTATATTACTCTTGAACTATTTGTGAAATGTATAGTATATAATATAATGTGCCATTTTATCATCTTACTTTAGTGAAACTTTATGTAATTTGTGATAAACTAATGGTGTGTTTTATGTTATGTTAATCTTGGGTAAACTTTTGATGGGTAGCATCTATATTTGAACGGGGAGTTATAAACTTATGAGTTGTAATTGTGAATTTCATACAAGGTTGAAAAACATATGAACTAACTTTTATTTGTGAAACCTGTCTTTATAATAAATCCATAGCTAATGAACTATAAATGATTATTAGAAATCATATCATTTTAACTCTCTGATCATTTGTGGTTTCCCTTTTATTAGTCTGATAAATCTACAGTAATTGTTATGATTTTTTAAAATTTATGGTATGTTGGAAAGTAACATGATCAACTCTCTTTCTAACATTAAGTTATGTTTTAGAAATCGTATGTTGAAAGGATACACAAGTATTACCTACATTATTAGTGGCTTGGAGGATTAGCTTTGTAAGTTACTCGATGATAGTAGAGCTAGCAGATGAGAAATACGCGTTGGCTCATGTTTATAAGCAATAACATAACTATTTTAACTTATATAATTGAGTTAAGTTCAATTTTACTCTTTGAGGTTTGTTAATAATAACTATTTTTCTTCAAAAGATTAAAAACATCAATATACCTCTAAAAGTTTCATAAATATTGTTTCAATTTTAATCCAAAAGTTTCATTAGTTATTTTAATTTTATCCAAAATAATATAACTTATGGAGTGAAATTTAAACAACATAAGAAACTTTTGGAGGTAAATTATTGTTTTTAATTTTTTCAAGGAAAATGGTTACTTTAGTTAAACCTTAAGGAGTAAAACTGAAATTAACTCTATATAATTAATCATACCACGTAATTCATCACAGTTACATAAGTATAATTTAAGTTATAATGATAGCCTTGCTTCACTTAAAGAATTACCAAAACTCTCAATCTATCTTTATTTATTATTATCTATTTAAATTATCATTTTCTAAATCAAAACCTAAATCTGATAGTTAATTATAAGGGTTGTTGAGTAGGCTTAGTGTGTCCACGAACTGATACTTATTTCTTACCAATACTATATTACCACACGACAGATACACTTGACTTTTGTGTGTTTAGTTTAGTATAAGTAATAACCATTTAAAACTGAAATTGTGCGAAAAACATTTATCAAAACATATATACTATTTGCACACACCAACATGCCTATATAAATTGATACGATGTATGTTTGGTAGGGGGTGTTTACATATCGGTCCAGTCTGGTTAAGAGTTCTAAGCAAACCGATGTTTAGATGGTTTTATATAAACGTAAACCAAACCGGCCTACAGTTTAGCAGTTAAGTTTTGACAGTTTAACAATTTATACGGTTTAGTTTTGATGGTTCAATAATTTATATGGTCAGTTTTGACGGCTTATATTTTTTTCTATCTACTATTTATTGTGTAAGTTTTAATTCCCCGTAAAAAGTAATACACCTATATAACGTTAAAGAGTATGGACCTTAGGGGAGGGTTTAAATAAAAACTTATTTTTTTGTGAAAACTTTAAAACATAATGTGAGACATAAGTTTTCAATGACAAAAGTGTAAATAACAAAAACATAGTAAAAATTATAAATAGACAAAATTAACATAAAAAATTTTTCTATAAAAAGAAATGTTTCCCTCGATCATAAAAAATAAAAAAATTATAAAAAAAACTTGTCTTTTGACCAATTTCGATTTACACATGTGTAACGGCTAATTTACACACACGTAAATAATAGGTGGAAGATTTTTTTAAGTATCTTGATATGGTACGAGTTGGAAATATAAAAAACTTTTGAATTTTATGGTCGTGAAAAAAAAAATTATAAGTTTAAATGTATGGCTGAGAATGATTCTTATAATTCTGAAAAAAAATTCTCAAGATAACCCTAGTATTAACCTTATTAGTATAAATTTGTATTAGTAAAAATCTTAAGTTTGAGCCGTTCAAAGATAAATACATCTTGCTGTTGATGACATGGTCTAAAAGCAATAGCATATTTTAGCTGCAACCTACCCATTTGAATTTAAGCTATTAGAAGCTAACCTATTAAGCTATTTACATACCCAAATTGTATATATGTATGTAGATAAATTTTGAATGTATATTTTATAATAACAGTAGACACCCGTAACACCCGTATAATACACGATCAGTTTCGTGTTCCAAACCGCAAAGTAGCCACATGTATGCATTCTGAATGGTTTGGTTTATACAGTTGGAATGTACGTATTTAAACCGGTCAAACCGGCCATCAAGGATTCGATTGGGCTAATTTCGACGGGTTGGATGGTTTATAAACTTCACTACTGTTTAGTATCAATTTATTTTCAGGTAAAGAAATTCAAACTTTTTGCCGTTTGGTAAAATAATCCTATAGTTTCAATTTGGCTTTTCTAGTACTTGTAGTTTCATTTTCGTTTATTTATCTGGATGCTGTTAATAACGCAAGAAATCTCTCATTAACAACGAAACATGACGATTATAAGACGTGCAAGCGGGTACATAGTTACTAAGAAAGTGGACGAGATAGGCACGTAGACCAATGAGATACATTTACAATATACAAATATTTGTTTCCATGGAGCTTGGTCGAAGAGGGATCTCACATTTGCTGATTAAATTTTCAGTTAGGGGTTGAGAAAATATTCGGTTTCAAATATTAAAAGATTGAAGATCCGATTAGTGGTAATAGTATAGACGGATCTGAAGGGGCATCATCATATAAATATAATGGCAAGGATGGATGAGATCCCAAAATGAAAAGTGGTGGCTGAAACTAATCCATCCATATGACATGACATCATGAAATTATTTCAACTTCCAGCAAATCAATATGTAAACACCACCACAAGTAACCAACTTCATTAAAAAAAAAAAAAAAAAAGTTTCTTTCTTGGAGCCCCAGCACCAGGTTTACGATTGTTTTGTTTGTTGGGCAACATAAATTATTCACATTTGTTTATTTAGTTTTTCTTGTTTGTATTTTTATCCACACCATCTTCCTAATTTAATGTTCTTCCCCAATCCAATCGAATCCAACACCTGGCCTGGGAATTGGATCAATCTACTGGTGCAAGATTTAATGAAGACAACACCTGCCTCCATGATTCCTGCTTGCTCAGGACCCACAAAAACTCCCAATCCATGGATAATCACTATGTAAGTTTCTTCAATCAAACATTTCTCTATATCAATCAATCAATTAATCAACTGTTTCTTTTTTCAAAAGAAAAAGAATAAAAACTAATCTTCTGCAAATAATCAGGACAATGAATTCAAGACCTGACATAAAGAAACAAGAATTATCACTACACCTTCAGAAAAACTCACCACGTCAAATTACAAGCCAACCCCATCTTCGGTTTGACCGGCAACAGGCTGATCAGTTACTTGCTCCAAACAAGAAACATGACTTTGGGCAGTTTGTAGCCCGTGAAGCCCTACTTGATGAAGAATTTTGGGTAATTGTCTGCAAATTTAATAAAATATTCTCTCTTATTGCACTTCTTCAAGTTTTAGTGGTCTCTGTTATCTGATAATGTGTGGCAGACAGCAGCATGGCTAAGAGCAGAAACCCACTGGGAAAATAGGACAGATGATAGGTATGTCATACGTGCACGCTTTAATCAGAGGTTTTGTGCCAGGTTAAATTGTTATACTAATGTGTTCAGATGAAACTTAAAAATATAGACAATGGAAGAGATGAATTTCTCACACTATATGTTATAATGTGTTCTGATCAAACTTAATAATATAGATGAATGGGAGAGATGAATGCAACTAATACTAAACTTTTGTCATAAATACAGATTTGCTGACAGCTACAAAAAGAAATTTACAGAGCAGGTAGGATGATTATGGCAATACTTATTTATCCTGTATCTGAACCACTGAGAATAAATATCCCTTCATTTCCATTTGATTAGGAGTTTAATGCACTAAAACGCCAGTCTGAAACAAAACTTGGACAAAAAAGTATCTGCATTGTCACGGTATAAGCTTTAGCCCAATATCATATTACTACCCTTTGCTTATTTCTGAAGATTATTCCATCAACAAAAAACTTCAAACCTTGGTTAGGTTAAGAAAGAACACAGGAATGAGAGACATACTGTTTTAAAGAGTGTAGTTGGAACACTTGATGTCAGCATTCGGCCCTTCTTACATGGAGAGACCTTTCCAGGGGTAGATCCGAAAAAAACTGTCTTAAAACCAGAATGTGAATTATAACTGCACATGAACTGACAAAATTGTTGTTGACTTTTAGGAGAAAGTCAAAGCACCTATCTTTTACAGCACAGAGAGAAAAGAGCCCAAAAGCCAATATGGTTATATTGCAAACTTATGTGTAGCCAAATCCGCACGCCGACAGGGTATTGCAAGAAACATGTTACATTTTGCCATTAATTCTGCCGTATCAGATGGTGAGATCTGCATTCAGTACAGATTTGACCATAAGTTTGGTTGATGACCAACATTTTTGTTTGGCAGGTGCGAAACGAGTGTATGTGCATGTACACAGGAACAACATAGCTGCACAAGAGTTGTACCAAAAAATAGGATTTAAGGTGGTTGACTTAGCCAGTCCTCAATTGTCACGTGATAAAATGTACTTACTTTGCTACATACCATAGCACATGAAAAAGTCACCTGGACGATATACAACTGTACATCAGTTTTCAGTTTTACCTACATTCTTGAAAGAACCTTATTGATATCAGTATGCCATCAACAAAGTTTATCTGCTTGTATGGATCGCTGACACTAATTAGTAAATATATTATGTCGTATGAAGCACAAATATAAGTTTTCTCATAATATATCACATAAACTGTAGAAAATTTTGTTCACCTAATCAAACTCTTCCCACACATTCTTTTGGCATCCATATCATCCAGTAATTTTCTCAATCTTGTAACATCCTCCCATCTACCAGCTTCAGCATATATACTAATCATAATGACATAAAAACTGACATTTTGAGGGCTGAGTTGGCAAAGCCTATGTGCCACATGTTCTGCTAGTTCAAGATTTCCATGAATTCTGCAGGCGCTAAGCAAAGCTCCCCAAACATCAACGTCTGGCGCAATCGGCATATTCTCAATGAATTCATAAGCTTCCAACAATTTACCATCACGACCAAGGAGATCAACCATCGAAGTACAATGCTCAATACTAGGACAGATAAAATAGTCTTTTGACATGCTTCTAAAATGCTTTCTCCCTTCTTCTACAAGTCCTGAATGCCTGCAAGCCGTCAAAACAGCAATGAACGTAAGACCATTTGGTCTAATTCGTTCATCTATCATCTTTGAAAAGAGCTCAATGGCTTCTTTCCCATGTCCATGAGATGCATAAGCGCTGATTATTGAAGTCCACGAGACCACACTTTTACGAGGCAAATTATTAAATACAATTGTGGCCAAATCTATACTCCCACACTTTGAGTACATATCTATAAGTGCATTTGAAACAGCAACACTGGCGTCCAAACCCTTGGTTTTGACTATCTCATGTACCCATTTACCAGCATTCAGTGCTCCTAGACCAGCGCATGCTGAAATAACACTCACCATTGTAACATTATCAAAATCTATGCCTTGTGATTGCATTATACGAAAGAGTTGGATAGCATCCTCACCAGCTTTATTTTGTTCATAAGAAGCAATCATTGCATTCCATGAAACCAGTGTTCGAATCTCCATCCGATCAAACAAGGCTCTAGCTATCTGGACATCACCGCATTTTCCATACAAGGCAATTAAACTATTAGTTAGAGAAACGTACGAGTCCACGCCGAGTTTAACTCCCAAGCCATGGATCAACATTCCAAAGTTGAAATAGTCTAAAGTGGCACAAGCAGGCAGAACGGTGACAAGGGTTACAACATTTGGTCTAGTCTCAGAAGTGAGCATCTGAAGGAAAGTCTTCAATCCCTTAAGGAAAAATCCATTCTGCACATAAGATGCAAGCATAGCGGTCCAAGTAACGACGTTTCTGACAAGTATGTAGGCAAATGCTTGTTCAGAATCACAAGTGTCCCCATTCTGGGCATACATGGTGAGCAAGGAGCTCTGAATGTACGCATCCGCATCAAAGCCATTCTTAATGACATTACAATGAACTTGTTTCCCTTCCCAGGGAGCAGAGAGCAGGCGGCATGAGCTGAGGAGGGAAGTGAAAGTGTAAGCATCTGGGGAGAACCCACTCCGATGCATGCTTCTGTAGGCGAAAAGAGCTTCTTCGCAGTGACCCAGATAGGAATAGCTTCGAATGAAGGTGTTCCAGAGGAAAGCATCTCTGTGGGGCATTGCGTCGAACACCTTGCGGGCGTATTCCATGGTGGGGGACAAAGAAAGCGCCTTGTTGATGAGTTTGGTTGATACGAGGAGACTTTTATGGGATCCATTGGTGAGGATGAGGGCATGAATTTGCTCCACTTGGGAAAGAGAGGAACACGAGTTCAACAGATGGTTGAAGTGGAATGAAGTTTCGACTTTTTTCAAGAGGGCGAATAAAGAAAGAGATGGCATCAACACACAACAAAGTTACACAACACATTAACACAACACAACAACAACTTCTACTTCTACTTCTACTTCTACTTCTACTTCTTTCAAGTTACCCAAACCAAACCAATAGCACATCTATCTATCAATGTCACCCCACCAATTCTGGCTAACGTATTTATAACTTTAAAGCTACCAAATATCCAAGTCAATTGCTGGTGCTGTTAGCTTCTACTATCAACCCAACCACAACCGATACGCATATTCATGCTAAAACAAACACCAACTTTCACCCAAATCATTCGTTTGTCTAACATGTTTATGAAAAACATCTTCTACTTATGTTATAAACTCCTCATAAACGGAATACCTTATTGTATTAAACAAAATGACCTCATGCCTTACTTATAGAATATATATTTACTTTGTTTTTTATTGTAACTAGTTCTTTTTACCCGTCGCGCGTTGCGGCGGAATCGTACGCGGCGTGATAAAATATAAACTACAATCGAACCAACTCGTTTTCAAACTATTCGTTGCAACGGCATCATACGCAGCAGACGAAGCATGGAAACGTTTTGTATTTGCTCCAAATCATTTTTTCATACAATTTACCTCAAAACGTAGAAGAACGTCGAAAAATAGCATGAAAACCTTTTATATTTGACCTGACTCGTATAGTTGTATCAACACGTACTTAAAAATTCGAACGTAATAAATTAGTACTTTTATATTTGACCTGACTCGTATAGACGTATTAACACGTACACAACAAAACCTTTTCTTAAACAAAATTGATATAGCTAGTACATTTACAATACTTGAAAGTCTAGATACTAAAATAAAAGTGACATGAAAAAAAGAAGTTAGAAATAGAAAAGCTAAAAAAAGTAAAATAAAAAACGAAATCAAAAGCATAAATTTAAAACAAAATATAGAAAAGAAAAGAATTAGAAAAAAGGAAAACAAAGAAAAAACGCAAGCCGCAAGGATCGATCACATGCCTTTTATGTTGGGTAGAAAACAAAATACCATTACACTAACAACAACTTAACTGTCAAAGCTTAGCTCAAAGTTTTATATAACAAATACAGATAACGTGTGGCGACCTATAATTGGTCACCGACCTTACCTTTTAAATGATAGTATAATTTTAAACATATCAAAAATAAACAGGTTACTTATATGCAAGCATGACTTTTCAATCAAAGAGACCAGCCCAGCCGAAGCATAACTCCCTTATTATTTATACATTATAGTCTAAAACCTGATTATTTAAATGTCTTAGTGTTAGAAAACTATTAATGACGTTATGCTTACAAAAAATCTGGCCTCGGCTCCTTCTAATTGTATTGAAAGAAGTACGATCCAAACTCGGAACAAAAAAGACCGGCTGATCACTGTTTAAACAGAAATGCGACCCACAAACAACCCAATATCATTCAAAATATAAAACCATGTTCCAAAAACAAAAGACCACCAGCCTACAATGCTTTGCCTTGGCTTGGAGGATGATACATAACTACAAAACATTCATCTCTAGCCATGTTTACAACTTGCTAGCTATTACAACATGCAGCATCTATTACAACATGCAGCACCAAACAGACACCGTGACAAAAAAAAAAAAAAATCCTTATTCTGTTGCAAGTCAAACTGACGAGTAACGTAAGGGTAAGAGATCAGGGGCCACAATGTTCTTCAATATTCGACTTTCTTGCAAACCAATAATCTTGACATTTTCATTTGAGTGTCCATTCATAAACACATTTGTAATCTGGATTAAAAAAAAAAACCCATGTAAGCAATAAAATATCAACTTATTACAAAAAAATGCATGTGTTAATTTCCAAAACTACATACCTGAGTGCACCCAAACAACTTGAGTATTTCCAGTGATAAGCAGCTATCTGCAATCAATCCTACGGCTTCATTTGTCATATCCCGACACCAAGATAAATCCAATCGTCTCAATTTTTTTGCATGTTTAGCTAGTGATAAAGCAGTGTGGTAAGCAACCTGGAAAGTTTTCATTACAAACAGAAATGCAGCAAGCACCAACATTATTCATCTCTTAACACAAAAAGGAACTAACAAATATTGCAATGTAACAGGCTTAAAGTCAAAGTAAAACATGCTAATATGATTGTTGGTACAAGGAACAAAAACAAAGCACCTTATCAACATGATTAAGAGACAGTTCTGTCAAAGGCCCTCCACAGGCTTCAAGATATGCAGCTACAGCTTCATCACTGTCAATGTTCAGATAATTATAAAGGAACCATAACCATAGCCAAACCCTGTAAATCTCATCTATAGCAAATCTATAGTTGAGGATGGGCTGTAAGCCAACCTTACTTCTATCACACTGGATAGAGAAGTTGCTTCCAAGGGGGCCCCCCAGCTCTACAATAATCCAAACTATTCTGATTAAAAAAAGAACAGAAGAAAAGGAATAAACCTGAATGCATTACGACAAAATTTCAGTGTTTGAATTGATTGACAACCATTAGCAAGATGTCCAAGGGATGTATCGGTCAATTTACACAAATTGGTCAAATCTATTGCACATAAACCAGGACAACTTTTTGCAATGGCTTTTAATGCTCTATCTGTCAATTTCCTGGTCAAATGAACATAAGAAAAGTTAATTGTAATCAATAAAATTAATCACAACCCCTGTAAAAAGAATAAGAAAATAAAATAAAACTCACGTGCAATCTGCCAAGACCAACTCCTTCATCTTATGACCTTGAACAGCCACAAATTGTGTGATGAAAGAATCATTAACAGTTTCAAACCGAGAGATGGATAACACTTCCAAGTGTTCTAGCTTAAGTAGTGCAGGAAGAATACTCTTAGCATCAAGACCAAAACACTCATCAATGAACAACTCCTTAAGCACTGATCCTAACTTATCAGCTAAGTTATTGATACCATCAGAAGTGAGCAAAGAACAGCACCCAAGATTAATGGACCTTAATGCAGATGCAGATGTAACAAGAGCATTCAGCCCAGCATCTGAAAGTCGACATGCGCCTTTTATGGATATATTAGTTAATGCAGACAACTTACTAGGTAAATGGTTCAAGGTACTATATAAAACATAGTCTGGTAAACATCTCCCACACTGATCCAGTTGTAGTACCTAAAGCCAAGAATTCAAAATAACCATTTTTAGATAACAAAAAGAAAAGAAATGGTAGTAACAAATACGCACACAAACTAATAAAAATATAAAATAATATGATGAATAATAATCTTACAGTGAGTTTACTAGCATCAATTGCTTCAAAAGTCTTTGTGAACTGGTCCTCATTTAACCATGAACAATCTTTTACTCGTATCTCAGAAGGAGACTTGCTTGCAAGCAGGTTAAAAAAATGGTGGTTCATTTTTCTCGAGTCACAAAGCGCTTGTGTAAGCTTGTGTCTAATTGCATCAGGCACACTTTCAAGTGAGGTTATTGCATCCACATTTTCAGCCATTATCTCTATACATAATTCCTCTAGAGATGGGGCCACCTTCAGGAACTGACCATGTTGGTTGTTTTTCTTGGGAATCCATATCCATGGGGTAGAGATGCTTTTCTTTTTCTGTTCAACTGGCACGCTTGAAGCTCGGTCTTTAATTATTTTCATGGCAGTCGAGAAAGGACCGGGCCAATCCTCTACATCATCATTTGCTTCCATTTGTGGTTCAAGTTCATCTTCATCTACTACATCTTCCTCTTGAACAGAGAAATGTGCAAACTTAGATGCATTCTCTTTGGCTACATTTTTAAACCTTTCCTTAGGGTCCACTTTATTGTTAGAGCCAGCTCTTTCAAAAGTTTTTTCTTCCAGGCCTACAGAATCAGCCATTGTAACGTCCATTAAACTCCCTTCATCAAGTTTCTCATGCAAATCATTTTTATCACCGAAATCTGATGATGATTTAGCCTCGTCTACTTTCCATTTCCCCTTTTCTTCTACGCTAAATCTACTCGTACCCCGTTTAGCAACACCATCATTCTCAAGATCAATATCCATTTCTTCACCATCCACAGCCACCCCTTCTTCCTCGATCACAGCACACCTTTCAGCAACTCCATTACAATCGGCCTCACTTTCTCCATCTTCTGTTTCTTTTTCTCTCGTGTTAGCAGACAGTTTTCTATCAGTAGCAAGATTGTTAACTTGAGGTTTTGAAAGCTTCTTGCCTGATCTTAGTCTTAAACATTGATTTCCCACATCACCATCTGGAACTGAATCAGAGCATGATTCTTCAACATCTAAACTTGAAACCCTTTGACTCTTAACCTTCCTCGCACTCTCTGTATCTTCTTTATCACGACCTTCTGTACCAATATCAGACACTGACACGGCATTCGTTTCAAAGCTGCCAGAAGCTTCCAATTCCAACGAAACCCTAAGACTACGAGACTCCTTTTGTACCCCATCCATGTCACGGCTCACAGCCTTTCTTTTCCCTCTAGAACGGACGCACTCAACGGCATTATTGAAACTGGAGTTGAGAGAGAGTCTGGCACTCCTTCTTAAGCCTTGATTGGAAATAGACCCCAAATCCGTACCACCCGCGGACCTCATGTTGGCTGAAGGTTGAAGGAGACTTGGGGTATTTGGATAGGATGGCTTATTGGAGGGCTCAACTAGCTTTGCGGGTGTCAATGGTTCGATTTCAACACTGGAGTTAGGTGATTGTTGATGAGTTAAAGAGGCAACTTTTCTGGACCTTAAAACCGTCATCTCTTTCAACATCGGTGTGTTGGATTGAACTGATAATGAAAAAAGCAAAGGTGGAGAGAATACTTACTTGATTGGGGAAAAACGTGTGTTGATGTTGAGATGATGATGATGATGATGATGATGATGATGATGATGATGATGATGATGATGATGATGATGATGATGATGATGATGATGCTGATGCTGATGCTGATGATGATGATGATTAGGATGGATGGATTGATGGTTAGGGCTTAGGTTTTGAAAGAGGGAAACGGAGATGCTTGTAGGGTAAGATTACGGAATTCCCGCCAAAGTCAGGTTCGTTCCACAACGTGGGCTTTTCACATCGCCCATTTCAGATACTAACTTTTAGGCCCATTCAAATGACGATCTATTTTTTAACTAGCTTACGCCTTACTACACGAGTAAAATATAAAATATATAAAAATAATTATTTAATTAGTTTTAATTTTAAAAATCATTACCACATTAAATCATATGATATTTAAACTTTAAACATTGAGTTATGATTATTAAAAATCAAATTTCAACTATTAGGATATTATTATCATCTTAAATAAAAATTTATTTATTTATAAAATATTAACAAACTTGTAAAGTTTGACTTAATTGATTTTTTACTTATATTGTTTAAAATAAAAAATAAAATTAAAATTAAGTTTAAGTTTAAAAAGTTTGACATAATTTATTTTTGTATAATATTATAGGCTTATTATGATGATAACATATGAATAAATCCTAAGTAAACACCTTATAAAAAAATAATGTGGTACCCAAGTTAGTATTTTATTAATACGCATAGATATGTGAAGGAACATCGAAGACCCAGGAGTCAAGACTCTTCAAACCAATACCCAAAATATTCAAAGTTCAAACATTTACATTTAAACACTCCTAACTAAGGCTATGTATTGTGAGATAGAATACTTTCCCAAGTTATTTTATAATATAGTTTCATGTGGCACTGACTCGATATTGACTGTAAACTTAATAGAGCACATAATCAAATAGTCTGACCCTGTTGTGGATCAGTTGATCAGAGTTTCTAATGAATTATTTCATTTATTTAGTTTTTTTTTTAAACCATCTAAATACATGAATATTAAAAAAATTGTATTAAAATATAATAGAAGACATTGCTTAATTGTTTTCGAAACAATACAAAATATTTTTTTAATAAAATGGTAGAGAAAACGTGAATGAAATGGGATAGTTTATATAAAATTGGAGATGGGTATATACAGGCAAAAAATTAAAATAAAAAAACTATTTTATTGAGTCTTAATGGCTCTTTTTTTAAGGGTTATTGGATTTTAATAATTTCAAGTTTCATTTATTGGGCGGGATTAATCCCAACTCACGAAATATTTGAATACACTCCCAACTTTAAAATTATTTTTCTTCAACGATTCCTTACTAACTGAGAGTTAACCTCTGTTAGTTTTTTTGATTAAATGGGGGCCAACATTGAGATATTTTTCAACTACACCGCCACCTAGCCTCCACCAAGTTCGTTTTTCGGTGTCTAGCCTACAACATCACCTGAAATCTACCTCGAATGAGTTAAGTGGTTTAGATTAGAAAGTGGATATTGACGGGTTTTAGGGTGCAGAAGTTACAGATTGACGAACCAGATGGTTGATTTTAAATTTTGGCTTAGTGTTTTGGCCATATAAACAGTCCACGCTATCAAAAAACTAGCAGTGTTAACTCTCAGTTATTAAAAGACCGTTAAAGGAAAATAAACTTAAAGTTGGGGGTGTCTGTAAACATTTCCTGAGTTAGGATTAATCCCGACCAATAAATAAAAGTTGGGATTATTAAAATCCAATAACACTTTTTTTAAAACACACAACCACCAACGTTCAAAACACCAGATACCATCCTCATCCCCCACCCCCACATTGCGGCACCATGTCACGGTGTACGCGACCAGGGTGACAAGCCAGGTGGCTCACGTCTTGGTTCGCGGCCACCACAACATTTAGTCTAACGACTATATAAATCTAACATGACCTATTGGTATTTTCACAAGTTGTTATAGCTTTCTATTAAAATTACATTCATGTTTTACGTGCCTCTATATATATACATATATATTTATATCTTTTTGATAATGGAATACATATGTCTATTATACTGTAAAAAGTATAAAAGATGTTACATAAAAATAAACCTGGGAGTGGAGAAACGTACATTTCAAGACCAATAAGAACATTGTGATAGTCATATAATACATTTGTAAATGTTGCTTTGAATGTAATATACTAAGACAACTATGTAATTTTTCATGCTTCTCTCACACGTCACCTTTGATTATATATTGTTGGCTACGTACAAGTAAATTATTTGATTTTTTATATTTAGTGATGTATTATTGTTTTTTAAATAAGTTAGAGAACCATTACAAAAATTCTATCGTTTGATATTACTGCGTAATTAAATATAAAAACAAGATTATTGGATTTAAAAATAAAATAATAAAATACAAATAGTATTTTTTTTATATTTTGTCTGAAAATCATAAGACGTAATTAAATTATATATTTTCGAAAGAGTTTCTATCTTTCTTTCTTTAATTTCATTTCATTCTGATTTTTCTTTTTTTATTTATTAAATTAAATAAATACTGTTTCTTGTTCTAAAATATTAGGGCTTTTTTCTAAATTGAAAATTGCAGGAAGAGGAAGAGGAGGAGGAGGAAGGTGGATCTGATTGATTCCATGAAACAGTGAAATAGACTATACTAGACCACCACATCGACAGAGTGGATCATCTTCATTGTTCAAAACCATGCCTGTTAAATGGTAAGTAATCATCATCATTTCACTCACACTCTTTTCTTTCTTCTTTTTGCTTCAATATATCTTATTCATCTGTGCGTATATGTATGGTGTTTTAGGGTTTTGCACTGGCAGCCGAATGCCGGACATACGGTCAACAGCCAAATACTGGCGGAAGTATCTCAGTGTGTGGAGAGCATCAATGGTGTCAAGGAAGGAAAATGGAAAGCTACACTCAGCTTTTACAGACCCGTTCTTAAAGGTAAATCAGAATTTCTAATCTCTCATAAATGGCCTCCTTCCTTTACAAGATATAGGCAGCTTCAAGTTCAATCGTAAATTTATCTTGTACAGTCTAAATGGTTTATCTCACACTAACCATACTCTATCTATCTACAAAAGCCAAAAGGAAGTAAGTGGCAAATTTAACTTCTTACCAGATACTGCCTTCCATGTATTTGTTATACTGCCTTCTATGTCTTTGTTATACTTTTATGACTACCACTGAAGAAAGGGAAGTTTAGTCAGGTGATAGACTACAAACAGGACAATTAGCTAGTTAAGGGGGAGCGTAAGTCTGTAAAAGTTTTGAGTTGATGGACTTTTGGCAATTTAAGTAGTATTTTAGAAACTTTCTTATTTTGCTAAAAGCTAGAAGGTAGCTCCAGTTTGTAATGAGGGACAAATTATCTTTTGGTTGGTTTGCTGGAGATTTAGCAGCATGATCAAGCGCAATAGCTGTGTTTATTTTTCTCTTGATTGTAACATAGAGGTAATCCCTCTCTTGCTTATCAGCAGCTTGCTTTTCTGACTAATAATGGGTACATTTCTATCTTCTTCCGTATGAAATACAAGGGTACAAAGTATATGTTCGTGAAACATTGATATGAAAGTCAATTCAAAGGATTGAGAAAAGTTAACTCGTGATTCCTTTTCATGTTTATTTAATTTGGAATATGTTTGTATTTCCTGTGTGTCAGTTATATAAATAAAAGGTCTAATTATTTTGTATACTATTGTTTTGCAACTGCTTCTTAGAGCAAGCAAATGCAGCAGAATTTCCACGGGATTTTTTGGGAATATCACTACCAGAGCAGCCCAATAAGTATTACTTTGTTTTAAGAGGACAACGATTGGTTGTTGAAGCAGATTCCACAATCCAAACTATAATGGAGAAACTTCAGTCCTATAAAACCAGAGTGGCACTCAATTTTGAGGTTAGCAATTTTAGTTTTGACAACATGTAAGCTTATCTATATTATAGTATTATATCATATTTAAAGTGCGCAACTGATGAAGTTGATTTTCTTATAATGTTAGGGATTTCAATATCAGCTTGGTGATTTCCAGTTGAGGGTTGGTAAAGTTGTTTCAATTCAATCTGAAAGCTTAAGGGGAATTGTTATGGAGGTATTAGAAGTTATTTTTTGAACTTTTGTTCTTTGACCCTTATATCAAAAAGAACAGTATTAAAATGAATGTCTTAATTAATTTTTGACAATGCAGATGGAGTACAAGCCCATTTCATCATGGGAAAAGTCTCACAAAATCATGGGTGAGTTCTTTGGCATATGGCAAGAAGCTTTATCCAAAAGACCACTGCCAGGTCATTTTGTACACTTGGAACCAAATTTCGCGGAGTTTGGGCTCTCCGGGCAATACACATTGCAACACACAGCTGTTCAGTATGCCACAATTATGCTTCAGATGATTGCTACTGCTCAATCAGTTAGAAACTAGAAGGGGTTTACAACAGTTATATGGTTAAACCATTAGAGTTTTATTTTATTTTATTTTATATTTGTAAAGACAAGTGTGTTGTTTTAATGTTGTAAACAGGTTGCTGATAAATTTGAGACATTTTTGAGCAAGCAATTGTGGTAGTTGATTCTAAAAACGACCAATCATCACCATTGATGTTTCAGTTGATTGCTGAAGACAAGACTGGAAAACAATATGCCGTTCATTTCATTTCTCCTCCAATTAATACTTGTAATTGTTCTTTTAAAAATTGTGAATTCAATCACATTTTTTATGATAATTCTACAAGTTCCATTTCGAAGGATAACTACATAAAATAACATGTTTTCATATATGTTATTTACCCTGAAGTACTCAAATGAACAGATATATGATTTTAACAAGTATTCGGTCAAATTTCAGGAGAATATTACGATTTATTACATTTTATTTAACTAAAAGAAGAAAGAGCATTTTATTAACCCAAATATGATATAGTACTTCTGTTTGCCTAGCTCCCTCTCCAATTCATAAAAAGGACAGCCATTCTCCCCCAATTTCAGGAGTCATCCAAGTAGAGTAGTCAAGAATTTCCTTGGAAAAAGCCTGTGTTGGATCCGTACCACCACCCGTCGCGGTTGCAGAACCCGACATCATACCATCTCTTTTCACTAGTCCATCGTTTAAGTCAAACAAATCCGTGAAATCCATACTAGAAAGACCTGATAAAGAAGAATCCCCTACCCCCATGTTCACATCAAGATCCAAACCTGATCCATTCTTATTGGGGTTTTCTTCATGATAGAATGGGAGTACAGATGGTTCTATAGATTTAGCTGGATCTTTAATCTCAAAAACATTAGATTTCGATGGCTCTACTTGTGGCTGAGGGCTAAAATATGTTGTTGAGCAGCTCACCGCCTTGGTCCTGACCACATTCGACTCATTCTTGTCCGTGTCACTCACAGATTCTCTGTCTTTCCTCTTTTTAAGGTTCTGTTCTTGAGATACATGATTGATGTGGTCATTATGACGAAGATCATGCACTTTTTTGGCGAGTGTGGTGTTCCAGTAGTTCTTTATTTCATTGTCTGTTCGCCCCGGGAGCCTCCCAGCAATAAGGGACCATCTACACCCCATAAATTAAACATCAAATTGTTTTCATGACATTCGAGAGCGGACATGAGTGTGCATGTTATAAATCATAGGGAGATTCATATATTAACGACCCAACCAACCTGTTTCCCAAGAGTTTATGAAGCCTGATGATAAGATCTTCTTCATCACATGAAATATTGCCCCTTTTGATATCTGGTTTCAAGTAATTGAGCCATCGCAGCCTGCAACTCTTTCCACACCTCATTAAACCTGCAGCAAACATCATGTAAGAAGCAAGAATATGGTGATCGAGAACATGGGAAATAGTTATATGCATACCTGCTTTGATGGGGAGCAGTCTCCATTTGCCTTCACCATGGAGAGTAATGTAGTCGGTGAGAATCTTGTCTTCTGAGGCTGTCCATGAGCCTCTATTCAACCCTGTCTTTGAACAACATGGGTTTCTCCCCATCCTTAATTCTTCACTCAATCAATCTTAGTAATAATAAAGCAGCTGGTATATGTGTGTGTATGTAATCTCTATATATACAAATATAATATGGATGCATGAGATGTTGATATATGTATTGATGAAGAGATTGAGGGAGGGGTCCCGGCCCCTCTGTAGATATATAATATAGCATTTACAAGAATGAATGTGACTGCTGATGAAACAGAGGCAGGCATCATAGGAAGTGAGATGGATAGATGATTTTGCTTAAGAGAGGTTTATGGTTTTAATGCATGCATGTGTCATGTGTCATGTGTGGGAATTCTAGACATATATGGACCTTTGTTGGTTTGCAAATATCAGTCATTTTCCAGCCTTTTCCTATTGTGTTTGCTTAATTATAACAAACCCAATCATTTGTCCCTGCTCAATAGCTCTAAGACGGACCAAGCACAGGTTTAACTCCTAAGTAAGCTAGGTTTAAAAACTTAAAATAAAGAAGCATGAAAGGAATGCGGTGGTTGGGAGAATTAATTAGGGAAGGATGAGGTTAACATTTTAGAAAAAGAAATACCCAATAAAACTTTCTATTTCTATCTTCTTGATAGCATTTTTGTGTACGTATTGTCCATACATTTATAATACCACTTGCAACTCCCTCTAATTATTATTTTTTTCCTCTCACTTAACTTTTTTATTTTTTAAAACACTAAACTTAGTTAAATTCTAAAAACGCCTTTCAATCAAAACAATATTTGAATTTTTAAGTCACTCATAATAGGAGATTACATGGCATTTTACCTTTTTACAAATTACAAGGATCATTTGAGTACTTTAATCGAAAGCAAAATAAAAGAAAAAAAAAATTTATATTTTTCGTCCTTTAGATTTTTAATAAATAAAAGGTTATATCCTTAAATTAAAAAAGTTATAGTAAACTTACTTTACATTTAAAAAAATTTAAAAAAACATAAAGCTGCATGCTCCAAAAAGAGGGAAACCTAAATCGAAATCAAAAGCGTTACTTTTACTCGGTGGATTATCTGAACAACTTCTTTCACTTCAAGACCAAATCAAATATTTCAACAAGCAAATCAAAAACTATATTAAGTGGTCAAATATATGTTATCTCTAATATCAAATGAATGAAATTAAAAACTTTAGTATGAAAAAAACCAATTAAAACTTACTTAACACCTAATCATATATATATGACCTCTGAAATTGTTATATAGAAAAAACGAATTTTTATTATATTAAATATCGTTAGTTTACATGATACAAGATATGGAAAAGAAAAAAAAAAGTAGCTATCTAAGTCGTTTTAACCGCCGTCGATCTAAAAGATCATTCATTATTTTTTAAAAAAATAATTACTTGGAAGAAATTTGTATAAACTTTGCATTTTTAAAAAAGACAATTTTATATATCTGTATGTAAACTTATAAAAGCATATCAAAAAAATATACATACAAAAATTATGTTTCTAAAATCTATTATATATCATGCTTTAGAAACTTATATTTTGGTAATGTATATCTATACTTATTAATCTATACTTATTAATAAAACAATAACTTTAGTGGCACGTGACATTCTGTTAAGCCTCTATTTTTTTCAATTCCCGCCTAAATATGTATCTGTTCTTAGTGTTAGTCTAGGTTCATTTGACTAAAAGTCAACTTATGATATAAGAGATATTTAGAGAAAATTTGAAAATTTAACCCTTAATTAAAGCACATCTATTTTTGGAAATTAAATCATACCCGATATTTCTTCTTTGTTCAAATAATTAATCAACAAAAACTGTAAAAATCATTTATGATTTTCTTCATCTATGAAATCGATTCCTTGATTGTGTGTTTTCATCAAATACTCGGTTTATATTCGAAATCTTGACAAAAGTTACGAGACTCTTTCATCGACTTCTCTCCAATTTGAAAGAATTCATGGGTATCTTTTTTTGGAAATGAAATCATACCCGATTTTAAAATATTTCTCAACCATCCCAGCTTTACGACCCTCCCGATTTGTCTTTATAAAGTCTGATGATATCGCCTTCGACAGACTTAATCAACGTTCTCATTTTGGCTTATGTTCATCAAGTTATCTTCAATAAAATGTATTTGTTTTTTGTTATATTTGAGCTTTTATCCTCTGCGATTATGATTTAACCTATCATTGTCTACAATTATGTTTTTCGATTAATATTATTTTACTTTTATTTTTTTGATTTGAACGTGATCTACTTCAACAATCCATCTGTGAAGAGGTATTACATGCTTCTAATTTTTAAACTTTTTTATTTTTTTATGTGTACCGCCATATTATTATTATTATTATTATTATGTTTGATTGGAATTCGTTTGTGCAAATTGTTTTGATGTATTTGGAAGTAATATTGAAAATCACACTTTTATTCCACGGTTGACTTTGACACATTCAAACAAAAGGATTTCTTTTAAATTTCAAAGAAGATAGTTTTTGTTAGCAGTGTGTTTTGCAATGAAAATAAACAATAGACAAGGACAATCACTATCCAAGTTGGTTTATTTTTAAGCAGGGATCATGGTCAGCTCTATGTTGTATTATCTCGAGTTAAAAGTAGACAGAGATTAAAACTATTAATATTAGATAATGATGAAAAAATCACCAACAAAACATCAAATGTTGTATACAAATAAATTTTCGGATGTTTATGAATTTGAAATAATGTTTTTCATGTTCAATTTAATTTTGTTTATTACTTATTGTTCTTATTTATAAGTTTATTTAATTCCATATTATACACTATTTAGACATATATATATTAATAAAGAAAACCTACTAATATTAGATGTACCTAATGTTAAAAATTATACATAAAAGTCAATATACAAAGTCTTATCAACAACATTGTAACTTACGAGTCTTTTTAAACAACAACAATATTTTTATATTGAACCCGTGTGTTACACGGGTCTTTAGCGTAGTTATCAATATATGATTTCTAAACGTAGATGAATAGTGGCGGGCAGCTAGACAGGAGTTGGTTAGGTGGCTATCCACGTGGCATTCCACAATTAGACCATAAGTTTCTTTTTTCCGGATATTAACATGTTTATAAATGACTAGTTTTAGTAAACTCATGTATTACACGGATTGAATAAATAAAATATTAAATATAATAAAATTTTATTAATATAAAATAATATTTTAAGATAATATATGATTAATTACATATGAGTAAAATTTTAATTAATAAAACAATAAAATCAATTTTTAAATATTTTATTTCAAAACAAACCATTTTAAAAAAATATCATTTTTAAAAATTTCCTTACAATAACTCTCAATTTTATTTTATTTTTTTGTTTATGAAAATTTTACTTTTTAAATTACTAATTTTAAAGCATTTCATGTTTTTAAAAAAAGTTTGATATTTTAGAAAACTTTCTTTTGTAGAAGTTTGTTTCTATAGAAATAATATTAATAAAAAGATATATTTTTTAATTTATTAAAAAACTATTATTATCTAAAATAATAAATAGTATTATTAGTAATTAATATAGTTATTTAATAGGAGAGAGAAGCGGAAAAATTTTGATGAGAATGAATGTGGTGTTGACACGTGACATCATAGTTACCATTTTATTAGATTAGAAAGATTTGTTTACAAATATTAAACCCAAAAATTTGGTTGTCCCAATAATAAAGGCGTGTGGCTAAACCCCATAGGCCATAACGACATGGGTTCAATCCTTGAGAAAGGGGGTTTCTTCCCAATTCTTTTAGTTTCTTTCTTTTTTATTTATTTTGTTTTCTTATCCATCTTTTTTAGTTTTATTTTATCCATTTTGTTTATGTTTCTTATGTTTTTTAATTTGTCTTATATTTTGTTGTAATGTACAAATGCGTTTTATTTTTCCCTTATTGCAGATTTTCACACTCTCATTTTATAATATACAAACACCATTATAGTTATGGAAAAAAATTACTAACTACATAGACATAGTTTAGATGATAAAACTAGAATTCTATGAAATCCCTCCTTTTTTTTTGACAAAAAGAACATGAAGAAATAGAAGTGAACAAGTTTTAATAATAAGATGTTGAGTTGGGTGGTGGTGGTGGTGTGTGATTGGGGACTAAAAAGCTGTTTTTTCCTTTCTCTTCCAATTTATTATGTTAAGGGTATCTTTGCAGAGATAAACAGATGTAGCTGCAGAAATGGTTTCTGTTTCATTCTTCCACATACAAATCATCAACAACAAAAAAACAAAACTTAAATCAACCAAAAGTTTACTACTTTCAATGCATGTGTTACAAGTCATAATACCATCTTAAAATTCTTTAAAAAAAAAAAAAAAAAAAAGAAAAAAAGAAAAAAGAAAAAAGAAAGTAAATTAGGTAAACTTCATCTATGCAGGCCTCGTCCTCTTGTGCAAAGCTTTTACATCTAATCTTGAATCCCCTTCAGATGATTTATCATCCATTGATGATTTAGAGAAATTAGATGAAAGATCAGAGTAAAGATGAACCACTCTTCTTATATTGTTGTTGAGCTCTCTAATTAACCCCACATTTCTACTCAGGTTATCAGGGATCTTTGACTCCTGATTCTGATTAATCTCATTGATCAACACTCTGTTTTGATCCAATATGTTCTCAACCTGAACAAAACTCTTTTGAAACGTCTGCAGCACTTTCCCATCTAATTCATTTCCCATCACAGGATATGCCTCACCCTCCATTAACTTTCTCATCAAAGCAGTCACAATCCTAATCCTATCAACACACAAATTGTCACACTTTGACTTTTGAAGGTGAAAACAACCCATTTCAATTATGAATTTCATACCCATAACCCATGTGTTTTCAATTTTGATGTGAAAATCTACCATGACATTAAAAGAATTTGCATGAACACACAAAATACCCATGTTTAAAAGCTTAAAAGAAAGATCTCAATGATTACAAGTTAAAAGAATACAACAAAAGGCAGACAAGAAACACATGGAAGATACACACTTTGAGCAATAAAGACAAGTTGCAGATACATATAATCATGACATTGATATGGAGATTAGATTTGGTCATATTGTTTTTGTTCACAGGGTGAAACACAAAAATGTGTGTACTTGTACAAAGAAATTGCTTAAACAAATAATCATTAAATTCTCTAATTGGGATAATACTCGAGTATTATTGAAGTAATAATTTGAGGTATGATGAGATGCAAAAAGCAGATCTCATTTCCATGAAAGGGAAAACCTTTTTTTCAAATGCACACTAGTTCACAAAAGAAGAATCACAACAACACACACACACAGAGATATGAGCAAAATTTTTCACAAGAAACATCAGAGTGCCTGTAATTTTAAAAACAGTGGATATAAAAATATTTTTTTATAAAATAAATATTAATGGGGTTTAATATGCTTGGATTCTTGAAAGTCAACAATGAGGATTGAATGTGAAAGTAAAAACAATTAAAAAAAGAAAGAAAGAAAGAAACTATAGATAAAAGCTTGCAAAATCGTAAAATAGCAAATAAAGTTGATCTATTTGAAACCCAGATAAAGAAAACGCCTTAAAACAAAAATCCAAGAAAACCCGGATGAAGATCTTGAACTGAAATTAACACTCTATCTGTGTGTGAATAGTGAAAACAATCAATTCTTTCTTAAAAACTTTGACTAATTTTGTTGTTAGTATTAACGGAAACCACAAAAAAGATTATGATTTTCAGGGATCATAATTCATAAATAATATATAAATAAAAAATACTAAGAATAAAGATAAGTTGATTGAAAAGGCGTACCTTGGATATCGGGGTGCATTATAGTCAGCAGAAGGTGGAATTGAAGAGAGGAGAATATGGAGATAGGAGATGAGAGAGAGAGAGAGTGTGAATATGTAGATTTGACAGTCACATCCCCGACCCACCCTCTTAACTCTCTCTCTATATATATATCACCACATGTATATACACACTCCATTCAAAATATATCAAGTAAATTAAATTTTGCATCCTTATATTTGTCAATTTTTATTAGTTATATCTCTGTAGTTTCAAAATCTCATTTTGCATGCCTGACGTTTTTATTTTTAACCATTTCCATCCAAATGGCTAACACCGTTACCTTTGTCTGTTAACTTGCCCCCACTTTCTCTCTTTTTTATGGGTATTTTAATCATTTGTCTCAAAAAATAAAAAAAAATTATATATATAAAAAAAATTCAAATTAAAACCCTCTTTTAAAGATTTATTTATTAAATTAATTATTTTTGATCAAGTTTTAAATAATTAATTATTAAATTAATTATTTCTTTTTCACACTTTAATATCCAAACTTTATTTAATCAAATATTATAAACTAATATTTGATAATTCCATTTCACTAATCGGCTATTATATATTTCAATCCTAATCGTTTAATCAAGTTATTCTATTTTATTCAATCAAGTTCGATAAATTAATCACTTTATTTTAAAAACCATTTGTTAAACTCAAATCACAGAAACCCTTAATTCATGACTAGTCTTCAAATCATTATTATTCTAATTTAAATACATCACCTTTAGGTTAACCATGAGGCACGTTCTAGAACTCAAATCGATCACATCTATCAAGTGAGTATTTATTGCCCATTTTATGTTTATTACTTGGGAAAATCATGTGACATATATACAAGCAATTGATATTCATTGTTATTCTATTCAAAATTCAATTCTATACATGCTATGCTATTACTTGCAATTATGTGTGCATAGTTAGATAAACTGGATGAGAACACGATCATCATGCAACCACGGTAACAATAATAGATCTATTGCTTTGACAACCCACTCCACTTGTTTATTTTTGTGGTGATTGAAACCGGAATCATACATTCTATAAGACTTCGTATGTGAACCGAGTCAATTCAGTCATTAGGGCTGATTGTGTTGGTTTGTTTTGTATGTTATACTATTACACTTTATAAGTATTGACATGGTTGTGAGAATTGAATTATTTTAATCATTTTTTAATCAATCTATATACGTATGCAAAACCTATGATTACTCACTGGTTAATTGGTTAGCTAACTCATTACTTTTTCATATGATTTCATGATTGTAGATTAGTGGACTTCTAAATGCACATTTAGGACTTTGAACTTAGACAAAATTATTATGTTTACTTGTGTTTATGTTGATTGTAATGTACTTTTTGATTAGTCTAATTCAATGAAAATAAAATTTAATATTATTTCAACTTATTTCATTCCATGTGCTATGAATAATCGATTCATATTTTGTCCGCCCCGATGATTCCGACGTTGGTTGGGGTGTGACACCACCACCAACGCATCGGCGGCGTACAAAGCACTCTTATTATACAATTTCCCCGTTTGTCTACTTTCAGTGAGAGTCACTGGCTACTTGCTCGATGAACAAACCAGTCAATTCAAGGTGTGCATGTGTCAAACCTTCTCATACACTGTTCAAGGCTACAATCTGAAATACCAATTGACCATTAACGCTGTGATTAGTAAAGATAAGCTCACTAGTTTGAAGGGTGTCAAAGTAAAGGTGTTGTTCTTCTTGTTGGATATATGTAGAGGTGAGTCGCTGAAGTTGTAAGTTAGACAGATGCATAGGGTTGTCGGCTTGAAACGAAGGTGATTGGACGTGAAATTGGGGGTGATAGATAAGAGTTTATGGGGCCTATGAGTACGGGCCACCGGTGAAGGTGGGTGGAGGGTATGATGCTGCGACAGACGATGGAGGGAAAATGATGTTAGGGTTCTTCCTTTTCTACCTCAACAGCCCTTTTGAGTCTGGCACCCAAATGATACGGTGATGGTGGTGGGGGTGGTTGGCGGTGATGGTTGGGCTGGTGGGTTGGCGGTGATGGTTGGGCTGGTGGGTGATGGTTTGGATGATGCTGGTGAGTGATGATGAGATGATGACATAAGGAAATAGATGAAATTAATAATAGGGTTAAAAGGAAATGACATAAATACCCTTAGAAGATACAAAGATTGGGGGCTCTTAACAAACTTAACTAATGACGTTAGTAATTTAAATTCAAATGGTTACATAATGAAAACGTTATGGATGCAAATAGTTAAAAATAGAAATGTCAGGTATGCAAAACAAGAGTTTGAAACTATAGGGATGCAAGTAGTTAAAATTAACAAACGTTAAAGATACAAAATGTAATTTTCTCAAATATACAGCTAGGGGCTGGTTCAAATAAAAAAAAACCATTTGCCTAAAAAACCTAAGAAGCAATATGAGATTGACACATGGCAAAATTTAAATAGAATAGAAAGGGTAATATTGTCTTTAACAATCAGCAACATATAAACAACACCAAAATTAGTTTCTTTTATTTTCTTCAATCTCTTCCTAATCTCAATTGATTTTATTCATCTCTTCTTTAGGTTTTTGATTTCATTCAATCAAAACTCAATCCAATTTTAATATAAAATCAATTTCTTCTTCTAGATCTGTGTATTCTGATAAAAAATAAATCTAATTTTAATTTTAAATCAACTTAGAACATAGGTAGTTTAATATTACATTCATTTTTTTTATTCGAAACCCACGCAGAACAACACAAAATTATGTTGTTTGACGTGAAGCAGCACAGTCTGTGCTTTTTGACGCGAAGCAGCACAGAACTGTGTTGTTTGACGCGAAGCAGCACAGAACTATGTGTTGTTTGACGCGAAGCAGCACACAACTGCGCTGTTTGACGCGAAGCAGCACACAACTGCGTTGTTTGACGCATGTTTTGACGAAATACAGCACAAACAGTTCTATGTTATTTTACCGTAAACAACACATATATTTATGGTGTTTTATATAGTCTTTTTATACTAAACAAAACAAAACATGATCTCTTACCGTAAAACAATATATAACCTAAATAATATATAAGGTGTTTTCTTATCATGAAATAACACAAAATGCACCATCTTATCATAAAACAATACAATTTTAGAATAATTTCAAGTGAATATTTAACATTAGACAACACAAAACATTATGTTTTACCCTAAACCAGAACATAACATGTTTTTTTTAACTTTAAAACAACACATAATGTGTTGTTTTACCCTACAACAGCACAAAAGAGTAAATAATGTGTTGTTTTTATCATAAAACAACATATTTTCGTAACAATGATTTTTTTATTTATAAAAATATTGCAATACTATACTTAAATTAAAGAGGATAAAACGTTTGATTTTATGGTGCGATTAATTTTAAAAAAATAATATCGTATAAAAAAGTTACGTACGTTTAAATAAAGTGGAAGAATTTGAAAAAAAATTAACAAAAGTGGCTTTCACATACTACCCTTTGAACCACTTTTATGCCTAAAAATTAATCTTAACCATTGATTAATGAAATAAATGGCTAAGATCTTTTTTTAGGCTTTTTAGGCAAATGTTTTTTTTTATTTTAACCAACCACTATACAACTATTTGTCTAAAAGTATATAAAAATAAAGAATCTACAAACACTTATAACTTCATTATTAATAAAGGCTACTTTATAATCATACTAGTATAATATACCGTGTAATACACGTGTTGAATAAATAAAATATAAAATAATTTATAATAAAATTTAAAAATTATAAATAATATTTGTAAATAAGATATGATTGAGTTATTTATATATAAGTATTTTAAGTAAAAAGCAACAATAATATCATTTTAAAATATTATTTTATAAGATTGTATTTTTTTAATTGTTTTTTAAAACATTCTGGTCTTTTTTTAATTTTATTTAAAAAAAACTAATCATCTTATAAAAGTTAGAAAAATGGTATTAAAATACTTCATATGTAAGAATTTTTTCATGTCTTATACAATTTTAAAGTGTGTTTTTCATTAAAAATCTGGTTCTTTATTTTTATGATATCTATTTTTTTTAATTTAGAAATGCTTTAAATAATATAATTAGTATATATACTAATATTATTAATTAGAAGAGAGAGTAGAGAAAATAAAAATAAAAATGCCTAATATGTTGATACGTGTCATGTAAAAACATTCTTTTATTATAGTTATAGAATTAAACAGCTTCATCATTTTGTTTTCAAATGGGTGTAGTTTTTAATATTTATCATATAATAAGCATTCAATAGCTAATGTGAAACTAATCTATTTAATTAAAACTTTTGCCGTTTAGATATAAGATTTTATATTCAAACTTAGACATAAAATAATTTACTTTAAAATAATTAAAAATAAGTGAGAGAGGTAGATTTACCGTTCAGAAGAGAGATGATAATTGTTTTCGTGACATATCTACAAGTGGTTACACGTGGCATGTTAGCGAAGGAAATGTTGGTGTGAAATTCACGGGGTATGAAGTCCTCCTTATATTGAATTGGATTTAATTCAAAATCTACTCTGAATTTCTCTTCGCTTATTATTTCCATATATCATGATTTTAAGTTTTCTAAATATTGATTCTCCAAAACACAAAGTCTATGAAAATATAAGATGAGATCCAAGTAACCGCATCAAGTTTTGGTCATGAATACTTTGTGACGTTGGATAGGGATGTTGTGTGGTTGCACGCAAATGTACAGTGGCAAAGCTTAAACTCCTTCGTAAGGGGGCGGGGTCGAAATTAATGTTTTTTAGGGGGGGCGAACTCGATTTTTATATAAAAATTGACACTACCTGGCCAAAAATTTACACTATCGGACTAAAATTTAACATCACTGGCGAAAAAACAGAGGGGGCGGCGGCCCCCCCGGCCCTTATTAAGCTTCGCCATTGCAAATGTAAATGTATAATATTACTCACATCATCTTTTTTGATTTCTTCCTTTTTGTTTTTCTTTTCTTTTCTCTGTTTTGACGATTGTAATCTTTTAGCTAGCCACCGGCCAGCTTTGATAATGTGTTGTTTTTTGTTGTCCGTTCAAATATATACTTTAAGTTAAACAATTATTTTGTATATTTATTAACCAAGGAAACATGATTTAAAATCTATACATATTAATACAATATTAATTTGCGTGTCACATGGCTTTTTTTTAAAGGGTTCACCTATGATTTATTAACGTGTTATCACCACAATAAATCTATTATTTTAAACAAACATAAATCATGCCAAACTTTTCAAACTTAATCTCAAATCTCAATTTCTATTTTAAAGAATATAAATAAAAAATTAATTAAATCAAACTTTACAAATTTGTTAATATTTTTAATTAAATAAATTTTCATTTGATATGATAATAATATTCTAATTGCCAATTTATTTTTTAAATAATCAAAATCCAACTTTTAAAGTTTACATATCATATGATTTTTAAATATTATTAATATTACATATAGTTACATTATATTATAAAGTTTTTTTTGTCTAACGTTAGATCTTTTATTTTATTTATTAATTAGATGACACTATCAACATTCTTTTTTTTTACTTTTTTTTAATATTTTATTACTTATTTAAACCGTATAATATATTGATCAGTAACCTAGTTATAAAATATAATGACATATTTGAATTTGAACGATCATTTTAATATGACTACAAATTATTACATAATATTAATTTAGCAATTGAATGAATAGTAGCGGTACACATTTTATTGCTAGATGTACAATTTATGAAAAAACCAAGATGATGAACAGTAACTAAGGACAACTCTGTCATTTCAGGTTTGTTTTAAAGGCTATTTGGGTAATTTACTTTGCTATTTATTTAAAACCATCTTCTTCTTCATTGTAGATGCAGAAATTTTTTAGAGAGAGAAATAGAAGTGTAAGAGGGAAGGAGAGGCTTCATCTCAACGACACCGTAGCACTGCCACCGGCGCGCCGCAACCGTCGCGCCTCCACCGTCACACCATCACCGCCGCTGCAACATACGATCAGCGCTTGTCACTACTACCGGCGAGGCCCACAAAGGTTAGCGATGTCAGCGGTGGTTTTGCACTCCAATCGCCTCTTTCTTTCCCGATCTACAACATGCAACAACCATTGAGTCATGATTCACCTATTAACGAGCTTATCGGGACCATAAAACTTATGGGGTTCGTTTGGGTTTTGGTGTTATGGTCAGTGGTGTGGGTGATGACGGTGAGAGGGCCATATCAGGGGGGTGATGATGGTGGTGGGGTTTATGAGGTTGAGGGGGCCGTCGCGTTGTCACGGGGGTGATGACGGTGGTGGGGGTGATGACGGTGAGGGAGTCGGTGGTGGGGGTGATGACGATGTCTAGGTTTTCGATTCATGGCTCGATTTTGTCGGTGTGAAACTATGTTGTTGATATTTGCGGGTTTTTTGAGTTCTTGCTTCTGATCTATATCTTATTTGATTTCTTTTGTTCGATTTGAAAATTCCGTGGCTGTGATGCGTAGCTGAGTCGTTTAGATGAGATCTTCAGCCATGGTTGTTATGTTTTTGTAAACCTCATTTTTTGAGGGTTTTATTATTGGCTTTGCTTACTGGTATGTTTACATCTAATCCCATTTTTGGGTATGAATGGTATTTTTGAAAATGTGGAGGCTATGATACGTTGGTGAGCCTCAAAGGCAATGATTGTCGCATGAGTTCTTTGTTGGAAATATGTGTTGTCTTAGAAACCTGCACATCAGAAAGTGGCTTTAACACAAACAATCATGCCTCCTTCACTGTCTAATCTTTATGTGACTTTGATGCGATTAAAGTGTGCCATTTATGTTCGAAAAGTTTGGTTGCAAAACGTAGCCAAGATTTTTTGGTGGTTCTATTGTTTGGATTGGTGACTGGGATAGTTTTACACAAGCAACCACACCTCTCTGATTATAAGTTTGAGTTTTATTATAGATTTACCTATGTATAAAAAACCAAGATGATTGAATAGTATAGATGGTAACATTGTCATTTCAACTACATGTGAGGTGCATATTTTCTATTTGCCCTTGCATACACGAATTGTTGTTTGGGGCATAAAAGTGTGTTGTTCACTGTCTCACTCTAAGGCAATGATGATAAAGGACTCCAGATGGTTGTTGTTATGGCGCGGCAAACATTTTGTTTGTAGCCACAATAACCTGTTTTTTCTGAGCCTCATGTTAAGTTGGATTTAGGTTGCAATGACACGTTACAAAGAGAAAGATAATGTCAAAGAAACATATTAGATGTGTTTAACGTCTTGTTATAAACTTACATATTATGTATTCGATCAACTTTTTATCAAAACGCAATTTGAGTTTAACATATGTAATTTGATTGTTAAAATTATATCAAATGGTTATTAGGAGGGTGTGGATCATAATGAAATGGATGTTAAGGTTTTGCTAGGGTATCTTAGACATCGGTTATAACGTGTTTTGGCCGCGCAACGCGCCGGGTGTTAAGACCTAGTTTATTTAACTATGTACCCGTTGACAATGAAATGATTGGTTGATTAGCTAGTTGAAATTGAAATATATAAATATGTTACTATTCTATATGATATTCATTGATTTTTCCCATGAATACATTGGAACAATCAACTTTTTGATAATCATTGTTTTTATCATCATTGTCTTCTTCCTTTTATCTGTTTCATTTGAGGAATAAAAAAATCATTACCATCAAAGGTCAAAGCCCCTTTGTTTCATTGTCTTCATCATCACAATATTCTTTATCCCACACTTAATTTGTTTCTTCATCGATCTTATTCTTTAGAGCCTGAACCTTAAATCATTTTTTTCTAACCCATAAACACGTACATATGGAGCAAGAAGGATGGCATCGTTCAATCTTCTCTACCAATATTCTAAGCAGAACCCTAAAATTAAGGAGAGGGAGGATGGTGGGTGGCAACCTAGAGCTTATTAATGGCAGCAATGTTAAGGGGTTCATAAGAGAACATGTCGTGTTTCAAACAAGCAAATAAACAATGATATTTTTGATGCCTTTGTTTTTTTTATCTCGTCCTCATTTAGATGATCGGATTCGTTAAAGACAAAAAAATCTAAATAAACATTGATACGAATTAAGGGTTACGAAGTGTACGCTAATTTAAAACTATAAAGATTTCTTGCTCTAACAAACCTTTGGTTCAAGGAGCTAGTGCTCTAGGTGGGATCCATAAGGCTAAAAGCCTTTGCAAAATGCTTATGATCCGGCTGACTAGTTGCTGGTGAAAGATTTAATCTTGATATCTTATGGGTCGAACATAGGTTTAATTAAGTATTTTATTTGGTTTTTTTTAATAGAGTAGGTATCCTTTCTTCAAAAGGTAGTTGAGTATAAATAATGGTTAAAGGGTCAAGTAATTTACATGATTTGGTTTTCCGTTCTTATGTTAATAAAGAATAGTTTGGTGTTCAATTTGTGTGTTTGTGTATGATCAAAGGGGTCTAATTTCCAACTCTCAAAGCTTCAAGAGTTGTATTTTTTTTCTCAAGAAATGAGAGCAGCCTGCGGCCCCCACCCCTTAACTGCAGGTTGAAAGATCAAAAATAAATAAAAAAATAAAAAAATAAAAAAATTTATCTCAAATCAAACTAATCATTTTCTCTAAATCAAAGTCCATCTAATAGTCAATCATTAAGATCACTGAGTAATCTAAGTGTGTTCACGAATTTACTCTCGATTCTTACCAACATTATATTGTCGCACGATATGTGCATTTTTCTTTTAAATGTGTAGTTTACTATAAATAAAAATAAAAATCATTTAAAATTAAATCTGTGCAAAAATTTCTTTAAAAATATATATACTCAAAGCACATACCACATCTTCACAAGCCATTGATTTTCTTTCAATAATTTAAAACTTAACTTGAAAAATATTATCTTCACAAGTCATTGATTTTCTTTCAACAATTTAAAACTTAACTAGAAAAATATTTGTCTAAGAATTTTTGTACCTTACTATTACATATTTAGTTACCAAATAAACTTTGGTATGATGTTTATACTATAGTAGCCTTTCTTTTTAATAGTTATTAATTCTAAAAATTTTCTTACTCATTCCATACAAATTTATATTTGGTTTTGTTCTAACTATTCTATTCTTTGCATCTTTGGATTTCTTTGTCATCCTTTCATTTCTGGGATGTCGACCTTATAAATGCATTCTCAATTACATTCCTTGTGTATTTCTTAAATACATACTACTAGAAAAAAGGGCATTTGCGACCGCCTTTTCGGTCGAAAAATGGTAGCAATTACCCTATTGCGACCGTTTTGCGACTGAAACTGTAGTGGGAAAAACACACGTCTCAATTGCCCAATTGAAACCACTTTGCGACTACCTTGCTACCACTTGTTTTGCAACCGGCCAGTTTTGCAACCGCCACCTTTTGCAACCGATTTGCGACCGCGAGCTTGCGACCAACTTGCGACCGTGAGCTTGCCTTGCAATTTGCGATCGCGAGCTTGCGACGAATTTGCAATTGCCCCCTTTTGCGACTACTTTTTGGTCGTAATGCGGTCGCAAATATTAGAAAAAAAATGTTTAAAAAAAGTAATTCGTTAAAAATTCTGTTATATTATATATAGAAATATTTTCAAATTCATATCATTACAGAGGCAAACACAAACCTAACTAAGATTTTATACCAAAGATGCTATTCAATTTCACTACAAAAATCAAATAAAAAAATTTATATATAGACAATTACATAAATTTCCATCTATAATATATAGACCTCCAAACAAGATTGCATTTGAAACCCGTTAAAATATCATCAATACTCAACTCGTAGACATGCATCTTTGTTGGATCACATTCACGTCTTTGTTGGATCACATAGCTTCAAATCCTCCTGCACATGTAGTACATAAGCCAAAAAACACAATTGTAAGTCAAACTGCATTCAACATCTTTTTTTTATAACTTAATACAATGTTCCTTAATAAAACTGGTATCCTTTTCTAAACCATTTGGGTTCCCTGCAAATTTGGCATTCACCGATATCTAAACTACAACAAGATACGCTTATAGATCTATAAAACATATAAAGATTAAAACATCTTAAATTGCATAAAAGTACATGCTAATGTGGAACAAAGCTGATGATGTTGATGAACAAGTCGACAGTTGAAGCCATAATGTTCAATTACACTTGACCTGTGCTACAATTGTTGGAACTAATAAAAGCTGCTACTGAATCCATAATGAATAAAAAAAAGGTCTACAAAAATGTTGCCATCCTCAAAAATATTGGCATCCTCAGTATTGCAAACCAATATTTTGGTTAATCAAATTATTCAAAGATGAAGGTGTTATTTAGATTTTATATGAACCCAACACTTGAAAAAGAATGAATCGAACAAATTTCATTTAGCACCAGTTTACAAATCAGATCTAACATTTGGTTAGAACAAGCTTACATTGGTTGCATAATGAACTTATTAATAGAAGGAATGCAGTAATACCGATATGGAAATGTGAAGAATGATTGGCTGCTGAATGTATTGAGCACACATCTTAACTCAATCCCCACCTCCATTTCTCATCTACCAGGTTCAATTAGTTGCTTCTTTCTTGTCCTTTTCGCTTGGTTTCTTCACCTTAGGTGGTTTTTCTACGTACAGGAGAATTGACAAAAATAACATCAGCATCAAAAGGTAACAATGCAAAGATGAAGCAATTATTTATTTACTTTTTTTTTTTTTTTGGGGGGGGGGGGCTTCAAATTGAGGGCCTGAAGTAGAACTTTACCTGTTACTAATAAAGGCTAGCAATCACTAAAGCCACCAAGAGAAATAGATATATAAAAATGCGCCTTAAACAAAGATGGTTACCCTAAAAGATCAAGCATTTCAATCTCTAACCATAGGTTAAAGAAAATATAACCACGATGGTAACCCTGAAACAAAGATGACCATAAACGCTTGTATATATAAACCCAATTTGACACATATAGACAACATATTAGTTTAGCAAGCTGATCTAACTCGATTTTGAGTTAAAATATAAAACTAAAACGTGTTATCTACCAAGTTTGATGACTTAATCATGACCTAATACTTATATTAATCAACGAAATCACAATAAGAATCGAAAAATCCTATTCATCATCAAAAACCTAGAACCATCATTGTTCTTAAAATTAAGGCTAGATTACTTACCAAACACCGATGAGCATAAATCAATGATGAAGAGTGAAGAATTCTGTCGAATGCAATGCGATTTGAGCTTCAAACTCAGTTCCTGTCGCAACCTGTAGACCTAAAGGACCAACACAGGTAAATAGTGAAACTCGTATAACAGGTACTAGAAGCGAAACAAAATCAGAAACACATCCATATCAGAAGAAAAACGAAATCAGAAACATGTACTAGTCCCCAAACATATGTGTAGATGATGATGACGATGATTCATGAATAATATGCTACTGGAAGAAATAAAACACAAACCGTATGATCAATCGCATTAAAAGTGTAGAATATTGTCGAGAGCACTCTAAGTGTTCGACGAATTGACAAACAGACAAATCGAGAACAAATTCAAGCAGAAAATCATGCATTACCTTCGAATACGACTAGCCTTCACAGACGCAGGTTGTTCTTACGAGATACTCGATCGTCTCCAAACTTATAAAGCTAGCTTCAATTCTTCTCTTGCAAATACAATAATAACAACTGATAATCAGTGATTCAGTACCAAATCTGGCAGAAAACGTATTGGATCCTTCAAATCGGCTTCATATGTACGTCATCGATGAATATTAATATTCAATTTGAAGATAATTAGTATTGTAAATAAAGCAACAGAATCAAAAACTTACCAAAACAAGTATATTGATATTCAAATGTACGTCATCGATGCTATGACATTCTCCGGGTGATGTGATCGACGAACTCCAGTGATGCTCCGGTGATGTGGGAAACTATGGTGTGCTATTAATACAACGGAAATGACTTAACGTTGTTTATTTCTTCCGTATGTGGACACGTAACAGCTTATTGGTTTTGCGACCACCACACCGGTGGCAAATCTGGAACGGTGGGTAAGGGGCAGCAAATAATAAATCTAAATAACACTAAAGTAAATTTTGTACCTGCTCTAATAAAAAAATAATTAAGATGAGATGTGTCAACATCATATTGATTCCCACTAAAATTTTTCGTTTTTATCTCCTATTAAATAACTACATTAATTACTAATAATGTTATTCAAATCTGTTTTAGATTTACAAAAGTTTTTAATAAATTATGAAAAAGATCTTATTATTAATTTTATATTTTAAAAAAATAAATTTTTATAAAATAATAAAATTTTCTAAAACATCAAAACTTTTAAATACTATAGAATTAGTTTTTTTAATAGTAACTAAAAATAATTAAAATTGAAAGTTATAATATGAAAATTTTTAAAAATGCCATTTTTTTAAAACGGTTTGTTTTGAAACAAAATGTTTAATTTTTTAGAAAAAATAAAAAAGTTTAAAAAATGATATCATTGTTTTATTATTTATACTGTTTTTACTTATATGTAATTTCAACATATCTTATCTTATATCATTTTGTAATTAATAATTTTTTATTTTTTTAATATTTTATTTATTCATCCCGTGTAATACACGGGTTTACTAAAACTAGTAACAAATATTTATCTACAAAACATCCAATGAATAGATTCAAAAAACCAGAATCGATAGAGTTTTAGTATATTATATATCAGAATGTTATTTCAACCCAAATATTATAATTGATTCGTTGATATCAGAGTAAGATAATAATAACAAGTTTAATATAAAAAGTTGATAAACATACCATGTAGTTTTGTTTACCATGTCATACGAGTCCCTAACATTACTTTATCAAATAAACAAACTGATTCAAGAAGCTTTTCATAGTTTAATATATTAAGTAGATAAACATACCTTGGAGTTTTGAGACCGTCTTGATTTCGGTCTCTAATTTTGCGACCGTCTTGATATCGGTCGCTAATTTTTGCGACCGTCTTGATTTCGGTCGCTAATTTTTGCGACCGTCTTGATATCGGTCGCTAATTTTTGCGACCGTCTTGATTTCGGTCGTTAAATTTGAGACCGTCTTGATTTTGGTCGCTAAATTTGCCACCGTCTTGATTTCGGTCGCTAATTTCGGGATCTTTATATTTCGGTCGTAAAAAGGTTGCAAATTTTGTGACCATTTTTTTCGGTCGCAAAATTTGGTAGCAATTACCAAGTTTTCTAGTAGTTATACGCTCATAGGTATCGAGGATATTTATGTTATGAAACTCACACATTTTGTACACACACATCTAGACACCTTATATTTATGGGATTATATTCTTTGTTTCATCATTTAAAAGTCATATCCTAGGTTTACCACTACCATGTATTATATTCTTTGTTTCTATCATTTAAAAGTCATATCCTAGGTTTACTACTACCATGTTCTCGTTCGTTATTTTTACACATTTTACTCATTCATCAACACACTCTGAGTGCATCGATTATTGATGAGAGAATCTAGAGTTAGTCGTTCTTTGGGGTGTAAATTTATGATACAACATGAAAATATGACATCAAACCTAACACAAAATTTACAAGTTTTAATTTAGTAAAATAGATTTGTGTTAGTTTTGGGTCTAACCAGCCAACCCATTTAGCTAGACAGGTAGGGTTGGAGTCAACCCAACGGGTTGGTAGATTGACCTATTTAACCCATTTATTATTTATTTATTTGGTTTTTATATGTTTTATGTCGTATATTAAACTTTGGGTGTTTTATTTCAAAGTTAAAACTAAAATTAGAAATTAAAATAAGATTTCATATTTAAAATACAATTATTTTATATACATTTGCATTTTTTTATTAAATAGTAATCTAAAGTATAAATATATGACAAAGTACAAAGATTAAGAGAATTTAAATTATTTGTAATTTTGAAACCACATGATTAAGATAATTTATTTATATATATATTATATACTATTAATAAAGCAATGGAATGAATAGTAAACTTTTTTTAGTTTTAAGTTTGGCCACATACTATTAATAATTGAATGGAATGAATAGTAAATAGATCAAATGAATGAATAGGAAAGTTTGATCTTTTTAAATTTGGCCACAACACTTTTTAATACTTTTGTTTTTAGCTCTACTTTATGGTTTCTTCAACATTGGCCACTAAGTCTTTAAAATTTCTATTTTATTTAAAAACTAAATAAATAGTTTTTTTTAATTAATCTTTTACTATATTTGTTTTGGTTGGAGAAATTTGTTTATTGTATGGGACAACGGGTCAATTCAAATATAATATGTTCATTTGATGATATAAATATGTCTTGACGTAAATTTATGCGCCAGGTAAAATATAATACATTTTATTCGACGGTATATACGTTTCGACTTAAATTTAGTTCAGAAACGAGTTGGGTCAAATATAATACGTTTCATTCGACGGTATAAATACGTTTTGACGTAAATTTAGTTCAGAAATGAGTCGGGTGCGATTGTAATATATACTTTATCATGTTGCATACGTTGTTGCATGTGCTTTTTTCATGTATGTTTTGGCTTGATCTATATTTCAACATAAATTTTGTTTGTAAAAGAGTCAGGTCAAATATAATGCATTCTGACATAATTTCGTTCGGAACGAGTCCGGTCGATTATAATCTATACTTTATCAAACCGTGTATGATGCCGCCGCAATGCGCGGCGGTTGAAAATCTAGTTATATATGAATTTAGAAGTTTGATGAATAGTGACATGGGGTATTTTAGGTATTTGGCTTTGTTCTTGGGTACCATAAACTTAGTTTAAAGCCATTTTGATGCTTTCAAGGGATGCTCGGTGGTGGCGGTGTGGGTGTGTTGCTGGTGGCCGACGGTGGCATATGGCCTTTCGTTTTCCGATGCCCAGATGGGGCGGTGGTGATGGCTGTTCAGCCTCTGACGGATCTTTATTTAGTGGGTCTTTGGTGGGGGTTTGTGCTTTTTGACTGAATGGTATGAGGGTTAGATGCGGTGGTGCCGGTGGCCATTTGGCCTCCGACCGTTCTCTGTCTTTAGTCGGTTAGAGACGGCCATTGTGATGGTCAATTCCCGTCTGCCACCGTCATTGTGGCCGCCCCCTTGGGGCAGCCGCCGCTCGGCCTCCCGTTTGTGGTTGAGGTAAAGCAGGCGGTCGTTCTCATGTCGGTAAGGGTGTCGGTGGTGATGGTTTGGCAGTCATGGTCGCTTGTCGTCATCTGTTTCTCCCTGATGCCCTCTTTTTCTGGCCGATTGAGGCGTTATAGTTTTCAGATCCAAACCCTTCTAGGCTTTCCTGAATGAATGTTGTTACCTGATGCACCTGAGACTTTGTTATGTTGATGATGATGAGTATTACCTCATTTGAGGCTTTGTTGTTTGATGCTTTGTTATGTCGATGATGATGAGGATTTGCTCATCTGAGACTTTTGTGTAATGTTCATCTTAGGTTTTGATGTTTGATGTTTTTTTAGGATCCATCCTCTATGTATATATACTCACGGCACACAATAATATAATTTTAAGTCTTAATTACTTATAACTAGTAAGGTAAGGAAAGTGTCAAATCATAGAGAATCAATGAAGAATGTTATTAACTAAGGAACCAGTAAAATAAACATGAATATTAATATTAAATGTTGATTTGATCTGATGATTATGAACACTAAAAATAGAATGAAAGTGATTTATAAACAGTATTCAGAAAAAAGATCACACCCTGGTTTCAAGTTTGTAAAGTTGGTTGTTTGACTTAAGTTTACCAATTTGAGACCAGTAGACATTGTTTTGTTGAATTATTTGATTTAATTAATAGTCTTAAATCGAATTATCACATTATGATAATTAACGATTTTAAACTGAATAATATTACAACTAGGTTTTCTACCTTAAATAATACCGCTATAGAAATAATAGAACAATAACACCAGTTGTTAATGATTGATACCAAGAATTGATAAGAATTAACTGACTATAAAAATTCAAAACCATATTTAATCACACAAGTAAACATGTAAATCAAGCAAATTGAAAGATTAAATCTAATCTACTTCCGTAGTCACGTAAACATTGGTTGAATAATCTACTATTACAAACCTTACACATGAGAATGATAACAAGTAAATTACGTGGAATCATCTTGATTATGTCTTCAATTCTTGATTTTATTTTTTGAAACATGAACAACGATGTAATCAGGATAATTTGGAAGGGTTTTGTCATAACTTTTCTCCCAAAAATGCCTCTAACTTGCAGATCTAAACACCATTTAAAACTAGGGAATCGAGCTTTATAAGGCAGCTTAAAATCACAAAAAAATGAATTCACGCTTTCCCTGGTGTACCCTACGCTAATATTGGCACATGCTATGCCAATATTTGAGTAGGCTATGCTGGTTTGGTGATTTTTCTTCACTCTTCTTCAATTTGCAAGTATCAATCTCATTTCTTGAGTAGTCTTAATTGTTGATCCGTAAACATGAAATATATATAAAGTAACTCTTTTCTACGCATAATTATGGTAAAAAACGCATATTAATATACAATAAATAAATAAATGGAAATTGACCACCCATCAATGTTCTCCAAGCAAGTCTACACTCGGACACCCAAAAAAGAAACTCTGAGTTTCTTGTGGGCAAAGAAGATAATATTGATTCCTATGAGAGACCGAATGTTATAAATTATACTAGAGTCACTTATATACTATCTTTTCTGTGATAGTGGACGTGTCTCATCGAGAACAATGAAGTTCAACGGGGAAAAGGGTTTTTATGACACGTTAAGCGAAGTCACACCGTTATGTTATATTTTATCCACATGAGTGATATTAAGACAAAGAATATTCCGCCTCAAATATCATCTAATGTGTTTTTCGTGCATTAGCTGTGAATTTGTAAACTCTAGGATAATTTCATAATAGATCGATCTCCTTCCATCAAACGTGAAATAAATGATTTTTGGAATGGTAAACACTCACACACATGCCAAATCGAATGAACAACAATATAAATAACAATTCTCTCCTATAACTTAAAGTTGCATCCAAAACTGAAATTTGAAAAGTGTTACAATGCAAAGCTATGGAACAACTATATATACTAAACTAGAAGTTCTCATGGAAAAACCATGTAGTCGCATCAAAATATTTTTGTGCAAGTTCTCAGGTGGTTCTTCAAGTTCTCGCACATATTGATTTTGATTTCCGAACGTCTTGATTTGACCTCTACAAAATGAGAGGAAACTCTATAGTTATGTGTGCTTAGATAGAGGTAATACAAGGATACGTTCCCGGGAAGTTTCTACGCGTGCAACCATAAAACAATGTTAGGAGCTCATTATGGATAAAACGAATAATATTGGTCGGTATGAGGGGTTGGACGTTACGGTTCATTGCCATTCTTCAGCTACATGTTATATTCTTGTGTATGTTTATGATATTATTCCTGATAGGAGCTCTTAATCTTTTGTGACAAAAGTTGTTTATCACCTTCATTTTGTTTTGAAGATTTGATAATGAACTATTCATCTTCATCATGTTTGTTTGCTTCAAAAGCCAAGCAGTTGAGCTCGGTTTTCAAATCTTTCTTAAAACCTTTAGCTTGGCTTAGTGCCTATCTATCTGATACTTTTGTGTTTATTTATTCTCGAGCTTCGATTACATGCTCAGTTTGCTTTTACATGTGTAAATTGAATTGTTTCATGTGATTCATGTCACTATGTTTCATGATAGTTTACATTTTGTCACAACAAAGCTATCTACTAGAGCTATTAGTGTGCACCAACTTAAGAGTGGTGCTGTTTACGACATAGTGATTTCGAGCAACAACCTTATTCACATTCTGTGTTCGAGTGGATGTTATTACTTTATCATAGCAATATAGCATTGTTGGAGCTTTACAATATATGGTTTCGACTCTTGTAGAGTATGCTTATGCCGCGTATGGTTTCTACAACTCCTTCCATAATTTTGTTGCTGCTGATCACTAGACAGCTTGTCATGATAATCTTTGTAGCTTCAAGACTGGCTATAGCGTTTCTCTAGCTCAACACACTATGGTCTAAAATATAAGAACTACTTATATGACTATCAATCTCGCTTTTGATCAATATACAAACAAACATCTTGAGATCAATCTGTACATATATCATTAGATATACATAAACTGTGTTGGCTCAAATTCTCAAAGTTCAGTGTCTCTAGCTACTAGTAATCAACCTAGAATATATATTCTGAAAAGGAGTTGATTTCAGCTCAAAAATGTTAAATTAATTAATATTAAGGCAGTTAATTAATTGATCTGGAGTATATATAAGAGTGAAATTAAGACGTTAATCAAAGTTAGAATGAATTGAAGCAGTGCAGAGAGAATGGAAATAATAAAAAGTATTTAGATTGATAATGAAGAAAGAAAGAGAAAGAAATACATTAGGCATGATACACAGGTAGAGAAATGGCATGAAGATGATGAGAAAGATAAGTTTGGTTAGCCACGCTTAACAGGATCGAAGTTAGAAACCCCGATGATGGCTCCGAGGATACCTCCGAGCACGATGCCACCAGCGCCAATGCTGAGCAGGAAGTTGTTGAGGGAGGGAGTGACGCCGGAGGCCGCCTGTGCCACATCCGGAACCACCATGGACGCCGTTAGAGCGGCGGCGGTCAAGGCCGTCACGGCCTTCTCCTTCATGGAGCTCTTCACCACCAGCAGCCGCTTGGGTGCGGCCAGGGCCTTGCTCGAATTCGAAGAGGAAACCACCTTCAATGGGTTGAAGAAGGAGGAGTTTGCGGGTGGGAGAGTGGTCTTGTGGGTCAACGGCATCGCCATGGAAACAGCACATGTGGAAGCCATGGAGATATATATGAGGTGGAGATCGAAGAGCTCTGAATGATTGTGTGTGTTTTTGAGTGGTGGATGAGAAATGAGCAAGGGGGATGATGGTGGTTAAGTTAAAGGATCGGAGGTGTGTTTGTAGATCGCATCATATCTGTGAGTCTGACGTGGCAACTTCTCCACTAGGTATTGCTGGATAACCTTATCTATCCGCACATCTATCATATCCCTCGTCCTTTTACATCCGAATTATCTTATTAATTTCCTACTAAGTACTAACTATGCTTATGTGGAGATTGCTTTTTCGGCAATTAGCTTAGCTCCTCATTTTTATATGGACAATTGCTTAAGCAAATACACAACTTTTTATTTCAACTACTTATTTTTCTTTATCAATTCAAATAGTAAAATTTTGGTAATCCATAGTTTATCGATCTACAGGTTTCTAAATCATAAACACTTAGTTAACCAATCATATGCATGTATGCATGTGACGTGTCATCTATACAACCACATATAGCCAACAAGATGCTGCTATGATACACGATACTTCAATTTAAAATGACATCAAGACTCCCAATGTCAAACAACCAATGATGGGAGTCTACAAGGTTGCCTTGGCCTTGCCGAGTATAATATACAACCTTTGTTGGCCTTCAGCGAAAATAAGTCTAGTACATATTTTTTTAATACCCAAAAGCCAGACTAGTTATCAAGCCCAATGAATGTTTTGTTCCCATTACCCGCCTTTAAAGCGTTTATGCCGAGTGGTAGCACGTTAACAATCACCTTTAAAGCGTTTTTCCAAGGACCCATAATGTTTTTTTACAAGGACAAAACCCTTCAGGTACAACCATGAACCGAACTTATTGCCTTTGCCCTTATAGCTTGAGGATCTTCTTTAAACCTCCACATTCACTTGACAAGGAGAGCCTAATTAGCAGCCTTGATCAACCTAATTCCTAGTATTTGTTTGGAAGTCGTCATCCGGTTTCACGAGGCCTTTCAAGGCATTCTAACATAATTTTCTACGCATTCTTTCTAGCGAAGGCAATACCTGTAAGGGAATATGAAAAATGTATAAAAAGAATACAAACGAAGAGATCCCAAGAACCGATTTAACCGACATAATTCTTCACCCCTATTGAGAATGACTTTTCTCTCCAATTGGATAGCCTTTTGTGTCTTTTTTAAAGACCGACTTCCAATTTTTACGACATTCGAGTCTAGTTTACTAAGATAGATGAACGCTAATTCCACAATTTGACAACGCAATAGAATTGCAATGTGCTTTAAGTCGTCGACATTAAGACCGGTAGCATATAACTTGCTTTTCTTGAAGTTCACTTTTAAGCCCAAAAACAGGAATTAAACATATTCTACCTAAGTTTTCCATGTTTGAAGGGGATGGTAATATAAGAGTAGAGTCCCGGATCGGTAATATAAGAACACGGTATTTGAATAACTCTCAAACACTTATTTTAACCAAGAAAAATATAACTCAAAAAACTTAGTTACAACTCACTTCAACATGGGTTTATATAATCTAGCTTATACTTATCTATTTATGATTCCTAATATGATTTGAGCTTTATCTAAAATAGAAAACCAAATTTATCTAAACAAATAGATAGAACAAACTAGATTTGAATATTAAACCAACTTGACTGACTTGTCAACTTATGTCCTTGAACTTCATCGACTTGTGAAATAGGTTATAAATTATCGTCAAAAATCACCCCTCTAATTTCCAAACCGTATTAAGTAGACCTTTTTCTCTAAGCAACACCGTACTATTGAGGTCTTTTATCCCAAGTAATACTCGTAACTCTTCAACTTCAATTTTTTAATCATCATTGAATCCTCGAGAGAGCTATAATATTGGATCTCAAGCGGCTTGTTAATGACCCGCTACACTGGCTACCGACTTGTGGCTTGCAATCTTTCATAACCTTTTCGGTCTTGTATTTTGTTGTTGTTGTATTGAAACAAAAACAAAACCTTCTATGCATGCTTAACTTTCAAGAAACCAAGGTTAATTATTTTACCTTGAATTTCACTAACAAAAATCAATTGCTTATTTTTGTTCCTTTTTTGATTCGCACAACAATAGTTTTTTTCTTCCCTCGATTATAACCTCTTCCACCAATTACGATCGTTAAATTTTTTAATATTCTCTTGGTTTCTTCACGGTAGCAATGGCTTGTTCTTTTACGATAGTAGTAAGCTTCTGCTTGCAAGGCTTCAACTTTGGTTCCATGGTACCCTAATAAACAAGATCAGCGGTGTCTTCTTGAAGCAATGGGTCGACAGTCCCTAGATCTTCCTCGACGTCTTTGATCGATTTGCCACAGATCTCACTTGTTCAACTTCAACCAACCCTAGATCTCTCCTTGGCAAAGGCAAAAGCAAAAGCCCTAGAGCTCTTCACAACTATGACAGGCTTCCATGCGACAATTAAATCTTGGTATCAATCTTGGGTACCTCGAACTTTGTTATTGATTCGACCAAGCTATGATACCAATTCAAGTTCCGGATCGATAATATAAGAACATGGTATTTGGATAAATCCCATACACTTTATTATAACCAAGAAAAGTATAACTCAAAAAAACTTAGTTACAACTCATCTCAACATGGGTTTATATAATCTAGCTTATACTTATATATCTATAACTCCTAATATGATTTAAACTTTATCTAAAATAACAAACCAAATTTATCTAAACAAATAGATAGAACAAACTAAATTTGAATATTAAACCAACTTGACCGATTTGTCAACTTAGATTCTCGAACTTCACCCACTTGTTAAATGGTTAGAAATTATCACCAACAAAGAGGTCGGATAATTTTGGGGTCATTGGTTGCTGAATACCCTTGAAAAGCCTAAGAATGCATATTGATAATAAACAACAAGGGAGAAAGTGAGTCCCCTTGTCCAAACCAACGAGTGAGATTAAATTTGGGAGCCATTAATGTTCTTCTGGAGGAAATGCATCTATTAATCCAAGTTCAACAAAGACGTGGAACATGGTGCTCATAATTGATTCTAAGAAAATTATATTAACGGATCTAGTCGAATGCCTTTCCAAAAGCTCATGAACCAGTTTTAAAGTGTTTTAGCCAAGCTAGCATTTCATTTATCATCATAGCTATTGAATACAAAACACTGATAATCACACACACTTAGACAGAATTTTGTAGATAGAATTTAGAAATATTCTTACATATGAACACATTGTTTTTTACTCACATTGACTTCTATTTATACATACAAAAAGGGTAGTTATCTATTAACAGTTATAACCGCCAAACAGTTAATTTGGGAAGAAATCTAATCCTTACCCATATCGACCCATATCTAGAACTTATGACTTAATTATTGTTGCACATAATAATGACATAATATAAATATTATATTAACTAAACTTAAATGTCCAACAATTTCGCCCCTAAGTTTAGCATCCCTTCTCCAGTGTTTAACCAATCTTTAATCTTTTCTTTGGTGGGAGTACTGCACCATCGTGAATCTTCTGTTCCTTCTTAGATGGCATCTTGCTTCCTTCGCCATCTTCAACAAAAAATTCTCTATCCTTGTATTTTAGATGGTACCATTCCAATATCTCTAGATAACGAAGGTAGACAATTTTGATAGATTTAATAATGCTGTCTTGATTTCCTACTGTAAATATTCTTTGATCGTAACCCATATGAGTGACCACTTCTGTCTATTTTACATTCTTATTTACTTTAGCATAGCTTCTCAATTTCTGTACTATCGTATACAAATTCATCAAATATATATAATGGCCAAATATGTTCCTTGGTGGCATTGGATTTGAGATTCTTATCTTTAAGAAATCTAAGATAAACCACTCCACAACTTTCACAAATTCATCTTCAAATTTCTTTTTGTGCTTTTGTACTTTAGTGGCTAATTGGGTTAGATCCATGAAGATAATACAATCTTGAAGTGATGAGACTTGAGTCGGATACATAACCGGCCCTTTTCCTTTATTATTGTTGTCACCATTGCAAGGATTGTAAACAAACTTTAACTAGATTTGACTGATTGGAAGAACTATTTGTGGGGTTATTCTTACATTTCGGGATGTGATTTTTCATATTAGATGTTCCAGAATCATTCGATTCACAAGTGTATGTTGGGTATTATTTGTCAACTTTAACTGATTAAAGTTACTAAAAATAGAAACTTTAACATAAAAAGTGAGTGGAAGCGTTTAATGATTAATCTTATTAATTGAACCCAAAACAAGTACGTAATTACATGTGTACAAACAATTAACAATTATAGATTGGTAAATGATTATACCTTGATGAAAAAGTTCAAAACTTTTCACCTTGGGAGCAATCAACAACCTCGCTAGTGAATCTGAATTATGAAAAGCCTCAAGCTTTGCAACATTTGCAACCCGGAGCAAGTTTTGGCGATAGTGGCGGCGTAAGGCAACGGTGATTGGTGGTGAATGGTGGTGGTATGGTGGTTGATGGCAAAACCAAGAGGGGGGCTATATGCGAAGACTGTGAGGGACGGGGATTAGGGCTGTTTTAGTACCCTATTATATATAAAATAATTTTCATCTTTTGCCCCCTAGTTTTGTTTTGGTTCTTTTAATTATTAACATCTAATGATTATTATGTAATTAACTTCTAATTACATGTAAACCCTTGTGGTTTACTAATGAACCTGTAACTAGGTTAGAACCATTTAAGCTATTATAGAATGTTTAATTAAATAAAAATAAATTAATAAACATTTAATCCTTATAATTAATCATTTCTCTAAAAAGATAATTATTGCTGAATAAACCGTAATTCCAGAATCACAACATGAAATAATTAAATGTTATTACTTATTTTTGCCAAATGTCTAACTCTTTAAATCATAATCTCGATAGTAATGTTGAAATTATCGATGATCGATCATCTAATATCCAACAATATAATTTGCTAAACAATAAATACACCTCGCCTTTTTTTCCATCTTCATCAAAATACTAATGTGTTTGGGTGTATATAACTTTTATAATAATTTTCCATACCACTTGGTTTTAAATTTATAGAAATGTTTTTTTTTTATCTCAAAACTAAATTACAAATAAATATGCAAGTGTACCTATTGTATATGTATCATAGCTTTGGCAATAACCAAATTTCGATCTAAAGACATGGTAGCTACTGATAGTAAATATTTGTTATTATTTAGTAGACAAATATAGATGTTTTGGTATTTTTATATTTTTAGACTTAATAAGAAATAAATAAAGATAGATAAAACTCATGGTGAGATCATGTTATATACGTGTAACACGAAAATGGACTACACATCAGTCAATACTACCTAATCATATGACTCTTTGAAAAGTGAAAACGATATTAATATAGTAACCACCTAAAGTCATTCCATGAAATATCCAATGCTACAATTATGCTGAATATAAATATGAACCAAACTCCCGTCATGGTTGTTTAATCTCATAATCCTTTGGAAAACTAATATGATAAACACATACCAACCACTCACATAATAAAAACAACATAATGAAGTTCTCCAAGTTATGAATATCATACCACGAATATATGAGCTACAAATTTACGCTAGTAAACCATAAGCACACATACACAATGGTACGAAGAATTCACAACAAATGTAATAGCCTTTCCAAACATATACAGAAGGATGCACATTTAAATAACAATCATACATGTTTCAATCTCCATCCATCATTCCTAGTCAAATGCCATGAATACACATACGGACATATGCACATTCCTGAATAATTATCCTAGCACATATGATTTTTCTAACATGATATGGCCAAGATATCAACGAGATCAAACATATAGCCATGTCAAAGAAACACACATAACCGTTGAAGAACATTCAAAATATTATTAACGTCATCGACATAATTTTCACCATGAATAACATGTAAATCATCAATAATTAGCTAGAATTCATCTAATCTAAGTGAATCAAAAAATCTAGCTCATAATAGCAATAAAAACACTCAAACAACTTGAATAATCAAAAAGATACATGGTTAAAAGAAGTGATTATTAAACCAAATCAAACTAATATAGGCTGTATGAAGTCAGATTCTTTCTTGAAGTGATTGAACTTATATCTTGGCTTCTAATCTTGTAAAATTTCTTTAAAATGAAACTTAATGATGGAAATAAACTAGGATTTGTTTTATTGGAGCTTGGGTGAACCGGGAAAAAAGATAGGCTAAAAGGAGATTTGATGCGTGTTATGGCCATGGTGAAACTGTCATGGTCATAACATGATGGTCAGGATGAGGCATGTTGCTTGTTATGATCATGACAGAAACAATCATGGCCATAACAACCTCTAAACTTCCAAATCTTCACTAATTTTTTGTATTTTTCTTTTGAGATCATCGAACAACCATTCAAAACTACAAAATCCAAATAAATTACAACTAAGTATCAATTTAGATGAATTTGTAAAAAAATCAAAATGGGAGAGAAATATGTTTGTTCACGTATGAAATACCTAAACAGGTGAAGTCGAAAAGCCTGGTGGTTTGAACTCGAAATGTTCGAACTGGAGCCAAGGAGGTTGCGATGGTCATTTGTTAAAATAGAGGAGGAGTCAAGGAGGAGGGAAGTTGCTACTGTTGTTTGCTTGTTGTTTGCTTGGTTGAACTGGAGCCAAGGAGAAGGGAAGTTGCCACTTTTGCTTGATTGGTCAAATTGGAGCCGAGGAGAAGGGGCGACAAGCGCTTGTTGTAGTGATGTTCAAACTTCGAAATGGGAGGCTACTTACGCTATATGTCGATCCGTAATTTAGTAGTGAGCTACAACCTTCATGGGAATTAGACTGTTGAGCTTGTTGTTATAATGGGTAATTGGATAATAATTTTTTGTCTTGGTCTTTTTATTAAGATTAATTGGATATCCAATTAATTTGATTTTAAAAAATTTGTCTTTGAATAAAAAAAAAAAGAAAAGTAAAGGGGAGGTGAGATCAAGTGACGTGGTGGGAAAGAAGTGTGATAATAGATAGAAGGGGCATCTATGATCTATGTATCCATCAGCAGCTGCGGGAGAGAGAGAGAAGTAGGGAAGTAGGGAATTAGGGATGGTGTCTTACATGAGCTTGTTGATGTACGGGGTGGGGGGGATCGTGGTGGCCGGAATGGCGCTGCTGGTGGCGTTTCAGGAGAAGCTGGTTTACGTGCCCGTGCTCCCCGGCCTGAGCAAGTCCTACCCCATCACGCCCGCCCGCCTCCGCCTCAGCTTCCAAGACGTCTGGCTCACTTCCTCCGACGGCGTCCGCCTTCACTCCTGGCTCATCAAGTTCTCTCCTAACTGCACAGGTCCCTAACCCCCTTTCTCTTTCTTCTCTCCCCTTTTCTTTTCCTTCTTCATCTCTTAATTAAATTAGGGTTTTTATTTCATCTCTTTTCTTCTCCGCCTTCCTTTCCCCATCTCTTCAGTCTTCATGATGATGATTTAATTAAGCTTTTCTGTCTTTCATTTGCAGGCCCTACTATTCTCTTTTTCCAAGAAAATGCTGGAAGTATCCTTCTCTTCTTCATTGCGAATCCCCTTTCTTGTTTACATTATCACTTTACTTCCTTTTCTTCTTATCATAAATTATGCCTCACTCACTGTTTTAGGCCTTGACTCATGATTTATAGATATTGCACATCGCCTTGAGATGGTCCGCATTATGTTACAAAAGTTGCATTGCAATGTTTTCATGCTTTCTTATAGAGGGTATGTTCTCCTTATTTCTTTTAAGTATAGCAGAGCATTCAAGTTTCTTTTTTCTTTTTCTCATCATATTATCAGCCTCTTGTTCTGTTTCTCTAACTTTGACTTCTTTGACAATGAATGAATAGTTATGGTGCTAGTGATGGTGTTCCTTCTCAACAAGGAATCACTAGGGACGCGCAGGTTCTTATTTTATACAAGATTATTATTATATAATGTCCCTTTTTTCTTTTTTTGTTTATTTGAACAATTTGGGGATATGCATCTACCTAGGCTGCATTAGACCATCTCAGTCAGAGAACAGACATAGACACTTCTCAGATAGTAGTATTTGGAAGGTCTCTTGGTGGGGCTGTTGGTGCTGTTGTTGCCAAAAATAATCCAGATAAGGTAAATCTATTGTCATTCAAGAACATCCCTATTTTTTATATCAATCCTTGTTTAATCGATATATCTTTTTGTGTTTGTGATTCAACATTTTAAATCACATGTTTCGACCATTGCAGGTGGCTGCATTAATATTGGAGAACACTTTCACCTCAATTCTAGACATGGCTGGAGTTTTATTACCATTCCTAAAGTGGTTTATTGGAGGAAGCACTTCTAAAGGCCCTAAAATTCTTAACTTTGTTGTTCGTTCTCCCTGGAGCACCATTGATGTGATTGGACAGGTAAACCTACTAGTAATTTGGGGCCACTTTGTGATTGCACATAATACTTAATTATGGTTCTTAATTATTAAACTAGCGTATTGACAACCTTACGTGATAGTAATACAGTAAAGGATGATCAATAAATTAATTGCTTGTAAACTTATAGATGAAAAGTTTCTAATAGGTAGCTGGGTGTAAATGATAATTAAGGGTGTATATTGTAATCGAATTTAAAATCTGAGTTAAAAAAATATTATGTTTAAGAATATGTGTTACTTTTCTACGAGGAGATTATAAAAGAAAATTGAACATCAATGATATGCCAATATCAGGTTCATCTTGGAGGTACTAAAGAGAACTTAATGATGCAATTTGTCTTTAGAAATATTCAATTTATGTTATATATAAAATTAAAATGATGGGAAACGTTAACTAACAAGATAAAGCGGAATGATTGGTAAATGCTTGGTAAATAATTCATAATAGGAAGGTTATAGTTTTATTCTTTTAGGTAATTACTTTATCACTGGAAGGGTATTTATGTTCACTAGTTAAATAAATGGAATCATCAAATTTAAGCACCTCCCTTTATGCACAGGTTAAACAGCCAATTCTTTTCCTTTCTGGATTAAGAGATGAAATGGTTCCTCCATTTCACATGGAGATGTTATATGCAAAAGCAGCTGCACATAACAACAAGTGTGTTTTCGTGGATTTCCCAACTGGCATGCATATGGACACATGGCTGGCTGGTGGTGATCATTACTGGAAAACCGTTAGGACGTTTATAGAGCAAAATGTCATGAAAAAAGGCGACGAATCTCTGCACAAAGGAAGTGGTATGCCTTTGATCAATCTTCATATGTTTTGCTAGAAATAATTGTAACAATTTATTTTTTGATGCCCCATGACAATTTCTTTTCTCTGTTATTAGCTTCCAAGTTAAAGGAAAAAAAAAAAAAAAAAAACCCTTAAAAATTGCAACTTACCTTTTTGGGATGCCCCTCTTCTAAAGATTCCAAATTGAAAATGATGTCTTTGCTCATCCACATCTTTCAAGTGAAGAGTATATTTATTTGGGTTCATAGGGTTCTTTTACTGAATGGTATTTTGATATTCTGCTAATAGAGGTCTCTGTCGTGTCAAAAGTTGCAATTTTCATAGGGTGTATGAAATTTTGGTTATTTTGTCTTTATGAATAATTGAGGGTCCATTTTCCAGAAAACTTTTCTGCTTGCTCTCTATACAAATACTTAAATATTAAACCACATGTTCAAGAAAAAAATTTAGGAAAAAGAAGAAAATATACCCCACAACTAAGGGTGGCGTTGGGATGTAAAAGTCCAGAAACGCAGGCTCAATTTATAAATGTAGAATCTGGTAAACAATGTTGGGTACCATGAAGTTTTTCCTGCACCTAAAGAATATTTTAGAAAGTATTGTGAAACTTGAACTTGTATTGTTGCAAAGTATGATATTTATTCTAAAGCACTTAGAATTTGGTTTTTTTAACTCCTCAGATTCCGAATCAAGTGACTGCGTGAGATAAAGATGGTGTTTGTCTTCTTTCTTGACATTTGCAGAGATCAAAAGCTCGTTGTGATGGTCACATAATGTCTTTGCTGATGATGCGCAAACCAGAATATACATGGGATTTTTGTGCTAACAGGGTCCTTATTCTGTTAACATTTAAGTAGTTCTTTTTGTTTGTAGAATTACAAATATTATGATCTATAAGTAGAAAGAAATTCAATCACATTTTATTTTTACATTGCTTCTGGAACTGAAAGCAGCCTTTGAAGAAGGCAGTGTTTGTTATTGGGCGTTCCGCCGAATTTCAATATTTTGCAAAGTGGCTCGTATTTGGGCTTATGATGTGAAATTGTTTATTCACAACCAAATAGTTTTGGTGACCTATAAATTTACATTTTTTACTTAATTTGAATGCTTTTGTAACAATTTCTTTATAATGATGTCATACTTCACTACTCATGGCCATCGTTGGGATCAAGAGCAATTTTATGTTTGTTTATATCCTTTAAGAATATTATAGATGAACGTGCAAAGATTTTTATAATTTATTATGCGCCATAACAAATTTGTTATCATTTTTTTTAATAAAGTTAACCATTTTAATATTCAAGTACTAAATAGTGATGTGACACATGTTTATTTAAGGATAATGCAAAGGGGTTATGGAATAGTGAATAAACATTTATGATAGCTAATACATTATAAACTGTAGTTAAATTGTTGTTTACAACTTAAGTAATGTATGCAATTTAGGATTCAATATATAAGTAACCCTTCTTTAAAGGGAACCCATTGCATCTACGTACTCCTACATTCAATCAAGCCTTTAATCATGTTATAGAGTGAACACCCTTGGTATACGGACGTACAACCATGATATTCGGGTGTATAGGCCCTAAATAAGTCAAATTCAATATGAAGGTTAATTAGTAGATTAGAGGATAATGATTTAATCTCTTCTTACCAATTGTTCTTTTACTTGCTTGATGTATTTACTTAGAACCCTCTATATAAATAATTTATAGCGTCTAGACAACAAATAATACCGTAAAGTCAAATTATACAATTACGACATTATACCATATAAAAAATGTTATAGGATGTTCTTTTCATCGGATACGGGTAAAAATATATAATTTATACCTTAAACTATTACGATATAGCTAATCACATATATATCATACATACAAATATTTGTCACTCTATTCTTAAACATAAGCTTACATGTTCAAGTTTCCATGGACGATTGTTTGTGGCATTTAAATAACGTGAGAATTTATGATTGGTTTGAGAAGTGAATGGTCATGGTACTCTGTACCGACGTCTCATAATGTTAGTGTAGCAAATCACCATTTACTATAACTTAAAAGGCAAGGTCGGTGGGTTTCCCACGGCCTTGCCACGTGTCACCTTTTGATTGGGCCAAAGTTTTTTATTTTTTTAATTTTCCCGAAATGGCTTACAAATAAATAAGTTTACTTTGAAATAAATCATATGTTGCAGGTTGGTGTAGCGGCATATCTTCCGCCCCTTAACGCTTGGAACAGCAACAGGTCATGGGTTCGAATCCTGTCGTCTGTTGTTTTTTTCTTTTTGGCTATTTTTATTTTCCTTACATTAGTTTCCTTTAAAGTACCTTTTGTCTTTTGCTTTTTAATATCTATTTCATTTAAATTATTTTTCTAATTATTTAGCCCAACAGAGCGTAACGTATATCACATACGTGTCGCAACGTGCTATTAAATTATACAACTCCGCCGCAACACACGGACCTTACAATTTAAGTACTTTTTTGAGAATTTGACTTTTTATGTACGTTTCGAATTTGGCTACATTTCAATGTAAATTATGTTTGTCAACGAGTCGGGTTTATGTAATAATTCGAAAATGAGTTAGGTCGATTGGAATATATACTTTACCTTCCACTAGCCTTTCTTCCTCTCTTACTTTTAATCTTTATGTTTTCAGCCCCCTGTTAATTTTTAAAAAATTTGTAAAATGTCACTTTAACCACTTTAAGTTTCTAAAGTTTCGAGTTTACTCCTATGCAATATAAATTCAAGTCTGTCTTTTAGACGTAATTAGAAACGACTCGGATCAAATATTAAATGTTTCTAGGCTATTTTTATTTAGACGTAAAGTTAGTTCGGAAACGAGTCGGGTCGATTGTAATATATACTTTATCATGTCACGTACAATGTCGCGGCAACGCGCGACGAGTAATAAATCTAGTTTTACTTAATAATAACGCAAAGTTAAAAATGAAAAATTTTGTTAACAAAGTGTGGTCTGTAAAAGTACAAGGGGGCAAGTTGCAACAGAAGATATAATGAGGGGGCACGGAATAAGAATGGCGTTTCAGAGATATGTATGTTTCTTCTGTTTCAAGTAGAGAGAGAGAGAGAGAGAGAGAGAGAGAGAGAGTATCTCTGTTGTATTAGAATAGTTAAGGAGCAGGTGCATCTTCAAGGAGAGGTATCTCTGTTGTATTAGAATAGTTAAGGAGCAGGTGCATCTTCAAGGATGGATTAATGTTATCTAGGGTTTACGTCTCCACCAAGGCAAGTTTTCCACTCTTCTCTTTCGATGCTTTCATAGACGTCACCATGTTTAATTGTTAAATCAACCGATATTTCATACAACCTACTTTTCTTCAATTACACTTTGAGAATTTCTCATGAACTAGGTTGTCTTGTATTTCTTCTTTAAATGAATTTGGAGCTGATTGCCTTTCATGAATTCAATTGTCTAGGATTAGGATTATTAGGTATCAGTTTCCCTAATTTTGGCGTTCGATATATTCTTTAAGATGAAGTCAAGAAACGAGCGCAAGAAGACAAGTGCTGAGGGTTCTAGTAATGTCAATGATATATTACTCAACGATATTGATGTCTTAAGTAAAGCCTTATATGATGATAAAACAAAGCCTACAACTGCTACTCCATCCAAATTGCCTGAAACAAAGTCAAAATCTCGATTCCTCAGCGACAAGAAGCCGATTTGGGGCTGGAACACTTTAAAATCTTTTAGCCATATTCGCAACAAGAGATTCAACTGTTCTTTTTCGCTTCAAGTCCATTCCATCCAAGGGCTTCCTCCAAGTTTTGATGGCCGTACACTCTGTGTCAAGTGGAAGAGACGAGATGGTGAGCTCACCACTCGACCTGCCAAGGTTTTGCAAGGTGCAGCTCAGTTTGAGCAACTTTTGACCCACACTTGCTCGGTTTATGGTAGCAGAAGTGGACCCCATCACTCTGCTAAGTATGAAGCAAAACACTTTTTGTTGTATGCATCCTTGCTTGGTGACCCTGGGCTCGACTTGGGAAAACATAGGGTTGATCTCACTAGATTACTCCCTCTTACTTTGGAGGAGCTTGAGAGTGAAAAGAGCTCGGGAAAGTGGAGTACTACTTACAGGTTGTCAGGAATGGCAAAAGGTGCAAGTATGAATGTCAGTTTTGGGTATTCAGTAGTTGGCAATACTGACGGTGTAGTCAAATCTCCTGTAAAGACATCTGGTCAAACTCAGATCAAGCGAGGTCAAAGTCTTCGTGTTAATTCTCGTTCCGTAGAAGATATTAAGGATCTTCATGAGATTTTGCCAGTGTCAAAGTCGGAGCTTTCTGAATCGGTTAGCATGTTGTATAAGAAACTCGAGGAAGAAGAAGAAAAGTCAATCATCTCGGTTGACTGTGAAGTGCAGCAGGATGTTCAAATTGTACCACCTGAACCCTCAAATCAAGATTTAAACTCTCCCGATCATGATTTTAGTAATATTATCAGTGTGATTTCTGTCATGGATCAGGGAATTGAATATCCGACAAAAGAAAATGTAAAACAAGGAGAAGAAGGCGGTTTAAAAGGTTTTGATGGTTCAGAAGGTTCAAACTTTGAGCCGGATCCGGATGTTAAATCTTTGCTGGTCAAAGAATCCGAAAGTCAAAAAGAAGTGTCTGTTGTAACTGAAAGCAATACCAAAGAACAAGAGTTTGGTGACAAAGAATTACTCTTGCAAGAATTGGAGTTGGCCTTGAATAATGTGGTAGAATTGAAAGAAGAATCTGATTCTCAAGAAGAAAAAAATGAAAATATAAAAGAATCAGGTTTTCCATATGAAGAAAGTGGAAGTTTGCAGCTTAAAATGGGTTATAAAGAGAAAGGGAAATCACTCAAGTTGGATTATGCTACCGAGGCTGTTGCTGACGATTTCTTAGACATTCTTGGGATAGAGCACAGTCCCTTCAGTTTGACTTCTGAAAGCGAACCAAACTCTCCACGTGAGCGGTTGCTAAGACAATTCGAGAAGGAGTCCTTGGCCAATGGTTCTTCTTTATTTAACTTCAATATTGATGATGATAATGATGATGATAATGATGATGATAGTGGTGGTATTGATATATTGAGACCCACTCCTGAAGAACCACTAAACAAAACAAAAGCAACAATCTTGGAAGACATGGAGACAGAGGCTTTGATGCGTGAATGGGGTATAAACAAGAATGTTTTCCAAGGTTCACCATCAAGTACACTGGGTGGATCGGGTGGTCCACCGGTTGATGTGTCTCTTGAAGAGCCACTTGATCTTCCCCCACTTGGAGAGGGGCTAGGCCCGTTTGTCCAGACGAGTAATGGAGGATTCTTGAGGTCCATGAATCCTGAGATTTTCAAGAATGCTAAAGGTGGTGGGAACTTGATTATGCAGGTTTCTAGTCCAGTTGTTGTACCTGCAGAAATGGGTTCTGGTATAATGGATGTATTACAATGTTTGGCTTCAGTTGGTATTGAAAAGCTTTCGTTGCAAGCAAATAAACTCATGCCTTTAGAAGATATATCTGGAAAAACCATGCAACAAATAGTTTGGGAATCCACACCATCTTTGGAGGCACCACACATGTATGTATTTTCTTACACAATAATTTCCGGATTTTCAAATAAAACCATACCTAATTCGGTTCTCTTGACACACTTTTCATAAACCATATGCTGTGCAGGCAACATTCATTGCAGCAGGAGCCAGTGCTTGGACAAGTTTCGGTGGGTTACAAGTCAAAAAAATATGAAGTGGGCGGGGCGGATCAAGAATATGTATCACTGGAGGATCTGGCTCCATTGGCAATGGACAAGATCGAAGCATTATCAATTGAGGGGCTAAGAATACAGTCTGGCATGTCAGATAAGGATGCACCATCAAATATAAGCCCACAATCCATTGGTGAAATCTCGGCTCTTGAAGGCAAAAGAGTAAACTTTGATGGATCTTTGGGTTTGGAAGGAACCGGAGGATTGCAGTTGCTGGATGTAAAGAACAGCAGTGATGGTAATGGTGATGATATTGATGGAATAATGGGTTTATCTGTTACTCTTGATGAATGGATGAGATTGGATTCTGGTGAATTGGATGATGGAGATGAAATTAGTGAAAGAACTTCAAGAATTCTTGCTGCTCATCATGCTAGTGATTTAATGCGTGCAAGAAGAGGCAAAGGTTCAAAAAAAGGCGGTCTTTTAGGGAATAATTTCACTGTGGCATTAATGGTTCAGCTCCGTGACCCACTGAGGAACTTTGAGCCTGTTGGCACTCCAATGCTTGCTCTTGTTCAAGTCGAGCGTGTTTTTGTTCCACCAAAACCAAAAATTTGCAACTCTATTTACTCGTTATATAATAAACCTGAAGAAAAAGATGAGGTTGATGAAGTAAAAGTGGATGAAAAGAAAGTTTTTGCTGAAGAGAAGAAAGTTAGTGTTGAAGAAAGTGATTTGGTTCCTCAGTTCAAGATCGCAGAGGTTCATGTAGCAGGTGTGAAAACTGAGCCTGGGCCAAACAAGAAGCCGATTTGGGGTTCAAACACGAAACAACAACAAGCGGGATCACGATGGTTGGTTGCAAACGGAATGGGGAAGAAGAACACCAAACATCCACTTATGAAATCAAAAGTTGGTGGTTCTGATAAATCTTCTAGTAGTTTGTGGAGCATTTCATCAAAGGGTAAGGGATCAAAGAAGGCGGAGCCACCTGTAAGGAACCCTAATGTTATCATCCCTAATGAAACGGTCAATTTACTTAGTGGAGCAGGTTTTGTATAAAGAGAGGAAGAAAATTACATGAAGCTTTAATTGGGCATTTCATGTCCAGAAATACAATTACAATAAGATGTTTCTTAAAATGTTTGTTCATTAGAAAGCAATTGTGATCAGCCTTCATGCTACTTTTGACCAATGTTTAAAACCAAACCTGACCCAACCTAGCCAGGCTGTGGGTTAAAAGTTTAGAGTGGTAAATTGTGGTTGAATCCTTGGTTTACAATTAAGTCATTGATGTTCATTGGAGTCTAATTCTAAGGAGCGGTGTGATTCCAACTTTGGGTTGTGATCTTCTTGTAAATTATTGTCATTATAATTTTGTCTAGCAACTTATGGAGTTTGTAAAATGATTTTCCTATGTTTGTGGTTCAAACTTAAACTGTTTGTTGATGTAACTTTTTCCAAGTTTGGAAAGTATATTTAATAATTGTTTCTTCAATGTATTTGGTGATTTCTACATCACAGTCTGCCTTATTTGACAAACGACCATACCCGCTTAGATTTTAATATTCTATAAAAGATAATCTCTGTTGAAAACTTCTACATGATATTTTACCCAAGTTTAAAGAGAATATGTGAATATACAAAAGACAAACTGGATTTTAAAAATATGTTAGGTCTATAAAAATCTATACTAGTTGTTCACTTGTTTGGCAATGACGTTTCTAACTTCCACTGTAGTTAAGACTCGTCATAAATTTACATTTAATTTTTTATTTAATTTTCATTAGATTTCACTTGTATGTTTATTCATTTTATTCATAGTCATTATTATAAGTGAAATCAAGTGCTAATCAAGTATAAATAATTGATGGTTATGCTATCAGGATTGTCTTTGATAGCGAAAGTAAATTTTAATGTCATTAGTCAGATTGTTAACCATCACACAACAGACAACAAGTAACTATGAACTATTAATAATCAATTTACTTACGAAAAATGATACATGTACAGAAATTATGAGTAAAATGTGTCCAAACCAATACAATCAATGGTAAAGAAGTGATTTTATAACACACACATGCATACTTGTATATTATAATTTTCATGGGATGGAGAGGGAAGGTTATTACTAAACATAAGGAGTTGAACAAGATGATTAAATTGAAAAGATCAAGTCTTTCTGCAAGAAAAGCTCTACACCAAGGTCCAAACAATTGACCAAATAAAAAACCATAACAAAACAAGAATTCTCCTCAACTGTAGCAATAAACTTATGTCATCCCAAAGCAAAAGTAACCTCAACTTCGAGATGGTAAATGTACGATCAAGGCCGTGGTCTTTTTGTGCTACAAGTAGGACATTTGTACTGTTTGATGTGTTCGGCTTTTGCAGGAGTAATCTTCACACATGTTCCGTGAAACCATCTTTCACATATATCACAGCAAATCCAGAATTCATCTGAAGCATAGTTTTCTCCACAGGCCCCACATAATGTATCACCATGCTCTTCATCGAGTTCTTCATCATCAATTTTACCGTGGGATTCAGACCCTCTCTGTTTAGCAAAAAGAACACCAACAAACTCTAATGACGGAGTCCAAAAAACAAAATCACAATTTATGCAACAAAAACATATTTCAGATCAGAAACAAAATCTAATCATGTTGTATGGTTGTTAAAGGTGTGAGATTGAAGGGAAGAGTGTTAAACTGTTAAAACCTTTTTTTAGCATATTGAAAATTAGTATACTTTTACTTATATACAATAAATGTATTTAAACTATAAAAGTATTTAAACTACTTCCATTAAAGTCACACATATTGAAACTTCCTTACCAGCCAAGTATGCATCTGGTTTACTTTTACTTATACACCAATTTTGGCCAAAAACATGCTTGGGACGAAACGCTCTTAAAGGAATTTCAAAATACAAAAGTATATTAGATGAGGTTTTAACATGTTATTGGCTAAACTTTCTTTTTTCCACAGAAACTCAAAAGCACTTTTGCCATTTGGTTATTTTTATGGTCGTCAAAATTGGTATAAAACATAAATGAAACAAGATACATATTTGAGTGGCCTATAAAGTTGTTTAATGTGTGTATTCTTAATCAAAACAATTCAATACTTGGATGACCTCCACATACATTATTCCCTTTTTCTATATTTACATAAAACACACAAGGCCAAGTGTTAAATGCTAACTTTTATTCTACAAAAAAAAATCACATAGCACTTACTCTCACTATAAAGTCATGGTCTCAAAAGAATAAGCTACCAACATAACAAAAAAGTTGTTTTATGGTGTGATCAAATAGCACGTTATGCAGATCAATAAAAATATAAACCACAGGTCATTAATCAACTTGTGACGGAAAGAGAAACACACCATATAGAAATGAAAACTGCAAATGTAAATATGCATGAAGGTTGCAAAATATAGTCGTGGATCATAAACAGAGAAATAAGCAAGTTACAGAGCGATTTGTCAACGAAACCATTCAATATAGATTATTAGAAAGATTTAGGACTAAAGTAATCTCTTACCCCTTTGGTATTTGACTTGGATTTGTTGTTGCTGTGGTTTGTTCCTGACGACCTTTCCTTTGCCTGTTTCTTGGCATTTCCACTCACAACCTCAAAGATTGTTGGGAGTTCATTTATCATATTAAAGAGACGTTTCCTGCATCATATTGTAATCTATGCTAAACAAAGAATTGTTGTAGTAAGCTTGGTTTTTTTTTGTGTTTCTTAAAATTCTTCTGAAACTTAATGTTTTTGTGCACATATAATTTTTAGTAATTTTTTTTTAACAAACACATCACGCATCAGGATTTTAGAGCGAACATATGGGAGCGCATCACGCAATTTAAAACCATGGTAGTAAGAGTAATATGGATTGGCCTAAAAGATCAGACAACTACAAAGTAAACCAACAAAAGAAAGATGGCAAAAATAAAAACCTGTCTGCTTTATCAAAACCAAATCTGGCACCAAAATAGAATGCCACAGAAAGTAGCCATGCATCACTGTGGACAGCAACCAGAGACAGCCAGTCATTTTCTTGCATTCCATCTCTGGCAAAATTAATTCCTAGTGCAGGCTCAGGGAGCTCTGGTGGGACCTCCTCTGCAGGTAAGTTAACCTCCCATTGTTCACTAGGGAACCCATATAAGCAGAGGTTTTCTTTTTCTGAAAGAAAATAAAACACATATAACTTGTTAAGTAACATTAAGCATAAAAAAGAATTCAAGTGGCTAGCTGTTAACAAAGAAATGGGAATTTATTAAGTGAAATACATCTACAAAGAATTCAAGGGCATGTCATGTATATCATATGGAAACTTTCAAGATAAAAAGACTACTGTCAAGGGGCAAGTAGACCAACAGAGAAACCAAGCGATTAAGGGCACAAAATATTTTTTATCATGCATATAAATCACAATATGTGATACTGGTCATACACGAATAGAACTGCAAGCTCAATAAAACAAAAACATGCAAAATCTAGGGTAAGTAATAGCATGTATCTAGATGTAACGTTAATTGTCCCCTCAGTTTGTTGGTTGATCATGGAAAAGCTTTCCTTTAACCACCAAGTAATTTTAGCATGTATGAATCTTATAAAATATTGCACTCATTTAAGTTACATATTAACTCAGGAGGGATTGAATACAGATAGCAAAATCCCATAAATTTCTTATGCATAAGATAAGAGGCTAAACATGAAAAATGAACACTATCAATGTCACATAAATTTTATAATTGCTAATAAGCATAAAGAATGGATCCCTGGAAGGGATTGTTGGAGCAAAATTGGCCACCGATTACTATTCAGTGTCTTACTTACAATCAAGAAAAGTCGTAATTCACATGACTTTGATGCTTGAAAGATGAGTATACTAGCTAAGAAAAAAAACTAAAATTCACCCCAGAAAGAACAGCACACCCCTGAAAGGTGTTTATTATGATAACAAACAAAAAAAAAAAAAAACATTTATATCAAGAAATAAAAGGAGTTTATTTATTTATAAAAACAAGGGTGTCAGAAGCACTGAAGCACCAATGTCCGAATTTCTTAAATAAAAATCAGAAAATGAAACACATTGTGTACAGAATAGGAAGGTAATGAAGGTGAGCTGAGGATACGAACCAGGATGGCACTGCAGAAAGAAATCTTGAACATCTAGAGAAAAGAAAAGAAAAGAAAAGGGAATTATGAATAAGAGTAGAAATATAGAAAGAAAAGCAAAGCGGTGGTTTAGTATGATGATGGATGAAAGGATGGATGATAGAATACCGGTTGTGAGGGCTTTGATGATGCCATTACGGCGGCCTTTGTAATCTCTAAACACTTCTTCCACGCTCCGAGGATTGTACGCACCGCCACCGCCACCGCCACCGCCACCGCCACCGTCCATCGCCATCGTCTCCTCCCAACACAATTGCAAGACAAGAGAATTAACCACGAGAAGAGAAAGATATGGTGAATTTGGGGCAGAGGAAATTATCACACTTTTTTTATTTATTTCTTTTCCACTTTTATGCTCAATAAAAAAACCCTAATTTCTTCTCCCCCGTTGTTACGTTGTATCACGTATGCTTAAATAATAAACAAAACAAAAACAAAAACAAAAACAAAAATAGTTTCATAGTTTTCTCTCGCGCTTTGTCACGTCTCTATCGGTTTGGTTCATCAAAAACCAAAATAATGAACACTAATGTCTGTTTAGATCATATCAAAACCGATAATAATGTTGTTCGCTGATAAATGGTTTGTGTCTTCACGGTACCGCAAATGTAACTTCATTTCGTGTAGCCTAAAAAACTATAGACAGCCGTGCATTTTCGGTTTAGAAAATTTAACAAAGTTATTCAGTCACGCTACGCGATGTGAGTTAAGTCATTTTCCTGCCGCGCTACGAGACGTGAGTTTGGTCATTATTGCCTCAACTCGTTAAAAACCATAAAGACAAACACTCAAACTAGTTCCGATAATACCAGTATCAATAATGATTGTTCACTCAAAATTATAGAATAAAAATAAAAATTTTAAAAAGAAAAACAAAATAAGAGACACGTGATGTTGGTATTCCTTTTGTTATCTTCTAAAAAAAATATATAATATATAATTATTAAAAGATAAACAAAATAAGAGACACGTGATGTTGGTATTCCTTTTGTTGTCTTTTAGAAAAGCATATAATATAATCTATGAATTAAAATAAAATTATCGTTTGTTCAAATTAAGTTAATATTTAAATGAATTACCATAAAATTGATAATTTTATAAATTAATTTATTGCCTCAAAAAGTATAAGTTTAAAGTTTAGAGGATAAATATGTAACATAAACAAAGTTAAAAGAATTAAAGAAGTATTAACAGTAAACTCTTAATTCTTTATATGTTTAAAAAACAAATGAAAGAACAATATCTTAGTGGGATTTATGTTTTGGCCATATCTTTCTTCAGTTTTTTTAGTTTGGTCATCTCCACTTGTTATATATATGAATGATTTGAAAGTTCCAGAGACAGAAATACTGTGCTCAATGGTGCCGGTGGCGATGGAGGTGAAGGCGGAGGCAGTGACCGCTCCGGCTTTCCTGTCATTTCCTCTCTGCGGTTGTCCGTCTTTCTTAAACAGTCAAACCACAGTTATAGAACGGTTGGGGATGACTTATGTTACTGCCGCCCGCAAAGCACCGGCTTTTAGTCGCTGATTTGTGTTCCCTGTCTGGGGCATGGTGTTGTCGATCTTTCTCTTTCACACACTCGAATCTAACTAGGGTTTGATGAAGATGGTATTTGGCGGTGGCCCCTGAGACGATTGTGTTTCTAAGTTTCCTTCTTCCTCTATTTGGTTAATTTTTCCTTTTTTCGTGGCACAATTGTCGCCTTGATGCGGCCGGTGGTCTCCAGCCTGCCTTTGGTGGCGTTCGTGTGGCAGCGATGTTGAGTGTTTACCTAATGACAGTGAGGTTGCCTAGACGCGGGCCGTAGGTGCTCTAGAGAAAGAAAACACAAGAACAAAGGAAAATGTATGATTTTTATATCCAAAAATTTTGATAAAAGGTATAGATCTTAACATGAAGTTATGTTTAGAAGCCATCTAGAAAAGATTAAAGTAATGAAGTATGAATCGCGACATTTTCTTAGATTTTGAAGGGAAAAAAACATTTCACGTTAGGGTATAAGGGGTGTTTCACCCATGGTAAGTGGGAGCCTTCAATCCTGTGTTGCCATGTTACCTGCACCACAACTCCCCTCATACAACTTCATCGTTGGCAGCATTCCACTTGTTGAGATTATAGCATTGTGATGCCCAATGATCACTCAAACAATATGGTGAGTCATACCTGGTAAAACACCCACTCACGCGCGGTGAGTTTAATGGCGACGGTGTTCCTAGTTGGTGATCCCTCGTCGGTTATCACTCCGCCCTTGCGCCCCGCATGCCCTTTGGTGCTCCCTCTCTTTATGCTTATACCGGCCATTGTAATGACAACCCTAACAAAACCTAGTTGTGCCTTCTCCTATTCAAGCACAACTTACTTTTAAATGTGATCAGCCCAATTTACACTAAAACCCTCAATCTTTAGCCCACAAGACCTAAATGAAAAATAAAAACAAACAAATCAAGTTAGAAAAAAACTTATACAAATCATTATGTGTTTAACCTTGAATTAAAATAGTTAAAATAGCCATATATTTCAACAAATTTCATGTTTTGACTGAGAATTGACTTTAAGGTTTTTCGCTTTTTCTCTTCAAACTAGCGATTTCGTGCCCTGGAAATGCACGTTGTTATGATAATCTAACGTTGTTAAACATGAGAGCTAGTTTATAAACAAAAGATTAAGGTGTAATATACAAATGCACTTGGGTACTGTAGAATAAAAATAGAAGACATTACAATGATATATGTTATCTTCTTCCCTATTGTCGTTAGTCATTATTTGTTAATACTAGCACATGATTTTTTGAGAATAATTGACATTGATCGTGTCATGAAAGTTGACTTTGTTTGGTCGGGTTGTAGACGAAAATAATTCAGCTGCTTTGCTTTCTTTATTTTTACTAGTAGTATTCCACCCACCGCTTCGCGGCGGGATTAAATCTGTTTTAATGTTTTTGAAGTTTTCGAAGGCTCAAAAATGATGATTTGTTGTGGCTGCAAACAACCGTTTACCACGCAAAAACAATAAACATCAAATTCATAATTTAATCATCATCGCCTAGATGTAAAACAAAAAAAAAAACCTTAGACGCAAATCATCACCAAACCAAACAACCTGACATGGTCAACATATTTGGGGCTTTGAGCTCTCGGATACCGACATGTGCTTAGGGACATCGTCATGGAGCAACCAGCAGAAGCAGACAACATCCAAGGCAACATGGAACCATGAGCAAATCGCATTGAAAAAACAACTAAATCAACTACTGATCATCATCTTTTATTCATATACAGGATAATAGCCTAAAGCCACTGCCCAAAAACACCAACACTTGAAATCCCTAAAAGAGTATCGCAGAAAGATGGAGAAGGAGCAAGAGAGGTGGTCGGACCACCACCATCAAGAACATCACCGTCAAAAGCCCCATCATGAAGAGCACCACCATCATAATCACGAACGTCAAAAGCCCTACCGTTAAGAGCACCACCATCAAAACCACAACCATCAAGACCCCCACCATCAAGACCATCGATGACCAAGAAACGGTTGTTGCATGTTGTAGATCAAGAAAGAAGGAGGTGCTTGGAGTGTAAAACCATCGCTGCCATTGCTAACCTTTTAGGGCTTTGCCGGTAGCGATGGCAATCACCGATGGCGGTTGTCGCAACAGTGATGGTTGACTACGGTGGCGCAACGGTTGCGGTGCAGCGATGGCGGGGCAACGGTCGCGAAGTCGCTGCAGTGATGGGTGACGACAGTAGTGCGACGAGATGGCGATACGATAGTCGTGATGTGGTGTCGGTGCGACAGTGGCGGTTCACAAAAAACCTTTTGCTAACCAAGGGAGAATGCCGGCGAGGATACCTCCCGTCGACATCACATAGCCACCATCACATCTCTCTCTCTCTCGATCTCTCTCTCGCGAAAGTAGTGGGCAGGTTAAAGAAAGAAGATAAAGACGGTGGTAGGTGGTTGCATCCTATGGTTGTACCCTACGTAACATATATTAAAAAAGAGATTCAGAGATTAGTGTGGTCAAAACACATACATCAAAACCTAACTATTCCTCAAACTATGGTTGGAAAAAACAGGCTGCTACTAGGCTTAGGCTTAGGCTTACGCTTAGGCTTAGGCGTAGGCCTAGTTAAAGGAAAAAAGAACAGAACATGGGCCAAAGTAAACCAAATGAATAATGAAAATGAAACCTATGAGAATGTCGTTTTCATCTGGAAAGGAAGTGGAAGTCACCATCCACCGACGTTTCTCTCTCCACGCGCCACCTCATCACCATCTTTTCTTAAAACTCAAATCTACAATCTATATAAATTTCTGCATAATTCTACAATCATCCATCATAATCAAATGGCGATAATCAACGACAACGACGATCCTCTTCCTCTGGTTGTGGACATCTACCCTCTCAGCAGCTACTATTTCACTTCAAAGCCATCCTCCGATTCCAATTCCAAAGACCTAACTTTACCTCATCCTTTCAAATCCAAGTAACGTTTCCTATCGAAATAATTTTATAATCCACTGCTTTTTTATGCCAATTTCATTTTGATTTGATTTGATTTCTAGTTATGAAGCCCATGGGATGAGGACTTGCGTAGAGGCCGTCATTTTGGTACCTTTTTTTTTCTTTTTACCAATTTTGACCTTTTATTCTCCTCCCATCCAAATTCAAGCATCCTCAAACAAACATATTGGGAGATGATAGTCCCTATCTGAATAGTGAATATATATATATGTATGGATATATCATCTTACATCTTTCTATAATTACTAATTAGGTGGAGCTATTGAAGCATCCTCATTTGTTGTTGCTTCAATCCAAAAACTGCATATATAGGCTTCCCGGTGGCCGATTAAGACCAGGTGAATCTGGTGAGAAACAATCTTCATTCTTCACTTTCAAAACCACTCTTATATCCAATTATACATTGAAGGTTTACATACTATCTACTTACTCTCTAGATGTTGATGGCCTAAAGCGTAAGCTCTTGACCAAACTATCTGCTGATGATGACAACAATCCAACCCATTGGGAGGTATATATATATATGTAGTTTTCATGTTCAATTTCATCTTCATTTTTGATATTCTAGAATATATATGGATCTTGATTGGTGTTTGATCGGATAAGAAATATATCAAGATATGATTTTTATATTTTGAACTAATAAATTTCAATTGATTACACAACACCTTGAATTGTTACAACATTGGCAAAAGTCAATGATTTTATGGAGAATTAAATTAATTTAAAAATGGAAATAATGAAACTTTCTAATACGAATGAGATAATAAGAGTCGGTTACAAATCATCAATACAATAAAATTACATTCATACCCTTTATTAAATAGTTATTTTAATTAATAAATATATTAACATCAATGGTTGAGATTAGCTCTTGCTGTTCTTACGATCTTTAAGGGTTCTGAAAAAATCTTGACTCTCTCTATATATATATATATGCATCAAATGCTGTTTCTTTAGGTTAGTGAATGCATTGGAACATGGTGGAAATCAGACTTTGAATCACAGCCTTATCCATATTTGCCTTCAAGTGGAACAACTGCAAAGGTGAAATTTTTCACTACATTAATCCAAATGATGCATGCATCTTTTTAATTGTTGAGACCCAAAAATAATTACATTATACTACAGTAAACCGAAAATAAGCAGATAATTACAGATCAAAGATACCAGTTCAGTAGTGCGATTTACTACATAAACAAAAATACCACTTCTTCTAGATAGATCCGCATCTACACGCATGAACATAATTGTTGTTAACATCTTCCTGTATGCAGGAGTGCACTAAACTCTACCTTGTGAAGTTGCCATCAAGTCAGGACTTCGTTGTGCCTAAAAATTTCAAGTTATTAGCTGTCCCAATGTGTCAGCTTCATGAAAATCGCAAGGTATGCATCAGCATCACAAATTGCATACATTTCACATTCTTTTTTTTTTATCTATTAAAAGAATCTCAACGTTATGCCATGATAAATATGTTGATGTAATTTGCAGACGTATGGATCGATAATAGCTGGGATTCCACAGCTGCTCTCTAGGTTTTCTATCAACATGGTACACGCTTAAAACCAGTAAAACATCTGCTTTACTAATAGATACAGTACGGTTTGTTTTGATATATGATGAAAGCTTAGATGTCAGTAACTCAGTATGATTAGAGTGTGGCTTTTCACATGGGTCGATATCCGGCTCCTATTGGTTAGAGTTCAAAGTATTATTATTATTATTATTATTTTTTTTTTTGTGAGTTAGAAAAAATAATCAAACACTAGGATGCATACTTGTATTGATATAATGTATAAGTAAATATTATTAATTTCGGTTAATTTACAAAGAGTGTTATATGGAGCATTTTTGCTGCCTCCAACATTAATTTGCGTTATTGTTTGCTTGTTCAATACAATTAAAAACACTAATGTTAAGCGTCTTTTCTTTACTTTTAGATTTTGTTGATGTATGTCTGAATTTTGATCTCATGATGAGAGACCTATAGTATAGTTGACCTATACCAGGAACATTGGACTTTATGTTTTAATTGACAAGATGACAGCAGAATTGTACTAAAACTTGATGTTTAAAGAAGGTACTAAACCCGGTTGTCAATAGCGACCGTAGCAGTCGCGATCGCGCGCTACGTCACGTATAGGTAAGCGGCCGTTATATGATATATAGCGGTATCTAGCGGAATTTTTTATTTTTTTAATTTATTTTTTGGTAAATATGAGATTTAGATGATTACTAATAAAATATTTTAGCTATTTTGGGGGTCTTTACTTAGATTTTCTATTACTTTATTGCTAAACATGATTATCTATTGATTGTAAAAGATTCTTACACATTATTCACTTAACAGCTAAACACGAAATAGTGGTCGGTATTTACCGCTATTCGCTACATAGCATATAGGTGGCTTGTCGCTATTTACCGCTATTCGCTATTGACAACTATGGTAATAAATAAAGAAAGTAGCAAGGAGTAACATCTAAGTCGAACAAGAATCCTTATTTTTCGAGAAAATAGAACTTGGTGAAGCCAGACGTCTAATAACAAAATCCAAATGCAATGCTGAATGTGCAATCTTTTTGTATCGAACGGAAAAAAAGTCACGTAGAGAAACACAATCTACAGGTCGATGAATTAGACGACCAAGAGGAACCAGTGGAACGGTTTTGAAACCGAAGACAAGAAAAGCTAGAAGTAATACCTAGTATGTTTTTCATCAAGTTCAAAATTATTTACATGAAACTCGTAAATAATGAGAGTATTGCTTATTGAATTGAAGATACATGATCAGAGTTAGGGTGTTCTAACAAATTGAACTTTAAGTTCCTCCAATTAACTTGATTTTGAAATTCTAATGCCGGTCAAATCTTGTAATTTATCATTGAAACTAAACACCTACTGATATTTTTGTTTTCTTTCTTAAATAAGCATTGAATCTTTCATTATTTAGGAGTTTCATGTAAACAAATTTTAACTTTTGAAAAAACTTATTATTATTTTTAAAATTACGAATCACACATGTCTACTCTTACTTTTAAATTACACCGACCAAGAAGCACAAGCCAATAAGCCATGGATGAGATTGATAAATTCATGGGAATCAACTTAAAAGGTTTCAAAGACCAAGTAAGTGAACTCGTCTCTGCTGAAGGTGTTCTAAAAGCCGTTTAATTGTTTTTACATCTGGGGATAAGGGATGTGTTAAACTGTTATTGATTAAAACCAAGATAGTTCCAGTGGTATTGATTAGCTGATGTGGAATATCTATTTATGAAAGCTAACAACTCATACAAAATATAATAAGAACAATGATACTATAAAGCAGTATTAATTTGTATACTTAAATCAATTGATTGCAAATTACAACACAATAAAAAATGCAGAACGTATCAACTATTACATTAAGAGTTTTCCACTAAAACCTACATCCAGTTAGACTTAGGCAACCAGCTGGAAAACCATAGAAATACATCGCTTATTATAAAGATCTAGATCACTGACTAGTTCCAACCATTGATCACACAATATGCCACATCATTATTGCGTACTTTTATTGGTTAGCAAAGAGTATGAAGTAGGACAAACAAAATCCGTTGACAAATGAGCAGATGATCTTTTTTTTAGATGCATGGTTAAGGTTATTGTACTACTAGAAATTCACATGACAGTACTTTAAAAGTTGATTGTTCATCAGAATCAAAAGTTTTTTTCGAAAGTGCAGTCAGTCAAAACTTGTCATGTTCTTCAAAAGAAGTCTGTGTCTGGAAGCACACAATTAATTAACACAAAACTATATCTTTAGCTGTTGAACTAACTGACTTATTGGAAAGCCTAATTATTTCATAAGCGACTATCCAACAGATAAACTAGTAACTAGTAAACATATTTTAAATAGCATCAACCTTAAATATCTTAATAGAAAAATTACAAGATCTCCCGGTTAAGAAAACTAAAATTACAAAATCATGCCAATTAATATCTATTTAGGAAATGAATGTCTGATTCCTAAAAATTGCTCTTAATAATATCCGGGGAAACTTCTCTTTCAATCGGAGTTTATGGATGCAAATGATAGATCGGGTGGATAATATGTTTTTGGGATCCTAATATATTCTACAAGTTTGATGTTAAGAAGATGCAAAACTTCTTAAACATTAGTGGCGGTTTGTCATATATTCATCATATGATTAACATTTATGCCTCCACAAGATAATAGTGACAAAATAAAGCTTGGAATGATCTGTTGGATGTCATGAAAAACTCTAGTGATACCTAGATTCTAATAGGGGACTTTAACGAAGTTAGGAGTCAAGAGGAAATACTACACTATGCTTTCAATCCGGTAAGCTTTAATATTTTAATGATTTCATAGTCGATGAAAGTTTATGAGTATTGTATGGGGAAAATCATTCGCATGTATGTCAAGAAATTTGGATAGATGCAACAAAATAGTATTTTTGGTGGGTGAGGATTTTATAAATAAATGACCAAACGCAATACTTACACCACTTGGGAGGGAATAATCTAATTTCTTTCCTCTAATAATCAAAACCTCATTGATTGATTTTGGGATGCCCCGTTTGCACTAAGAACTCACCATTTACTAAACAATCACAATAATGTAATAGACAATAATGTAATAGAATGTAAATATATGATTCGTAGTTTCAGATGATTCACCACATAGCAGATGACAAGTATAGAAGTTATATTTACGTTCCTTCTTTACAAAGCCTTCAATGTTGGTAACCGACTCATATCCGCCCTTCAGCCAAACAATCTTGGGATGATGATATTCTTGTTTGAGAATAACATATCATTTCGAGTTTTTCAAATGCATCAATATGTCAAGACACTGATTAAGTGAACTATCTTCTTGAGAGTGTTATGTAAATTGATCTATTATATATTTATATGAAGTAAGAAAATTGCAAAAAACAGGTGTGAAAAATTATCCTGCAAGCTTGATAATGGTTTGCTGTTGACCAATGGAGTGTGTAGACCTTTATAGTATGATCATGACATGTGCATGCACACATCATTGTTAAGAAATGAATAGTAAGAAATGACAAAATAAAAAATGTTTAATTTTAATGAATTTAAAATAAAAGATTTTTAAACATAGCATGCCACCTCGCATAAGATGGTCTTGTGTCACATGCTTCTCAATCATTTCTTGGGCTTATATATTATGATATGTTTATAATATATAAAGGATGTTAGTCAAAGATGTTAAAAATATACTTTTAAAAAATTAAGGTTAAATCAAACTTGGTGTAAAAATGTAATGGAGAATAGTGTTACACATAAAATTAACATCAAACTTGATGTTTTGGGTGCATATGATTTTTCAAAATACCAAATAAATGTATTGATGCTTGTGATTTTAAACTTAAAGACTAGCAATTTTAACTTTATTACTGTAATTCCAATGGTTACAAAAATAAAACTTAAAAAACTTTTAAGTTTACATCTTACATTCATAATAAACAAGTATATTAGCCAAAATACATCATCACTACTACCTCCCATGGTTACAATGCAACAAATTATGAGCAATAGTATCTCTAGCTTGAAGTGCATTTACTGATACACCCCTATCATCCTCCACCTCCATCTCATCATCATACAAATCAAACTTCATATCCACATCCATCTCCTCATTATTCATCTCACATATGTTATGTAAAACACAACATGCCCCCAACACCATGGGCAGTTCTAGTAATTTCACCTCTGTCCTCTTTTGTAAACAGCCCCATCTCCCCTTTAACCTCATGAATGCATCTTTACCAATCTTTTGTAGCTCGTTGACTTTCTGGTTGAATGAATGTTGACCCCATGTCAAATTTTGGTGCGTGTAGGGTACCAACATCCAATCTTTTAACGGGTAACCCGAATTACCAACCACCCATGTGTCCTTCAACTGACCCAGTTTGGATCTTTTTGACAAAGCCGATTTTTCCAAGATTTGTTCATCGGACATCGACCCTGGATACCCGATGCAGATGTCAGTGAACACGCCTCTTGGGTCAACCACGCCTTGAACCGTTGTGGAGTACGATTGCTTTTGGTTTCTCTCAGTGTGTTTCCTGTTATAATAAACTTCTTGGTTGGTTTTCGGGGCGATTATTGATATGTGGGTCGTGTAGATAGACCCGCTGACATCTGGGATGCCTGATATGGACCTGAATTCGGTTTTGATTTCTTTGATCCTTTCTTGATCAGGCCATTGGAGGTATTTTGGCATTAGGACGGCTTGAATAGCTGTGCAAACTTCAAGGACAAGTTTGTGACAAGTGGATATCCCAAGCCCGAAAAGGGATGACACTGTTCGCAGCGGGTCGCCTGTAGCTAGACGGTAGATACAGACTGCGACCCGCTGACGAACAGGGATCGCCATGCGAAGCATGGTGTTCTTTTTTATGACGACCGAGTCTAACTCGTCACAAATTATGTTAAAAGTTGCTTTACTCATCCTGAACGCTTTTCGAAACTCGTCATCAGGGCATTCTTCGCTATCGTGATACTTCCACCACCCCATTGATCTTTCCTTCACCCACAACCGCCTGCGCTGTCCTCCACCGCCCTCCGCCGCCGTGTCTCCGCCGTGATACGGTGGCGGAGATGGGGTTCTTGATTTTCTCACCCTCCCCTGTTCCCAATCCGCCGTTTGAGAAGCTCTGTTTTCGAAATCCCAATTGGGTATTTCAGTTCCCGACGTGGGCATTTGAAAATTCGAAGTGGGTATCTCGTTTTCGTCGAGTATTTGAAGAATTTCATTCAGCGAGTTGTTTTCTTCATCAAGCTTTTGTCTCTTAAAAAGAGAGTTTTCACCATCGGTGTTGAGATCTTGGAAGAAAGTGTAGTAGTAAGAGTAATCTTCCTGATTGAGAAATGGAATCGAAGTGATTTCCATTATGTGTGTGTGTGTATTGAAATGGATCGAAAATGAAAGTGTTGATTTTGGAGATGGAGATATGAATTCTTTTGCAAGGGTGCGAGCCTTTGTCTATTTATATGTATGAGTTGAAGCGTAAAGTAGCGAGTGAACGCGGTTATTTACAAAACTATCGCTCTCACCCTTGGGAATATGATATCATCCCTTTTTGGTCCTTGTTAGAGAAATTATAACAAACAAAACACATAATGTCTCATATCACAGCTTCCTAGACCGGTTTCTGATTATAATTATAAATATATAAAAACTAATAAAAACATATGGCCATATTAACTTAGTTCTACATACGTTATCATTAACGGGTCCACTAAAATTCTTTTTTTTTTTTGAAAGGCAATTTTGTATCTACCGTTGACGAAGGGATATAAGTACATATACCATAAATTTGGATTTTTTTACTAACAAACTCACACACTAAACTTACTCCTACATCTATAGAATTTGCCTACAATAAGACTTTAAATCTCACCTGTCATCACTTGAGAGAATCACTATTCCGGTATTATTAGACTATATATCTTTCAGTTATGTTATTTGGTGTACTTACGAGGGACTTAAAAGAATTGGATTCCAACAACTTAGTACAATCATTTGATTTCCAAACCAAGTTTTAATTGGTAAAGTGAGTAAATAAGAGAGTGCAATTTAATTAGTTGGGGGTGTGGGAGTAGTTACATTGAAGATAAGGGCGTGAAAGTGAAATTGAAGCTATAATTATAAATAAAAAGAAGAAAGGGGGAATTGTTTTGACGCGGTAGGGAACTAACGATCTGAGCAAAAAGAGAAGAAAAAGAAAAAAGAAAAGAAAAGAAAAGGTTGGGTTGACTTGTGTCTCAAGGAACCTTCGTCAACGGATGTGAAAGGAAACAAGAAAGAAACACTCTCTCACTCGTCAATATTTATTCTTAGTTTTTTTCTACTTTTGTACTTTAACTTGTATTATACTTTGGGTGTTATATTATATTCCATTTGGTACAACAAACTCAAACGCCGATAATAAATAATTGTATATTATATTTCAAGTATGCTTCAATCTTCATGTGGATGTTTTTGACTTCTGAGGTCAATTTCCACTGTCGTACCATACGTACGCTCGTCTTAAAATAAGCATTCGTGTTGGTTAGTCTAAAGAGTACGTAATGCTGAAACTGATAATATATAAATTTGTTGACTTTTATAAAATTATGGTCAAAATGTGGAGATATAGTCTAAATATTTGATATTTATATTACATTTTAATTTTAAGAGAAAACAAAAACTTTAATAAACTATGTTAATTTGGTCCGATTTCCCAGTCACCCTACAAACTTAAATTTCTCTATAATAATGTATACTATTATTTTATCATACAAGAAATATATCATAGATGAATTGAAGTAGTTAAATTTTGTTTAATCTTAAATCCAACTTTAAATGTGATTTAACTAGAAGAGCCTAACGTAACTTTCTTTGTCGGTTAAATGTTTCTTTGTTTTAAAACTTTATAACCTCCGTCCACTACTAGAGCTATTGTTATCATATAAAGTATCATTCTGAAAGCGTCATAAAACCCACGACATGGCGCTAGCTTATAATAGCATCTATTAAATCCTTGTTTGGTTTTGAGTATGAAAATGAGTCGATCCAATCCACCATGATCCACGGTGGTTTAATTAGAGCTCAGAATTGGGATGTCTAGTCATTGCTCCACATGACTTCCACATCAGAGTGGCGATATTGCAATTTCCAAACATATGATCCACTGTTTCAACCTTATTAGAACACAATTTACAAAGTGAAGATGTTATATCAATACCTTTGGTACTCATATTAACATGAGATCGAGGGCAGCCAATCCAAGACTATACTCCACGCCTAAATATTTACCTCGGCTTCAATTCCCTCTTAGCATCCAAAGCCACTCATCCCATCTTTCCATCAACCTTTCATTAAACAATTTTTATGTAGCTCAAGATTATAAGAGGGTAAGAACCCAACCACAAATCATAATCACTACCATTACGTTTGAGACCCAAGAAGCTTGTGCTACTAAAGAAATATATGAGTATCATCGACGGATAATTAGCGATGGATCAGTCAACCAAAGACCTAGAAACAATCAAAATCTAGTTTTCTACATTTTTTTTGGATTATGGTGGTTTTCACGTATGATCCGCGATATGTTTCTAACATACAAGAAGGTTGTCGTCAACCATTAGCTATCTTAAAGTTAATTATTCTCACAAGCTTCTAAACAAAGTTCCCATTTATTGTCTGGAAAGTGATTCTAATGGATCATCTATTAGTAACCCGTAGTCGTTTAAAAATATTTACATTCCCATAACCATGTTTTCCAAATAAGATTATCGGTTATTTCTATGAAAAGTTTTTTGACGAAATATCTCTCGAAAACCCATGGGAAACGGTGTTTATTAATAATTTTTTTAATCTTCAATAGCATTTTTTTGTTTTCAAATGTATAGCTCTCGCGATATGTGTTCTTCATTAAGATGGAATCGGTGGTCTCAAAAGATAAACATGACGAATGCAATGTTGAATTTTCATATGAGTAATGAATATGATGTTGGCGGGTAGTTGGAATTGAAGGTCTCAGAATGCAAATAACATCCACTGACGTACGTACACTACAATCTTAAGCTACATGAAATCCTTTGTTGATAAGATTATAGATTGAATTGTATATAACAGTCGAGGCGATAAGTCAGTAGGATTCTTCAACTTTTGAGACATAATACAATCACGTACCAAGAATGTAGTTGCCTTGTGTGCATGATTCTTCCATGCGCACTCGCTTTTGTGTTTTTACTTAACATTACTATACCTTAAAAACCAAAGTCGATGACCAGTGATTGTGCCACCGACTTTGGTTTTAGTATATATTGGTAGTGTTTTGTCTTTTGCAACAATGGTATACCTAGCACGCTTGGTAAGTGGAAGGGATTTAATTAAACTGTTGCTTCGTGGTTCGATACTTTGGGCTACCAAGTTTTTAAGCTGATGTGTTTTATTTCCTCCCAACTCACAAGATGAAATTAATTATTTAATATTCTCTATTCATTCAAAAGATAATTCAACAATTGTAATATAACTAATACCCTAAAAAAGATCTAACTCGCACCTCTCAACTTTTAAATTCTACATTTTTAACCTCTTTAATTTCTATAAAGTTTATAAAATGTCGTTTTGATGTTTTAAAAGTTTCGGGCGTACCACCACTATATTTTTTTTCTAAAAAAATTAAATTCTTACATTCTTATTTTTATGTACGTGCTGATATAAATTCAAGCCATCTACGTCTTTACGTAAATTTATTTCGAAATCAAGCTGGTCAAATATAAATTTTGAGTTGGACTAAGTTTCGATATAAATTTTGTTTGGAAACGAGTCGAGTCAAATATAATATGTTTTCATTCGACGATATAAATTCAAATTACTTTACGTTTCAACATAATTTAATCGAAAACGAGTTGAGCCGATTATAGGCTACAGTTTGACATGCCATGTACGGCACCGTCGCAACGCGCGACGGGTAAAAAAAGCTAGTTCTTATATTAATCCGTAAAAACTTATAAAATGTATTATAATGTAATTTATCTGTAACATCGAACTATTCACTCTTATTTAACTTTTGGACAATAACGGTTTGAACTGTTTGGGATGTGTAATCTTAAATATGTAATGAAGCTTCATATCACTCTTAAGTAAAAAAAATGAGTACGATAACATATTAAATGGTAAATGACCAGTTAAATTTGGAGTCGCTCAAGTTTGTTTTTATTATCATACTAGTTTAGAAACTCATGTATTAGACAAATTAAATAAAAATACTAAATTAACAGTTGTTTATTAATATTTATAAATTACAAAATAATTTTCAAGATATACTATGATTAACATTACTTATGATTACCTACTTTAGGTAGTAAAATAAAAACAACATTTTTCCAAACTTCTGATTTTAAAACTTTTGCTTTAGAAATTGTTATTATTTAAACGCCAATTTTTTTAAGAATACTTTTTTTAAACAATGTTATTTTTTAAAAAAAGTTTTTTTATTAATAAACTTCATACTGTATAGAATTTTGTTTTTAAAAAATTATGTTTTTCTATAAAAAGAAAATATTTTTTTAATCTATGAAAAAAATCTGTTTAATTATTTGAAAAATATATAAATAATATCATTAGAATTTAATGTATCATTAAATATTTAACTTTGATTCTAGTAATGACACGTGTTCAAATCCTACATGTAGATTATAGAAAAATATCAAGTGATTTCTAGACATTTTGATTTATTACTATAGATTTTTATATATTTTTTAACATCAAACTATCATACTTCTACTTTTAAACTACACAAAACTAATTTACGTAATGTATGGATTAAACACCGAACCTCTAGTCTAAGAGGCACGAACCTATATAACAAGTGAGATAGTCTCATATTGACAACAAATTACTTATATATATATATATATATATATATATATATATATATATATAGGGGAGGTTCAAAAGGAAACACCAAAAATGAGAGAACTAGAGAACCAATTCTGTCCATACATTTTAATTCCAAAAAAAGGAAAACAAAAATGAACAAACAAAAACAGAAAAGACCTTTATTTCATCGTAATTAAGAAAAAAGTAAAAAAAAATATAAAATAAGAAAAACATCAAGTTGATTTCACTTGTGAAATGCGAATTTTTTATTTTTGCTTTACTTTTTTTTTTTTTTACTTTTTTTTGCATTTTTCTTTGAATTTTGTTGGAATTAAAATGTGTGGATAGTATTGGTTCTCTAACTTTTTTTTTTTTTTTTTTTTTTTTTTTGTGTACCTCATTGAACCCTCCCATATATATATATATGTATATAGGGTAAGGAACGGTTGTTAATCCACCTTTATTGCGATAACCCGTTAACACTGATGTAACAAACACTTACACCATGATTATGTAGTTAATTTTTTTTTACACCGAGTTACACCACTGGTGTAACTATTTTCCCTTCATTTTTTTAAAAAAATTCCCTCTTTTTTAAAACCGTCTTAACTTTTTTGTATGATATTATTTTTTTATATAAATTACACCATTAAATAGATTATTTTAATATCTTTAATTTGAGTATAGTCTTGCTATATTTTTTAAAAAAAAATTTTAACGTTCATTGTGGACCACTAGTTTACCACTGTAACTCTAAGTTACAGTGATTACGTGGCCTGCTGTGGACCACTAGTTTGGTTAACAGGTTATCGTAATAAACAAGGGTTAACATTTGTTCTCTATCCTATGTATATATATGTATATATGTATATATATATGTGTGTGTGTGTATATATGTATATATATGTATATGTATATATTAAAACAAGAGTGAATTATTATTTTCTTTCATGTGGTTTAGTCAGATTTGTTATTTTCATTTAAAAAGCTTTTTTTGGAATTTGACTCGTCCAGGTTTTAAAAGGTTATCATTTTCAACCAAAATATTAACTTTATTAATTGAAAATGTTAAATATCCATCAGGAAAAAAGTAACTATGTAATTTTGCATATGAAAATAAAATTTTAATTTATGTTTACATGTTGCTATTAAAATTTCATACACGTATTATTGTTCTATTCATGAAACCTATATTAAATTTCATATTTTCATCTTTGAATCTTTTATCATCGACTGAATTACAAAATTATCGAGTTATCGGTAGGGGAGGAACGTGGAGATGGTTTCTAGTGGCAATCAAAGCCCATTGCGAATGAGTTTTATACTGAAGATCATCGTCTCTGCTAGTCGTTCCTCTACCCTATATTGTAGTTCACGATCACAACCACATAAGCAATTCCCTTGTTGCAAATTTAAGATTAGGTCAATTCACACGTTTAACATTTTAAATTAACAGAGTTAACGTCTTGAATAATAATAGTAGTAAAAAATGTTTAAAACCTTGGGAATGTAGTTTAAAAAAATTCTTTTCTGATGAAAATAATAAATATGACTAACCATAAAAAAAACTAGAATTCACTCTTAAACAAACATATGTCAATTTATAGTCAAATTAAATCAAACATTAATTAATAATTTCCTAACTAACCTTTAAGTTATTTGACTTAACATGGCAGGTTTATCTAATTTCTCAACTTTGACCTAATAAACTATTATATATGATTCCTCAAAGTTCTTTTAGTTTCATACACGCTCAATTAGGAGTGTTGGGGTTTCTCATCAGTTTGTCATGTGACGGCTTTCTGTTGGTAAATCTTACTTTTTTGTTATTATACTAGGTTACCATCCAGTGTATTACACAAGTTAAATAAATAAAATATTAAATAGTTATTAATAAAAATTATAAAATTATAAATTGATCTTTTAATATAAGATATGAATGAAATTACGTACGAGTGATAAAATGACGATATCATTTTTTAAACTTTTGTTTAATTTTTTTTTATTTTTTCAAAAAAAGTTAGTTTTTAAACAAATTGTTTCAAAACAAATCATTTTTAATAAAGTGTCATTTTTAATATTTCTTTATTATAACTTTGAAATTTAATTATTTTCGTTTCATAAGAATTTTACTTTTTAAAAGCCACAGGTTTTAAAATATATATTGTTTTTAAAATTTTGATATTTTTTTTGAAAAAATTTCTTATTTTATAAAAAAATTATTTCTTACAAATTGCATTTGTAGAAAGATTTATTTTTTAATTTAATAAAAAATATTTTCAATATGAAAAAAATTAAATAGTATCATTTGTATTTAATGTGATATTTATTAGGAGATAATAGCGGAAAAATAAAATTTAGGAGCTCTAAAATTATGACAAGTGGTCTACAAAAATCTTACTTTATTAATATAGATAGGTATAAAAATTTTTTAACGTGTTATTAAAAGGTTAAATCAAATTCTTTCAAGACTTGATCTTAAAAGCTATGGTGGTTAAGCTATTAGACATTGAATCGAGGCATTGAGCCACGTGGGTGTTTTTTTTTTTTTTTTTTTTTTTTTTTTTTTTTTGAGATTTTCTTTCTTTTTTTATTTTGGCTTTTTTTTCCTTATCTTTTCTTATTTCTTATCTTAAAAAGTTTCTTCCATATATACATTTTGTAAAAACTACTTTTTAAAATATCAAGCCAGAACATACTACCATAACTCTGCTTTCTTATCTATGTTTTAGTCTTAAAAACAAAACACACCAACTTCATATATTTTTATGTACCTACTCACGTTAGGGCCACCATGGCAATACACGTAACTAAGGGGGCGTTTGATATGCAGAAATTCAATGTAATTCAATGGAATTGGAATTTGAATTCCATTGAGTATTTTGTTTGGTTGTTACTACTTCGTTAAAATTGGAATTTGAATTCCATTCTTAACGTGTTTGATTGCGAAAGTAATTGGAATTGAAATTTGAATTACTTCCCTCAAATTTCTTCAAATGAAGGATTTCACAATCCTTCCAAATATTGAAGGATTTCAAATTCCACCGATCATGCCTTCGCCACCGATCGCCACCTACCGCCACCTACCACCCCGCCGACCACCAACCAACACTACCGACGCCGCCGACTTCTGACCACCGCCAACACCCCTGCCCACCGCCACCACACTGACCGCCACCGACGCCCACGACCGCCCCCGATCGCTGACGCCCACGAGCGCCCCCGACCGCCGACCTCGCCCGCTGCCACCCCCGCCGCCGCCGCCCCCCGCCATAAATCGAAGAATTCACCAACACAAACTATCATATATTATTTAAATTTAAGCATTCGACATAATAATCACATACATGAATGTGAACAAACATATTTTTGAACGGAACAAACATATTTTTGAACGCTCACAAATATAAACAACTATAAAATATAGACGTTATTAAATAAAATAAAATTTTCAATATATATAAAATTAGGTAGGTTATTTAAAAATAAAAATGATAAAATATATAAATCAATATTTAATAAATGAACATGAACAAATAAAAACAAACTAACATAAACGAATGTAAACGAACACCTTACCGAATGTTCATGAATACAAATGAATGAACGTGACCTCTATTCTTGTTCGTTCGTTCAACTAAATGAATGAAATTTGTTGTTAATGTTTGTTCATTAGTTAAACGAACAAACATAAATGAACTTTCTGGCGAACGGTTCACGAACTGTTTACTGAACGTTCAGTTCATTTACAGCCCTAGACACCACAGTCCACACAACTGGGCAGTTAGAGAAACCAAAAGGCATAATTCGCATCCATCTCGATCATCGACTAATAAAACTTTATCAACAAACGACGCTTGTACTATGTTTCTTTGATTTGGTGGTGCAGTTGTTCTAAAATTGTTTTTTTTAAAGGCCCAAATTCACAAATTTAATAAAACACATTAATAAAAGATACCATCATAACTAGTCAAAGTGAAACCATAATTAACACTTACAAAAGGCTACAAATGGTTTTGGAATGTTTTATTACTGATATGTTAAACCATAATTAACACTTACAAAAGGCTACAAGTAAAGCTTCTCGAAGTTACGACAATCGAATGCGTTCTTTTAATTGGTTTCTCTAACAGATCATTTGACTCAAGCTTAAAAATCAAATCCAAATACAATATAAATCAAATTATTGATATGTTAAACATACAAGTATTAAATAGGATAAAATAATTTTCGTGTTACTTGTTTGACTTTTTAAACATAAAAGTATTAAATAGGATAAAATAATTTGCGTGTTACTTGTTTGCAACATGTTTTATGTTTTCTTAATAAATCTTCCATTCATGGTCTTGTTTTATATTTTCATTTTATAAAAAAGATCTTTTATAAACTTTAAAAACAAATATAAATAATAGCAACATATCTTTTTTATAAACATTCTCTTTATATAAAACTATCTGATTTAACGACTTGTTTTTAAGATCCTTTTTAATTTGGAATTTTTTTAACATAAGATGTTAAAAAACTAATTTTTTTTTGTTGAAAATTTGGTTTAGTTAAAAAAAGAGGTGTTTAAAAGCTATAACATTAAATTTTGGTATTATTAAAGAATACCTATTATTTAGTGTGTGGGGGAAAGAGAAAGGGACATAGAGGGGGAGAGAGAGAGAGGGAGAGAGAGAGAGAGAGAGAGAGAGAGAGAAAAGGAGAGAGAGAGAGGGAGAATGGGAGAGAGGTTACAACTTGTGATAGTGTGTCGGTTAGCAATAATCAAGACGCAAGTCAAGTGTCTTGATCAAATTGTTTATTAAGTTGAGCCATAAGTTCGTATAGTAGATATGAAAGCAAGTTAGCTGAAAGGTTATAACTTACAAGTGAGTTTTTACGAACTAAACTCCCGCTTTATTTTATTTTATTTTATATTGATATTTTTAAAACTGCTATTTATGTGCATAGAAAGTTTTGAAGATTGAGATTATATGCTTGTATTGCATGCATAATAACGTTTAATGAGAAGATGATACAACTCGTATAAACATATATAAGTCATATATGTATCCACTAACCGATAAAGCTAGAGAGCTTGTCACATCAGTCAATTTGTGTACTAAGACGATTCATATAAACTGATATGAGTCGTATGTCACGTGATATAATGAACTTCTTAAGATAATATGTTTTACCTTGTTACGTGTGTCAATTATTTGACACAATACAAGATTTGTTGTTATGCAATGCCAATTATGTATCTAGACATTAAATTCCTCATCATGCGTTCCAATTATTTAGCGTGATAAAGATCTCGTCGAAGCTTACTATATAAACTGTTATATGTTTCATCATTTCTTCATTCAAATTAATCCATTCATTACTTCATTTTATTAATTTCTTTATACATGTTAAAATTTTTATCTATAGATAATTATCACTATATTAATGCATTTGAAAAGGAACAGTTATAATATTTAACTAATATTGTTTTTAATAGATATTTGTTTTTTAATTTACATAGTGTTTTTATTACTTTTATATTAATAGCTTCAAGACTTTGGTTTGCTTCTGAAAATAGTTAACTCAACTTTTTTAAATGAGTTTAATTAAGTTAAACTTTTTTTTACTGATTTAAATATTTCTATAATATGAGTCATGTGAAATTTTGTTCTGAAATGAGTGGGGCCAAATATATAATGTTTTGTATTCGACGGTATAAATCCGAGTTACTTTTTGTTTTAACGTAACTTTAGTTCGAAAACGAGTCGGGTGATCGTGATCTATACTTTATCACGTCATATACAGCGTAGCTACACATGTTTTTAATGCACATTTTGAGTCGGACTACGTTTCGACATAATTTTGTTTGGAAGTATGACACGTTTTGTTTAACAGTATAAATTCAAGTTCTTTTACAGATTGACGTAAATTTAGTCTGAAAACAAGTCAGGTCGATTCTGAGTCTATATGTTATCATATCATGTACAATACATCCTCAATGTGTTGTTAAACTTACATTTTGATATTTGGGGTCATAATGGGATTCCTGCGCAACGTGCCAATTGGAAAAACCTAGTTGGATTTAATGTTCTCATGAGGTTCAAATTATCAATTTATTTATAAAGAATTGGTAATGAATTGGACCCTGCATACATTCGTAATGTAAACAGTTTCATTTTTATTGAGTCATACTATGTGCTACTGATGTTGTGCACAGTGGCGGATTTAGAAGACACGTTCAGGGGTAGCGTAAAAAAAATTTTACCGAACATTTTTTATAAATAAAAGAAAAATACACGATAATAAATGAAGTTATACAAATACCTAATAGATCTCAAAACTCTACTTCACTGTTTTTCATAGCTTAAAAACAAAGCATTCATCCCGAATTTTTATAACAAATAACACAAAAATATTAGAAATTGAATATTATAAACCCTAAATCCCCAATTTTCATAGTTTAATAGAGTAAAAATTGTTATCTTGAGTGAACGAGTGGCAAATGTGGGTGGTCCAGTGGTCGGTGAAAAGGGTGGGCGGCGGCTCAGCCGCGTAGGTAGGCGGTGGCAGACGATAGGTGAGATGATGCTTGCTCTTGTTGAGTTGTTGGGCGCTGCTGTCTCGATTTTCCATCTTTTATAATTTTTATATTTTATATTTTATATTTTTATTTTTGGCTTATTGTTGTATTGAGTATTGAGTAATGAGTAATAGGTATTTTGGGTTTTGGGACTAATGGATCACTAATGAATCAATGGCATAATGGGTATTTATTATTTTGTTTCAGCTCAAATTTTATAAAATATATTGTTTTTTTATAAACTAGTAGATTTTTTTATAAAATTTAAAACTTTTTATGAAGTGTTGAGTTAAAAAAAATTTAGGGGTAACGTAATTTTGTTTCAGGGGTAACGTAAAACCATAACTTTTTTTTAAAAAAAAAAATATACAAAAAACCGTAAATTTTTTTACACTACCCGTAATAAGTTGAGGGGTAGCGGAGACTACCCCTGGTCAACACATAAGTCCGCCACTGGTTGTGCATTTGGGAGGTAGATATCCCTATTTTGTATGTTAATTAATTAGAAATTTGATGGCCATTGTTTTTTTTCTTTCTTTTTTTGTTGTAAACAAACTAATGGTAATTTATCCGGATGTGCTTAAGTGACACCTCTACTATAATTGCAACTTGCTTTTGTAATATGTTCTTTCAGTTCACCGGTTATGTAATATCCTGAAGGTAATAGTTAATTTTTGCTTATTATTCTATATTTTTATTAGAGTTGGACTCTTAAAACTCCCTACCATAGGGCCTCTCTTCCTTGGTTTAATGGGTTAATAGACTAGAGTTTACCATAAAAACTTAAATATGATTACTAAATCAAAACACTCCTAAATGGATTGCATAACAAACGCATTGCATAAATGGTTCAACCTGTCCTTGGCCTCAAGGAGTGGTGAGCATCACGTAACTTGAATCAATCTTTTAGCTTAAACTACATAAACCATAAAGTTAAAAACTAAGTATGCATCAGTTCATCTAGAGTTTGCTAACCACATTAAAAGTTTTTTTCCCAACATATCTATTGTTTATTTTGCCTTCTAGGGATATTACAATCAAATGTGGAGATTTGGTTAAAGATCGATAAGAGATAAATGAGAGCAGCTTTAAGTAAGATCAAGATTGATGAACTTGAAGTTCAAGCATCAAGGGTAAACGGATATATTATGTTTTATTTCAAAAGTGCAGTTTGAAAATTCTACACAAAAAATATCTTGGTTAATTTTTTTTTATATTTTGTAGTTTCTAGTATTTTTTTTCCTATTAAGGGAGTTTTTTTTACAATCATTATTCAGAGGTGACTGAAGAAAATCATCCATATGTGCATTGTGGGAATAATTTTTTTTGTTGTGTGGATTGAAGTAGTTGTAGTTGGAAAGTCAGTGTTGCTATTCTGACGATTTATATTCGGTTTCCTTGAAAAAACTATGTAGTATGGATTTCAAAAAAAAAAAAAAAAAAAAAAAAAAAAAATCCCACCGCGGGCGCGAGTGGTAAGGGGTTTTATCATCTCGCTGTAGTGAGTGCAAACTCAGGATAATAAATTCGATGACAACATAGCCTTGACATGGCAGAGTTAGAGGATGGTCGGTGTATACCCATAAACCCATTGCAACCATGGCCTAATAATTGCTTTAGGAACCATGAGCTAAAGTATGCGTTAAAGCTGTTTTTCGTAAGGTTAATGTTGTTTTCATTAATTGGTATGACCCCTTTTAAATGATGGTGGTGATGATGATAATAATGTTCGTGTTTATCTAAGCCTCAATTTAACCGATTCATCCAACGCGCAACGCGCGTGGAGATAAAATCCTAGTTTAATTAACAATGTATTTACAAACATTTATCTAGAGTTAAATGTGTTTTCCATCATTGAGGATTTATATAAATTATCATTTGAGTCCACAAGTTTGAATTTAATCATTTGCATTCAAATGTTTTATGAAAATTGCCATTTAAATCCACATAACTACTCATAATTAACAGCGTTACCTTTTTGCGTTAATATCCCTACATTAGGGATATTTTAGTCAAAACAATAATAAAAAAAATAAGTCTACGTGAGGGACTTTATGTGTTTAGTCTTGTTTGGTAATTGTAGTTGTGATTTGATTACATGGTAGTCTTTTGTTTTTTGTATTGTTAATGTATTTTAGTTTACTAGTCATGTTAATTTTGTTTGTTTTGTTAAATAATAAATTTCTTTGGTTTAAAATTTAAATATGGTTACGATGATTAATATTTTATAATTATTATTCATGAACTGTTAATGTTGTATAGCTAGTTATTTTTAGACTTTTATGATGATTTATCTTTTATGATTATGATTTAAATGGTTTTTGTCATATGATGTATTTGTTTATTTATATATTTTTTTGTGGTGTATATTTTATAAAGTTAGAAATGAGTTACTTTTAGGTGCTTATCATTATATTTTATTTAATAGGCGAATTCAAATTGCAATGGTGATTACAAAACGAGACTCAGCCCATAAAACCCATCTCGTAGATTTGATTTTTTATTTTGTAATTGTTTTGAGTAAAATAATCTAATGTAGGAAACTTAACGGAAAAAATCAACAGCGCTAATTAGGAATAATAAATGCATTCAAATGATAATTTTAGTAAAACATTTGAATGCGCCTAATAAACTTTAAATGAGAATTTTTAAGAAACATCAAGAATAAAAATGCATTTACCTCTATTTATCTAATTAAAATACAAGGTTAGGGCTAATTAAAAAATATCAAATAATGATGCTATAGCATTAATTAAAAAATATATTCATTAACCAAATACATTTATGATACAATACCTCCTCCACGTCACATATAAATATATTGTTATTATAAATATCTTTGTGCAAGAAAACACAGAGTCGCATTGTTCTACTCCCGAAAACCCTAAAAGCCTCCGCTACGCTAACAATCTTCCGATCAATCTCTTCAAAATCGCAAAGGTATGTATGTATGTATGTATGTCTATGTCTCACTGACATCATTCAACTTTTCAATCACTCCATCTCTTTTACCTGTCTTTATCTTCGTCTATCTTATTTCTATGTCGAACGATGTTCGTAATTCCCCAAAACGAATGGTAGAATCTTGCTCCTTTCTCCATTTTATACCAATTTATATATTATCTACAAGCCTCGATGCTATATCAGATCTATTATTATTGAAAGTTGAATTCTGGGCTTCTCAAACCCAGATTTTAGATGTTCTGCTTCCGAAACTAGAAACCAGCATCTTAAGGGTCTGGGAAATTAAGAGGTTTTTGTTCCAACTCAATTTTAACGCTTTACTAAGTACTGAACCTTGTCAAGAAACTCTAAATTAGAATTAGGGTTTTGAGGAGGGGATGATCTGGAGGATATCAGTTTAAGTCTTGAGTAGGAACTATTAGTGGGTAAAACAAGGTTGTTGTTAGTTCAAGGTGATCGAAAATTACAATTACATAGGAGGGTTTATCTTAGATATAAAACTAGGGTTAATGACTTTGTCAACAAGAAAACAAATATGTGCCCGAGCCCTTATTTTTCTTGTTGCCAACTTGAGCCCAGGCCCAAAAGCCTTCGCAGCTCAACAATTGTGACATCTTTTAATGTACATTGAGAATATATTTTATTATTTTTTTAATGGGAAGATATTCTTTGTTGTTCAATGGAAAGCGGAGACATTTGATAATCAGACTAGCAGATCTTTTTGATTTTGGTTCTTTTTGCCCTTTTTTCTGTGCTAATAAGTGACTGCTTCTTTAAATTATGTAGTCATGGCTTCTGAAGGATATGATGCTGGTCAATTTGATTCGAAAATGAACGAGCTGTAAGTTATCCTTAATTACTTATTTTGGTTTTTCTTTTTGGTAACTATCTGGTAGGAGTTTACTTTTTGATTGGATGCTACATAGCTCGAATGCTGGTTGGCCGTGGGAAACTAGCAATCTTACTCTTGCATAACATGATAAATAATTTAAGGATGAAAAAATTCGTGGATTTTAATGGGCTTACACACTGACTATAGAGTCACATAAGTCTAATAGTACGGCATTCCATCTTCCTTTTCAGTAACTTTAGTGACACATAGTACCAAGACACACTAATTTGTGAAAACCCTTTTCTATAGATATTACTTTTTTCTAGTATGTGGTATTTGGATCATTATATGTTCAAAGTAATTATATTTAATAATAAGAAATTTTTTTTTTGGAACTGGGAGTCTTAATGGGAGTGGCCTCTTTATCCTCTGGGATTGAAGAATGGTTTCCTCCCACTCCACCCCTCCCAAAACCCTACCCATCGCGTCACTCTATAGTGGGATTTACTGGATAGGTTTGTTGTTGTTAAACAAATATTAGTTTTAAGGGGTTGTTGTAAGGGAATGTGTGTTTAAGATACGAATGCTTGTTCTGCACATGCTGATTTTAACTTTTTGTTGGTCATACAGGCTTTCATCCGATGGACATGATTTCTTTACATCATATGATGAGGTTTATGATACTTTTGATGCCATGGGTTTGAAAGAGAACCTATTGAGGGGCATTTTTGCATATGGTAAGTGTAAATTTGAAATCTTGTTTGCTTTTACGTAAAATCCTCTCATGCATTTGTCTCTTGGTTGTTTTAAATTCCATACAAGTTGGCCAATAAATAAATTACAGAACTTATAGATTGTTTGTGTCAGGTATTCTTAATTAATGATTGATATGTGTTTTAACCATCCAAGTATTCGACTTTTGTCATTAAGGCTATATTGAAAATACCGTATAGGCTACCCAAATATGCATCTGGCTTCGTTGTACCAGTTTTGGCCATAACCTATAACACGTGAACACCTTATCATAGCTATTTTTGTCTTTTTCAAAGGGCATTTTCATCATCTGACAGTTTTTGGGCTAAACTGGTTTAAAATGAAATCAAATACATGGGTGACCTCCACGTACATTATTTTTAAGAATTATAATAAGGAATTTGTTTGGATCCAATCTTTATTTAGTTTTGACACGATTTATGTCATTTTAGGTTTTGAGAAACCATCAGCAATTCAGCAAAGAGGAATTGTACCCTTCACCAAGGGTTTAGATGTAATTCAACAAGCTCAGTCTGGAACTGGGAAAACTGCAACTTTTTGCTCTGGTATTCTTCAACAACTTGACTACAATGTTGTGGAATGCCAGGCTTTAGTCTTAGCCCCAACTCGTGAACTTGCACAACAAATTGAGAAAGTTATGCGTGCCCTTGGGGACTATCTTGGTGTTAAGGTCCATGCTTGTGTTGGCGGTACCAGTGTTCGTGAGGACCAACGCATACTCTCAGCTGGGGTCCATGTTGTTGTGGGTACACCTGGACGTGTGTTTGACATGCTTCGAAGACAGTCCTTGCGTTCTGACTACATTAAGATGTTTGTGTTGGATGAGGCTGATGAAATGCTTTCAAGGGGTTTCAAGGATCAGGTCTGTTACCAAAACTGTTATGTTGATATGCATTTTTGGTGTGGCAAGATGTTTTGCTCAGGCAGGTTGTCCATAATGGGTCAGTAAATTTTGTATTTGTTGGGAATGGGCTGGTTGTCTTTAAACACAGTCAATTTCTTTTTTTTTTTTTAAAATAAATCAGTGTGTCAAATATGAGTACTGTTTATATTTTTAAACATACCCCTGAAAATCCCACTTAGAAGTATGGTCTAGGAGGTTGAGATGAGGACAAACAAACCTGACCTCTATTCCATGGGATAAAGAGGCTGCTTTACGGCTCATGTAATCCCTTACTTTTTTTTAAAAGTGAGATTTGATTAGATCTCTTTTTGTGTTTCAGTAAAATTGACTTTTTAAATATAATGATTTAGGAGGTTCTACACATTTGGGTGACTTGATGTGTTTGATGTGTTTTCTTTTACGCTAGTATGTAGTGTTTATTAAAGGTTGCAAAATGGGTAGGTTTGGCGGGGTTTGAATTAACAGCTAACTATTAGTAAGTTTTTTTTTGGCCTGTGTCGAAACTGATTTGGTAGGGTTGACTCAAAACACTTGGATTAATCCGTGTGACGTATCAGAAGGCCATGACTAGTTTTATAGATTGGTTATGTATAACTTCATTTATACTTTGTGGTTGCTCATTATACTTGTTCATGACCTTCAGTGGATGAATTTATGGAATATTTGTTAAATTGATTGTAATACCCTTTATTTGATCTTTGAATCAACCCTAGGGTTACAAGGTATCTTGGCTCATATCTCATCTTTTTCTGATCAGCAAACGATTTTTTTATTTCTTTTTTCAGATATATGATATTTTCCAGCTGTTGCCATCAAAGGTTCAGGTTGGAGTGTTTTCTGCAACAATGCCACCTGAGGCACTTGAGATCACAAGAAAATTCATGAATAAGCCAGTAAGGATTCTTGTGAAACGTGATGAACTCACTTTAGAAGGAATCAAACAATTCTATGTCAATGTTGAAAAAGAAGAATGGAAACTGGAAACCCTCTGTGACCTTTATGAAACTCTAGCAATTACCCAAAGTGTCATTTTTGTGAACACCCGCCGAAAGGTTGACTGGTTGACTGATAAAATGAGAAGCCGTGATCACACAGTGTCGGCCACACACGGTGACATGGACCAGAACACACGTGACATCATCATGCGTGAATTTCGGTCAGGGTCATCACGTGTACTCATCACAACTGATCTTTTGGCCCGTGGAATTGATGTGCAACAAGTTTCACTTGTTATCAATTATGATTTACCTACTCAGCCTGAAAATTATCTTCATCGAATTGGGCGAAGTGGGCGGTTTGGTAGAAAAGGTGTTGCAATTAATTTTGTGACATTGGATGACGAGAGAATGCTTGCAGATATTCAGAAGTTTTATAATGTGGTTGTTGAGGAGCTGCCATCAAATGTTGCTGATCTCATCTAATAAACTTATTGACAAAGAAAGGTCAGACTTTGTAGTGCAACCTTTCTTCCTTTTTGCAGTTGGTTATCAGTCTTCTGTTCAAGCTATTATGAGACACAAGTTTAATTGTTAGGTTTATAAGTTTAGTTTTAGTGGACAAAGTCGGATTTTGTGTATGGATTTACATTGAGATTTCATCTAATTTCTTAATATTGTTATGTTACTTTTTGGGTTTTAAATTTTAATTTCTGATTTAGTTTAAGGGTTCATTTTGGTGATTGAGGGTCAAGCAATCACTGTATGGGATTTATTCATGGGTTAACCAGCAAAATAACCTTCTTGTTCAAAAGAACTATCAAGAAATGTTTGTTTGGTTCATGGAATGGAATGTTTTGAATTGAAATGGAATCCTTTTTTAAAAATTAATGATACGTCTGGTTGGTAAAATATATGGATAAGATTGGGATGTTAAAATATCAAAAAGATAATTCTACCCTGCCTTTTTATTCAAAAGTAGCTCATCTTCTCCATCTTAACTCTAATCAACCATCATGGACACTATCTTTTTCCCTCAAAATGAAATATATACTTACCTTTGTACTGATTTGAATATGTGTAGGAAGGCTTAGTGGAAGGGCAAGGTGCCACCCAATCCTAGACTAACAAAATTCAAAATTTCAATTTCCATCCGATTACCGATCAATCTGGATTTTAGATGATGTTAATTACAATTTTAATTTCTTTTAAATTTTGTTAACCAAATGTAGCCTAAATATAACCTTTGACCTTCATGTTTACCAAATTAGCCTTGGACCCAAAAGTTTACTCCAATCTTTCCAGCTTATGGGTGTAGACTTCTATCCAAACTTTTTAAACTTTCATATTTACAATTTTATTAAATGTTATAAATCTATATTCAATAAAATTATATTTTGTATATGTTATTGTTATAAGTGTTTTAAAAATGAATTTTTAAATATTAAGTTTTTAATTCTTTTTTTTTAAAGTTAAATTTTAGTAATTTTAAATTTGTTAAAATAAATTAAGTTATAAACTCTTAATAATTTTAAACTTTTACACACCTTTTTCAAAAAAATAAGTTTTTAAGTATTATTAAAGATTAAGTAGTTTTGAAATAATTTTTAATAAAAATTAAAATTCAAGCTTTGAAGTTGTTTTAAAATAATATTTAACTTTTTTATCATAGGTTTTTATCTTAAAAACCAAAATTATTAAAATTAAAATTAAAATTAATTCTTTTAAAGTTTTAAGTTTTTTGACACACACACACACACACACACACACACACACACATATATATATATATATATATATATATATATATATATATATATATATATATATATATATATATATATATATATATATAACACAGGACCTTTTTCTGTTTATGCTTTCTATATATTTTGGAAAGTCACGAAGCCTTGTATAGATATAATCAAAGATTTTAATAAAATTTTAAAATAAAAGTTTCCATTTTTTAAGTATATAGCAATGATATGCTTAGAGTTAGAAAGTAAAAAAGATGTTTAGTTTTATGTTATAATTCTATAAAAAATAATAAACTATACAAAAGTTATATATGTTTTAATAGTAAAGAAAGTATAAATTACATGTGCTAGTTTATTAGTAGTTCACTGAAAATTCTAAAAAGTCAATACTTTGATAGAACTAAAAGTAAATATGTTTTCACAGTCTTGGAATATCACTTCATCCAATCTTAACTAGTTTTACATAGACGTCTAAAAACTTTATTGAACTAGAAAATACTTTGGTTTTAAACAATATTATCTTGTTTAACAAAAATCTTTTATTACAAAAAGACATTAGTAATTTATTTTTTATTTTCAAATATGGGATAACAGATAAGATTGAAAGCTCTTGAAACTAAAATCACCCAAAATATCTTCTTCATCATGATCGAAAACCGTTTGTCATAATAGCATTATGTATGTTTATAAATTTTATGTAGGTAAGATTAACGCACTCTTCTTGATAAAAACATTATCGTTACACTTTGTTTATATTACTAAATCATTTTAGTTACTTTTTACGAATCAAACAAAAATAACAAATATATACCCACTTTCATTTTGTTGTAGTTTGCTTTCGTTGATGTTCACCCTTCCGTTGACTTTTTGTTTTTAATTATTTTTTGTAATTCCTCTAGTGATGCCATGGTCCCCACGGCATCGGATCCCACAAATCCTTCGTTACCTTAACTTATAATTTTCATTTGTTTTTTTTTTTCAATAGCCATGCAACTTGAGTTTGATCGTATTTAATACCAGTTCCGGTAATACTAATACCGAAAACGATAATGTTCTTTCATAATTGGTTAGGTTCGTTGTGGCACCGTAACGGTTACTACATTCACTATAGCTTAGGATACCAAATAATACTTGATTTTGAATACAACTTCGTATTCAGAAAAAATCATATCGGAACGTTGACAAATGAAAACTAAAAGCAATCAGTCTTTCCATTTTAAAAAGAAGTTAACAAACATAAGTTATATCCCGCGCTATGCGGTGGGATTCTAGTCGCTTTTCCGCAGCGCTACACAGTGTGAGTTTGGTCATATCATCTTGATTCGTTGATAAGCATAAAAGTGACTGTTAAAGTTGGTTCCAATAATATCAATACCTGCAACAATGTTCTTCGCTTATAATCATATTCGTCATGGTAGCTAGTGTAGTTACTGTTGAAGTACCATGACGAATATGATTATAAGCGAAGAACATTGTTGCAGGTATTGATATTATTGGAACCAACTTTAACAGTCACTTTTAAATACAACTCCATATTCAAAAGAAAAATATATCAGCGAGTTGACCAAAAAAGTAAAGAAACACACGTATTGCTTTTCTTAAAAAAAAGATTGCAAGTGAAAGTTATCAGACATAAACGAAATTATTAGAAAATAAAATAGGTTTAAAGTGGGTGAGAATGATATTACAAAAAAAGTAAATTGCACATTTTGTCCTTGGCTATAAGGATTGGACGTGAGGGTTGGATGCATGAGATAGAGTGGATTAGTTAACATCTGTTTGAATCACTACAAATCGATTTTTTCCATCAACCATATTATTCTTTACATCACTTGCATTATTTGTTTGATTTGGCTATGAAGAAGAGTCTATAATACAAATATAAGTTTTAATCGAAAATTTCTAGGAAACCTATTCATCCCACTTTAGTTTTCTACAAATCACTTTAGTAGAATTTGATATTTTTGTCGAAATAAATTAGTACAAACACCTAGTAAAGTGCTTATTTTAGTATTCTACCACTTTCGCCTTTTTCTTTCATAAAATTTGCATTACATTTGAACCTTGAACCTTTGTTATGTTGCAAAAGTCACAGTATCTTTTCAAAATGATCACACGTTAACATGGCAAAAAGAACACCAAGACCCTATTAACTGAAAATAATGTGAGGATCTTTGACTTTAAAAACACGTTTAACGTAAAACATTGATATTGTTTCGACTTAGAAAGACAAATAACGGCAGATGTGCAAGTACAATAAATATAAATTATGATGCAAGAATATGTTATGTAAGATGTCACATCCCATAACGTTGGATCGTTGTTATGTATTGTGTGGTGTTTTGATTTTGTAAACCCTGGACAATTTCCTGAATCAAGTGTATACCTCACAAATTAATGTATTTTGCATGTATAAACAAATTTTAATTTGATAAGACAAAAAGTTTCTAATCAAGAATGAGATGCTTATTTATGAAAAAAATCATGTAAGACTTGTATACAAATAAGACCAAATTTGTTGTTTATATAGAGGGTGTTGCAACGAACCATTACAACTTTTAATAAAAAACATAACAATTAGTGATTATTGTTAAATGGTAAAAGAGTGAATTAATATTATTGATAGCTTAGGTTAAATTATATATAGTTTACAATTAAACCCTAAAAACCTAAACGGGCCCGTGGGCTCAACCCTAATAATAATAATACTAAACTCTAATAATAATAATATAGTTTAATACTCCCCTGCAGTCTTAGCGGAAGTAACCTGACGCTATGACTGTGAAACAAAAAAAAAAAAAAAAAATAAAACAATAATAATATGATAAACATGCTTCGATCGACTTGGCTATCCAAACTATTGCCAACAAACAATATTGTGATTGAAGTTGTCATCCATATTTTGGTTGATTGTGCTATTCATAGTTTGCTTGATACTTTATGGTTCTTGATTCTTGGAATAATAAGTTGAGACCTGCCGACCTTAGTCGTTGGCGATGTCTCGAGGCTAGCAAGCGACACTCTCTTGGATCCGTAGATCAAGAGATGACAAAAGTAGATAAAAATATAAAAAGAAAACAAGACCGGTGACCGTGGTCAGATGGCGGTCTCTTAGATCCGTAGATCTAAAAATAATAGAAAATTTAATCAAACAGTAGTTTGAGATCGATGGCCGTGGGCCGTGGTCCTTGATGCGGCTAAAACACCGATAAGCGAAAAAATAAAAAGAACAAAGAAGGGAAATGAAGGAAATATAGTGTTGCTGCACGTTAGAAGCCATAATCCAGAAACGAACCAAGAGAATGGATGTGAACAAACCAAGAGAATGGAGATAGGTAATAGGTTTAAATAATCAACCGATAACGAAATTTTATTCAACTGAAACTAGAAAATAAAGAAGAAACAAACATAAAACAAAGGTGGGACATGGTGGTGGCGGTGGCGGCACACCGCCCTGTCTAGGGTTTAAACTCGATGACGACGACTGGGTTTGTATGCATTTGTGGTGGTGCAGCGGAGAAAAAGGTATCCAGAACCCTAAGGCTCTGATACCATATTAAATGGTAAAAGAGTAAATTAATATTATTGATGGCTTAGGTTAAATTATATATAGTTTACAATTAAACCCTAAAAACCTAAACGGGCCCGTTGGCTCAACCCTAATAATAATAATACTAAACCCTAATAATAATATAGTTTAATAATTATAACTACTATAACTATTAAATGCTTACATCAGTGAAAACACCATCAAACTCATTCTTTGATTACATATATAGTTTCATTATAGGTTCTTAGACGTTGGTGAAACAATATTGATATTAAGATTGAATCTTATTTCTAGATCCGTCAACTATGTATAGTTGAAAATTAGAACCGTAGCTTTTAGTTATCCTATCCCTGTTACTTGTTCTAGGTCCAATACTAGTGAATAGTGTATCATCGTTACTAATGTTACTATATAATGTGCAAGTCATAACGCATGTATGCCATCATGCAAGCATAATGATTATTAAAAGAAACATTGGTATTTAATCTAAACATTCCATGTAATAAGTAGTCGAATCCTAAAATTAGTGAACTATGTTTGCAAAAGATATACTTATTCTATTTTAGTACTTATTCGTAATCAAACATTATTCAATGCAAATCCCTGGCACAAATAATACATTCCCTAAGTTTTAGCACTTTCAGAATTAAATTTGAAGCTTCACATTTCCTATCCCTTGGATTGATTTGGTTAAAATATTTCTCATCTTTAAAATAGATCCATTGTTGATCGGTTGCATAGATAATAATCTTTGCTCGTGTGCCTGGTCACTTTTAGATCAACCCATCACGAATGTCATCATTCTGCATATAAAATGTTTCAAATATTAGTAGCCTCTACCATATAGTATTTGAACAGTTTTACAAATTTTAGTGCAGATGAAAATTTCACATAGAACGTATTTAACTGCAAAAAGATCATGGAAATAATAACTTAAGGATATATTATAGTTATAGTCATGTAATAGAAAAAATAATCACTATAGCCGATTGTTACGTGATGCAATGGTCATACATTAAATTTAACTCGTTTATTCCACTTCATTATGTGAAACACTTGCATAAATTCCATCCTAAATAAATATTTAATCATGTATCATCAATAATACATAAGTCTTGGCGATGGAATGCATTTTATATGCAAGTATTTTATGCATAGCACCCATAGCTTTTGTGTATACGTGATCGGTGCCGAAGATCATATCAAATGCAAAGAGAATGTTTATGTTCCTAAATACCTTAACTAGCCAGGGTAAGTAGGGTCCCATAAGAAGTTCGTGGACGATGTAACGCATAACTGCTTAATAAACTAACTTGATTTTATATTAAACTGTGGATTAAGGGTGAACAAAATTAAACTGAAAGCAATTACTTTTAGAGCAAAACAAAAGCTTAGACTTGGTTTGGAATTAATGAGACGTAAGAAATCACATCCTGGTTTCAGGAATGTGATTAAATTGCACTACTTAAGTTTTACCCAATCTAAAAATCACATAAACATGATCTGTTTATTACATGTGTTGAATGATGATTATCAACTTGATATCCGATTATGTTAATTGATTAATAGACTAATTAATTACATTCTAAAACCTTTATTTGCAACCATCAATTGATGATAATAACCTAGACTCAATGTTGTACAATGAAAAACTGATAATTGGATGAGTAATAACCAAATTAGTTAACGGAAATCACTAATCAATACATGATTCAAAACACGTAAACAAAAGCAAGTTACTAAACAAACAAAGTTCAGGTCTAGAAAAGGTAAAAACATAAGTAAGCACAAACAGTTTACAAATCATTAGTGGTTTAGCCTTGCATCCTTATTACATTCTCTTCATCTTCAACTTGAACATACAAAACTTCTTCAATCTTCAACTTGAACATACAAATCTTCTTCAATCTTTAACTTGAACATACGAATTCTTTAATTGATTGATGATTAGAAGAGGTTTTGATGGTTGAAAATCATCCAAAACTTTGTTCTTGGGAAAGTAGGTAGGTGTAATTTCAAAACCTTAATGTTGACCCATGATTCCTCATGACTAGTCGTAACTTACGCTCCATAGGCTATAGGTTATAGCCTACCTTGAGTTAGATGACTTTATTCATTGTCTTACGAAGCTTACTAGCGATATTCACATGAGTCTGTAATTTACAAACTAGGGGGTCTGTAGCTTACGCCTCCATCCTGATGCTCTATGGTCTTCTTTTTTTTCCACTTCTTTCCATTCATAATCTTCCTATCCTTTGTATCATCATAAATAACTTCCATTAAGTTCCATTTAACTGCGTTTTAAACTAGTATCAAAGTAATACAATTCGATATGTAAAATATATTAAAAACATGATATTGACTATAATAAGTGCATATATAATATCAATTCATCTATATGACATTATTATTGCATGACGTTTATACAAGTTTGAAAACCTATTTCTTAACTCATCAAACACACATGTAGGATAATTATACGAATATGGTATTTTAACGACGTTGGTGATCCAAACATATCAAAGCTCTCTATAATAATAAAATCTATTATACGAGTAGTGTTGTGTAACGCTAACTTATTCCACGTTAGAGTATGACCATACCACTTTATCTTGTGGGATTTTATGCATGTTTTAGGCATAATATTGCTTGATTACAATTATTATACTATGTTAAAAATGTTGCTATGCTATTTATATGTGTAGGATTGTGGTGGAAGATGATATTTTATCATGATACAAATTGTTAGACCGGGCACATATTTATGGATAGGAAGTAGTTCAAAGCTCATGCGCATAAGAAAGAACGAACAAAAGCTATACATGAGAGATTGGACTTGGTTTGGGCATATGAAGGAATGAAGTAGCGTATAACCTTGTTAAGGTATACTTCTTATGGGTACCATACTCCTCTAGGAGGTTTCTAGGTGGTTCTTTCTCATAATGGCAGGGCATAAAAAGGAACTTAGTGGAATGTTAGGGGATCGAGTTTTGTTTTAGGAAGTCAGAGAATAAAATAAAAAACCATGGAGGAAAGATAATCGAAGAACAACAAAAAATCCATCATTTATAATCACTTGTATTCTATTGATTTTGTTCATCTTTGCTTTTGAACATCATGTGTGGCTAAACATCTTGATCATAATCTGGTTATAGAATTAATTTTACAATGAACTTAGGGTTGGGTGTATGTTTGTAAACAACTCTTATTATTATGAACAAGTCCTCATTAGTAATGATTGTGCATAATGATTATGTGTTTATTTGAATCGGATTTCTTCTTTGCTTACCTGATGGTGATGTTTTGCCGTGGTATAATCAAAAGACATCTCATTGGTGTAATTGGTAACTAATGGTGACAATCTAATTTAGTTAGTATAATTAGGGAATGTCCTGTTAGTATGATTGTATTATGTTTCATTTAATTAACTCATGGTATGTCTATATGATTATTATTATCATACAAACCCAAGTTTGTACGGGTAATATTATATCTTGTAACGAAGAAGTAATTATTTTTCCAATTGAAGTAACTATTCTATTATAGCTAGCTTAATTCAAAGGCAAGAAATCTTAATTACAATAATCTAACAATTTAAGTGTATGTTTTATGTATCACATTCAACAAATTTCCAAAGCCAATCACAAACTCCCAGTACATTCGACACTCTTACTTGCAATAACTAGTCTAAGCTAGTTAGGATCAATTAATCTTTTATCTTTGATCGATCCTACGCAGCGATCACCACTTCATAACCGTAGATTTTCATGAAAAAGCATCAAAAGATGGTAGCAGAAATGTCCAGTTTGTTTGCTTACTTAAAAAGGATTGAGTATTTAAACAAATAATAAATTAAACACATGCCTCCTCAAGTTTCGCTAGGTGTTATGAAAACCCATGACTAAGAGGTACCTTTTAATAAGTTGGTAGCGTGGTACTATAACACTATTGGCATCTGGACCCAAAGCATCTGCTAGACAGCGGGGTCCAAGGGGCGACAACCCCTGGTAGGGTATATGGGGCAAAGTTCCTTGCTGGTGTTGTTAGTATAATGGAGACAAATAAAGAAAAATCAAAGTTTGAGAAATTAGGGCCAATGCGACCAGTATCGGAAAATGGATACGGGGCAGATTGATTTGACTAAGAAACCATACGGGGTGAAACGTGGATGCAGACTAATGGGCAAGTGTCTAACACGTGGACACCGATGCGGACCGCAATGGCTTTGGATGCAGTCCGCATCATCGAAAGGGTCTCGAGGCAATGCATGCGCAACACGGGGCGCATCGCCCAGACGACGCAGGGCGCATCGCCACGACGACACGTGGCGCATCGACTAGCTGACCTCACCTATATAAAGGCTAGCGTTCTGATCATTTTCTTCACATTACACACTTAAAACACACTTGTAACCTCGATATGCATGCCCAAGATCCATTCCAATTCATTTCGCGGCCTAACGCTCAATTCTCGTAGATTTGAAGCTACCTTAAGTTTCTAACATACATTTCTAGCTAAGAGAATAGTTGAAGTACTACTTAAGTCTCTAGAAACTAACCTATGATCATAAGACAAGGCTCAACAAGATTTCAAAGGTGAATACGTTTGTCGGTTAAAAAACGATACTTGTTAATCCTTGAGATCTATCATTATCTTGAAAACCAGCATCAGTTATAGTTAATTTATTAACGCATATTGGTGAAATACAAGACAAGCATTAGACTAAGATTGTATGCGTGGTCTCATAAGAAATAATGAACATGTGATGGGTAGGATCCTGAAAAGGGTACTATGCCTAAACATGACTAGTAATAGTTTGGTGCCCAAATGATTATAACTCCCAAGGCATTGACGGTCCCACAAGTGACCTGATAACAAAGTATTACCTGTGTACAATGAAAGTTCTTGACGTGTATTTCATCATATTAAACTAACATGATTAATCTTAAATTATTATGCTCATGTTTGATTACAAAAGCAATTTGGATCTGATAAATGATATTCACCAGCATATCGCTAATATTGAATTTTAAACCTTTTGTAGGTAAAGAATAATTTAATATAACTTAGATCATGCCATAGTATAAACTCTATGGGTGTATCTAACGTCAATATTTGAGTAACAAACTAGAAGAAGAGATCGACACATCTCTAGGTTTGAGAAATCTTGTGAATTGTAAAAATAGACAAGATTTTGTAAAGTAATCTTATGAATCAATTGATGATTCAGTTTTGAGATTTGACGTAGTTTATTTGTTATTAAATAAAATTCCACTGCCAAAAACCTCTTTGAAATTGATTTCTAAATAAAATAATCAAACGGTCTGATCAGTTCACATAGCCTGGGGTGACCCAAACCCGGGGGTGTGACAAGTACAATACCATTCGGTTGATCAACCTTATAATTCAATGCTAGAAGACTACTGATCTTTGTTGGATCGTTAATAACTTAATAACAAGATTGTTTTTGAGATAATGATTAACGGTTGTAGAATCTTTGTTAATCAAGACTAGTAACTCTCACATTTGTAAAGTAAGCAATTTAACAATAACAAAAAATACTTTAAATTCTTTGTATATTTCTCTTAATATTACAAATTACAATACAATAATAAAAAGCAAGTATGGAAGCGCACACTCTTCCGGAAACACATAGGCCATAAGCAGTTGACTTTATCTTCAGCAATTTGAGTTCTTCAAAAGCATTACTTCTTAAGTAGTAAATCAACATAATCAATTAATGATCATGTGTTGAGTAGATTCAGTCTCTTATTTCCTAACAATCTTTGTTATCGTAAATAGTTGTATACAGGGACATACCTAATAAGGCCTTGAGGTGTGATGTGACATCATAAAATCACACACACATATCAATTATATAACCAAAACTCGAGTGACTCATAGTTCTTATTTACAATGACATCTATAAATGATTAGTAGAAAATAGAATCAAATATGACGTCGGACATAGTTGTTAACTAACAAGTGGGATGTGCTCGATTTCTTCTCAAAGTGGTTTATTGTTTTTTTATTCTTTAAATACAAACCTATTAAGCCCAATTACTTTTATCTTACACTCCCAATTACCCGTAAACTCAATTATTCATTAGAATATATCAGCTTTCTGCTCTACCCCCAATGTCTCTCTTTTTTTTATTTTATTTTATTTTATTTTTTTTTGTTAGTAGTATTAATTTTTGATTTGATAATTTAATTCTTTTTATATAAATTGAGTCTCTCCTTTAAGAATTTACTTTCACCACGGCCCCTTCGCCAATGCCTACCCCCACTCCTGCAGGCGGCTAGAAACGCTCTAGAATCATTGTTAGAATCAGCCACTTGTTTTAATGTTTATCATCAAGCAAAGGGTTGTAACATTGCTTAAGTAGCGGTTTTGATGTTTCGGTTGATTTGTTGCGTAAAAAATAAAAATGGTCGTCTATTGCTAATTACTACTGTAACGCAATGCATCATGTGTAATAATAGACTCGCACAAAATTGAAGTTCAAGCATGCTTTTTAATGTAGTAAAGTAGTATCACACTAATTAAAGTTAATAAATTACCATCATCACACAACATTATTATTATTATCTATTTAAATTACCAACATGAGAGTGGATATTTCACATGATAAAAGCACTAGTCCCATGATTTTTGTTGAAAAGGTTGACCATACGTTTGAGAAGGAGCATCAAAATAAAGATAATTATTTATTTAAATAAACTGGAGAACAAATTCCCAATTTCCACCGACGCAAGCAAAACAGTTTTATATTCTCACAGGATCTCTCTCATCAAAATGCTCTGTAAAATCCCCACCGCAGTTGGATACAACCCATGTTCTGTATGTAAGTATGCTTACTTTTAGAGAGAGAATATCAAGCTTTTAGAGAGTGAGAGAGAGTGGAAAGAAATCAAGAATCATCCTCCTCCTCCTCAACCAAATGGAAGACTTGAGATCCAAATCCTACAATGCAAATGGAATGCAAATACAGCCTTACAACAACACAAATCTTCAAGATTTCAGATGTTACAGCACCTCTCATGCGTCATCTTCTCAATCCCAAATGGATCAGAATGAACCAAAGTTCAAGAAGCACAGCAGCAGGTCAACAAACGGGTCAATGTCAAAAAATTGGAGTTTTAACGACCCTGAGTTGCAGAGGAAGAAAAGGGTTGCTAGCTACAAGGCTTATACAGTGGAAGGCAAAGTCAAAGGGTCAATTAAAAAGAGCTTTAGATGGATTAAGGATAAGTATACGCAGATGGTTTATGGTTTAAGATCATGACCCATATACTAAATCCATTATGGATCTTGGTTTTTCATCATCTTTATGCATGATTTCTGTCTTTTATGATGTTTTTGAGGTTGCTTTATGTCTGGAATTGTGAAATAATGACAAAGGTTTGATCTTTATTCGTTCTTGTTTGTAGATGATCATGTTTATGTTTATCATCATCATCATCATCATCATCATGGTGTTTGACTTTTGTTAGAATCAATATGAAGGTGGGTTGGAGCAAAAACCTTAATTTTCATGATACCTATACATTTGTTTCCAGCTTTCCATAAAACAGAAATCAAGAAAAACTATGTTTATTAAGTTTTAAAATATTGAATGGAATTAGGAGGTGTTAAACACCCAGAACTAGTTTTGACCCGTTACTCAATCCATTTTGTCACCTTTTGTCTCGACTACAATAACGAACCCGCATATGTATCAACATGAATATTAAAAGCAACAGGTCTATCGGTATGAAATAACAAATCGATGTTTATACGTACCAATGTAAACATCTTCCATTGAACCAACCTCTTTCTTCACATTAGCATGTTCCTCATGTTAATAACAAGGTAGACATTTCCATAAAGGTTTTTGATTTTGTAAATCGTGAGAGAGTTATGGAGATAAAGACGGTCACCTTGTGTGGATTCGAGTAATAGCGAGATGTCTAGGGAAGTCCAATTCACCAGGTAGCCGGTTTCTAATTCAATCCAGAAATCTGATTTTGACAAGCGCAGCGTTGGCTTCTAAGCCGATTCAGGGCCCAGAATCAGTTCTATGCACACCAAAATGCTAATAACCAATCAAGTGAAGTCGATTGACCGACTATGACAGGCTTAGAAGTTTTGCAGCCCCTAGTCATGCTTGAGGGACTAATTTACTAAAATTAGGCCCTGTTGCAATGAACTTTGTGGATTGCTTGAGCCAAAATTCCCATGCACCATATCCAAAGAATAAAAAAGCAATGTAGAGTGGACTTGAAGTGGTAAGTAATTAATTATTAAACCTATAGATATTGATTTAATCAACTCACCTGTACACACACCAAAGAAATCTTTATATTTGATAACTTAAAGGAACAAACAGATGTGTACACGGACTAATTTAGTTGAATAATATAAAGTGCAACTCCAGAAGGCTTGCTGTATCTATGATTGGGAGATTGATTGGAGCATTTAGAACCCAAATCTGAGTCACTAATTAACTGCAGTAGTTCCACAATAATTCTTTTGAGAAATTCAACCTCTAAATTACTTCTATATCATTATTCCAAACAAAGAATCTGCTTGTACGCACATATTATCAATAGCTTAAATTCTTGGCTCTAAAAAGCGCTCCAAGGCGTTTAGACCTCAAAAGTGGAGGCTCAAGGCGTGAGGCATGAGACACTCCAAGGTGTTTAGGCCTCACGCCAGACATTGCTCTATATACAACCATACGAGCAACCAAAAATTGCATTTGTCTTATCTTTTTTATATATTAATCCTTCTTATCATGCAAATAATTTATAATATCTTCATCCCTCTAGTTGTTTCTACATATAATCCTCTCACACAGTGTTGCAAAAATCAAACGCCTAACACCGACTAAGTTTAATCAGTCACCCACCTATTGGATTTCAGCAAATCAGTCTATTAATCAGTCAATGATCAAAGGCGCTCAAAATCAGGCCTTGGCAGTCCTAATTGGCCAAGAATCAGTGGCTTCCCCAACCCCTGTAATTTCCAGCTAAACCTTGGAATTTTAGCCAAACGTGTGTGCGTATAAAACTAAACATGTTTATGAAAACTACATATAAAAATTTGTGTATTAAACTAAAAATTACACTTAATTCCAATCCAATTAATTCTAATTAATCGCTAGTCAGTACTCCACCACCATACTAGCGTCTAGTGAGTTATACAACACTGCTCCTAATGATCCCAATCTCAACCAGTGTTGACCTATTTTGATAGACGTGCATGTGGCACTGCCCCATGGCCCTACAAAAGTTTCATTATCGCCTCGAGCACCTCACCCCTTAGGCGCTACTATTTAAACCAAGCTAAAATTCATGTGATGCGCTACACTATATTGCATATGGATTCCCCTTGTATTAGTATCATCATATGCATTATTATTAAGCGGGTATAGAATGAAAATATTTAAGTTTTATGCGGAGTAGAAGTATGGTTATACGTGTGATGATATCACTATAATGGTATAACACACATAGAAAAACGGTCATTTCCCTAATTTTCTCTGCTGCAAGTTTGAAGTTACTTATTTCAACAAACTATTCTCGGTGAATGTAAAATTACAAAATATACTTGTTTCCAGCAAGCAGATTATATGTTTCTGCCACTCTCCTCCATGGCCCAAGTCTCAAAAGGAAAATCACAGAATCTGAAAAGTATAGATATTTCTACAAAGAGATTGTTGCTACACCGAATACAGTTCCTCCAATAACCTGCGTCAGTCGTCTCGATCAAACCTGCAAAGACAACGAACAACACCGTTAGGCTCACCGCAGGGACGGGTCCCTGCGATCAACCTCGGGCGTGAGAATAAGTAGGTGCTTCTCGGGTGAGTATGGCCATGAGTAAAATGTGAGAGTAAGTATGGGTGTGATAATCTTACCTGAACTCCTTCTCTTCTATTTATGCCCGAGAGGCATCCTCCCCAGAATCGAGGTGAGAGCTGGCTTGGTCCCCTGTTTTGACCACAGTTCTGCCTTTTACCCGCTGTTCTTTTCTGGTCCGGCCTTTTGCGCTCGTGTACCCAGACGCCCCGTCCTTATGTCATCATGGGATGTCTCATCTTCCCCTTTTTTGGCAGATGACATGATATCCACCTAGAATCTTTCCTTTATGGCTAGCCTCCATATCTTTTCCTTTTAGCATATCTTCCCCTGATTACTTTTTTCGGGAAGAACGCCGGCCTTACGTCATGCTGTTTCTAGGCCGGGATCGTCCTGCCATGCCTTAGCTGGGCTGCGGTAGCTCTCGGTTTTGCTGACGTCATTTTTCCCCGGCAATGGCCGTGCCTACGTCATCAGCCCCCCAGTCAGGCGTGGTTGCTACTGGTTTGATTGCGACCACTGCCTGATTCATTCAGTTACATTTCAATTTTCCCGCTTCCTTGGCAGTTACTTCTTTTAATTGACAGGACACCCTGCCAACTGTCCCTGGCAGCGCCATGATTACAATTGCCTCCGCCTTTTTCGTCGGAAACGGTTCCTCTCCCATTAATAATCCTCACTCTCGTTTTCTATATCCTTCTGGTTTCTCCGACTACTACAGGTAATTTTCTTCTCCTTTTTCTCTTCCGTCTATTACTTCACTTCTTCCTCTTCTTCATCATGGCTAGCCGCCACGACATGCCGTTGCGCAAATCGAGAATGACCGAGTCGGAGTTCATCGCCTTCTATGCCCGTTACAAGATCGGCGCTGAGTTCTCTCCTGTTCTTCCGATTCCTGATCATTCTGTTCTTGATTGCCCCACCGATTCTCTTGCCCTTTACAAGCGTTTCTTTGAATACTCTAACCTCAGGCTCCCTTTCACGTCGTTCTTCCTGAACATGCTTTAATATTATCAGCTTACTCTTTGCCAATTTGCCCCTTACGGGGTGAGTAAGATTACTCACTTCGAGATGCGTTGCAGGCCCTCGGTTTTCAGCCGTCGATCAGTTTGTTCCGCCAGTTCTTTCAACTGGCCAAGAATGGTGATTGGTTCACCATTCAAATCCGGAAGAAACCTTCTTGCCGATGCGTTTACCCTTCAAGCCCTTCCATCAAGAAATGGAATAACCACTTCTTCTGGGTTAAGCGTTCTCTTGTGCCCTTTGATATGCCCCTTCGTGATCCACAGGGTATCCTTGCCGAGTATGTCCTTCGTGTTCCTTCTTTCGATCCGAGACACCATCAGGCATTGGTTGACAGGCCCACATGGATTCGACCCTATCCGGAGGCCGCTATGGTATTGGCTGGGCTGAGTGAGGATTGGGAGCCTGCTGATACTCTCCCTTTGATTAAACACCACGGAGTTGGTATGTATCCTTCATGTTACCCTGTTCTTGATCTGTTCTAACGTTTCTCCTTTCTTGCAGATATCAGTTTGCTATCGCTGATGGAACTGGAGTCTACCTCCGATGTTGAAGTTATGTCACGCCCCCTTTCTCCGGGTGAAGATGATGTGCATTCCTGGCGTAACCAGGCTGTTCATACTGGGGAGAGTTATCCCAGTATCTTTCCCTCTTTGTCAGATGATTTTGATTCCTAACCGCACGTTCTTGCCGATTCTGCCTTCGAGCCGCTTACTACCGGGGCTCTTGGGAAAAGGAAAATGGAAGATGCCCTGGAGAGGGGTAAGAAACCTCGCACCCGCTCTGCCCGGCAACCTGAGTTGCTCTCGCCAGTCTGAAGATGAGGATGACGACGATCTCCAGTTTTTGCCATCCGACCCCGCTCCACTATCTACCGTTAAAGCTTTGTCTCTTTACCAAGAGGGGAGTAAAAACCCTGATGCTGAAGAGGGTTCCTCAACCCGTCGTGCTTCTGCTGATGATCATAACCGCTTGGACCCTGAACTTGGTGATCTTCCTTTTGCTCTTGATTTTGGCATTTTAAACCGGGACGTTTTTTCTGACCCTGCAGTTAGTGGGAAGGTTGTTGAACATTTTTGTACCCCCGTCGTGAAAATTGCTACCGGCCTTCTGGATGACTCAATTCTTCAAGAGCGCATGAACGTTGCTTGGGCCGAGCTTGGTTCTTACGTGTTTACGGCCTGTACCCGATGGAATGTTGGGACAGCTGTTTGCGAGCGTTCCCGCATTAAGATGTCTATAATGGGTAAGAAGCTTGCTGATAATGCCAGTTTGATTAGTTTGTTGGAGGAAGAGGTGAGGCAGTTGTCTACCAAGAAAGGTGTTCTGCGAAAAACTTGGAGGAAACGCAAGAAAGAGAGAGAGAGCTTCTAAAAGTCCAGGCAGCATTGGAGGGGGAGCGGGCACAACTTGCGAAAGACTGAGAGGGAAAGTTTTCAACTGGAGAAAGCCAAATCTAAAGAGACCATGAATCATTTGCTTCTAAGCAAAAACAGTCTGCGAAAGAGTTTGGACTCACTTGTCGGGGAACGAAAGTGGCTTATCAACCAGGGCTTCTCGCATGTCGTGTGTAATCTTCATCACAGTGCAGAATATGTGACTTTTTTGGCCTCTGTGAAGAAGGCGGCACACCAGCTTGGATTATTTGTTGGGTTGAAAACAGGGTTCAAATGTCATGCGGAGGGAAAGCGTATCAAGGATCTTGCTTACTTCCGCCCAGATGCCAAATCCAAACTAAGCCAGGCTGTTGCTTCCTTCCAGCAAGCCGGCTTCCCCTACCTGGATGCTGTTGCTGCATGCTCCGACAAGCCCCTGAGTGTTCTGCAAGAGATTAGGCCGCGGTTGGCTGAAAAACGATCTTCGCAGTCGATGTTGTCTCCCAGTGGGCAGGCTGGCGGTAGCCTGCTCAGTCTGTGTTCTCATGCTGGTGTCTCATCGTTTGTTCCTCCTTTGCCTAGCCCCGGTTCTGTCCCTTCCTAGTTTCACTCTGGCTTTGCCACAATGGCTGGAGCATTGGTTGCCCTCCCCCAGCAAGGTGAGTTCCTTGTAGTTTATTAGCTATTATTTATTTTTTCTTTTTGTTTTGCCCTTGTCTTGGATGTTCGCTTACCCTTTATTTTTTATACCACTTTTACATTTTGCAGGTGGCGCGGGTGAAGCGCCTACTGTGGCAGTGACTGGTGGGGTGCCTGGCGATGCCGGTGTTTCTTCTGTGGTTGGTGAGGCCGAGGCTGTCGATGCTGATAAGGAAGGTGATGTTGGTGGTTGTACTGGTGGTGATCGAGAGGCTTAGCCGCTGTCCCCTTTTTTTTGTTTTTCATTAAGTTGGTTATGGCCTGTGTTGCCTCTTTTGTTGTATGGACAACTTCGAACACTCTGACTTGACTTGGTTTCATCTGCTTATGTTACTGCTTTTAATGTTTGTGCCTTGTATGATGGCTGTTCATTGTTTTGTGCTTCATGTTGCTCTGTTAATGCTTTTTGTCAGGCGTTTGTTATTGCAATATTACATCGCTTGTGATTTACGCAAATTGTTACATGAGTAGGTCAAGGCCGGATCTCATGGAGCTGATTGTTTTAGGTGCTCAACCTTTTCACAAGAAGGTCAAGGCAGGAACTTGTGGTTGTTAGATGGCGTCAGACTTTTATGAAGCCAACGTATGCTTATCGTTAGTTCTTGTTAATGCTATGACATGAAGTTCATCATTCGTTTTATTGAAACAGGAAATAGGATAACAAAAGATCAACATAGTTTTTCGATACAACGTTGATTCCTATCCTGCTATTCCTACTTGGCTACTGCCACTTGAGGCATCGTTGATCACGATCCTTTCAAAAATGACTGCGCTTCCAACTAGGGCTTGGCATTCCTGCTACACATAGAACTTGCGAAGGTTCGCTATGTTCCAGTGTCTTGGGATTGGTCGTCCCCCCATGTCCTTGAGTTTGTATGACCCTGCCTTATGAGCCTCCATCACCTGATACGGGCCTTCCTAGGTTGGTTCCATCTTTCCTCCACTCTTTTTGTGGACGGCCTCATTTCGCCGCAACACTAGGTCTCTTGGCCGAAAAGTCTCATTTCTTATTTTCGAATTGTAGTACTTTTTCAACTGCAACTTGTATTTAGCCTCAGCGATACTTGCTTGATCTCGTGCTTCTTCCAGCAAGTTCAGATTAACCTGGATTTCTTCTTCATTGGACTTGCTGTCGAACTTGCTTCGTCTCAGAGTCGTTACCCCTACTTCCACCGGGATCATTGCTTCCGACCCGAAGACCAGGTTGAATGGAGTTCTCCCCGTGCTAGTCTTTTCAGTAGTCCGTAACGCCCACAGGACGCTTGGTAATTCTTCCAGCCATGCCTTGCCTTGTCTTCCTAGCCTTGTTTTCAATCCCTACACTATGCTTTAATTCATCCTTTCTACTTGCCCATTTGCTTGCGGGTGTGCTACAGAAGTAAAGTTTTGCCTTATGGTGAAGTAGTCCACCGCCACCAAAAGGAATTTCACCCAACCGGGCGCCTCTGGGAATGGCCCAACAATATCCATCCCCCATTTGTAGAATGGCCAGGCCGATAAAATTGTCACTAGCTCGTGCTTTGGCTTTCTTCCCACTGGTGCGTATAGCTGGCAAGATTTTCAGCGACGTATATTGTTACTCATCAAAAAAAATTTCCTTAATTTTTTTATATTATCAACTAAATTATGTAATCATATGTTATTTTGAATTATACATACTTTTATAATCAAATAAAATTTAATTGAAAAAAGTTAAAAGAAAAACATTTATTGATATATTTATATATTTTGGGTTAGTGTCAATTTAAAACAACTGGATTTTTATTTCACACGTGTCATTGTTTGTTATATTATTTAAAGAAGTATTCGAATACAGATAACTTAAAAATATAACTTTTTATTTTTTATTGTTTTATGTAATACGTAAAACACTAAAAGTTCAGAATTTCATACACACACACACAAACTCCCTAATACTATATTTGCTCTTTTAAAACACTAAAAATATCGAGTTTTTTTTACCAAATGGGTGTTGATTAAAAACTTATTTACCAAAATGGATGATTTAAAAAATATTTACCAAAATGAGTGTTTTTTAAAAAACTTTTTCCTTCTCACTCATAATGTTATTGGATAAACCAACTTACATTTAATTTCATGTATTTATTTTAAAAAAATTCTAATGAAATCAAGAAAACAATTTATTAGATTCTCAATTTTAAAAAGTTTTTCTAATTTTTTTTATTTATTCGGCTTTCATGATTGTTTGTTATCCTAAATAAAAATACAATACTATAAATTGTTGAAGGGGTATATCCTTCTTTTGTTTTTTTTAAATGCCTAAGAAATATTTTATAACTATTTACACTAAAAGGTCGGTTTTTCAAACGTGTGTAAAATCAATTTATTGGGTTCTCAACTTTCGTAAGAAATAAGAAATATTTTATAAGCGGATATTCTAAATTTACATTAAATATTTTACAAAACAGTCTAATCTTATGCTTGTTAGTCGTAAACATCCAACTTTTTATGTTTGTTTATTCAATTGTATTTGCGTGCATTCGCTAATATGTTTGTTTATTCAATTGTATTTGCGTGCATTCGCTAATATGTTTGTTTATTATGTGTGTTTATGTTCATCTACTAATTTTTTTCAAACTTTTTTAGAAGTCCTTTTTTAGTTTTTTAAAAAGTTTCACGTTCAAAAGTCATCTTGCGTCAATTGTTATCACTTAAAATTGACTAAAATTAACCATGATAGTTTTTTAAAACGATAGTTTTTTAAAACATTTCTGAAAAGCTCATTTGTATTTTTTTATTACAATTGCCTTTTACTATTATGTTTTTAAATTATTTTAAAAATATTTTAGAAATCGAACAAAGGGTATAACCATCAACTTGATTGTATTTTATTTATATGTATGATAACAAAATTCACCAAAGTTGACCAAAATTAAATGTGACGTTATAATTATATATCATATAAATAGATAAAAGAACTAAACAAAATTTTTTAAGAAAACCTTTTAAAAGAATGAGAATCCAGTAAATTATTATTTCAATTTTATTAGAAACTTTTTCTTAAATTCTAAAACAAAAACATTAATTTAGGTATAATATGGTTTATCCAATAAGATTAGGAGTGAGAAAGAGAAAAGTTTTCAAAAAACACCCATTTTGATATATATTTTTCAAATCAACCATTTTAGTAAATAAATTTTTTATTAACACCCATTTGGAAAAAAACTCAAAAATATCATATATTCTCATTCCATAGTAGATATAATGAAATGAGTTACAACAGTCTATTACACTTCTAATGTATAAACAAATAAAAACCAACATTATTACTATCAATTGTCCCAACGGATAATTTCTCATTGTTTATTAAATAAAACATGTAGTTATAGGTAAAGGATTATATATATGTGTGTGTGAAATTCCTCAAAGAAAGACTTTTAGGGGCCGTTTGGTTTCGCAGAATGTTTTGCAAAGAAATTGGAATTGGAATTGGAATGTTGTTGAAGTTGACAACGTGTTTGGTTGGTCAATTTTGAGTGAAATTAGAATTTTAATTTTGAACATTCGATTGGGTTGTTAAACATTCCATAGGTAAGTGGAAGAAATGTGAATTCCAATGAGGGAAAATTTTCTAATTCTAATTCCATCCGTTGACCAACCAAACATGATTTTGGATGGAAAATTTTCCAATTCCAATTCCTAAGAATTCTGTGAACCAAACGTCCCCTTACTTTTCATCAGATGAAAATTACAAATTATGAAAATAATACCTCATGAGAAAACAGACAATTTGAACCTCGATTGCAAGACCCTTTTGTTCGATAGTTAGTGCACAGATTATTGGAGAGGTCATTGATCAACTGGACAATCATCACCTTTCATGCAAGCGTGGCGAGCAAAACGACAACATGCCTGTAAAATTAAGAAGCGTCAATTACAGAACCCGCCATCAAGTGACTGGTATTATGATATCATATTGGGTAACATGTCACAAAAAGGGTTTGGTTGAAACACATACTATTCATTTTTGGAGCGGGTAGAAGCGAATTAGGTTCAGTTGATCCACAATCGCTCTTTTTGCCCAATATGCAAATAATTAACTTTTTAATTATAATTATGCTATAACTCAATCATCAACATCGGTGGCCAATCAACTTAGTTTTTTCTTTTATTATAACTTTAGAATATAATCTAATATGTGAGAACTTTAGCCAAATATTTCGTTTTGATGCAGCGGTTGTTAAACTCCACCCACACACACAATCTGGGTTCAACTCTAGTTCTTGCTCATCTTCTTTCTCTTGTTTTAATTTTTAAAGGCCACAAGCCTTTCACACTTCATATTTATTAGATATATTTCTTTTTCACTTTCTACCTTTTTTTTAAAATTGGCTTGCATGTTTTCTCGGCGTTTATATTTGTGACGATATAACTTCCTATATACCTTTGCAACAATTTTTTTATCTACATTTCAATATTAAAAAATCTATAATTATTTTATCTTTTAATATAAACATACTAGGTTAGTTCTCGTGTAATACACAGATTGAATAAATAAAAAATTAAATAATTACTAATAAAAAATTATGCATTATAAAATCATGCTTGAATATAAAATATAATTATAATTACGTATAAATAGCTAAGTAAATAAACGATAATGTATTTTTATTAAACTTTTGTTTTATAAAAAAACTGTGATTTTTAAATATATTGTTTTAAGAAAAATGTTTTCTTTTTCAAATTTCATTCTGTTCTGTATTTTATAAATTTTTTTGTTTTTAAAAAGTGTGTTTTTAAATAAAATAGGTTTTTAATTTATTAAATTATGCATTTTTTAATTTGAAAATTATATGAGTAATATTATTAGTATTCAATATTAATATTTATAATATATAGAATTGAGAAAGTAAGTATAATGAGGTTTACAATTGTTTCAAGCTTATTTTAGATTTTTTATAGATAGATAGATAGGCTAAAAACCCATTAAATAAAAAGATTAAATTTTAATGTAAAGTATATATGTAAAATAAATACGAATAGTTACAGTATAATATTTTAATATAAAATATATTTAAAATTATATATACGTAATAGTTCAAGAAATAAAACAATTATACCACTTTTTAACTATCACACCCTTGCTAAAGCGTAAACACCGATGCGTGATGAAATTGAATCATAACACAAGGATAAAGAGTACTAAAGGAAATTACTTATTTAAAACCAAATAGTTGATTTTATCCAATTCTAAAAGTAACTAAACCAAACAAGTAAATAAGTTTTTATTTTAATCTAAGTCTAACTATGTCCAACTAAACCTTATCCATGAATCCTAGCGTGAGCAAAGCAACGAACTTAGTTTCCATTACCTGAAAACATTCTAAAATACGTCAACTAAAAAGTTAGTGAGAATATAGGTTAGAAGTATACATATAATAGGCAACAATGTACAAACCAATAAACAATTTTCAATACAAGTAGTTAAACTATTATACATGAGTCCACAACCAACCCTATTGATCGAATGCCCTCCCGTCTAACCCCCTGACACAAGAGGTCAGACTAATAGTATGTTTTTTTAGTATGCAGTTTCTAAACATCCGGCTCCTCTCAAGTAAAAAAGAATATGTTGACTCAAAGGACGCTCGGTATTGATTGGCATGCATCAACCCGAGTACCGAATGGGCTTGTCAGGCCAATAGATCTATCTACGTACTCCCGTGGCTTCCCAGAAGTTAATGGTTATGTAGATTTTAGAAAAGTAGAGGGACTTTGTAGTAAAAAGTGTTATAGAATATAGCAACATGTATAATCAGTTTAGTTTTACCAGTATAAGAAAGTTTATCATTGAGTTTGCAAAGGCTAGTTTTGACTTTAGAATTTGAATTCACACTTTGATATAGAGAGCATGTTTTCACCCCAAAATACAAAAGAAAAACAGGCTATGAACTCACCTTATAAAGTAGGTGGGTTGATCTTGCAACTTGTAGTAACTTGGAGTGAGTATTGCTCTAAGTAAGTTTATTTAGTTAGTTTATTGTACTTTGTGGATAGTTAGGGGTTGTTATTGTAACAAGTTCAAGAATAGTTGTCGTATATTAGATATGTGTCATCCCAAAGTAGTACATCCAACAAAAGGATTCCCAGGAAAAAGTTGGTGGATTTTCATCACTTAAGTACCCCGTCTTTCCTTAGCCAGAACCTTTTGTTTGCCATATAACTACATACTGGGTGAAACAATTCTAGATGTATACTAGACCAAGTCAAAGGTGTGTTTAGTATGTTTATAAAGTATATGAAATAAGTTTAAATATAAGTTTAGCAAGGATGGGAATAATCAATTTGTATAGGATAGGGTTACAATTGAAAATATAAAGAATTTTACTAGAATCATGATTTAAGTTGATAGATAATCATAAGAATTATTAAAGTTTGAATTTTTTATTGTTTGAACCATGTTTATATTATTTATTTTATAATAAAAATCATTGCTTTACATCATATTTATGAAAATATAGAAAAGTTACAAAATTTAGGGTTTTGACAGCTTTGGACAGATTCGCGCACTGAACTTGCACGGACGGTTTGAAGGGTCAAATCAATGAATCAGAAGACGTTCTTTATATGGTTAGAAAGATAAGAATTTAAATTAAACTTAAAAAAAAGAATCATCGAAAAAAGATTTATTATAAGGGAGATATGACTGTGCAAAGTTAACCCTACGAATCTGTCAAAATCCGAAAATTCAAGTTTGATATGTTTAAGCAAAGTTTTGATGATTTCTTGTTTATTTAATACTTTGATCCATCTTAGATCTATGATTACTACACAAACGTGTTATGTAATCATAGATCCAAGCTAGTTATGGTTGAATCTTGATAAAACAAAATTAGAAATGTATGAACACGAAGAACAAGAAGAACACAAAAAGGATTAAAACTTACTCGATAGGAAAAATTTCTTGGATCTTCAAGAGAGGTTCTATGAGTTGATATTTGATTCTATGAGAGCTCTAGATTTAGTGTTTGGTGTAAAAATAATAATGAGAATAAGACCTCCTATTTATAGTTGGAAAATTAGGGTTTTAGGTTTCAATTTGGATAGGCTTTCTTAATATTTTATTAATAAAATTCATAATTTTTAAGGGATAAAGGTGGGTGAATGAAATTTTATAGATAATTATAGGTTAAGATTAGTTTAATTTGTTAGTTATTAGATTTAGGATAACTACCAGTTAAATATTTAATAATATATGTGACATATATCCCTTAAATGATTAAAATAATAAAATAATATATATAATTTTGTAATTATCCATGCATATATATATATATATATATATTATGTCTAGATAATTATAGAACTTAATTTAATTAAATATTTATTCTTTGAATAAAAGTTACATATGTAACCCTAAGTTGCACATATGTAAATTTTTCACCGTTATAGTTATATATGTCTAACTTATGTTGTAATTTTGCATTGTTATAAAATTTGGTTAATATTAGGGCATTTCTAAGTTACTGTTTATAGCAAGATCTAGTATTTACACACGTGTTATCATGATTTCTCACTAGCATGAAATAGTATTACAGTAAATCACAATGTATGGAATATAAGATAGTTTTCACAAATAGGTTATTAAATTCAATAACTGTTTACATATGATAAACCATAGTCATTATAATAGTTAACCAAGTAGGTTAAGAATGAAAAAAAATCAAGGATGTTACATTAACTCTCTTATCTAAATAGTTTCATTTTTAAACATTCATTTTAAGATTTTTTATAAATAAATATTTTTTATAAAAATCTTGTTTTTTAAAAACTTTGGTTTGTAATTATTCTAGTTATTTTAATAAGACGGTTTAAAATATTTCACCTGTTTATAATTTCTTTCAAAAACAAAACGATTTAAAATATTTTGTTTAAAAATGTTAAGTATTTTAGAAAATTTCATATTATATAAAACTTTATATTATATAAAACTTTAGTTTTTTGTTGTTTAGATCTTAATTAAAAGATGAAAAGATAGTTTGATTTAAAAAAAATTTAGATTAGAAAGAGAAATATAGCAATTAATAAAATTTGTTTTTAATAAGAGAGAGAAATTTGTATGAGTATTTAAATTACTATAATACCCTTTTGGAGGGAAAATTGATATGTGTATGTCTAAAAAAAAGACAAGTGTCAAAAAAGTAGCTTAAGAAAAGAAAAAGTGGCAAAAAAAACCTAGATGTTATAGATGTAAGTATCTTTGTACTCTAATAAAAGAGTAACTTGGGGTCACACGTGACAGCACCATATTTATCCTCATTAAAATTTTTCCATTTCTCTATACTATTAAATAATTACCTTACTTATCATTGATATTATTTAACTTTTTATAGAATAAAAATAGTTTTTTAATAAATTTTGAAAAGGATCTTCTTATTAATGTTATTTTTAAAAAATAATTTTATAATATAAGAAATTTAAAAAAAATCAAACTTTTTTAAAATTGGTGTTTTTAAAAAGTAAATTTTTTATAAACAAAAAATAATTAAACTTGAAAATTATAATAACAAATTTTTTAAAAATAATATTTTTAAATACAATTTGTTTTGAAACAGAATATTTAATTCTTTTTGAAAAAAAAATGTTTTAAAACAAAAGTTTAAAAAGTTGATATAATTGTTTTATTACATATTGTTTTAATCATATATAATTCCAATCATAATTTATTATAGAATATTGTTTTATACTTAATAAATGTTTATTATATTTAATATTTTTTTTGTTCAACCCATATAATACACGGGTTTACTAAAGCTAGGTTTGTATATACAGATATACTTTTTGATATTTAGATATATTGTTACAACGTGCTCTTTTTATCGACATTTTGATATTTAGATATAAGTCATTGAAATTTCATACGCTTCTTTTTACATGCTAAATCACGTTAATTTCACTGCCATAACGCGTGGGTGTGACCATCTAGTTTGAATAATAATCTTAATCTTTGAATAAAATTTTACATTAAATATAGTCTCTTTTGGCACCTTTTACAACGAATAACACCAAAACACCGGAAGACTCTTCTCGATTACAACTTAAATTCTAGACGAGGGCGTCCATAAGGACCACACTAAGGCTCTACCTTTCATTCTAGCCTTGACCCACAAAGAACTCAAAACTTTTAATTCATTTTTGTTTGTTCTTTCTTCTTTACTACAAGATCCCAGTCTTCTTTTATTATTTTAGGCACCGTTATCCTGTCATACAAGAAAATTATGAAAGTAGGAACCAACATAACTAGGTCAAATCTGATATTTCAGCCGTCAGGGATCAGAATATCATCATCATAATCACTTCAACTGTAATCAGTTTAATCACACATTTAAACACAAACACCCCCTAAAATTAATATTACGTAGAAAATAACAGAATTCATAAGCTTGATCAAGTGAAGATAATATCTCAAGAAATAAGACTGCACCATGAATGCTATTGTAGAGAAAGACCTAAATGTCCTTTGAGCTAGTTATATCCTATTACACTGAGCTGACAATTTTGACCCATCCAATTTTGAGCTATGAATGGGTCGATTCTGGTTATAGTTTATCACTAAAGTGTCACAAGAATTGAACTAGATGAACGTCACCCAAGATGTGTTTTATATGCATTAAACCTCCTAATTCGTTTTTAGAAAACAATCTAGATTATTGTTGAAATAATACAAGTTTTGTAATCATACTTGACACACTAATTATTTATAATAGATTATTTTTGCAGAAAGTGCTCCAAGGTAGAGGTGTACAAACCGGTTTTTTTACCCAAACCGGTTCTCGTTCAAACCGAACCGGTTTTTTTGTCGTGGGGTCAAATCGGTTTTTTTTCCAAACCAGTTCGGGTTACAAACCGGCATACAAACCGCCAGTTTGGGTCGGTTTGGGCCAAACCAGTTTTTCTTTGAAACCGGTTTTGGATTTTTTCGCCAACCGGTTCCCGAACCGGTTTTTTTTGCCCATGTCTACTCCAAGGTAGACCCAACTTGAACCGTACCAAAAATTACTTCTTGTATCCAATTGGACATGTGACACAACCCACCCATTTTTCAACCTCTACATAATACAAACAAAAAAAAACTTTATGGTCTACAACCGAATTAAAATTGTAAAAAGAATCCAAACCTTCAATGGGTATACAAAAACCTGATTCTTGCTCGCATTGATTTTAGAATTGCTTTGAAGCGGTAGCACATGTTCAAAGTCAAACCCTATTTCAGAATAATCCAGCAAATTTCTTGTTGTTTTACTTACTACTACCGCTGCATCTATACCATCATTTTCAACTGATTATTTGGATAACAGAACTGAATTATTGTTGTTTTCAAGTCCTGGTTTGGTGCCAATAAAATCTTTAGGTTTAGAATCTGTCTTATCCACAGAATTTGTATCAACTCCAAGCATGAAATCCATTAAATCTTTCAGGATTTCTAGTTCCTCAACATCTTTATCTATGGGTAAATGAAGGGAAGAACTAGTCATATCATATTTATCTTGACTCTTAACGTCAAAGTTTACTGAAGGATTGGAGTTGGGTTTATGGGGAAGATCCTCCTTTTCATCTAATAAGTTATGATCATGTTCAGCTGATTTCATGTGTTTATTATATAAACCGCCTTCTTGGTTATTGAAAACCACTTGGATTTCACCCATAGGCATCTTTTCATGTAATATCAAATTATGAGACATGATATCATTGCAATCAGAGGGAAGATCATTTTCTTTGCCCTTATCTACATGACAAAAAGTAAAGACTGCACAATTTTGGTATGTGTATGGTATCTTGGCAATCAAATTTCCATATTTGGTCAGAGGCTACTCACCCTCACAAAGAGTAGTGTCTTGTCTGCATTACCCAAAAACAAAACTTGTTTCTCAAATGAGATTAAGATATTTGTGTTGACAAATGAGAATAAACACAAAACATAATTTATCTCTAGGATAGTCATGGAATAAGATTATTTGACAAAACGGTATCTCTGAACTGATTAAGCGAGGTTCTACACATAAGAAGCGGGTCATAATTGATCTTACACGTGAAATAATGGCAAATATAAACTTACACAAGGGACTTCTTTTCTTCTTGAGTGAGGTAGAATCCAATATTCCATAAGCTTATGAGTTGTAAGCCTAGAATGCAAAGGCTACGGTATATTCATACACAATAAATGTAGTAATTATGTCCACTTATTCTATAAGAACTTCAAAAACATCAAGGGTAGTATAGGTTTCTGACATCATCAACATACGATCAGTAGCACAGCCTCAAAAATGAACAAAATGGCCTGAAAGTTAAGAACTTATTGTACTTCTTTCAGGCACAAACTATTTCACTTAAGATTTTTTACTAAAAAACTAAACACCCCAGATAATTACAAAACCTGAAGGTAATCACTACATATAATCATGTAAATGAAGATAATTTCCATCAACATAAACCCCCCAAAACCCTAGATAAAGAAAGCCCTAAACTTGAACCTAAAACAATTCTCTTTAAAAAAAGCTTAAACAGAAAAGCAAGTAACCATACCTGAAATTTGAATGATATGAGAAGAATCAGTGTAGCAAAAGGAGAGAATATGAACAAATGTATCGACAGTACGGCTACCTAGGGGCCGTCTCCGACATGATGTGTCCGTTAGAGGTATCGAAATCTCATTTAGGGTTCTGATTTCTGAATTCTCCCCCGGCGGCATCATCATCACCGCCACAAACAGAGGACCTTTAAAACCACCGACGCCGATATTTCAAAGTGTTGATTTTCCGCCACCATTTTTAAATCTAATAAGTTAGCAACCCAAAGGGGATTCAATTTTAACTTTTTTTTCCAAGCTCTTTTAAAAAGAGAAAAAAAAAAAGTGCAACGAAAGAAAAAATATTTAATGAAAAAAAAATAAAAAAAAAGTAAAAAAGATTGTATTCCCGAGTTTACTTACATTGTGTTCTTAAGTTCATTTAAAGAGATAAAAGAAAGTGAAGTGGAATGAGAGAAAAAACAAAAGGTGATCTAAAGTTTTCTATTGGAAAGAAATGAAAGAAAATAAAGAAAATTGTATTCTTGATTTGACTTAAAAAGAAAAAAAGAAGTGGAAAGAAAAAATAAAAGCTAAACTAATCCTTTCAAATTAAAAAAAAATAAAAAGAAAAGAAGAGAGAGAAAAAGAAATGTTCATTTCACTTATTTCTTTAAGTAAAATAAAAAATACAGTTGTTCACGAGTCGAACTAAATCAAGGTAAGGGTAAGCTTGAACTCAGCTTGACTCGGATTTGAAACCAAGCTGGAAATCTAAGCTTGAGCTCGACTCATTTTATAACTAATATGGCTCGGTTTTCATTCTACTAACACAATTTAAAAATAAAATAACAAAAAAATCAACATACTTTATAACTCATAACTATAAAGTTTCACAAAAGATAAATATTAAAAAAAAAAAAAACAATATCAACTTCAACAAAATACAAACAACTTCATCATTATTCAAACCGAAGTAACCAAATCCGCACTTTATAACATCCGCTAGTCTGCTTTTTAACGATGAAATTGAAAGTATGCTTGAATGCTTCATTTTAATATACAAAAATATATAAACAACACATGAAATGATCCAATACAAACAATATAATTTAATGCTATGAAAATTTTAGCAATAAATACTATATCTATAGAATACAAGATAACTCATAAGTGGTTTAATCCTCTCAAAAAAAAGGTGCATCTCCAAAATTCACAGTAACAACTTATCGTTAAAAAACGAGCAAATATCTTGATATATGTTATATAATAATAATAATAATAATAATAATAATAATAATAATAATAATAATAATAATAATAATAATAATAATATATAGTAGAAGTAAAATACTTTGAGTCATATCGAGTCGACCTAATAAGCGAGCTAAACCAACCAGCTCAGCTCATTTTCATACTGAGCCAACTTGGCTAGGCTTGGCTCGGTTTCAAACCGAGCCTTTTCGAGCTAGTTTTTTTGAGCTTTTTCCGAGCGAGCTCCCAGCTACAAGTTTATTCAGACAACCCTACGTTTAAAGTTGATTTGGTGCCAACATTTCGAAAATTACACCGCAAAGTTTAGGGAGAAATCCAGTTTAAGTATATAAGAAATTAGATAACACGATTGGCATGATAGATTATTATGGGTCAATTGAAAGAATAACAAGACAATAAGTGGTTAATGGTGCATTATGACACGTTTACGAACTTCATTACACGCGTTTGTCTCGATGACGCCAACATGATTAAGTAAGTTGTTGCATCTTGGTTTTCGAGATTGAAACATAGATATATAACAATATTATGTATTGCATGTTAAAATCTTATATTTTTAAAAAAAGTATTTTAAATGAAAAAAATACAAGGGCACGTTTGCGAAATTTGTTACACGCTTGTGACAACAACATTAACATAGTCATGTAATAAAAAAGATACATGTAATTACCACGGATCAGTTTTGGAGATTTAAACATAGATAAAAATCATTATCTGTCTTACATATTACGACCTAATAATTTAAAAAATAAAGGTAATCAAAAAAATATAAGAAAAGGAAAAGAAAAAGGAGGCAAAAATCCAAAGAAACTAAACAAAAAGTGTTTGGTGTGGGGTTTGAACCTACACCACCAAGCAAACTACAGCACGAACCAAACAAACTCTTCAAATTTCATATTACCTCTATATTAATTCATGGCGCAATGAATAGTTATTCTTGATTTCTCACTTTTAATACGTGTGGTACAATTGCCTTATTGCACTACTGCGTCATCTTCCCCTTCTATTATTGGGTTTCTTTCTCTTATTCTACCTCAACTGGAGTTTCTTTGGTGATGTTGCCTGTGATGGCGTTTACCGGGTTTCTGTTATTGTTCGATCGCTAATAGACCATCAGTCTTCTGCCCTCCATCCTTTTCACCGACTATGGCTCTCCCTAATTCCTAATGGATGTTGATGGTGGAGGTAGCGATGGTGGTGATGGTAGTTATATCTGGTTCCCGTTTCGTTTGTGATGGTGGTTAGGTTCATTGCATCTGTTCCTAGCAAGATGGGTTTGTGGTTTGTTTGTGACAGTGCCAACGACGGCACGACAGATTGCCAGTCTCCACCCTTTTATGGTTAGGTTGAACCAAGCGGCGGTCCTATGGCTGTGAGCGGTGGCGAAAGTTGTTACACCCTCAAAATCCACGTGGAAGGTTTTACCCCGAGGTGTATGAACAAAACAAGATCCAAGTCATTAGTTATTCTAAACGACCTTTACATGAACTTTGAAAATAAACCTTAGAGTTTATAAGTTTTCAAATTGTTACAGAAGTGTAAGTTAAATATCCAAACCAAAACGTTCAAAAGTAAATGTGCAAAACACGCACCCAAAACCATAGTTTAAGATGTAATGTAGAACCAAAGTTTAGAAAAATAAATGTTTATGCATGCTTGACTCGTGTTGTGCCCTACATGCACCTGTTGTTAACGACTTGAGAAAATCATACTAAGTGTCAACACAAATGTTGGTGAGTTCAAGAGTTTATAAGTAAGCAAAAGCAGATGTGTTTGTAAAACATAAGCAAAGTGTACCGAAATAGATAGCTAGTCTAAATCATTAGCATTAACAATAGTGTTTTCACGATCAAAGCTGACTGTGTTCATTTGTTTGCCTTTCGCCACGACTTACCGAGTCGTGACAATATGTTAGTCGTTTAGAACAACGTTGCACCCCACTTGACCTTAAGTTGTTTGGGTAGGGCTTGTCAGACCCAGTATTACTACCCAGTATTTCCCGCTAGTTTCCTTAATTAACGATCCACTAAGTGAAAGGGCTTTTTAATGGTATACTACACTACGTTCATGCTATACACGACTTATAGTAACTAAAATGTTTGCAAAAATATGCTTTCTTTCCTGAAAGGAGTATGTAGAAGGAGGGCATTGAACTCACCTAAAGCGTAGGCGGAAAGTAATGCGATCTAATGATGAATGGAAAAACAACCCGTCAAAGGTTAGCTAGAAAACCTGAGTATATAAGTACGTGCAAGACAATAAGGTTTAACAAACTCTAAGCGTTCAATTAATCCCTTTGATTTAAGTGATTTTAAAATTATTGGTTAGTTTGACCCAGTTGACCCGTTTGTGACCTGTTACGTGAAATCATGTTTGCTCATAATTAATAATTTAGTTATTCATAATCTCAACTCGAATCATTCACGTATAACACGCAATGAATCCCAAATCCTATAAGGATTATTGTACTAGCATAACTTATCTTACAACACATACGAATCTCAACAAGTAACATGCACCAATGGAATACACTAGTTTGAGTTTAACAACATAAATATACGTATATAATACCAAGCAAATTCAGTAAAAAGCAAAAAAAATAATAATGATTAAGCCAACCAATTAAGACATAACCCGTGGCAACCTGATTGGGAATTCACCAACCTTGATTTTTTAAGATAAAGTATAATATGTTATTCTAATAAACAGGTCATGTTGTCCTGTTAACTTATTTAACAAACAAACAAACGTATTCACTTAATCTCAAAGCTATTGATATGGTCTACGAGGTGGGATGTGATAAACTTTTCCTCTATTCAAGGACTCTAGATTTTTTACATATACAGGTAGTAATCAAGATAACAAATAATGAGATAATATAGAGTGAGATGGCATACAAATAAGATAATATACTATGAATTAATATTCATTGAAGCTAAGGGAAATCAAAGTCTAGGAAAATGCTCAAGTCAAGCTGATAATAAAAAAAGATATTAATCGATATAGCATTAAATGAATATAAGAGAATCAAAGCATAGAACAAAACAAGACCAAGCTATGCTACAAAGTGTAGAAACAATTCAAAACAAACTCAAAGGTAAGCTAAAACATACAAAAAGTATAGAAACAATTCAAGACAAACTCAGAGGTAAGCTAAAACATACAAAATACACTCTTTTAAAAATCCATAACCTTATTCCTACATCTTTAAAAACACTTATCCTCGATCATATTCTCAAAGATGTACAAGTCAAGTAAATCTTGTCTAATCCACTTATCTCATATCAGTTTTGGTTTGCCTCAAATCTAACTCTCCTCCACAATGAGGGTTTCCACAAATCTAACTGAAGACATCGCTCGTCTCTTCACGTGACGTAATCATTACAATCTCGCATCTCTAATCTTATCCATGATACATTCCACCCGTGATCTCTCTATAAAAATGAAATTCCTTGTTTGTTTTTCCATTATGTGTCAGCACAACTACATAATAATTAATAAGTTAAAAGTGTTATGTCCTAAACTGGGTTAAGCGGGTTGAACCCGATTAGGCAAAATTTAAGTTGTGTCATTAACGTGTTGATTTGTTTATTACCCGAATCTGTTCACCCAAAATATTATTCCATTTCATGAATCATGTCTTGTTAACGCGTCTTATCATAAATTTTCAGCAATTAAGTTAACCTCAGTTTTATTTTATTTAATTTCAAGTTGTGGATCTGAGTAGGGGTGTTTAAAGTCGGATATCCAAAATTTCAAGTTGTGGATTTAAGTTGTGTCATTAACGTGTTGATTTGTTTATTACCCGTATCCTTATCCGTATCCGTATCCGTATCCAAAATTTCGGATATCCGAAATTTCGGATACGGATACGGATAGTGATTCGTATATCCGAAATTCATTTCTTATTTTTTTGTTTTTTTTTTGTTTTTTAGTTTTTTTTTTATAATAATTAGACATATGCTATTATAAAATTAATATAAAAAACCAACTTATATCATAAATGTCCTGATATACACTAAAAAATCTCAATCTAAAATAAAAATATATTTAAAATTTAAAAAAATAAAAAAATATTTTTTAGTGTTCGGATAATCGGATATCCGAATATCCAAAACTTTTGAAAATCGCTATCCGAATCCGAATCCGAATTTTTGGATATCCAGATATGGATTCGAATTTTTGGATTGGATTCTCGTATTCGTATATTTTTGAACGATTTGAAATAGAGTGTTGGGGCGATTATGCAGTTGGGCTGGCTATTGTTGGACTCCACAACAGTAGGCTACTGTCAAGTGCATTGGGCAAGAGAACATGATAGTTTCATACTTTCATTGTTCCTAGTTTGATAGCCTGATACATTCTTTTATGAATTTTTTTTAATATTTAAATATTTAACGTTGTTAAAGGAAATCCAATTTGAATTCCATTATTACATGGATTCATGCTCCTAACCCATTTTGACTAATTTGTTTATGTATATTTTGACTTTTTTGCATTCTGTATATTGGAAAATTTTGCACTGGGTCCCAAAAATTTAAAAGAGGATCTTGTTGATTAAACTTTACTCACAGATTTTAACATATAGCTTTCAGGTAGTGTTTGGTACGTAATAATGAGAGAAGAAATGGAATGAACTATTGAGTGTGAATGAAAAAAACATGTTTTATTGGTAAATGTAATTCAATGAACTATTACATAATTGATTACATTCTCTCAAAGTCATTTCATTCACACCCTTTTCTTGTTCTTTATTTTTTTTTTTTATTCCATTACTTCTTCCATCCTTAGTCACCAACACCACCTACACATCCACCACAACTACCACTACCAGCCATCAAGATCGATCGTCACCGTCCACCGCCACCAGACACGACGACCACCACCACCACCAACCGCCATAACCACCACTAACATCACCACCGGCCCCCAAGATCGATAGCCATTGGCCACCACCACCAGAAACGACCACTACTACCACCACAACCACCAATCACCATCAGCCATCGCCACCGGACACAACCACCACCATCGGCCACCACCAGCGGCCACCACCACCACCACCGACAACCGTTAGTCTCCACCACTAATTAGCACCAGCTACCCCATCACCACCACCATCACCATTGCCCACCACCACCACCACCACCACCACCACCACCACATCCACCACCACCGGTTACCGCCACCACCATCAGCAACCACCACCACCACTACCATTGGCAACCACCACCACCACCGCCCACCACCACCAATTACAACTAGCGGCCACCACCACCACCACCGTCATCGACAACCACCACCATTGGTCGTTGTTATCACAATTACTTTTGTAATTCATTTCTTCATATTTTTTGATGTAGAACAAAACGAGATAGTAAATTGAACATGTTGATTCACAATAAACACCAGGAACAACTTACAGTTACCGTTAATTCGCGATAATACCGATAATCAGGAAATTTTCACACACTAACACACTTGTGATAGAGAGAAAGTGATTTTTTTATAAACTTTTAAACTAGTAATCATTCCAAGTCTCCAGAAATATAAAATGCAAGACAAAATCCGAATGGGCCTCAAAGCATAAACATGCCGAAAACTAGCCCATAAACAAAGCTCAACAAAAACTAAAAATAACTTTAAAATTAATAAAACTAATAGAATAAGGATATTTTGGGCTGAAACAAAGGGCCCAAACCACCTACGACATTTGTAGGAACGTGCTTTTCGGTTCAACGGTCGTTTTGACTGGTCGTACGCCCAAAGCGAAGCTTCTTAGACCAAGTTACATCTATTTCTGTGAGGGCCCTTTGGACACGTGATCATGTGCCTTATAATACAGAATTGCCCGCTATTTAACACTTGGACCCGCATAATTTTCTTACCTAACAAACAAGATAAAATAATAATTTATTTTATTTTCATATGATAACCAAACAGAATAATAAAATATAATAATTAATTTTATTCATTAATTCATTTCATTTGCTCAATAAATTTATTTACTTATCCATTTAATTATCTTATAGTAAATAGACCCTCAATTTTAACATGATTCGGTGGAATTTTTTTGAAACGATCCGTTTTTAACCTGACAACCAACCCACTAACAAAAAGTAATGAATCCGTACAACATATATAAGAAAGGTGGACATTATTAATTAGAAGATATTTGATAATTCCACCTACTAAACATAAATCCTCTTTTTTCCCAGGAAAATATGACTTTTGAGTTTTGACCTTTCTATTATTTTTAATAATTTCCCCACACACACATATTTACATGTACATATACGTGTATCAATTTATGTGTGCATATATATATATATAAGCATTCTTATACGGAGAGGATCATTTTAAAATATTATCTTTTACGAGAAAACTATAACAATTCTGAATCAATAAACTTGTTTACAATATTATTTTTTTAACAATGAAAAGTGAATGGTTTATCTTGTTCAAACAATATATAGTGTTATATACACATTTATATATGCAGTGGCGGAGCTTGAACTTTATCGTAAAGGGGCAAGGGCGAAATCAAACTTTTTAGGGGGGACGAACTTGATATTTATATAAAAATTTATACTACCTAACAAAAAATTTACACTAGCGGACTTAAATTTAACACTACTTGTGAAAAAAACAGGGGGGGCGGCAGCCCCCCCGCCCCTATAAAGATGATGATTACATAAGTGTTTTGTGAATCAAACTCAAAGAGATACAAAAAGCAACAAATACTAATGCATTATGAGTTTCTGACATATTAAAGCACTTTTGTGTATGTATGTATGCATATATGTACACACATATATTTAGTTATATGTATATTTATTTAGGTTAGTTTCCAACATGCTTCCTTTGATGGAACCATGACCACATATTCTAGACACCTTCTTTTTTCTTACCTCTTTTCAAATTGATTTTGTGTCACTACTTTGTATTTGAAGGTATCTGCTAGGAAATTCTTTGGACCAGTAATGAGACCCACTAAGAACTTATTGTGAAGTTTCTTTTCTTTTCTTTCTTCTATTTGGGTCAAATTTAAAATGATGAGATATAAGAATATCATATTATAATGATTTACACTGTTTATGTTTGTAACTTAATAATTGCATACAACACCATGTTGGATGATGAAGAAGTATGAAATAAGTGAATTGTAATGATAATGTCTTTCAACACATGTGAAATAAGGCCGTACAAATAGCTCGCGGATCAGAGCTTGCTCAAATCTTGATCGGAAAAAGTTTTGAAAAAAGCGCGCTCGAAATGGCTCGGTTATAAACTGAACCAAACCGAGCCGGCTCGGTATGAAAACGAGCTTTACTCGGCTCGGTTCGTGACCAGCCGAGCCGGCTCGGTTTAGCTCGTTTGTTATCTCGGCTCGATACGGCTCGAATTATTTTACTTGTAATATATATTATTTTTATGTGTATAACATATATCATTACATTTGCTTATTTGTTAAGAAAATAATATATACTTTTAGCCATTTTTATGCAAAATATTAAACTATAATGTTTGTATAAGATAATTTCATGTGATGTTTCTATATTTTTATATAGTGTGATAAATTATTCAATGTTTTCAATTCATTCGATTTAAATAATGATAAAATTATTAGTATTTTGTTGATATTGAACTTAATTTCTTTAAATTATATTTTATGAAGTTTGATATAAATCGTTATGAGTTATGCAGTATGTTGAATATATTTGCATTTGATTTATCTAATTGTGCTTATGAAATAAAACCGAGCCAAAACGAACCGAGCCGCACCAGCTCGGTTTAAAACCAAACAGAGCTCGAGCTTAGACTTTCAGCTCGTTTTAAACCGAACTGAGCCGAGTTAGCTCGGTCTAAATCTGAGCCGAGTTCGAGTTTGCCCTGTCTCGGTTCGGTTCGGCTTGTTAAATGCCCTAATGTTAAATTACATTAGATGAAAAGGCTTAGTAATATACAATTAATAGTATGTTAAAGCTTTTAATATCAATATGAAATGAGATTATATCAAACTTGATTGGTAACGACATGATTTTGGGTTTGCCCTTTGTTTTAAACCTGTTTTTTCCTCTTTCATTTTAAGCCATTTGATCATATATTTTCATAAATGATATGCTAAACAATAAAGGAATATATTTTGAATTCGGTTCGATTGGTATGCTAAAAGTTATAGACTCAATCTCTATAACACTACTATTAATATTATGTCCTCTAAACATGTTATATATAAGTTACACCAACTAATTTTACCCGATTTGCTTTAAACTCCTAGCGTTAAAAATTTGGATCTTCAACTTACAATAGCCCCTCACGTCGAACTTGATAGAATAATTATACAATTTTCATAAGGTTTTTTAGTATAGTGTATGTAACAACCCACCCGAAAGCAACAAACTAGTAATTTCATTTTATTCCCAAAATAGTGTTTTTACAAACTTAAGTACAAACACATGATTATCATTCCTAAAACTTCCAAAGCCCTTTAAGGATAATTATCTTGAATAGCTCTTAACTTGTATATCATTATCTATCTGCAAAAGTATATTGAAAAATGATGCCAACAAATGTCGTTGAGCTTATGAGACACAATTAAAATAGGCAATTAAGGATGGTTTCTATCTATAGGGCCACACTGACCATTGATGTGGGTTGCAACATAAACGCCATGCGGCCTGGATTGATATCATGGTGCGGTGCTCCTTTATTTCCTTGACATGCTTCCATGTGTTAATCTCGTTTTCGCGTCATCCTTACGTGTGCCAAACAATGAGATATTGCTTCATCTGGTCGATGCGGATTAGGGAGCCAGCCTGCATCCTTCCGATTGATAGAATTTCATTATAACAGTTGTTCTAAATAAAAATTTCTTGCGTTGACCTGACAGTTGGCATATGCCCCGTAAACCCCACTAAACGCCACCGCCCTTTGGGCCCTGATACAAGGGGCATCGCTCCTGACCTTGTTTCCTCGCGTGATTCGATGCTTTCAATTTGGGGCGTTAAAGTTTATGTGAATGCTTTAGTCAAATTTGTTGCTTTCCATAAGTATCATTCTTGTTCTTGATCTACTAAACCAACAGTGAATGAAACTTTGCTAGTATTTTTTTCCATCAATTTAATCAAGACTTTACGCCCATATAGTGAAAATAGGCACGTCTAAGCAAAACTTTATGTCAATTTTAATAATAGACTGACGACCGTAATTTTTGACAGTGGTAAAGAAAGTTTTACTAATAGAACGAATTACATAAAATGTGTTACATTTAATCATTGTATTTAGAAAACTTTTAGTGAATCATCAAAAGTCAAGGTGTAAAGTGTAATTTTATTTACTGGTATAGTGCTTATGCGTAACTTTATGCAACGATTTGTTCACTTTTATGTCAGACTCATAATACGTTTAATATTTTTCCACATTATTCATTACGTGTTTTTTTGTTTAAAATACAAAATTAGTTTGTTAGCGTACTATTCTTGAATAACCCTTTTTTAACTCATCTATCTTTTAATTTACTTAACATGAGTATATTATATAATTCTTAAAAAAATATAATTTTATAGTAAAAAGGAGCTTATTTTTCTATAAAGTACTATTTCTATTGTCTTTTATCTATTTTACTTGCATTATTATCAAGTTAGTTGCCAAGATTTAAAATTCTTTTAAATAAAAATAGGACTTAAAAGAGTGCAACGTATGTTTTCAGAACCGGATCGGATGTTGAACCGGACGCCTTACTGGTTTGGTGTTCGGACTGGATTTAAAAACCGGATGACGTCATAATTATATATATAGTTATACATATAATTAAATATAAGTGATTTATATATGTATTTAATAGTTATATATAAAACTTAACTATATTTTGATATCCAACACACTAATTTATAGTTCAACATCCCGTTTTTACCCATTAAAATAAAAAAAGTCAAAATCCGGTCCGATCACCGGTTCGTAACGAACCGGCGGTCCAACCACTCAAAAACGAACTACCCTCAACCGGTTCGGCTAAGGCACCGATTCCCGGTAGGACCGGTTCGACCGGCCGGTCCGATCCGGTCTCGAAAACCATGCCATACTACTAATCTAGTGCTTTGAAAGGCTCTATAAATTGGCTCTTCAGTCATTATCTCGTATCACCACTTTGTCGTTTGAAACTCACATAATTTTGCTCGACTCATAATAAACGTGTCATTACACTACTAGACAGGGCTGGGTCAACATATTTGGAGGCCTAAAGTGAAACAAAATTTTGAGGCTCTTGTCTATATATTATTTATAAAAACTTTTGACTTGAATTGACGACATAAATAAAATTATTTATAGTTTAGCAAAAAACAACTTAGGGTAAAATACAACTTAATTAACTTGAACAAAATCAATTGCAAAAAAAGGCTTAAATGATGAAAAACAAAAATCGATTAAAGTAAAGAGAAATTTTTTTTGTAAATGTAGATTAAAATCATAACAAAAAACAATATGTTAAATTAAAAAAAGAACAATACTAGATTAAAGCGATTGAGCATAAATCAAGATCAAATAATAATAGTTAGTGTGTTAGGTGATTAATTATAAAAGAAAATTTAGAATTGATGAACCTAAAATAACCGTCAGCAGTAAACAGTCGATAAATTTTTGATTAATCAAGTTTAATAAATCCTCCTCGATTAATCAAATTTTGTAAGTGTACATCGATAAACCTTCAATAATTTTGTTATTCTTTTCATTTATCTTATAATACGAATAGTAATTGGATTATCACATATATTTCAACTTAAAACATAGATAAAATGAGGTTTTTTATTTAAATTATGGAGGCTTTTAAAATTCGAAGGCCTAAAGTGATTGTTTTAGTTATTTGTAATATAGAGACGCCCCTGCTACTAGAAAACCAACAAAACTTCTTTGACATACTAAGGGGCTGTTTGACAGCCTCTTAATCAACCTCTTAATGGTTCAGATGTCTGAATGATTCAGAATTTATTGGTTCAGACTGTTTGTTTGGTGAGCAAATGTCTGAATGGTTCAGACATTTGCCTCTGAATGGTTAAGTATTATACTAATGCCGAATGGTTAAGAGGTCTAATGCTGAATGGTTAAGAACTCTTATCTGAATTGGTCAGACATTTGCCTTTAAATAGTTAAGCGATATACTAGCTATTAATGGTTCAGACCTCTTAGTGGTTCAGCAATTAATGATTCAGACATCTTATTGGTTCAGCACTTAATCATTCAGATATTGCCAAACAGCCCCTAAGCCGTTTGAAAGTTACTGACGAATCCCATCAAAAGTCAAATTTACAAATATATTTTAACTGCAACAAACGACCAGTGACCCGACGGAAATTAATGACAGCCCAAAAAAGTTTTCTTCAAACACATATTTTTCTTTTTCATATCTATAACTTTAGTGACCCGCATCCTTCCTTATGTACCAACAATACATATACAACCACACAGAATACTCTTGTAGCTAAAATCAATGGTCTAGAAAGTTAAATATAGTGAATCTGACGTTAAATCCTGTCATGTGGGCAACAAATATGATGTTATCCGATTAGTGGGAATTGGTGGTCGCGGAATCTGAAGAAGGTCAACTACCATGCTTTTCAGTCTAGCTCTACATGAAACCTTCATTGACAAGTTGTAGATTGAAACATAGCGAGGAATCGATATGATAAGCCGTAGGATTCCTCAACTTTTGATACGGGATGCACATAAATCTATATGTTACACTAAATAACATTTTCCATCTTACTTTGTAAGATTTGAAATATAATTTAGAGTAAAATGTCATTTTCGTCCATGATATTTTGTTAAATTTGACATTTCAATCCAAAAACTTTTGTTTTGTCATTTTAGTCATTGTAATTTACAAAATGTTGCTATTTTCATCCACTTCACTAACCTCATTAAAACTTCATTAAATATGAGGGTATTTTAATCTTTTTCAACACCCTAATTATCTAATTAAAAAAAATTAATCAATTAATATTCAATTAAAATTAAAAAACACATGAAGCGACTAGTGAGACTGGACGCTTCGATTTAAAAGCTTCGATTAACTCTAACCCATGTTGTTCGATTGAGGTCTGCCATGAGATTTCAATTAATCTTCACGTTTTGTTTGAACGTGTACCGTTATTTGATTGAGGTTTGCTGTGGGATTGAGGTTTGTTGTTGACATGCTTTATTTGATTTGAGTTCTGCTATTGTCACGTTTGAACATGAACGTGACAATAGCAGACCTCAATCAAACAAAACGTAATAATAGTAGACCTCAATCGAACAACAATACACGTTCAAACAAAACGTGAAGATTAATTGAGACCTTAATCGAACAATATGTGTTAGAATTAATCGAAGCTTTTAAATCGAATCGACCTCTCTCTCGAGTCGCTTCATGTGTTTTTTTAGTTTTAATTGAATATAAATTGGTTAATTTGTTTTAATTGAATAATTAAGGTATTGAAAAAGACTAAAATATTTTAATATTTAACGAAGGTATTAACGGAGTTAGTGGAGTGGATGGAAATGACAATATTTGGTACACTATAGTGATTGAAATGACAAAAAAAAAAAATAGTTTTTGGATTGAAATGACAAATTCAACGAAACGTTAGGGACGAAAATAACATTTTAATCTATAATTTATGTGACCAATTATACGAACCTCAAATATGTCATGAAGATTTTATTATTATTGAAGCAGGAATAAATTAGTGCAAATCCAATTGTGTGATATGAAGTTCTGAATATAAAGCTGTGAATGTATAACATTATGAAATGTAATGCAATTTGACATATAAAGTTGATATGTATGCATGATCTCGACGATTATATATGTGTAGATCATCTTTATGTGAGCTCGTGTCACTAAACAAATACTATTAAATATTAGTTTTGGTGGCTTTCAACGACCGATATATACTTGTTTTTCTAAACAAAAATGTTTTTCTTTTTAATTCCACGTAATACTAGACATGCAAAGATTTAAACCCACACCATATTTCTAAGAGGGAATCACTAATGCCACAAGATCATAAGTAAGACCATTGGTGATGGATATTTACTAATGAGTTTGAATGATAGAGAACTAATATCAAATGTACATGTTTCTAAAGCACTTATTATCATGTTATGTGAGTTTGTGTAACGTAAAACAAAATAATAACTTATGTTTATCGGAAAACAATACCCAAATAGATTGAGCAGGAAAGTTATCTATCGAAAATCTTTTTGAAATCCATCAGGCATTATAGACAGCGATGTATTTCATTTCGTCAGCAATTTTGGATTAACCTTTTTTTGTTTGAAATTTTTGACCTACTTAAGAATGATTTACTAATGCTCATTAAAAATGTGATTTGTTTTAAAATTTTTAAGTAATAAATTATAAGGCTTGTTGACAGATTTTCTTTAGAAATTTTGGATTAACCTTGCTTTTCCGTAATAAAACTTTGATTACTAATGCAATATCAATAAAATTCTTTATGCTTTGATCTTATAATTTTGAGTTAATTACACGATTGGTTTCTGTGGTTTGCCCATATTGTAATATTGGTCCCATCTTTTGAGAAATTACAGGTTTGGTTCTTACTGTTTGTCAACTCGTAACACGATTGGTCCCTAACACTACCTTCTGTTAAATTTTTTAGCTAAGTGGATGCGAAAAGTCTAAAATACCCCTGCACTAATACTACAACCAGAACCATCGCCTGACCACCATACTACAACCATCAATACCGATTGGGAGACGGAGAAGACGGTGGTGCGTAGGCGGTGGGGCGGCGACGGTGGTGCGCAGGCGGGGGGCGACGACGGTGGTGCGCAGGCGGGGGGCGGCGACGGTGGTGCGCAGGCGGTGGGCGGCGACGGTGGTGCGCACGCGTTGGGTTTATCTTTTAGTGCAGGGGTGAGGGGTATTTTAGACTTTTCACATCCACTTAACTGAAAAACTTAAAAGAAGTTAATGTTAGAGACTAATCGTGTTATTAGTTGGCAAACAATAAGGAACAAATCTGTAATTTCTTAAAAGTTGTGACCAATATTGTAATATGGGCAAATCATAGGACCCGATCGTGTAATTAACTCTATAATTTTGGATTGCTAGTTATTCAATTTTATTGCGACAGCAGTTTCTCTATAACATGGTTATCGATATGAGCTACCCCAAACAAAGTACAGGAGAAGTATATGCATAGGGATTTTGAAGACATGCTTAATAGAGGATTGAGCCTGATGAAAGCTCGTTAAAGACCAGTAGATTGACGGGTTCAAGCTTTTATTGTTCACTACCTCCTGGACATTAGCCCCTACCCTCACCCCTGTCCTAAAACTCCACTACCACTGAGCTAGGTAGTATGTTATCATTAGTTAACACGTATTGAAGGGTTAAAAACAGAGCGAGGATAAAGAACCTTGACTGATATAAATGATGTAATTTTGATTTATATAATCTCTTAGTGTAATGTTTGGGCTCTAGCATCTTGCTAGTAGTTTGTTAATAAAATTTGTTTTGTGTTGTCGTTCAAAAAAAAAAAAAAAAAAAAAAGATAGTATGTTATCATATGAACATAATTTGTACTTGTTATAGATTATGATTTAAAGAAGCCTTTTTGCTTATGATACTTTTTGTTGATTATGAAAATGTGATTTCTATTTACAAGAAATTTATAAAATTATTTATTTATTTTTTTATGTAAAAAATATCTATCATCATACGTCAATAAAAGATTCGTTGTTGCTCTATTGATAATAAGGTCATCAATATTCGTTACCAATCTTCCAGTGATATTACCACTCGTCCATGGGTGAACTTTGTATTGTTGATTTGTCTATAATGTTAATTGGGGAAGTCTTTATCGGAACTATTTTTCTCATAAACCTTTAACGATGGATTTGTGACAAATATATATTGTCTTGATTTGTAGTATATATCATACTATAAATAGTAGTTTTTTATATACCGTAGTATCTTATATGAAAGCTCTCTTTAACGATTTGTCAAATTAGGTTCACAAAGACAAGAGAGGACAAACGAATCAAGTAACTATACTGGTCTAGAGATAATGACCGGTCAACAAGGGTGAACAATCATGGTCACAGAACACCACCCAATTCAACATTCAAACTTCTGATCACATCATCAAAGTCTTTGTCAATTTTGTTCATTTAGACTCGTACAAATTAATAAGCACATCAATATCAATATCAATATCAATATCAATATCAACGTACTTCATTTATTACACAAGTCTGATCATATTATTAACGTCATATAAAGGTCAATTTTTAAAATAAATGATCATGAAGCTTTATTATTATTTTTCAATAAAATTACATAAATCTTTTTACATGATGGACTCGACCTTAAAGTATTAAAAGTCTTCAAAAATTAACCAATAATCATCATGTTTGTAATTAAAATAATATATTTTGAAAAAAAAAAAAGATGAAATGCATGTCTAATGATTCTTATTGGGTTTACATTTTCACTTGTTAGGTTTTCTAACTTAATCCAAAACATGTATAATCCAGAACATGTATAATCCACGTGGCAAAAAGAATGGCACCAAGTCATTGTCCCAGGTCATCAAGAGCCCTAGTCACTGCTTCTTGGAAGCTTGATCTGTTCCATTCACTTCCCTGCAGAAATAAAAATATTGTTAACAAATAATAGTTTGTTTTTACATAGTCTTAAAAGCAAATAATTATATTTTACAAACAAATTATGATTCAACTGTATATTTAACATAGAATTCTATCACAAAATAAACCCATTAATTTAATTAATTTTCAACAAAAAATATAATAACATAAAGCTTAATTGGAAATAATTATATAGATACAAACTTTCGAATTATTTCAAAACACGACTATATTTTTATTTCGTTTTTATAATAAAATTAAAAGGAAAAAACATAATAGATTGCAAGAAAAGTATTCTATTCTTTGAACTTGTTTTCTTTTGGTAGGTCAAAAGAAAATTGTAAGATGTTCCAAGAAACTTACAAATCGAATTATTAATTCTTCTAATTAATTAACTCTAATAATATGCATGTGCAATAAAAGGTTAATATCATGTACTAATTAAGATTTAAACTACGCAATTGGTAATTTTTTATTAACTAAGAGTTTAATATTATCACAAAAACTAATCTTTTGTTTAATGGATATTTAATAGTGTTTTAAATCTAGTGATTATAAGTAGAAACTTCGTATCACTTGCATCCGAATTTTCTTTTTTGCTTCTAGTCGTCTATTAAGAAAGATTATATTATATGTATAGTTAATTTGTAATTATTTGTTCTACAATAATACTTATATTTACCTACATGTATATATTGTAATCAGAATAATCTTCTTAGCTATAGATGGCGTACGTTTGGTAAAGTTAAAATTATGGGTGTTGAATGATTAAGAATATATCACAAATTGTAAAAACATAATATTGTATGTTGATCATTATTCTACATAAAATTGCTTTTGTGAATATAAATATAGCTATTTCTGTAATTTTACTAAAATGACTGATCATATGTTTGTAATGAAATGATATATATAAAAAATTTACCTGAATTCTCAATCTCAAAACTACTCGATTCGCGATAGCTTCTGTCTCCAACGTTCGTGTCCTGGCATCTATCGACGTTATTGTTACATTCTCGACCTGATTCACGAACTCCAAAACCCGAACAACCAAGTCCCTAAGTATCGAGTTCCCTGTTACATTCACTTCCAAGACTACACCTCGTGATTCCGAAGTCGACTCTTCGGCATCGGTGATCATTACGATTGGTCTCTCACCAGAAAAGCCACCGGAGTCTTGGTTAATTAGTATTTCTTTCCTTGAATGCTCAGCCTCCAAAATCTTGTTTCTTTTGTTAAGCTCATCAACTTGAGACTTTAAAGAAGCTATGTACTCCTTTATGCTTGATAACACCGATGCTTTATCCTTCTAAATGATCACAAGCCATAAAACACACGTACGTAAAAAGAATATTTAATATTCAAACTAAGCGAAGACATGCAAAATACAAATCACATATATTGTCCACTTGTTAGTTAAATGTATTAGCTAGCAACTTTTATTATCATTGTCTTTATCATGATTACAAATATTTGATTTACTTATATTTCAATTTTAATTGTTATCACGTAAACACTTTACGTGGCCGGTCCATGACATTGATCTAGAGCCCAGACCAGGGTACAAGCATAAAACGATATTAGGGCATCGAACCTTACGTTTTGCCTCTATGTGACCCTGTGAGCTGCATTGCACTACAAGAAAAGTCGTTTATTGCGACGATACATATGGTGACGAGGTGGTCGTTGCTATATAGATTAACCTGTAGCAACGATAAGATGCCTCTATAGTCTTTCCTGAAATCTAAACAAGTCAAACACTATAACGACGACTTGCCGTTACGATTCAAACGGGTTGGAGGTAAAACAGTTTTGGCATATTATGACGAAACCGTGGCAATGACTTATTGAATGCTAATGAGTTTGGTAACACTCATTTTTAATATGTAGTTTTGATGCGTCCTTAGGACGAAATATTTGACCTTTAGCGACGAACGTATAGCGACTAAATATCGTTGCTATATGTTATTGCGATGACTTTCCTAAGCTATAACTTAAAATTCTGTAAAGTTTCTCCAAGCAAAAGGGATTGAAGTATATTTTCTTCTTTGTTCTGATTAAGCACATAAAGTTACGTTTATAGTTTTATATATAGAAACCAAAACATTTCCACCTAGGGTTTCTTTGTATCATGAGTAATTAATTAGGGTTTCTTTCTCTGCTTCATGTGTAATAAAATAATTAAAAGGGGCATTTACATATTTCTCCCTTTTAAAATCATTAATTACATATTTACGCAAACTAAAAAATTAATTACATATTTCTCATTTCTAAAACATATGTATTACATATTTACCCATCTTATTAGATTTAGTTATCGAATGAATATTGTATTCATATTTTTGCTAAGTTATTTTTATATATTTCTCTTTCTAAGAACATCAATCACATATTTTATCCAATTCGAGTTTTCTATAAAAAGAAAAACAATAAAGTTACAACTCCAAATACAAAAGTTTAAAACTTTATTTTAAAACAATAATCACCGATAATCAGCGTTATATCTTCAGATACAAAATACAATTGGCAAAGTTTTAATCAATTATAAATAAAAAAAAAGATCAACATGTAAAAATTTCTTTGTAAAAACAAGATAAAATAGTTATTTGATAGGTTTATTTTAATGGAATGGGTAAATATGTAATAGGTATGTATTAGAAAGGGGAAATATGTAATTAATTTTATGCCTTGGGTAAATATGTAATTTATGTTTTTAACAAGGGGAAATATGTAAAAATCTCTAATTAAAAAGATTAGGTTAACAAAATGGAAAAAAAAATGATTCAATAGAATTATATACATACCTTGGTCCCTGGAGGAAGTAGTGATCTCAAAGCTTGAAAGCTTTCGTTAAGTTTTTCTCGTCTTTTTCGCTCTGATATCATGTGATGAAGTTGATTGCTTGCTGGTCGGGTTGTATAGACCATTCTATCTTGTTGTTGGGTTCGAGCCTCACTTAGATTTCTAAAGAATGAAACTGATCTTCTGTGGAGATTTTGTGGATTTTGAACTCGTGTTATAGGTCCTAAATATGCTTGATATAGCTTAAATGCACTAGCTGCTCGAGGAGCTTTAAGCCGGTGTGTGGAAGAAGAAGAAGAAGACATGGCTGCAAGAATTGCTCGTGTGATTGCAGCTTCTTCATGTGCTCTTGAAGGTATCATTTGACTGGTTCGAATTTGCATTAGAGCTTGTTCAAGAGGATCTTCCGATCTCATTGTTAAAGAAGATGGTGCTTGATTTAGCGCTTGTTGGTTTGAAAATGGTTCTTTGAAAACAGATGATTCTGGCATAAATGAAGATGTTTGAAGCATGTTGAAGAGAAAGGGCGGATAATCGACACTGTTTTCCATTGATAATGATCTTAAAGACGATGGAGAAGATGAAGCTCGAGCTTGATCAAGTTGTTGGGGAAGCACTTCTTGTGGGAAATCTCCAGGAAACAACTTCTTTAACTTCAATTCAAAGTTAACCTGCATTCAAATCATGAAATTAAAAGAGTTTAAGAAAACCAAAGGATATATATAAAGTAATTAATAATGTGAAAAAAGGAATTAAATTTCCAACTTGAGCGGGTCCATTGGACAGGCCAAGTTCAATCTCTCCATTCTTGCACCCCATGAAAATTGCAGTCTGTAAAATGGAAGTTTATCATCATTTTACGCATCATCAAGAAATTAATTAGCCACAACACATTGATCCGTTAAATAATTTTAGCCGCCGAATGGTATGTGGCGCGGCAGTACCAAAGTGTGTAGGAAGTATACCTCCTTATGTTGTTGAGGTTTCAAGTGTCACAATAGACAAAATGTGTAGAATTAAAGTAAGATTAGAGGGCGTCACTGGTTTTAGCCATTTCATTTCTATTTTGTTAGTGTAGTTTTTAGGTTGATCTGCTTTTACCCTTTGAACTATTCTTGATGGAAGAACAAAGATCCTTAAATGAAAATTAGGTGAAATTGTAAGATGAAAATGAAACAAAACTGGCGAAAAAGATAGAATCCAGAGTTTTTAATATAAACTTTCATGCTCAAACACCATACCTTAATCCTAGCTTCCTGCAAGTAATGAAAAATAAGGGTATGTGTTAGCTTCAAATCTTGCATGCATGTATCAAGAACTTACAATTTTTCTACAAGAATTAGCATCCAACAAACTAATAATAGTTTTATTTTTTCAAGATTTGTATTTACTTGATAAAACTGTATTTGTGCTGAATTTGATGCCAATTCTAAAAGCTCCAATCCTGTGTGCTCCGTATATGTAAGATTGTGCATGAATGCAAACCCTGGAACTCTTCTACATACATAGATAAAGTAAATAATCAAATTAAAACTACATATGAAAATAGATTAATTAAAATAATACCAATCAATTATCGAAAAAAGATTGCATTTTGTTGTCTTACTTATTGTAATTGTCAATCAAGAACACTGACTTCTGGTAGTCAAGAAAAGACCTCATGGCAACACTCCCAGATGACGAGCTTGTTTCCCTGTTTTCTTCTTTGTAAACTCCATCAATGAAGATCAAGCAACTGTAGTTAATATCCATGAATATAAGACAGATTAAACAGACACTGCAAACATAAGTGAAAGAGAGAGAGAGAGAGAGAGAGAGAGAGAGAGAGAGAGAGATCGATGTACTTGGAATGATGGGGAAAGTGAGACCAAAGGCAAACATAAGTGAAACCAAACGACTGCATGATATGTTGAAGCAAACCAGATCTTTCGGTTTCTTCAAGATTAAAGATGGAGTCCATTTGCATACAACTTTGATTACGCAAACGCTATTGTCTACTCTTTAGGGGTTGTTGTGTATATATATATACACACACGCATCACACATGTGCATGCATATATGTGTGTATATATGTAAAAGAAGAATTAGAATGATCTTTTGATGGGAATTCATCCATGGAGATTCTTCAATTTGAGGATTTCAATTCTTCTTCCATGGATGGTCCATCATGTGAACACACTAATAATTAATCATCTATTGACTAATCAATTAAACCGTCCACACGCAGGAAGAGAGAGAGAGAGAGAAAGAAGGATGATGGAGAAAAGTGTGTTTGTGGAAGGTAAAAATGATATTATTATTAAATGGTTATATAATTTTACATGTTTCAAGTCATTTTCATTCTTTTCCTTTTTAAGTTTTTAATTTTTTTTCTTTAATTGTGGATGTGCATACGCGGATCAAGTTTTCGGTTGGTGAAGAAGATACTTTATGAAAATTACGTATTTTTTAAGAAATTAAATAAAAGTATTTTCTGAAGAGATAAAAGCATGATAGATTACTATAAACTATAAGAAAGCCGAACAAAATACTTTTATTACAAACTAGAAATCAATAAAGCTATAAAATACAATGTGAGTTACAAGTGAAATAAACAAAAATTATTAATAATACAGGAAATAAAAATTCCTAAGGTACATACAACAACTGAAGTAGCATATACTACTAGAATTCAAAATTGTATCTCAGATCAAAGATGTAATTCAAAATTGTATCTCAGATCAAAGATGTAAGAAATATTACGAGAATTTATTTTATTTTTTTTTACAGAAAAGCTGTAGGATGTTTGTCAACTATGTCACTACTAGAAAGCTGGTTTTTTTGCGACAAGCTTTTTTGTCGCATTCTTGTAGCAATACAATGATACAGACAAACTTGCGACAAAAATGAGTTCGTAGGAAAAAACCTCGTAGGAAAAATATTTTCGACAAGTTTGCGATAACCTTTACCACAGATTTGCGACAAAGGTTCTTTGTTGCTAAAATTGCGACAATGTACCGACAAAATATTAGCGACAAATTTGCCACAATTGTTTGTCAAAACTGGTTCTCAATAATAACAACATTAATATATTTTATAATATATAACACTAAAACGAATATATAAATTATATTTGTAATTGGCACCATACAAGACCACCACAGCAGGTCAAATTAAATAGCAGGTCAAATTAAATAGTCTCCATGCTCACTGCATCAATAAATATTTTCGATTAACAGGTCAAATTAAATAGTCTCCATCCTCAAGCTATTAGATCCTATGGTTCTTCATACTAGAAAATTTTTATCATTAGTTTTACTTAGTTTCTTTCACATTAACAGTAGCAAATATAATGTACTCAAAATCCCCAACTTATCACCTCCAAGAAACAATCAAACTAACAACTAGTTAACTTGCGATGAAGTCACATTAACAAAACCCCAAACCACAATACAAATTTTGTCACCCCTTGAAACCCGAAACCTTAAAAACAGTAAAGTACAGGGCAAAAGAATGCTTAACTTGTAATAAAGTCACATTGGCCTTTGCACGCTCTTGCAATTAAAAGGGCACAAGAATGCTTAAGTTTCAATGACTACATAATCCACCGTCGTTTCATCATTTTGAGGGTGCAGTACCTACATTGTCGACCATCGATGTAACCACCGTTAAGAACTGAAAAAAATTAGGGTTTTTGCCAAGAAGATGACGAACAGAAGAATCGATTTGGAGCAAGAAGAGACGGTAGAGACGGAGTTCAAATGAAGTCACATTACCTCTGAGATTTGACGAACAGGGAGAATCGATTTGACGACGGGAATTTAGAATCGATTTGGAGCAAGAAGAGACGGTGTTTGACGACGGGAATTTAGAATCGATTTGGAGCTTTTGGGAAGTACGCAGAGAATTTGGGAAAAGAGAGGGAGAATTTAGAGAAGAGAGGGAAAAGTGAATGAGCTTTTGGGTTTTTGTTAACTTAATGAATAGGCTTTCAAATGTTTATTATAAAAAATAAATTTGAGAAGGTGAAGAACAAAAGAGTTTAGATTGTAGTGGTAAGGTGTCTAGGTTTGTTTACTTGAAACCAGAGTTCAATTCCGGTTATAAGCATTTTTTTTTAATTATATTTTGTAGATACTTTGTCGCAACATATGAAAGTTGCGACAGTTTTGCGACAAATATATGCTTTTTGTTTTATTTTACGTGAGATATAGAATTAAAAAACAATCCGTCGCAAATTTATCGCAAGTCATGCAAGTGTTGCGACGAGTTTGCCACAAACGTTTGTTTTTAAAAAAATGTGCCGCAAATTAGTTGCAAGTTATGCAAGTTTTGTTGCAATTGTGTCGCAAGTGATGCAATATTTGCGACAGTTTTCCTACAAAGGTATATTTTTATTTTATTCTATTTGGAAAAAGACGAATTATTGGATAAAGATAATAAATTATACATATATTGTCGTAATTTTGTCACTCCAGATGTCTAAGCAAAAATTAAAAAAAAATAAAAAACAGTTTTGGTCGCAAAACAGTCGTAATTGTAGCAAGATCTGCGACAACTTTGTCACTAATAATTATTTTTCTAGTTTTATAGTTTATTTTTTATCTCGAGTATTTAGAATTAATAACATGTAGAAAATTTGTTGAAATATCGTCGGAAAGCTTTTCATTCTTGTGACAAATTTGCGACGACTTCTTGATTTATAGTTGTTTTGTCGTAATATTGTGTAAAATTTTAAGGTTTAGTTTTGTTTTTGTCGCTTGTCGGAAATCCAACGCAACATTATGGAAAATATAGATTTGTGGCAAACTGGTCGCAAAAGTTTGTCGCAAAAAAACTAGTTTTCTAGTAGTGTGTAGATTGTCATGGTATACTGAAAAACAAATTAAATTAAGACATAGCTTAGTTATACTAGTATGGGTAAGAAAAGGTCATATGTATACTGAAAAACAAATTAAATTAAGACATAGCTTACTTATGCTAGTATGGGTAAGAAAAGGTCATATTCACGAGTAATATGTGAAAAGTGTGACGTTAGCTCAATGATTTTAAATTGATTAACAAAACAACTTTTAATTCCCGATTGCTTTAGAAAACAATATTGAAAAGTAACAAGCTATATTGATTTTAAAACAATAATAAGAAAAATGATTTACTCCGAGTTTCAGATTTATAAAACACAAGTTGTAAGTTAGTTATAATTAACAAACAATCACATAGACATAATTGTATTGATTTAATTGATTTAATGATAGATATAGAATGAGTTCTAAATAGACCTATTCACACTACCAATTTTAATTTGTTAACTAAAACCTAACACTTACAATATTCATAATGTAAAGAAACTAAAAAATGTTGAAAATTAGATTAAGATTAAAAAAAATAATAACTTTTTTAAAGAAATCAAGCAATAAATAAAATCATATGGCTTAACATGGCAATCAAAACTTCAACCTAAAATAAAAACAACTAATGTTAAACAAGTGTCATAAACACAAACCCTACACCCCAAGAAGATCACAGGTGCTTTAGCCTCTCATGATTGTCATGGAATACAAATCAGTTGTTGTAGAAATCAATAGCATGAAAAGATGGATTCGTATAGCTTTTCTTGGGTCTAAAAATCGATTATGGTATGATTAGAATTGAGTTGGGGAAGCTTCCACTCGTCCCCCCTTTTACTCTTTGAATATATTACAAAACCCTGAAAATTTACGTTAGTCAACACAAGAACGTAATTCACGTCATCAAGTACGTAATTTACGTTATCAGGGACGTAAATTAAGTCCCCCCCCCCCTCAAACATCACATTTTCTTTCTGTTTTACTAGTTTGCGTGCTTTATTTTGCCTGATTCTCACATAGGATGCAAATTACGTCCTCAGGGATAAATAAGCGTAACCACATTTCTACAGTCATTACTTCTGAAGATCACTCGTATTTTCAAGAAACATTTACATATCAAACACTAAAGATGATCATATAGATGAACCAAAATACATAAGATAAAACAGATACATCCACATTAATAATACACTATCATTCCCACTAGTACTATACATATATATATACTAGTAGAAAAGCCCGCGCGTTGCGGCGGTACGGTTATTTTGGGAATTCGATTGTAGTTGGTATCGGCTCGGTGCATTATGATGTAAATTAAAAAAACAAAATATGATTATTGAAAAAATTGAATGAAAAAAACAATTATGTATATTACAAAAGTCTTTAAGATAACTATATTATTCCAACAAGATTAGTGAAAACATGAGTGGTATTTGTGATCGGGAATCACTTATTACCTAGATTTTAGGGGGGTTTCATTCTATGAATGTAGGTTAGAGTTTTATGATAATCGGAGGTAGCTTTTGGTGGTGATTTGTATGGACTGGAGAAAGTTAATGTAGAAATTATCATAACAAATTACCATCTTCATTGTATTTGAGCTTTTAACAACTGGCAAGGGAAAAGGTAAGAGAGATTAGTACTCAATCACAGTGGATGAACGGAATTGAAAGTAAATGTCGGTTTTGTTTGGCCATGTGTATATGCTTCAGCATTTATATTATAAGCATAATATATTATATTTTATTGTAAGGATATAAATAAAATAAAATAATTATTTTTTTTAAATTTAAACATGACTTTTCATATGGGTGTTTTAATCCATATGTAAAATTATCATTCAATCCTCCTTTCACTTTTTATAAAAAAGATATAGATAAATATTAAAACTATTAAACTCATAATATGCCCCTAGAAAAATATTAGTATTATAGTTATTATAAACATGAAGATATATATATATATATATATATATATATATATATATATATATATATATAAGTTATATATTTAAATATTTAAATAAAATAATACTTAATTTAAATAATATTTAGTTATAAAAATATAATTAGTAAATATAAATTTAAATATCAATTTATAGTATCATAAATAAAATAAAATTTAATGAAGTGAATTAAATAATATCATATTTTTAAATAATGTATTAATTATGTTTATTAAATACATGAAAAAGATAAGGGCAAAATGCTAAGGTATATAAAATTTAATTGATGAATTTACCATATTACCCGTAAAGTGTCTTCAAATCTTAATCAATTCTTTATTATACATCTGTTAGATGACTTGCACTTCTTTGTACATGTTGATATAAAACTTGTATACTTGTCAAAATTATATCTCTATCCAGAGAGATTTATTATAAAGTAGCATAGACATAAATATTTAAATAAAATAATACTTAATTTAAATAGTTTTTAGTTAAAAAAATATGATTAGTAATTATAAATTTAAATATCGATTTATATTATTATAAATAAAATAAAACTTTAGTTTTAAAAATATGATTAGTAATTTTAAATTTAAATGTCAATTTATATAATTATAAATAAAATAAAACTTAATGAAGTGAATTAAATAATATCATATTATTAAATAATGTATTAATAATGTGTATTAAATAATATAATAATTAGAAGAAGTTAATTAAATGGGGGCAAAAGTGGAATTATTGCATAAAACACTTGTACTCTATGCTTAAAATGTTGTATAGGTGTCTTACACTTTAAATAAAATTACTATCTTATCATTCTAATATGTATTATATAAAAGTATAGATATAGATATAGATATATATATAATTCGTATTTACAAATATTTTTCAATTATACGTACTCAATATCCAATCATCTAAGGAGGCGAAGATGAGAAGACGATTTCGCTTTCCGTGCTTCAATTTATTCACCTTCACATGCATGATAATTCATTTGGATCTATATTTTGAATTTAAACAATATACTTTTTAAATCAATTTTTGTACTCTAACAAAATAATAATATAAAGTACATATAGCATCATCATATTTATTCTCACGAAGTTTTTTCCGCCTCTCTTTTTTATTAAATAATCAAATTAATTATTAATATTATTTAATTCTTTTTTATATTAAAATAATTTTGAATAAATTAAGAAAAAGATCTTTTTATTAATTTTATTTCTAAAAAAATAAATTTTTATAAAATAAGAATATTTTTTAAAACATCAAAATTTTTAAATAATACAAAATATTTAAAATTGATGTTTTTTAAAAAGTAAATTTTTTATAAAATAATTAAAATTAGGAGTTATAATAAGAAAGTTTTTATAAATGGCATTTTTTAAAATGTTTTTTTAAACCAAAATATTTTATTCTATTTATAATAAGAAAGATTTCAATAATATCTTATATTAAAATATTATTTATTATCAACAAATTTTGATTTTATTTAATATTTTATTTATTTGAATTATGTAATACACGAGTTTACTAAAGCTAATGTTATATATTCATGCCGAATGCTTGATTTGATTTTACTAATCCTTCAATTTGTATTTATTTGCTATGAAAAATGACAGAAACTATTTGTTGATAGCATTTGGCTATTTATCATGTTCATATCTTCTATTTTGAACTTAGTTCCGCTTTGGACACATATAAGTGGAAGCCGAAAATCTCAATTTTGGATGAATATATAGATATTTGAGAATTTTAGTTGGTATTTGGTATTTAAATATCCATTTTACTATCTGAAATCCAAATATAAACATCCCTATTAAGCAGTGGATAACGTGATCTTAGCTTATGTATAGAGTGATCACCTGTTTTAAACTATAAAAAGTATCCAAAGTTAACCTCAATTTTTTTTATTATCAACCACCTCTCCGTATTCAAAGAAAACATCTAAGCATGTTTTAACATCCAATAGGAATGAAGTCTCAATCAGTTTACCACTTCAATATATGTGGACTCAACACTCAGATGAGTTATCATGACTGCTATATAGTGCAATATCCCTTGGTATAAACTAGTAATCAATAAGAATGTTGTAATGCATATGTTGTTGCTGGTATGTTTGGATTTTTTAAAATATTTATTGGGGCGCGTTTGTAAAGGACCAACGGACTAGGACGTTCATATGATGGGCTAGGGAGTGCACTTGACACACACTCATAAGTCATACCCATGCGGCTGTAAAGAGAGGGTCCAAAGCCCTTTGCCGATCGTTGTGACATAAACCGGGAGAGGTTGTATGCCTTTGATTTCATATATTACAACCCATATTGTATGCGTTAACCTATTAAATGTGTTTTTCTAAACAGTGTCTCATAAGATCACTAGCAACAAACTAGCGTTGTTTTTAAGTATACTCATTATATGTATATTGTGGAGAACGCTTAATAGCAAGCTTGGAATAAAATAACCAAGAAGTCAGTGAGCTTTTAAATTACTGATCTTACTTGTAAATAAAGTTTCTTTAAATATAGTATGACTAATGAAGTGAGAGAAGTTTTATTACTTTCGTTCTATCAATTGCATATATTTATCCGGTTCGCGTGGGTTGTTACATGACACACGCATTTTCTTTTTATTTTTCCATTCATATTAAACTTTCTATTATTTTAGTATTAGTGTGGAAACAATTAAATTTTTCATGGATCAATAAATAATTTTCGTATATTTTTTATTGGGGCATTTACATATTTCTTCTTTCTAAACTCATTAATTACATATTTAACCAAACTAAAAAATTAATTCTATACTTTTTTTTTTCTAAAATATGGTATGGTATTGTATTGTATTGTATTGTATTGTATTGTATTGTATTGTATTGTATTGTATTGTATTGTATTGTATTGTATTGTATTGTATTGTATTGTATTGTATTGTATTGTATTGTATTGCATTGTATTGTATTGTATTGTATTGTATTGTATTGTATTGTAATATATGCATTGTATTATATTATATATTTACTTATTTTATTAAAATTAGTTATTGCATGATTATTATATCTATATTTTTACTAGGTTTTTCTTACACATTTTCTTTTTTAAGAATATTAATCATATATTTCATCAAGTTCGAGTCTTTATAAAAATAATAAAATTGAAACTTTAAATACAAAAGTTAAAAAACCTTTTTTAAAAACCATAATCACCGATAATCAAAGTTATGTATCTAAATATAAAAAACAATTGTCAAAGTTTTAAATAATTATAATAACATAACACCGACATGTAAAATCTCTTATTAAAAGAAGATAAAATAATCATTTGATTGGTTGATTTCAATTGATTAAATAAATATATAATATATATGTATTAAAAAAATACGTAATTAATTTTATATCTTGAAAAAATAATATGGTTTTAAGAAAGAAAATTGTGTAAAAATTCTTTTTTATTTATATTTGAGGGGAGGAGAGCAGCCAATCTACCAAAATTAGAAAAGCGGGAGACATGTCTAAGATTTTCCAAGACGGTCTAGAGGGGTGGTGGCAAAGTCTATATTTTCTACTATTTTTGAATGTTCATTCTACATAATTTCTTCTATGAACTTATACGTCAACACAATCACAATCTATTATAATCATCTTCAAGTTGTTGGAAATTTATTGATAATATTAATATGAGTATTCATATTTAGTCAATAAAATTAATATGTTGAATGAAAATTAATGTGTTGGATAACATTAGGAATTAATGGGTGTGGGAAGTTGTCCCACATTAGAGGAAAGAAAGAATGTAACATGGTTTATATTCTATAACCTCTTGATTACATTGTTTCCTAAAGCATCACACTAGGTAGATTCGCGAAGAGTGCCAAGCACTCTTAACTCGCATTGGCACTCGCACATGCGCGCGCGCGGCGTGGGCATGTGGCGCTTTGATGGCGCACTTTGCACTTCGCACACTCTCGCCGCTTGAGAGCCGCCTTAGTATTTTTGAAGGTTGGTTCGAGCGTACGGTCAGGTGCGTCTGACTTTGGTGCGCGACTCGTAACAGTTTCGGTCACATGTTGACCGAAACTGATGGCTGTTAATGACGAATTAAATGGGCGGTTGCGATTTTGGATTAATGACTGAGTGATGACTGAGTGGCGGTTACAGAGTTCAAAGTCTACTATAAATACTGAGGGTGGCTCAGTAGAAACACACACCAACAACTCGAAAATCTGTAGCAAACAAGTTCTCTGAACATTCTCCATCTCTGGTTTCTCTTCTACAAATAAGTTCGGGTTCTAGATCAATTCCGGCAGTACAATCTGCTTTGGCTGTTGTATCCTGGGAAACAAAACGAGTTCTCCTGGGAGGGTCGAAATTTGTTTTAAGGGCCCCGTGTTAAACACGATCATCAGCTTTTACATTTTTGTTCATCTTTTTCTGTAAAGATTTCAATTGTAAAAAGTATTGTGATTGTAATTTATATTTCTTTGTATTGCATATATCAATAAAGATTGTTTTATTTGTAATTTTATGTGAACGGTTCCTACAAACTTAAAACAAATTTTAAAAACACCATTCATATATTTTTATAAATTAATCAGTGTTTTTAAAAGTTTATTTTTTTTCTGTTTTCGTTTTCTTATTCACGGGTGATCTTCAAAGTTGGACTTAGAACATCTCTCGTTAAATTTTATACAATTCTGAAAAAAGTTTAAGAAAAGAAAAAAAAATAAATTTCCTTTAATTTTGATTGATATTTCAATTTTAAAAATTGTTTTAACTTAAACTGTTTGTGTCAAACAGCAATCAATATGTCTTCAAGTGCTTTGACTTCCAATTTATCTGCTCCTTTAACTGCAACAACTGTGGGAGCGACCACGGTGGCAAACCATGCTGAAAAACCCGAAAAGTTCACGGGTGTCCACTTTAAAAGATGGCAACAGAAGATGTTCTTCTATTTAACCACCTTGAACTTAGCACAGTTCTTGAAGAAAACTGCTCCCCTACCTCAAGAAGGGGACGATGCTCAAGCTTTGAGTGCCATTGATGCTTGGAAACATTTTGAATTTCTTTGTCGCAATTACGTTTTAAATGGTTTATGTGACTCATTGTATAACGTATATTGTAATGTAAAGACTGCCAAAGAACTATGGGAGTCTTTAGACAAGAAGTATAAAACCAAGGATGCCGGTAGTAAAAAAATTATTGTGGCTCGGTTCTTGAATTTTAAAATGGTTTATGAAAAAACTGTGATTAGCCAAAGGGATGTAACCCCTTAAAGGGATGTAACCCCTTAAGAAAAGGGATCTAACCCCTTATGAATTATGGATGGGTAGAAAACCATCATATAATTATCTCAAAGTGTGGGGGTGCCTAGCTAAGGTGATTGTACCACCTTCGAAAGCTCAAAAACTAGGACCCAAAACTATTGATCGCATATTCATTGGATATGCTCAAAACAGTAATGCACATCGATTTCTTGTACATGAGTCTAAGAATCCCGATGTACAAATAAACACTATTATGGAGATAAGGCCGGGGAATGCTTCATACTTTGAAAATGTGTTTCCAATGCGAGGACAAATACATGTATCTTCATCAACTAGGTTTGATGATGGAGGTGTAAGTTCATCAATACAAATTGATGAAATAGTTCATGATATCCAACATGATAAGCCTGAGGTTGAAGAGGGAGAAATTAGACGAAGTAAAAGGGCAGGGGTTGAAAAATCCTATGGTCTAGACTTCGTAAGTTATATGGTTGAGGGTGAGCCTAATACCTACCGTGAAGCTGTCTCCTCTTCTGAAGGACCTCAATGGAAAGAGGCAATCAAAAATGAAATTGATTCAATTCTACACAATCATACTTGGGAGCTAGTAGATCTTCCGCCTGGTTGCAAACAACTTGGATATCGTTGGATATTCAAAAAGAAGATGAAAGCCGATGGAAGTATTGATAAATACAAAGCAAGGTTAGTAGTCAAAAGTTTTAGACAAAAAGAAGGTCTCGACTATTTTGATACTTACTCACCTGTGACCCGAATAACCTCTATAAGAATGGTTCTTGCTATTGCGGCATTAAGAAATCTAGAAGTACATCAAATGGATGTTAAAACCGCATTTCTAAATGGCGATTTAGAAGAAGAGATTTACATGGAGCAACCTGAGGGTTTCTTTGCCCTTGGTCAAGAGGGTAAAGTATGTAAACTCGTTAAGTCATTGTATGGCTTAAAGCAAGCTCCAAAACAGTTGCACCAAAAGTTTGATCGTGTCATGATTGACAACAGTTTCAAAATAAACGAGTGTGACAAATGTGTATATGTGAAAGATACACCGGGAGGTTATGTAATTTTATGTCTTTTTGTGGATGATATGCGTATCATTAGGAGTAATGATAAAATAATCAAATCTACTAAGGACATGTTGAAAGGAAGATTTGACATGAAAGACATGGGTTTAGCAGATGTAATTTTAGGAGTGAAAATTATTCGAACCCAAGATGGTCTTGTGTTAAGTCAAGCTCATTACGTGGACAAAATTCTTGAAAAATCCAACTTGGGAGACACACGTGTAGTACGCTCTCCGGTTGATACCACCAAACATCTAAAGAAAAATAGAGGCGAGGGTGTTGCTCAATTAGAGTATTCAAGAATTATTGATAGTCTAATTTATCTAATGACATGTACTAGACCCGACTTAGCATACGCGGTAAGTAGGCTAAGTAGATATACTAGTAATCCAAGCTCTGAACATTGGAAAAGTATAACGAGGGTACTTAGATACATAAGATACATAAGAGACTATGGATTGCACTATACCCGTCATCCAGCCGTGATTGAAGGGTACACTGATGCAAACTGGATATCGGATATAAAAGATTCCAAATCAACAAGTGGGTATGTGTTCTTACTTGGTGGAGCAGCAATATCTTGGAGATCATCCAAGCAAACGATTATAGCTAGATCCACAATGGAATCGGAATTTATCGCTTTAGATAAGGCCGGAGAAGAGGCTGAATGGCTACGTCAATTTGTGGAAGATATTCCAAGATGTCCAAAACCTTTGTCCGCTATTTGCATACATTGTGATAGTGAGTCGGCAATTGGTAGAGCTAAAAGCTTAATGTACAATGGCAAATCAAGGCACATTAGGAGTAGACATAAACAATACGACAACTAATATCAACAGGTGTTATTACAATTGACCATGTTAAGTCAAAAGATAACATTGCAGACCCGTTAATAAAAAGCTTAAGTACAGAATTCGTTTATAAGTTGTCAAGAGGAATGGGACTAAAGCCCACCGAAAAAGGGAATATGAGGGAAACCTAACCTAGTTGACTGGGGATCCCAAGATCTAGGTTCAATAGGACAACTTAATCATATGACCAACGGCGTCACTTTAGGGGAGTACCCTAAAACAAAAAGGGAGTTACGAACTTCCTAGTCCATTCACTCTGGGGGAGTGCCTCGAATAAGTGACCAAAGTGAGGTTAAGCATATTAAGGTTACATGATTCGTGGGAATCAATATAACCATGATTCTTTTAATGATTCATTGAATCACCTATGTTAGAGAGAAGTGGGGTCGCTTCGAATAGATTTGTGGGGAGGCGCAAATCCTAGAGCTCTCGCAGAACCAAGAAAGTGTTTCATGACCATTAACGAACACGACAATAAGGGGTTGATCAAACCAGAAAGAGTGTTGTGTGAATGTATATTGTCGTCTACATAAAACAGGGTCTGTTCAAAGACATCGTGTCTACACATCACTAGGAGACTAAGTATATGTCATAAAAAAGGTTCAAAGGGAACACCTAGCCATCTTGCAACACTTGACTGTTGAATTTTTTTAAGAATTGATTTCCATTCATGTGGGGGATTGTTGGAAATTTATTGATAATATTAATATGAGTATTAATATTTAGTCAATAAAATTAATGTGTTGAATGAAAATTAATGTGTTGGGCATTAGGAATTAATGGGTGTGGGAAGTTGTCCCACATTGGAGGAAAGAAAGAATGTAACATGGTTTATATTCTATAACCTCTTGATTACATTGTTTCCTAAAGCATCACACTAAGTAGATTCATGAAGGGTGCGAAGCACCCTTAACTCGCACTCGCACACGCGCGCGCGCGTCATGGGCATGTGGCGCTTTGATGGCGCACTTTGCTCTTCGCACACTCGCGCCGCTTGAGAGCCGTCTTAGTATTTTTGAAGGTTGGTTTGAGGGTACGGTCAGGTGCGTCTGACTTTGGTGCGTGACTCGTAACAGTTTCGGTTACATGTTGACTGAAACTGATGGCTGTTAATGACGAATTAAATGTGCGGTTACGATTTTGGATTAATGGCTGAGTGATGACTGAGTGGCGGTTACAGAGTTCAAAGTCTACTATAAATACTGAGGGTGGCTCAGTAGAAACACACACCAACAACTCGAAAATCTATAGCAAACAGGTTCTCTGAACATTTTCAATCTCTCTGGTTTCTCTTCTACAAATAAGTGCGGGTTCTAGATCAATCCCAGCAGTACAATCTGTTTTGGCTGTTGTACCCTGGGAAACAAAACGAGTTCTCCCGGGAGACTCAGAATTTGTTTTAATGGCTTCGTGTTAAACACGATCCTCAGCTTTTACATTTTTGTTTATCTTTTTTTGTAAAGATTTCAATTGTAAAAAGTATTGTGATTGTAATTTATATTTCTTTGTATTGCATATATCAATAAAGATTGTTTTATTTGTAATTTTATGTGAACGGTTCCTACACAAGTTACAACCGTTATTCATTTTTACATATCACTTTTTTTATAATAATTACAATACTAAATTTTCAAAAATATTAGCAAGCTTAGCTAGTACACCTGTTAAGTACATTAAGAGAAACTTAATAATCTAGCCCTCAAAAGATACCCTTTAAAATTATACTTATAAGCACAATAGTTGTTATTTTAATAAAAAATAAACTATCATAAAAATGTTAACTGAAATGTATTGGAACAATTAATCAAGTAAATTCAGGAGATATTTGGCCCAGTGTTGTTGGTGAATTCCTCTTCAACCAAGGATGCGGGTTCAAACCCTATTATGAGTATTTAAGTGGATTTTTGATGGTGCAGAAACAGAGAGTGTTCATATGACGGATGTACAAATAATTTAACTTGGATTATTAACACCCTCTGGGTGATAAATTCATGATTAAACGGGCTAGGTTAACTAGTCGAGCCTTAAGAGTTAACTCATTGACGATTAAAGAAAAAAAATATTAACTCATTTAAATGCTAATAAAAGTGTTTGTTATTTATGTAACTTTTTTTTTTTTTTCTTTGAACAGCTTATCTGTGGTTTTCTTTTTTCTAACACAGTGTTTATTTATTTATGTAACTTTATCTATATTAAATTATAATTAATATAAAAAACTTATGTCAATAATCTTATTAAAATATTGTTTAAAAAATGAATACAATGTCATTTTATAATTTCAATTTATTCAAACGGTTTACAGATTATTTACTGACGGGGTGGGCACATCTTGATAGCAGCTTAAAGGTAAACTTGTAGATGAAGTTTTGGTTTTAGCATTTTCATGGTATTTGTGGTTTATTAGAACAAAAATACCTTATATTTTTGTACAACATGATAAGCAATTCTAGAAAGGTATTATCTTTGTAAATGATCAAGAGATTATTCAAGATTTATACTTTCAGGATTAGATCTTAATCTACTTCAACAAAACCATATATATTAATTATCACGTAATTCGTTACACTACGTTGTAAACATATAACTTGTCAAGTTCTAGCGTTTACTTCACAACTTCTTCTTCATTCTATGTACCATAAATTTATATTTTGTTTCATAATTAATTATTATTACGCAAACTTATAGTCCACATCACCGTTTTCTTCAGTTTTTTATACAATTGATCGAAGAAGCAACCCATAATTTATTTGCTTGAAATTTTCAACAGCGACCCCAATTTATAAGTTGCATGAAATTTTCAATAGCGATCCGTAGCTCTCTCTTACTCGTAAACTAATAATGATGGTTTTCATGCTAAAAATTTTAGTGAAAAATATGCTTTTTTACTTGTTTTGAATATTAATAATTATTTTTGTTTGTTAATAAAATAAACATTTATTAATGAGTTTGTATTTTTCTTTATGAGAGAATCACAAAGAATTAAACCGTGTCCAAAATGAAGTTAAGATAAATGAAATATCGATAAACAAAGTTGATGGATTAAGTGGAAGTGTATGATTTTTCTCACATTATAGTGAAGTGATAAAACAAAACTTGAATTGGTAGAGTATATAATGGGTTTTTGTCTCACATTGGAAAACTAATAAATCTTGAGTGGATTTATAAGCAAAAGTTTTCACGCGAATGTGTTCCCACATGGTTAGGGACACCTAGTGTCCGCCAAACCACGTGCGAAGCACCCAGCACGTGACACGCTTTGCGCTTTGCATCACCGATTGAGAGCGAAATTTGTACTTTTGAGCTGTAACATGAGGGTTCAGCAGATGTCATCTACTGATGTTTAATAGATGCGCTGCTTTTGCTAAATGATGTTGTTACGTATCTGCTGAAAGAAAGTCTTGAACAGTTGAATCTTATCTGCTGAAATGGAAGATTTTAGAAGCTACTGTAGTTAATTTCATAATAGCCTATGCGAAAATGACCTTTCGTATAACTTTATTAATGAGAAGAACTTTGCTATAATTTTGTTAAGGATGAGACTTTTGGTTTAATTTTATTAATAAGTAGGCCATTGGTATTACTATCTTCAAATTTGCATGCTCATACATTATATATATACAAAGATGTGAGAGTTGATTGAATTTCTAATAATTCTCAACAACTACACCATTCTAGAAAAAAAAAAGAATCCTTCTTCTTCGGCGTTCTAGCTTCATCTTCTTTTATGTTTCCATCTTTCAAAACACCTTCATTTTTATTGTTACCTCGGGTGCAAAAACATCTCCGATAATACAAAGAAAATGTTTTGGTTGTTGTACATTTGGAGATAGACGCGTTTGTTTGAGAATAGATGCGAAATTTGTTTTAAGCGTCCTCTATTAAATAGATATCCTCAACCACCACTCAAGCTTTTATTTCTTTGATTGTGCAGACATAAGGAAGCAAGCAGTAAAGAATATCTAAGGTTTCAAAATTAAAGTGAACAAAGATTCAATTTAGTTCCTTCTGAATACTACGGTTTGAATTGGTTTCAATTCATGTAAATTTTGTTGATACTTACATTCGATTTGTATGTGGTATTGTAATTTTATATTTCCATCAATGATGTTATTATTATTTTATTATTATTAATAAAAGTAAACACATGTGTTGCATTTTCACACGTGAAATTGAATGATCTTGAATCTTAAAGCCAAAGTAAGAGGCTTTCTATAAGTCCATACACATAACACATTGACCTGGCTAATATGTGGATAATATTCGTTGGTCAGTTTGCGTATTGTTTTATAAGTAATCTAATTGCGAAGATGACTATGTGCTACGTAATAACTATAGTGTATATTGTCACGCTCATATGATCTTCAAGTTATGTGTGGTAATATAAGGTAATTATGGCAGATGCTTCATAAACATCAACGGTTCAAACATAATGCTAGTAATTATTTAAGCCTCATTAAAAACTTAAGGAGATAACATTATATATTATTAAATTGCTTTGTAGACAAAAATGTTTATAAAAATATGAATTACTATAAAGTTATTTTCATTCTATTTGTTTATAAAAGTATCCTTAAATTTTATAATATAACATTTCACACAGTTTGCTCATTCATTAGCTAGTTTGTTAACTCGTTCTTGGCTTGCTTATTTAGTTTAAGCCCAATTTTAATTTAGATAAACTATAACAAAAAAAAAAATATGACTTGAAATGTGTGTTTTGTAGTTCATGTATGGAAAGCAACATTGACGAGACCAGAGAAAGGGTCAGAGAAAGGGTCCGAAGGGTCCCTTAACCCTTCGGCAAAGGAAATTTCTTTCTCATACGCAGCTTAACTTTGTTACCTTTTTTTTCTTTTACTTTGATCCTCTTATATTATTGTTGGTAGATAAGCTGAGTAGTTGAGAAGAAATAATAGAGTGAAACGGATAGATTTTTTTTTACAATCGGTTCTATCGTCTTTTGCTTAGGGGATGAACACGAAGAAATGATTGTAATATCTCTAGTTGAACAAAAATCTCGTGAGCAAACTATGATTCAGGGGCAGCGTCCCTTGTTGCGGGGTCTAAGGGGCGAAAGCTCTTGGCTAGTAGGTATCGCAATGGGACGGGTATAGGTAATCTAAACCCCATGCCTGATAAAAAAAAGTATGTCCCATACCCGCCCCAAATCTCATCAGATATGTATCGGGTATTTACATGTCGGGTATCGAGCATACGCACGAGTAATCAAGCATATCCATTAGTGGTATAAATAATACATGTTGGATATACTCGTTAGGTATTCGACCAAATCTCTTTGTTGCTATCTCTATTCGACTACACCTATTTGTTGTTGTCTTGCCATCTCTCTTCCATTCGTGGCTAGGTTTCGAAGATGACCGAAAGTCAGATTGTCAAGTTACTTGAGTAGGAGATTTGAATAATTGCAAAATAGGATGCAGATTTAAACTAAGGAACTGGAGGATAATATAATATAATTATAATAAGTAAAAATAAATATAATAAAAGTTTAAAAAAACCAAAGAAATTATATTTCTAGTATATGTCGAGTAAACGGTTATGCTTAATTGAGTAATTGAGTCGGGTAAACGGGTATATCATGTAATCCCATACCTATCTCACACCCGCAAAAATTATAAAAAGTAATCTCATACCTGGTCCCATACCCGCTTATCCAACCCCAACTTGTCCCTAATGTTTTAATTTCTGGGTATTCCATGGGTTTTAAAAGCCATCCCTACTAGCCAAGATCGATAAAAATCGTAATGGATAATGGATGTGGACAGCATCAGATGAAAGGAGGATGTGGACCACAAAGAAGGTGGACGCACTCTACATCGTGGTGGTTAAGTATGTAGCATCTGGCCTCTCATACCATCAATATTATCTGCTTCGTCCACGATTAGCTCACAGATTTGCTTTAGTTGGCCGGGTGTAAACTTCCCATTAAGATCACCCATTCCTTGATTGCTACCATCTGAGCAGGCTTAACTGTGGAGTTCTCCTCTCATCCATAGTCAATACGCCCAAAACGCGTTGGTGTTAGAGGCTGTACATTTCTTATTAAAGAAGAATCTCTACTGTCCACAACCAATTTAGGATTTACCTATGGTGTTACAATCACCCCCTCTTTGTACTCATCTTCCTCGATGACGTTTGCCCCACCACCATCACCATCATTGGTGTGGTTTGCCCCACCATCCCGAATAGCCCAGCAGTAGCTCTGATACCGTTTGTAACATCCGACCTCTCATACCACTAATATTGTCCGCTTCGCCCATGAGGAGCTCATGGATTTGTTCTTGGTTTCCATGGTGTAAACTTCCTAGGGTGATCACCCATCCCTGGATTGCTGCCACCTAAGCACACTTAATTGTGGAGATCTCCTCTCACCCACAGTCAAGACACCCAAAACTCGTTGTTGATATTAGAGGCAGGTCATTTCTTATGAAACAAAAATCTCTCATGTCCAAGGCCGATTTGGGATTTGCCTAGGGTGTTAAAAAGTAATCAATCGATGTGTCACACATGTCATGATGACATAGAATAATGGATTGGTGTGTGACTGATGACTCTGTGGGGATGTAGACTGCAACTAGAAGTTGTTACGGACCGCAAGACTTGGGGTGGTCTAGCCTTAGCCACCTTAGACGATGCGCCCTATAAATAGAAACATGTTTTCAAGCCTCTTACACCACATCTCTTTAATTCCTTCACCTTAAATTTTATATTTCAAGCCTTCTAATCATTTTTCGAGTCTCGGTTCGTGTCCAGCACCTTAAGGTTAGGTTTAAGTTCAATTTGATTATTGGAATACGGTTTGGAAACAGGGTCAATGGGTGACATGGTCTTAGATTATGCATAGCCTAATCAACTGTGCTTAAACTATTACTAGTCACTCAAAGCTAATCTCGATGGTTATCCATTTCCTAACCCTATTCCTAGCTAGACATCTAAGCTTGTCTAGATGAATAGATAGGATTAGGGAATTTCTAGTACTCTCTTATAACCAATAATTTATTTCAAGTGTCCGTATTTATTTTTACTTATTAGTATAGAGATAATAAGTTTTTTGGTTTTTCTAGTAACTTTTTTTATTATGTATAATTATTTTTCTTTATATATTAAAAGAAACTAAAATGTTCTTTATCAACTCATTTAAATACGTATAAAAGCAATGTTAAAAGAATACATCAATTTTTTTCTTTTCTTTTTTGCTTCGAGTACATCAGTTGCTAAACAAAATAAGTCAAAGCTTGTAAATGTAAAATTAAAATTTAGTTCGAACATTTCACTTAAAAATTTTTTTGTGAGTATTACTCTGAAGTTTATCAAAAGGTTTGTTAGAATACAATTGATGTAAAACTCAAAAGAACACACTAAGTTTGTGCAAACACCATCGCAGACTCTTTTGTTTTGGTTAATAATCAAAAGATCGCACCAAAAACAATAGCTATATCAATCTATTTTTACTAAACTAACTTGCAAATCAAGTATTTATACTAAACTAACTTGCAAATCAAGTATTTATACTAAACTAACTTGCAAATCAAGCTAACGTAGATAGACTCAAACTAAAAAACATATTAAACAAATCTTATAGCTATTCAACTAATTAGTTCATCAAATCAAACTCATAAACTAAGACCCTATCTAACTTACTCTCAAAATTCTATGAAGCGACTATAGAAATTATTATTTTGTCATATCAATTACATGGATAAAGCAAGGCTATTATATAACCATTTACAAGAGAATTTACAGGAAATAATTAACAAGTAAATTACATCTTTGATTATCCAATTTTGGCAGAATATTCATGGAGGAGATTGAGGGATTGTGGAGCAATATACGATATTCATAATACGCCCCCGCAAGATGGAGGCTCCATCTGAGACGCTAATCTTGGAATGAAATTTATGAAATAACATACAAAAGAGTAGTTTGGGGAGTGCATCGGCCGATTGCTCTTTGGAGTTAATGTGATAATCCTTGAGAAGGCCGGCTGCTACTTTTTCCCTTACGAAGTGGTACTCAAGTGCCACGTGCTTCATTCTTGAGTGATAAACTGGATTGGCACATAGATACGTTGCTCCCATATTGTCATAGTATAGGCTTGGTGGTTTTGTAACAATGATGTGGAGTTCTTTTAACAAGTTTTCAACCCAAGTGACTTCCGCTGCCGCATTGGCCAAGGCCTTGTATTAAGCTTCCGTTGAGGACCAAGAGACTATTTTTTATCGTGTGGACTTCCAAAAGACTATGTTTGGTCCAAGGTAGATGAGGTATGTAGACGTGGTCTGCCCCATCATTGATACCACCCCAATCGGAGTCAATGAAGGCCGTGATGGTGAGTGGGGCATCTCACCGTAAAAATAGTCCAAAGTGGATGGTGCATGTCAAACATCGCATAACCCTTTTTAGAGATTGCATGTGTTCGTCGTTGGTGCATGCATAAATTGCGACAATTTGTTAACGGCAAAGCAAATATCCAAACGTGTAAAGACCAAGAGAAAAACAATGATTTTTCTATAAGTTGTTGGATCAATGCTGGAGGAGCCATCATTCGGGCAAAGAGATTCCGATGAGCTTAACAGAGTGACCACATCTTTTGCACCCTCCATGTGGAAGTTGGTAAGGATATATTTATGTGTCTATGTTGAGATAAGAACATGCCTTGAGTAGTGGAGATTACTTCTATTCCAAGAAAATGATGAAGGTGACCGAGATCTTTGATTGAAAATATTTTTGACAATAGCTCCACAAAGGTGTTTAATAAGGTTTTGCAATTTCCTGTCAAAACAATGTCATCAACATACACCAAAAAATAAAAGGTTAGACCATGATGATTGTATACAAAGAGCAAGGCATCCGTATGAGATTTGGTGAATCCATAATCCAAGAGGAATGTTTTAAGCTCCATGTATCATGCTCGTGGTGCTTGTTTGAGACCATATAAAGATTTTTGGAGTTTACAAATGTGTTTTGGTAGTAGTTGGTTTTTGTACCCTGGAGGTTGAATCATATAGACATCCTCATGTAATGTGCCTTTTAAGAAGGAGCTATTTATATCAAGCTGTCTTAGTGGTCAGTTCTTAGCAAGAGCAAGAGAAAGAATTACTCTAATGGTGACCGGTTTTATGACCGGACTAAATGTTTCAAAGAAATCTTTTCCCGGTTGTTGGTGAAACCTTTTTGCCACTAGACATGCCTTATACTTATCAATAAAACCGTCCGGCTTCCTTTTTACCCGAAATACCCATTTACAACCAATAGGTGTTGGTGATGAGTGCGGAACAACTTCCCACGTGTGATTGTGGATAAGTGCATTATAATCGTCATCCATGGCTTTTCTCCATAAAGGATCTTTGATAGCCTGTGAAACACACTTTGCTTCAATAATAGGAGGAATTGGGTGGATCGTGGTGTGGTTGACAAAGCTATCACCAAAATACTTTTTCGTATGGTTTGCGAGTTCTTGGCAGAAGAGGTGGAGTTGGTTGAGCCGGCGAGGGTGTAACAGTAGGGGAGGTATGAAGTGTGGAAGATGAAGTAGAGTTGGTGAGTGGAGTTGTAAGCAGTGGGGATGTGGTAGGAGTGGTCATGGGTGAGTAAGAGGTAGATGATGTAGGAATAGAAATGTTTAGGGATGAAATTGGTGATGGAGATTCGATGTTGGTATGTATGGGTACTGGTGTAGGTGGAATATGGGGTTGTGGTTCTAGTGTTGTATTGGACGAAGTGAGAACTGTTGGTGAAGGTGGGATATTGTTGGACTTGAAAGCAATAATTGAAATGGGTGTGTTAGAGGTTGCATGTGGATCACGAAATGGGAAAAGGTGATCCACAAGCTGAACGTGTCTAGAGTGATAAAGACGATTTGTGAGGATGTCAAGACACTTGTAAGCGGACTTGGACACGGAATAGCCAAAGGAAAACACACCAGGAGGATTTTGGATGAAGCTTGGATGGTGAGTAAGATTTAAGCCAAGGGTTATATAAGCAACCGAAGGGTTTGAGTTTGGTGTAGTTTGGTGGGATTTGATACAACTTTTCATAAGGAGTGGAATTGTCTAAGATCGGAATGGCTAGACGGTTAATCAAATAAACTACCGTTTGAAACGCATGAGACAAAAACTGTAGAGGAAGACCGACATAGTGTAGGAGAGCTAGTCCAGTTTCCATTATATGCCGATGTCGTCTTTCGGCGGTTCCATTTTATTCTGACGTGTGTGGCGGGGTAATGAAGTGTGAGATACCAAGAGATTGAAAAATTGGAATGAGGGCTTGGTACTCACTCCCATTGTCCAAAAAAATTGAGATGAGAAGTGTTTGAAAATATTTTTCAAGAATATTTATGAAGCATGGAAAAATAGTGGAAATGCCTGATTTATGGCACATGGGGTAAAGACATACATATTTGGTCTGAAAGTCAACAAATATTACATAATATTGGTAACTGTAATTGATTTTTGTGTTGGTCCCCAAACATCCATATACACAAGTTGCAAAGGTTTTGTGCTCACAAACAACGTGTCATGAAATGGACTTTTAGAACTTTTATGAATTGAACATGATTCATAGTGAAATTGAGAGGTCAACAATTTACTGGATGGAATACATAAGAACTTTGCAAGAGATTTAAAGTCTTGATAGATGGATGGCCAAGGTTATGATGCCAATTTGGAGCCTTGACCATGTTGACTTGAGGAAAGGATGGAGATGAAGCATAGTACACGTCATGGTCGTTCACTCCTCGAAGTAAAAGCGCCCCCGTGAGAAGATCCTTCACAAAAAAACAAGTGGGAAAAAATTCAACAGAAACTTTGTTAGTTTTGCAACTGAAACAAGATTACGATGTAATTTAGGAACACATAAAACTTGTGGAAGGGAAAGGGAGCGAGAAGAGGTGGAAATACTAGTATGATAAGTGTGAAAGATTTTAAGACTCGTACCATCACCTAGAAAAATTTTCGTTGGGTCCATCATAGTCCATTGGAGGTTGCAAGTTAGAGTTGACTGATGTAATATGATGAGATGCTCCACTGTCAAAAAGCCAAGTGGTTGAGCTAGGTTTGTTCGAGATGTAGTCATGTTCATTGTAGGGCCTGTAGAGACTTGAATGTTGTTTTCACGAAGAAATCATGAAAGTTTGTGACACTTTGTGGTGTCATGGCCATTGATAGAGCAAAATTAGCAATGTGAGGTGTTTCGATGGTTACGTGGAGTAAATGAGCCTTGTCGTTTGGGCCATTGTGACCGGTTGGGACGAAAGCCCGAGCGAGACCTGTGATTTGGGTGCTGATTGGAGGAGGTTTTCTCCATGGATTGGTTGTATTGAGAGGATCCATTCCGTGAAGACTGTGTGTAGTTGACCGTAATAACCTCACTCGGGTTTTTATCTGTTTCTTTCAAAAAAGTTTCAAAATCAACTAATTTTTCATAAAGTTCAGAGTATGTAATTGAGGTTTCTCTAGCCTTGATGGTAGCCACAAAATTCCTGAATTCGCTGCCTAGTTGATTGATGATGTGAATCATCAAGTCTTCATCGAAGATAGGATTTTGAACTAAGGCAAGTTCGTATGCGATTGAACGCATATCGCGGAGAAATTCAGAGACAGTATGAGACCCTTTGGGATTGGTTGTCAGTTTTGATTTGTGAGAATTTATTCTAGAGTGGGAAACATTGGCATAGCTTGTCGCTCCAAATCTCTCGAGATGTATATATGCAGATGATATCAGCGGTTGTATAGCCTCCGTACAGCTTGCAAGGAGAGCGCTGATTAGGATTTGATCATGTCGGTACCAGCGAGAGTATTCAGCACTGGTTTTCATTGGGAGTGCGAGCCTTCGATAAAGTGGTGAAGGTCAAGCGAATTTAGGATGGACGTGATTTGTTTTTGCCATACCGGAAAATTAGTGGCGGTGAGTTGGATAGAGAAGTGGCTAGCGGCGGTGAGATGGATGATAGTAGAAGCAGCTTCATTGGCTTTGGTCATGGTGATGGAGGTGGTTGGTCGGAGTTGTGGTAAGTGGGTTTCTCAAAGGAGAAAAATGGCTCTAGATACCATATAGAAATTATGATTTTATCATATCAATTACATGGATAAAGCAAGGCTATTATATAGCCATTTACAAGAGAATTTACAGGAAATAATTAATGAGTAAATTACATCTTTGATTATCTAATTTTCGCAGAATATTCATGGAGAGATTGAGGAATTGTGGAGCAAGTTATGGTATTCATAATAGCGACATTACGAAATTCTATCATTCTTCTCTTTAATCCTACTTTGGACCCACCTCTTCATCAAAGTAAGCAATTCATCCTCCTCTTGAACCAAATTTACCTTTTCTTCATTCTTCTTAGAATAATCATATGCAAGATGATCACACTTGTTCTAGTCAGAACTTCTAACTTTATTTTTGTGTCAATTAACCCGTCGGTCTTCATTATGTTAAAAACGACCTCCTCGACATCTACCTAGTGCATAATCGCAATTGTCATGATTCAAGTACCATCATTATTTTCTTTCATGTCAGTTTTAGCAAGTAATAACTTTCTCTCATCATTATTATATGTCTTATCTTTAAGTTTAGTTCATTCCTCAAAGGGTATAAGTTTAGCAATAGCTTATTCAAATGCCACAATGTCGAGATGAGAATATTGTTGTATTAATTTGTAAATATGTGTTAGTTACAGAATTTAACAACTTTCTAACAGTTAATATATCTTCTAAAGTCGATCTAAGGCTACTGAATCCGCATACATACCCTTTTAATTTCCCGACAAAGTCTTAATTACTCACTTTCTCTTTCATCTAAAGTTGCTGAAGCATTTTTTTAATTAGCCAAGCGTGTCTTTTGAACCTTGTCATCATCTATACATATATATATATGTGTACTAGTAGAGAACCAGCACGATTGATCAAGTGTTATTTGTTTGGTGTTAAACATAGTTAATTTCGTGTTTTTATATGTTTATGAATATGACACGAGATTACTTTGAGATAATTATGCGTTGCAGGTGTTTAGAGCTTAAAGATCACAATTTCAATGTCTTAACATGTGCTTGGAAGATCAATGAAAGCAAGGACATTTGCACAAGCGAAGATGAAGGGTCTGGGAGCAAAAAGGCCAAATTCAATGTTATAGCGCATAGTGCTCTACTGCCAGCGGATAGTGCTCTAACACTAGTGCACAGACCAACACACTCTAGAACCCTGAGATGGCTCAGTGCACTATGCTCCCCTACCGGCACACTGTGCGCCCCCTTACCCACTAGCTACGAATTTTGATGAATTTTAAGCATTATTTAAATATAACTCTAGCGTTCCGAATTCCACCTTCACACCTGCAATTTTTGGACGATTCGAAGGTGTTTTTTAGTGTTCTTTTTATCACAAATTCACCCGGGATCAAGCTCCAACAAGATCAATTCAACCTTTGAAGATTGAATCATGCCGATGAGCGGCTAAATCGTTCATGATTGCTTTCGACATGATAGTTCTTCTAAGCGAAGCAATAGACTTAATTTGAACTGTGTTTTTGGTTTGTTTTCTTTTTGAAACAAGAATTCAATTATAAATTTTTATTAACTTTAAACATTTCCTTCATGTTTGTAACACCCAGAAATTTTAAAAGAAGAGAAAAGTGAAGAAGAGGAAGGAAAAGCAAACTAACCTAAGTTGAGGGGTTAAAATGGTACAAGGGACAAAGTTTTATATTAATATGTTCAAAAAGGGGGTCATGGCCGCCCATGACCCCTGTACCAACTTTCATTCGGATTTTAAGAGAGAGAAAGAGTAGAATTCTCTCGGTTCTAGAGAGAGAAAGAAGAACAAGTCGAAATTCAGGTTAGTTTTCTGATTATTAGGGTGTTTTTGGCTAATTTTCAGCCTTTGGGTATGTGCTTATGTGTTTGTGTGTGCTCGGTTGTGTGTTTTTGGTGTTTTTAGGTGTTTGAGCTTATAAGCATTCGGGTGTGAAGGAAGTCTTGCTAGGAAGTTGCAAGAGGTGAGTTCTAGATCCCTGTTTTTAAATGTTTTATACTGATTTTGGGGCTGGAAATGCATGTTTTATCGTTTTTATAAAATTTTGGGTGTGTACCCGCATGTATGTGTATGTGCCTTGTTGGGAGGGTGTATGTTTGGGAAAATTTTGATTATGTTCATGGTTTTATGCTTGTATGATGCTTAGTATGCTAGAAACTATGCTAGAACAGGTTAAATTGATGAATTGGGGCCTGAAAAAAATAAGGTTAGTTAGAAAACAGTTGGCCATGCGCCTAAGTGCTCATGCGCCTAAGATCATGCGCCCAAACAGTACCCAAACGCCCAAGGTTCATGCGCACAAATAGTGCCCATGCGCCTAGGATTATGCCCAGGAGCCTAAGTGTGCCTGTACGCCCAACTGCTAGAACGCCTAAATATCCATGCGCCTAAACCAGGCTCATGCGCCTGCATAGTACCCATGCGCCTGGAAAGTTGTCCAGACGTCTAAGTGTTGGCCATGCGCCCGTATAGTGTCCATACGCCTAAGTCGCCCATGCGCCTAAGTATTCATCTGCATAGTGCTCGTGCGCCTGCATAGTGCTCATGCGCCTAAAGACTTAGAAAATTTTCTGAAATTTTCGGAAAAGAGGGACTTTTAGTCTATGACTTGGGATGTTTCCGGGGACGATATGTGATGATTATATGATGATGTTATGCATGTTTATGGCTTGTTTTCTTTATGTTCCTTATTATGTATTACTCTGTGGCTTTACGTGGTGTGATTATGTTAATAAACGTAAAGTATATATAATGAAAGGAAAGTTAATGTTAATGAAAAGTGGAACGTAAAGAATGAAAGAAGAGTCTTGCAAGCAAACGTAAGGAGGTTCACTCCCAATGAAGGGTGTTAGCTCAACTGTGTGCGGTTTAGCTAACCCAGAAGGATGCACACGGGGGTCTAATCCTTGTGATTGACCAAATGTATGGGACCCTTGTCACTTGCCCCAGGTACTGGAGTCAGCTTCGTGCACAAAGTTAGGGGTCTATTTATAAACTTAAGCCCAGTAACCAGCTTCGTGCACAATGTTCGGGGTATAGCACATGGCATTGGTCAGGATGAAAGCGAAAGATAAAGATGAAAGAACGAATGACGTACGATAATGAATGATGATGAAAGATAATAATAAATATTATCTGTATGTGCATATGATGTATGATCGCGAATGAAAGTAATGGAAGGTTTTCTAAATAAAAGTAAAGTATTTTATTATAAAACTAGAACTCACTCAGCAACGCTGACTTTTATGCAATTTCATTTGGCAGGTAATGGTTGCTGAGGATGGTACGGGGTGAAGCTACTTGGTAAAGATTTTTTACTGGCATCCATTTTGTGTAACAATGATGTTTTTGTGTAGTAATGAAACCAGACGATGATTTGTAATGTAATAATGATTTAAACAGTAATTACTAATATATGAACTGGTTTCGTTAAATCATTCCGCTGCAATGTTTTAATAAATTTTAATGAAATTTTGAAATATTATGTGTGATGAAATGTCCAACTGTAAGTGTCCCGGGAACGGGGCCTTACAATGTTTAAGGATTTTCATACTCACATTCGCATTCGGTTTTCTTGCATGAGCAGTTTGATGTGTGTGTGAATACTTGATATATACAATTGATAATTATGTGAAAAAACGAATCTTAAAAGTTTGTTTTACAAGTATCACTTTAATTAAACGATGTTACAACATTATGTCTGTGTGATTTCCAACAAATTCCCCTTGAATCTATAGTGGATCATTGAACTTGAAAGTTGAAAGTGATTATATTTTTCACTATTGTTTTCAAAACCTATAATCAACTTCGTTGCTTTCTTAAATATTTGAATTTAATTTACTTTTCATTATAAACAAAAAACACAAAAATATTTGCTTTTTAGTATTTTCGTTTCATGATTTAGTTTTAAGGTATTCAAGCTTGATATTTTCCATCAAATCCTTTTGGAGACAAATTTTAATTACACGTACTAGGAGGTATAGGTAGTTGGGTATTTCAAATTAACTTTTTTATGATCTAACAACGACAACTCGATCAACATAACTCCGTTACCGGGGAATTCATGCGTAAAATGTTAAGCTTTAGTGTAGTTTGATTTTTTTTTCTTAAAAAATCAAAAATCCAAAAATATATTTTTTACTTCTATTTTAATTTTGTTTTATATATTTTGTTTCTTGTTACCTTGGGTATTCTAGTTTTGTTGTGCAAGATTGTTCTTTGTAGGCATAATAAATATCAAGGAATTTATTTAGCCAGATGATCAATGTGAATGTTAAGGGAGTATCTATCATTGGTTGCTAGATATTTGTCCATTGTTTCAACAAAAAGTGAATTCTTATAAGAAACTTGAAAAGCATAAGTGTATTAATGGAAGGAAAGGATATATGATGGCGGACTATGAAAAATTTGAAGATACGTCATCATCTTATCATTATTAAGAGCCACATCCATCAAATTATCAAAGATACTATTAGTCTAAGGTGAACAACAACTATAACCATGAATACTTACAACTGGCATATACGCATCTTAAGAGGTGTAACCAAGGGGATTATTATGGATACTAAAGCCAATCAAATGTTTCAAGGTTATGATCATAATCAATACCTGTCTAACAATCAAATGCTGGAAAATGTTGTTTCCTAGAATATTAAACTATTTTTACATACTTATCAATCTGAAAAGGAGGAAAAGATTACTCGCTTGGAGTCGATGTTATCCATGATCTATGGGAATTTATCAAAACACCACCTTTCAGATCAACGATGATTCGACTTTTTTAAGTATGAAGTGTGAGTTACTATCGCTTAAAATCCAGATTGAAGAGTCATTAGAGGATGAGGTAAAGGTGGAGGTTTTAGAGTCTAATACCAAAACATTTCCATTACTAGTAGAAGAATTAGAAATTAAATCCATCATGGCTAAGGAAATAGTGAAAGAAGAGTCTATTGGTCTTCCAAAGCAAATTGTTGAATGTTCAAACCTAATTAATGACATAACCATTCTTGAGGGACGAAAGATGGAGATATTGCCATGTGGTCCTAATCATCCATCAATTTTTGTTACACAGACAAAGTCAGGGATGATCATTTGAGTTTGAAGAAGAGGAAGTTGAGAATAGAGGACATTAGACAACTTATTCAGAAGAAAGCTCAGAACAATTCTAAAAACATGCCAAGCATAAAAAAGAATGTGTGGACCCGACAGGCTGACACGTTAACTATCATTCATATATTGAAAACTAGGTGGGTAAATATGGTTAGAATATTAACCATTAATTCAAAAAACATACCAATCCTTGGGAAGGAATTATGGAACAAGCATGTTAGCTATTGAGCTTCTGTTGGAAACTCGGTAGGCAGGTATGCATTTCGACCACCTTAGTAGTGACAGGTACGGTCTAGCTGAAGACCTAAAATTTAGCGCTAACCAAAAGGTAATACTATTAACTTTGTGGGTATGTTCACTAAAAACCCTCATAAGACTTCACTCGTCCACTCAAGCATACTAAGAGGTTTAAAAGGCTTGTTGTGTATGTTAAATACAACCGTGATTCCTACAAAAGTGAACTTTATTTGTTCTATTTAGTTTTTGTTTCAATACCAGACACGAACGCTCAAGTGTGAGGAAGTACAAGATAGTTGATGAGGCATTCGCTAATTGTTATAATCAGGTTATGTATTATTTCCTTATCTTGTTTTTATCAACTTTGAACAACTTAGATTTACTTTTTTTTATGGTTGTTTGATTATGTTCGGTGGTATACGTGAACTTCATAGCTTATGGGAATGTGTATTTGCTTAACGAGCCAATAGTTAGTTAGTTTTTTTCATTTTGCTTTATTTTTCAAAGGTAACATTAAATCTTTGAGTTGGAAAGTTGGAAGTTGAGATTCCATCCCCATGGATATACTATTTAAAATAAAATAACATATATTAGAGACAATATATCTTAAGTGTGGGGATGGGGAACCTAAGAAAAGAGTTGGAAAATGGAATTATTTGACAACCTTTTGAAAATTTGAAAAAAAAAATAAAACTTTTCATAAAAATGTCTAAAAGTGAGTTTAAGTGTGCTTGAAGCTGGATTTTCCAACATAAATTATCAACTTTTATCTGCTAGGTCCCTTGTCATGGTCATATTCAAGTGATGATTTTTATGAAAACGTGATAAAAAGAATCTATACGGGGGTAACAAGCCAGATGGTAGATTTTTCATGCATACTGTCTTTACATCAAATGATTATTAGTTACAATTATTAATAGAATAGATTCACATACGAGCCTGTATCATTGTCAAGGATAATAAAAATGTCAGCTAATGGTGTCTCCATAATTTTTCACCAAAAAAATTAACATGATAGTAATAAGATAACGGCAGCATCATGTATGTTTTGCATGTGATTGTTAATGTTTTAAGTGTTGTAGTGCTCTAGTTGTTATGAGCTTAAGGTTATAGTCTAGGTGTCTATCTAAGTGTCAAGACCCGCCTAAAATCAAGTCGCGTTACTCGGATTCCGGACGTTCTCGGAAACATATGGAGGCATCCAGGGCCATTCGGATGACTCCGGGACAGCCCAAGCAAATCTAGATGAGCTAGATATTAACCATGTAAAATATCTAGATATTAATCAAAGAAATATCTAGATATTAGATTAGTAAATATCTTAGATATTTAAATTAGTAAATATCTTAGATATTTAGATTAGAATAATCTAGATTAGAAATATCTAGATCCATGCCACAAGTATAAATAGGAGATAGTCTCCTTATTTGTAACCACCCAAAAACTCAAACAAGTCTTGTGTAATACTCTTGTAAGCAATCTTGTAAGCAATACAAAGTCGTTTGTATTACGAGCTTGCAAACGCTTTCGCGTGGTAACTTGAATCGCTACATCGTTTGGGTCACAAAAGGCTGAACTTAGATCAAATCTAAGTGCCATACGTGAGTTAGGAAATCACTCCATGACAAGTGGTATCAGAGCAACGTCGGTTCATTTGGGATGGCAACCGAAACTAGCAAAGGTGCAGTTGTTGAAGATAAACGAAGTCAAGATAAATCCCAGAAGGGATCAAGGAAGGAACGAGGTATGTCCAAGGATCGTACTTTGAAAAAACGAGTTAGTGACTTGGAGGCAGGCCTTGTTGAAACAGGATCGTAAGTCGACATCTGTCTCCAACGCTTAGACACCTTAGAAGAAGATTTCAATGAGCTCCGAGAAGGACTCAAGGCTGCTATAGAATTACTTCGAGATGAAGTAAAGTTGATGATCAAAGATGCAATTGGAGACGCTACGACCAAGCTGCGAAAAGAGATGGATGATCTATCTAATGACATGCATCATAGCTTACTTGGCCTGGAAGCCAAAATAAATGATTGCAACAAAGCCATAGTCACAACAGGAGGAAACGTTGTGAACCCGACACCTAGAGTTGAAATTCCCAAACCATCACCGTTTATAGGCAAACGAGAAGCTCGGGCGGTTGATGACTTCATTTGTAAATGGAGCAGTACCTAGGAGGAATACAAATCGTTGACGACGCCACCAAAATCAACACGGCAACGATGTATTTGAAAGAGACAGCAGCGTTGTGGTGGAGACGCCGAAGCAAGGATATCGAAAGAGGTACGTTCTCGATTAAAACTTGGGCTGAGTTCATCCAAGAACTCAAAAGACAATTTTATCTGGTAAATGCTGAGCAAGAAGCAAAAAGTCGACTTCGTAAGCTCAAACAAACCAGGACCGTCAAGGATTATGTTAAAGAATTTACTACACTTGTCCTTGAGATCCTGGACTTATCGGATAAAGACTCCCTTTTCTACTTCCTCGATGGTCTACAATCATGGGCCAAGATAGAGTTGGAGTGACGAAGTGTTCAAGATCTTGCTTCAGCTATTGCAATAGCCGAAGTTGATCGATCATAAAGAAAAACGACCATATAGGCCCATGAATGAGGAAAGTGATGACGAGAAAGGTGGGGGAGTTAAGCCCAATCATGATCGGAAGATGGACATAAGGAGACCACCATGATACGACAACGAAAGGCGTCCTACAAAGTTCTGTTTTATATGCGATGGACCACATAATGCTCGGGACTGCCCAAAAAAACAAAGTCTTCTTGCCATGGTGGCGAGTACTGATGATGCACCCCATGAAGACAAAGAGGTTCGTCTCGGGGCAATGCAACTACAATTCCTAAACGCCTTAACGGTACATGAAGGGAAGCCGTTAAAGTTAGCCAAGTCGTGCCCCACGGAGAAACATGGCAACATCATGAACACGAAGAAGAAGGTACTTCGGTTTGTGAACTTGGAAGTAAATGGACGACTTTCAAAACCACTGGTCGATACAGGAGCAAGTCATAATTTCATGACGCGAGAAGATGCTAAGAGACTCGGCCTAAGGATATCCACACGAGATGGATTCCTCAAAGACGCCAATGGCAACACTAAAGCTTTCGAGGGAATGTCATGGGCCGCCAAGAATAAGATCGGGACATGGCAAGGTAAACTTGACTTCTCGATAGCACCACTAGGCGACTACAAGATCGTGCTAGGATGGACTTTTTCAAAAAAGCAAAAGCCATTCCGGCAGCTTTTCTGAACACATTATACATCGTTAAGGGCAATCAAGTACACACAGCAATGATGGAGTCAAGCCATCACGGTAAAACAATATCCATCTTGCAACTCATGAGAACAAGCCGAGGGTCATGCAAGAAACACAACGAGGATGTAGTGGGCTTAGGTGGGGGAGAATGTCACGACCCGCCTAAAATCAAGTCGCGTTACTCTGATTCCGGACGTTCTCGGAAACATATGGAGGCATCCAGGGCCATTCGGATGACTCCGGAACAGCCCAAGCAAATCTAGATGAGCTAGATATTAACCATGTAAAATATCTAGATATTAACCAAAGAAATATCTAGATATTAGATTAGTAAATATCTTAAATATTTAGATTAGAATAATCTAGATTAGAAATATCTAGATCCATGTCACAAGTATAAATAGGAGATAGTCTCCTTATTTGTAACCACCTAAAAACTCATACAAGTTTTGTGTATTCAAAATAAACTGTTGAAAAAATGTGTTAGGGTATAGTTTCCAAAGATTTATACATTTGAGCCTAGCTTCCCAAGCTTATAAAAGATAATCTTCTTGTGTGCCCTAGTCCTACCATCTATGATAATTTCTTAAGCTAACCTTGTTAGTTTCTTGAAAAACATGTTAAAAATAAATCAACAATAATATTGGTGATCTCGTAGGTTTGAGACTCGATAAATCTTTGAAATGTATAAAGTCAAGTACGAATCAAACATTCATCTTGTAAATCACCATAACAAAATTAAGGTGAAATGCATTTATGAGCCCACAACTAAGCCTGTGACTGCATGCCTCATCCATACTTAATCAAGTATGAGAAAAAAGTCAAGTTATAATCAGCATGGTAATAATTAGGGGTGTTGATCACGCTAGTTAATCGGGTTTAGGGTTAATCGGTTCGGGTTATTAAGGATTTTTAATGTTGAAAATCTACGCGGAACCTGACCCGGGTTGTTCAGTTAAGGGTGAGATCAAGTCAGGCAGGTTAATCGGGTACGAATAAAATCGATGGGCCTAGTAATAATCATTCAATATAGTTGACTATGGATTTACACGTTCCAATTAGTCGAGAGAATGAAGATTTTTAGTGTTGATAGCACTATCTATATTAAACATATGGCTCCAACCTGGAGTTAAATAGTTGTGTAAAATTACGAGGTTATAACAAGTCCAATGCAATAAATAACATTTGTCACCAAAGTGTATATACACATAAGACATAATAGTACAGATTCATGTAAAGTCATGACATAACATGTTTCTTCCTCGAAAATAGTAAAAGTAAAAGAAACTACGAGAACTCACTGATTATTCTAACTACGGATAAAGTGAAACGAGATGGGTTGTGCTTAAACTTAAGCAGTTCCTTCATATATATGTCGGGTGCAAATAAGGTTCATGTTTCCATGAATGAGTTGTTAAATGAAGTGACGAGTCAAGTGTTACATAATAGTTTAGTTGTTAAATTATTGTATAAAAAGTAAACTTTTCCAAGTTTATGGATTCGCATGATGTACCAACCGCTAGTGATATTCGATTAGAAACTTAGTATTTATGTATGAGTGTACAAATATACTTATATTATATGATATGAGAGTATTTTGTCTTAATCATAAGTTTGCATGTGATTATATGAAATTTTATGACTTAAAATTTATTTGCTTGATTTTAGTGTTTTAACGGATCATATAGCGTTAAGGTTTATATTAACCAAATATACTATATAAAGTACAGGATTTTTACCACACTTATATAGAAGTTTTAAATTACTAGAAAAGTAAATTTCATATTTTATGGAGTTCATTTAGTGTCTAAAAATAATAATTTTAAAAGAATGTGCAGCTATCTTATGAAGCTTTGAAAATATTTGAGTTGGTTGGGAGTCGAAACCTTAACCATTTTAAGTGAGACCATTTGGATTTCAAAGCTAACTTATAAAACTAACTTTCAGAAAAAAGAATCAAGTTAATTGAGTAAAAATTAATGAAGCTAAACCCTGTCAAAGTGGACTTAAGTATTCTATCAAAGCATCCAGGGTTGACCTTTTATTTAGCATCTAACTTTCAAAGGTCCAAATCTTAATGAACAATTATGAATTTACTATGGTTGGAAAGTTTTTTTTTTTTTTTTTTTTAACTTAACTTTAAGACCCAATAATCATCTATTTTGGTTTTGTTTTGATCAAGTTAAGGCTCTTCTAAGTTAAGATTAGTTTTCTATCAAAAACTGTTTTTCAAATCAATCAACTTTTACAAAATTTTGGTAGGAACGGGTTATACACTTGTTTCTTGAATGTTAGATGGCTTAATAACACACACACACACATATATATATATATATATATATATATATATATATATTCATAATTTCTTTTTCTTAAACATGTTAAAGTGTTGCTTAAGTATAAGTGAATGAATACATTAAGGTTTGCTAGAAACGAAGCTTGAACGAAGGTGCACGAGTTTTGTGCTTTGTTGCACTTCCTTGGAAGCTTGTGGGCTGGCCTTTTTTTTTCGAGATAGAGCAGGGAACAAGGGAATGGAGATGGCTGATTTTAACTAGTGGATTGTGGGGGTTGTCGAAGTGTTCTTCTTACACATAATCGAGGGTGTATATATAGGAGTCTTGGTAATCATGTAAGATAGTTAATGTGAGAAAATGATGAGAATTGGTGTGGGTTAAGGGATGGCTGCAATTTTGGGAAAAAAAAAAAAAAAAAAAAAAAAAAAAAAAAAAAAAAAAAAAATGGGAAGGTGTGGGGGACTTCAACAGTTATCACTCAAACTCGCAATATTCAATATGTTGCCACTACTGTTTAGTTAGCGCATATTCTGCGCAAAGGGTTGTCATCTACTCGTTTTGATACTTTTCGGTCCAAGCTTCACAATGCCCCGCCCCATTCAGCTTGAGGGGGCATGCATATATATTAGATTGTGTGTATATAGAGTTTCATAGTTAGGGAGTTGTTGCTGGTGAGTTACTACTTGTACATATATACACATCATACCTATTGATCTCTTACTTATTATATACTAGGTTAGTACCCCGTGTATTACACGGGTTGAATAAATAAAATATAAAATAATTTGTAATAAAAATTTATAAATTATAAAACCATAGTTGACGATAAAATATGATTATATTTGCATATCAATAGTTACTTTAAGTAAATAAATAATAACGTATTTTTCTTAAACTTTTATTTTATATAAAAATATGGGTTTTAAATATTTTGTTTTAAGAAAAATGAATTTATTTTAAAAATTTTTGTTGTATTCTATATTTTATAAAACTTTTGTTTTTAAAAAGTATGTTTTTAATAAGAAAATAGGTTTTACCTTATTAAATTATATAATTTTTTAATTTGAAAATGCTATGAGTAATATTATTAGTATTCAATATTATTAATAATAATAAAAAGAAATGAGAAAGTTAGTATGATAAAACTTATAATTGTATAAAGTTTTATTTTGATTTTTTTTGTTATAGATAGATAGATAGATATACAGATAAATAAATAGGCTAGAAACCTATATATTAAAGAAATTATAGTTAGTAATAAACATGAAAAGTTATAGTACGATATTTTAATATAAGATATATTTAAAGTTATATATACGTAATAGTTCAAGAAATAAAATAATTATACTATTTTTTTAACTCTCTTATCTAAATAGTTTTATTTTTAAATATTCGTGTTAAGATTTATTTTATAAAAAAATTATTTTTTGTAAGAGTCTTGTTTATTAAAAACTCGAGTTTGTAATTATTATGGTTGTTTTAATAAAAATGCTTTTAGAAAATTTTATATTTTTATAATATCTTTTAAAAAGAACCGATTTAAAATATTTTGTTTCAAAAAGATTTATGTTTAGAAAATTTCATATTATATAAAAATTTTGTTTTTTTATGATTTGTATGTTAATAAAAAGATGTGATTTTTTATTTTCTTAATAAAGTTTAATTTTAAAAACATAACTTGATTTTAAAAAATATAGATGAGAGAGAGAAATGCATTAATTAATAAAATTGATTTTTATTAAAAGAGAGAAATTAGTTTAAATGTTTAAATTACTATAATACCCTTTTGGAGGGAAAATGAAGCGGGGATGTTTAAAATAATAACAAGTGTCAAAATGATGGTTTAATAGAGTGACAAGTGGCAAAAGAAATGTTGGTTTCAGAGACAAGTATATCTAATACGTACAGAAGAAGGTTTCTTCAACACAATCAACCACACTTCATATTCTAGATAAAGCAAGACTATATAGTCTTGATACAGTACATACCCACGTTTGGGAGAAAGAAAAGAACTAACTATGACTCCACTATGAAACACACGACTCCACTACTTCATTAACAGTACATGGCATAAACTGCCTTAATTGAAATGGGAAAAGCAACACATGCATGCGTGCATGCATGGACACAAACTCATAAAAACTAAAAACATTAACAACTATATGAATTACTTTAACAAGAAACCTTCTTTTATTAGAGACTATAGACTATAGATTCCCACTACATATAAGAATCCAACGTAATCTTGATCTTTGATACAAGTAGAAATGAAGTGAATTAATCATGATTGTTATAGAGAAATTAAGAATTGGGATGCTTTGTTCATGGCGGAAGAAGTTATCGGGATCAAACCAAGTCTTGATCTCCACCAGCCTCTTGAAGTTATCTTTGAAATACTTTCTTCCCCACCAACACCCCTCTTCATAACTACTCCCATTCTTATCATTCATCCCAACATCAAAATCGCGATAATTCACATACGCCTGTCTAGGAGACATCGAGTCAAAACATACGGTGGTGTCGTCATGTACCTATAAAGCTTGTGGACACCATGCACGCACATGTTGCTTCACACTTCCCTTTGCATTATCCATCCAAGTAGCCACATACTGGATCTTGCATCTATCGCGTTGTCCGCCGCAAGCCCGAACTTTCTCATCATGGACCCGTACCCACCGCCTGTTATGTACCCGCCCAAGCCCAGGCTCATGTACATCCCAGCCGCGACCCCGAGGCTGGCACCCTTCTCTTGGACCCGGTAGTAAAGCTCACCAAGGGTGGCACCAGCCTCCACCCAAATCGAATGATCCGTTTTGTTAACACCAACACCGCACATTTTTGATAAATCAATGACAACAAAGGAGTTGTTTGTAACCGATGCGTATGGGACGCCTTCGTAATCGTGGCCTCCGCTTCTAAAGCGTAGGTGAATCCCGAGTTTTCTGGCACAAATAACCGCGGTTTAGATGTGTGTTTTGTTCAATGGGGTAAATATGGCTTCGGGTTTGGAAGTGAAAGGCGTTGTGAATCGAAGGTTTATCGAGTTAGAATGAAGAATCCATGGAAGTGTTCATGTTTAGGATGCGAGAAAGGCATCCTATCCATGGAAGGTCTCTTGCATGTTGTATGAAAATGAATATGGAGAGTGATAGCAGCAGCATGAGAACAAATGATGAAGTCGTCATTGCCTTTGTCCTTGTATGTTTTGAGGGTGTATCAAATTTATATGAATTTTGGTGGCATTGAACTTCCGTTTCACTAATCTTCGTATTATAACAAAATGGTAACTAAGGATGACACGTGTTAAAATCATATTCATTTTTATTAAAACTAGTAGTTTTCCCCCCGCGCTTCGCGGCGGGGTTGAATCGACACTTAAAGAACTCGAAAAAAGGCTCGGAAATGCGAGTTTGTTGTAGCTGCAAACTAACTGTTTACCACGCCAAAACAACAATATCAAAGGCCATTCGTTTATCATCATCGCCCATCACCCATGTTTATACAAGAAGTCAATTTCAACGGTTATGAAACAACCAGAATCAGGCTCAGAACCGTTGTTTGGTTGTGGCTGCGTCCCCTAAACGATCGCCAAGCCATTGCAACCAACACGGTTGCATTCCAATCACTTGCAAAAAAAACACCAAAACAACATACCCAAACATAGTTAGTCTCGGATGAGCAACAACTCGTCGTCATCGACATCACAATATATCTAACCAGAATTAATCTCAGATGACCGAGCAGATCACCATTAGTAATGTCACCGCCCCAACATTAACATCACAGAGGTAGTGAGGCACCGCCGGTGACAATGGTAAGGTGTAGAGATGCCCAGATAAAACGAAATCGACAAGCCAGGATATGCACCCCCCGGAGAACAACAACCGGTCAGCAGCATTGGCCTGCAAACCACCAGATCAAGAAACCCTAGTAGGTGCCGCTGCCGTCAGCAAGAACACCATCGCACACCCTTCGAAAACCTAGGGGCCTCCGGACAAAAATAGAACATTAATGAAGTGTGCAGTAGAAGACAATTGCAATATTTATTCGAATGAAATATCTTTCAGTTACCTATTCGTATTTGAAGGCATCAAGAATGGTTAAGGCATCAAGAATAGTTAATCAATGTAAACCAACTGCTTCCAAAGGAAATAAACTAATCCACTTTTCATAATTTTGGAAGTCATTATCTAAGATGATTACTAATCCACTTTTCATAATTTTGGAAGTCATTATGTAAGATGATTTCAATCAGTAAACTTACCTATGAAGCTTTAAATAAAGAAGTATCATTTCTAAATAGTCTTAAAGTGCCAACATCTCCGCTGGTCAACAAACAATACCATCACCAGGGGCAATAAAACCTAACTAAACACCTAGAAACGAAATCTTTTTGTGGCAAACTACGGGAGATGACAACCTCCATTACTCATAATCTATCTACTTTTTTTATATTAAAACCTATGAAGGGTCAACCATTTTCTTACTGTTAGCAACATTTTTTCATTTAGTGGAGTAGGATTTGTGGACGATCTTAACCCCCCCCCCCCCCCCTACATAATTATGTTACATTTGTAAGTAAAATTCAAACTATGGTGAAGACCTAAAAGCTAGCAAGTGAACTGTATCTGTCATGGCAAAGATCAGTTCAAAACCTAGCAGATCATTCTCAAAAAATACTAAATGTGCTTGAAACTTCAACCCCAATTCTATTCTACGAAATTGACAAACAATACCTGAATTTTGGCATCATGGGCAGCCACATGAACCTTTTTCTTCCCATGAGCATTAACATAGGACATAATAGGCAGAGGAAGATGCTCCCCTTCGTATGCGTGAAATATTGAACACCAATAAATAAGCATTCTCCACACCATTTTTTATGAACTTACGCCAGATCACATATTTCGTTTGGGTGAAGGTGAAAACAACCTATATTTAAACCCAAACTGTCGGATCATAAACAACAAATTAATCATCATCATACGTCATTGGTGTCTTATTCTCCTCCTTAACAAAACAAAACATACAGATGGAAAAGTATCTCGTACACTTCAGAAATAATGCAATAACACTATTAATTTCAAAACAATTCATACACTCTCAAAGCTTATTAACATATAGAAAACATATATGCGAAGATAAAATGATGTAATACCTGGAACATAGGGAAGCTCAATGGGTTGAAGCAAACCAGACAATCAATGGTTCTCCGTTAGCATCACTAAACATGTATCAAAATTAGAACATAGATATAAGAAGGAAAAATAACCTAGTTACAGACATGAAGTCATCAAAGCTACAGCAACACATGCCAAAATTAGACCAATGACATTATCAAAAATACACAATTGGGAATCAAAAGAGGATAAAGAGAACACCCAAAAAAACCTTAAAACAATACATGCATTAGAGAAAGCATAAGACAAAGAACTAACCTTACAGAACAGGGAACTCCAGGAAGAGAAATCAGGAGGAGCTGGAATGAAGTTGCAACCTGTGGATGAAAAAGATTAGACGAAGTACAAAAGCATTACATGTCAACAGGAGATAAAATACAAAAACTTACAATCGGGGATGAAATCTGGCACGAACCGAACTTACAATTAAGATCGAAGGAGTAAGCAACAATACTGTCGCTAGTGAGCCGGATCTATCTCAACTGCAACCTGTGGTTTCACCACCACCGATGTCCCCAACTCTCTATTTCATGCTCCGACGCCGACACATGTTCCTGTTCATCATCACCATCATCATGTTTCATTTCGGTATCACCACCGCTAGCATCATAATCATAATCAAACGTGATGAACAGTTCACAGAGATCCAGATTTGAAAGATGTGATGAGGCTACCCAAGTGAGGAAGTCAGGTATGCTTTGATTTGTTGAGAGAGAAAATACAACATGTATGCCTGAGGTTGCAGCAATGCCCGGCCTAAGTCAGTCGCCGGTGACGACCAGCAAGGCGACACCGCCGATCGTAACCCGATCCCTACCTTGTCACCAAGAAAGTCTTTGCATGTGCAGATCGGGTGGCGATGGGAACTAACAAACCACCAACACAGCCAACAGACCAAGCAAGCCGGCGCTATGAAGGCGGCAACCGGGACTGCCGATGAGGGACAGGCGACCCAATAGTGAGGCTAGTAGTCGGCAACGCCGGAGAGCCTACCGCCTCCGCCCGCCGGTAACCCCCAACCCCCTTTCAGTCGAAGACCACAAACCCCACGAAATACCCCAATCCGACAGTGTTTTGCCCTAGACGAGAACCATAGACCGGCCACCAAAACCTGCCGGTTCGCAGGCGGCAGCCGGCGGCACTTCGCAGCGGCAGCAAGAAGAGTTGCCTCCCCTTTCACAGAAAGCCCTCTTTCTCTCTCTAAACAAAACACATCACCTTGTATATATTTAGAGGGTGTTTGGGATTGCTTATTAACTTCAAAAGTTCTTTTCGTCCAAAGTTCTTATTAACTTGTGAGTTTTTGAAAAGGATTTTCTAAAAAAATGTTTGAATGATGAAAATAGATAATAAGTCAATAAATTGTTATTTAAAAAAATATTTGGCTTAACTTATTTATATATAATGACCAAAAAGGACATATTATATATTTAAAGTCATTTGCTACTTTTACATGCAATATTATATAATTAACATTTTTTTAAAACAAAAAAAAATATTTAAAAAAAATTCTAAATATATAATATAATTTTTTGCAGCAAATTTTGTAAGTTCTTGATTAGACCATAATAACGTTCATACAAATTGTAAATAATTCAAACAAAATACCAAAATGTTGTCATGGTACATTCATCCTCGCGATTCCATTATATCTAGCGCAATAATATCTCGTATCGCTGCCATGTGCAAATCTTCATTATTCTTATGACGTGTACTTGGACCTTCCTCATGAACTTCATTACTAGTAGTGCCTTCTGTGGGATTGTAGGATTCTTGTTGTGCCATGTTAAATGCTTCATCAAATCTACCTGCCTTTCTAATAAAGTTATGGATTGCCATCGATGCTATCACAATACTCACTTGATGCTCATACTTATAATTAACATGCATTTCTCTCAATAATGCCCACCTAGCTTTCCACACACCAAAAGTTCTTTCAATGATATTTCGCAGTGATGAGTGGTGATAGTTAAATGTCTCTTTTGGTCCGCGAGGAGCACGCACAGCACTAGTCTGTCCACGTTGAAAATCCGGTAGATGATAATGAATGTTCGTACCTTTGTATGGAGCAAGATACCCTTTAGTATTTGGGTATCCGACATCAACAACATAATATTTATCTATAAATAAAACAAACATTTGTTATTCATTTCAAACAAGAATTTAAAAAAATTGCATTACTATGAAATTATACTAACCACCTATTGGATGTGAAAAATGAAGCTCCGGCCTTTGTAAGACTTCATTAAAAATTCTTGTATCATGCGCGGTCCCCTCCCATCCAACCCATACAAATGTAAAGCACGTGTTAAAATCACAAACAGCCATTATATTTTGTGTAGCATATCCCTTTCGACCAATGTACTTTGCTTGATCGCTTTGTCTAATTGACGCCCTCACATGTGTCCCGTCTATAGCACCAATGCAATCCTACAAATACATAAAAGATATCACAACTAAATCATTTGTTATAGTTTAACTATCATCAAAGTATCTAGATAATTGGTTTATACCTTGAACATTGGATAATATCGGGAATTATTTAATATATATTTAGGTACATCATCATTATAGTTTGTGGCTGGCCTGATGATGTCGGCACTCATCTTAAGCACGGCTACCAAAACTGTATGGAAATGTCTATGAATGGTCTCTCCTGAATGATTAAAAGATTCTTGCACAAACCTATTTGTACATCCATGAGCCAAAGTCATCAAGAAGACTCCGACCGACTCTTCAATAGACATATTGCGTGTTTGTTTCAATTCGTAACTAGCAGCAAGCTCTGTGCATAACTGTCTAAAAACTGGTACGTGTAGTCTAAATATTTCATAACATCGTCTGGCATGACCATTTAATATTTCAATAATAAATATGTTCCATGTGTGATCCGAGGTGTGACATGGCTTTCGTGAGTTACGCTAGTTACGAGCTATTATTATCCGTTTTACAACTATTCCACATAACTTTTTGAATTCTATATCCTCGTCCACTAGATATTCTTCATCACTATCATATGAATCAGACTCGTCACTATCCATCCTATAAAATATAAATTTAAAAATTAAAACAATAATACAAATATAAAATGTCAAACGATAACACATAATTTCTAACAATACCACAAAAGGTCAAACGATAACACATAATGTCAAACGATACCACAAAAGGTAAAACGATAACACATAATGTCAAGCAATAACACAAAAAGTCAAATAATAAGATATAATGTCAAATGATAATTCATTCTTCCATAAATAACTTAAGAAACTCCATCTTTGCTTCGTGAGTCGTTGGAAACATGAAAGCTTGACGATTTTGCTTGTTGGTGAAGACATGCAATGCTTTTGAATACTTTTTGGAACCTTCGTTGAAATCAGAAAAAGTGGTGACAATGTTCATGCAATCTGATATTGTTGGAAAAGGATTTTTTAATGGAAAAGTTTGTGTACTTTTTGCTGACAAGGCGTCCAATACAACATCTAGTTTTTCCTCAAAAGATGAAGTTTTACTCTTGGTTGAACGATTGTTAGCAACATCCTTAGACTTTTTCCTTTTACTCGAACTACTTTCAGCAAAACTAGAAAAAAAAAGCATCATCATCACCTAAATTGCATCAGCATCTCCTTTGTCTTGTATATTTTCTTCACGTTGAGCTTTGATCGGATTGCTTTTGTTTTGAAATTGAAACGGAGTCATAGTCTGATCTCCAACGGCAACGGAATCCCGAAACAAAGGAGCATAATGTGTCTCGTATATGTCCAAATTTGCTTCCTTAAACTTGGCAAATTCTTTATCTACCAAAAAGATAAATGATTAATTTATGGATTTCATGAGGCAAACTACCTACGAATGAATAAAAATAATAGTAGTACATGCCTTTATTTTCTCCTCCCACCACTCACTCAATGCATCGATTAAGTTTCTCGTCCCACCAATTCCAGTTTCAAGCCTCATTAAGCGGTCATAAAGCTTCCAATCCTTTTTCATGTTGTCCCATTTATTTTTTAGTTGTTTTGATTCAAAGATTTTTCCTGTTATTTCCTTCATGGTTTTTTCTAAATTCGCCCACCCAATCTTATTGAAGTGACTAGCAGGCCTATTCCCTTTTCTATGTTCATCCAAGCAAGCGTCGATAAATTCCATGATTGTAGCCTGATTCCACACGAATTTTGATTTATTCTTTTTATTTGATGTTTCACAATCAACAACATTAGGGTGGTTATCATCCATTATCTGATAAGAACGTAATACGACAATGAATGAATAAAAAATAAACAATAATATATATAGATACACATATATATACACACACATCATATATGTATGTATGTATTGACAGTAGCATCATTGTTATATACAAACACGTCATATACATATAATCACAAGTTATATATATATATAAAATTCATCATCATATATAATTACAAATAAAAGAACTATATGAAAACATCCTTCAATATATATGTATGAAAATGGAATAAAACACTTAAGATGGACTTGAGTCTCAAGAATTTGTGCTGTAATGCATATAATAACCCAAAAAACAAAAAAATTGATAACAGAATTATAGTTACGTTCTCAAACACACGAAAAAACAAAAAGAACAAAAACCCAAATCAAGATAAAAGTTGTTCTTCGTACTCAAATCAAGAGACACCGTATGCATACTCAAAAAATCCGATGTCATACTCAAATAAATTAACAAGTAAAGTTACGATGTCAAACACAAAAAATCCGATTTTTAACATCGTTCGCCCATAAACTTAGAGAGAGGAATAGCCGGAGTGTAGCACGGAGATACAGGTCGCCGGCGTCGGAATGAGGTCGGAGCAGCAGGGGGAATGGGTTGTCTCTTCCTTTGCTTCCTTTAAAACCTAAAGGGTGGGTAGTTTGGTAAATTGATATTCAAAAGTTAAAAAGGAGAACAAAAAGTCAGGCTTTTATGACTTTTCCAAAACAACTTTTTAACCTATATCAAAAAGCTAAAATAAAAAGATCTTTTGAATAAACCAAACAACTTATTGACTTATTAGCTTTTAAAAAAAGCCAATAAGTTAATAAGTTGTTTACAATGGAAAGCCAAACATGCTCTTACACTCAAAGGGAGAGAATTACAAAAACATAAACTTTAGTTGTCAAATGCAAAACTCCCAAAAGTCACTGCTTTTCAAACTTCTTTTTTCATGTATAGATAATTTTCTCGCTTCTGTCTCATATTAAATAACTACATTAATTACTAATAATAATATTTAATTACTTGTTAGATCAATAATAGTTTTTTTTAATAAATTAAAAAATAGATCTTTTTATTAATATTATTTCTAAAGAACAAGCTGTTACAAAAAGAAATTTTTCTAAAATATCAAACTTTTTTAAATACGAAATACTTTAATATTAATTTTTTTAAAGTAAAATTTTTTAAACAAAAAATAATTAAATCTGGGAGTTATAGTAAGGAAATATTTAAAAATGATATGTTTTTAAAAAAATGGTTTGTTTTAACTAAATATTTAATATATTTTTTTAAAAATACAAAAAAAAGTTTATAAAATTGATATTATTGTTTTATTACTTATAGTTATTACTCATACGTAATTTTAATCATATCTTATCTTAGAATATTTATTTTAATTAATAATATTTATTATATTTAATATTTTATTTATTTAACCTGTGTAATACACGGGTTTACTAAAGCTAGTATTATATATTTACTAGGTTAGTCCCCGTGTTATACACAGATTGAATAAATAAAAATATTATTTAATTATTAATAAAAATTTATGTATTATAAAATCGTGCTTGAATATAAAATATGATTATAACTACATATAAATAGATGTGTAAATAAATAATAATATATTTTTTTTAACTTTTGTTTTATAAAAATTGTGATTTTAAATATATTGTTTTAAGAAAAATGATTTTTCTTAAAAAAATTTCGTTGTATTCTGTATTTTATAAAAATTTTGTTTTTACAAAGTGTGCTTTTAATAAAAAAATAGATTTTTAATTTATTGAATTATGCATTTTATTAATTTGAAAATAGTATGAGTAATATTATTAGTATTCAATGTTATTATTAATAATATAGAGAAATGAGAAAGTAAGTATAATGAGGTTTAGAATTGTTTTACGCTTATTTTAGTTTTTATAGATAGATAGATATGCTAAAAACCCGTTAAATAAACGGATTAAATTTTAAAAACCCGTTAAATAAACGGATTAAGTTTTTTTATATAAAAAATATTTTTTATAAAAATCTTATTTTTTAAAAACTCTGGTTTATAATTATATAGTTTTTAATAAGACTGTTTTAAAATATTTCACCTGTGTATAATTTTTTTCAAAAACAAAATAATTTAAAATATTTTATTTAAAAAATGTTTAGTGTTTTAGAAAATTTTATTTTATATAAAACTTTAGTTTGTTGTTATTTAGATTTTAATTAAAAAATGAAAAGATAGTTTGATTTTTAAAAAATTTAAATAAGAGAGAGAAATATAGTAATTAATAAAATTTATTTATAATAAGAGAGAGAAATTTGTATGATTATTTAAATTATTATAATACTCTTTTAGAGGGAAAATTAATGTGTGCATGTCTAGAAAAATAACAAGTGGCAAAAAATGGCTTAAAAGAAGGAGAAATGACAAAAAAAAACCTTGCTTTATTAGAGATTATAGATTATAGATGTTACTATATTCTTCTAATTAATTCTAGAAAAGCTTTGAAAAACCGACTAATTAAAATTTAAATTTAAACAATTTTAAGAAATGCTAGTCAATGGATTTATGATGTTCACATAATTGCGAAATTTATATATGTTTTAACTCATTCTTTTACCTCTAATAAAGCAAGGTTTTCTATTGACACATGTCGATCAATGAAACCTTTTATAATTAAGTTTTTCCGCCTAAAACATATTAAATTATAATTGTAATTTTATTTTGGAAACTATAATTTTTTTTAAAAATGCATTTATTAATCATTTGAAAATACAAACAACAGTTACCATAATTAAATACTGTTGCCTTAATTTAAAATTCAAATAGTTTTTATATTAATATTTGATATAATTTAAATATAAATAGTTTTCATATTAAAATTTGATAACAAATAAAATGTTTGGATTATACGTTAACTTATTATTGTCTAAATTATTTTAAAACTTTCATATATATCAAAGAAGTAACTATTTAGAAAATAATACCTTAATGTAATAAAAATATAATATTTTATTATTCATTTAAATAAAAACTAAAAATTAATACTAATTTTAATTTTTTAAATAGAAGCGATTAAAAAAATACAATAAACAATTTATGTCTTGAAATGACAAATTATTTTTTAAAAAATTAACTATTTATAAACAAGAAGTATTAAAAAGTTGCTACTATAATAATCTTTAGATTTAGACATCATATGAAAGAATTGGTAATCATCTTTATATCAATGATCTGTATTAAATTTAATTTAAACGGATCTATTTAAAAAAACAAGGAATGTTTTTAAATTTTTGATATATTAATTTAATGCTCAGGTTGTGTTTGTTAAAAAACTAAACAAAGATAGTTTGTTAAAGCATGAAATAATGGTAGTTTTTAGAGCTTACATATATGTGTATTAATGTATAGTGTGAGACAAAACTTTTGTTTACTTGTGCTTCCTACTCATAATATTAGTTAGTTAGACATGAATTTAAGTTAATGAGGAGCTTACAATTTTTTTTCTTTGTTTGTTTGTAGTTTAAATGTTTTATTTTGTGCACATTATAAATATATATAATTTTTATTATACAGCCTCGTGTAATACACGGGACTATAACCTAGTTATATATATACGTTAATATTATGCCACTCAAGTTGTGATATATTTATCTTATAAATTCTATAAACTATTGCTTTTAAAAGAGTAGCATGTAAAGCACCTACAAACACTCTTGATACTAAGATACTGAAGCATATTACGAAGCTAACCCATAGATGATGCCTGGATACTCGATTATTCCTACCCGGAGTCCAAACTAATAGAAGGGTGCAACACTAATATGATGTTTTTATGATACAAGGCAAATTAGCATGCATAAATAATCGAGAACAATGTTATAATTTTAGCCATCTAACCATCCATTATGTGAATTTTACCGTTTATTATCTTTCTAGAACATGTTGGCAGGACCCACGACTACGCTACACGTATAAACTAGAAAATAAAAATGTTTGAACTGTAAATCAACTACAGGATCAATACATTATAATGTCATATCAAAAGGTAACCGTAGACTAACAAAAACATTTCATTCTTAAGATCATACAGTTGAAGTATTTTGTGAAATATAACAGTTTGACAGAGAAACTTCCGATTTGGTTTCTGGAAGTCACGCAGCAGGGACCTTTTTCCCGTCTTCAATGAAATAAATCGCTGTTTCTGGAACCTGCAATACATTCAGTTTAGTGTGACAAATATTAGCTTGTGTAAAATGGAATATTTAAGATAGTTAAACAAGGTCAAAGATTGTATATTGATTGTGTATTGATTGTAATCAAAAGAATAATACAATAGAGACATATATATAGATCAATATAGGAGTACTAGGGCCGGCTATAGATCTATACTAGGGCTGGCTAATATATGTTTAGGGCCGGGCCCATATGACTTAGATATACTGACTATTACTCCCCCTCAAGCTAAGGCCGGGGACCAACTCTTAGCTTGGACTTCAAGAATAGGAAACGCTCTGATGACAGTGGCTTTGTGAACACGTCAGCAATTTGATCATTTGTAGAGATAAACTGGACAGATAGCTTTCTTTGAGCAACCTTCTCTCGAACGAAGTGGAAATCCACTTCCACATGCTTAGTTCTGGCATGGAAAACTGGATTAGCAGATAGGTATGTGGCTCCCAAATTGTCACACCATAGGATTGGAGCTGAAGGCAGTGGGACACGAAGTTCTGTCAGTAGTGTTTCAAGCCATGTTAGTTCAGCAACCGTATCAGCCAAGGCCTTGTATTCAGATTCAGTGGATGACCGAGATACAGTCTTTTGTTTTCTAGCTGACCATGAAACCAGATTGGACCCAAGATAAATAGCATAACCTCCCGTGGATCGACGGTCATCTGGGCAACCAGCCCAGTCTGCATCAGAGAAGGCGGTTACGGGCGGTCCAGTGACATCCGTATAAGCATGCAAGATGGGAGAGGATGAGCTAGAGATTAAGAGACCATGATTAGCAGTCCCATTAAGGTATCGTAGAATGCGCTTTACAGCTGACCAGTGATTGTCAGTAGGGGAATGCATGAACTGACAAACTTTATTAACTGCAAATGTGATATCTGGCCGTGAGAGGGTAACATACTGCAAGGCGCCAACCATTTGTCGGTATTTAACCGGGTCATCAAAAGGGGAGCTATCACCCAAAGATAGAGAAGCACCCGTAGCACATGGGGATGGAACTGATTTGGACTGAGACAGGTTGGCACGGTCCAGCAACTCACTGATGTATTTCCTTTGTGAAAGAATGAGATCAGAACCTTTACGAGCCACCTCAATGCCTAGGAAGTAAGATAAGGGCCCCATATCCTGTATTGGAAATAATTGACTAAGGCGATGCACCACATGATTAATGGCCTGGTTGTTGTTACCTGTCAGGATAATATCATCGACATATACTAGCATGTACATAAGAGTCCCATTAGCAGAATAAATAAACAGAGACGGGTCAGTTTTAGATCCCCGAAACCCGAGAGCAATTAAAGCAGTTGAAAACCTGTCAAACCAAGCCCGAGGTGCCTGTTTGAGACCATATAAGGATTTATGTAGGAGGCACACATGATCCGGTTTTTGAGGATCAACAAAACCTTGTGGCTGCTTGAGATATACTGTTTCCTTCAAATCTCCATGCAAGAAGGCGTTTTGAACATCAAGCTGACGAAGGGACCATTGGCGGGTAACCGCGAGGGAGAGAACAACTCGGATTGTGGTAGGCTTCACTACCGGGCTAAATGTTTCAGTGTAGTCGATACCAGGCTGTTGGCTAAAGCCTTTTGCAACCAAACGCGCCTTGTAGCGCTTAATATTCCCATGTTGATCACGTTTGACTTTGTATACCCATTTGCAATCAATGACATTGGTGTTTGAAACACGGGGAACCAAGGACCAAGTACCATTACGAATAAGAGCGGAATATTCATCCGCCATAGCCTTACGCCAGTGAGGTGCTTGGTTGGCAATGGCAAAAGTTGTAGGTTCAGTGTCAGGTGCGGTGGTGGACGTATGGAAGGCTGAGAGATTGTAAGGTTTGGTCTGGTGTGGGTTGGGTCTTAAGTTAGGTGGGCGTTGGCGTTGTATGGTGGGCTGGGGTGGGGGTGGTGATGATGGTGGGGTGGGTGGAGAGGATGGTGAAGAGGCTGATGGAGAGGGTGAGGGTGGTGGTTGGTCAGTTTGCGGGGTTTGGATATTCGGCTGGTCAGGTGGAGGAGTTTGTTGTTGGGTGTAACGGTTAAAGGCTGGAATAGAAGATGTCGGTGTGGTTGTGGATCGACGAGAGTATGTATGAGGTGGTTGATTAGGGGCTTGAGTTGAAGCAGGAAAGACGGAGTCGGAGGTAGTACTGGGTGGAGATTCCATGTTGGGGTGTGGAGGACTGGAATCCGTTGGGTAAGATGAAACATAGGGGTTTGTGGAGGGTGAAGGGTCGGTTGGTTTAGACAGAAAGGGGTACGTGTGTTCATGGAACCGAACATGACGAGCAATATAGATACGTTCAGAGACGGGGTCAAAGCAGCGGTAGCCATGATGAGAGGTGCTGTAACCAAGAAACACACATTGGGTAGACCGAAAATCCATTTTGTGTGGATTGTAAGGACGAAGATGAGGGAAGCATAGACAACCAAAAACTCGAAGGAAGGAAAAATCTGGTTTCCGCTTGAACAGGTGTTCAAAGGGAGAAGTGTTGGAGTTTGTACGGGAAGGCATTCGGTTGATTAGATAAACGGCAGTCTCAAAAGCATAGTGCCAAAAACGTTGAGGAACGTGAGATTGTGCCATTAAGGTTAGACCGGTTTCAACAACGTGTCGGTGACGCCGTTCAACGACACCATTTTGTTCACTTGTATGAGGACAAGAGATACGGTGAACTATGCCCATGGAAGCAAAAAAGGAAGAAAGGTTGCGAAATTCCCCTCCCCAATCAGTTTGCACAATTTTAAGTGTGGTGGAGAATTGTCGTTCAGCCATAGTGACAAATTGTTTAAATGTTGCAAATGCGTCAGATTTTTTTTTTAAAGGAAACAACCACATAAATTTGGAACAATGATCAACACACAATAAAAAATAGGTATGACCATCAAACGAGGTGACAGGAGCTGGTCCCCAAACATCACAGAACACTAAATCCAAAATATGATTACTTTTATAATTAGAAGATAATAAATGAAGTTTGGAAGACTTTCCAGCTAAACAAGAATCACAATGAAAATTAAAATCCTTTACAGAAATAGGTAAACTATATTTTGAAAGCATAGTTTGAAACAACGGAGAGTGCGGATGTCCCAAACGTTGATGCCATGTGGTTGTTGTAGCACGTGTTGTGGAGAAAGCAACCTTTGGAATGGACTGAGTTGTGGGAAGGTGGATCGAGTACAGTCCGCCGTCACTTGGACCCGTGAGGAGGGTAATGTGAGTAGACGTGTCCTTCACAGAAAAGAAATTGGCATGAAATTCAAAATAAACATGATTATCTTGACAAAATTTTTGTACAGATAGGAGGTTTTTCTTGATTTCAGGTACATGGAGAATATGGTTTAGGTAAAAAGTTTTGTTGGGTGAAGAGATTTGTGAGGTACCGATATGTAAAATGGGTAGGGCCTTACCATTGCCAACGCGTAGAGTGTCATCACCATAATAAGGCTCGGCGGAGTCAAAACCAGACATATCCGGTGCTACATGGCTATTGGAACCCGTGTCCGGGAGCCATGAAGTAGAGGCTTGTGAATGATAGTCAGCATAATTGGCAGATGGTTGTCTTGACCGAATGGTAGACGGGTCTCTATTCGGGCATTGAGATGGTACGTGTCCAATACCACACCTGTTACAAGTGCCATAAACAGTGTTTTGATTAGAAGCCCAACTAAACTGACCTGGATTGCGAGTGTTGCCAGGCTGATTTGTTTTGTAACCTCGGCCACCACGGCCACCACGGGTTCCTCGACCACGACTGAAGTTGGAAGGGCCAGATTTGTTGGTGTAAAAAACCTGAGGGGCAGTGTTGTGGGACAAGCTGGAGGAAGGTTGCAGCTGGAACCCGAGACGAGCAACCAGTTGTTGAAGAGCCTGAATAGTGTCATGCTGAACAGGAGAGGGGCTGGCTGCAGTGACAGCCGTGAAGGCTTGAACAGGAGGGATTTCAGCAGCTGGTTTGTGGATCAGAAAGTCATGGTCTGCAAGAAGTGCAGGTAATTCAGAAAACACAGCAGTGAATTGGCTCGTGAGAAGGCTTTGTTTGACTCCATTGTACTCGTCACGAAGGCCTGCCACAACTAACATAACAAGGTCTTTTTCAGGCATTGGTTGGCCAATATTTGCAAGAGCATTGGCATACTCCTGTGCCCTAGCAAGATAGGCAGTTGCAGTCTCATCCCCTTTCATCTGTATTTTGAGGAGTTGTGTTTTCAAGGTGAATTCTCTTGAAGCCGTATGTGGGGCATAGGCTTGTTCAAGGCCAAGCCAAAGCTCACGTGAGGTGGTACCTTGAACATGTTGAAAGGATTTTTCAGAAATTGTGGAAAGAAGTAACATGCGAACGTGGGCATCATTACACAACCAGGCTGTGTAACTAGGGTTTGGGGTGGTGACAGCAGCTTTATCTGCAGAGGGTCCTGGAGACGATAAAGTTGAAGGAGGACAGGAAATAGTTCCATCAACATAACCGAGCAGGCAGTGGGTAGCAAGAAAGGGCTGGATCATTATTTTCCAATGACCATAGTTGGTAGGAGAGAGGGTGAATCCAAACTTATGTGAGTTGTGTGCAGTTTTCTCAGTGGTGGTAAAGGCAATAATCAGATCAGCCATTGTGCGATCGATTAGGGAAGAGGGAGAAGAAAAAAAAAAAAAAGAGATCGGCCCCCTTGTGTGGAGGATGACGGCAGCAGAGGGTAGGACAGAAACCCTAGGCTCTGGTACCAAGTTAAACAAGGTCAAAGATTGTATATTGATTGTGTATTGATTGTAATCAAAAGAATAATACAATAGAGACATATATATAGATCAATATAGGAGTACTAGGGCCGGCTATAGATCTATACTAGGGCTGGCTAATATATGTTTAGGGCCGGGCCCATATGACTTAGATATACTGACTATTAAAGATTAAGAGAAATACTGTGCCTTTCCAAAGTTAGGCAGCATTTTGACTTCTAGTAGTAAAAGTAAAATTCAGAAATGTAAATTCAAAGTTTATAAGAATCTATTCAAGTATGATGCATGTAATACCTCCATTTTAGAACTAGAGACATCTGTCATTTCACTTTCGCCCAAAATCCAAATTACTATGTTACACAACATGTAAACATATAAATCACCAAGTTTTAAGCTGTGTAACTTGAAGATGCAAATGACCCACTAATTATAAAGCCAGAGAATATGTTTGATATAAGGGACTAAACTTTGAGAAAATGAGACGCTAATTTGAATCCTCCATACCTAAAAGAAGTGTTGAGTTTAGAAATCCATGCCCATTTCCATTACAATGTATTATCAAACTCTGACCCATGAGACTCAAGACGGCAAACCAAACGCCAGCAAAATGTTACTTGTCATTTTAAAAGTGGCAATTTTGACCCATTTGCTTGAAAACAGGCTAGTTTTGGCATAATCTCCAACTAGTCAAATAGTCATACTTATAACATATAGTTAAAAATGCAGCCCAAACAGGTTGAAAGTGGCCCAAATCTATTCAAATACTTACAGAAACGTAAAATGCAAGAAAACTAGATGGCTGTTTTACTATTGTGGTTCTTGTAAACAAATTTAGTCAATAGGCTTGCTATGGATGAGATGTACTAGGTGCGGTTATGGTTATGGTTATGGTTATGGTTCTTGTAAACAAATTTAGTACATTACTTATTAGAAAATTCAAAAATAAATGAGCAAAAAGTTATGTTGGGACAACCCCTGCAGACTTGTCACCTCTAGTAACTCTGAAAATGCGGCATGACTGCTATTTTAGCTAGCTGCCTAGCTTACAGCAAACATAGTTGTATGCATAAGTCGAGTAAAAATTTACATTTGTATTTTACAATTTCAGAAAGTAAATTCTTAAAGTATTATACTATTATGCAAAGCACTAATCCTGGAACTATGTTTGGTAGTTTAAGGGGTGTTTGGTGTTGTTTATTTAAAAAAGTTATCCAGCATGCAGGCAGAAGCAGATAAGCAACTTATTTCAAACAAAATTAAGTTTATTCTAAGGATAAACTTGTAATCTTTAATCCATCAAAATTACTCAGTTTGGAAAGTTTGAAATAGGCAATCTCAAACTGCTTATTGAAAATAGCTTCAAATAAGCAGATAAGCATAAGCACTTTTCTTCACCCAAAAACTCAAAAATGCTTATCTGCTTTTAAAAGCAGATAAGCTGTTTAAATAACCAATCTCAAACACCCTTTTAGTTTTCTATTAAGATAAAGATAATAAAACAGAGGTTTAATTACATCAGGCCAGGTATCTGTAATGAATTCCACAATGTCGTATGCTATATCTCCTTGCACATCAATTTGATCTTTCTCAGTTGGACCCTAAAAGAATAAGAAATATCCAATTGTTATGTTAAGATATGAATTTTATTATTAAATGCTCTCAGTATATGCAGCCACAAAAAAGTAGACCTTCACAACAGAAGCACCAGTTGCAAATTTCTTTCCAAGCTTCTTCGAAGCATCACTCAGTTTAATACCTGGAATTATATTTCTAAGACTCAAGAAATTTGAAAAACCAGATACCAAAAATGCAGGGAATAAAACTCACCAAAAAGGTCAAGACCTTTGATCGTGGTGATAGATTTACGCTTGTTGCGTGTTACTTTCTCGATTATAACTTCTTGTTTCTCCTACAAAAGATACCCAAGTTTCATTAATATACTATGAGTAACTATACAAAATCATTATCGGAAGAAAAAAAAACATATAATCCTACAAGTAATTATTATTCTTTACTCTTTAGTGATCCCTAACTATCAAAGAAAGATGTACAGTTAAACTTCTGTGGCCAAGTAGCAAACTAACTAATCTAGTTGCATCCAAAATAGCTAAAATAAGAACCAAAGACACAAACGCCAAGCTGATCCCTCATTTTTCCTTAGATACCATTGCCCTTCATTTAAAAAAAATAGTCCCTCCTCTCTTAGGTTGTTCTATCTTGTTTCATTGCATATATGTGTTTGCGAATGTGTAGTTGTAGCTATATAAGCAGATGGATATGAGAGAATAGGTATACACATAGTCTGATACTCATGAAAATCACAACACATGAGGATGACTTGGCTAACTTTGTCTATCATAATTGTACGGTTAATTAACTCTTAAATCTGTCTATTATAATGCATACATATGACTAAGCACGCATGTACAATAACTCACAGGGAAAATGTATGGAAAGGCTATCAAAGTATTGATAATTATTGAACTATTTTCATTAAAGCCACCTATAACTACTTGATGGGCCACCCAAGTATGTATTGTGTCATTCACTCATTCATACCAATTTCCGCCAAAAACATGCACGATTAAAAAAGTGCCCTAAAGACAACAACAATCTCAAGTCTTAACCTATACCATGTTGACACCACAACACAGGTACTCTTGTCTTGTCAAAAATTGAAGTGTAGTTTCATCATCTAACATTTTTTAGCTAGTATTGGTATAACAAACCACATATATACATATTTTTGTGGCTTATAAAGTAGTTTCAGACTTTCAGTATATGGGTGGCCTTAATGAGAAAAAGTTGAATACTTGGATGGCCTACTATTATATCATCTCTATTTTAAGTTTTGATGATATAGTTGTGTTTAATGGTACTCTGCAATAATGATATGTTCTGTTCAGTGTAACTCAAAAGTAAAATAGTGCACATGTAAATTGACCATTGTGTAACAAATTGTCACCACAAAGAAACCTTACTGTAAGAATATAGATTTGACAGAACATGCATCCCATAAAATGCAGCGCAGGGTGTTTGGATGGTGCATATAAGTTGACTATTCTAGACTTGAAGTCATAATAATCAATTTTAAGTGTTTAGGTAAAAGTGATTAAAATGCTTGTTTTCAAATTATTTTAGAATAAAAATAATCAGATTTGGTAAAGCAGTCAGGCAGGTAAGAGTTTGCTGCAAGAAAACGGTATATTAAAATAAACATATGAGTGCCTGCCTATCAAAAACATCGAATTTTAATCTGATTCTAATTTTTGAAGTCAATATAATTACTTTCAAGACTTGGTTTACATGAAATTATTAAATTTTGAAAGATCCAGACTTATGCATGTAAACTTTATATATAATAAAGACAATGTCTAGTGTGTACCTTCTTTTTGATTTTTCCACCTGGAAGTCGTTTGACTGGTTCTTGCTTTGGCACTGAAGAACCTGGATATAAAAAGTGAGAGGTGAGTATGGCTAGATTCTAAGAAAACAAAAGCTTAAAGCTAGAAAAACTAATGTACATCAGAAATTGCATAAAGCCAAACAAAAACAATTTTTTTTTCACAAGGTTTAGTAAGGACAGTTTTAAACCAAAAATATGTAATGAGATGTTGATATGTAAAGCTTGATCAATAAAAGCTTAGACAAGTAGGCTCCAATACGCAGTTAATAGAATTAGAAACAACAGAAATCAAAAGTTAAAGTTTTATTGCTGTGATAGAGAAAAGAGGCTGTGGAACAAATATCATAAGTACTCTCTCCCTTGAAAATTTGAAGTAGAGGTGAAAAATGTGTGGCTTATTTGTCCTTTTTCTTAAATTTCATAAGTGTAAATGTAAATAGGAGATGGGTAATATTTATTGTGGTTTCTATTGAACAAATGACAACATTTTTTATATGAGAGTAGACCAGATATACTACTAATGGATGAATGGGTCAATTCAATAAGAAGAAAAGTTCACTGAGTTGTTTAGCATCACTAAGCAAAAAGGTGTATAGTTAGAGAGGCTACATGCAAGATGAGACATGATTTGGGGTCGCTAGCCACGTACAATATAAGGTCACATTTAGAGATTAGGTATTAGGATGCTCAATAATAAAATCAAGTTACTGAGTATATGCATGATTTTAGGGTAGTCATTGATGATAAATTTATTATGTGCATGATGATAGGGTCTTTGATCACTAACTCATGTATGAAGTTTACGGATGGATAAATGTATGCATCCATGTGCAGCATAAATATATTATACAATTAGAGGTAAAATTGTACATTCTGCATATTCCCATTTACTATTGTTGTAAAAATCAACGCCTCGCGCCGATTAATTGGTAATCGATCCCCACCAATTCGACTTTAGCTAATCGCTCAATTAATCAATCAAAGGTCAAAATTGGTCAATATCAGCCAAAAATTAGAGCGATTGGTCAAAATTGTTCAAAATTCGGCATTTGGACAAAATCGACTAAAAATCAGGGAAAATATGTCAAAATTATTCAAAATTTGGTCAAAATTGAAAAACTATACATATAATTTTGAAATATATTAATAAATTTGAAAACTAACATATAAAATTCAATCCAATTAATCCCTATTAATCCCGATTAATCCCTAGTCGGTACCCCAACGCCCGACTAGCGCCTAGCGATTTTTATAACCATGCCATGTACCCACACCCATCAACAAGAGAACAACAAATAGAGTACCAAACACTAGAACCTACTATACACCTAGACAAGGTTAGCGCTTCAAATATTAGTAAATGACTAAATGGAGTAAAAAATAACTCACTTAAGTCCATTTCTGGTTTAGACCTCACACTTTCAAAACCCAAAAAGAAGAAATTGTGCTCATTTCTGATTTTGAGTGGCAAACCATGTCAACATATTACATTTAAAACCATTTACACACCAAAAAGGCCTGGGCATTATTGGATGCTTTAGAGAAAAAGGGAAATTGCAATATATAGCAATGTACTTAACCATCAGTTTTAACCTGGTCTCTAGACTTTACATATAGTTCTTACAATCATTGTAATTCAAATAGAGTATTTGAAGTAAATTGGCCAAAACCAGAAGTAGGTGAAAGGTTAATAGCATTTGAAACATGGATGGTTCTTATAAGGCTTCTGAAAGTTAGATCCTTCTAGTAATGAGTTCTAAAGTCCAGTGACCAAATTACAAACCAAGTAAGTGTGCTGGTAATTGCTATTCATTCCAGTAACATGATCTCTCATAAAGTACAGTCCGAATGTGTCATCATGAAGCCTAGTACATAAATCATAAATGGCCATAAACTTCTTCGCTTTTTACTACGATTAATCACTCCCCAAATAACCTTCCTAGCATACAAAACATGAGCCGTGATGTGCGAAAAAGAGATGTATGGATAGATGATGAAATCTTGTAATGCAAAACCGAACACCAATCTAGCACTGTCATATGGTACTGCGAGATTGAATTAAACCTACAATAACTGAAAGAATAAGGATTACCAGAAGGTCCAGTGGCATCTGTGATTGAAGAAGACTGTAGTTGATCTGAAACTCCATCAACTTCCTTCGAATTCGACTCTGAATCGTTACCAATAAACAAAACCAAACACTTCACCAAACAAATCAAAAGCATTCGAATGTTCTAGAATCAACGAAAAAGGTGAAATCTAATTATACCTTGAACGAGATCTGGGTAAAGTTGCGGTGCATTTTGGATCAACCAGGGTTTGCATTTCTCGAAATCGGGTCCAAATTCGCAGTACTCAGCGGGTAATCCGCAGACACCACAGTATAAAACTTGAAGCGGTTGAGGCTTTTCAGCCATTGGAGTCGATTAATTTTTGAATTGAAGAAGGTTAGTTTTGATTTCGAAGGGAAGGGTTTTTGCGAAGAAGAACCCAACGCTACTAGTAAAAAGCATACAAAAGTTGCTGCTCAAAACACGACGTCGTATGGTTGGGAGATCTAGAAAAAAATAAAAATTGTCTGAGCCCGGGTTCGAACCGGGGACCTCTAGTGTGTGAGACTAGCGTGATAACCGACTACACCACCCAGACAACATGTTTAACTTTTAGAGAAGTAATCTTATCTAACCAGTTCTCTAATATATATATTTTTAAAATTTTTAGTGGTAATATTTTTTAACACTATACAGAAACAAATGAATGATTTTATATATAATAGAAAGGAGATTATATATCTTTTGAATCAACAGGCATCACATCAAATTTTATTAGACAGAAAATAATTATGTGAGTCGGATTAAAGCTGTTGTAATTTTTTCAGCATTATCTCCTATTTTTGTGGTTCATCAAGTTGCTATTTTATTTTATTGTGTTTGATTGATTTTAATTACTTTGTTTCCTATTATGTGGTGATTTTTAAGTATTCAAATGGTTTTCTAAGAACTTAACTTTTGAAATTACCATTTCAAGAGGACAAACAAATATTTGATAAAGTACATGCCGTACAACAATAAAGGATTTTCAGGGTTGTGCTAGGGAGGCATGTTCTCTTATTTACGATGAAAATCAAACTAATAAGATTTATGACGTTGGTAATGTTATGGATGATGAAGCAATTTGGATTAGTTTTGCTTTTAAAGGATGGAAATTTTAAAACTAATAGAAATAAGAGTACAGAGATGGTCATTGCAATTCCACCAAAGTGATGTTTTTTTAATACAATCATAGCCTTTGAGCTGCAAAAAAACAGGGCGTTTTAAATGAAAATGAGTGCATTATCATTGACTAATTAGCCTTTTCAAGGCAACTGAAACATAATCGGAATACAATCTTATTCAAGAAAATAACGCCGCTTCAACCATTACAGGGCGTAAACAATGACGACCTATGAAAACCCAAAATGGTTCCAAAGATATGGAACAACCTCACCTACAACATTGCCATAGTTAACATCAACCGGAAGCGGGCGGTCACACAACATCGGTGATGACAGCCACTGCCGGGGGGCTACAACAGCCCGCTATACTCACAGTCTTCACTCTCTCTCTATCTAAAAAATGTTATCAAAGATTTTGATCAGATATAAGTAACCTTACCATATGCACCAGCAGCTTGTATCATGCCGCTTAAATGAGTTGTACCATAAAAATAATTGTTCATTCATAGGTGAGTTAATATAAAGGTAAATTATTCGAGTTAGGATCCATATGTACTTTTATTTCATGTCCTTTTTATGGCTTTAGAAAGCTATAAATACAACAAATTTTTCACTAGCAGTTTGTTATGAGGTAATGAAATGAAAGAAGTAATGGAATGAATGAAGGAATGAAATGGATGAAAGAATGAAATGAACCGTTATATTTCATTGTCCTGTTTGGTTATCCTTTAAAAATAAACTTAATCATTACTTTGCGTTTTATGTTAAGTAGAAAAAGATGAAAAAATGAAATATAAAAGTGTTTATAGTGGTGATGGTTGGTGGCCGATGGTGGTTCCCGGTGGCGGTTCCCAGCGACAATTGTGGTGGCAGCTGATGGAGGCGGTGCAGGTGGCCGGGGGGTGGTGGCTATGGTGGTCGGTGGTGGTGGCGGCGGCCGATAGTGGTTGCTATGATGGTCGGTGGTAGTGGCCGGTTGTGATGGTCGGAGGAGGTGGCTGGTGTTAATGGTGGTCGTGGTCGTGGTGGTCGGTGGGGTGTGGGTGGGGGTGGGTATGATGGTTGTCACAACCCAACCCATGATAGAATTATTAGAGTGGACGAAACGTGAATCGATTGTTCATAGCACATGAAATTAAATAAGTTGAAATAATATTATATGTCATTTTTATTGAATAAGACTAATCAAACAATACATTACAGTCATATAAATACAAGTAAACATAATGAATTTTTTTTTATTTTGACTAAGTTCAATCCTTAAACGTGCATATAGAAATTCTTTAAACTACAATCCTGAAATCATGTGAAAAGTAATGAGTCATCTAACAAATTAGCGAGTGAGTAAACATACGTTTGAATACATATATAGATTTATTTAAATGATTGAAAACCATTCAATTCGCATGGCAACGTCAGGACTTATAAATGTAATAGTGTAACATAAAAGATAAACCAAACACAATCAAACCAAATAATTGAATTGATTCGATCCACAAACGAAATCTTATGATTGATTGATTGAATACGGTTCCAATCACCACTCGAATATACATACAAGATGAGTTTGTCAAACCAATATATCTATCACTGTTTACCATTACTAGAATCATTACATGATTGTGTTATCATCTAGTTTATCTAATTATGCACATATAATTACAAGTAATAACATAGCATGTGTTGAATTGAATATTGATATAAAATAACAATGAATAACAATGATTGAAATATTGAATTATATGATTTTCCCCAAAATATAAAATATGAAAATGGGTTATGAATACTCATTTGATGGATGTGATTGATTTCAATACTAGAATATGAGAATGAACACCAACGGTTTCCTCACGGTTAACCTAAAGGTGGTGTCTTTAAATTATAATAATATTGATTTAAAGACTAGACATTAGTTAGGATTTCAATTGGGATTTGAGTTTATTAATTAAAACAGTGTAATTAATTTATATAACTTGATTGAATTAAATTGACTAAGTGATTTAATTTTGAAATTAATAATGATTGGATAGTTTTAAAATAATATAACTAGTTATATACCTTGATTAAATAAAATTATAATAAATTGATTAATTAACTAAGATTGATTAATGAATAATTAATGAAATAGGATCATTAAATATTATTTAAATATTTAAAGTAATTGATAGAGTTTGAATATTCAAGTATGAAATATAATTAAATAGGATCATTAATAAATTTAATAATTAATTATTTAATAACTTGATCAAAATAACTAACTGAATAATTAATTATATAAAAGATTTCACGAAATAAAGTCTACTTTTGCGGAACTGGAGTCGAAGCTCCTTCCTTTCTTCCTCCCTTGTTCTATTACCCCAAGGCATCCTCGGTTTTCTTGGACTTGGTTTCTGTTTGATTTTAGATTTAATATGGTTTAAGATAATTTATATTTAATTTAAAATATTTAGAGAAATTTAATAATATTTATATAGCCTTTAAAATAAATAAAGGGAATGAAAATTGTAATTTTTTAAATTTTCAGAAAATAGTTACTAATTTTTGAAATGGATTTAATTTATAAAATAATTAATTTATTTTATATAGATAATTTTTGGATTTTAATTTGAATAAAGAAAATAAATTTAAAAATAAAATGATTTTAAACATTGAGGTTTGGGGCTGCCCGGGGTCGAACCTAGGTCACCCTTGTGGATGTGCATGTGTTTACTAGCAGGCCAAAGGCCTTAAATCTGCTTAAACATCAATAAACAATGTATAATTGTTTTAATAAAAAGAAACTCCAATTTCATATAAATCCTAATTTAATTTAAATCAAATCGAACATGAAATATTTTTAAGAAAATTAAACTTGGGGCTTTGATTCCCTATGATTGAATGTGTGTGTGTGATTAATTACCTAATTAGGATCTAAATTGATACGAACAACAAAACCAGATGGCTGCGACTTAAATGAATCAATCTGAGATGATGTGATGATGATGCTGAATCAATTGATGTCGTGTCAGTCTTCTAATGATGATGAGGATGAAAGCCCTCACTTAATTTTGGTTGAAAATGGTCAGAAGGTGGTGCTCGACTCTGTTGCAGGTTACGATGAATGTGAGTTTCAAAATAGATTTACACTTAAGTCCTTGAAGTTTTGAATGTTTATTATTTTATGTATAAAACTTGTAATTTGAGTTTCAAAAATGACATTTTAACCCCTATACTTTATAAAACTAATTTGAATAGTAATTCAAATTAGTACTTTATAAAACTTTATAATCATTTTATAATTCTTGTAAACTTTGTAATTTAACTATTTATTTTACTTAGTATTTAAAATTCATCAATAACATTAAGCTTTATAAATTCTTAGAAATTCATGTTATAAATTACAAATTAAATTAATAAAATAAATATTGTATTTGAAACTTTTAAAATAAAAAAAATGATTTGAATAATAAATTTGTTTTTCATAATTGACTCTAATGGGGTTGGGTTTTACATTTTGAAATGGATCAAATGTTACAATGGTGGTGGTGATGGTGATTGCCGATGATGGTGGTGGTGGTGGCCGATGATGGTGATGACTAAGAATAAAATATGATGGAATGAAAAAAAGAAGGGGGAAGGTGGATGAAATTAATTTGGTGTGATTAGAGTAAATGAGATTACTTGTGCAGTAATCCATTTCAATCTATTTAGTAACCAAACATGTTATTTTTATTTGCAATAAATCGTTTATTTTATTCCGCCCCTTATCACTTGATACCAAACGCTACCTAAAAGTCATTACGAGAATAAGTCCACCCGCTAAACTAGACTTCAATACAGGTGGTGAAGCAAAGGGCTTGGCCCCGTCATAAAATAGGGACCCTATTTTTAGAAATTTACATATTTATTAGACTGCAGAGTTCTATAGTGGGACTTAATTGGGCTAAATGCAAATGGCCTTCAACTAGGATTTCTCCAGTTGAATAGCGACAAACAAACAGAAGGGGTAGGCGATATTCAATTACTTTGTAAATGAAGAGACGATTAGACGAGCACAAATCAGTTTGTCACAATCAAAGTCTAAACAATTTAGTGGTGTTGGTTGATGATTTTCATCCACCAAATTGAATTCGAAGTTTCTCAAAAAGAAACAAATTGTTCAATTGAATTTTGTAAATTTGCAATCATTCATTCATTAGAATAAAAGCAATTCATTGTCTATAGTGTAAGTTCTGCAATTATCGGAACAAAAGCTATTTTGGTGAAATCACCATATAGGCATCTGTAATATTTTCTCCTATCGTTGTTCTAATTTGTTTTAATTAAACAATTTCCATAATAGAAATTAAAGTATTAAACAAATTCCAAAACAAATTACTTAGATAATTAGTTATCAACAATTTCTAATGTAATATATTAGATTTAGTAAACCCGTGTATTACACGGGTTTGATCAAATAGCATATTTAATAGAATAAAAATTTATTAATTATAAAATTTTATTCTAATATAATATATGATTAAGGACTATAAGTAATAAAAATTATATTAACTTTTTAAGTTTTTATTTTAAAACTTTTCTTTGTTTTTTTTTCAAAAATAAATTAGACATTTTGTTTCAAACAAATCGTTATAAAAAGTTTTATTTAAAAAAGTTTGATTTTGTTGAAAAGTTTCTTATATTATAAAATTTATTTATTTAGAAATAACAATAATAAAAAGATTTCTTTCTTAATTTACTTATAAAACTATTTTGGATTTAAAAATAATTAAATAATATTATTATAGTTAATGTACATATTTAATATGACAGAGAAACGGGAAAATTTTGATAAGAATTAATGTGGTGCTGCCACATGTCCCCCATAGATACGTTTTTATTAGAATAGAAATATATTTTTTTGATAGTCAACTATTTGACAGAAAACTTCTCTGCAACGAAATAAGAAGAATTTGTCACTTTATGTAACTACTAGTTTTAGCAAATCCGTGTATTACACGGGTTGAAAAAATAAAAAATTATTAATTATTAAATGATATTTTAAAATAAAATATGATTAAAATTATGTATGAGTGAGGATTATATGTAATAAAATAATGATATCAACTTAAACTGTTTTATTTTACATTTTGTTTCATAATAAACAATTTTAAAAATATATTTATTTAAAATTTTCTTATATAGCTCCAAATTTTAATTATTTTTATTTTATAAAAAAATTTCTTTTTAAAAATATAAATTTTAAAATATTTCATGTTTTTAAAAAAGTTTAATGTTTTAAAAAAAGTTCTTATGTTATAAAATTTTATTTCTCTAAAAATAAATTTAAAAAGATCTCTTTTTAATTTATTAAAAAACTATTTTAATCTAAATAAAATATAATAATATTATTAGTAATTAGTGTCATTATTTAATATAAAAGAGAAGCGGAAAAATTTTAATAAGAAATAATATGAAAATAACATTAATAAAAATACATCTTTCCTAATTTATTAAAAAAATGTTTGTAATAAATATAGATAACTAGCATTAGTAACCCGTATACTACATGGGTTGAATAAATAAAATATTAAATATACTAAAATTTTATTGGTTTTATAATAATATTCCAAGATAATATATAATTCAAATTACGTATGAGTAAATATATAAATAATAAAACAATGATATCAACTTTTTGAACTTTTTTGTTTAAAAAAACTAAATATTTTATTTCTAAATAAATCGTTTTAATTTTTTTATTATAATTATTAATTATAATTATTTTTTATTTATAAATATTTTATTTTTAAAAACACTAATTTTAAAATATTTATATTTTTTAAAAACTTTGATACTTTAAAAACTTTTTATTTTATAAAAAATTGTTTCTTTATAAGTAACGTTTAAAAAAAACTTTTTTATTTTATTAAAAGTATTTTTAGTGTATTAAGAAATTATGTAATATAATTACTGGAGAGAGAAGCGGGAAAAAATTGATGAAAATAAATGTGGTGTTGCCATGTATCCCACTCGTTTACCCTTTTATTAGAGTAGAGAGATAATAAATTAGATTTTAGGTGGCTCATCTACCAAACCTATCATCTTCTCCATCTTTTCTCTATAAATTCTCCAACATAAAAACTAGAAAACACAAGGAACGGAAGAGAGATCTCAACACAGTCTGTACTTTGTTATGAATCTGTGTAGATTCAATTGCGAAAGACGATTCATGGTTATGGCAATTTCAAAAGGCGGTGGAATTTTAAAGGGTTTAAACCCTAAATGTAATAGGAAACGCAATCGAAACGCCCTAGAAACGTCCCAGTGCAGTACCTCGCGAAACCGAAACGCCCTAGAAATGTTTTCTATGCGTTTCCTGCACGTTTCTGTCTCGAACAAGTACCCGAAACGGGTTCGACATGCTTGGAGGCACTAAAATTTCTAACTCCAATGAAAGAATGTTTTTTTGGCTTCACTCATGCATGAGAAGTAGCATCACCATGAGGAATGACATAGAAATTTTCATTTGATATATAAAATACTAGGTTATAGACTCGTGTGAAACACGGACTGAACAAATAAGTATATATTATAAAAGTATATGCATTAACTATAAATCTTTAAATATTTTTTTATACACAAGATTTGATATTTTATTATAGATATATCATTTTTATCTAATATTAATAATTTAACTTAATTTTACTTGTAGTTTCTGGATAATGGCACATACTTGATCGTTTTCATAGGCTGATGATACACAATTTAATGATATAGTTATATATAAGAATGTTAAGATCTTCAAAAATATATTTATTAAAATTCCATCACTATGTTTTACTAAATGATAAAGAAAATAATCATGGAATGAAGTATTAATAAACAATTTAAAAATATATAATGATGGAATGTTATTATGGCATTCTTAATATATATTTAACTAAAATATAAATATTGAAGCTTATTTTTATTATTTATCGAAACTTACAATTACAATCAACAATTGATTACGAATTTAAGTAGAGTATAAATATTTACATTTTTTTATTTATTAAGATATTTAGAAAAGTATAAATTTTTGAAATTTGTAATCAAAATTATTAAATATAGATGGTATAAACTTAAACATGGAAGGTATTAATTATTTGTTATGAGCGAGAAAATAAAAAAAGAGTAGGATAAAAAGATGCCATATGTACAAAATCATTTTGATTTATTGGAAGTAGGATGCATGTATGTGTCAACCGACACGAAATAAATAGTAAATATTATCAAATATTACAGATGTAATACATAAATTGTCATCAATCCTCAAAGGGCCACAATTTAATATATTTTTCACACTCTAATTAAGTCTCCAACCACCCTTTTTGTTTTGTTCCGATTGACCAATTCTAATGCGAATAGATAGCAAATGACCAAATCACCCATACATTTAAGGGTATACGTAACCAAGATGCATAACCAAGAAAACAGTGGCCTTTTGATCAAAAGCCCAATTAAGTCAAGTAGAAGAAGTTTCTCTACCCCACATTTTCCTCCATCTTTGAAGAGAATCAATCCTTTGTAATATTAGTTGCTGCTTAAACCTTTTGATGAAATCATCCGCTTTTGCGTCTACGCTTTCATCACTAACCTCGACCGTGGCTTTCATTGTCTCCGGCCGGCGTTGATAGACATCCTCTTCACCTTCTTCTGATGTTGGCACCACCCTCTTCTCGCTACCGGACTTGGTTAGATTGCTCACTGACCTCTTCACTTGAGTCACACCGGGCTTTTCCGACACTATAGTATATGCACATGTTTTATACGTTCATTCTCTCAAAACCATAAAAAATTTTTATATGTCATTGTCAAATATAAACATGTAACAAATGTTAAAAAGTAAGTGCAAACACATAACTAAGGGAGACGAACCTATGATTGTAGAAAATATGCACTTTGTAAGTGTGGATAATCATAAAACTTCTCCACTGATGTTTATGTAACACCTATTTTTTAATCAATTAATCAAATTCCATACGGTGTAATTATATTAAGAAAGAAACTTAGAAAAAATTACATAAAACAAAATACATTTCAACAAGGTAAAAGTGTAAAACAAAAGCTTTTGCCTAGCTACTTTTCCTGATTATTTTAAAATTTCGTTATTTGTAAAACAAATTAATTATTTACTTTTTAAAATCTTATCTCTTAATTAACTTTCTTTTACTCCCTGAACCTGGATTGTCTTCTTAAGCCAGTTAATGAGTATTATATATGATACTCATTTATGGTTTTGATAAGTAATAAGCAGTTAAAGAAGTAGCTTTAAAGTATATATAGTATGTGAAGAAATTAAAATACTTACAATTGTCACTTGTGACGTTATGGTCTTCAACTAAATCATGATGATGTGAGTCGATGTCGGAATATCCATTATCTTCGCTAGAACATACGTCACCGGAACGTTGATCGGAGCTGAAAGAGGATATAAGCTTGAATGACTTGACTCGGTCCAACAACGAAGGCGCTCGAGTTAGCCCACTCGGTGAGTTACTGAGTTGCTCCGACTCGATTAATGTTGCAGAATGAACTCTGTTGTACTGATCATCATGTAATTCTTGGGTGCTGTAGAACGACGATAAATTCATAGACTTGACTCGCTCCAGCAACGAAGGTGATCTAGTGAGTTGACTCGGTATATTATTATTATGCTTATGATGATTGGGAGACTTGTAGTTTGAAGATATGAAGATGGTGGCGATCGTGAGGTTAAGAACACAGAAAAGAATCGTGGGTGTGGACCAGTTAGCCATGGAAGCCCAGATGGAAGCAATCGCCATTGATGGACCACCTGCAAGCATCTTCTTCACTGTGTGTGTTAATTTATTCGTGTGGTGTCGACCAAGAAGACGATGAAGATTCTGGAACTGTGTGTGTGTGTGTTGTGCAAGACTGTGAGTGTGTTTATATATATACAAGAGTCATAGAGTAATAACTAATAACCAAACAGAGAGACAGAAGTCTTGTGTTTACATTAATAAAGACAAATAACATCAAGTCTCACTGTTTTTTATTATAAGATCTGAAGTTATGGTTGTCAAGTTTACAACATTGCTTTAGTTTTGATTCTTTAAGATTATAATGTTTACATTTTGATAAATAAATTAAGAGTTGTTGTGACAAAATTGATGTGTTAGTGTGCATTTAAAAAAGTCTGTATTTTTCTAAAGTTTCTTTTTTATGATTTTAGTTACTGAAATCACTAACAAGAATTATTAGTTACAGCAAATGTTTTTTTTATTCAGCACTATTAAGTTTTAAGTTTATTTTTCTAAACGGTAATTATACGACTCTGTTTTGAAGTACAAATCTTATTTTAATGGGCTCATCTATTAACTTTTTAGTCGGGATCACGAACCCAACCCTCAGGCTAAAACCCACAACTTAGAAAACCTCATAGCTCATCTCAAAGTATTATTACCCTGAGCAAAACTCAAATAAATGATCTTCAATTTAAAAAATCATGGGACACCCTTAGCCCAGAAGTACTTGTGGTAAGTGTTTAAGTTAACTAGGTTTATTCCCCGTCGCCGCAATTACTGAGTCACTCGTACTATATAAAATAGAAATGGCTAGTTGTGGTTCAGACATTGCCACATGGTAACATTGTTTCGATGGGCATGAGGGCCATAATAGAAAAAATACGAAGATTTCTATTATCTCCTGACTATTCCTATTATCTAAAAGCATAAGGTGTCTTGACAAATTAAAAAGACATGAACAAAAGAAATTCGCAACTCAAACAAATCCAGGCTGACCTGATTTGCAGAAGCACTTGTTACGAAAAAAAAACATCAATAAAAGAAGTGTAGGAGCCGTTCATATAAAAATTAAACTCAAACAATTTTTATTAATATACTCAATACAAATGAACATAAATAAACGATTACAGGTCTCTTCTACAATTGTAAATTAACAGAAACAGATAAACAGAAATGCAAAAACTGAGGATCGTGTTTAACACGGGACCCTTAAAACAAATTCCAAGCCTCCCAAGAGAACTCGTTTTGTTTCCCAGGGTACAACAGCCGAATCAGTTTGTACTGTCGGGATTGATCTAGAACCCGAACTTGTTTGTAGAAGAGAAAACCAGAGAGATGGAAGATGATTAGAAGAACCTGTTTTGCTGCAAGTTTCGAGTTGTGTTGGTGTATCTTCCTTCTGAGGCACCCTCGGTATTTATAGTGGAATTCGAATCGTAACAGCCACCCAGCCATTAATCCGAAACCGTAACCGCTCATTTAATTCGTCATTAACAGTCGTTGGTTTCGGTCAACTTGTAACGGAAACTGTTACGATTCACAGTTCTGACCACGCACCAAGGTCAGTCGCACCTGACTAGACCCTCGAACCAACCTTCAAAAATACTAAGGCGGCTCTCGGCGATGCGAGTGTGCGAAGTGCAAAGTGCGCCATCAAAGCACCACATTGCGCCCACATGCCCACGCCGCGCTCGCGTGTGCGAGTGCGAGTGCGAGTTAAGGGTGCTTCGCGAGTCCACTTAGTGTGAAACCTTAGGAAACAATATAGACAAAAGGTTATAGAATATAAACCATTTTATATTCTTTCTTTCATATAATGTGGGACAACTTCCCACACTATTAATTTCTAATGTCATTAAACACATTAATTTTCATTCAACACATTAATTTATTGACTAAATATTAATAACCATATTAATATTATCAATAAATTTCTAACAATCCCCCACATGAATGGAAATCAATTCTCCAAAAAGTTCAGTAGTCAAGTGTTGCAGGATAGGTGGGTCTTCCCTTTGAACCTTCCTTTGTGATGTATACTTAGTCTCCGAGCGTTGTGTAGACACGATGTCTTTGAACAGACCCTGTTTTATGTAGACGACAATATACATTCACACAACACTCTTCTTGGTTTGAACAACCCCTCATTGTCGTGTCCGTTAATGGTCATGGAACACTTTCCTGGTTCTGCGAGAGCTCTAGGATTTGCACCTCCCCACAAATCCATTCGAAGCGACCCCACTTCTCTCTAACATAGGTGATTCGATGAATCATTAAAAGTATCATAGTTGTATTGATTCCCACGAATCATCTAACCTTAATATGCTTAACCTCACTTTGGTCACTTGTTCGGGGCACTCCCCCAGAGTGAATGGACAAGGAAGTTCGTGGCTCCCTTTTAGTTTTAGTTTTAGGGTATTCCCCTAAAGTGACACCATTGGTCATATGATTAAGTTGTCCTATTAAACCTAGATCTTGGGATCTCCAGTCAACTAGGTTAGGTTTCCCTCATATTCCCCTTTTCCGTGGGCTTTAGTCCCATTCCTCTTGACAACTTATAAACTAATTCTGTGCTTAAGCCTTTTGTTAACGGGTCTACAATGTTATCTTTTGACTTGACATGGTCAATCGTGATAACACCCGTTGATATTAATTGTCGTGTTGTGTTATGTCTACGCCTGATGTGCCTCGATTTGCCATTGTACATTGAGCTTTTGGCTCCACCTATTGCCGACTCATTATCACAATGTATGCAAATAACCGATAACGGCTTTGGCCATCTTGGAATATCTTCCACAAATTGACGTAGCCATTCAGCCTCTTCTCCGACATTATCCAAAGCGATAAATTCCAATTCCATTGTGGATCTAGCTATAACCGTTTGCTTGGATGATCTCCAAGATATTGCTGCTCCACCAAGTAAGAACACATACCCACTTGTTGATTTGGAATCTTTTATATCCGATATCCAGTTTGCATCAGTGTACCCTTCAATCACGGCTGGATGACAGGTATAGTGCAATCCATAGTCTCTTGTGTATCTTATGTATTTAAGCACACTCGTTATACTCTTCCAATGTTCTGAGCTTGGATTACTAGTATATCTGCTTAGCCTACTCACCGCGTATGCTAAGTCGGGTCTAGTACATATTATTATATACATTAGACTACCAATAATTCTTGAATACTCTAACTGAGCAACACCCTCGCCTCTATTTTTCTTTAGATGTTGGGTGGTATCAACCGGAGAACGTACTACACGCGTGTCTCCCTATTTGAATTTTTCAAGAATCTTGTCCACATAATGAGCTTGACTTAACACAAGACCATCTTGGGTTCGAATAATTTTCACTCCTAAAATTACATCCGCTAAACCCATGTCTTTCATGTCAAATCTTCCTTTCAACATGTCTTTAGTAGATCTTATTATTTTATCATTACTCCCAATGATAAGCATATCATCTACATAAAGACATAAAATTACATAACCTTCTAGTGTATCTTTCACATATACACATTTTTCACACTCATTTATTTTGAAATCGTTGTCAATCATGACACAATCAAACTTTTGGTGCCACTGTTTTGGAGCTTGCTTTAAGCCATACAATGACTTGACAAGTTTACATACTTTACCCTCTTGACCGTGGGCAGAGAAACCCTTAGGTTGCTCCATGTAAATCTCTTCTTCTAAATCGCCATTTAGAAATGCGGTTTTGACATCCATTTGATGTACTTCTAGATTTCTTAATGCCGCAATAGCAAGAACCATTCTTATGGAAGTTATGCGAGTCATAGGTGAGTAAGTATCAAAATAGTCTAGACCTTTCTTTTTTCTAAAACCTTTGACTACTAACCTTGCTTTGTATTTATCAATACTCCCATCGGCTTTCATCTTCTTTTAAAATATCCAACGATATCCAAGTGGTTTGCAACCAGGAGGAAGATCTACTAGCTCCCAAGTATGGTTGTGAAGAATTGAATCAATTTCATTCTTGATTGCCTCTTTCCATTGAGGTCCTTCCGAAGAAGATACCGCTTCACGGTAGGTATTAGGCTCACCCTCAACCATATAACTTACGAAGTCTGGACCATAGGATTTCTCAACCCTTGCCCTTTTACTTCGTCTAAGTTCTCCCTCTTTAACCTCGGGTCGTTCATGTTGACTGTCATGAACTATGTCATCAATTTGTGTTGATGAACTTGCACCTCCATCATCAAACCGAGTTGATGAAGATGCATGTGTTTGTCCTCGCATTGGAAACACATTTTCAAAATATAAAGCATTCCCCTGCCTTATCTCCATGATAGTGTTCTTTTGTACATCGGGATTCTTGGACTCATGTACAAGAACTCGATGTGCATTACTGTTTTGAGCATATCCAATGAATATGCAATCAACAGTTTTGGGTCCTAGTTTTTTAGTTTTAGGCGGTGGTACAATCACCTTAGCTAGGCACCCCCATACTTTGAGATAATTATATGATGGTTTTCTACCCATCCATAACTCATAAGGGGTTACATCCCTTTTCTTTGGTGGTATTTTATTTAAAATATAATTTGCCGAGAGGATAGCTTCCCCCCACATATCATGGCTCATCCCAGAGCTTATCAACATGGCATTCATTATCTCTTTTAAAGTACGGTTTTTCCGTTCCGCAATGCCATTTGATTGTGGTGAGTAAGGTGCCATACATTCATGGATTATACCACTTTTTGCACATAAATCGGCGAACGGTGCAACATATTCACCACCTCTATCGCTTCGCACAGCTTTAATTTTCTTGTTTAGTTGATTCTCAACGAAAGATAAATTTGTCGATTGCCTCATCCTTACTTTTAAGTAAGTATACATAACAATATCTAGTGCAATCGTCAATAAACGTAATGAAATATTTGTTGCCACCTCTTGTTGGGTGTGCTTTTAAGTCACATATGTCGGTGTGAATTAAACCAAGGGTTTCGGTTATTCTTTCAACAGGTTTAAATGATGATCTTGTAAGTTTTGCTTCAACGCATGTTTCACATTTAGAGTTTGTGTCACATTTAGGTTAAGAACACAGAAAAGAATCGTGGGTGTGGACCAGTTAGCCATGGAAGCCCACATGGAAGCAATCGCCATTGATGGACCACCAGCAAGCATGTTGTTCACTGTGTGTGTTAGTTTATTCGTGTCGTGACCAATTAGACGATGAAGATTCTGGAACTCTGTGTGTGTGTGTTGTGCGAGACTCTGTGTGTGTTTACATATATACAAGCAAGAGTCATAGAGTAATTTTTAAACAAAGAGACAGAAGTCTTGTGTTTACATTAATAAAGACAAATAACATCAAGTCTCACTGTTTTTTATAAGATTTGAAGTTATGGTTGTCAAGTTTACAACATTGCTTTAGTTTTGATTCTTTAAGATTATAATGATTACATTTTGATAAATAAATTAAGAGTTGTTGTGACAAAATTGATGTGTTAGTGTGCATTTAAAAAAGTCTGTATTTTTCTAAAGTTTCTTTTTTATGATTTTAGCTACTGAAATCACTAACAAGAATAATTAGTTACAGCAAATGTTTTTTTTATTCAGCACTATTAAGTTTTAAGTTTATTTTTCTAAACGGTAATTATACGACTCTGTTTTGAAGTACAAATCTTATTTTAATGGGCTCATCTATTAACTTTTTAGTCGGGATCACGAACCCAACCCTCAGGCTAAAACCCACAACTTAGAAAACCTCATAGCTCATCTCAAAGTATTGTTACCCTGAGCAAAACTCAAATAAATGATCTTCAATTTAAAAAATCATGGGACACCCTTAGCCCAGAAGTACCTGTGGTAAGTTTTTAAGTTAACTAGGTTTATTCCCCGTCGCGCGTTGCGGCGACGGGGATTACTGGAGTCACTCGTACTATATAAAATAGAAATGGCTAGTTGTGGTTCACACATTGCCACATAGTAACATTGTTTCGATGGGCATGAGGGCCATAATAGAAAAAATACGAAGATTTCTATCATCTCCTGACTATTCCTATTATCTAAAAGCATAAGGTGTCTTGACAAATTAAAAAGACATGAACAAAAGAAATTCGCAACTCAAACAAATCCAGGCTGACCTGATTTGCAGAAGCACTTGTTACGAAAAAAAAAACATCAATAAAAAAAGTGTAGGAACCGTTCATATAAAAATTAAACTCAAACAATTTTTATTAATATACTCAATACAAATGAACATAAATAAACGATTACCGGTCTCTTCTACAATTGTAAATTAACAGAAACAGATGAACAGAAATGCAAAAGCTGAGGATCGTGTTTAACACGGGACCCTTAAAACAAATTCCGAGCCTCCCAAGAGAACTCGTTTTGTTTCCCAGGGTACAACAGCCGAAGCAGTTTGTACTGCCGAGATTGATCTAGAGCCCGAACTTGTTTGTAGAAGAGAAACTAGAGAGATGGAAGATGATTAGAAGAACCTGTTTTGCTGCAGGTTTCGAGTTGTGTTGGTGTATCTTCCTTCTGAGGCACCCTCAGTATTTATAGTGGAATTCGAATCGTAACAGCCACCCAGCCATTAATCCGAAATCGTAACCGCTCATTTAATTCATCATTAACAGTCGTCGGTTTCGGTCAACTTGTAACGGAAACTGTTACGAGTCACAGTTCTGACCACGCACCAAGGTCAGTCGCACCTGACTAAACCCTCGAACCAACCTTCAAAAATACTAAGGCGGCTTTCAAGCGGCTCGCGGCGAAGCGAGTGTGTGAAGTGCGCCATCAAAGCGCCACATTGCGCCCACATGCCCACGCCGCCCGCGCGAGTGCGAGTTAAGGGTGCTTCGCACCATTTGCGAATCCACTTAGTGTGAAACCTTAGGAAACAATATAGAAAATAGGTTATAGAATATAAACCATTTTATATTCTTTCTTTCCTCTAATGTGGGACAACTTCCCATACTATTAATTCTTAATGTCATTAAACACATTAATTTTCATTCAACACATTAATTTATTGACTAAATATTAATAACCATATTAATATTATCAATAAATTTCCAACAAGAAGTTGGCAAGTGAAACAAACACAACACGATCCTTTTTGTAGAAAAAAATAACCTTTTTGGTTATGAGCTTCTAAGTAAGATCGATGATTATTCGGCCTCCAAGTCAAGTAAAGTAAAGGGAGTTGTTGTGCATCTTTCTGCTCCCAAGGTTTTAACATCTTCAAATACATACCACTCGATTGCTGTAACCTGCTATAAAAAGAACTTCGTATTACTGAAACTAAATGAAGAAATTTCACCTATTCATCTAAACAACTTAGGGGGTGTTTGATTTCGACTGACCCGGCTGACCGAGTCAGCCGGTCAGCCGGTCAGCCTGTTTGATGTGCTTAAAACCCGAGCTGACCGGGTCAAAATATCTGACCCGGACCTGAAATTTCAAGATGCTGACCCACCCAACACCCCTGCACTCGAGCTGACCGGCTTCTCCTCCACCCCTGCACTCGAGGTTACGGCCGGTGATTTTGGCGGCGGTGACAGTGAGAGGGCGGCAGTGGAGGTGGGTTGGTGGGAGGGGTTTGGTGGTGGTGGTGGTGGAGTGGTGGTTTTGAGGTGGTGATTGGCGAAGTCCGGTGAACGATTTGAGGGTGGTGATTGGCGAAGGAGTTGGTGGAGGACGGCGGTGATGCAGACGGAGACGAGGTGATGAACCAGAGCTCCATTGGTGGTGGTGATGATGAAGATGATGATAGCGGTGAGTGTTGTGGGAGATATTACTGTATCGGTTTGGTTCTAGTCAGATACTGAATCAAAAAATCAAGTTTCAGTCAGATGCAGACTCAGTTAGAACTTCTAATTGGGTCAGCTTCTGACTCAGTCAGATATTACTGAGTCAGTGTAATCAAACAGCCCCTTAGTCTTTTAGGTGAACATCGTAAAAAAGACAATAAACAACAACAATAGAAGTAGTAATGAGATTGAGGAAATTTCAACTTTAAACTGTTATAAAAAGGTAATGTTATCAAATATGATTTATCTTTAAAAATCGACTATTATTATTCACTTCTAAAATGTATAAAGTAACTAAGAGCAAGAAGATGCGACGTCCATGTTATGGTTTTAGTCTAATTTGTTAAAAGCTTTAACGTTTGCTAAAGCAGTCCAAGTTAAATAGGCAGAAAAATGAAGGCATGTAGCCTGTTAATTGAATCTTAACCAAACCATTCTATACACTTAAAAAAGATCAGTTTAATAACAGAAGCTTTCAGTTATGGGCTTAAATCAAAGCAAACCATGCACTCTATCAAGAAAACATATTTATGCAGTAATTAATTATAATTCAACATTAGTGTGATTGTAGATAAATCAAGATCAAAACAATAACATAACTGCATCCTGCTTTATTGTCATCATAGTCAAGGAAATAGCTTTAAGCAGATAAAACAGAGTTAACATTAATCGTTGTAATTAAGTCATTAACAAACAACATATTAAAGGACGTTAACCTGTTAGGATTAGCAAAATCCACCACCAAACTAATCTTTATCTTTATATTATAATAAAAGAGTAACTAAGAGGGACACGTGGCAACACTACATTCCTTCTCACCAAACTTTTACCGCTTCTCTCTCCTACTTAATAGTTACTATAATTACTAATAATATTATTTTATTTTTTTATATACTAAAAATACTTTTTAATAAATTAAGAAAGGAATCTTTTAGTTAATGTTATTTATAAAAAAATAAATTTATATAAAATAAGAAATTTTTTTAAAGCATCAAACTTTTTTAAAATTCAAAATATTCTAAAAATTGGTGATAATTGAGAGTTATAATAATAAATTTTTTAAAATATTTTGTTTTGAAACAAAATATTTAGATTTTTAATAAAAAAAGTTTAAAAAGTTGATATCATTATTTTATTACTTATAATTATTACTCATATATAATTTCAACTATATATTATCTTAAAATATTGTTTTATAATTAATAGAAAAATTTATTCTATTTAATATTTTATACATTCAACCCGTGTAATACACGGGTTACTAAAACTAGTAATGGTATATATGCAATTCCTTTGCTATTCGAAGCCTTGGTTACCAAAATCAAACGGCCAAACACACGAACAGAACCAATTTATAGCAAAAAAATTCGTAGATTCCAACCTCGGAGTTGAACTTTGATGAACCCTTTGCATGTAGTCGAGGGGTTCGATTTTGTAAGGCTATGGGTTGATTAGGGCTTCGACTATGCTTTCGTCATTGCCTGACCATGGTCTGATTAAGGTTGGTCTCTCACTGATAGAAGTCGATGGTGGTAAGCAATGGTGATGGTGGAAAAAGGTTTCGCAAGCTTCTAAGGTCATCTATCGGAAACCACCACTGATGAAATCGATTCTGCTAGATCATGGCCTGATTAGGGCTTCGATTGGTGCATCTTTCGTCGCAGACCATGGTCTGATTAGAGTTGATCAATGCTGATAAGTGATGGTGATGGTGGAAGTGGTGCTGCCGACGATGACGATGAAAACTCTATGAGGCGGTGGTCGCCGGCTTCCCCTCCATAACTCTTTCTCTTCACCGCACTCTCTTCTCTCTCTCAACTTGTCTCTGTTTCTGAATATACACACACAAAGGATGGTTTGCTTTTATGTTCTAAAACGACTTGTACTCATGCTCAAGTTATTTGTAAAAACTGTTCATCAACTTGTCTTTTTAATAGATAGGTAAATTACATAATTATCCTTTATAAATATAAAATTGCATAATGTGTTACTACGCTTCAATAAATACACTTGAAAATAACTTTATTTTGACACTTGTTATTTTCTTAAGCTATATTTTTGGCACTTGTCAATTTTCCAAACATCGTCACTTCAGTTTTCATCCAAAAGAATATTATAGTAATCTAAACACTGAAAGTAATTTATTTCTCTTAATAAAGATCAATTTTAATAATTGATTCATTTATCTCTCTCATCTAGATTTTTTAAAATCAAGCTATGTTTTTAAAAATAAATTTTATTAAGTAAATTAAAAATCACATCTTTTTATTAAAATAGAAATAATTAAAAAAACAAGATTTTTATATAATATAAAATTTTCTAAAACACTAAAATTTTTTAAAATAAAATATTTTAAATCGGTCCTTTTTTGAAAGATTATAAAAAATATGAAATTTTCTAAAAGCAGTTTTATAAAAACAACTAGAATAATTAGAAATTTGAGTTTTTAATAAACAAGATTTTTATAAACAATAAATTTTGTATAAAAAATCTTAAAACGAATATTTAAAAATGAAACTATTTAGATAACAGAGTTAAAAAATAGTATAATTGTTATATTTCTTGAACTAATATGTATATATAATTTTAATCATATCTTATATTAAAATATCGTACCGTAACCCTTCGTGTTTATTACTAACTATAATTCGTTTAATAAATGGGTTTCTACCCTATCTATTTATCTATATATCTGTCTATCTATAAAAAATAAAATATAAAATAAGACTTGACACAATTGTAAGTTTTATCATACTAACTTTCTCATTTCTCTTAATAATTAATAATAATATTGAATACAAATAATATTACTCATACTATTTTTAAATTAAAATTTATATAATTTAATAAATTAAAACCTGTTTTTTATTAAAAACACACTTTTTAAAAACAAAAGTTTTATAAAATAATACAAAATACAACAAGACTTTTTCTAAATAAATTCATTTTTCTTAAAACAAAATATTTAAAACCCATATTTTTTTATAAAATAAAAGTTTAAGAAAAATATATTATCGTTTATTTACTTAAAGTAGCTATTCATGTGCGATTATAATCATATTTTATTTTCAAACATAGTTTTATAATTCATAAATTTTTATTACTAATTATTTAATATTTTATTTATTCAACTCGTGTAATACACGGGGTACTAAGAACCTAGTTTATATATATACAAGTCATAGAGTAATAACCAAACAAAGAGATAGAAGTCTTGTGTTTACATTAACTAGTTTTTTCTTCCCGTCGCGTTGCGACGGAACTGTCACGATATCAAATATCAATGATAGTCATTCGGTCATTCCAACGTAGACCCTAACACATCAAAAAACTTAATTACAAACACATGTCACAATAATGCCTATACTCTTAAAAAAAAACCCCCAAAACAATAGAAAAACCAAAACAAAAAAACACAAAAATGTGGGTTGGGCATAACCTGAAGTCGAGACGTCGATAGCGACACGGGCCTTAGTATCAATACACAAATAAAAAAACACTTCGCAACAGCCTTCGCTATGCTATAAAACCGTAAAGTGTACCCTGTCATAAAATTGAACGTCACTCGGTCGTAAAACCCGAAGCGGTTGTAAAACCCGAAGCGGTCGTAAAACCTGAAAGTGTACTCCGTCATTAAAACTGTTCTCCATCGTAAAATCGACTATCACTCTGCTGTAAAACCCGTAAAACGTACTCTGTTGTAAAAGTGTGCGTCGAATAACCGATTGTCACTCCACCGTGAAAACCCGAAAGCGCACTCCGTTGTAAAAGTGAGCGTTGAAAAACTCGAATACAAACGCAGATACAATGAACAAATAAAAAAACACTTCGCAACAGCCTTCGCTATGCCATAAAACCGTAAAGTGTACCCTGTCGTAAAATTGAACGTCACTCGGTCGTAAAACCCGAAGCGGTCGTAAAACCCGAAGCGGTCGTAAAACCTGAAAGTGTACTCCGTCATTAAAACCGTTCTCCATCGTAAAATCGACTATCACTCTGCTGTAAAACCCGTAAAACGTACTCCGTTGTAAAAGTGTGCGTCGAATAACCGATTGTCACTCCACCGTGAATACCCGAAAGCGTACTCCGTTGTAAAAGTGAGCGTTGAAAAACTCGAATACAAACGCAGATACAATGATGAAATTCAAAAAATAATAAAAACAAAAGTTAAAAGAAACTTTTCTAACCAAAATAAAATTAATTAAAGTTTTTGTGGTTAATATAAAGATAAACTTGTGGTCAAAATCAAAAAATCAAACTTTCCTATTCATGACATTGCTTTTTTTTAGCGTTGAAAAACTCGAATACAAACGCAGATACAATGATTAAATTCAAAAAACAATAAAAACAAAAGTTAAAAGAAACTTTTCTAACCAAAATAAAATTAATTAAATTTTTTATGGTTAATATAAAGATGAACTTGTGGCCAAAATCAAAAAAGCAAACTTTCCTATTCATGACATTGTTTTTTTCATAAATAGGTAATAAAAACAAATAACATCAAATCTCACTGTTTTTGTGTTGTTTGATATACATATAAGATTTGAAGCTATGGTTGTCAATTTACAACAATTGCTTTTTAGTTTTGATTCTTTAAGATTATAATGATTACATTTTGATAAATAGATGAAGAGTTGTTGTGACAAAATTGATGTGTTAGGGGGTGTTTGTTTTTTTTTTAAAAACTATTCCCCGCCTCTTTATTTACGCGCACGCAGATGCGGGAAGACGTTTTGAGATGGCAGACTGTTTGATTTCTGCAAGACTTTTCATTAAAAAAGGTCCTCTTAGAGGTCTGCATGAGGTATACATGAACCATTGAATTCACAGGTCTTCTAACTCTTTCTCATTCTACCCTCAAAACACATGACCCTTTCCTCATTCCCCCTAGCACCAAACTTCACCGAGTACTTCTCGGCCACCGCAGCCACCACCGGCCACCGCGGGCCTCCAGCCATCGCTGCTGCCCTCCAGCACCCTACCCTCCCATCGCCGCCCCCTCCACCCATCGCCGCCCCCCTCTAGCACGCGACCCTTCCTGGCCGCCGCCCTACAACCCCGTCGCCGCTGTCAGTGCACCATTGTCGCCTTCACTGTTTCCGCCCTCTCACCTCCGTCTCTTAACCTATTATATGTACGTCTTCTTGTTAATTTTATGTACATCTTGCTTTATGGTTTGTGATTTGTGATTTATGGTTGTATGATTTGTGATTTAAGCTTTAGGTTTTGTTTGATTACAAAATATTTTAGTAGTGTGCAAATGTTAAAAAAACAAACAGTCTTTTTCTTGTAAACTGCAGACGTTTGGTCCACCTCTTCTTCTGCAGATGTCTGCAGATGTGGTGCGCAGACTGCAGGCAGTTTGCTGCAGAAAAAACAAACAGCACCTTAGTGTACATGTAAAAAAGTCTTTACTTTTCTAAAATTTCTTTTTTATGATTTTAATTACTGAAATCACCAACAAGCATTATTAGTTACAACACATGTTTTTTTTATCCAGCACTATTAAGTTTTAAGTTTATTTTTTTGAAAGGCAGTTATACGACTATGCTTTGAAATATAAATATTATTTTAATGGGCTCATCTGTTAATTTTTTAGTTGAGACCGCATACCCAACCCCTTAGGCTAAAACCCACAACTTTGAAAACCTCATAGCTCATCTCAAAGTATTGTTGCCCCGAGCAAAACTTGAATACATGACCTTCAATTTAAAAAATTATGGGCTACCATCAGCCCAGACGTCCTTATAGTACGCTTTTAAGTTAATTACATAATTATCCTTTATAAATATAAAATTACATAATGTGTTACTACGCTTCAATAAATACACTTAACATCAATTAGTAGAAAAGACAAAAAGCATATAAAATTTCCAAAATAAATTAATTTATGTCTAGTGTATTTATTAAAGTGTAAAGAAACATCATGTAATTTCATATTTTTATAAAAGACAATCTAGGGGTGTCATTGGGTGTTCCTCGAGTCATGTTCTCGGGCTTTTAGGCGTTGAAATCAACCCGGAAACCAAACTAGATAAGTAAAGTTTAATCGTTTTTAAGGTGTTTTCTGGTCAGGTTAATCGGTAATCGAATTTAGGCTAAACCAATAAGCTTTGAATTATTTGTGATCTTAATGTTGGTGTAAGCATTATGTATGCAATAAAAATGCAATAAAAATGCATATATGAGATTTAACATGTGTTATCAATATAAATTTTTTGTGTTTTCTTGATTCAAAACATTATGCATGTTTACATTCATTTTATTATGCATATCCAAATAGTTAAAGAAATTATATATTAATTATTCCCAAAATTCATAGCACACAATTAAACTATATCAGTGAAATATAAAATTTAGTAAGCCATGATTTCCAAATCTTGCATACAGTTGCAAAACACACACTAAATGTGCACATTCGTATATATAAATTCATCACAAAACACACACACACAACTATCATATATCTTTTTAATTTAATAAAAGATTAACTAAGGGGGACGCGTGACAACACTATATTTTTTTATCAAAATTTTCTCGTTTCTATCTCTTATTAAATAATTACATTTATTACTAATAATGTTATTTATTTTCTTTTAGATTACAAATAGTTTTTTTTAATAGCAAATATATGACCCTACTTTGAAGAATATGTGTTATCTTAATCGTGCCCATCTATTCATTTCCCAGTCGAGACCGCACCTCCAACCCTATCAGGAGGAAAATCATTGTTGAAAAAACCCACTGTCTCAACCCTGAACATTTTGTTTAAATTGACACTTGAACCCATCACTTTCCAATATTTACATGTAATGGGCACCTCGCCTTAACCAGTTGGGCTAAGGATCATTGGTATTACAAATAGTTATTTAATAAATTGAGAAAGAGATCTATTTATTAATGTTACTTTTAAATAAATAAATTTTTATGAAATAAGTAAAACATCAAACTTTTTTGTAAATGCGAAATATTTTCAAATTGGTATTTTTAAAAAGCTTATTTTTTTATATAAAAATAAAAAAGAAGTTATAATAAGGAAACTTTAAAAAATAACATTGTAATAAAATAATTTATTTTGAAATAAAATGTTTGTTTTAAAAAAACAAAAAAAGTTCAAAAATAAAAGTTTAAAAAGTTGATATCATTGTTTTATTACATATAATTTTTACTTATACATAAGTTCAATCATATATTATTTTATAATATCATTTTATAATTACTAAATTTCAAGCCATGTAATCATAACCAGCTCTGAGGAGGGTCAAAGTGAACATCCGTCTAAGGCCCACTTGCCAGGGGGGTACAAATTAAAAAAAAAAACTTCTATGTTATATATGTTTTTTCTTAAAAAAGTAACTATAAGTTATAGCTTAATTAAAAACTAATCTAATTATGTTTAAAAAAACATATATTTTTAGGCTCATTTTATTAACCCAATTATTTTATTAGATGCCCATTAAAAAACATAATACCCAAATCTCATGGGTCATGATCTATAGTTATTTGTTATTTTGTTTAATTCTCCTCATACGATGAATTAACTCAATTGAGCTGCTCACCTAAAAAAATAGAAATCGAGGCATTTATAAGTGGGACAGCAGAAGGTTGCGACGTGCAAAGCAAGAGGGCATTTATGCAACTGCTAACTTTGTTAGTTGTTTGTGGAATTATGGCTTCACAAGTTATCAGTTAGCTATTACGGTATGTTATTGTAGTACTATAATTTTGCTATGTTTATTGGTAAAATGTTTGGTTTCGTTTAAATAAACTAGTTTATATAATTTAATTCGTTAGGGTACCCAGGGGCCTTTTTTTCGGCTCGTCTAGGGTACTAAAATCCTCAAGACCGGCCCTACGTGTCATACACGGGTTACTAAAACTAGTAATTATAATATATGAATTAAGATTGTGGTTTCTAACCTTGTCGAATTATAGTATGGACGAAGATGACAAATCCTTCTTTTTATTAATCGAATACTTAATAGTCATTGGACCAAGTAGTCAAGATCAACCAACTTAGAAGATATTGGAATTATTTAAATACAAAGAGTCAGGTTATTCGGATTGACCAGATTCTCATAAACGCAACCCAAATAACGAACCATTAATAAAAATCAGGTTCGGTTTAATGTAACAATCGAGTTGGATTGTTTGGGTTAGTCCTTAATCGGTTCCAAGTTGGTTTTGTTCGGGTTAAATGTTGGTTCAGGTAAAAAACACATCCTTATAGGACAATATGTCACTCCCGCTGATAACAAACCCCTCCTTTGAGTCTTTGACCACCATTTCGATCACGATGACAAAGCCTTCTCTCTTTCTCCGAGGTTGAAACACCTTTTTGTGTCTATAATGTCTTCAATGTCATTGTCTTTTTTGATTATGTGGTGATTTTCGGTATAAAGAAAAGACTTAGAAATTAGGAAAATAGGGTCAACATTGTTTTTTCGTTCCTAGGACTACAAACTCTAGCCTTAATTTCTTCATCTTTCATTCAAAAGCCTAACAAAGAATATGAAGAAACTATGGCAATGAGATGGGAAGGATATTTCGGTACAGGATATGAAAAGAGGAAAAATATTTGGTTGAGAAAATGTAAATTGTAGTTAGAGTTTCAGTAAAACTAGATTTTCACCCGTCACGCGTTACGGCGACATCATACAATGCGTGATAGAGTATAGATTACAATCGACCCGACTCGTTCTGAACGAAATTTATGTCAGAATGTATTATATTTGACCTGACTCTTTTACAAACAAAATTTATGTTGAAATGTAGATCAACCCAAAACATACATGAAAAAAGCACATGCAACAGCGACGTATGCAACATGATAAAGTATATATTACAATCACACCCGACTCATTTTTTAACTAAATTTATGTCAAAACGTATTTATACCGACGAGTAAAACGTATTATATTTGACCCAACTCGTTTCTAAACTAAATTTACGTCAAAACGTATATACCGTCGAATGAAACGTATTATATTTTACTCGGCGCGTAAATTTACATCAAGACATCTTATACCGTCAAATGAACGTATTATAATTGAATTGACCCGTTGTCCCATACAATAAACAAATTTCTCCAACCAAAACAAATATCGTAAAAGATTAATTAAAAAAAACTGTTTATTTAGTTTCTATATAAAATAGTAATTTTAAAGACTAAGTGGCCAATATTGAAGAAACCATAAAGTAGGGCTAAAAACAGAAGTATTAAAAAGTATTGTGGCCAAATTTAAAAAGACCATACTCTTCTATTCATTCATTTGGTTTATTAATATTATGTAATGGGTGAAAATAAGTTTTTCACTAACTGTGAAAAATAACTTTTACAAAATTTGGACAAAAATAAATATATTTAACTGCGATTAATATCTTATTTCTTTATTAGTTTGTATTTTACTATGTAAGAGCTTTGTAACGAATCAAGTCTAAGTTACCGCCAAAGTGTTAGTTTCTGCGAAGGTACGATTACCATCTAGGTTCCGTTTCTACCGTTGTATAGTTACTACCTAGGTTCAGTTTCTATCGAGGTACAGTTATTACCGAAGTTCAAGGCTGTACAACAACGTACTTCTATCTTAAGTTTACAACAGTTTCATTCTAACTTGGTTTTTTCAAGAACAATTCATCTGTTAAACTAGGTTTTAAGACAAGTCAAAAGATGTTTTAAAGACGTTAAACACATGCTAATTTTGATTTATTTACTTTGAATGTATTGGGTTCTTGATTTTGAGTATGAAAGCAAGGCTTAGTGCCTTGGGTGAGAGACATAAATACACTTGCGATTCAACAATACACAATAATTTCTAGCAATTCTTTGATCTTCCTTCAATTCTTCATCTCCAAATTATAGTTTCAGATGCTTGTGTCTTTCCCGAGGAGCAGACGTTGTTTTGACTTTTATACCCTCTGAAGCAAACGAGTTATTTTGAGAACTTGAAATTTGTCTTTGTTAAAACTGTCACACCGTAAAGCCAATGCTTGAATAAAATTTATTCTTTATTTCACACTCTATATAGATACTTGAGTGGCTTTTATAACTAATAAAGTATGAACGACTTGACGAATGATATTAAAATTTGTAATTATTTCATAAATATTTTATATTTATCTATATAATTTAGTTTACTTAAATCAATCTACACTCACAATTTTAACTAAATCAGGTTTCTTATATTTTAATTTACTAAGATACATTATCCAAGTCCATATCAAGCCTTTAATTATATATCAAATTTGGTTTCTGGAAGAATCAAAGTTAAGTATCTATCGGCATCTCTAATAAAGTATGATATTAGTTTAGGTCAACTATATTTGTTTATACTATACGGCTTTGATTATACGTACCCACCAAGTATTATATAAGTTATATTATGAAAAAACAACAAAAATAATTAATTACTTCAACATTATCTTTCGACTTGCATGTTTAGGGATAAACGATATGTGACGTATGTCACAACCACATCATAGATGTAACCTTTTCTCTTAACTATAAATAATTCACTTATTTGACACATCTTATCTATAGGTCAATATAAATAACTTAATTAATTTGATTATAATTGAATAAAGTGATGTAATTGTTCTGATAAAAAAATACATTACGTAACCAATAGTTGTCTAATTTATATGTCTAGTTTTCCATTTGCATTGGAAATCTAGTTTGCATTTTTATTCTATTTTTTTATAGTTAAATGTTATCTGCTTATTGTACATCATCTAATTTACATCACAACTTACATCAATTATGCATAGATAGAAAGGACGCTCAATCTAAAAGGATGCTTCACCGTTATAACTTCAAATAGCTTTCCATTGGACCAACCACCACCTAGCATGCAACTTTAGTGACTATGATTATATATATAGTTTGCTTTCGCTGCACCATAAAGCGTCTTAAGCAGATTTTGTGACCTAAAGTTTTAGAAACGCTTAAATTCAAAAACACTTATTAAAGTTTATTACTCTTTCAAACAAGAAACTATAACACCTGTATTTGAATTACTAGCTAGTATTTATAATAAAAAAAAATTATCAGAGATTACAAAAGGAAAACTAGGATCTTAAAACCTTTTATTTTCGTTTATTTTGATTTCCACAGTATTTACAATATTTTATACGTCAATATGTTTGATCCACATCACCCAAGACTTGATCCGGCCTTGATCTCCAACTTGGCATCACGTAAAAGTACATACATAACACGTATGAGCTTTCCAATATGAGCATACATTTATCCAATTATCATGTGACACCATTGTAACATGTCTTTTAAAATCACAAAACTCTCATGTGATTCGAAATTACAAACATCTCATGTGATTCTTTCAACATATTCCGTTTGAATCGAAAATCTTCCAAATGATCCTAAGTTGTAGCATACATTACCAATAATATAAAAGTTGATTTAATAACTCGAAATTTTTGAAAATTTAGTTTGAATAGCAAGACATGAAAATGAAATATTGTTGGTTTCTTTTTTCTCATCTTTCTCTAAAATATCAAAAAGATGCTTTGTCAAATGCGAAGTAATCTCACCAGAATATGCCCAACATCGTCAGCTACAAAAACGATAAAAAAAACCCCGTCCCCGCATGAATGCGAATGTACTAATAAAGTAGATGTTTGTACCCCTTTGTTATAGTTTTGAGCCACACTAATTTATGATAAGAAAAAAATAAATTAGATTTTAACAATTCAAATTATAACATATTAACCGGTAATAATTCATACTATAAATTTGACTTATAATAATCTTAACTTTTATTTTTGTTGTTAATAGTAATCCTAATTAACACCATAATCATTAATTGATTAACATTTTATTTTCACTCGATTTTTGCTCAACAAAATAAAGTAAAAATCAAGTGTAAATCAATGACCATTAACAACTAATTGCACTTAACACCCTTTCAACTAGAACATTGATAGAAATAGTCCTAGACTTTATTACTTTACTAACTGAGCACAAACTACCTAACACTCCACCTTTATGCAACGTTTAAAACATAACAAAAAAACAAGATTAAGAAACGCCTAGCAGCTTCAAATAGTTCTGAAACTTAGAACCACTTAATGCTTAAGTAAACATATTTGTAGCATTTTCAAGAGTATCCACGTATTCTACCTTGATTTGCTTTGAATTCACTATTTCTCTAATGAAATGCAACTTCACATTAATGTGCTTGCTGTGCACATGAAACATATGATTCTTAGACAACTATATTGCCCCTTGGTTGTCACACCAAACAACTATATCACCAATCTCAATACCAAGTTGAGAAACAAAAACTTTAAGCCACAAAGCCTCCTTCATTGTTTTCGTCAAAGCAACATACTCAGCTTTTGTGGATGATAAGGCTAACACACGTTGCAGTGAAGATTTCTAAGTAATCAGGCTTCCACAAACAATAAAACCATAAAAAGTAATCGATCTCCCCTTGTCTAAATCCTTTGCAAAGTTAGAATCAACAAAACCAGATATAACATTATATGAGCTTGACCACTTACCAAATAGCAACCCTATATTTCTTGTGCCATTTAGGTACCTTAGAATCTACTTGACTACTTCCCACTGCTTCTTTCCTAGATTACTCAAATACCTACTCACAAGACCCACACCATAGCTAGGATCTGGCGTAGTACAAACCATAAGATACATTAAACTTTTAATAACACTAGCATAAGGGATGTTTTGCATGAAATTCATATCATCATCAGTAATAGGACAATCATAACTTGACAACCTGAAATGTAGCAACTAGCCTGCTTTGATCCATATTGTAACTAGTCAACGCCTTAAGAATATAAGAAGATTGAGTAAGACTCAATAGTACAAACTTTATATCTCAAGAATTCTCCATTCATAATATTTTCTTTGCTTCACCTTAACTCCTTCATTTCACATTCTCTCATCAATATATCTTTAGTAGCTTGAATATCAGCCTTGATCTTACTAGCAACCAACATATTATCAACATACAACAATAGATACACATGGGCACCACTATCACACGTTTTATAATAGACAACTACCATAAGAACTTCTTTGAAAAAATTTAGAAATCATGTAGTCATCAAAACGCTTGTATCATTGCCTTGGTGACTGCTTAAGACCATACAATGACCTCTTAAGTTGATAGACTTTATTATCCTCTCTTTGAACCATTAAACCAACTGGCTGCTTCATATAGATGACCTCATCAAGATTACCATGAAGAAAAGTTGTCTTCACATCCAATTTTTCTAGTTCCAAGTCTTGCATAGCTGTTAGAGCTAACACAACTCTAATAGATGAGTGTTTCATCATAGGGAAAAAATTTTCTATTGTAGTTAGCACCTATCTTTTGAGTAAACCTCTTAGCAACTAACCTTGCTTTATACCTAGGGGTGTCAACACCCTTGATTCCTTTTTTCAACTTGTATAGCCATTCGCAACTTACCAACTTTTTTTATCCTTGGGAGGTTCTACAAGCACCCAGATTCCATTCTTTTGTAAAGAGTCCATTTCTTCATTAGTAGCTTTAATCCACTTATCGTTATCACCACAGTTAACATCCTCATGATAAGTAAGAGGTTCACAACACCTTCATTCTCTGCAACACTAAAAACATTCCTCATGATAAGTAAGAGGTTCACACCTTAATTCTCTGCAACACTAAAAACATAAGCAGATATGTCATCATTAGTCTTATACCTTGCAAGAGGAATGATCTGTCTCCTAGGCCTATCTCTACCTAGACTTTGAGAACTTGTTCCCACTCTAGAACTTGCATTTGGATGGCTACTAGGGTTGCACTCAGGATCACTTTAAGGTTCTGCTTACCCCTGCTCCACCTTAATTTCAATACCTTTACCTTTACTAGGAAAGTCAATAGATTTACTGTCTTATCCACTAACTAAATCTTTGTATATGACATCTTTTCTAAACACCATATCCCTTCTAACCAGCACCTTTGGACAACCTTCATCCATTATCCATAAGCCTGTAACCTTTTATACCTTCCAAATAGCCCAACATTACACACTTGATTGCCCTTAGCTCAAGTTTCCCTGTATTCACCTGAGAATAAGCTATCGAGCCAAAATCCTAAGCGTGTTGTAATCAGTAGCTACCCAAACCACATCCTCCGTTGGTATCTTCATATCTATTGCCGATGAAGGTGAAAGATTCACTAAATGAGATGCAGTTGATAGAGCTTCTGCCTAGAATTTCTTTGGCATTCAAACATCAAAAAACAGACATCTTAACTTATTAAGCAATGTTCAGTTCATTCTCTCAACCATTCCATGCTGTTGGGGGTACCCATAACTGTCAAATGCATGGAAATTCCATTTCCTTTGAATTATTGATTAAAATATTTATTGTAAAACTCTAAGCCATTATCAGTTTATAACTTCTTAACCTTCCTACCTGTCTGACTTTCAACCAGCACCTTCTCTTCCTTAAATCTCAGAAAAGTCTCATCTTTGTGCTTTAAAACAAACACCCACACCCCGCCTAGAATAATCATCAACTATGGATAAGAAATACCTTGCCTCACCTGAAGACATTGTTCTTGCAAGCCCCCATAAGTCTGTATTTTGCTCCTTTTTCTTGTTCCGGATGGTACAGTCATTGACCCTTTTAAGACTTTTGCTTTACATTATTAAGACTAACATGGTATTCATTGCTTTTGAATGTTCTCAATGATATTAGATTTCTTTAAGATTAGGTATATAGCTTACATCTCCAAATGTGATCTCTGTACCATTGTCCAGCTTGAACTCAATGGCTCTAATATCTTGAACTTCACATGGTCTGTCGTCACCTAGTTAAACCACACCATAAGTTAAATAAAACATGAAAGATGATTAAGCTAATTGAAATAATTTTTAAACTTGAGTTACTTAATTGGAATGCTTTTAAAACTTGGTTTTTATTTTATATAGTTGCCCAATTTATTTTTGGTAAAATGGCTTAATTAAAAAATGCATTTAAAATTTAAATTAGATGAAAACTACCAAATGACAGTTTTCAACCCCATTTCCTGAAATCGAATTGTTTTCATAATTTTTGGTCTCTCTTGAATTTCTTTTTCTAGTTCACAAAACACAAAAAAAAAAAAAAAAATCATACTTTAACATCTGAGTTGTATCCGATTGAGATATTAAAATGAACTATCAAATAATTTTGATCTGAAAGTGATCATACAAGTCTTAGATTATCTAGGATTTGATTTAAAAGTCTCTAATAATATTAGAATATTTTAACCATGTTTAAGCATATAATAGTCTTAAAGTTCATGAATATTTATTAACTAGTTTTATTATGTGCATTACATGTTGGGGTCGTGGATGTATATTTTAAAACATCTATATAATAGGAGTGTGAAAAAAAAGGTAAAACTAATTTAAAAACCTTAAAAAACCCCAAAGAAAAGTAAGAAAAAAAATCAAAATAAAAAACAAAATAACAAAAAGAGTTTAAAAAAAGTTTGATAAAAAAACTCCCTCCCCCCTCCCACCCCCAAAAAAAAATGAAACATGGGTAGATGGAGGAATGGTGAAAGTTTTTACCACTTGAGGCAAGTTGTCTGTCGCTGTTCATAAAAGTATGTAAAACTATGCATGCTTTTGTGTGACAAAAATCAACAAATGTTTTCGTTTTGTTATCAAAATTGATCTATTGTAGTATAAGGGCATACGGATGCTACTGACTTCTTGATTTCAGGTGTCGAAAATGCTTAGCAATTTGCTATTCAACTACTGATGTCCACACGGAAGAAGCATAATCCTGCTTTCTATTTTTTTAGCCAATCAAAACTAAGTGAAATGTTTCGAGGAAATTGTGAAACAATTCCCTCTTAAATGAGACAATGGATAACATGAGTTAAGTTGTGATGTGACGCTAACGTAACAAGTAAAGAAAGTAGGAAAATTTGGAAACATTCCCTCTTAAACGAGACAATGGATAACATGAATTAAGCGGTGATGTGACGCTAATATGACATGTAAATAAAGTAGGAAAAACTAATTCTTTTTAACAAACAAACTTATTTATACTTCAAATTGTAGTTATGATTTAATTAGATTATTATCTCTTGCGCTAATCATCTTTGGTTTCTATGAGTAATTTGTTTACTTTCAATATGATGCAATGATCCAGAGGAGGTACATAGAAGAGGTGCATCATTCAAAGGGGAGTTCTCCTTATTGTTTCCCACAAAAAAAGGAGGAGACAATCATAGGTAAGTATGTGTGTAGTATTAGCATGGTTTAAATAATATTTGCAAAACTCCCTATTTGGTTCAACACACTTTCCCCCTATGTGGAAGATCCGGGCTCGAATCTTGCAGACGAATTTTGATTTGTTGCAAGTGCGGGAGTTTTACTAGCTAGTCTTTATAGTAGAGCTTAGCGTGGGTGACTTTTCGCTAATGAATTTACCCGAGGCCGTGCTTGTAGTATTCGTTAGCCGTTTAAAAAATATATATTATCAAGCGGAGATTGTTAATGCATATCTATAGCCGTTAACGCATTTGGTTACAAAAGCCTACGATGGTTATTATTTTACATGCTCCAATGGATTATCTTGCGCATTGATTCTTCATACAAGCGTAATTACTTTGCAAACGCCTTCAAGAAGCTGAAATTACCATGTAGGGTTTTGCTCTCATCAAGTTGAAATCATTTTGGTTTGTTAAGTTGCACTATGCTATGAAATCATTGGAATACATGTGATCTGATCTCTGTATTCTGGTTAGAAAAATGTAGTTAATTGTATTATGAGTTTGTTGAAAATGTCTTGGATTCAATTCCAAGTAGCATGCCCTGCTTCTAACCCATTCTGCAATGAAACTAGTACATTTAGATCACATTCTTCCTTTTGTTTTCCACACATATTATGATTCTAGTAACATGTATATGAAGTGGAGCCATGGGAACTAATTTATATAATAGTTAATAACTGATATTTTAATGTGATTTGATTCATCTTCTTAAGACTGATGGAAGTGTTCCAATAGTAATATCAAGTTGTAATGTCTCAAGGTTGCTGCAGCTGAACACATATTTTGGGTAAATGGTTGTTTTGTTCATCTTTATTCTGTTTTTGTTATATTTACTGCTAAATTCGGGCGTGAGTGATTGATCTTTTAGTTCAATGAGGAAGCCCGTTCGTAAACAAGTACCAAACCATCATTCATCCTTGATAGGTGAGAATCATACACTAGTGGAATCACTGAATTCTGTATTCTATAATCTCTATGAATAAATGTCTTTTTCCATATTTCCATATGTGGTTAACGTATTATACTTGGCCATAATTTGTGAATCATTTTACAGTGATGCAATAATTTGTGAATCTAGTTACTATGAATAATCCCTATGAATAAATGTCTTGGTTAACGTATGTGGTTAATGTATTCTATAATCCCTATGAATCATTTGTGAATCTAGTTGCTGTTCTGGTTATCACTTTTACAACAACTAATTATTGTTAGGATTATTCTCGGATTATTATAGGGATAATTGCTTTTCTATTGTTAATCTTACAATACAGTGCTGCAATCCTCTTTAATTAAAAGTATACTTTATTTAATTTAAATTATGCCATATTTAAGCTACTGCCATGAGTTTTGAGTTGTTCTTAGTCTATTAGCAGTTTAGCAGTCAGGGGAAGCTAGACTGTTTCTAAGCTATTTTATTTCCAACTGCTGAGCAAGCATTTGAGGTTAAAAATCAGATGGGAGTGATGATCAGAGCATAATCTTTTTGTTAATAAGTACATTGAATTAGATGAGTAGCAGTTGTATGATCAAACTACTATAGTTTCCTTCATTTTCTGTTTGGTGCTTACAGGACACACTAAAAATGCAGAATCTGCTCTTGCAATGTGCCCAACTGACCCATATCATCTTATGTACTTTTGGCACAATATCTATCTGTATGTTGATGAAGTACACAGGAATTCTGTAGCGTTGGAGATTATTCTTGCCTGATACGGTTGGACGCAAGAGTTGGAATGAACCCAATTACAAAGGTTTGTAACCTGCATCTATTTTCATTTTATAGTCCGTATCTATGAATGAAACTCTTATGAATTGTAATGGGTTTTTAATATTCTGTATCTTTTTATTGTGAATTATTTTGTCTTTGTTTCTATAATTTAAGTTGAAAAAGCACATAATCCTGATGTTCCTTGTGTTGATTGGAAACTCCATGATGAAAACTACATTCTAACCCTGTTTCTCTCTTTGTTGTAGAATTGTTCAACTTTGGAAAATAGTTGCCCAAAAAGAGTTCACTCTCTTTTTTTCTCTAAGCGTTCACTTTCTTTTCTTTTTTTTTCCCTTTAAAATATCAGTGGTAAATCAGACATGCTATTATTTAATTACTCTAGGTTTTTAAAGATTTTATAAGTAGTGAATTTATTTAATTTGTAAAATGGATTCTTTTTTTGAGAATTAGGGAGTATGAATAAAATGTGAAAAGGATTTACTAAATTTGCTTGTTTTTTACTACTTAACACCATTTTTCACTAATATAAATCATTTTATAATCATTCATTCATTTTTCTTAAATACCATTTCAAACACAATATGTTAAAGTTCAATCACTTCAAATTGAACTAACATCCTTTGATGTTCACTTCAAGTTATTTGCATCATTTAAAGTTTAAAGACATAATTATTTAACACACCTATTGAGACTCAACATATCATGATTATTTCATCCATTGGGATTCAGCGATCCCGTTGTTTAACTCTAACACCCTTTAAATTTCACAGACTTCAACTGCAAACCATGATTGTTACTATAAGAATTTCTAAAAATAAACACTCATAAAAGCAAAGCAATATCTGTTTAATATATGAATTCATGTGTAACTATTCTACTAGTACATGAGAACACTTACCTTATTTCCTTGAAGAGCCTTTTTGTTTTTCACCCTTCACACTTGATTTTCTATCATCAACAAACCTAATTTGTTCAAAATCATTGAAATGCTTGTTTATCCAACAATTATGTGGGTTAAGGATCTTGAGAACATCTCATAACTTGACCCATACAAATGCATAATTAATTGGTCATTTGCATGTACATAACATCATCTAAATTCAATATCTTCATCCAACCAAATTAACCCAATTAGGTTCATCCTTCCAAATCATGACAACATCTTTGTTCCACGTCATAAAATTTGTTTTACAATTTCTCATTGTTTTTCTTTTAAAACATCATTATTGCAATCAAATCCCCCTACCTAATCACTAACCAATTTGAGTGAAATCTCAATTTGAGATTTATGAACCCTATTTACATATTTCTCAATTAACGAGCTAAACTTTGACTTTAACCAAACGCTAAATGATAAAATTACCCTATATGTGAATAAATGAAGCTGATGAATAGTATTTTTATGATTTTTATGCACAGGGTAAAAGTATGCATTGCATGATTTGTTTTCCCCTTTTAAAGGGGTTTTTTTCACTGCTTTCTTCATTTGTTTTGGGGGTTTCATTCTATTGAGAGATTGTGTGTGAGGGACCTGCCGGCTGGTGGAGGTTTCCAGTCAACCACCTGCTCTGGCTGAACCTTCGCCCCTTGGTTCTCACCGCCATCCCCGGCTACATATTTGCCCCTTGGTTCGTATCGCGTACAGGTCCCTTATGCATGTTGTCTTTTTAGAGAGAGAGAGTTGGTCATCTTTGGGGTTTAGGCCGTGGTGCACAAGTCGTCATGGGTGGTGTTGCCGTCGCCGTCATGTGTTACCACTTGTGCATGGCTCCTCCCTTTATTCTTGGATTTTCTGCAGATGGTGGTGGTCGTGGTGATGGGAGGCGGTGACGGTGGCATTTCGACTTTCCTTGCCGTTTGACGTGATGGCAAACACTTTTTTGTTCTCGACGTGGATATGTGGCCACGGTGGTGTGTTAGGTTTTCCTCGCCACCCGACCATCTAAGAAGGTCCCGATAGACGCCGCCGGTGGTCTGTGTGTGCCGCCTTAGGTGGCGCCTATGTCGCAATGAACACCAATGGTCACCCAACGATTCCTTTCACTGCCACCACTTACCTCCGTCTTGAGAACCACCGCTGGTGACCTCTACATGCCATCCGTGTCAGCTGTCGTTTAATGGTTTTGGGTTGCTCGATGATGATGTGCAGGCCACATCTAAGAGCCATTTTAGTCCTAGATTTGGTGTTGATGGCGATTTTCTTTGTGAAATAACATCACTTAGAAAGTTTGTTTTGGGTTTTCTGTTTCTGTGGTTGCTCTTGCCCCAATGATGTTCAATGTTTGCATTCCAAGCAATCATCTGGTGTTCAAGGTCATAAGCCCTAAATTTTTTGAAATGGAGATGTGTTTTGCCTATACTTTTACTCGATGATGATAAGCAGGGCGCATCTGAGAGTTGTTTTGGTACTTCTGGATTGTTGTTGGGTTTGCATATGCATGGTATATTTTGTCAATGATGTTGAACGTACGTTCGTTTGAGACAGTTCATTTTTATCGATTTGTGGCTGTGATGACACACCAAAAATGGTGTCGATCGCCGTTGCCTGGTGGTCGTTTCGTCCAACAGTCGTAACCGACAATCGGTTCTGATCTACACACTATTCTGCTATGTTTATTCGAGACTCAATTTTAAGATGTGCAACGCGCGTCAGGGAATCAACTCTAGTTCTCAATTTAAGGATGCGCAACGCGTGTTGGGGAAGTTTTCACCCGAACAGCCAAAAGCAAATCCGTGATCTTCTCGTAGTCAAAGCAGATAATATTGGTGGTATGAAGGGCCGGATGTTACAACCGGAGTTTGGCCGGACAACAGGAAAAGGCGACAGGAGGGGGTTGGGGGTAATTTGGGTTATTAAAACAATCGTAAAAATTTGTCCCTAAAGTTATTAAGAGTTATTATTTCATGTAAGAAACTTTTAAATTAAGTTTCAAAAATTGTAAATTAAACCTTGGACTTTATAAAACCCAAGTTTTATAATTAAACAAATTATTTAATTTAATAAGCTCTATAAGTTAATATACCTTATAAATATTTGGGATTTAATTATTTTAATATAATAATCAAAATGTCATAAATTGACATTAATATCTTATAAATTTATAAGGTTTATTTTTTTTATAAATTATAAAATTATTGTAAATTAAATAAATGTCATATTTATTGCGCTTGAAACATCAAAATGAATAAAGTAGTTTAGATAATGAGTTTGATTTTATAATTAACTTAACGGGTTCGATTTTAAATATGGGAAAATGTTACACGATCAGCGCTGCAAGGGGAGGATCCGACAACCTCCTTAATAACGAGGCAGCCCTAGAACAGAACCACCAACGTCACCGGAGACCGCCAAAGGTGATGGATTCGATCATCAGCATGCAATCAGATACCGCCTCACCTCTTTGTAGCGGCGGCGTCAATCGGCCTACCAAACACCACCATCGCCACCCACCGCCATTGCCGGCTATATTTCGGTAGAGAGAAATGAAATCAAGATAGTAAGATGATATAAAAGCAAACAGCGCAGAACCCGAAGCATATTGAAATACCAAAAACACCCTCGGTCACTATTCATTCAATTGTATTTTAAACATGCAGGAGAATTGTAATGGTAGACTCATTTATGTTCTTTTTCATAGTTTCTTGACATTGTATAATAATGTGTGGCTCATAAAAGCGTAGTATGTATGGTCCCTTCTTGTATGTGGTGAGGGTAACCTAAGATTTGCATATCATGAAATGGGCCATTTTAATTGATTTTGTCTTGTAAAGTGTCTTGAGAATCATTGTCGTAAATAATAAATTAAGCTTTTTATTTATATATTAGGAGAAAAATAAGACTAATATAGTGTAACTTATTAAAATAGAAGTAAATTATATACAGAAGATTTTTTAATAAACAAAACAGATATGTATTCAAAGCTTTAAATTGAAACTGTTTAATAGGAGCGAATTGGATTTAATTTTTTTTAACTATATTCTTATTACTACGTTACTTTAAACTAATTTACATTATGTTTGAGATTTATATTTAATTTTCAACACGTTTAAGTTGTATTAAATTTTAATTGTTAGGTCATGTGTTCCATCACTACGAGTGATGGGAATAAGTGCAGCATAGGCGGATCATAGGCATCAAACACCAAACTTTGAGGCTTGAGTTATGGCGTGGGACACCTTCTTGAGGCTGCTCACAAGCACAGGGCAAGAGAATGATTTTTATAATATTTTCATCTACCAACCAAAATACTAGATATTTTTAACGAGTGTGAGTGTGAACGCACTAATTACTTAGGTGATTTTTACGGAATAACTATTTTTGTTCACAACTTTGTTTTCTTGAACGACCAATATTTGAAAAAACTAACTACACGCTAGTAACATACAATGAAAAACATAGACAAGAATTACAACAAGAAATTACACCAAAAATTCCACTCCAAATTATCTTTTTTTCCCTCTATTTTGAATTTAATTTATTTTAGATATTTACTTCTTATTCCTATATTCTAAAAGCAAACACTTAAAAGTAGTTGACTCTCACATGTGCAATCAAAATTATATGTGCGACTCTCTTATATCGAAATCATTAAAGATTGTTGACCTCCATATCAAAAGTAAACGATTTGCTAGAAAAGCAGAAAATCGATCATGAAAATTGTGCATGATTTGATTTTACTAGTTTAAAATATAAAATATCAATAGAATTAATAGTTTAGATCTCACATGTATATAATAAAACATACATGCTGAATCAATAAAAGCGTATCTGATCCATCAAATCTACATTTTAGTACCTTTGCATCATTTAATAATGTAATTATTGATAAAACTTAAAAGGCAAATACTCAATTGATTAGTAATTATAAATTACTTTTTATGTTTTTCTTCTAACGTTTAATTATATCACTAATGGGTCACTTGCTCATTCGATCATCTCTGTTAATTAACTACAAAACATGAGAGTTAAGACCACCCTCAGGGAAAAAACTCATATTAGATGAGAACACTCCTAACCCACCTAAAACTCTTTTTTTTATTTTTTAACAGATGAGACTTGAAAACAAAATATTCACTATTTTTATGTATTACTGTCTAGTTGTTGGGATGTCATTTTGTCTAGTTCTTTGATTTTTTGGTTTCTTGAAACATGTTTACGGAAAATCTTTTACCAAAAAATGAAATACACTTTTTGATACGTTGTTCTAATTATTACAAATAAAAACTTCATTCCAATAATCACAGACTTAATATGTAGGTACCCCCAAACAAATTTACAATTCATCAGAACATAAAAATTACCTAAAACTACTAAGTTAAAATTATAGCTACTGTCTCACTCATATACTTTCTTCCTCAAGCAAATAACACATGTTTCATCTCTCTAATTCACACATCTAGGTTGTCCCAATGTAGGCAAGATCTCCTCAAAAATATTTGCTTTTTAATTTGCTAATCAACCCATTAATATGATAATAAGATCACTAAACTTAGTTAACCATTTTTTTTTATATAGTGTTGTTTCTCTATATAACTAGACTTATACATTTGATAAATCTCTCCCCCCACTAAAAACATAATCTCTCTCTTATAAAAAGACACGTTCAATACATGAGAGGTATATTTAACCACACCTTCGTATTACATGTATGTAAAGGACAATGGGCCCCACACTACTAGTAGATCAGTGAATCTGATGGTTATAAACATCTCAGATTGTCTCCATTATTATGCCAAAACAAAACAAAAATCAGACCTTTCATCCATCCTATTGGTCATCAACATCTGAGGCTGATTTCATGCTGCAACATTGTACCAGTTGTCGGCTTCCCACATAGGAATGGCATCTTGCAATAATTCATATCACACTATAAAGATTTATCAATTAGTGCTCTAACTTGAATAATATAAAGGTTTATCAATACTCACTATTCTTATAGACATAAAAACAAGCTATAGGGACAAAGAAGAGAAGAAAATCCAAGCAATAAAGGTTCGGTTTCATCATGTATGTAAAGATGATGAGATCAAAAGCTTTTATTAAAACTTATCGAAACAAAAAAGAATAAGCTATCCTTTTTCCCAGAGCCTAGATCTTATTTATTTTCTTATGTCATATGTATTTATAACTTATATTGTATTGTTATATATATTATATGACAAAGTAATCTGTTAAAATGATCTAATTCCAATGTTAATTCTAGAAAAATTCTATGAATCAAACGGGGTATTTGTTGTGTAAAACTATTAATGCTTGATGTAGTTAATATAGCAGCATTGCTCTAAGTGTGGGAATTTTTGCTTTTGTAAAAAGGGGCTTTATTAAAGATAATTAGGAACATAATATAACAAATCCAAACAGATCAAACAAGATCAATAGAAAACTAAAAAGAAGCTTCTTTATAACCCACCCATCTTTCAAATGTCTCCATCACTCCCCAACATTGAGAAAGATGGTCACTAGAGAAAAAGGGTAATTTTGGAAATTTAGAACCAAGAAATTTCAAAAATAACACTCATCCATAATATTATAGTTCTAATCCATACATTGATAGTGTTCAAGCAGCCTATTAGCTTCTCTAATCCCACTAAAATAAGCACCATGAGTTGTAGAGTAATGAGTTCTATGTGTTGCTTCCCCTGCAAACATGATTTGAAGTGGGTGTGAACCACTTTTGGTCAATGGCTCAGCCAATGTGTCCATGTCACAACCACTTGAACCAACTGCAATATAACTATATGAACCCAAAAATAGAGGATCTTTCCCCCATTTAGTCTTTAAAACCTTCACAAGATTCAATTTTGATGAGTTTTTGATCGCATTCCCATTACATTGTTCATGGGAATCCGATGAACTCGATAAAAAAGTAGATAAAGTTGTGGAGATTTCATCAAGAATCACTTCATCCGAAAGTGTTTCCAGCTTAAGCGCTTCTTCACCTGCAAACCAAGATAATAAAACTCTTGATTTCTTGTAAATTGGTGATACTGAAGCAGTCCTCCTAATCCACCAAGGGATTTTAGGATTCTTAACTTCAGAATCACTTTGATGGAATACCAATTGTAGAAACGGGAATTGGTCAAAATCGGAAGACTCGGGGCTTAGTTGCATGAAAAGCTTGTTGACAACACCATACCCAAGTCTTGAAATGGCTTCAATCTTGTAATCTGGAAGTGGGGGGCTGAATTTAAGCATACCCGAATCGCTGGAATCACGGATTCCAGCTTTGAGTACACCTAATGAAACTGTGACAATAACATGGTCTGCTGATAGAGTTGTACCATCAAGAAAGTGTAGCTTCACTGGTCTTCCATCATCATGACCATTTTCTAGTGTTCCAACTTCACTTTCAGGGTGCCACTCAATTTTGCACACTTTTTTGCCTAATTGAATGACCCCACTTGGTAAAACAGATGCTAATGATTCTATAATGCTTGAGTATCCTTTAGCTATGGTGATTTCTTCACCAGGGCACATAACATACTCACTCTCTGCATTATAATCAAGATTAAACAAATCATTAGCAGATGTGTAAGTCCTTTGAGTGTTTTCTTGCATTGCAAAGATTGCTTCTTCTAGCAACTTCCTATTCCAACTCCCATTCCCATTCCCATTCCCATTCCCATTCACCTCTTCTCTTTCCCAGTAATCTTGAAGCCCATTCCTAAGGAAAGACCCAACACTCCCATTCCCATTCCCATTCCCATCTTTCATACCATTCCCAACTGAATTCTTTTTTCCTTGGGCGAAATCCATTAGATTCTTGAACAGATTTGACACAGGGTTAACTAAAGATGGATTTAACACATACCCATTTTCAGCAATGGTGATGGGGTCATCAAGAAACCCATCCATACACTCCCACGGCTTCTCTGATTCCATGGAATTGGTTTCTTGAGCTATCTTATGAACTGGGCTACCTCCAATTCCATGGATCCAAGTAGCCCCCATTTCAATTCTATCACCACCAAACTCTGAGGTGTTAATCCTCCCCCCAATTCTATTCCCACCTTCAATCACACAAAGCTCTAGTCCCCCTTTTGAACCAACTGATTTGTAAAGCTTGTTTGCAGCTGTTAAACCTGCAATTCCTGCCCCAATTATCACTATTCTTGGCTTCTTCACCACCATTTTGCAATAAAAATCTAAACTTTCTTTAAGAAAGTGTATTAAAATTTGTGGGTTTTTAAAGAAAAGATTGTGGAATTGAGGTTATTCCACCAAGAATAAACAAAGTGCGCTTGTGATATAGTTGGGGGAGAGAATATATAACAAAGGGTTGTGAGAGCTTTTAGGAAGGTATCTCAATATCAAATTTATAATTTTTGTAAGCACTGTGGTGTGTGTGTGCCCCACTTAGCTTTTAATTATTAAAACTGTTTAGATGTTAGTTTAGTGGCTAAATGTTTTTTTAGAGAAAAATCATGAAAATGAATACCTTTTTAGTAATATTTCTAACCTGCTTTTGTGCCATATAAGATTTTAGCACATGTGAATTTATTTTAGGTATTTACTAAATGTTTATATACTATTGAATATTTTGTTTTATATATATATATATATATATATATATATATATATATATATATATATACATATGTATATATACTAGGTTAGAGCCCATGTATTACATGGGTGGAAAAAATAAAATATGTCAAAATTATTAGTTTTATGAATGTTTATTTTTAAATGTTATTAGCTATTGGTGAAATAAAATTATAGTAGATATCTAAAAATTATAACAAATAATAAAATTAGAAATTATTAATCTATATTTAAAGATAAAATATGTTTGAAATCATATAAATTAGTCTGTATTAATAAGTTATTACAATAACAATATTTATATTTTTGATGTTTGATAGTTTAATTTACTTACTTAAAATAATTATTATTTAATATGATGGAGACAAGGAATACAAATATAGATATGTTTGTTTTACATATTTTGGTAAGAAAGAAAAATCAAATTAATTGTTGTTATAATTTTCGTATTTGTTATGAGAGAGAGGCGAAAAATATTTTTTTATATACTAGAATGATAACACATGTTTAAAAAAAACTCTTTTTATTATATGTTATAGATTTCATAAACCGGACAAACTTTAGTTTATCTTCCTCTTCTTCTACTTACATACTTATTTAATTACTTGGCATATATAATTAATAAAAGGGTATTTTCTTTATATTTTTCAATATAGATTGTTTATGTGTATTAAGTCACTAGTTTACAATCCCGTGCAATACACGGACTAAATAAATTTACTGTTATATGGTTAATAATATAAAAAGTTATGTCTGTAATATTATGTATTATACGCATTGAATAAAACCATGCATATGGTGTATTATACGGATTGAATAAAACCATGCATTACACATTTGAAATTTGAAGTTAACATATTTAAAATTTTAATTATAGATGGTTATTAATTAATTAATTAATAGTTATTATAGCATTCATAATTAAGATGAAAGAAAAGCAGGAAAACCAATTATTAGATAACTTAAACTGGTGGCAAGTGTCCGAATTTATTTTTATTTATTAGTATAAAGATATATACATATATAAGTACGATCTACGATTTATTTTTAAACGAGAATTTCTCATCGTGTGTCAATTATTTTTTATGTATTTTACTTTATTTATGTATTCATTTTATTCAATTATAATAGGTTATGCTTTATATATTTCAAGACATATCTGACAATATGTAAACATACAGTAAATAAATGAAATTTATCAACATATTTCATTACTATAGTTTCAAATTTTTAACTGAAACAAAAGGAACTTTATAAATATATAGATAACGAATACTATATATTGATATTTTTCTTTTAGTGAATAATAAAATATTCCGATATTACAAATATAAGCAACACCATTTCCTTATTAAAAGTGATAGATAGATTAGGAAAATGCTTTCCATTATATAATCATATCCTTACATATAAAAGAAGAAAAGTTGGTAAAACTACAAGTTTAAAAGATGTTGTGTGCCAATTAATTTATTGAATATCCAACATCTTTCATGAATAAGAGTTATTATAAAGTTATATCAAACATAGAAAAATATTATGTTAATTAAGTGTTAAAGCAAGTGAGCTGCTTTATTTATTTTAATCACCCACCAAGAGTAGACAAACTAATACCTAAGGTGGGTATGTTTCTACATCAATCTTAGATATTATGGTCTATAACGGTTATAAGTAATATTATTGAATGTATTGAAAATGTGTTGAATATATGATTGATTTAACATGCTGCAAGTGATACTTTTTTGTTATTATGCATATATAGTGATGCAAAATTTCACACTTATTGAAAGTTGATATTGATGCATCGAGAGATACACAAAGCATTGATAATGGAGTTGGTGTCGTATTCATGTGGGGTAAAATATCTAGATACTTGTTCAGATTTTATTTTTATGTTTGCTTTATATGATTGACATTATTAAATTCGTTTTTTACTAATAATAATATGAATTATGATGATGATGATCATCCTAATGATGGTGAATGATGAATTATGTTAACGTTAATTGATGATGGTTAGTTTTTCATACTCACTGATTTAGTCTCTTATAAACTTTAATATAACTTTAGGGATTTTATGGTTTATACTTCGATATATATATTTTATGTTAGGGTTCAATTATTTTTCAAATAATATATAATAATAATAATAATAATAATAATAATAATAATAATAATAATAATAATAATAATAATAATAATAATAATAATAAGTTTTAGGTGGATTATGCTCACAATCTAGACATTTTAATTTTAATTTTCTTGTTAATATCTCCTATTAAATAATTACATTAACTACAAATGATATTATTTAATTTATTTTAGATTAAAAGTAGTTTTTTAATAAACCAATAAAGAATTCATTTTGTAAATATAATTTCTAAGTAAATAAATTTTATAGAATTAGAATTTTTTTTAAAACATCAAACTTTTTAGCAAATATGAAAAATTATAAAAATTGGTGTTTTTAAAAGAATTTATAAACTAAAATAATTAAAGTATGCAGTTATAATAAGAAATCTTTAAAGATAAATTTTTTTATAATGGTTTGTTTTGAACAAAATATACAATTTCTAGTTTTAAAAAAAGTTTAAAAAAGTAAAATCATTATTTTATTACTTATAATTCTTACTTATAAGTAATTTTAATCATATTTTATCTTAAAATATTATTTTATAATTAATAAATTTTCATTACTAACTATTTAATATTTTATTTATTCAATTTATGTAATATATGAGGTTTTAACCTAGTAATAGGGTTATTGGATTTTAATAATATCAACTTTCATTTATTGGCCGGGATTAATCTCAACTCAAGAAATATTTACAGACACTCTTAACTTTGAGATTATTTTCTTTCAACGATCCCTAACTAACTAAGAGTTAACACCGTTAGTTTTTCGATGACATGGACTGTTTTTATGGTCAAAACACTAAGCAGAAAGTTGAAATCAACTATCTAGTCCGTCAATGTGAAACTTCCGCACCCTAAAACCCGTTAATCTTCACCTTCTAATCTGAACCACTTACCTAATTCGAGTTAGATTTCAGGTGACGTTAGAGGCTAGAGACCAAAAAATGGACTTGATGGAGGCTGAGCGACAGCGTAGTTGAAAAATGGCTCAATATTGGCCTCATTTTATCAAAAAAACTAACGGCGGTTAAGTCTCAGTTAGTAAGGGATCATTGAAGGAATATAAATTTAAAGTTAAGAGTGTCTGCAAATATTTTCTGAGTTGAGATTAATCTCGACCAATAAATGAAACTTGGGATTATTAAAATCCAATAACCCCTAGTAATATATATAAAAAGTTTTGTTAAAAATCTAAAAAACTAGAAATAGAAAACCAGACTTTGGTATATTTTAGTTTGATCCCTATATCAATTGCTTTGAGAGGAGGCATTCTATGATTTTTTAAAGCAGAGATCATAGCTTCAAGTCTCATTTTATGCAATATGCTCTAAGTGGGGCCAAAGGTTTTATCACAATAAGCCTTTGGGTGGTGGGTTCCCCTAAAATGTTGGGTGGGTCAAGTCATCAGTGTTGTCTGTGTTTCCAAGCATAGGTGGCCTTTCCTCAATGGCTTTACCCGGGTGACCGGGCTTAGAAATATTCATTGGTGTCGTTAAAAAAATGTTTGAAGTCTTGATGCTATAATATATTTAAACGTGCACACATCCTATCTATACCAATGTTATGAGGGTCGGATCGGATAGGCCGATCCGACCACGAATCGCTCCGGGTACCAATCCGATCAATACTAGTTCGTCTTAGAGGAGTTGAACCGACTAGTTGATCCCTAGTCGGCGGTTGGAACCGGTCGAATTGGGGAGTCAGACCGATTGAACCGGTTTTATACATATTTAAAATTTCAATATTTTTTTTTACATATATTCATTAAAATAATTATAATTTTATCCGTTTCCATATCCTATAGAATTTGATATCAGCCAAAAGGTTAATTTTTTATTCACCAAAAAGGGTTTAAATAAGAAATACCATTAGAAGCCTAATAAGAAAAAAAACTCCTGAATTCTGGAAGCAAACCGATAAAAACCATAAACAACTAATGGCATAAATAAAGGGATATACATAAATAATAAGGAATAAACATAATAAGGGATAAACATAAAGGAATAAAAATCCTTTACTCCCTTTCAAGCTGGAGTGTGAAGATCAAGAACACCCTGTTTGCCAAGTAAAAAATGCAACTGTTGAGCCCCCAATGGTTTGGTATAATGGGAATATTTCTTGAGATTCAACTCTTTCACAGACAAAATAACAGTCCATTTCAACATGCTTCCTACGTTCGTGAAATATTGAATTATACGCAATATGACGAGCCGCAATATTATCACAGAAAAGAGGTGTAGCACTAGTTACAACAATTCGAAAGTCCTTTAAAAGCCATCTCATCCAAAGAACTTCACTTACAGTACTAGCCATCGCTCGGTATTCTGCCTTAGCCGACGATCTTGAGACCACTGACTGCTTTTTAGTTTTCCATGAAACTGGGACCGAGAAGATAACTAGTTCGGGACCGCCTCGTCAGCTGACATCCTAACCAATCAGCATCACAATATGCTTCAAGAGCAAAACCACCATGTTTTTGAATAAAGAGCCTTGACCTGGAGTAGACTTCAAATAGCACAAAATTCGACTAGCTGCATCCATATGATCGACTCGTGGATTAGAAACGAATTGGCTAAGAACATTCGCCGAATACGCAATGTCAGGTCGAGTTGCCTGTAAGTACAACAACCGACTCATCAACCTACGATATTGGTTTGCGTCTGTTTTGGTACTTTCAAGACATTGGTCTATTTTGAAATTTTGCTCCATGGGAAACGGACTAGGACGAGCCCCAAGCATCCCTCTATCTTCAAGAATATCCATTGTATATTTCCGTTGATTTAGCACCATACCGTCCTCCATTCGAGCCACCTCAATTCCCAAAAAATATTTTAATGGTCCAAGATCTTTGATACTAAAAGTAGTATCGAGATACTCCTTTGTTTCACTGATTTTACTAGAAATATTTCCCCAATTATAACATCATCCACGTAAATAAGGATAGCAACAAAAGATTCATCCTTAGCAAACGTGAACAAAGAATGATCGGCTTGAGATTGTTTGTAATCAAGAGTGAGTAACGCTGTAGTAAATCGTTGATACCAAGTCCTTGAGGCTTGCTTTAAACCATAAAGCGATATTTTAAGTCTACAAACTCGCTTTTCTTCGTGCAAAGAAAAACCTTGTGAAACTTTCATATACACCTCCTCTTTGAGATCACCATGTAAAAAAGCATTATTTACATCCAACTAGTGAATTGACCAGTTATTCTTCACGGCTATTGTGAATAATGTTCTGACTGTGACAAGCTTTGCAACCGAAGCAAAGGTGTCATGATAATCTATGCATTCTATTTGAGTGAATCCTCGTGCTACAAGACGTTCTTTATACCGTTCAACTTCACCATTTGGTTTGTACTTTATTTTGTAAACCCACTTGGAATCAATAGCATGATTTCCCTCTGAAAGTGGAACAAGCGTCCAAGTCTTATTATCTTCAAGAGCCTTGGTTTCTCGTTTCATAGCATCTTGCCACTTTTCATCTTGCATAGCTTCTTGAAAATTTCTTAGCTCATTGTTAGAAGTAATAGCTGTTTAATAAATTTTATAAGAAGAAGAAATTTTTTTGTAAGAAACATAGTTAGCAAGGGGGTGTACTGTCGAGGAGGAACGCTCGGAAACAGGATTTGCGTAGTCGATGGATGGCGGCAACTTCATATTAAAATCTTGTAAATAATTTGGTTGAGTCTTAACCCTTGCTTGCCTTTGCAAAGTAGTTTCCCATAATTCTTGTTCCAATGAAATTGTAGGTTGTGTGTGTTCATCAGCCTCATTAGCTGGTTTATCATCCAACGACCCAAAGTCAAGCCCATCATTAATTGGTTTCGAACCCATACCTTCAGATCCAGACCCAACTTCTGTTTCTTTCCCATTTTCAGTTGATCCTTCATTCTCACAATCATCTGTTCCCCTTTTATAATCATCATATCCTTCTTGATCATCATAGTTCCTTCCCAACCATTAGGAACTTGAAACAAAACTTCATTCCTTTTATTTGATTTTAACTTGGTAAAAGGAAATATATTTTCAAAAAATTTAACGTCTCTAGACGTTATTATTTTTCCATGCTCAACGTCAAATATCCTATAACCTCTAGTTCCTTGAAGATACCCGATAAACACGCCTGATCTCCCCTTATTTCAAACTTATCTCCCCCTGTCTCTATACTCCATATATAAGCAAGACACCCTATGACTCTCATGTGATCATATTCCGGCTTTTGAAGGAATTGGAAGACGATTAATAATATATGTAGCTGTTTGTATGCACTCTACTCAAAATCTTTTTGGAAGACTTCCTTGAAACATTAAGGCGCGAGCCGTTTCAAGGATGTGACGGTGCTTACGCTCCACCACCCCATTTTGTTAGAGTGTGTGTGGACATGTTTCCAATAAGATTCCTTTTTGAGCATAAAAATTCATCATACTGTTAGAAGTGAATTCTCCACCATTATCACACCTAATTCATTTAATTAATTTTTCAAATTGAGTTTTAACCATTTTTTGGAAAAACATCAAATATCACTAGCTTCGCATTTGTGTTTAATAGGAAATATACACAAAGCTCGATTAAAATCATCCGCAATGGTTAGGAAACAATTTTCATGTGAAATAGTAGGCTTTCTATAGTTACCCCATATATCACAATGGATTAACTCAAAACAATCACTAGTTTTAATTATACTCTTAGAAAACGGAGAACGAGTAAGTTTTGTCTTAACACAAGAAACACACAAAGTGTCCTTCAAAGAAATATCTTCTAAAAATTTAATGCGACATAACTTGGAGTCGGAAGCGTGTCCTAATCTTGAATGCCAAATTTTTTCATTTGTCTTCAAAAACATAGCCCTTCTTCCTCTAGCCGCCATGCCCATCCGATAGAGACCATTAACGCAATCACCCGTTCCAATCAACTTCCTCGAATGTAAGCCCTGCAGAACACATAAATTTGGAAAAAACGTCACTGAACATTGCAAATCTTTAGTCAATCGGCTAACTGAAAGTAAATTGCAATTCAAATTTGGACAATGTAAAACATCTTTAATTTTTGCTCCTCCAATAAGCATGCATTCTCCTTTCGATTGAACCGGTACGTTAACTCCATTTGGAATCATAACAGGTGATTCTTGATCATCTTTAACAACATTTTTAAGATGATTCTTTTCACAAACAATATAATCGGTTGATGCTGAATCAACAATCCAATCATCGGATTTGGTTAACAATGCATTAACCTTACCCCTCATGTTAGCTTTTCGAATATTTTCACATGCGCTTTTGTCTCCTGCTTCACTGAAGTGCTTCAAAAGAGTCTCGTATTGCTCATCGGTTAAGCCAACCACGGTCTTGATATCTTTCGGATTGTTATCAACGCAAGCCGCCTTTGACTTTGTCTTTTCATTCTTCCTGTCGGGCCACCATTCCGGATATCCCACGAGCATCTCGTTTGTGCCCTTCACGTCCGCAAAAGATACAGTGACTATTTTCATTATTTCAGGACCTTTTAACTTCTTCTTTTTTGTTGTGTTTCAATTCGGAGCCTCCACGGTAATTGGCTTGAAAAGCTGCACTCTCCGTTTGAACCCTCTTTCCAACCGTAGTGGTTCTCTGTTGCTCGTCTTCTGAGGCCATCCGGTATGCTTCACCCAGCGTTGGGTTTGGTTTCATCGACAAGAGCTGTGTCCTAATGGTCGAAAATTCAGCATCTAAACCCATGAGAAACTCAAATAAACGTTCCTTTTCTTTTAATTCTGACAACCGTTTGCCGACTTCACATGTACAATTACCACAAGTGCAGCGTGGTGTAGGTAGAACGGTCTGTATTTCATCCCAAAGACCCCGGAGTTTTGTGTAATATGCGGAAATAGAGCCACCAACCTAACGAGTGATTATAAGAAACTGTTTCAATTCGTAAGCACGTGGAGCACTTTCCTTCTCAAACCTTTCTCGCAAATCTTTCCATATTTCTGCGACGGTGTTCGCGTATTTGACACTACCCCGTACCTCCTTCTCCATGGCAGTTGTTAGCCATGCTTTTATCATTGCATCACATCGCATCCCGGGCATGCACATGTCATCTGTCTTCTCAGGTTTAGATATGGATCGATCCACGAAACCGATCTTGTTTTTGGCAAACAAGAAATTCGTCATCTCTTGAATCCAATCATTGTAATTGTTGTCGTTAAGAAGCTCATTGACTTGTACTTGTCCTCGCGAATCAGAAGGGTGTATGTAATAAGGAGAATTCAGGTCGTCGGTCTTCCCATTGTCAAAAGGCTTTTTTGTTTGTTCTTCATCTCCGGCCACGGCCGATCGATTGTTTTAAGTTTTAGAATCGAAGCTTCTGCTCTGATACCATATAGAATTTGATATCAGCCAAAAGGTTAATTCTTTATTCACCAAAACTCCAAAAGGGGTTTAAATAAGAAATACAGTTAGAAGCCTAATAAGAAAAAAAACTCCTGAATTCTAGGAGCAAACCGATAAGAACCATAAACAACTAATGACATAAATAAAGGGATAAACATAATAAGGGATAAACATAAAGGAATAAAAATCCTTTAGGTCTGACTAGTGAACCGGTAAGTCGTCCGGTTCACTGTCCGATCTGGTTATAAAAATATTGATATATACCCTTCCGCACTTGATTTCCAACTCATAATACACACATGACACATCATAATCTTTGAAACATGTGGTTTTAAAGGAGTCACAACATCTAGCTTCCCAAAAATCTTAATAATATTCTATTCATAGTTTTAAAACACTTCACAGATTTATGAAAAACATACATTCATGTCTTTACACTCCTTTATCGAGTACGCTCACTATCCACAAAAAGGTAAAGTAAATGTTCTAGAACCCTAATGAGAAAAATAGCTACTATATATGGATTGAATGGTCTTGACCTTTGTAGAACGCCTAAATTATTTAACAATCCGGACAGTGTTTCACATGTGAAAAGGGATCAACTTTTGCGTAGCATAAGATGGTCCAAAAGTAGGACAATTCTGCAAAAGAGCACATTTGTGCGAAATTAATGCGATAGTGCGTATACGTGCGAAACTAGACTTTCATACGAAAGTGAACATTCATGCTACACTAGATTGCCATGCGAAAGTGCGTATTCATATGAAACTAGACTTTCATGGAAAGTGTACCAATACAAACCCGATTATTTTCTACACATGTCGACTAAAGAAACAAACCCAAACGACATCGAGCAGGTCACTGGAGCAGCTATACGGGTGGTAACACCAACCTAGAAACAAACCCAAACGACATGATCCCATGCTAAATCAATTACTATAATATGAACTTTTCAAACAAGCTTGAATTCATCTTACACCGAAAATCACAAACACAACATCCTTCATAGATCATGGTTGGTAACACCAAGCTAGAATCAGGGAACATTCCTCAGAAATCACTTGAGAACGGGTGTTTTAGCTCTAAAATTGCACATTCTACATAAGGATGCTATTATGATATCTTTATAAATGGTGATGAGGTTTTCTCATCCGAGATGTGTTTGCTCCTCAGTTTTAATTTCAGTTTTTGAACCCTAAATCTATTTTGCATTGATGGTGTGTTTATGATGAATCATATATTGTTGATGATTAACCTTGACTTTTGATTTCTAATGTACCTTTTAATTATGTTTGTTGGTTGTGGTTTGTGTTGTGAAATGTAGATTGACTATGACTATAGTTCCATTGATGATGAAACTGCCTACCATTAGGTTATGATTGTATGCTACCGTCGCAATTGGCCACAAGGATTACTACTTATATATATTCTAGACTAAATTTTGTTTTGCACAATCTCATTCTATTAGGCTATGATGGATTTGGCAAAAATCAAGTTTTGAGGTGGCGTTCTCATGGATGGTGAGAACATTTTTGTGTACTTACAACCCGAGTTGCAGTCAATACGCTCTAGTGTCATACATTGAGCCAAAACATGTTCTCTAAATGATGCCTAAAGCAAATTATATTCATTTTCTTATGGCAACAAAGGAAAAATACTAGTTTAAATTAATCTTGTGAGGAAAACAAATAATATTCTTACGTCACTTCAAAGTATTAATTAAGTTGGCTAATGAGTTTTATTCAATGTTAAGAATGCATATATTAATACAGTTGGTTACAACAATTATTACCCACCCATAACTATATAAATTTACACAAGATAAGTATAATACGTATACTAAAATTCAAATTATAATGTAACAAAAATGGTAGGTTTGAAGTTGTACCAAAACATGATTATATTATTGAAACATAAAACGTTATATTTATTAGCTTGGTTTAAGTAGATACGTACACACACATACACCCCTACATGGCTACATATATATGTATGCATATGCATACATTCAAATACAGGCATTCAACGAGTACATATACCGAAATCTTAATGGCAGAATCAAGGGATGATCAAAAGGTGTTAGATATTTTAGTGTAATTGAATTGACTAAATGAATAATGTGATCATAACATTTATCAAACAAGTTAGGAGTTGTGAAGTGCACGCTTGTTTGATTTTATTATGATCTTCAACACTAGAATCTTATTATATTTAGGGGTGAAGCCCCTAAGCAGTAGGGGTTCCAAGAGGGCAACGCCCCCATGGTAAGGGTCCGGGGGTAGCGCCCTTAGCTTTATTATTTCTGTATTAAAAATGAGTTTATTAAAAATATATTAAAAAATTATTTTACGGAATTTCACATGTGAAATCCAGGTTTGATAAAGGCACAATCACACAATCATTCATGCTAGTTCTTGATCTCGTCTGAGTTATATTCGATTGATTTATTCGGATGACCCACCAAATAATTTCGATCTAAAAGTGGTTTTCAAGAATCTCATATTATAGGCATTGATTTTAAGTTTCCTTTAGAAGGATACACCGGTTCTCTAGTCACCGAAAATCAGTACAATTTGCTACATAATAGAGTTGTTCTTTAGGAAAATTGAGTTAAACCCTTCAAATTTTCATCGACCAAGAAGAAAAAGTGTTTTTTCGTTGAGGGAGAACGTATATTCCAAATGAAAGAAAATATGATTTTTTATCCGAAAAAATAAATTTCTGTGCAATTATTTTCACGCTTTTTAGGAGAAAAACATAAACTTTGAAAGGAAACATGAGCTACGTATTATATAAAGCTTACTGTATTATCTTAAAGTAGCTTTATTAACCCGTGTAGTACACGGGTCAAATTAATAAAATATTAAATTAATACAATAGTTAAGTTCATTTTTGCTTCCTAAGGTTTGACAAAAATAATCATTTTCCTCCAAAAGATTAAAAACATTAATTTACCTCCAAATGTTTCATAATTTGTTTCAATTTTAGTCCAAAAGTTTCATCATTGTTTCAACTTGAATCCAAAATAATAAAACTTTTGGACTAAAATTGAAATAACTTATGAAACTTTTAGAGGTAAATTGATGTTTTTAATCTTTTGGACGAAAATAGTTATTTTTGTCAAACCTTAGGGAGTAAAATTAAATTTAACTTTTAATACAATATAAATTAAAATATAAAACGATATTTTAAGATAAGATATAATTAAAATTACGTATTAGTAAGGATATAAGTAATAAAAAAAAATGATATTCACTTTTTAAACTTTTTTGTTTAAAAAAACTAAACATTTTATTTCAAAACAAACCGTTTTAAAAAAATTATTATTATAACTCCAAATTTAATTATTTTTTATTTATAAATATTTTACTTTTTTAAAAACACCAATTGTAAAATATTTTGATGTTTTAAAAAAATTATTTTATAAAAATTCATTTCTTTATAAATAACATTAATAAAAAGAATTTTTCTTTCATTTATTACAAGGATTTTTAGTCTATAAAAACATAAATAATATTATCAGTAATTATAATAACTATTATTCAAAAACAGTGTAGCGGTTTTTGTCCATTCAAACACACTTTGGGTGATTTTCGACCCATTTAACAAGTTTCTGTTTTATCTAATTTTTATGTTTTTACGTATTTTATCTGTCATGTTTCTATTCTTAGGTGTGAATCTTGATTTTAAACAGGTTTTTGTGATTAATGAACTTCAAGATTCGGATATGATGAAATGAGGCATAATCTACATTGGAGACGGGAGAGATGATTTATGTGCAACCCTGAAGCTTAGAGAAGGAGACCATGTTCTGCCCAGAAAAAGCTTTTCTTTGAATGAATTACTTACAAAAGCAACGGTACCTATGAAGCCCAAAGTTCATGAACAGAAAGACGGAGAAGACCTCAACAGCATTTTGATGCAGCTTATTGGTCCACCAAATTTTTAAAGGAGTCGATTTGGAGATCTTGATGCTTTTAAGCCTTGTGTTCTGATGAGTAAGTTCAAATTTTGTGATCCTTTCCCTGCAGTTTTGGTGGTTTTGAATTGAAATCTTTGCTAAACCCATAAAGGTTTAAGGACCTGATAAAAGTAGTTACGGGTAAACCCGCGACTGCAACTGGATGCCAGAGATTAGAATGGCCCATGGATGTTTTATAACCTATAAACAATTTATATATGTTTACAAAATTAAATTAATGATTCTCATTTTCTTGAACAAAACACTTCAGAAGATCAAAAAAACTTTTTTAAGTAATGTTATACATAAATGGACTGCGAGAAGCACTTGAACAAACAGCGATAACTCTCATCCATACATACAACATATTCCTTGGCCTGCTTGCCCATATTTGGCATTTCTCAAAATTAACACCTGTGATTTCTTGTTTTAGTTCTTAAACTCCAATCATATGATATGCGAATGATTCCATGTTATGAGTTGATTGGCTTTCCGTTTAGTTTAGGAAACGGGTCTTGTTTGCTTAGAACCGCCACTTTGCTCTTGTGAGCAAAGTACCCTTTCACCAGATTCTTGTATATCAAAATTGACATTATGCATTCAACCTGTGAACAACAAGATTGTCAGTGTCAATCCTCCAATCATTCTCATCATTTATACCTTCTACTTTGTTTGTGGGTCCCGTCTACCTTCACATGCCAAATAAAAAACTGCTAAAAAGAAAGGGGTCGAAAGGCGGCCTAAGTCTCTTTGTATCATACAAATCGCTTTATAGAAAAAAATAGACTAATATTATAATTAATATTAGATCCAAATATGTGGGGATCATGGGCCACCACGGGCCACCCAAGTATCCATCTTTTTTCATAAGGCCACTCGTATATCAAAACTACTGTATATCAAAACTACTGTATAGGTCACTCCTCATACCATTACATAATGATGAAAATACCCTTAAAATTATGAAAAAGACGACTCCTTTGATGAAGCAATAGCTTGTTAGAGGTTAAAACTGCTATCTTTCTAAGAGATTTAAGGGTATTTTTGTCATTTGGTAGGTTTAGTATAAATGAAACTAGAAGCAGTTTCAATATATGAGTCATCTTAAGAAAAAAAATTTGAATAATTAAGTAACCACCAACATGAAAAGATAGTGTATCAGGTAAACCCACTGTTACCTACCCGGACCATTTACAAGGGACCTAGCGACCTACCCACCAAAGACAGGAAAGCAATGTAACTGGAATTCGTTTAAAGAAACTTTACCTCATCCAAATCCATCTCCATCTCAAGCCATTTCAATGCTTTAACTATCATTTCTAACTTGATCTGGTGTGCCTTGCTTGGGTCTTTCTGCTTTTGAATAATATAGCTGCCATGAATACACATTATGAGATAAAGAAAGCAAAAATTAAATAAATCAAATATTGTTCAGCAATGAAAGCTTACATTTTCTTTACGAGTCGTTGGTATACCTGAAGCTCTAGCTTTTCAAGGACAAGATAAACACCTGATCTCAAGAACCTAAATGGAACATATTTAGCGCCTTATAAAAAAGGAAGTGGCTAAAACTCTACAAGTATAACAAGTAGAGGTGGTTAAATAGGCAGATCACGTTACAGGTCCAAATGAGTTTGTTGCAGTGTTGGACCAACCCATCATGAAATTATTATCCTTTTTGAAAATTCATAAAAGGATTAAATGTACTAAAATAGGAGGGTAGCAGTTGAAAAACTATGTACTTATGTCGAATTTGCACATAAGCCCGTGCGCTTTGTTATTAACATAAGTTTTGCATGATTAAATCCCTAGATTCCGCAAAATTTAATGAAAAGATCATTTTTAATGATATAGCCCCTAAACTTTAGAAGGCATTTTTCCATTGAATTTGAAAAGTCTAGGGATTTAATCATGTGAAAGAAAGTCAAGAGACTTATGTGAGAACTTAGCAAAAGTCTATAGGGTTCTTTTGATAATAGCCTTAAGGAGTAAAGCAATAGTACTACATTGTTAAAAGAAAACAATCTAAATTTCTTAGTAGAGATTTCAGAGGTTTGAACAATTTAAAACACATAGTGATATCTTTGACACATGTGACCCGTTTCCATTTTAGCTAAGTTTTAAAACACATTATGCAGATAACTTACAATCCAACTCTACCATTTTAAGGCAAGGTGGTTAAAATTGACACCTAAATTACTAACAAGATAGAGACATACCGATCTTCATGCGCCTCAAGCGCATGTCTAAGAAGCCTGAGATCACCTCTTTTCATAGCCAGCACAATGTCACTATACTGTAACACAATCAAAAGGTCAACAAAGTACCTACACGGCTATTAATATCTTTATTTGTGAAACAAATTAACACAGACAAGGAGTATATGATTGTGACCACATTTTCTAATATCAAAAGAAACAGCAACGGAACTAAAAACTGAGAGGGGGAATAGGACCACAATCTGTTTCATTGGTTTAACCTTCTGCTTCTGATTATCTATTCATATAGGGATCACATTATCATTTTTATTCCGACTGCATTAAAACTGATTATCAAATGTCAAAATTTCACATCTTTTTGTTAGACAATAATTGTGTTTATATATGTCAAGGATTGTGATTAGGCTATAATTGTGTGATTACAGTTTACTATATTTAGCTGATTGTGCTCTATATATAGGCCATCTTGTATACTTTGAAAATACACAATACAATTTCTAATACCAAGTTTAACTTGGTACCAGAGCTGTAGTCGATCAACCCTAAATCCCACCTCTGTTTCTTCTTTTTTTCAGCAGCCGCCTTCAACCCTAATCCCTATTCGATCTGGTCCACAATGGCCATCACAGCTTTCACCACTGAACACAAAACCAATCACAATTCTCACAAGTTCGGGTTTAAATTAAGCCCTACCAACTATGGTTTTTGGAAAACGATGATCCAACCTTTTCTAATCACCAATAATCTCTTTGGCTATGTCGATGGATCTCTCAAATGCCCACCTAAAATTATCGCTGGTGACAGTCCAGCAACAACCATTGATCCCAATCCTGAATATGCAGCTTGGATCTCCAACGATGCTCATATCCGCATGCTACTTCTTTCAACAATCTCTGAAGCTTCATTCAAACATGTACAGGGAGATACTTCATCTGAACTGTGGCTCGCCCTGGAACGTGCTTATGCACCTCACACATCTTCACACGAATATACCCTCAAAACCCAACTGTTGAAGGTCGAGATGAAGCCGGAAGAAACATCTGCTTATTACCTCACACGTGTTCAACAGTACTCTGATGCTCTCCTTAACATTGGGGAGCCTATGAAAGAAAAAGATGTCGTTATGTTAGCCATTTCTGGTCTTCGGGAAGAATACAACTCCCTGAAGCCTACCCTCATCTCAAGACAACCATCTGTTACTCTATTGGAACTTCCCAATCTACTTGCTGATCATGAATACATGGTAAAAAAGGCTGATCCCATTACACCTTCTACCCAGGCCTTCATGGCTACCAGCAACCGCGATTCTCCAAGTCTCCAACTTCCACCAGAAACAGTTCACTCCCTTCAACAGCTGCTGACCCAATTGGGTCTTACTGTTCAACCTGCACAACAGCAAAGTCAGGCTATTTATGCTAACCGCGGAGCACCGAACCGTGGTTCGTTCAATCGACGCGGTCGTACACGCTACAACAACAACAATCAGAACACCCGTCAAGTCGCCCCTATCTCAGGTACAAATTCTAGATTTCCTTGGGCATCTAATCAAAATACAGTCTACGGTTCTAGCAACAGGTGTGGTATTGGACATATTCCCTCACAATGTCCGAACCGTGACCCAACAACAATCCGTCAACCAAGGCAGCCTTCTCAAGCCAACTTTGTTGACCAACGCTCACAAGCATCCTCATCATGGCTGCCAGACACAGGTGCAAGCAGTCACGTGTCGCCGGAACTCTATGGTCTTGACGAATTCGAGCCGTATCATGGTAAGGATACACTCATTGTTGGTAATGGCAAAAGCTTACCCATTCTTCACATTGCATCCACCAACTTTACTTCCCAAGATAAAAACCTCTCACTTAACAAAATTCTACATGTTCCACAAATCAAACGTAACCTTCTTTCTGTACAACGTTTCTGTCAAGATAATAATGTGTTTTTTGAATTTCACTCTACTTTCTTTTGTGTGAAGGATACGGTTACCCGCAATATCCTCCTCACGGGTCCAAGTAAAGACGGCCTCTACTCCTTTCAACTACCAAAGTTCCATCCTGTTTCCAATGTTGCCTTTTCAACCGTTCGAGCGTCCCCCACAACTTGGCATCAAAGACTTGGACATCCTCACTCGCAGCTGTTAAAGTCTATGATTTCAAGCAATAATCTTCCTGTTACATTCAATTCAGTTTTTTCCTTTTGTAATTCTTGCCCCATGGGGAAATCGTCAAAAATGCATTTATCTACTTCAAATCATAAAAGCACTCGTGTATTAGAATTAGTATTTTGTGATGTTTGGGGTCCAGCTCCTGTTCCTTCGATCTATGGTCATCGTTATTTTTTACTTTGTGTGGATCATTTTACTAGATATATGTGGTTATTTCCCCTCAAACAAAAATCTGATGTCTTGGTTACCTTCAAACAATTCCACAAAATGGCAGAAAGACAATTTCAAACACCACTCAAAGCTGTTCAAACAGATGGCGGGGGAGAGTTTCGAAGCTTATCTTCCTTTTTCACAAATCTAGGGATCATACATCGTCATTCGTGCCCTCACACTAGCGAACAAAATGGTTTCGTTGAGAGACGACACCGTCATGTTGTTGAGAGTGGTCTCACTCTTTTAGCACAATCGGGTGTTCCAAAGCGTTTTTGGAACTTTACCTTTGACACGGCCACATACTTAATAAACCGCATGCCCTCTCGAGTGTCTTCAAATATTTCTCCATTCGAACATCTTTTCAAACGTAAACCAGACCTATCATTTCTTCGCGTCTTTGGATGCCAATGCTTTCCTCATCTCCGCCCATATAATCCACACAAGATGGATTTCCGCTCCCTACCATGTGTCTTCCTAGGGTACAGCTCCTCTCATCACGGATATCACTGTCTCGACCCTATCACTAATCGTATTTATGTTGCTCGACATGTGCGGTTTCATGAGACATATTTCCCTTTTCTACAATTGTCCTCATCCCCATCAACCCCATCCACTCCTGATCCATACTTCTCCTCCTATCCATCTCCAATACCCCACCACACACCAAATCCACCACCTACAACCCAAGATCAATCCACCAGATCATCCGCCAGCCCAACCCATCCCAATAATACCCAACAGCCCATTAGCCCACCAGCATCACCAATCCACAGCCCAACAACTTCATCTAATCACCAACAAACCAACAGCTTTACCAACCCCACAGCTTCCACAGCGAATCCACCAAATCAACCCACCAACCCAACGATCAACCCAACTCAAGCCACAAGCCCAGCCACAAGCCCACCAACCATTCCACTTAATTCTCAACAACCTAATGAACCTTCCTCAAATTCCCTCCCAACCAACAATATACCTTCACCGCCTCTCCAATACACCTACACTAGACGACAACCACCCCAACAAACCGTATCAAATGACAATCAACCTCGTCCACGACCTGCAAACCTACGGCCAAATCCAAAACAAAGAACTCCCTACAATGCCACTGCTTTTCACACCTTCCCACAACCGAACCACCCTCTTTTGCTATTGCCAACAAAAGTCCTCACTGGCGTGCTGCCATGGCCGAAGAGTTCAAAGCCTTAGCGAGAAACGGCACATGGACTCTAGTACCACCTGTTCCCAATGCTAATGTTGTTGATTGTAAGTGGGTGTACAGGTTAAAAAGTGATGAACAAGGCAATATTCGACGCTACAAAGCTCGTCTGGTAGCGAAAGGATTCCATCAACAACCGGGAATTGATTATCATGAGACATTCAGTCCGGTGGTAAAAGCCACCACCATTCGTGTGGTTTTATCTCTTGCCGTGACAAGGCAATGGCAACTTAGACAACTGGATGTGCAGAATGCCTTCCTCCATGGGGATCTCAAGGAAACTATTTATTTACGCCAACCACCAGGCTTTGTTGACCCCTCCAAGCCGAATCATGTGTGTCTACTTCACAAGTCCCTCTATGGCCTCAAACAAGCTCCAAGAGCTTGGTTCAACCGTCTTTCGCAAGCCTTATGGCAACCGGGGTTTCAAGGATCCAAAACTGATCCTTCTCTCTTTATTTACTCACACAACGGTTCATTGATGTACATGCTTGTTTATGTCGATGACATCATTCTCACCGGCAATGATCCTCGGCTGATTAACCATACCATTCAGCAACTTAGTAACTCATTTGCTCTCAAAGACATGGGTCGGCTGTCATACTTTCTAGGCATCGAGGTTCTTCACAAGGCCAATGATTTAATTCTTTCACAACAAAAATATACAAAGGATGTCATCCACAAAGCAGGTCTCTCTCAATCAAAACCGGTTGCTTCACCTATGAACACCAACTCCCATTTAGCTCTCGGTGATAGCTCACCCTTTGATGATCCGGTCAAATTTAGACAAATAGTGGGAGCCCTACAGTACTTAACTCTCACGAGACCTGACATTACCTTTGCTGTTAACAAAGTGTGTCAATTTATGCACTCACCTACAAAGAATCATTGGTCTGCGGTCAAAAGAATTCTTCGATATTTACAAGGAACCTCACACTATGGTCTGCTGATTAGACAAAAATCGGCCTCAGTGATTCATGCTTATACAGACGCCCAAGGTCACTCTCTCACTGCCTTCTCTGATGCAGACTGGGCGGGATCTCTTGATGACCGTCGATCCACCGGGGGATATGCTATCTACCTTGGATCTAATCTTATTTCATGGCGTGCTCGTAAACAACGCACTGTCTCTCGGTCATCAACAGAGGCGGAATACAAAGCCCTAGCAGATACTGTTGCCGAGTTATCATGGCTTGAAGCGCTTCTAAAGGAACTTCACACATTTATGACATCAGCTCCTATCCTATGGTGTGACAATCTAGGGGCCACCTATCTCTCAGCCAATCCAGTCTTTCATGCTCGCACAAAACATGTGGAAATAGACTTTCATTTTGTCAGAGAAAAAGTTGCTCAAAAAAGGCTCTTAATACAATTCCTAAAGACAGATGATCAAATTGCAGATGTGTTTACAAAGCCTCTATCCTCTCAACGTTTTAAACTTCTTAGAGCCAAGCTACAGGTCGCTCCCCGGCCTTAGCTTGAGGGGGAATGTTAGACAATAATTGTGTTTATATATGTCAAGGATTGTGATTAGGCTATAATTGTGTGATTACAGTTTACTATATTTAGCTGATTGTGCTCTATATATAGGCCATCTTGTATACTTTGAAAATACACAATACAATTTCTAATACCAAGTTTAACTCTTTTAACCCAATCTGAGAGATTTCCACTCTCATTTCACAAGATATTTCTCACATTTTCACAAGTTCTTTTTGGCCTCTTACATAACTAGAACTTCCAAACAACCGATTATCTGATTTTACAAATTCAAATAGGTTAAGAAATAATCAATGTTGTAAAAATCGGACTAGTCGGCCGATTAATCGGCGACTAGTCGGGAATCGGTGAGGCACCGATTGGATTTTCCCTAATCGAAGCCAAAAATCGCTAGTCGGTCAAATTGGTCAAAATCAGGAAAAAATCGGTCCTAATCGGACCTAGTCGGCTGTTAATCAGCCCCTAATCTGCATTTTTGCAGAATCCGGCGACTTTCCGGCGGAATTCCGGCGAACTTCAAAAAATCCGGCCAGATTTGTTTATGTATATATAAAACTAAACATATTTATAAAAATTACATATAAAAATGTGTGTGTATATATATAAAAATGAAAATTATATATAAAAATTCCAAAACGATTAATCCCGATTACTCCCGATTAATCGCTAGTCGGTACCCCACCGCCCGACTAGCGACTAGCGATTTTTACAACACTGGAAATAATATAAATACCTCAACCAGACTATACTTCTCCAGGAGTGATTTTTTAGGTAAAATTCCTATTGATAGCTTCACCGGTACCAAATATTTCAAGATCATCCTGTTTCAGCAGACTTTGATAAATTATCATCTGGAGATAAATACAAAAGTGAAACAAAATAATCACCATAACCTGCAGATCTAGCTCCTTTAAAACAAAATTATCATTATGGCCCACTTTCAATCCCAACACATACACACTCTGATTTGCTATCAAGATTAAAAGATCTATTCAAATTTAAAACAAAAACCTTCCCCATCAACTTTTAACAACACATGAGATTTGATCTACTGAGACTTCAGTTTAATATTAATCTTTTGCGTTTAATGCCAGTTAGTTTGCAACAAGGATTCAAATGCAATCTTTATACACTGCAATAATTAAATTCATAAAAAAAATACTTTGTATATTTAATAGCAAGTCAAAAGTTAATTTAAAAGCATATACACAAATCTCCCTATCCCAAACATAACTAGTCAAGTAGTAATATTTTAAAATAGTCTTATATGTGCATTAAAGCTTTTGTATGCCCACTATATTTCATGTAATACACAGATCATGCACAAAAGAATAACTTAAATTTAAATTTTTGGCAAATAAAGGTAACTTTTACATCAAACAGCAAGTCCAGGAAGCTGGCATGTTTCAAAGAGCAAATTAAACAAGTTCAAGGTGAACCTAGTCCCAAAATTAGGCGGGTCAGGTGAGTTCGGTAATGGATCAAAATAGGTCAGGGTGAAACAGATCAATTTTACCAAGATATAATATTAAGACCGTGTGGCTTCCCCTTTTAGCTAAAAACATTATTTAACTAGTTACTTATTGCAATCCTGCATGTCAACCACCCAAAAAGAACTCCATTAATCTATGAGATGATATTAAGAATGAGTGTCAATATTGAAAACAGACCTTATGTTTGCTTCACTTTGAGGGTCACAATGTTTTAAGGCATATGATAATTTATGATCAGCCTGCAGGATAAAGGAAGACAAATTTGCTAAGATTAAGAAGAAAAATATTACTAAAAGAATTCATAAAAAATCATGACTATTAGTACATATTAAGCAATTATAACTTATCGGTATTACTTACAGCAGGAAAATTTTCATTAAGTACTTCCAAGCGACCAGTGTAGTACATGTAGGTTACCTGTAATGAAATATAACAGAATAGTCAATTATGATTCTAACCAGTTTGACCACAGTCAAATAATTTACATTTTTAAAAGATACAATATCTCACCTTATCTCTGACAGGAAATTCTTCAAAATCAAATATACGAGCAGTTTCAATGCTTCTTATTACACTTCGGCAAAGATGGACAGTGCCAAGCTGCAAAAAAAGGTAAAAGAATATTTTTATTGAAATAATATTTATAATGTCAAACAGATATAACAGAAAAGGATTAGCTTAAAACAAAAACACATTAACAGTGTCAAACAGTCTGAGAGTTGCCCAATGTGTACTTTGAATACATCAACCTCCTAAATCAAATAATTCAAAGAATTAGATTATTGTTGAAATGATATAACATTTGTAACCAAAATAAAAATTGTGGACAAAAAGTGAGTAAAACCTGACCCTCTTAACCCGTACCAACATTACCATTTGATGCAAATACATTTTGTCATATTACCCAACCCACCCATTTTGCCAACTTACCCACAAATATGGTTGTATAAGTATCGGGGTTAGTCAGTACTACCAGAAGGATGGTTATTTGATATACTTTACTAATTGAAGGAATCAAAGTAAAAAGAACAGAATAAAAAAACATTTCTTTTCCCATGTTAATCGCAACAGCACCCTTGGCATACATCTTAAGAAGTTCCACTGTCCATTTTCATATACATTAATAGGCCTACGTATATGCTTTTGGAGATTAATTCTCGTGTTATAAAAACATTTTTATGAATAATAGAAACTAGGCTGACAAGATCAAGATGGACCACAAAGCTTCTAACTTGCATATATAACAGCTACACTGCAACTACATTAAATACAAGAAACATTATTTTTAATCTGTCCTTTGAAACTATTGCCACATGCATTTTAGATAAAGTAGAAATCCGAAGAATGTATCAACAAAATAAAGTGAAAAGGAGAAAATTGAATTCTTGCAGAACAAAATAAAAGGTTAACTTGCAAAAACTGGTCAAATGAAGTAGAAATCCAACAAAGGTATCAAAGAGAAAAAAAGGTAATATGCAGAAGAGAATAATAAAAGAAACAAATAGTAAAAAGGGGAAGGGGGGAGAGGGGGGGGGGGTGGTTTGAATCCTTCAAAAATGTAAGAAATATATGAAAGAAAAGATGGAAAGAAAAAGTGTCACCTTGAAATAAACTTTGAACAATTGGCAAGTGACATATAGCGCTCCAACACGTTTTGGTCCTTTTCCCTATGATAAAAAGACCACATTTGAGCAATTCATAACAGAATGCAACAACTGGACTTAGTGTAATCACATAAATATTTTTGGGTGAATATTTAGGTGCAAAGAATGACATAGCTAGTGCAAGAATAGAATGAACAAATCAAACGGTAACTCAGGTTATATTTTATTTCCAACAACTTAAATAGTTTTATTAAATAAAATAACTTAAAAGAAAATGAATCTAATGTCTAGAACAAGCCAAACGTGTCAAAAGTCATTAAACGATATATTTAATGCCTAAGACCTTAAGCTCCCAATCCTAAATCATTTTATTCAAAAGAAAAAAGTACAAGTCCTGAAATAATGAGATATCTACTATCATACAATAACTGCTTATATAAAAATAAAAATTCTAGTCAAGAAGTGTCTCAGGTCCAGCTAACCCAACGCAACCCACTCAAGCGTATACAGAAACCTGTCACCCAACCTGCCCATTTTGCCACCTCTGGTGTGTGAAAATGAAGGTAAGGAAACACATACCGCAAGAACTCCAAACACTTTCATGAGGAATGACCCAGCTGCCTTTAGTTTCTCAGGCGTTTTTCCATTGGAAGCCAACTCTCTGTCAGCCTGCGTACACAATAACGCAAGTTAAAGATTATAAAATGCAACAAAACCATTATAGTATAGTTTTCTTTGCAAGAAATACCTACGTACTTTTCATCTGTCATGTATTAGTCTTTGTATGTATTTTTCTGATACAACTCACTCATTAAAAGATGACCTTGTCCTTGAGTCCCATTAGGGCCATTTTGTATGCAAACCGGAGGTTAAAAATAAAACATTTTTTATAAAAATGTTAAATTTAGGCATAAAGAAGTTAGACTTATAAATAATGTTCATATAAAAAAATGTTAATTTTACTGCTTCCCAAATGGCCAAACAGTATACAAACAATCTTTTAATGACTGAAATGTGCAAAAAAGAAATGCATGATGACTAAAACAAGACAGATGATAAAACTGTGTTAATATTTATGCAAAACCCCCTCCTTATAAGCATGAGCTTAGATGAAGCTGAAAAGAAAATCATTTTTTCTTTCTTCAGTGTTTCTAGTTCATTTTCTGCTGACCCAAAAAAAGGCTCATTTTTTGGGTTCTGCTGTTGCGGAGTCTCTTGTTTCCATTTTGTTTTTTTCTCAAGCTTTAACTGTAATTGCAGTTCCTTACCTTCTCAGCAAGAATTCTAATTTCATATACAACCACATACAACGCTTCTAGTGCCCATGCAGATTCCCAGTTCCGAAACTCCTGAATGAAAGCACTGAATATATTCCCATATTAGCATTCCAACAGTACATTATAAGTTAGAAAACTTGAGGCAGCAATTTCGACCCAATAAATCATTATGGATCTATTTGGGTTACATTTTATATCTAACAAGTAAAAAAGTTAGGCTAAAAGGTCAACTTTGAAAGGGATAGGTCGAAAGCCACCCAAAGTGTATTTTTCAAGCATTAAGCTTTTCCTGAATCATTGTTATTCTAAGAAAACTGATTTTTTTAATTAATATTACACCACCTAAATCATTTCATACTGAAAAAAATGGCGTTTATTAAAATGATACAACTTCACTAGTAACATTACACTACAGAAATGTACATTTTGGACATAATTTGTTTCAACTCGACCTAAAACTCACTTGTCTGGACCCATACCAAAATTTACTCATTTTGACCATTTACCCAATCTGCCATTTTGCCACCTCTACAGATAACTAAAGCAAACAAATGAAAACGAAAATTATGGATGAAAATTACTTTGCTGATTTCTCAAATGCTTGAAATGATTCAACCAAATGGCCAACCCTATAACTTTGCATAGCTCGAAATAATGGAGCTACTATTTCAGCGTATTGGGAATATTTATCTGCTTGTTTGATCAACCTGTTAGCATCCTGCATACATAAATTTCAGTAACAAAATTTTTTTTCAACACATTATACTTTAAAAGGGACCAAAGTTGCAAAATATGAACTTTTCACATATAAACACAGAGCCTACAAATGTTTCATATAAAAATTAGAGACACGGAGAACCAACTAATAAATAATTGATACCGAATTATCTGGATCAACTTTTAAATCATCATGCATGGTTGCTTTCTTGCAAAATAATTGTCACATGTATTCAAAATGACAGAAAGAAAACCAGATGGTTTGCAATGTTTTAGACAATCGCAGAAGTGTAAATGAATATTGTTAGCAATTATTGCTCATAAGTTGCCATTCTTGAAAAATGCAGTGTCTTTCTGTGTTTTTTGACAGTAAAGATTGTTTGTTGGAAGGGGTATACTAGTCAATCACATCAGCAGAAATTGATTTTCAATACTACATACTTCAATAATGAGATTGAAGTATGATGTAACTTCAGTTTCAACATTCAAACAGCTTAAGATCGAATTCATTTCCTTAGTCCCATACACCACCTAAAATTTTCTTCAAATCAGAATGATAGATTGTATGCCCCTAAAAACCACCTATGCTAGCAATCCTTGAAGGTTAGTCTAGACTTTGCAAGAACAAGTAGCTTTGAATAAATATCAATACTCACAACTAAAAGCACACATGAATTGTAATAAAGCATCCAAATCTACTTAAAAAGGTGCATGATGAACTCAAACCTGAAAGACATTTAGGGCATCTGCAAGGGCGAGGAAAGACGGGGATTCAGACGATAGAGAAAGAAGTTGTTTGAGAGAATTTCCATCTTGATAGGAAATAACGTCAACAAATCGATTCAAATAGTCGGATATCCTTCTGTGTGCTTCTCCCATGCTCATGTACGACGCCATTGCTCACCGAATCTTCAGTGAAGTGATGGAAGATGTAGTTAGGGTTTACAGATTGAATACAAACTGTGGAAATTGCTTCGAATTGTTCTTTATGAATATCAAACCTACTGGGTGCTCACAGAGAAACTTTACGAGGGTTTTGAGATTGTTTTATTGTTGGTTTAAGAATAACACCAGGGAGTTAGACAATCTGTAGTCCAACATTAAACAGAAATCATTCAATCAAGAGCATGTGTAGCCTTATGTGTCGATAATGGGCTTCGTATTAGAACCCTAACCGATGAAATGGCCCCTGCATCATACCAAGTGCCTAGGCACAAAGAGTAATTATCGTAACAGGCATATGTGCAACATATTAAGGCAATGTTTGGGATTGCTTATTTTATTAAAAATGACTTTTGATAAAAAAAATTTATTAATTTATAATTTTTCAAAATAAGTTTTTAAAAAAAAATATTTGGATTAGCTTATAAAATAAAAAGTCAATAAGTTGTTTTGTAAAAAATGTTTGATTTAGCTTATTAATATAAAATGATTAAAAAAAACATCATGTTAAAAGTCAATAAACAGTTTTTAAAAAATGTTTGGGGTTGCTTATTTATACTATTATATACTTTTTCCCGTCTTTAAAATTGAAAAAATATTATGAAATATATAAAATAAGATTGGTTTACATAATTTATAATTTCTTGCTTTGACATAATAATATTACAAGAGATTGTTAAAATAACACCAAAATACACAATGATATGAAGCTAATGTCATACTACATTCTTCTTCGTGAGTTCATTAAATCTTGCGTAATAATATCTCTTACTGCTGCCATATACATAACATCATGATCCGAACGATTTGTAGCCGGAGGTTCTTCATGAAGTTCATTTGTAGTACTACCCTCTCGAGGATTGTAAGATTCTTGTTGGGCGGTGTTAAATGCTTCATTAAACCTACCAGCCTTTCTAATAAAGTTATGGATTGCCATTGATGCTATCACAATACTAACTTGGTGTTTGTATTTATAGTTAACATGCATATCTCTCAATAACGCCCATCTAGCTTTCCACACTCCAAAAGTTCGTTCAATGATGTTTCGCAACGATGAGTGGTAATAGTTAAATGTCTCTTTAGGTCCCCGAGGAGCACGCATTGCACTACTCTGTACATGTTGAAATTCCGGTATATGATAACGAATGGTTTGACCTTTGTATGGAGCAAGATAACCTTTAGTATATGGGTATCCAGCATCAACAATGTAATATTTATCTACGAATAAAACAAAAAATGGTTAGTCTTTTTAGACATGTATAAAAAAATACAAAACAACATGTACAATAGATCATTATACTAACCACCAGTTAGATGTGGAAACTGAAGCTCCGGCCTCCGTAAGGCTTCATTGAAGATTCTCGTGTCATGTGCACTCCCCTCCCATCCAGCCCATACAAATGTAAAGCACATGTTAAAATCTCAAACAACCATTATATTTTGAGTCGCATATCCCTTTCGACCAATGTATTTTGTTTGTTCCATCGATCGAATTGATGCCCTCACGTGTGTCCCGTCAATAGCACCAATGCAGTCCTACAAATACAATAAGATATCATAATTTGTTAAAGTAGTAGGAACATTGAAAATGTTGAACATTAGACAATACCTTAAACATTGGATAATACCGAGGATTATTTAATATATACGTAGGTACATCAACATTATGGTTTGCGGATGGTCTGATGATGTCAGCACTCATCTTAAGGACGGCGTAACTTTATGGAAATGTCTATGAATGGTTTCCCCGGAATGATTAAAAGCTTCTTGGACAAACCTATTCGTACACCCATGAGCCAAAGTCATCAAGAAGATTCTGACCGACTCCTCAATAGACATATTACGGGTTTGTTTCAATCCATAATTAGTAACAAGATATATGCATAATTGCTTAAAACCTGGCACGTTCATTCTAAATATTTCATAACATCGTATAGGATGCCCATTTAGTATTTCGTTTATAAACATGTGCCCTGTTTTTGTCGACGTGTGACATGGTCTTCTTCTATTATGCAAGTCACGAGCTATTATTATCCTTTGAACAGTTATTCCACATAAACTTTTGAATTATATATCACCGCCCACCAAATTTTCATCATCACTATCATACGAATCAGAGTCGTCACTATCCATCCTAGATAAATACAAAAGATTTAAAACAATTATATATAAAGTAGAAATAACACACAATAATGTCAAACAACAACACAATTTTAAAAGTAGAAATAACACATTGTCATATGATAACACATAATGAAAACCACAATTTATTCTTCCATAAGTAACTTAAGGAGCTCCATCTTTGCTTCATGAGTCGTTGGATACATAAACGCTTCACGATTTGGTTTTTTTATTAAAGCACGCAATGCACGTGAATAATCTTTGGAACCTTCTTCGAAACGGGGAAAAGTGATAACAATGTCCATGCAAAGAGCAATTGTTGGGGAGGCGTTATTTGGTGGAAAAGTTTGGGTGCTTTTAGTTGACAAAGCATCTAACACAACGTCTAGCTTCTCTTCGAAAGAAGAAGTTTTGCTCTTGGTTGAACGTTTGTTGGAAACATCCTTAGATTTCTTCCTTTTACCCGAACTACTTTCAACATAACTAGGAAACAAAGGTTCATCATCACCTAAACATATCTTATCACTGTCTCCTTTGCCTTCTATATTTTCTTCACATCCAACATCGGTTAGATTAATATCATTTTGAAATTGTAACGGATGCAAAACTTGATCTCCAACGGCAACCGAGTCCCGAAACAAAAGAGCATAATGCGTCTCGAATGATTTTGAAAGTGGTGCTCGTTTCTTACCAATCACAGCATGTGTTCAACTTACATTTTATAGATTGGTTCATTATTTTGATGTTAGACGTCCGATGGGGTCTAGTGCTCAAGCCAATGGAGATGTGTATACTCCTCATGTTACAGCAAAACAAGCAGCTTTAATTTCAAAAGCTATTGCACATTCTTTGAGATCTTTCTATCGACAAAAAAAAATATTTAAGGTGGTAACTCAAAAGGAAAAAAACGTTCAAATAATTTGGAACAACAAACTTGCACATGTGGTAAGTGGGGAGATATTCAAATACCCATGTTCTCATGTTTTAAGCGCATGTGCCAAGCTTTCTTTAAACACATGGCAATACGTTCATGAAAGTTACTCAAATGTAGAGTATTGCGCTACTTGGTCATTTGAACTTTCTCCGATTTCTCATGAAGCGTATTGGCCACAACCATCATATATTAATGAATTGCTTTTGAAATAATTCGAAAAGTAAGAAGAAAGTTACTTATTAAATTTTAAAAAACTTATTTTAGTCTAATTTTCTATTATACCTCTCTTCTACCTTTCATTAACTCCCCTTATTTTAAAAGTATATATCTTTTGGTAATTTTACAACATTTTAGTTTATAAGTTAATCCAAACACTTTTTTAAAACTTCTTTGGAAAATCATAAATTAGTAAGTCATTTTTGTTAAAAGTTCTTTTCAACCAAAATAAGCAATCCCAAACAGCCCTTCACATAGTAACGAGTTGAGCTAGTGGCCGACTAATGAATATGTCAATTTTAAGTACTTAATATACCAAACTCGGGTGAGATATTATTCACACACAATATGAAAACTTTATGTTGTTATTTTTTTTCTAACTGTTTATTTATTTAGAAAAATGTTACTGATAATTCTATATCCTTTATTAAATTAACTAAATTTCTCCAAGGTAGTAATAGGAGCTTGACGGTTTCTTGATTTTGTCGTGTGGTAATATGTTTTGTTCTACTATCATTTGATCTTCATGATATATCGTGTGTATTATTACGTCTAATTTCATTGAAATCCTTTAAAACCTGATTTTAAGATAAAACCCAATTTACTAAAATGAGCATTTTCTCAACAATTACTTGAACAAATTTCTGTATTATTTTCTGCTAATTATTATCCACGCACACCACGTGTTTGTATAAATGTCTCGTTCATTAAGTTGTCAAATATCGATCCACACACACGGAGATTAAGCTCGGTTAACCTCTTCCCCAATATTTTAAACATTACATTATAATCCACTATCCTTAAGAAATTTTAGATATATAATTTCTTGTTGATTTTGTTAAAAATCCTTCTTAAAAGTTCTAGCTAGTTTGTATTTATAAATTATCAAAATAAGTTTTTCTTCAAGATAAATTATTTTTTAGGTCGTCTAAATAACTATACTTAACTTGCATAAACAGATACATATAAATCATCAAAACCTCAAATAAAGAGTTGACTTTATCTATTTATGAGTAGGCTCCACATAAATATGAGTTGTGCATCCAACTCGAAGTAAGCATTACGAGCCTAGGGAGATCAAATCAATGGTTCGAGTCAAACACATTTATTGAAGAGCCTTACTTGTAACCGTGTTTTATATATATGTTTTTCATGTCTAAGAACCTATATTTTTTCTCTGATGTACAATTTACAACATGTAAATGAAGATATTTTAATCAAAAAGTTCATTAATATATAAATGACATTTGGTGAAGTAACTAGCTTTATGTTTGCTCGAGATCATTAAGGCATTCTTTAGTGACTGCCTTAACCCAATTGGTAAAACCAGCGATATCTTTGTCTTCTTCATCCAATTCTATGAAGCAATCGTTGCACGTTTCAATGTCAGTAGAAATACTAGAAATATCAACATTAGCCTTCGTGAGGTCTTGTTTGTTGATGCTTTCCATGCTTATTTTGACACCATCAATTGCATCTTCGAAATTTTCTTGGCATTGAGCAAGACATTTTTTTGATGATTCCGATCCATGTTCCGCTTGTAGTTTTGTTAGGACCCCTTTGAATTCATCAATTTTATGTTCGATTCCTTCTAGCTTTTTGTTTGCAACTTTTGCCCCCTTAGTTTGTGGTGTAACAGCAGCCTTTTGTACACCAATCTCAGGCAATGAAAGTTCAAAAAGTTCAGACATAGAGAGTGGGCTATCGGCAGGTCCCGATGAGAGGATAGGGGTAGGTGTAGGGGATGAATCTTCATCGGTAGGGGAAGGGGAAGGGGCATGGGTACGCGCGAAAGATGCCTTAGGACATTGTGTTAATAAGATAACAACGAAAATGAAAACGAGACTTAGCGTGTGCTTGGCAATGGCCATCGTCTTTAATCTTCTTTTCGCTTGTGATCCTAATAAAGATTACAAGATGGATTTGGGAGATTCCTTTAATACTCCGAAAATTGATGATTCTTATTTATAATATACTTTCTAAAAGTGGCAAAGGTATAGGACTAAGGATACGAGGTTGAGGATCTTCTTGTTTTGAATTTATGGTTATTATTAACAAAACAAATTTGACCTATAATGTTTTCTCACGAACTAATGGTTAGCAATAATTAATCATGTCTAATAGTTAACCGTTCTTAAAAATAACGTACATATATTTCTAATTGACCCAATATAGAGCCTTTATGTTTTTTTATTAGGGCTAACTTTCTTGATAAAATTCTCACTTTTTTGATGTTACATAACCTAAGCATGAATTCTTATTCTCTTTATAAATTATGACTTTTATTGATCGCATGTACTCGAATAGGTAAAAATTCACCTTGAAAGGTAATTGGCATGCATCACAAGGAGCGTTGGATTGTAAAATGATCCAGCCCCTCTTGAAACTACGCAAATCGAAAGCTAAATTGAGCATCGTTAGGAGTGTTGAATCCTTAAAGCTTCCACGCTTTGTAAAGATACCCAAAATAACCACATTGATAACCAACTCGGTCACCCTTCTTGGCCACCCTTCTTCATTTATTGTGTTAGTTTTTTTGTAACAAAAATATAAAGTAAACTAACAAAATCATTATTTTAACAAATCAATAACTCTAAATTTAATCCTTAAGTTCACTAAAAAGCCTTATCTTTATTTGTCAACAAGCCTTATCTTTATTTGTCAATATAAATGTGATATCTAAGATAGATCTCATTATGAACTTAACAAGCCTTATCTTTATTTGTCAATATAAATGTGATATCTAAGATATATCTCATTAGAAAAACTTTGTTTGATGTTATGTGTTTCACACGTGAAAGATATTTAACAAGTATTTGCTTAAACCCTAACTTATTATATCTTATTATTTTTATTTGCAAATCCCTAATTCTAAAATTCTCTAAAAGTAATATAGTTTTATTTTCTAAATTATATGATAAAGGGGTCGTTATAGACATCAACCACTATTATTCAGATTCCACTAATGATGTTGGTCGTACAACATGTTTCTGTCACATAAAGGGGCCGTACGAGGTGTGTTTTCCTATCATATGACCCTTGTGATAGAAGTCATACGGGTCGTACGGTTTTTCAACTAACATAGAAGCGACTAACTTGACCTTGTACACACCACATTCTATATGGGTCGTATAATACTTTTTCGTCGTCTATACGACCGGTGTAATAATGCCATCTATTGTTTTAATGCTTACTATTTAGTGGTAACTAAAAAAAATCGGTTTTGATGTTGTTGGGTCCTCTAATCGTTGATTGAGTACCATTTTGAACTCGCTTATTTTACGTTCAACCGCTTGTAGGTGTATGCTCGTGACTTTATACCCCTTGGTATTTGACACAATCGCTTTCTTTTGTGCATCAACTTCAGGTAAGGTGTGTTCAAAAAGTTTCGAAAGAGAGATTGGGTCGTCGGATGCATGATCATGGAGGGCTTCGAAACATAATGCAAAGAGAAAAAGAGAAACAATGGGAGAAAGAGTCGATTTTTGCCTTGTAAGGGTCATTGTCTCTAATCGTTGGTTTACGTTGTGATGGTGATTGAGACATTGTGATTGTAACTATTAGTTCTTCAAATAATTCTATAGTTTTTTACAAATAAACTTTCTCTAAATGAAAATATTACAGTTAAAGGTGTGTGGCTGAACATTTGATATTATATATTTGTCATTTGACATGATGAAAATATTACAGTTAAAGGTGTGTGGCTGAACATTTGATATTATATATTTGTCATTTGACATGATTGCATGTTGTGGAAACAAAAATTAAAGGTTAAAAAGATATAAGTAATACTAGGTAATTTTGGATTCATGTGATATCATTGTTGTGTTAGAAACCAAACAGTGGCGGAGCTTGAACACTCTCGTAGGGGGGCGGGGGCGAAATTGTTTCTTTTTAGGGGGGGGGGGAGCTCGAGTTTTATATAAAAATTTACACTACCGGACCAAGAATTTACACTACCGGACTAAAGTTTAACACTACCAACGAAAAAAATAGGGGGGGCGGCGCCCCCCCCCCCCCTCATGCCCATCTATGCTCCGCCCATGAAACCAAACTAGTCGGTTGGCGGTTGGCGGTTGGATTGGGTAAAGACCATCCCATCTTTTCTCGCCTTATGCTATCGGTCGCTAAAGATTGAACTGTTTGGTTTCGTTTTTAGTTAAATCAGCAAGTCAAAACGTCGAATTGCATAAAAAATTCAATTTTATGTTAGAATGATTAGTTTTTAAATTTAATTTTAAATCAAGAGGTAAATAATTTGAACTTTAATCTTAACTATCTCTAGATGATTAGTGTGTGATTTTTATGTTTCTTAATCCTTTCCATCTGAGAGAAAAATTATAATATCATCCAATAATTATACCAGCTTTACGCGTTTCCAATTTTAGTGCACTTACACTTCTCCATGACGTCGTAAAATTAAACACTCCATCTACTTGCACAATAAAGAGGTCGGTTACTATACAAAATGTAATTTTCATGAAAAGCGTACGAAGTCACTAGGGCTCGACATGTGTCGTTTGGGAGATGGGTAACTACGTACGCGGCGCAATTACACATATAAGGTGGATAATTACATAAGCTATATTAATAATTACGCAAGTTATATTAATAATTACGCAAGTTAAAATTACTCAAGTTATAAATAATAATTACACAAGTTATATTAATAATTACGCAAGCTATATGATAATTATACAAGTTATTTTCATAATCACGCAGTTAATAATCACGCAAGTTATACGCACAATAAAAATATGTTTTTAAAAAAATGTTAATTTAAAAAAAGTATAAAAATACTATACTCAAATCAAAGAAAATAAAATGCTCAATTTTATCATGTAATCTTTTAAAAAAAATGATGTTGTTAAAAAGTGTCATACTCGTTTAAAAGAGTTTGGGGGATTTAAAAAAAAGTCAAGAATTACACGTTATTTCCAAATCTATCCCTCCAGCTCCTTCCTTGCGTGATTATTCATATCTCTAATATGAACCGCTAATTACTTATATTAAGAGTTGGGATTACTTCTGACACTTCGCACAAAAAACAATACCTTGTACCATTCCGCACAACATATAATGCCATTAGTAAATTAAACAAGTTAGAATCGAAAGAGAGGACTAATTCTATTCATCTATTCATTTACAAGTACATGCACATGATATAGGAATAGATCAATGAAACCAACACTATAATAAGTGTGAGTTTTAATTTTTATTACTACATAATATTAAATAGGAGTTAATAACGGTAATAAAGTATGAATTTGTAACACTTCACTCAAACATAATACCATTTATTAACACTATTAACAACATATATCAATATTATGTTAAAATATAATAACTTATAAATTATATATAAACAATATAATAATAATGGGTCACACTTCTACCTTACCCTAAGTCCATCGAAGAAGAAGAGCATTATCATGAAATGAACGTTTGACCTGGGAACCACGATGTTAAATTGTTAGTATAATCTATCAATTCATATTCTAAAACTTATGTTATGAGATTAGTTTAGTGACACATTTCTTGTTGTTTTCAGGTTATAGCAAAAGTTAAATTGTTGAGGGGCTGTTCCTGTAAAGTTCTAAATGGAAAGGGCTGTTGCTGTGAAGGCTTAAAAGTCAAGGCTATATAAAGGCTGTTGGGCTCGATTAGGAAAACCTACCAGAATATTCTTTCATTCATTGATTCATATTTGTGATTTGTGTCTTCTTCTCAAATCCACTACTAGGGTTTGTTCATCTGTTCTCTGATTCTTGTTCTAGATAAATCATTTGTACTAGAACTTGTAGAATCTTTGATATTGTGGGTTGGATTATGTTCATCAGACGAATCATTTTTTATGTTAAACTAAATCTGTGATGACTGGTTTACAATGATTTTGTCTCTATGAATATCATCGTTTTCAACATGGTATCAGAGCACATGGCTCTATGCCCTCTGTAACGTATAAACTCACAGACTTGTGAAATCGAAACCCTAATTTTTTGAAAATCTCAAAACCCTAATTCGTCTGTTTGGGCTTGATCCGGGGCCGCTGTGGTGATGATCGTGTAAGGTTCATCCGATTGATCCTGTATCTATGACCGAAGTGCTCTTCCGGTGTTGCAGATCGATCAACATCCTGAGAATCTCTCTCAGATTGAGATCGGTAACGTGGTGTCGGTGCTTTTCATCTCTGTAAGGTTTTCTTGTTCCCTCCTGTCTCGTAGCAAGTCCCTTCACATGGAGTTTCTGTCAAGGACAGGAATCAACTGCCCCTGTGTCAAAACTTGGACTATGAGCAGGGCCTCGCGTGTGATTCTATGTGTTCTTGGTTATCTCTGCCCCCTTTTACCGCTTGGCCAGTCAATAAATTGACCGGGTATCTGGTTGGTTAAAGGGATTCTCTGCAGTGTGTGTGTTCTTGGTTATCTTGTTGTCTTAGTTGTGGTACTATGATTATATTGGTTCTATTTGTTTATTTGGGGTTATTATGGCTGATGATAAAAAATCCAAGGATGATACCTTCTCTAATGATGGTAGTGTCCCCTCTGTCCACGACTCTCAGATTAGTAAACTTGACTTTGGTAATCCTTTATACCTCCATGCCAGTGACACTAGTAACATCTCTATTATCTCAATTAAATTGAAAGGAACCGAAAACTATTCTGTGTGGGCCAATGCTATGCAACTTGCTCTTAATGTGAAAAATAAGATAGGATTTATAGATGGATCATGCATTAAACCTAAAAGTGATGAGTTAGGGAGGTAATGGGATAGATGCAACTTTGTGGTATTATCTTGGATCTTAAACTCTATATCAGAGGACCTATACGTAAGTCAAATTTTTTCAAAAGATGCCTCTGCAGTTTGGCAAGAATTAAAAGAAACATATGACAAAGTGGATGGGTCAGTTATATTCAAACTTTATCAAAACATTAATTCTTTGACCCAAAATGGTTCTTCAATATCTGACTATTATCATAAACTAAACTCTATGTGGCGCCAGTATGATACTTTAACTAACCTACCTACATGTACTTGCCAAGCTGCAAAAGGTTTCTCAAACTTCAATCAAAACTTAAAGCTTATGCAATTCCTTATGGGTTTGGATGAAGTATATCAACCTATCAGATCAAATATTTCAACAAAAGATCCCCTACCATCTGTCAAAGTTGCATTTTCTATCATTTCGGGTGAAGAATCTCATAGAAATTCGTTCTCAAAACATGGTTCTAAGACTCAAGCAACAGCCTTTGCTGCTAGAGCCTTAGATCCCAAGAAAAAACCTGGAAAAGGTTCTTCTCTAAAATGTTCACACTGCAACCTAACTGGTCACACAATTGAGAGATGTTATGAGCTCATAGGATACCCTGAAAATTACAAAAAAAAATCAAATACTTCTAGAGCTGCTGGTATAAGTAACAATGCTGTTATTAACAACAAGACCATCCCTAATGATTTTCCCTTCACTCCTGATCAGATTTCTAAACTCCTATCTCTTGTGAGTGAAGGATCTTCATCCACCTCTTAGATTAATGCTAATATGTCAGGTAACATAAACCTAAATGAAAACTGTAAAAGTCACTACCTTAACATCATAAGTTCCACCAGCTCAAGTAAGTTCAACCTCACACAAGGCTGGATCATTGACTCAGGTGCAAATCAACACATGACTGTGTCTGAGTCAAACATGTTCAACCTTGTTTATGTGTCAGATGTTGGATTGTATGTTGGACATCCTAATGGAACTAGGGCCAAAATTACAAAAATTGGTAACGTTAAACTTACAAGTGACATAACATTAATTGATGTTTTGGTTGTGCCTGAGTATTATGTAAATCTGATGTCTGTTCATAAACTCTCCAAAGATAACAAACTTAAGTGCTGGTTTGATGAATATTCCTGCTCTGTTCAGGATTCACATCAAAACAAGTGTCTGATGAGTGGTAAACAAATAAATGGGTTATACTTCTATAAGGATGTATCTAGAGGTAACCTATCTGGTCCTTGTAACATGTTTGCCTGCTCTGACTCCCTAAACCTATGGCATGGGAGACTTGGCCACCCCTCATATCAGGTCCTAAACATTTTGAAAAAAGATCTAATGATTACAACTACAAATAACAACCTTCCATGTGAAATCTGTCATAGGTCTAAGCAAACAAGGCTACCTTTTCCTGACAGCTCTCATGTGTCAAAAGACCTTGGTGAGTTGATGCACATTGACTTATGGGGTCCTTTTAGAATAACAACCAGAGAAGGTTTTAAGTATTTCCTAACTTTTGTTGATGATTTTTCTAGAGCTGTCTGGATATATCTTCTAAAATCTAAGGATGAAGTGATGTCTCATGTTGAAAGCCTTGTTAACTTGATTAAAACTCAGTTTTCAAAAGTAATCAAATGTATCAGATCTGACAATGGATCTGAATTTACCAATCACTCAATTGAAAATTTTCTTTCAAAAAATGGTATCATGCATCAGACATCATGTGTTTATACTCCCCAACAAAATGGAATTGTGGAGAGAAAACACAGACATCTGTTGAATGTGGCTAGGTCTCTCATGTTTCAAGGAGGGATTTCTTCATATATGTGGTCTGAATGTGTTCTAACTACTTGCTACTTGATTAATAGGACACATTCTTCTGTGCTTTCTGGCTTATCTCCTTATGAGTTAATTTACAAATGCAAGCCTTCTCTCTCTCACCTTAGAATCTTTGGCTGTCTATGCTTTGCTACTGCCCAAAATCCTAAAAATAAATTTGACTCTAGGGCTATGAAATGTGTTTTTATGGGATACTCCAACAATAAAAAAGGATATAAACTTTGGAATTTAGATAAAAAAGAATTTTTATTTTCAAGAGATGTTAAATTTTATGAGAACATATTTCCCTTTAAAACTAATTCAACTAACTCAGGTGAAAGCAGTAGTACTAATGTAGACAGTGACACCTTGTTTGACTCCCTATTTCTACCCAATGATGATGAGAAGGCTAATAAAGGTAATGATCATGAGGATATCAGAGGTGAGTCTCAGATTCCAGAGTCCAAATTAGGTTCTCCTGTTGATGGAAATGATTCCTCAGGACATCAGTCTGGTAGTCAATCTGCCACTGATTCTCATCAGGATCATCAGTCTGGTAGTTCCTCTGCCACTGACCCTGAGTTGCAATCATTGCCTCAACAGTATGAAGAGTCAAATGAGGTCCCTTATGAGACTGAGCCCAACTTTGCTCCTGGGATTGATACAGCTGAATCTGAGGGTCCCCCTAGGAGATCTACTAGGATCAGTTCTGTTCCTAAACACTTTAGTGACTTCATTGTTGAAGGAAAAGTAAAATATGGGATTGAAAAAATGGTTAATTATTCTAAACTGTCTCCCCATGACTACTGTTTTGTGTCCTCGTTAAATAAGAGCACTGTACCCACTAGTTATAGGGAGGCATGCTTAGATATTAACTGGGTAAGTGCCATGAATGAAGAAATGGAAGCACTAAATAGGAATGGAACTTGGATTTTGATTGATCTTCCTAAGGATAGAAAGCAATTGGGTGCAAATGGTTATATAAGATAAAATATAAATCATCAGGGGAAATAGAAAGATATAAGGCTAGATTGGTTGCTAAAGGGTATAGTCAAAGAGAAGGCATAGATTTTGATGAAACTTTTTCACCTGTTGTGAAAATGGTGACTGTGAGATGTCTCATTAGTGTTGCCATTCAAAATGGGTGGAGTTTATACCAATTGGATGTTAATAATGCTTTTTTATATATGGTACATTGACTGAGGATGTGTATATGCAATTGCCTGAAGGGTATTACACTGATTCAAATTGTAATAAGGTTTGTAAGCTTGTCAAGTCCCTTTATGGGCTTAAACAAGCTCCCAGGAAATGGAATGAAAAATTAACATCTACATTAATCAATCTAGGTTTTGTGCAGAGTGTTAATGATTATTCCTTGTTTGTTAAAAGTTCTGGTAATGTGTTTGTTGCTTTGTTAGTATATGTTGATGACATTGTAATTACCGGTAATGATGAGGCTGAGATTGAGAAAGTCAAGCTTTCCCTAAACCAAAGTTTTTTGATAAAGGATCTTGGAAAGCTCAAATATTTTCTTGGCATTGAAGTCATTGAGTCCAAAAATGGAGTTTGCTTGAGTCAAAGAAAATATTGTTTGGAGTTACTGTCTGAATTTGGTCTGTTAGGCAGTAAACCCTCCTCTGTTCCTATTGAACAAAACTTAATTGCCACTGATTTGAGTAACTCTGATAAAAATGATTTTAAATTAAAGAATGTTACTCAATATCAGAAATTAATTGGGAAGTTGATTTACTTAACTTTAACTAGACCTGACATAGCCTTTGCAGTTCATTGTCTGAGTCAGTTCATGCATGAGCCTTTGAATTCTCATTTGAATATTGCTCTAAGGCTGTTAAGATACTTAAAAGGTCCCAGGTCAAGGCATTTGTATTAAAAAGTCTGATCGATTTGCTCTGAAATGTTTTGTTGATGCTGATTGGGGAAAGTGTTTGTCCACAAGAAGGTGTATCACCGGATACACTGTGTTTTTGGGTGACTCATTAGTCTCCTGGAAGAGTAAGAAACAATCCACTATGTCTCGATCTTCTGCTGAAGCAGAGTATCATGCCATGTGTACTGCTGGGTGTGAAGTTATCGGGATATTAAAAATTTTGAAAGATTTGCAAGTTTCTCAGGAGCTTCCTGTGAATCTTTTTTGTGATAGTAAAGCTGCAATTTTAATTGCTGCAAACCCTGTATTTCATGATAGAACGAAACACTTTGAAATTGATTTACATTTTTTGAGAGAAAAGGTTGCAGCAGGAGTGTTAAAACCCGTTAAAATTGATACTCATGAACAAATTGCTGATTTACTTACTAAAGGTCTTAGTGCTAAACAACATAAGTTTTTATGTGATAAAATGGGGCTTTATGATTGTTTTAGAATTTGAATTGAGGGGGGGTGTTAAATTGTTAGTATAATCTATCAATTCATATTCTAAAACTTATGTTATGAGATTAGTTTAGTGACACATTTCTTGTTGTTTTCAGGTTATAGCAAAAGTTAAATTGTTGAGGGCTGTTCCTGTAAAGTTCTGAATGGAAAGGGCTATTGTTGTGAAGGCTTAAAAGTCAAGGCTATATAAAGGCTGCTGGGCTCGATTAGGAAAACCTACCAGAATATTCTTTCATTCATTGATTCATATTTGTGATTTGTGTCTTCTTCTCAAATCCACTACTAGGGTTTGTTCATCTGTTCTCTGATTCTTGTTCTAGATAAATCATTTGTACTAGAACTTGTAGAATCTTTGATATTATGGTTTGGATTATGTTCATCAGACGAATCATTTTTATGTTAAACTAAATCTGTGATGACTGGTTTACAACGATTTTGTCTATGAATATCATCGTTTTCAACACACGAAGATGAAGACGAAATTACAAGTGAGCCTAATGAAAGTGTTGGGCAAACCTAAGAAAAGAATAACATAAAGGTTCCAAAACACTATGCAAATTACAACATGGACCTCCCTCATCGTTAGACCATGCACAACCCGCCAACAAAAACAATCAAAGTTCCTCAATTGTCCACCTCTTACTCATTTTGTTACTTGTGAAATCTTTTTAGACTTATATAGATCTTCTCCTGCGGCCATCAGATCAAATGATGAGCCAAAATACTTTGCACAAGCCATAATGGATAACAAGTGGATTGGTGCAATGAGAAAAGAGATCAAAGCTCTTGAAGAAAATAAACCATAGACTTTTGAGGAATTACTTGAAGAAAAACATGCTATAAACTCAAAATGGGTTTGCAATGTCAAGTACAAACTTAGGGAAACTTAAAAGGTATAAATCAAGGCTGTCGTAAAAGGTTTCTAATGGAAGGAGATTATTATCATAAAATTTTGTTTTAATGGCAAAATCAGTCATTGTTCGTACCTTACTTGCAAGTTAAAAAAGAACACATAGTCCATCAGTTGGACGTTAACCATGCATTTTTGCATGGGAAACTTAATGAAAAAGTTCACATGAAGATTCCCCAAGGCTTTGCTATAGACGGGGAAACAAGAGTTTGCAAGTTAGGAAATCGTTTGAATTAAAACAAGCATTTAGAAATTGGTATCAAAAGTTTACCATTACCTTAATAGATATGGGTTTCAAGCAAACCAAAGCAGATCATTCATTGTTCATTTTCAAAGATTGTGATATTTTTGTGGCCGCACTCATTTGTGTTGATGATGTTACTATAACAAGAAATGATTTGGAAAAGATTCAACAAGTTAAAACTCATCTCAATGACAAGTTTAGTATTAAGGACCTAGGAAAAGTAATTCTTAGATACTGAAGTTGTAAGAACAAAAGAAGGGATGGTGTTAAGTCAAAGAAAAGGACATCTTGGTGGAATGTGACATGACAAGATGGCGACCTAGTGATGTTCTTATATATGGAACAAAATTCAAAACTCAACAAGAATGATGGGGGCAACAAGTTGATTCAAGTCGATAGGTAGGCTTGTTGGACGCTTTTTTTTAATCTTCAAGTCGCTAGGCCGAACATTGACTTCTCAACTAATGTTCCAAGTCAATTTGTGTCTGACCAATGTGAAATTCATCTAGAGACCACAAACCGTCTCTTATGATATCTGAAATTGACACTAAGTCATTTAAAGAAAGGCCATTTACAAGAAGGTTTGAAACAAATCTACTTGTTTCTTTTTAGAGATCTCTAGTTTCTTGAAAGTTAAAGAAGCATATGTTGTGTCTAGATCACTGGCAAAGGTAGAATATCGTGGCATGGTTATTAAAGGAGCTAGACATGGAACGAAAGTCCTAATGGTTCTTTTTTTTGGTGATAAACAAGTAGCAAGACCTATTGGCAACTACCCTATTTTCCATAAATGTACAAAGCATATCAAGATGAATTGTTTTCTTGTACATGAACGAGTTGAATTAGAAGAGATTAAACCAGTTAACATTGATAGCTCACCTATTTTTCAAACTTTTGGAAAGTCAACAACCTAACAATTTGATGGGCAATACACGCATTTGAGATATCAATGCTCCATCTTGAGGGGAGTGTAAAAGTAGATAAATATTCTTTTTGTTTTAGATATGCATGCACTACCACTGACCATCGCAATAGTAGTGAAAGCCACCACTGAATAACACTTCGTAACTACAATAAATGAATAGAAGTGAGAACTTGGAAGTTGGAAGATAGATGAACTTTTAAGAAAGAGAATGAGAGAAATTGATAACGAATAAATTGGTTGAGTTCACTCCCATTGTTAACATGATTCATGGAGTGGGTCATTTAACGAACTCAATGTGTGTAATGGGACACATAATATTTTTTTTAAAATAAAATGGGGGCCCTATTTTTTGGAGGTCCCAAACCTTAGATTTATCCCAATATATTGTTGGGGCCCTTTAATAATACGGTTAAGTGTGGGCCCCACCAAATCTCTCAGATTATAGTAAACTTTAAAGCAATTATATGGTAGTTACATCTTCATAGAAAGTAAACACTGAATTTCTGACATTGTTCTACTAGCAACGACAATGCTATTGTTGACATGCAATGATGATTGCATCCCCATTACCTAGTGATGTAAACCAGAAGGAGACAAAAAATATTATAAAATTTAAACCCACAACACCACATGCTCAAGTAGGCTGAAACAAAAAGAGAACTAAAAGCAGCACCGCTACTCAAAGTTTAGGTTTCCGACTCTTAAAACTCAAAATCATACCAAATTATGATTGAGATTGTTGACCCACAAACTCACGATGAAGATGAACTACGAAGGCAAGGCAAGAATCGATCGCACATGAAGACGAACATTAACGAATCTAGTTATTTGGGCCATAAAACATGTTATCCAATGGGCCATGTATTGGCAAAAGATAAAATAAAATAATTCGAAATTAGTGATATTTTCTGTAATAATAATGTGTTTATTAATCATACCTTTGCGTTAATTGAGAAGCACCGTTAGCATAAAATACACTACACTTCATCCCGATCCACGGCGGCAGCAACCATACAACTCCCTTTCTCCGCTTCCACCTCCGCCGGTCTCCTCCGCCGGTCTCCTCCGCCGGCGACCGTTTACTTCCGCCGCTAAACTCTTCTCCGGCGTACTCATCTCTACACAACCTCACAATGTTGCCAAAATCACCTCTCCGTCTCATAATCTTCTTCTTCTTCGCCGTCTATCTTCTCTGCTTCACATGTTTACTTGCAGCCGAAGATTCGGTTGTTTTCAACGAAGACATTGGCGTTGTTAATGTCAGTAGTGCTGGATCGAATAGATCTAAGGAAGACAGCTTTGCTGGAATGATTGATCGTGCTCTTGAAAAGGAGTTTACGGAGAACGATGAACAGTCTGATGGTTAGTGAGTTAGATCTTGTGTTTTCAGCTTCTTTTTTATGAATTCCGCGGTTTATTTCAGGTTTAATTGACTGTTGAATCAGACGTTGCTAGTTTCTTTGTGCTATTTAGGGCAGACTGTTAGGTGCATATAGAAGAATTAATGTGTTGATTTACTCGAACTAATCGTGTTATTCCACTGCTAGGTTAGTTGATTAACATTGTAGAGTTGAGAATTAGACGTTCCTAATTGTTGACTTTCTTAGGCAGACAATTAGGTACATTAAGAAATCCTCTTGTTAGTTTACTCACATTAGGAATTACGTCAGTAAATCATTTGAATTGTGCTTAATTGAAAATTTTCATATGCATTGGACATGATGCAATACTAACTCTGCATAATTATCTATCTTGCTTAGCTACTGATCCTGGGAGCTTCAATAACAGTGTGGCAGGGCAACAGGTATGTCATATAATCTCAAGATTTGGATTTGTTCATGTAAGTTCCAGCTTTCACACTTGTTGGAGAAGAAAGCAAACTGTGTGAATTAAAATACCGTTGACTATCTTTTTGGACCATCAAGTGTCATGCTATTCGTTTGTAAGTATAACCTGGGTGAGTTAGGATTTAGGAACTGTGATTTTGTGATCTGTCTCAAGTTCTGTACCAATCATAGGGTTATAGTTTAGAGGGGACCAATATTGTTTGTGACTGCAAATATTAATGTCTGTTAGCTTAAGCTTTTAAACGTGTTAGAGACCCTTGTTCTATCATTGTTGAATGGCCCTTACATTAATGTGTGTGTGGATGTCATTATGTCATAGTTTGACCTAGATTGAGATTTCTTTGGGAGTTTCCCCTAACATATGAAGCTCTTCCATGATTCAGTGTTCCTGTGATGCGCCTAATTGGCTGTTGTTTATCCATTCTGTAAAAGGGATTTATGTGGACTCCAAAGTTCTACACATTTACATATTTATTTTTTTCACTTTGTGGACCATCTTCAGTTCTCCCACATCAAGTAAATGCTGTTGACATTCATATCAAGAAAAAGTTAAGTGAGCAAAAAGAATATTTACCTATGCTATAAGAAAAGTTGATACTACTACAAATAGGAATTAGTTTTGAGATGTATGAACATCTTTAATATACCTTCTATAGGAAATAACTGGGTTTGGCATAATATTTCTGGTTTGTTTTTTTCTAGGAAGGAAGTCGGTAGTGTTTTTTATCATTATTATTTTTTGATAAGTTTCACATGTCAGGCAGTTCTGGAAACTGTTGCTAGAGTCAAGTCAAAGAGAAATGAAAGCAAAGAGGAGAAGTATGTACTGCTCTTTGTGTTCACTTTTAATTTTCAATTTATGTCAAAGTGCATGGATGTGATTTTTATAGCTCTTATGATTCAATTTCAATGAAAAAAAGAAGTTTAAAATGTTTCTCATTTCTCTTGCTTCCTAGTTATGTGGATTGTGGAGGCCAATAGCTTAATATACCTAACATCCATGTTATTTTGATTTTAGATCATTTCAGCTTCAAGATGTTTTCAATTTGGATAATGAAAACCGTCCTGAAGATACACCAAGACTAATAGATAGCAAGGTAATCTTTTATCCTTTCAAGCCTAGTGCTTAGAATTAAATGTTCTACTTTCTTCTGTTGTATGCTTGTTTGTGCATGTGTGTGTGGAATCCTAAGTTTCCATCAGGAAATTGATCTTATCTTCAAATCTTTGCGCAGGACAATGTCTTTATCATGTCTAATCCCAAGTCTAAGTATCCTGTGCTGCAATTAGACCTAAGGTATGTATTTTGTCCTCACCCACCCAACAAAACACTAACCTGATATCTTTATTGCTTTTATTTTTCAATGTTTTTCATAAAATTTGTTAGCTGATGCCTATTTTTTATTAATATATGGTTTAACAGATTGATATCTGATTTGGTTGTCGTCATTGTTTCTGCAACTTGTGGTGGCATTGCATTTGCTTGTGCTGGGCAGCCGGTCTGGTCATTGTTAATTATTTATTAATTACTAAGTATTTTTTTCTTTTCTTAAATAAGACTTTTCCTGAAACTTGGAGAATTTGTTAACGTGGTTATCCTATTTTTGAAGAAATATATTAAGCGAAGAATCCTTTTCTTTTTCAACTCATAATTCTAACACCTGCCTGCACATTAAAACCATGTAGGTTATTACCGGATATTTGCTAGCAGGATCTTTAATCGGACCAGGTGGACTTAGCTTTGTTAATGAACTGGTTCAGGTATGCTCTCTAGAATTGGTCTAAATTAGTAAGTAAAATCATCTTCTTGTCCCCAGGTTTGGAAAATCATTCCACATAATTGCACTGTACGTCCTTGTTATTCCTGTTCCATTACGCTTTTAGTCATTTTTACTCAGACCAGGGACTAAACCATGAAAAAGCAGTAAAATCAGGGACGTGCGGTGTAATTATGTCACATCTGGGGCTGTATTTGTTTATTTTGACAAACCCCGGTGACGAAAAATGTAATATAATCTGATTATTATGAGCATCTTGTTTTGTTCTCAAGATAACTTTGATATCAACTTTGTGTTGATCCTGATCACTTGTGCATATGCTTTATGCAGGTTGAAACTGTTGCTCAGTTTGGTGTCATTTTTCTTCTTTTTGCATTAGGATTGGAGTTCTCAGCAGCAAAGGTTTCTCAACCTCCTTTTGCATAAATAAAATAATGTTCAGGCACATCTTCAATTTCTTTGTGTGTGTGGCACTGTCATAATCAACTTTTCACTCTTCTTTAATTTCCAGCTTCGTGTTGTCAGAACAGTTGCTATCTTAGGAGGTTTGCTCCAGATATTTCTTTTTATGTGCTTGTCTGGAGTAATTGCTGTGGTATGCATATCTTTTATAGAGCGCTCTATTCTTATTACTATGTTTTTATGATGCTAAACCGAGATTTTTCTCTAGAATTAGTCTTATATTAGGTGAATACGTAAAAACCTTAACTTTTGTTTTAATGGACATTGACTGTTATAATATTCCTTCCTATCATCAAACAACACAGGGAATGGGACTTCTGTAACAAAGCATAATTGTAAGGGATTTTTCATTAAGGCTACCTATATATTGAAATTACTTCATATGCCACTCAATTATGTATTTGATTTTATTTATACAAATGCCGAATGATGAAAATGCCCTAAAGTTTTTTTTGGAAAGACAAACATTTTTAATCTATTACAAAGTTACATTTTTCTTAAAAATGCCCTTAACTTTTTGAAAATACGGAAGTACCCTTATATTTTGACGAGAATATTTTTATAGAACCTTATTGTTAACTTCATCTTATTTGATTTCTTTTGCAGTTATGTGGTGGTGAAGCTTCTGAAGGTGTATTTGTCGGTGCCTTTCTTTCCATGTCATCAACAGCAGTGGTAGTTACATATGGCATAACTGAAATATAGAAGTCAACTATTGATTTTTATTTAACAGCATTAATAAATAATCATCAGATACGTGTGAGATTCTTTAGATAGAGTTGTATAAAGGGTGCAATTCTCTTAGAAGGGGGTATATATGCAATTCTCCCATTCTTTTAAACTTGTTCCTCTTATCATAATCATGTCATCAGTTGCTATTCTTTAACCTAACTATAAACTGAATTATTAGGTTTATCATTTGAATCTTTCAATGTTCATAAGATCATACACTATAAAAACTTAAACATCAGTCACTAGTAAAAGTTTTTGATGACACTGTTGTTTTGTTATACCACAGGTTTTGAAGTTTTTAATGGAGAAGAGTAGTATTAGCACTCTTTATGGGCAAGTCACTGTTGGTACCCTTATCTTGCAGGTAAATTTGTTCTTCCTTTTTTTGTTCGCGGCAGCAACAGTAGAAAAAGCAACCACTAAAGTGGCAAGTTAGAGTTTTTGGCCACATATAAATGGACTGGTTTGGGTTATGTTCTATCTCTAATAGCTCAATTGGTTAAAATAAAAAGGGAACATGTCAAATGGGATCTAACAGGTTGGAAGTTGTTCCAAAGAGTACTTTTATGCATACGGTCCTGCTTTGTAAAAAAAGATGGTTTTTTTGTTATCATATTTAGATTGTTAATGAAATAATATAATTTTTGCAATCATATCTTCCACACTTTTTTAGTAGAAGGTGATTCTTTTTGGACAAAAGTGTTTTTGGTCATCCCAACCTGACCTGTTTTGGCATAAATAGAACCATTACCCCGTTTGACACAACCACATTTTGACCTGTTTTCCAGACCATCCGACCCTTCCATTCTGCCCCCTCTGGGATGTTGGCACAGGTCCGATCTTGAAAGCAACACAAACTCGAAAACAACTCAAGAATATAAAACGACACAAGAATAATATTTATTGATATATCAATGAAAGCACCACCTAATTACAAAGACTTTAACCCCTATATATACTAAACAAACTTGGAGACTAAGTTACCTACCTAGATTTAAATTAAGAAACCAAATCAAAACAAAATCAAAACAAAATCAACTAATTTATCTACCAAATCAAACTAAATTAGGTAACTAAATCAAACTCAAACAATTAAATAAATAACTCTACTAATTATCCCCTCTAAATATTAGATATTGACAAGATTATCCAACAATCACCCCCCTAATCTTGTCTTGCACTATGCTTCACAGTAATGCCGGTCCGTCATCCTCTTTTCGGGTCAAATTAACCTCCTCCTTTTGCTTCCATTTAGGACATTCCGACACATAATGTCCAAGCTCACCGCATTTGTAACATCTGATGTGACTTTTATCCCGTTGAACTCTACCAACTCCGTGACCTCTCCCGGACCCCCGACCTCTACCCTGGCCACGTCCAAAGTCTTCTCGGTTTGAGCTCTCACAACCACAAAGTTCACACTTATGGTCGTTTTCTTTTCCCTTTCCATCAACGTTTGCAAGTAACAATTTCCCATGCGTATCACCTTCTTCAGCCGGCTTCTTGATACGTTCCTCAAAAGCTTTAAGTCTCCCGATGGCTTCCTGAAAGGACATGGTATTTAGATCCGCAAACTGTTCTATGGAGGCTACAATCGCTATGAATTTTTCAGGCACCGATCCAAGAAGTTTCTTTACAAGCTTCTTGTCTTCTATGGTACGCCCGAGGCTATTGAATTTCGAGACGAGTTGGCTTATTTTCCCTGAAAAATCATCAACTGTCTCCCCGTCCTTCATCTTTACTACTTCAAAGTCAGATTCAAGAGTACTAAGCCTTGCCTTCCTTACTCGTTCCACACCAATATATCGGGTCTGCAGGGCATCCCAGATTTCTTTAGCAGTGGTGTGGTGTGATACCTGGAGAAGAATATCCTCGGGAATCGCCTGAAACAATAGTGCTATCGCCATGTCATTCTTTTTTTCTTCTACTTTTGTTCCATCTCTTGGTTCGATTGCTTCAAGTATCCCATGGACTCGGAATATTGCTTTGATCCTTATTGCCCAAGTGTTGTATTTTGTGGCGTTTAACACCGGACACTGCAAAGAAGACGTGTTGCTTTCTTTAACAGTGATTAACGCCTGATTTTTTAGTTGCTCTGTCATTGATCTGATCGGTTTCGTCTGCTATACGTTAAAGGAGTTCTTGGGTTAGTTCTAGGCTTACAAAGGCTGCACTGCATGGGTTTTGAACAGCCCTCTAATCACTGCACTGCCTGCCAAAAGGATGATGATCAAAAACTCCTGCACCTGCCTTCTGCCTTCTGCTTTCTGCCTTCTGAATGCTGCTGTTGCTGCGCCTGTTTCCTCGATCCTTCCTTGAAGCAACAAGTATTCTGTTGTTGATCGCCGAGCTGCAGATCACTACAACCCGCCTTGTCTGCCCCTTGATCGTTAGAAGAACACCAACCTGCTGCCCTCTCCTACCTTGTTGCTAGACGGCTTTGATACCAATTGTTGGCACAGGTCCGATCTTGAAAGCAACACAAACTCGAAAACAACTCAAGAATATAAACGATACAAGAATAATATTTATTGATATATCAATGAAAGCACCACCTAATTACAAAGACTTTAACCCCTATATATACTAAACAAACTTGGAGACTAAGTTACCTACCTAGATTTAAATTAAGAAACCAAATCAAAACAAAATCAAAACAAAATCAACTAATTTATCTACCAAATCAAACTAAATTAGGTAACTAAATCAAACTCAAACAATTAAATAAATAACTCTACTAATTATCCCCTCTAAATATTAGATATTGACAAGATTATTCAACATGGGAATGGTGAATGGCCTCTATTTTTGAAGGAATTAGGGAAGACTACTAGACATTTGCACTACTTAAAATTACTGTATTCTTGTGTGCCAGGATTGTGCGGTGGGTTTATTATTTGCATTACTTCCAATCCTGGGTGGTACTTCTGGAATTCTTGAAGGCATGTTGTCTATGACAAAGACGTGAGTAAATATATTCTGAAGTCTTAATATACTACTGTAGTGAAAATTGCTACCATATTATCTCTATGCAAAATTCTACTAAATTCGTAGTGTACTAGTAATCTTACAAATTTTTATTTACCGCTTATCGCGTATTGTTGTTTATTTAGTTGACCATGTCATTTGTGGTCACTTTTTTGTCTTTCATTAGCTTTAACTGGGTTGAAATGGTCACTTCTACAACGCAAACACACACCACATAAAAGGGTGTGAAAGAAGAAATTAACCAATCTAGTGTTAAGTTACTCTAATTCTATAAAGATTCTCTCCTCATTTGTACATTCCCTAATGACTTCTGTTTTCAGGTTGGTGACCTTAATTATATTCTTGGCTTTTTTGTCGTTATTCTCCCGAACTTGCATACCTTGGTTTTTTAATCTAATGATAAGGCTATCATCCCAGGTAATTAATGTCCATTTCTACTTTTATTAAATTTCTTTATGTTTTGACATCTGAAAACAACTAATTTTTCTTCGATCTGATTCATATATTCTGATGTTATTTCATTGACAATTTGCAGACCAATGAACTTTATCAGTTGGCATCTGTGGCTTTCTGCTTGATAGTTGCATCAGTTAGTTTCACCGCTCCACAATACTTTGACATAATGATTTTGCATCTTATCTGGCATAATTACTTATACTTGTACTGGAGTGTTGTTTGGAGTGTTGTTTTAGCAATTTCAACCTGGTCACTTCTAAATGGGCCAATCTATTTTATGCTCTATCCTTAACGTGTCAAACTCGTAAACTTTTTGAAAATCTAAAACGAAATGGATGGGGGCGAACAGGTCGAAAGTTGTCCAAAGTTTTATATTTTACGCATAAAACCTCCTAATCATTTTATTTAAGAAGGTAGAGTTTTTAAATATTATTAATTTTAAAGTTTTTAATCAGATTTACGTAATTTGATGACAAAATAACTGGGTAAGAAGTATTTTGTGTCAAACCAGCCCATTTTGACCAGTTACAACCCGCTCATTTTGCGACCTCTATTTGCTACCGCCTGATGATACATTACTGAGAATAGCTATAAGAATGCCTGATTGTTGTCGTTGTAATGCCCTATTGTGCTTATTATGATAAAATTATTCTATTATTTCAGTGTAGTGACAAGTTAGGTCTAAGCCTTGAACTGGGTAGCTTTGCTGCTGGAGTTATGATATCAACAACTGATCTTGCCCACCATACACTTGAACAAGTAAGGTCAACTTATCAATCTGGGCCTAATAATTATTAAATTTGTTTTTGTTTTTGCAAATTTGCTGGGTCTCCTACTCTCCTTATTGAGGGTGTGCTTGGATTGGGGATTTGGGAACGAGGAAATAGGAATAGGAATCATGGAGGAGGTCTGGTTTGAGGGTATTGGCTTTAGACATTAGACATGAAACACTTGATGGCTTTCTCCAAACCCCTATCAAGTGGTTGGGTATGGAAAGCTCTCATCCATTGCCATTCCACCATATGATCGAATCTATACCTATGGTGATTGCCTTCTAGTATGTACCAACCAAACTCTGCCTAAATGCTTGAAGAACCAACCCAGCATCCTTTTCTTCTATATCTTCTATTTTTCAGGGCCTGCAACACACTTGAGGCTTATAAAGCTTCACTATCATTGCTTGACATAGGTTGTTATTCATAATATAATATAGTATTCGACTTCTTCTAGGGACATTGAAGTTTACATATTATGTTATGCTTCATTGCTTCATATGATAGATGTGGAAATTTCAACCAATCTACATAGAAATGGGTTGATTTTGGGTTATATTTCTTAACTAATGGCTTAAATTGATAAACTTTAAAAACTTGTTTATGTAAAGAGTCAAATTCGATAAACAAGTTGAATGTGACCAAAGTTTATTCGAAGGCTTACACCCTCTTAAATTTGTCAAGAAAGATTCATTATTTTTTTTTTAATAATATAGTTTTCATAATTATATTTAATACAATAAGTACTTATTGAATTCAAAGAAAAAGAAACGAAATATGTTTGCGGTTCAAGCCAAACCCAAAACTTGTTTGGATCCATTACCAAACCTACGTATTTTGCGACCTCTAAATTCTCTAATTATTATATTTATTTCTGACCGTGGCATGCTTTGTGTGGAATTCATTTCCCTAAAATTAAGAGCAGAGTTAAATTTTATTTAATTTTTGGGAAAACTTCACAGAATAGTAAACAAGTTTTAGCAGTGTTCTAATTAGGTCACTCATATTTTCATTTGTTCCAATTTGGTAACTAAAATTTTAAAAGTGTTTCAATTAGGTCACTAATATTTTTATCTGTTCCAATCTGGTCATTGTAGTTTTAAAAGTGTTCCAATTAAGTCATTTATATTTTTACAATTTTTTAAATAACTCACAAAAATTTTAAAATAATTTAGTTTTTTTATAAATATTGTTAATATTTTTAAACATTTCAAAATTTTTTAAACTTTTTACAACTTATAAATATCCTAATTAGAACAATTTTAAAACTTTAGTGATCTGATTGGGACAAAAAATTATATGAGTGACCTGATTAAGACAAAAAACTTTGAGTGACCTAATTAGAACAATCTTAAAACTTGATTACTATTTTACAAAGTTACCCCTTTATTTTTTGGCTTAATTTGAGCTAATTTTATTTCAGGTTGAACCCATTCGCAATTTCTTTGCTGCACTTTTTCTTGCAAGCATTGGGATGCTTATTCATGTTCAATTTCTGTGGAACCACATTGATATCTTACTAGCAGCTGTTATATTGGTGGTGGTTATAAAGACTTTTGTAGTTGCTATAGTAGTCAAAGGATTCAGATACACTAACAAGACCGCTCTTCTTGTAAGGGTTTATGCCACGTATTACTACGCTTTAACTTACAGGTGGCAAAATGGATTGGTTGATCGGGTCTAGTAATTGGGAATTTCTTTAATTTATAACCGTGGCTAGCCCTCAGGGTTGGGTTGACCCGGAATTGTGTAAAATTTTCTGTTAAATATGAATTATGAAACTATATTATTGCAATTGTATAATTTTTGGAATAAAAAGAATTAAGAGCTCGTGTGCATTAAAAATACACTTTGCGAGATGTTTGGTCCGTTTAACCTGTTTCCTTTTTAGCCAAATTTCTGATTTTATCTAATTGACCCGTTAGAGATAAACAACCCGAGTTAATACGTTCATAAATAAGTGGGTTGATGTTGTCACCTCTACTTCAAAGGGTCGCTGTTTCCAAGTTTTGTATGTATATGTATACACACAAAATAGATAGATGGATATATAGCTTTTTTATAAATGAGTCTTAGTTAAGAATTTAATGTAGGTTGGAATGTCCCTTGCCCAAATTGGGGAGTTCTCTTTTGTTCTTTTAAGCCGTGCCTCCAATCTTCATTTAATTGAGGTAATATGTCAATTCAACCACTTTCTTTCTCCACTGTAAGGATCGTTTTTGTTATAAGAAATTCATAAATAGAAAAACATGCCTTTTCAATTCTGTCTGTTATAATCTTGAAATGGAAGCTTTTCATGCTGTTGCTACTGGGATGACAACTGACTGTTTTGCAGGGAAAATTGTATCTACTGCTTCTGGGCACAACAGCTCTCAGCCTGGTATGTAAATTGTACACGTGGCAATTTTGACATATTTACTTATATATGAATCTATTTGGGTTATGTTCTAATCTCTAATTGGTAGAAAAAAAGAAGGGGATTGCTAACCATAGCTCTAAGGGCTATGGTTAACAACTAACTTATCATATTCACTTCTAGGTGGTTGAGTAAAAACCGATTATAGATGGTTAGTGAAAACTTTATACGCTAACCACCTTTAGATGGTTGGTGATAAACTCCAAAGAGTTGGTGGACGTGGTTGAATAATTTTTTTTATTTAAAAGTTTAGTTTTGAACCATTGCCCATTGATAAATAGTTAGAAGGAAACGGGTCAAACTTGTGAAATGGGTGTAATAGGCCATACAGGTCCATAGACTTCTAAAATGTAATTTTTACAAAAACCTCCTAAAGGATTTTATTCAAAAGGTTAACTATTATTGGAGTAATATGCTTTTAATATCATACTCAGCTTTTAATTTCTTAGAAGATATAAATTCTTTTTGCAAAAAGTGATTGTGCTTAACCCAAGCCAACTCATAAATCTTTTATACCGTTTTAAATCATTACACAACACTCCATTTTGTTTTTGCAGGTGACAACACCCTTTCTTTTTAAACTGATTCCGGCTGTTGTACATCTTGGAGTATTATTGCGGTGGTTCACACCTGATATCCCCACAGAGGTAATTTTTTCTTAAACAAGTTTGACGAAGAAAATTCTATAGCGCACAACACCATAATAATATCGTATGCATTGTAAACCTTAGCTATCAACTCATCAGTAATTCGCCAAAGAAATTGAATGAATTATCTGGTCTGCAAAACGAAAAAAAAAAAGGTTAGACAAAAGACAAACTGTCAAATGGGTAAAACGGGGTGAGTTTCACCCAAAATTTGTTTTTAATGCAAGCAGCATTCTGTATTATTCTTTTTAATAAACACAAAAATTATTATTAAATTAATATTTTTCAAGGGCGATTGTCAAAAATACCCTTTGCACTTCTGCAGTTCTTCACATGGTTAAATAGAATTTTAGAATTTAAGGAGAATGTCCTATTTATGAAGCTGAGAAACCTTTATGTATAGGTTTAATTAGTTATAGGATTTCAACATGCAAAAATGAATATTTTGTTGTAAACAAAGTCTTACGGACTTTATCGTCAAATTTTAGAAGTTAAAATGATTTGATCATGCAACAACGAAGTCCATGGACTTATCTGTGAATTCAGCTGAAGTGCATACTTATCTCACATAAATATATTTTAGAAAAAATTAATATTTGGTCGAGAAGTGTTTCTAGTCAACTCAATCCGACCTGACCCGTTTGAACACGTACGACAATACATGTTTTGACTCGTGACCGGCCTCCTCCATTTTGCTACCTATATACCTTAGCATTGTTCGTTATGGAAGTTATACACATGCACACACACTATCATTTGCATAGTTATCTGCTGAATTATGACTTTTATTATTATTCTTATTCCAGATGTTATTTAAAGGAGAAATGATGCGTTCAGACACTGCCAAACGTATTAGTTTAATGGTAGACGTCTCTCATGATTTATAACATATCGTTAAATATGAATTACAAAAACAAAGACGTTACTTCAAATCTCAGGCTGTACCTGATGCACATCTGATACTTGGGGCAAATGCTGAAAAAGTTGAAGTTATCTTAAAGTCAAACCCAAAGGAACAAGTTTAATACCCTCTCTCTTCTACCGAGTAAAAAGATAGCCATATACGCCTAAAGCTAATCGAGTCTGCATCGCTATGTACATATATAGATACACTCCTCGGATAATTCTGATTTCAGCTGGTTTAATCTGTAGAAATTGTCAATTTTGTTTTTGTTTTGGTTCAAACGGGATTGTACGCTGTGAAAAAGTAGAGGTGATATTTCTGAATTGTTTATAGATATACGGGTTAATTTGGGTTGCATTTAATATCCTACATGCCAACATAGTTGCATCAGTTTCTTATATGTGAAGTGAAAATAGGTCAAATGGGTTGAGTGGGTAAAATGGTACAAAATTCGCTCAAAATGTATTTAAATGAATTAAAACTTTTGCATCACTTTATTATAAAACTTAAAAGATCACCATTACATCATATTTAAGTTATTTAGAATTGCTTATAGAATTACAAACCCTTTTCTAAAAGTACTCATATTCGTTTATCACTTTTCATAAAATACTTTTAAAATTCTGAAATTTAATTGAGTTTACATATTTGCCCATCTAAACCATTGGGATCCAAATTGGTTAATTACAAACATAAGTCAAAATAACGTCGTCTAAACAATACAAAACACGAACTAATAAGCTCTCAATCAGATCTGTCCAAAAGCTTGTTTGTTCTTTAAATAAGATACATCACGTTACTATAGGTTTGCAGTCGCTGTAAACACTGTAATGGCAGCATAGGCCGGTGCAAATTTTGCTTTCTATCGTATTACACATATGGTGGTCCAATGTAGGCGGGTCTAAAATAATTCTTACAACTCAGATAAATAGGACGTGTCAATAATTGAACATTTTTACAACTATAATTTCAATATACAAAATTTGACTTGTTTTACTAAGTTGTGAGACTCATTTATTCTCAATTATACTAGCTGCAATAACTCGTGTATTATACGAGTTGAATAAATAAAATATTAAATAGATTGAAAATTTATAATAATAAAACAAAACTTTAAGATAAGATATAATTAAAATTAAATATGATTAAGTATTATAAGTAATAAAACAATAATATGAATATCAACTTTTTTAAACTTAAATTTTTATTTTTTTTGTTTTTTCCAAAAGAAAAAAGAAAGTAAACATTTTAAAATAAATTGTTTTATTTTAAAATTTTCCTTATTATAACTCTCAATTTATTTTGGGTTTATAAAAATTTTACTTTTTTAAAGCACTAATGTAAAATATTTTGTATTTTTTAAAAAAATTAATGTTTTAAAAAAATTTATGTTATAAAAAAATTGTTTTCTTAAAATCAACAGTAATAAAATGATATATTTCTTAATTTATTAAAACTCTATTTGTAATCTTAAAAAGAATTAAATAATATTATTAGTAATTAATGAATTATTTAATAGAAGAGGAGCGGAAAAATTTGATAAGAAATGAATATAATACTGCCACGTGCCCTTTTAATTACTTTTTTACTTGATTACTCTTTTATAAAAGTAAAATGATAAAATTCCACCATCCTCATTTATGTTTGTGAGATTCGTTGACCTCAATTAGGTTTATTACAATCAAATCATTTAAAAAAAGTAATTGCACTTTGCTACTTCTAAATCAACAAAATTGTGAGGGAAATATCATACAATATCAACTTCAACATGACAACACAAGACTCAAATCATCAATTTCATCTCAAATAATATACTTGACCATCTGAATTTCTTTCTCTTTGAATCCACATTTCTCATAAAAAGCCTTGTTATCAGCACTGCAATCAAGAATTACCTTATTACAACCCGTTAAACGAGCATGATCCGCAAGAAAGCAGACAACTTTTTTCCCTAACTGCATCCCTCTAGCACTCGAATCAACCACAACATCTTCGATGTGTCCAACTTTCCCACAACTTCTTATAAATTTCTTTTCTATGAAGCAACGATCTTTGATGACGTAGTGTCTTCGATCACACATTTGTCATGATCGTCACTGTATGATTTGAGTTCTTCAAATCGTTTTTGGAATTCATCATCTGATATAGCATCACAAACTGTAAGTTGTTGCAGTAGTTCCATAAAACCCTTGTTTTTGTCTGTTATTTCCAGTTTTCTAACTTTGTATCTTTCTTCATCACTGCAGGTTGTGTTGCTTTGCATCTTTCTTGGTTTTGGTTAGTATAAACCAATGTTTTCAGAACCGGATCGGACAGTGAACCGGACGCTTTACCGGTCCGATGGTCGGACCGGTTCAACCGGTCGGACCGGATATAAGAACCGGATAAAATTATAATTATTTTTTATAAATATATGTAAAAAATTACTCAAAAATAAAAGATTATATAAAAAACCGGTTCGACCACCGGTTCGACCGGTCCGGTTTCCGGTTCGACAGCCGGTTCGACCGGTCCGACCACCGGTTCAACGTCAAAACGGTTTTAAGCACCGAACCGGACCGGTTTGGAGTCCGGTTCCCGGTCGGGAGTCCGGTTCCCGGTCGGGAGTCCGGTTCCCGGTCGGACCGGTCGGACCGGCCGGTCCGGTCCGGTTTTCATAACATTGGTATAAACTCTATTAAGAAAAATAGAAAAAGAAATTAATAATCACGCCATACAAATATACAATAAATTAATCCATATGGATGATTTTTTAGCCTGGCAAAATGGGTGCATCAGGTCGGGTAACGTGTTCAGGTCAAAACGAGTTTGGGTTGATACAGGCCGTTTTAGGAAAAACAATAAGTGCACCACCTATATTCGTTTTTACGGCGGTGGTACTAACAAATATACGAAGTGGGCGATGCGAACCCATTAGGAATAATCCTTTATGACCCAAACTAACCCCTTTGGTTATGATTAAAACACCTACAATAACCCGAAATTGGGTGTTTGCTTTTAGCCCAGAGTCTTTTTGAAAGCAGCCTTTATATCAATGCGATAGAGGTAAGGTTTGTCCTCGTCTCACCCTCCCCAAACCCTAGACCCTATTGTATGAGTAAGATTTTGCTAGAAATGTTTGTTTTGGAAGGTGTAGTGACATAGATATGATTACTTAGACTAGATACTATCGAAAGTAGAAACCCTAAATTTAGATGGAACAATCAAATAGGAATCGAGCAAAACCCCTTATTTCAGATAGATTATCCAAATACACGAAGGAACAAAATAGTAAAAACACTAAATCGTTAAATGAACCTGGAATATCAACGTTCGCAGACTAGAACAAACAAATCATCATAGGTTTCAGAGAATCAAATACTTCACCATATAGTGTTGGACTATGATAAAATGACTTGTTTGCTTATAAATAGAATAAATAGAAAGGCCCCTAAGGTGTATAATTGACGACGCACCCATTTTTCCACCTCTATACCCATACTAATCTTTTTAGAACTGATAAATCCTGCTATCCACATATCAGACACTAACATCATAGCAACATCGAGTCTCGAGACACTCAACGATCTTGCATTTGTTCTTTAGTTCATGAATTTCTTATGATCAAGGTTCAAGGGGACTAAATACAATGAAGTAGTTAAAACCACTAAAACCCTAACCTTGGCAAAGAAATGATGGACATTCAATCATATTTACATTCTAACCACTGAATCTGATGGTTAGATCTTAAAAATGTACAACATTGTACATAAATTCTACAAGTAAAACCAACTTCCTGAGATCAACAGAAATAACACAACAGGTGAAAATAACTTTAAATTGGAACATCATCTGGAGAGATTATCCTTCAGGTATTGAAATTAAAACCACCAACGTAATATAATTAATCTTGAAATGCAAGCACAAAGATTGAATTTTTATATGAATTAGGGTTTACCTCGAAGCCAATGTGGCAGCGGTGTGCGGAGTACGGAGAGTGAAGGATGAGTAATGAACTAGGGACCGGTAGGGGTGTGTTTTTTACCCGACAATATCAACCCCAACCCGATTACAGATTAACCAGAACAATGAAACCTGATTATTACAATTAACCAAATCCGATTACTATAATTGTTTTGGTATTTGGGAAATTTCAAGATTTATTTATATATGTGTGTGTTATGCTACGATTTACAATATTTGAAACATGATTTTCTAATCTTTAAATTTCATTGAAGTGGTTCATTTTAATAGAATGAATTTTGAGAATAATTAAAATATAATATCATTAAACATTTGAATATGTATAAAGTTAATTACACGATTGAATATGTATATTTGAAACATGATTTTCTAATCTTTTAAGTGTCTGACATTTCATTCTAAAAAACATAAACAGAAAAACAAAATTAAAACAAAAAATTGCTAATTTTATAGGATTAAATTATTTTTTAACCTTTAAAAACAAACTCAAAGTTCTTATAACAAAATTACGAGTACTATTTCCATACCTTTTAAAATTTTATATCATGACCATCACATTCTTGTTTAGGGAAAATAAACATGTGGTTGAGGTAAATTCGGTAATTAAGTGCTTTAACTAAAAACAAGCCGATCAAACACTTTTGACTCAGTTTAATGTCCTAGTTTATACCCTCACCCTACCCTACCCTCACCCCCACCCCTCCATAACAAAAAAACTAAAAAAAACTTGTTGTCATTGTCTTGTAATGTTTAGGAGCCTTCGAGCGTAATATATATGAGTGTGCTATTTGTTCACAGGTCCATTTTTGCTTTCTCTTACAACATAAACATCCCTAGCTAATCAATCATCCAAGCAACTCGCCTCGTCGATTTCCATTCATTAATGGCTCGTGTTTTTGGCCCGTTTGTGATTCTATCGCTCATTTTCTCCGCGCGCATGGCTATGGGTCAGGGCCAAGGCCCGCTTCAAGATTTTTGTGTCGCAGATTTGAAAGGTCAAGGTACGCGGGTTATTATGTCATTCGTTAATTCTTGGTAATTTTTGTGTTACGCTTTTATGCTATAACAAGTTTTTTGTCACATCAGTTTTGGTAAACGGGTTCGCTTGCAAAAACCCGAGTTCGGTTCAAGCCAATGACTTTTATTTTGGGGGGCTACACATGATGGGAAACACATCAAATCCATTCGGGTCGAAGGTGACCCCGGTTTACGTGACACAATTGCCCGGGCTCAACACTTTGGGAATCTCACTGGCTCGTGTTGATTTTGCACCATGGGGAATCAACCCGCCTCACACGCATCCCCGTGCTTCTGAAATTATGACCATTTTGGAAGGCAGTCTTGAGGTTGGATTTATCACATCAAACCCTGAAAACCGTCATTTTACTAAAACATTGTGTAAAGGTGATGTTTTTGTTTTCCCGGTTAACCTTGTACATTACCAAAGAAACAATGGAAACACGAACGCGATCGCAATCTCCGCGTTGAGTAACCAGAACCCTGGAGTTAATACGGTTGCAAATGTGCTCTTCGGTTCGAAACCACATATATCAACCGATATTCTTGCGAGGACGCTTCAAGTTAATGACGACGAGATCTGCAAGATCCGAGCAAAGTTTCAGACTAAATGAGATTGATCATACAAAAAATGTATTGATATTTCATGTTACAAGCTAGAGGTTTAAATTTACATTTGATTATATCTTTTTAACTTTTGTTATAATCAAAACCCCAAGGGTCCTCTTCCGGACAAGTTTATGCATATGTAAATGCATTTGTTAGACATTTTCGACTTAGACAAGTTAATGCATCTAAGCCAAAATCTCTGAACCTAAGCTAAAGTCTTCTCATTTGCCTATAACCCTCGAATCTCCCCATACTTGCACATTTTTCATGATAGTTTCCCCGCATTTGATCATATCCCCCTCATCTAAAGTTGCTCACTTCTATGTAATGAAGGACATAAGATATGAAAGGATGTACAATATATGTTAAGTATAAACTTTTAAAGTGTTACATAGTGTGATATAATAAGATTTTTTATGAAATGAGAATGAAACGAAATAAATTATTTGAATACTTTCTGCTACAATAATTGGATAAACTATATCATGTGATTCAACAAATTACAACAGATATTAAATCTTTGAATATGTAAATATATGATTGAAGTTTTTTTTTTTTTTTTAGATCCTTTTTATTTATAAAATGGTTTTTGTTATGTAAACTTATAAAATATAAGATTCAATGATTTTGTTGATGATAAAAAAAATTTTGAATTAAAAAAATATGTAGGTAAAATTAAAAACAAATTATTAATTTAGTTGCCTAAAATAATTGAGTTAAATTAAAATAAAAATTTAATCTACTTGCCTAAAATATAGTAAGAAATAATAAAAATATTTATATTAGTTAGATAATAATTTTGGGCGGAAAAATAAGGGTGAGAAGGCACCACATAATGACCATGTGACACTATTTTTACTTTTTATTATATATTATATTTAGTAAACCCGCCAATACATGGGTTTAATAAATAAAATATTAAATATAATAAAAACTTATTAATTACAAAATGATATCTTATATTCTAAAATATGATATGATTGGAATTATGTATTAGTAAGAACTATAAGTAATAAAACAATGATATCAACTTTTTTAGCTTTTGTTTTTAAACTTTTTTTTGAAAAACAAAAATAGACATTTTGTTTCAAAATAAACCGCATTAAAATGTCATTTTTAAAAATTCTTATTATAACTTTCAATTGTAATTATTTTTGGTTTATAAAAAATCAACCTTTTAAAAACATCAACTTTAAAATATTTAGTATTTTTAAAAAAGTTTGATGTTTAAAAAAATTTCTTATTTATAATAAAACTTATTTTTTAGAAATAACATTAATAAAAAGATCTCTTTCTTAAATTATTAAAAAACTATTTTTAATCTAAAAAAGGTTAAATAATATTGTTAGTAATTAAGAAAATTATATAATAGAAGAGAGAAGTGGAAAATTTTTGATAAAAAGATTATATATGTGGTAAAAATGTTAGTATTTTATTATATATATATATATATATATATATATATATATATATATATATATATAAATAGATATAGATACCTTTTCAGTATAAATCTAACTTTATAATTATGAAAGCATTATTTTGTATATTGTTAAATATATCGTTTGAACAAAAAGCTATTACATATTTTGTGATTATTACTCTATAATTATTTGTGAGCAAATGAACAGTGGTTTTGTTTGCTTTCCACGTGTTAACCATCAGCATTGTTTTGTAATTACGCAAGGCTTTCTCTATGCACTTCTTAGTGTAGTTCCTATTTCTCTCTTCGGTTTTTATCTTCATCGTGAACTGCAAATTCTGGCTTTGTCCTCTGATTTTTGTGTTCGTTTGTAGGTGTTGCACTGTTGATTTTGTTGTGGTAGTTGTTTATTACATTGCTGTTCTTTTATGTCGTTTGGTATGGCAGATTGCACTATTGTTGTTGTGGTTTGTGTTGAACATGGTAAGATATTTATACCTTTGATCTTCCCTGCAACTTTTGTTGAATTGATGGTACCTGGGTGGCTGCATCTGCATGTGATGTTATCCACTGATCTGTATGTTAATTGTTCAATTATGATTGGATTATGCTATAGATCGATTGGAAATTGGGGGGAAATGCCTTTGATCTTCCTTTTAGTTTTTGTTGAGTCGATGCCGCATGTTAAATTGATGTTAGTTGCATGTTAATTGTTCATTTAATATTCGATTCTGCTATAGAGCGATTGAAGAGTGGGGGAATTTGGGGATTATTTTAGAGTTAGGAGGGGATGTTTGTTTATGGAATTGTAATCTGAAGTCCAATTACCTCTAGATTTAGTTGTTCATTTATATAGAATTTGGTTTATGATGGATGTATTTACTTATGAATATATGTATAATAATACATGTAGGTGTGAAGTAGATGTGATGCTAGGGTGTGAAGTAGCCATTTATACTGTTTATGTACAATGGCGGAGCATAGTAAGGGCCGCCGCCCCCCTATTTTTTTCATCGATAGTGTTAAATTTTAGTCCGGTAGTGTAAATTTTTTGTCCGGTAGTGTAAATTTTTATATAAATATCGAGTTCGCTCCCCTAAAATAAAATAATTTCGCCCATGCCCCCCCTACGGGAGTGTTCAAGCTCCGCCACTGTTTATGTATCAGTTGATTTATATGAAAATGCCGTTTTCTTATTAGCAGTTAATATAATTAGATACGAAGTAGGTGACAATATATATTTTAACATGTAAATCAAAGTTTTAGTCCTTGTAGTGTTATGATACCCTAGGTGCTATGTGAGTTTAAGTGACGTAATATTTGCAAAAATAACAGACCAACAACAGGAAAAACGGACCAAGTAGAGAAACAAACTGGGAATCAATGAAGTATATTTTGCATTGTTTGATATTGGTTTTTTATTGGAAACCAAGTTGTAAATTAGTGTTGCTTTGTGTTACATATGAGAACAACTGTCTACTGCTCCTTCAAAAGCTTTTTTAAAATTTAATCATGCTGCAATAATTAGTCAATTGTTTTCTGTGTTGTCTTACATCTATATTATTTCTTTTTGCAATGATTGTGGGAATTTCATTTATGATTGTTTGTTCGTGTATATGCGTGTGCTGTTTTGATTTATTTAGGTGTTATCTAGAGATCACTGGAATATCAATGTAAATGTCATTTTAATTTTTTTAATATTTTATTTATTGAACCCGTGTAATACATATGTTTATTAAATCTAGTTATCCACTAATATGATACAAAATGCATAAAGATGTAGTAGCCATTTGGCAAGCTCATAATCTTGATTCTTGACAACCACAAAACCTTCGTTTTCTTTGTGTCCCTAGTAACATGACTCTTTCACTTATTCATAGGACGGCAATTAATTACACTATATAACGAGACATTATTTCTCACACATTAATCCATCCACAACAAAATAATACAATCTATTCAATACACTTTTGATAATCAATGGCTCTTGTTTTTCGCTCATTCGCGCTTCTAGCTCTTGCTTTCTCAGTAGCCATGGCTACAGACCATAGTCCTCTTCAAGATTTCTGTGTCGCGGACTTGAACGGGAAAGGTATGCCATTCCTTTTCGTTGTTTTTTCTTAACAATGTTTGTTTGAAATATCAATGTTATAATCGATCATATTTCTTCCAACAGTTTTGGTGAATGGATTTGCTTGCAAAAACCCACGTTCGGTTAAAGCTAATGACTTCTACTTTAGTGGGCTACACATGATGGCAAACACCTCAAACGCACTCGGGTTTGGGGCGAAACCAGTTAGCGTGACACAGTTGCCTGGACTCAACACTTTGGGTATCTCATTGGCTCGTATTGATTATGCACCATGGGGGATCAACCCACCTCACACACATCCCCGTGCTTCTGAAATCTTGTTGGTCCTAGAAGGTAGTCTTGAGGTCGGATTCGTCACATCAAACACTGAAAACCGTCACATTTCAAAGGTATTGCATAAAGGTGATGTTTTTGTTTTCCCCGTGAACCTAGTACATTATCAAAGAAATGTTGGAAAGACAAATGCAATTGCGATCGCAGCGTTGAGTAGCCAAAACCCTGGCTTGAACCCAATTGCGAATGTGGTTTTTGGTTCGAACCCAGTGATAGCGACGGATATTCTTTCTAAGGCCTTCCAGAGTAGTAATGATGTTATAGGTAACATCCAGTCCAAGTTTTAAATTCATCAAATGAGCTAGTGTGTTAATGTTATTTTATATTTTAATGTTGGTTTTATTTGGTTTTGCTTCTTGATTGTATGTTTGATCTTTGTTATGTTCTCCTCTTTAATATTAAAGTGTTTGGATGAAGTTTGTGATTTGCCAAATGTAAGAAGCGATCGTTGTCAATTAAGTTGCTCGTTTTCTTGCATATGTTATTTTATTGGGTTATTGGATTTTTAATAATCCCAACTTAAGAAATATTTATAGACATTTCCAACTTTTAAGCTCTTTCTTCTCCAACGATCTTTTATTAAATGAGAGTTAACTCTGTTAGTTTTTTGATTACGTGAACTGTTTATGTGGCCTAAAAACTAATAAAAAGTTGAAATCTATCATCAGGTCTGTCAATCTGAAACTTCTACACCCTAAAATCTGTCAATCTCCACCTTTTTATATGAACCACTTAACTCGTTAGAGATATATTCAGGTGGTGATGTAGGCTAGACAATGAAAAATGAACCTGAAAGAGGGTAGGCGAAGGTGGAGTTGAAAAATTGCTCAAAGACCTCATTTCATAAAAATAATAATAATAATAATAATAACTAACGGGGATTAACTCTTAGTTAGTACGAGATCGTGAGATGAAAATAAGATCAAAGTTGGGCGCGTCTGTAAATATTTCTAGAGTTGTAATTTAATCACGACCAATATATGAAAGTTGGGATTATTAAAATCCAATAAACTATTCTATTTCAAATTTACATTTGTATGTTGTTAGTCTTTAACATTTTACATATTCTTCACAGACGCATAGAAAAAAATGTCTCCCGTGATGTGTAGGATATTATTTCAGTCGGAGTTTGTAGGAAATTATTTTGATCGGAGATGTGTTGGAAATAGTTTCAGTCGGAAATGTGTAAGAAATCTTTTTGGTCCTAAATTTTTCGACACACTCGCAAAATATTTGAACAGTAACAATGTTGGCACGCTCACAAAACATTGTTAAGTGATAATTGTGAATGTATTGATAACCATTTGCGTATCATTTTAACATAATGAACTTTTTAGTAACATACATTTTCCTTGCGTCCCGACTTGTGTACACATTTTGTTTAGTCTTATTCTCTATAAAATGAATCGTGATCGTCACGAGCATAATATTGAGAATTTAGCTATCATTTTAACGTAAAAGATATTTTTTTAACATATGTTTTTCTGAAATGAAACATGGGTTAATATACTAGTGTATTTAGTTTAACAACTTTTAAATCTAAGATGTAAATCTTAAAAGGTTTTTCATTATACGTGAACAAGTCTCGGAGTCCAATATGCCCAATAAAAAAGCCACTTTACAAGATAATAATTAACTTTCTTAAGTGTTACATTGAATTCGCTTAATGTATTTTCATATCCATAAAGTCACTCAACTTTCATTGAGGTGGAGTTTGTTTTTCAAAAAAAAAAAAAAAAAGACTTCCTAACCACTTTTGTCTGCACCGCGCAGACCACGTGTCGTCTTCAGATTGTTGTTTTTTTTCGAAAGATCTTTCATTAAAAAATTTATTCCTGACCTCTTTTTAAAACAGATATTATCCATCCTCTTCTCTTCTTAAAAAACTCTTCATCCTCTTATCTTGTCGACACATCCACCTCCACCTCCACCTTCACCATCCCGTCGCACGTCCGCACCACCGCCGGCGACGCCACCGTCGCACCTCCCCCCTCCACCGTTGGCGTCGCACCTCCCCCCTCCACCGTTTCCGTTGCACCTCCCCCATTTCCTCTCACTCTCGACACCGCCTTTGCCTTCTTTCCCTTCCTCATCTTCCGCCGCTGCTGCCGCAAGCCCTCCCTCCCCATTGCATCAGGTTTTGATCCTTAATTTGAGTCTTTGATTTGTTGCAATTTTGGTTAGGTTTGTGATTTGCTTTTGTTTGATATTTAGAGCAGCATGAACAACAAGCAGCATCATTATTATTATTCTTAGGGTTTATAAGTCAGAACCATTTAGAGCAGAAGACAAACATCCCCACAACAAATTGAAATGGCTCTCTCCAAAGCTAAAGAAATCATTTCCTCAAACCCTGTTGTCATCTTCAGGTTTTCCCTCTTTTAATATTCTAATTATGATTTAGTATTTTTCAGATTTGTGATATTTTGTTGTTGAATTGATGGACTTCAAAGTGTTTTATAAAGAAAGAAGCTTTGAGTGATAAGTTCTTTAGAAAATTAATTTATTTAAGTTTCAGTTCATTTCAGTAGTTTGCAGAAGTTAAAAAATAAATAGTTTTCTTCTTGCAGACTACAGAAGTTTGATCCATCTCTTCTACTACAGATGTTTGTAGATATGATGCACAGACCGTAGACATTTTACCTCTGTAAAAATAAACTGCACCTGAGTGTTTCAAGATTATGATTTTTTTTTATAAATATGGAGACTTTTTAAATTACGCCATTGAAGTTTCATTAATTGACCACGTGGAACTCGGCCCCTTTGATACCTTCTAGGTGTCATCGGATCCCTATCAAGAGGGCTATGCCCTTTTGGTCTAGGTGTGCTACCTCTAGAACCCTTATAGTTTCTTGGTTTCAAAAATCACAATATGCTCAAACAAATCCATACCTATGATATGCACGAGTCTCATACACTCGAGAAACTAACTTAGTGTGTTATATTTAGTAGGTTATATCTTTAGTTGAAGTAGTGGGTTAATAATTAACATTCATCATCACTACTGCTTTCCATCTATGTTGAACAAGAAGATTTTCTATAGTGAGGAGGAATCAAAAGCTAGATCTATAGTCTATAATAAGGCTTTCTATCTATCAATCAATAGTAATATCCCACTAGCTTTCAAATGCCAAACTAGTTGTGGTAGCTCAAGAAGTCACAACAGCATTTACCAATAACCTCCTGATCCTCAAGTTTGGAATATTCGAATCAACAACCAGATTTCCTTTTGAACGGACCAGACTATAGGGAAGGGTGTAGAGTGGAAGTAAAAGTAGAGACATGACAATTAGGAGAATTTTCGAATAATGATTCATAGGCCAGATGTTTGCAGCCCCCTTCTTTCTAATCTAATTCTACCTTGCTCGACTAGATGTTCAAGTGTAACAACCCAATCAAACCCTAACAAGATATTGTCCAATTTGCCCCCAATGGATTGCCCATCCAGTAACTTACGGTTTTGTTTTCTGCCACGAGTTGCTCACCTAAGCAAAACGCTTCTTGGTAGAGGAGGTTTCCACCACTTATAAGTAAGGTTTTGTTCTCCACCTCAACCTATGTGAGATTTACATCTCCACCCTCCTTATGGAGCTTAGCGTCCTCACTTGCACATCGGTCAAGTAAACTGGGTCTGATACCATCTATAACAACCCAAGCAAACTGTACCAAGATATTTTCTACTTTGCCCCCGATGGATTGCCCATCCAAGAACTCACGATTTTGTTTTCAGCCAACGAGTTGCTCACCATGGTAAAATGTGTGTTGGTAGAGGAGGTTTCCACCCACTTATAAGTAAGGTTTTGTTCTCTCCCTCAACCGATATGAGACTTACATCTCCACCCCCCTTACGGAGTCCATCGTCCTCACTCGCACATCGGTCAAGTAACCTGGACCTGATACCATTTGTAACAAGCCAAGCAATCTGTACCAAGATATTGTCCGTTTTGCCCCCGACGGATTGCGCATCTTAGAACTCATGGTTTTGTTTTCAGACGACGAGTTGCTCGCCTAGGCAAAACGTGTATTGGTAGAGGAGGTTTTCACCCACTTATAGATTCCAAAATGAAAGTCCAAACACTCTTTTAGAGTGCCATATCCACGTAAGTTTAATTCCAATAAATGCGACAAAATTTGCAATTCCAATTTTATCTGGTGATCAACTAAATAAGATTTTGAATAGAAATTTTTCTAATTTTAATTTTCAATTCCAGTGAATTCTGTGTTAGTAAACCTGCACTGTTATGAAGAAGCAATCTAAAAAGAAATATGAAAACAGAAAGAAGAAAAACAGTTTAACATGAACCGGGCTTGTGTTTGACACGATTCCCTTAAACAGATTCTCGGTTTATTCCCAGGGTGCGCCGGTCCGAAGCAGCAAACGGCGCTGCCGGACTTGAGCACTTGCCTGAACGTAAACGGAGATGTTGCATCAGAAATCGAGAGAGGAAGAATTTCGTGTGTTGTGTGTTGTTGGTTTGTCAAAACCTTTGACTTGAACTGGTATATATAGCCATAAATTCATAACCGATTTATGACCATTATTGCTACTTAATTATGATCATTAGTGCGTAATAACGGTCATTATTAATGCAGACAAAACCGACCAAAAATAATAATGACAATAATGATCATTCATTGAGCATCGGTTACAAAGCTGCATTCGTGTCCGCGTGACGTGCGGGCACGCACGAGTTCGATGAAAATCCAACCGAAAACCCATTTTTGCACCCCCCTGCGCGCGGGTAGGACTTGTGGCAAAATTAGTCATAATGATACACTAAAGTGGTAATGCTCCTTCTTATTAAGCAAACATCACTTTGTTCCCACACCAATGTGGGACAAAGTATACACCACAATTCATTCACACACCACATTCATTCACACACCAATATTTCCAACAAACCCCCACATGAATGAAGGTCGATCTCAAAATAACATTATTCCGCTTAAATTCAGCAGTTGAGTTTTGCATACGATAGGTAGGTGGTACCCTTTGAACCTTCGCTCATGAAGCGCACTTAGCCCACTAGCTCTGAGTAGACAATGATGTCTTTGAACTCGTCTGCCGTTTATGTAGACGACAATACACTTCATACAATACTCTCCCTGACAAAGTCAAGTCCTTATAGTTATGTTCGTTATGGTCATGAACATGAGCCTGGTTTTGCGAGAGCTATTAAGTATTGTGCCCCAACAATACCATTCGAAGCGACCCCACTTCTCTCTCACATAGGTGATTCACTATATATGGTTACCTTAGTCGAATCATTAAAAGCCATATGCTTAGCCTCACACTTGTCACTTTTAGGAATGGACTAGGACGTTTACTAAGCTTTGTAGTAAACCCCCTTTTTAAATACGTAGGGTTGTTCCCCCACAGTGACCTTACTAATTCATACAAATAGGTTTTTCTATTGAACTCAATTCTTGGGATCTCGAGTCTATTGAGTTAGGTTTTCTTCATATGAATTTTAATTTTTCAAGGGCTTTAGTCCCATTTCTATTGACGACTTCTGAACTAACTCTCTACTTAGGCCTTTTGTTAGAGGATCCGCAATATTATCCTTTGACTTCACATAGTCAACAGTGATAATTCTTGTAGAGACTAGTTGTCGTACCGTATTATGTCTACGTCTAATATGTCTATTCTTACCATTATACATTGTGCTATGAGCTCTGCCAATTGCCGATTGGCTATCACAATGTATACAAATGGCCGATGCCGGCTTAGGCCATCTTGGTATATCCTCAACAAATTGACATAGCCATTCTGCCTCTTCCCTTGCTTTATCTAAAGCGATGAATTCTGATTCCATCGTGGATCTAGCAATAACCGTTTGTTTTGATGATTTTCACGATATAGCTGCACCTCCAAGTGTGAATACATACCCACTTGTTGCTCTAGAATCATTCGTGTCAGATATCCAATTTGCATCACAGTATCCTTCGATAACTGCTGGATATCTGTTATAATGCAGCCCGTATTCGCGAGTGTATCTTAAGTAACGAAGCAACCTAGTCATACAATTTCCAATGAATTGAACTTGGGTTGCTCGTGTATATACTTAGCTTACTTACAGCATATGCTAAGTCTGGTATAGTATAACTCATAAGATACATCAAGCTTCCAACAATTCTTGAGTATTCCAACTTGTTAACAGGTTCACCTCTATTCTTAGCTAGATGTTGGCTTGTATCAATGGGAGTTCTAGCTACATTAGAATCATTTGCATTAAACTTCTCAATAATTTTATCCACGTAGTGGGATTGACTTAAAACAAGTCCATTTTGGGTTGTGTGATTTTAACTCTCAGAATCACATCTGCACAACCCATGTCTTTTATGTCAAATCTTGTTTTTAGCATGTTCTTTGTAGATGTTATAATTTTGTTATTACTTCCAGTAATGAGCATATCATCTACATATAGACATAGAATGACATATCCTTCTGATGTGTCTTTCACGTATACACATTTGAAGCATTCATTGATTTTGAACCCAACATCAATCATGACATGATCAAACCTTTGGTGTCATTGTTTTGGAGCTTGTTTCAATCCATACAAGGATTTTACAAGTTTACAAACTTTCTTTTCTTGCCCAGTGGCTATGAAACCTTCATGTTGTTCCATGTAAATTTCTTCCTCTAGATTTCCATTTAAGAAAGCTGTTTTCACATCCAATTGGTGAACTTCCAAATTTCTAATGGCGGCAATAGCAAGTACCAATCTGATTGATGTTATTCGCGTAACTGGCGAATATGTATCAAAGTAATCTAAACCTTCTTGTTGTTTATATCCTTTGATCACCAACCTTGCTTTGTATTTATCAATGGTGCGATCTGGTTTTATCTTTTTCTTGAATATCCATCGATATCCTAGTGGTTTACATCCTTGTGGAAGATCCACTAGTTCCCAAGTATGATTTTGTAATATAGAGTCTATCTCACCTTTGATAGCCTCCCTCCACTGAGAACCTTCTGAGGAATTTACCACTTGTTGATATATTTGCGGTTCTTCTTCTACCATATAGATAATAAAATCAAGGCCGAAAGATTTTTCAGTCTTTTGTCGTTTACTTTTTTGGATTTCAACTTCCTCAGTCTCTGATTGTTCTTGAGGTTTATTATTTTCATCCTCATCCTCTGGAATAATTTCTCAACCGGTTTTGAAATACTCGGTTCACCTTTGCCCAAACATGGGAATACATGCTCAAACCATGATGCATCCTTAGATTCTATTATAGTGCCGTTGCATATTCCAGGGTTCTTGGAATCATGCACAAGAAAACGAAATGCACCATCAAGACAGGTGTATCCTATAAATACACAATCTACTGTTTTGGGTCCTATTATTAGACGCTTTGGTGGCATCACTACCACCTTGGCTAGGCACCCCCACACTCGCAAGTATTTATATGATGGTTTATATCCCATCCACAATTCATATGGCGTTTTATCTTTTTTCTTATTAGGTATCATATTCAAGACATAATTTGCCGATAGAATTGCTTCCCCCCACATGTTTTGGCTTATCCCAGAACTTATCATCATGGCATTCATCATTTCTTTTAAAATGCGGTTTTTGCGTTCCGCTATGCCATTTGATTGAGGGGAGTAAGGAGGCGTAAGTTCATGTATGATTCCATCTTTTGCACATACATCAATAAAAGGTGAAACATATTCACCTCCTTGGTCGCTCCTTAAAATTTTAATTTTCCGATTTAGTTGATTCTCAACTTCAGCTTTGAATAAGATAAACTTATCAATACCCTCGTCCTTACTTTTAAGTAAGTAAACATAACAATACCTTGTACTATCATCAATGAACGTTATAAAATATTTGTTCCCACCACGAGTAGGAATTGCTTTCAAATCACACACATTAGTGTGGATCAACTTGAGGGGTTCGGTGATTCGTTCAACCTTTTTGAATGACGATCTAGTTTGTTTTGCTTCGATGCAAGTTTCACATTTGCTATTTGAGTCGATATCAAATGTTGGTATGTAATTAAGTTTAATCAAGCGACAAATAGAATTAAAATTAACATGACCTAGTCTACCATGCCAAACATTAGAAGACTCAAGCAAGTAAGCAGAACTAGTAGCGTTTTTATTCATTCCATTCACGACCATTACATTCAGTTTAAACATATTATTGAGGGCATAACCCTTACCAACATACAAACCATTTTTGGTCAACACGACCTTATCAGACTCAAACACCATTTTGAACCCAAACTTGTTCAATTGCCATCTAGACACAAGGTTCTTACAAATTTCTGGAACATACAACACATTAGTCAAAGTAAGCTCCTTTCCAGAAGTCATCTTCAAAACCACATTCCCCTCCCCTTTGATTTTCGTAGTGGCCGAATTTCCCATAAAAACTTTTTCTCCATTAGTTAGCTGCTTGAATGTGCTAAAGAGACTTTTGTCAAAACACACATGACGGGTAGCCCCCGTATCGACCCACCAATCTTCGTTATTTTGGCCGACCAAGTTAACTTCGGTGACCAAAATTGAAAGGTCCGTGACCATAGCAACAAGATTTTCAACCTCATTAACCATGTTCACTTGTCGAGCATTTTCTTTCTTTGGAAGCTTGCACTCATTAGCCCTATGGCCTTGCTTTCCACAATTATAACAAGTTCCAGTGAACTTCTTCTTCCCAATTCCCCCCTTAGGATCAAGGTTGAAGTCTTTCCCATGATTCTTTCTTCCATCCTTCCCACTGTTTTTGTTTCCTTTTGAAGATTGGCCATGTTCAACAACATTGGCCTTTGTTGTTGCAGGGCCATCAACCCTTTTCAAAGCCACTTTGTTATCTTCTTCAATGCGAAGATGAACAATAAGATCTTCAATGCTCATTTCTTTTCGTTTATGCTTAAGGTAGTTCTTGAAATCAACCCAGCTTGGTGGTAGCTTTTCAATCATAGCAGCAACTTGGAATGTCTCGCTTAATGTCATTCCTTTCGCATGAATATCATGAAGAATCACTTGCAATTCTTGGACTTGGCTCATGACAGTTTTAGAGTCTATCATTTTATAGTCCAAGAACTTAGCCACCATGAACTTCTTAGTGCCTGCATCTTCTGTTTTGTATTAGCGGTCCAACGACTCCCATAATTCTTTGGCAGTCTTGGCTTTGCAATACACTTTGTACAGTGCATCCACCATACCATTCAAAACATAATTCCAGCATAAGAAATCCGAATGATTCCAAGCGTGAACCGCGCTCAATGATTGAGCATCAATTTCCCCTTCAACATGGGGAACAGTTTCAGTCAAGAACCTTGCTAGGTTCAACGTGGTTATCATAAAAAAACATTTTTTGTTGCCACTATTTAAAATTCACACCATTGAATTTTTCTAGTCTCTCAGCATGTGATGTAACCGCATTAGGCAGTGGTGCAACAAGAGCGGTTGTGACAGCGACAGCAAAAGTCATGATCGCAGAAACAACAGTGGTTAAGGGTTGGGAGGATTCCATTCTGAAACGTAAAGAACGCATGAACAGTTAGTAAAGAATTATCTGTTTAAGTTTGTTAGTAAACCTGCACTGTTATGAAGAAGCAATCTAAAAAGAAATATGAAAACAGAAAGAAGAAAAACAGTTTAATATGAACCGGGCTTGTGTTTGACACAATTCCCTTAAACAGATTCTCGGTCTGTTCTCAGGGTACGCCGGTTCGAGGCAGCAAACGGCGCTGCCGGACTTGAGCACTTGCCTAAACGTAAACGGAGATGTTGCAGCAGAAATCGAGAGAGGAAGAATTTCGTGTGTTGTGTGTTTTTGGTTTCTCAAAACCTTTGACTTGAACTGGTATATATATCCATAAATTCATAACCGATTTATGACCATTATTGCTACTTAATTATGATCATTAGTGCGTAATAACGGTCATTATTAATGCAGACAAAACCGACCGAAAATAATAATGACAATAATGATCATTCATTGAGTATCAGTTACAAGTTTTAAAAAAAATTCAAAACCGAGTTCAAAAAACTGCCTCGCGCTAGCCCTGGTTTTTGGAGCTACATTCGTGTCCGCGTGACGTGCGGGCATGCACGAGTTGGATGAAAATCCAACCGAAAACCCGTTTTTGCACCCCCCCCCCTTGCGCGCGGGTAGGACTTGTGGCAAAATTAGTCATAATGATACACTAGAGTGGTAATGCTCCTTATTAAGCAAACCTCACTTTGTTCCCACACCAAAGTGGGGACAAAGTATACACCACAATTTATTCACACACCAATATTTCCAACATTCTGTTACCCAAATGATGCCTTAATATCATTGAAATAAATGTACTTATGCAACTTTAGTTAAACAACATTTATAAGTGGGACTCTTTGCTCTAGACGTTGAAGAGATGCATGCATTATCATGTAACACAATTCCGGCACAATTCCAGCACAACCGTGTGTGTGCAATCTGTAAACAAGTAATTGTCCAGAAGATCATTTTTTAGTGATTAAAAAAAGATTGTTGATGGAACATTTTATTTGTCATTTTATGTGGTGTTTGTTTTTTCGAAAAAGGTCTGCGTAGGTTTTTCTGTCTGCACCGCGCAGACCACGCACAAACATTGCCATGTGCAAACTGTTTGTTTTCCGAAGACGTTTCATTGAGAAACGTCTGCGCGAACTCTTCTTGGTACAGACTTGGTACAACCACTTCTTAAGTCTGGGAAAAGTTAAACCCAACACCTACCAACACCCACTGTCCACCACCGCCGTCCACGACCACCGCCGCCGTCCGCCACCGCCGCAGTCCGCCAGCGTCCCCCGTCCACCGTCCCCCACCACCCAAGGTCTGCCACCATCACCACCACTATTAGTTCTCTTTAACAGTTTGTAGAAGTTAAAACCAAACAGTCTTCTTCTTGCAGACTGAAGAGACTTGGTCCACCTCTTTTACTACAGATGTCTGCAAATGTGATCCGTAGACTGCAGATATTTTACCTCTTAAAAACAAATTGCGCCTTAGTGTATATGTAGATACAAAGTATGCGTATGTGAAAACAAATAAAAAAATTTGTTTATATGCTTGAAACAATATGATTTTAAAGATTTGTAGTTAAAAATAACTCCTAAGAGCAACATTCACTCTGGCCGACTCAAAACTAAAAATATAAGGCTCTTTTTAACATTTTTATTTATTAAAACTCTTTTTTTATCCAGGCTTCAAACTGACAATAATAAACTACCAAATCAAAAGTAGCCTAATCAAATTTGTTTTGTCTTGAGTATTTTATGCCTAAAGCAACCTAGAACAATAAATCAAAGGCACAAAGCAACCTATTCAAATACATTAAAAATACTTAAGAAGTAAATCAAACTATCAAAGTAGGCTAATAAAAAGCAATTAAGCAACCAATGAAGCTAATCAATTTTATTGAACAAAACCAGTAAATCAAAGGCTCAAAGCAAGTAGGAACCTAATAAAATTTATCAAAAAACAAACTAAACCAAAGTAAAATCAGAATTCAGAGGCAACCTAATCAAATACTAACCCTGAGTCCTTCATAGTTGTGTCGTATGCTATGTAGTTACTTATTTGCTTTGTGGGCCGATCAAAGAGGCTAAGATAAGGGGTCGATGAAAGAGGCAAAGAACAAAAGAGGCCAAGAATAGGGTTCGTTATGGGTTCAAAAATACAAAATCAGAATTCTTATTTTGTGGGTTCGTTGCTTACCGTTTGGTGTCATCTTTAATGTGCAAGCTTGCATTCTCAATTCAACTCTACAATAGTCGATTCATCATCAATTGGATTGCTTGGTGAATTGTGTGGACTTTTCGGTAACTGATGATGTCATCGAAATTGTGTGGAGATTCTTCAATATAAATTTTTTTTTTTTTGGGGGGGGGTCGAAGCCCAATGCATCACATGTTACTCTATAAGGCTAACCTTACATTCAAACTAGCAGTTTATACAAATAATAGAGTAAGGTTGTTAAAACAAGTTGGAATGAGATCCTCTTTGGGGATGGAGCGGGAAACAACCACATCTAAGCGTTTTTGTCACTCCCTTGTCTAACCATATTTCCAAGTGATATTTTATAATTTAGCTTCTAATCTACACATTGTAAAATTTAAACCTTCGATCAAGTGACACCAAACAAATAAGCTCAAACATGTTTAACCATTTAGTAATCTTATTTTATTTTATGTTGTTCCGATTACAAATGCATCAACCCTTTTACATTCCAGTTAAAAGTCATTTACAACCTACCAACCCGTTTGACGCTAGCCCATGTTTAGGATTCAAACCGATCACATAAACCGGTATCACCCAAATAAGTGGCAAAGGGTGATGTGTGCCATCTAAATGGTCAATCGCTCACTCTAGTGCCTCATCTCACCGAAAGTCCAAAGCTTGAAAGGAAAAGATACGATCTTGGTGAGAAGCAAACGCCACCGATCGGCTTTGCTATCATCATACCGGAGTTTAGGTGATTTTCTTGTTCTTGTTGTTCTCCATCTCAACAATTAGTGCTATAATCTCTAACCCCTTTTGAATTTGCAGTCTCTTGTGGGGTTTTTCGATTCACATTGCTTAGATCTCTTTCTTATGTTATGCTATTTCGTCATTTCATATACCATCATGACCTTTTGATGCATGATTGCCCTCCTTCTGATTTTGTTGGCTGCTTCTTGTTTTTGTTTTAGGGTTTTGTTTGTACGGATTTTCCATTGTGGGTTCTAAATATCAGTTGAGTTCTTGGTTAGATTGGATGATATGAACATAGTGTAAGAAAGATTTAGCCTTATTATAATTCTGCATCTGATAAGTGTAATGTGCTGAGATGTTCTTAGGGTTTTGTTGATTCATAATTAAAAGCATATATAACTTCGCTAGTTACAGTTTATTTTGTAATCTGTTTATACAAATACACCTTCTTTTAGCCCCAAGAATAATTCAAGATTAAGTTATTGTTGATATGATTGATAATCTTACACTTAACAACAGAAGTTGAAACATGGTATTTACTTTGCTCAGCAAGATTAAAAATCTGTTTTCTTAAGTCGTAAATGTTGTTTCATTGTTGTTCTGAATTAAAAATCGAAACTTTATGTTTCTGTAGGATGTTTGTAAAAAGGAAATAGTTCTTAGGTTGTGTAATTAAAATTTTGTTACTTTTACCACTGGTGTGAGCTTGTGCATTAAGTGTGAATATAGATTGTCTGTTCGGTGTGTACGTAGTAAATACATGCCTTCTTTTTATTTTGTTATCGTATCTTCTTTGAAAATTGTGATTTCACTACTTCTATGCACTTGAGTTTAAAGAACTTAGGAAGGACATCCTTCTGCCTTCTTATGTTTCTATAACATTACAACTTTGTCTACAAATAACAAAGTGATCCATATGGATCTGGCTGTGGCGTTTAGATAATTTTGTATGATTTTAGATTTTTAGTGGTCATCTCGTAGTTTCATATTTCATTTATACATTTGCTTGTTTCTTGGTGCATTTAATGGTTGCACTTTAATTCATGGTAAATAGAGATAAAATTTCACTGACTAGTAACCAAATTTCATAACTGTGTCATTTAGGCCACTCAAAACATTTTTGATAACTAAAGTTTAAGTGACCTAAATGGAACACTTAAACCCAAATTTTGGTTAATAGTCACTGCTTGGTGGCAATATCCCTCTTACATCAATCGGCACCCTGCAAAATACAAAAATAAAAATCACAACAATAGAACGCATATGAAACTATAGTTGTTAAAATGTCACCAGAAAGTTGAGACACTTAAGGGAAAACATTATGAACCTTGACTGATATTTAGTTGTTCAATTTGTCACAGAGATTATAGTGTTATGATATTAATCTAGTGTTTTTGGAGAAAGCAATTTAGGAGGATTTTATGCATTTAAAAATACACATCGCATGAGCTTTAACCTGTTCGAACCCTTTTGATCTTATACATTTGTCTTACTACAATTATAAAAGTTAATCCAAATTGCCCTATTCATAATAATGGACTGCCACATTCCATTTTAATTAGTCATTCTATGTTGAAAATTTTGTGTCAGAATGATTGTTATTTGTGCTTGGATTCTCAAAAGTGTGAATTGCAGATAGAATGGCGTCAAAATTAAAGCAATTGCAATCAAAGGCAACACTAGCTTCAGAGTTCTTGTCCAAGCATGGGACTACTTATTACAGGCAATTGTTGGAGCAAAACAAACAATATATTCAAGAGCCGGCCACTGTTGAGAAATGCAATGAGTTGTCCAAACAGTTGTTTTACACTCGTCTTGCCAGGTAAAACAGATGGCTTTTCGATAGTTCGGATGTTCGTTTCTATTATTGTGAGAAATGTGATTTCTTAATTTGGAAACTAATAGCATTTGTAGGTAAACATTGGTTTATACTTTTAAGTTATATTATAATTACTATTTCTTAATGATCCTGTCACTGGGCTTTCTGCTTTCAAGAAGTTTCTATCATCAAAATCCCATGTTGACAATTGACGTATGTTGGTAAAAATGGGTAACGTTTGTTGGTCTGTTTTCATGGAAATAAGTTGAATTGGCCTTCAAGCCATGCTTTTTTTTTGTCTTGTTTTTATGCATTGATATTCTTATGCCACAACATGCGTGAAAGGGTAAAAAGTGTAATAAGGGCTGTACAAGAGTTCACAATCATGTTACTTTAGAGTCTCTTTATAACTTTGAGAAACTGAATTAGATGTTTATATTATATGGGAGTTAACAGGACGAAACAGGCCAGGTCTGGTTGACCTGCGGGGCACCTTTTTTATATCATTTTTATATTAAACTTTTCATAGATGGTTTACATATTAAATATGATTGCGGTTATTCTGAACATAAATTTTTTGTTTTCTGAATAAATCAATGTAAGAGGTTGTAAATAATTTAAAACATTTTGTTTTACTTGTAAAATATCAGATAAGCAGTTCGTATAAGCAAAATCCCAAACACCTTTAGCCGGCTAACGGTTCTGAAAACAATGCCAAATACCCCTTAAATGTTCAAATAATTAGAAGCAGACTGTTTATTGGCAACAATTAGTTATTAGTTATACACCCCCTAATTCATCTATGGTCTTTGCAGTCTTCCTAGCCGCAACGAGTCATTCTGGAAGGAACTCAACCACATGAAGGATTTATGGAAAAATAGAAAAGAATTGCACGTTGAACAAGTCGGGATTGCAACTTTGTTTGGGCTCGAATGCTTCGCATGGTTTTGTGCTGGTGAAATAATTGGAAGGGGTTTCACATTCACAGGTTACTATGTCTGAATTTGCAGCCATTTTGGTTCATAAAAGCTCGTCTCAAAAGCGAAAATTGTAAGGTTCTTTATTCTGCGTATCGGATTCTTATAATGCTGACATTTTTTTGGAAAGTTTAGAGCTGAGGGTAACAGTTGAAAGTTAGATCAATAATCTGCTTTGGAATACTTTATCACATAACATGTGCAATGACTTGGTAGTTTCTATATGCTTTTATTGTTTTGTTTTACTCCAGAAACTAGGGAGATATCTATATATTTTTCAAAGGAAACTATACAATGAGTTTCAATTTATACATGTAGGAAAACTACTATTAATTTCACTCTCCCTAAAGCTAGAGTGAATATATCAAAGATTGCCACAAATATACTTATTCTGATTTCCCGGTAATCCTTTTGTGAAAACATCTTCTAGTTGATACATAGCTTATTCTTGCTTTTAGGTTTGGTATGATGAGGGCATCACTTATCTTTGCTTTGATTAAACTTGATCTACTAGGTAGATCCAGACAATGTTTTCGTTTTGATAGATAAACATCCTTAGTCTGAAATCGGGTTTCAAGAAAAGCCTTTAACTTTTGAATTCCATGTTTATCACTCTGTTAGTACTACATTGTCTACATATACGACAAGTAAAATGATTCCAGATGTAGATGATGCAAAAAATACGAAATGATCATAAGTGCTCCTCTGTAAGCCAAATTATGTCATGATTGTATTGAATTTTCCAAACCAAGCGCGAGGAGATTACTTAAAGACTATACAGAGATTTCTTTAGTTTGCACACCTTGTCGGATCTCACTTGACGAACAAACCCCTGGTGGTTGCTCATCATATACTTCTTCCTTTAAACTGTCATGTAGGGATGCAGTTTTAATGTCAAGCTGATACAAACACTATGTGTTTGCCAAAGAGATAAAAAGACAAGCCAATGGCATTATATGGTATATAGTCAAACTGTTTACTCGGTTTCATTTATAGTATCATATAAACAAGCCATATTCACCCAACAAAATTACTTACATATATATATATATATATATATATATATATATATATATATATAATATGAAAAAAACAATGGCATGAATAGTGGAATTTATTTTTTTTGATTTTAGCCACAAGCATTTTTTTTAGATTTCTTGTCTATAAGAATGAACTGCATATGTTACAAACAATAGTTGCAGCCATCTACCACCACCCTTCCTCTCCTTGCAGTCTTCATTTACCCCCATTCATCTTGCATTCGAAGCCCCTCCTTAGCCTTAGCCACTCCTCCGTCGTGTGGTGGTGGTCGGGCGGCTTTCACGATGGCCGTGTGACGTCGTCGCCGTTATAGGCGTTGTGACGGTGCTGATGGCCATGGTGGTGGCGGTGGAGGTCGGAGGTCTCGGTGCGGTGGCCGATGGCCGTCCGTTTCTACTTGACCGGCTCGACAGATGCGGTGGCCTCGGTTTTAGCTTCGATTTGGTCTCCCCGTTTATGTTGTCAACGACGATGGTCCCGTTGGTGATGTCGTTTTGGTCGATTGCATCTAGGTGTGCGATCTTTGTTTGAGGTTGCCTCAACCTCAGATCTAATCGCCACTGTGTAGGTGGTCAATGAGGTTGGCCCAATTTCAACTTCGATTTGGCCCGATTTCAACTTCGATTTGGTTCCCCCATTTCTGTTGTCGACGACGATGGTCCCGGTGGTGATGTCGATTTGGTCGGTTGCATGTCGGTGTGCGATCTTTGTTTGAGGTTGCCCTGACCTCATATCTGATTTGGTTTTATGTGTGGCTGTGTCAGTTTGTCTGTTGTCAAGCCGGTTTCCCTTTGTGGTCGACGCGATGCCGTAAGTTGTCTCTGTTCGTTTATGGTGCCGTCGACTGCCCGTGCCTTTTTCAATCTAGTTGCGTTGGGCAAGAATATTGTTTGTTAATGTCGATGATGATGGATATTTATTCATCTAAGACTCTTAATTTTGGTTGTTAGGCGGCTATGATGATACACGAACACTGGTGTCAGTTTCCTCGGCTTGGCAGTCATTTCTAGTGTGCAGCCGTAACTGATCATCAGTTCCGAGTCTTGCTATATCAATTACGATGTGTCCCATTTGGGCCCCAACTTACCCGGTTATTATAACGTGCAACGCGCGATGTGGTCAAACCCTAGTTACAATAATTGTAACAATGATTATCTTGAAATAATACTGTTAGACATCATTCTTAAGTTTCATAATAACATGCTATATACAGGTAATGAATTACATAACATATTGGTTTTCCATAAGTCTTTTATGTTCAAAAAAGCTAATCAACAAACGTAAGAGTATATAAATTTGAAGCACATGAAGATTATGTAAAGTGTTAATGATAGAACATGTGACAAGAACAATGCATAGACATTCTAATATCTCATTAGTCTAGTAATTCAAACAAGAACTAATATGCGTTATATGTATGACCTGACGCATGTAAAGTCAAGCAACGTAAGTTCTCGAGAACATTATGATTGTTGTATGCACATTTGGATTTGAATAAATTATGTTGTGTGTTATTGAATCCAATGTAGTTGAAACTCCTCACTAGTTTTCATAAACAGTTGAGTTCTTAAAATGTAATTAAGAACATTTTAAGGATTTAAATCTTGTGCACTAATAAACATATAGAAAAAATTATACTTTATCATTATGATATCTCAACGAATTTATATACAAGAATGGTGCAACATGAATTTTGAAAAATTGTTTGACGTAAACTTTGCATATGGTACAAAAATTATGTGTTAAATTAGAAAGTTTCTGTGCTAAGATTCTTATCATATAAATAATTAGCCAAAACTCGAAGAAGTTTGAAAAAAATTGTAAATGGTAGAAACATTGATATCAAATTCAAATTTATATATACTTAACAAGATGAGTATGAACTAAAATATTGGAGTTGAGTATGGTGTAATCAACTTAGTGATTATCTAAGAAGAGTTAAAATTCAATTTGATGTAGTTATTCTATGCGTTTTTATTTGAAGAACAAAATGAGGTTTAGAAATATTGTATACTAGGTTGGTGATATCATTGTATCTACTCAACGGATTGAAACGAGTTCAAACTATTAAAGAAAATACTTGAAATGAAATATTAAATTACAAAATATATGGCTTGATATGCTAAAATAATATTTGTGTTTTTATAAATCTATCAAATTACATCAAAAAAATGTCGAAACATTTAATATGAATAAAGTTTGATATTTTTAAGTATGTTAAAAGGTTTTCCGGTCATTATCTTTTATCAAATAAATAAAAAGTTATTAATCTAGAAGTACTATTTATTGGAATTGATGTATTATTGTTTCTTGCTAGTTATAAACAATTAAATATATTAATTATATCGTGTCCAATAAGAAGACAATTAGTTATAGTAATTCAAATATTTTGATATCTTTAAAGTACGAAAAATATGAGTTTATATTTACTAACCCATCAATGCAAGTTTAGTTAGTATTATATATGCTGGTAATATAACACAACATAATCGTGGATGTAGTGGAATTTGTTTATACAAGAGACAACAAAAGTTTCAATAAAGATCATACATCATTGATTAATTTCACTGATTACACATTAAAGGATCCATCGCCAAATCATTTTACAAAAGTTTTCATCAACTCCACAGAAGATCAACACTCATCACTTAAATGATACATATTCAAATGACAGAAAGTATTATTCAAGTTGTACTTTTTTTTCTTTCACTAAGCCTTGTCATATTCGATTTTCTTAGTAAGTTTTTAAAGAGCCAACATAGTTGATGCAAAAGTATCAGAGGAGAAAACACGCACTACATTATTTTTATCTCAACTATAATTTTGTTCCATTGGGCTTTTCTTGTAAGGTTTTTAGCAAGAGAACATCTCTAAACATATTAAGTTGATAAACAAAGAGGAGTGTTATATATTATTTATTACGGTTATCAACAAATGTATAAATAGACTTTATATTTTGAATTAGAGATATCATATTACTTTAAGGTTTGTTAAAATGATGGAATAATTAGGCTTCATACTTCTATAGATACACATCTTATATCTCATTGTTGAATACATCAAACAATGATATAAACATCTCGATTTCTCTTTATATATCTTTTTCACATTGTTTTATTGTTAGGCTTGTTTCATAACATATAATTAACATTCAAACTCATTAAATTTACTAAATGTGTTAGCAATGGTTGGTTGCAAAAAATCACTAAACCAACCATATGCTAATTTTGTATATATTTGCTCACTTGTGTCTAGAGGTGGACATAAAAACCGGGTTCAAACCCAACCCGGTGGACTCGACCTGGACCTTGGTACTACCTGATGGGAGGTGTACCCGGGTTGGAGTCGGTTTTAGTTTTTTTCAATTTTGAATGAATCCGAATCTAACATGATCCGGTTTTGATCGTTTTTTTATTTAAAAAAAAGTACAAGTTTTTACACAAATGATAGAAACAATGAAAGAAAAGTTTAAAAAATATTTTCAAGAGTTACCACTTGTTTTTACTTGTACCGACGCTTTAAATCTGTTTTTAAATGTTGCGGGGGTTGATAAAAGATAATTTGGATTTGCATTACGAAACCCCCAAATTTTCAATCGAAGCAAAAGAAAATTTTAATGAAAGTTTGAAAACAATTTATAATTTTAATTTAAATAGATATGGGTCTAACGTAAACATAAGCATGCAAAGAGAATCAACCTCAAGTGGTAGTAGCTCGCTTAAAGACCCGTTTTTACTATGTTGAATGTTGTTCGGGATGCGATGGCTAAACGACAAAGGGGTAAAACCCCAAAAAGCGAGCTCGGTAGGTATAGTTGAACATATATTATTTCCACTATGACTACCAAAGATTATCATGCATTTGATATTTTGGTTTGGTGGAAAGGAAAGGAATCCCAATTTCTGATTATTTCTGCTATAGCCCGTGATTCACTAACCAGCCAAGTTTCTACGGTAGCTTCGGAATCTATTTTCTCTCTTAATGGCAGGGTAATATCATTATGAAGAACACGACTCACTTCGGAAGCGGTGAAGATGTGCACTTGTCTAAAGGATCATTTAGACGCGATAGATCGTATACAAGACTAAATAAGCCTCGAATATGAAATAGCATTCGAAGCAAAAGTACACAGTGAAGAGGTAGAAGGAGTATCTTCTTGCATATCTAATGAAAAGCTAGCATTTGATGAAGCATCTCGTAAAAAATAAACCTTCGATGATAACTTAAATAAAAGTTTTATGTTATTTATTATTGATTAATTTATTTTTTTTTAAAGATTATTTAATAAATAAATGATGAATTTTATGTTTATTTAATATTGTAATAGTAACTACCAATGTTCAAGTTGTCAAACACTCACACACAAGAAAAGAAAAGAAAAAAAAACTAGTATTGGACCTGACCTTAACCTATCCGGGTATAACAGGTAGGGTTTTCAAGTTGGTGAACCCAACCCAGGTTCATACCCGGTTTCAACTCAACCCGGGTACAAAAAACCAGATTGGGCTGAACCCGGTTTGTATCCGGTTTCAGGTACAGCCCAAAACCCGAAATGCCCACCTCGACTTGTGTCTTCAATCAATTGGTGGGCAGGTACATCATAATTTATAATTGGACAAGGCTTGCGGTTCAAAATTGAGCAAGTATTGAAGTCCACATAGTACTATAGTAGACTGCAAAAAGGCACTAACTAAAATTCAACAAATCTACCCCACAAAAATCATTTCAATACATCAACCAAACAAGAATCACTACCAATATCATGGTTAGATCATGTATTGAACGTAGATAATTTAAATCATAAATTTAAAATTGCTTTCTATATAAGAATGACTGTCAATAATACGATAGACAGTGTAACAAAGGTAGACCTACTATACATATTCTTCAACAATTTCAAGAGTTTAAGTGAGTTTCAACCACTTCAACATTTTAGGTTTGAAGATATATATAAACCTTGACAATATTAAAGATGCCACAAAAGAAAATAATCACTATCCCAAGCATCTTATAAAAGCCAATGATCTTTAGCCCAAATGATTAAAGTGAGATACCCGATACAATTAAAATGAGAAGGTCTTGTGTTCAAGTCTCACTCAGAGCAAATATGCTTTGGGTTGATCTAGAGGATTTTCCCACTTATGAGTTTCCTCTCGAGGGGTTTGAGATGCGCTCCTGGTGGAAAATGGATAGGTGAGCCCGATTAATATAACGCATATCCTCCGAAGCAGTATCATGCATTTGCCGTTAAAAAAAGCAACTTATAAAGATCTGAACTTTGTCTTAAGTACTAGGATATCTTATCATAGGGTGTTTCTTTGATATTTATAATGTTTAATTACGTTGTTTTGTATGTTATTAGTGTTGAATATTTTTATTTTGAGTGTGTTATTGTTTGCAAGTGCTAGAAGGCAAAGTAGATGTTTGGGAGCTTTATGGAAGTATTAGAATAAGTAGAAGGACCGGATGTGTAGTTACACGAAAGATAGAGTCAAATGAAGTCAAATCAGACACCACCATATCCACCACTGTATCATATGCTGAGCATCGTATCAGTCACTGTATCCTAGACAGAATCCAAAGAACAAGCTCCGTACAACTTCACACCCGGCATATCATACACCGGCAACAAACTCCGAATATTGAGGTTTTTCTCTCATATTTGAACCCAATCATCAAGGTTTCAGAGATGACTTCTCCCTTTGCGAAGTTTGGACATTTTCATGGCAATTTGGGAGTTCCGTTCACCATGGTTTCACTCAAATCAAGAATCAAGAACATCCGATCCATCATTGAAGATCCAAGCATGCCGATGAGCGGCTAATTCGTTTGTAATTACTTTCGGGAGGAGAGTTCTTGTAAGTAAAGCACTAGATTTAGTATGAATTGATATTTTGGGTTATTTTCTTTTGATACAAGAATTTAATTATGAGTTTGTTTACAGTTAAAGACTTGTTTATTTTTAAGTATTCATGTGTTTTCATTTGCATTCAGTTTTCTTGCACCGTGAGCAGTTTGTTACGTATGTGAATTCTTTAAATAAATGATTTGTTAATTGTGTGAACAAGCGAATCTTAAAAGCTTGTTTAATAATTATCTCTTTAATCAAACGATTTTGTAAAATCATGTATTTGTGATTTCTATTATGTTCTTACGAAATCAAGTGTGGATCTCTAAACTTGAATCTTAAAAGTAATTGCCTTTTTTATTATTGTTTTAAAAACTCATAATCAAGTTTGTTGTTTTCTCAGTTACTTGCATTCAATTTACACTTGCATTCAATTTACTTTTCATTTTAAACAAAAAATTTAAAAATATTTGTTTTTTCGTATTTTCGTTTTGTGTTTCAAGTTTTTAGGTATAAAATTTTACAATTTCCACCAATTTTATTTGTAGATGACACTTACTTACTCATACAAGTTATAGCCAGCTAAGTCTTTAAATTTAATTTATTTTTTTAACCAACCACGACAACACGAAAAATATAATAATTGAATCTAATTTTAGTATAATAAGCCAAAAAGATATGAAATGAATCTTATTCATTTAGAAGTTTCACAAATATATGTTGAAAAAAGGAGTTTTTAACTTTCGTCTGAAAGTTTCTAAGTTTTCACCTTTAGCCTCTAAATTTTAAGGTTTAAAAGTTTACCCCCTCAAATTTCTAAGGTTTTAACTTTACCCTTATATATTACACATATATTTTTACACAAAAACTATTCTGTGTTTATGTTTAATTTTTTCCATGATGTCGCCACATAGATTATGTTAAAAACGAGCTTGTATTCAAAATATGATCTTTTCTAGGTATTGTACTAGTACTATGAAAAATGAAACCGATACCGACCGAAGAACATAAATACCGTATATAATTGTTTTTTGATCAAGTCAAGGTAGCTTCATATGCGTTCTTTTATGTAATTAACCACATCAATCTAATCATTTGCAACGAACATAACAAAGTCTGCAAACACACTACATAACACGAGCTTACTTTGTATTTAAAAAAAAATTAATGTATTTTCACCAATGATAAAAGTACGTGAGACAATAACTACATATCATAAATAAAAGAGAAACAAGATTTAAAGGGAATTTTCGTAAATTTTAAAATTAACAAGGTTATCTTATTATAATATAATAATTTTTCTTAAATTAGCTCTTAACCTACTTCTACTAACCACCAATCTATAAATGCTACTAACGTAATTTGAACCTATTGATTAGAAATGATAAGCCTTATCAACAAGGCGATAAAACAAGAAAAATGGATTGCAATTGTTAAAGCGAAAGAAACTCAGGAGCTTGAATCCTTTAAGAATCAACTAGTGAATTTTGAAAAGTTGGCTGAAGTTGGGCTCTTGGATGATGAGGAACTACATAGATTGCAACAAAAAAGTGTTTTAAATTGAGGATTTAAAACTAAAGACATTCGTCAAAAAAGTAAGGGTCAAATGGCGTACGGAGGGGGACTACAATGGCATGCGGAGGGGGACTAGTATTTTTTCATAAAACAGTCAATATCCATCCAGTGTCCAATCAACATCAAACCGAATTAACGGTTTTATTTATTATATATGGGAGTTTGGAACAGTGACCCTATGAAAGATCAAGCATTCAATTATTTTTAAAAATAATTTTACAGAACGTACCGTTGTACTCAAGGCCTTTGCTACAAGACCCACCATTTATAAAACTAACATGTTTAAATTTGGAGATTCGGAAGGTTGTTTGGGAATGTTAGAAATATTAATTGTATGATGCGTTGTTTTTTATTTAATTTCAGGCGTCAAGATAAAAAGTTGCATATATGGTGTTGGCGTAGCCCATGAACACGTGAAGCTAATGGCAGATACCTTTGGATAGCTCCAAGTAAATATCCCCGACATCCGATGCCCTTATTGAGGGGAAGTTAATGAAACAATAGTCATGTTTTTACCTTGTGTTACTTTGCAAGTTGAACTTGGTCCTTCATTAGTACTTGGTTGAAACTGAAAAGTTCAAGAAGTATCAAAGAGACTCAATATTTCTGATAATTTTATTAGCTCATGGAACATCCATATATATAGCCATACAGACTCCACTAACGTATCCCATAAACTCAGGTAACAAACCTGATAATATGCTAACAAACAAAGACTCATTCTACTGGACATCTACGACTAAATCAATTAAAACTTGCATATGCATGTATGGGCTGCAAGCCTGCATGCGACTCATAACACATGGGCCAGGCCCATTTATTTCATAATAAAAACATAACAAAACCTTCCCTTAAACTGAACCAGGATTCATCCTTTAGTTTAATCTTCACTTGCTCGAATTCCCAGCAGCTCTCTCAGTTTTTCAAATGCTTCCAACTTCAACGGTTTTGTCATAATATCTGCTAACTGATCTTTGGTAGGACAAAACACCAGCTTCACTTTATCTTGATGCACCAGCTCCCTCAAATAATGATAACGAACATCAATATGCTTCGTTCTCCTATGCATAACAGGATTCTTGGATAAGTTGATGGTTGAGCTGTTGTCACATTTGATCTCCACCGTTCTCACTTCTTTTCCTGTAATTTCACTCAACAAACCTTGTAACCAAACACAATGACACGCACAATTTGTGGCTACAACATACTCCGCCTCTGTAGAAGATAGAGTTACTATCTCCTGCTTCCAAGAACTCCAACATGTAGCTGCATTGCTCAATAAGCATACATAACCTGAGGTACACTTTCTATCTTCCAGATCCCGAGCATAGTCACTATCGGTGTACACTTCAAGGTTACCTGTTGAGGCTCGTTCATATTTCAATACATAATCATAAGTACCTTTCACATACCTCAATACACGTTTTGCAAGCTGCATATGAACCTCGTTAGGTGCAGACATGTATCTTGAAATCAGACAGACAACATACATCAAATCAGGCCGTGTAACTGTGAGATACATTAAGCTGCCCACCAAACATTTATACTCAGTGCTATCTACTTCCTGACCACCATCATCTTTTACTAAAATTGTGCCAGGTACAATTGGATTTTTCACTACATTACCTTCCCACAAATGAAATCTTTCGAGCACCTCTTTAGCATATTTCCTTTGAGTTAAACTTATCCCAGACTCATCTTGTTGGACTTCGACTCCCAAGAAATATTTCATTTGCCCCAAATCTATCATTTCAAACTCTTTTTTCATAGATGCTTTAAAAGCATCACACAATTGCTGATCATTGCCTGTGAATATGAGATCATCCACATATAGGCTGACAATAATAACCTTGCTCCATATCTTTTTGATAAATAACGTGTGATCATACCCACTTTTCTTGAAACCTTCTTTGAGAAAATAGCCTTCAATGCGATGAAACCAAGCTCGGGGAGCTTGCTTCAGTCCATAGAGGGCTCGTTTCAATCGGTACACTTTCTGTTCCTCGCCCCTTTTGATAAATCCAGGTGGTTGATCAACAAAAATCGTCTCCTTTAACTCGCCATGAAGGAAAGCACTTTTGACATCTAACTGAAACACCAACCAGTGATTATGAGCAGCCACTGCTAACACAGTTCTAATCGTGTCCCAACGTGCAACCGGCACGAATACTTCATTGTAATCTATCCCCTTTAGTTGAGCATAACCTTTTACCACCAATCGAGCCTTGTACTTGTCCACCTCTCCTTTCTCGTTTAACTTAGTTTTGTACAGCCACTTAACGCCAATTGGTTTCGCATTTACTGGAGCATTTACAAGTTCCCAAGTGTCATTGCGCTCAATTGCTTGAATTTCATTCTCCATAGCTTGCTGCCACTTTGGATCCTTTGATGCTTCTTCATAGGTTGTTTGTCACCGAGTGAACTGAACATCACCAAGTTGTTTTCTTCCTCCGATAGACCTTCCCCGCTTTGATAGTCTTCTAGCCAAGTTGGTAGTCTGCCACTTCTTTTGGATACTCGAGTAGAGGGTTCACCTCTTTCTGGATGAATAGTACAACTACTATTAATACCACCAGAAAGTGAAGTTGGTGGAATAGTGGGGTCATTTTCATCATTTCCAATGGGTGAGGACATGTCTTCTAGGTGTTGACTTTCTTGATTTGTACGAGTGGTGGAACTGCTTCCACCTCCATGCTCTTGTAGTGTATTATTTTGGTGATGTACTTTTATAATTTCTTTTTCTTCAATTTGCACATACTCTTTTGGGATAATTAGTTCTGATTGACCCATGTCCTTGGGAGGCCAGGCCCATTTCCCATCTTCATCAAAGGTGACATCCTTGCTAATTATGATCCTTTGTTGTAAAGGATCGTACAGTCTATATGCTTTAGATTCGGTGCTTATGCCAAGCATAATACACTTGATGCTCCTATCTTCCAACTTGGTCCTTAATTGAGCTGGTACATGGGCATATGCAATACTTCCAAACACCCGAAAGTAATCAATATTTGGTTTTGTACCGGTCCAAGCTTCTTCCGGTACTTTATCAACCAAGGCAGTGGTGGTGCACCTGTTCAATATATGCCCAGCCCAATTTGCTGCTTCCGACCAGAACCACTTGGGCATTTCTTTATCTGTCAAGAGACATCTGACCATATTCATAATGGTTTTGTTTCGACGCTCGGCCACTCCATTTTGTTGTGGAGTATAAGCCGTGGTCAGTTGTCTCTTGATCCCATGATTCTCGCAAAATTCATTAAAATTAGTGGAGGTAAACTCACCTCCTCTATCACTCCTAAGACCTTTAATTTTAAGACCCGTTTCAGTTTCCACCATTACTTTGAACCTTTTAAACATTTCAAAACATTCTGATTTGTGTATTAAAAAATATAACCACCCCTTTCGTGAGAAGTCATCGATGAAAGTTAGGATGTACCTCTTTCCTCCGGCTGATGATGGTGATATGGGTCCGCACACATCGGTATGTATTAGTTGCAGCCTTTCACTAGCCCTCCATGCACTTTTTTTCGGTATTGGCTCACGTTGTTGTTTGCCAAGTTGACATACTTCACACACTTTAGTCGGTTCAGCAACCTTGGGTAATCCAGTAACCATCTGCCTGTACTGCATTGTTCTTATGGTCTTATGACTTATGTGGCCCAACCTCCTGTGCCAGATCTCTGTGTTAATATCAGTATGTGTTGCCATGCATTGATCTTGACGTGTCTTCTTGGTTGCTTGAATCAGGAACATTCGATTCTTTGTCATATTCGAGGTAACAATCAATCCCCGGTGTGGGTGATAGATTTTACATGTTCCTTGCTTGATGACAATGGTGAGATCCTTTTCTTGTAGTTGCCCCAGACTAATCAGGCTTGAAGTAAGTTCAGGAACATAATATACTCTAGATATAACTTGAGTAATACCTTCCACTTCTAGTCGCACATCACCAATTCCTTTGACCCTCAGCCGAATATCATTTCCCAACTTCACCGTCTGAGTATACGATTCATCCAATCTGATGAACCAATCTCGCGTCCCGGTCATGTGATTGGAGCATGCTGAGTCCAGGAACCAAAACCCCGACACGTAGTCCTGTTGGATCTCAGCATAAGCCATCAATAGTATGTCTTCACTATCATCAAACTCTGCCAAGTTCACTGCTTTCTCACCTTTGGGACATTCATACGAGAAATGTCCAAGTTGATGGCATCTATAACATTCAACTGTCGACTTGTCGAACTCCGGACGACTCCTTCCTCGTCCCCGTCCACGCCCTCGTGGAAATTGTGATCGACCACGACCACGACTTCGACCACCTGATCCTTCATTCTCGGTCTTCATGACTTGATCTTCTGTTGGCTTTCGCCTAAGCTTCTGTTCATGAACAAGTAATGAACTTTGCAGCTCATCAATTGTTAATGCATCGATGTCTTTGGATTCTTCAATGGTGCATACAACAAAGTTGAATGCCTCCGTCAACGACCTGAGTATCTTCTCTACTACTTTCACATCGGGCATAGCCTCACCATAGTTGCGCATATCATTCGCAACCACCATGACTCGATTGAAGTAGTCTGCTACTGGTTCTGCATCCTTCATCTCCAAAGTTTCAAATTCTTTCCTTAGCCGTTGTAACTGAGCCCGCTTTACTCGAGTATTTCCTTGATACTTTGCCTTCATTGCATCCCAGATCTGTTTCGCACTATCTTTTTGCGTCATAGTGCGAAGGATCTGCCTGTCAATCGACTGAAAGAGATAGTTGCGAGCCTTCAAGTCTTTCAGTTTGTTGGTGTCTAACTCCGCCTTGGCTTCTGTTGACAGAGTTTCCCCTTCCTTTGAAATTTTGAACCCAGTTTCCACAACTGTCTAAAATTCCTTGGAGCGTAACAGATTCTCCATAACCAAGCTCCAGTGATCATAATCCCCATCGAATCGAGGAACACTCTGATAGGACACCGTCTCCTCTGCCATTTCTTCTGCTCTCACGATACACTCACCAGGAAGATTGCTCTGATACCACTTGAAAAGTTCAAGAAGTATCAAAGAGACTCAATATTTCTGATAATTTTATTAGCTCATGGAACATCCATATATATAGCCATACAGACTCCACTAACGTACCCCATAAACTCAGGTAACAAACCTGATAATATGCTAACAAACAAAGACTCATTCTACTGGACATCTACGACTAAATCAATTGAAACTTGCATATGCATGTATGGGCTGCAAGCCTGCATGCGACTCATAACACATGGGCCAGGCCCATTTATTTCATAATAAAAACATAACAGAAACTCCCACCCGTTTCTGTCTTCACATTCAAGGGTTTGATGGAGATTCAAGAATCGGTTGTGAGTGGAAAGGAAAAGATGAAAAATTTAACAGTGGAAAGGAAAAGATGAAAATTTTAACTCAACCAATTGTTTAGACTACCATTTGGAGTATATGAAACCAAAGAATCAAGATTAATGTCTATAATCACAAGCATCCATCCGTTGCTAGTATTTTATTGGAGCTTTGAATTTACTAGTCTTTATTTAGTACAAAAGTAGAGCGGAGGCTACAATATAAGTATGGGAAAAATGGTTCTTATATTGAAATGTAATGTATTCTTTTTTAATAGGGTTAATGGATTTAAATACTCCCAACTATTGGGAATTGGCCGCTGTCACTGCCAAGTATCATTTTGACGAATATAACTCCCAAGTAAACACTTCGATGTCTGTATCACTCCCCGTTTGTCCAAACCCTAACAAATGGGTTGATTTATTTTGGTCATTGTGTCAAATAAATCAGTTCATTGTGTCATATACGTTCATTGTGTCATATATTTTATATCATTTATTAGGGTTTTGACAAACGGCGGCGGGTGATACAGACACCGAAGTGTTTACTTGGGAGTTATATTCACCAAAATGATACTTGGGGGTGGCAGCGGCTAATTTTCAATAGTTGAGAGTATTTAAATGCATTAACCCTTTTTATTACATGACTGCATTATGTTATTCTCTAGCTACTTGCTAGATTGATTACCAATATTTCTTTTAACTGTTAGTAAAAAAATCATGACAACAAAAATTGCAACTTTCCTTTTATTGAGATGGTAGGTGGGTTAATTTTGAAAATTTAAATTTCAAATAAACATCTATATACTAATAAATAAAAATAAATCCAGACACTTGTCACAATTATAGGCTATCTAATAATTGGTTTTTCGCTTCTCTCTCCTTTTAATTATAAATGCTATAATAGCTATTCACTAATTAATAACTATCCATAATTAAAATTTTAAATATGTTAACTTCAAATTTTTAAATGTGTAATACATGAGTTTATTCAATCCATATAATATACAATATTTAAGACATAACTTTTTTATATTATTAACCATGTAACATTAAATTTATTTAGCCCATGTGTTACACGGGATTATAACCTAGTGACAGTATAAAGCTTTAACAATTTGTTATATGATACAATTAATATATTTTAAAAAGGAGTAAATTACACGAACAGTTCTTGGGGTTTGCACATATTGCAACTTTAGTTCTTACTTTTTAAAAATTACAGATGCGGGCTTGAACTTTACATGATATGCACACCGACAGTCCCCAAGGCTAAATGAGGTTAAATTTATCTGTTAAGTCAATGTAAAATTACCAATATATCAAAATAAGCATGTTGGTAAATTTACATTGACTTAACAGAAAAAGTTAACTTCTGTTAGCGTCAGGGACTGCCCGTGTGCAAACCATGCAAAATTCAAGCCCGCGTACGTAATTTTTTAAAGGTGACTAAAGTTGTAATACATGCAAACCCTATGGACTGTTCGTGTAATTTATTCTTTAAATAAATAAAAATTCATTTTCCCTTAAACATACCATGAATGATAATTATCTCGCTTGCATCTTGCTTTGAATTAGAGTAACTTTGTTATAAAGTTTAGGAGGCAAAACTATCTTCAACATAAATGATTTCTTTTTATTAATTTATCTTTTTTTATGAACAACCAACTGATTTTATTAAAACCAACTAGCAAGATGCTTGAAGCACATGAAGTACATAGGAATCAAAAAGAAAAATTACACCAAGATATCCAATCTAAAGACGACATATTAGCCCGATTTCTAATCCACAAAAAGGAAAACAACTTAACCTCATCGAAGATCTCTTTCGCCCTCCTGGAGATTTTGTCAAAGACCACCTTGTTTCTAAATACACCATAAGGTAATGAGGAAGATAGCATGAAGCAGATGTTTCACTTTTGCTGAAAAGGGCCATGTTTGATGGATGGATAGAACCTCTAGAGCGGAGAGAAATAGATCCTTTGGGGCTTTTACCCACCCGAGAATCAGATCCCAAACCCGACTAGCCACCTTAAATCGAACTAGTAAATGATCGACTGATTTAGGGAAGTCCAAATATATGGAGCAAGTTGTGTCAATCGCAATGCCACGTTTGGCTAGCTCCATTTTAGCTTGATTTTTACCCAATCCTACTCTCTAAGCAAATGTATTAACCTTTAGAAGGACCTAAGGCAGCCATGAGATTTTGAATGACTCTTGTTGTGGTAAGAGTTTTGATTCGATCTGCTTTCGGATGTGTCTAACAGTAAACTCCTTCAAAGAATCATCTTCCCATCCCCAATAATCCGAGATTGATGCGGGTGGAATAGAGACCGAAGATGATAGAGTAGCATTTTATCCTCCCCAGCTAGGAAAGCATTTGGAAAGACATCCTTCAATGGTCCAAGACCAGACCAATTGTCAAGCCAAAATTGAGCATTATCACCATTTCCAAGTTTGCATTTTAAGGATAGTGGAACATTAATCTCTAAATCTTTTACATCTTCGATTACTTTAACTATGTTTTTCCACGGACCACAAATATATTTTTTACATGGGAAGGTTTCATGCTTCCTGTTGGAATGGTGAATTGCAAGAATGACCTTAACCCATAACGCCTCCTTATTATTTTTAAGATGCCATAACCATTTTAGCAACAGAGCCCAATTAGATGCTTGTATAGAGCCGATTCCTGGCCCCGGTTTTCTTTTGCTGCTAACATTTTGGACCAAGAGACCCATGAGATCTTAATTGAAGTAGATTCCCCCCAACAAAACTTTCTTCTAATAGATTCAAGAGATCGAACCACCTGCAACGGGGCACGAAATAATGACAGAGAATACAATGGAACCGAAACCAAAACTGATTTTGCTAATAGAATTCTACCACCAAATGACAGGTTCTATTCTTTCCATGATGATAAACGCTTGGAGACTTTATCTATCACCGATTTCCAATTCCTTACCAAATTCATATTTTGTCCCACAGGAGAACCTAAATATGTAAAAGGGAAATTCCGATATTGACATCGAAGTGAATTAGCAAGGCCCAGAAGACTAGAGTTATCAACACCCACAACATATACCTTGGATTTTTTTTAAGTTTACAGATAAGCCAGATGCTAATGAGAAGCATCTTAGAATACGTGAGAGATTAGTAATATTTTTAGTCGAGGCCTCCCCCATAAAATTGACGTCATCTACATAGAACATTTGAGATATCATTGGACCCTCGTTTGGAAGCGAAATTCCTCGAAAGAGCCCAATATTGGTAGCCCTAGAAGTAACTACATGAAGGGATTCCATGACAATTATGAATAAGAAAGGGGATAGGGGATTGAATTCATGAGTGGGAGATCCATTCACAAGAATTGAGGTCCTTTTTGATGAGAGGCATCGGCTTATCCATTTTCTCGGAAAACCCATGTGCCCAAGAATAGTATCCAAAAATGCCCGGTTGACACAATCAAATGCCTTAATATAATCGACCTTAAAAAAACAGCCATGACCCTTAGAATATTTTAACTATGCAATTATTTCATACACAATCAGGGGACCATCTAGGATGAATCTTTCTTTGACAAACCCGGATTGAGATTCACTGATAACAACATCAATAACAGACTTTAAGCGACTAAATGGCCGAAATTCATCCACCGATAAAGGATCATCAATCTTTTGAATTAGAGCTTCAAAGGAGGAATTACACCCATTAATAATTACACCAGATTCAAAGAAGCTATTAAAGATGGCCTTTAAATCAATTATTAAAACATCCCAAAAGGTTTTAAAAAATAAGAAGTTAAAGCCATTAGGTCTGGGGGCTTATCACTTCCACAATCCCAATTTGAGCTTGTGACTCGGAAAGGGTCTTAAAACCTGAACTTGAGAGAGTTGGACGAGAGCTAAAAGGTCCCTGAAATCTTTAGCTGAAGTGTTCAAAAATAGAAGACTTAATTTTAGAAGGGTCCGAGCACCAGACGCCATCAATAACTAACCCATGGATCCTTCTGTTGGACATGTTTTTCTTCATAATCCCATGAAAAAAATTGGTATTTTCGTCACCTTCATTTGCCCATTTTATTCTCGACTTTTGTTTTAAATCGAGCACGGATTTGTTTTCAGTTTCATAAGCTTCTTTTTTCCACTTTAGCATATAAGCTCTTTCAGTTTCATCAAGTGGCCTGTCTTCCATCGTATATCTACATTTTTTGAAATGCAATAATTCTTTTTATTAATATTCAAACAAATTAGAATTAGTTAATATTGACGACTAGTTGCACAAAAAAGAGTCAACCAACCATGTTAATTTTGTATATTTTTGCTCAATTAAGTCTTCAATCAATAGGTTGGCCATGCAACTTTATAATTTGGTAAGGTTTGTGGTTTAAAATTGAGCAGCATTCAAGTCCACATAGTAGACTCCACAAAGGCACTTGATACAATTCAACAAAGGGTGTTGCTTTATGCACCCTAGTCTATTAATATCTAACATATAATAATTATTAGAGTAAATTACACGAATGGTCCCTGTGATATGATTAAAATTTTAGATCTGGTCCTTTAAGTTTTAAAAATACGAATATAGTTCCTAATATTATAATTATCTTTTATCAATGATCCATACTCTATTAGTTCAGTTAGTGATGTTAAATTTGTCAAAATAACTATTTTACTTGTAAGAATAATTAATGTAGTTTTATTTTATTATAATCTTTTTTATTATAAATATGTTTATTATTTAATACACAAATAAAAAAATATTTTAAAAAAGTCTTCTTTTAAATGTGGTTTATAATTTTTTTAAAACCAATATGCGGGTTTTTTAAACCTTTATAACATGTCTTATTTTATAAAGAAGTTTAAAACATTATTCTTTTTTAAAAAATGTTTAAAAAACTAAGAATTTATTTAAGAAAAGATGTTTTAAATAATGAATGGTTTAAAAAAAAACTTTAGAAAATCAACCAGTTTAAAAAATCAAAAAAATTTTGAATGACATATAAATATGAACGGTTAAAAAACAAAACATTTTAAAAAATATGTTTTAACAAGTTTTTTATTTGTGTATTTAAAACGTATTTTATTAAATAATAATCTTATTAATAATGAAATTATAAAAATAATATAGAAATAAAACATTTTGAAAAATAAAAATATAAAATATTCTTAAATAAAAATAATACAATAGTTTAAAACGTAAATTAAATAGATGACTAATGCGAGTAAAATGCTAATTTTTATAATATTTAGCATCACTAACGGTTAACTAATAGACCTAGAGACCATATATGAAAAAGAAAGAAATGTTAGGTATTATATTCAAAGATTTTAAATTTTAAGGACCAAATTCAAAATTTAAACATAACTACAGGGACCATCTATATAATTTACTCTAATTATTATTATCTAATCATTGTTTATAACATTATCATTAAATACAACTATTTATGCAAACTAATATTAAGCAATAACTTTCTCATTAAATACAACCATTTAATACAAACTAATTGATATTTTTATAATACATTCTTAAATATTTTTAGAATACTTTTAAAATAAAATCTTATACCAAAACCTAAATCATTGGTTTTTAAAACTAAAAACTTATGTATGTTAATGCAAACTAATGTACTCCACTTACGAAGAAAAGAAACCCACACTTTTTGTGACCTAATACGTGGCCTACAATGCTTTATGGTATAATTTTCAATATGCCATCTACAAAGTAAATGATTACTTTGTGGAAACACTTCCGCGCATGCTTTCATCAAATCTAGATCTCTGTCCGTAACAATAACTCGAGGGAAAAAAAATTTGTTAATAGTCAATTTCAACTGAGTTAATGCCCAAATGTAATTTTTTGTCTTTACTTTGTTCATATATGCGAACACAATACAAAATGTTTTATTTGTAGAAGCAACGCCAACAATTTCAAGAAAAGACAAATTATATTTATTTGTTTTATATGTGTCGTCCATCATTACCACATAAGGAAATGCTTGCCAGATACTTAATGAAGTTGGATCAATTTTTTTTTATAATAGTTAAAATATTCATTAATTTTGCTCAAATTTCAAGTTGTTTACCACATAAATTTTTTTCAAATTTGAAGTTTTTGACTGTATTAAACTTTTTAAATTTCCATTGTGTTAAATTAACAATAAAGTTTGTGAATATATTTAATGTAGTAGATTAGGGTGGGAATAGAAACTAGACTAGGGTGTATTTAGAAATCATCTACTAAACAAGTATCACTAACAATATCATGGTTAGATCATGCATTAACTATAGATAATTTAAACAATGATCTTTAACCCAACTGCTTAAGGTGAGATGCCCATGACATGTAAATATTGAAAGGTCATGGGTTCAAATCTTACTCTGGGCAAAATTGTTCAGAGTTGAGCCAGTGGGTTTTCTCAGCAATGAGTTTCCTCCTGAGGGGTTTGGGGGTGCGGTCTCGGCTGGGAAACGAATAGGTGGGCCCGATTAAGATAACACCTATTCTCCGAAGCGGAGTCACACATTTGCCGTCCAAAAAAAAAAAAAAAAAAAAAAAAAAAACTATAGATAATTTAAATCATTATTCAAAAATTGCTTTTTATGGAAGAACAACTTTCATTAATACGATCCCACCATGTAACAATTGTCTACCAAAAAATATTCATGTTCTTCGACAAACAAATCAACATCAAGAATTTAGGTGAGCTTCAATAACGTCAACATATATATAAACCTTGGAATTTTAAAGTGTGTCACAAAAGAAAATAATCACTCTCCAAACAATTTATAAATATTCGAACTTTCTTTTAAAGTACTTGAATATCATAAATGAATTTAACTAAATAAATAGAAATATCATAAAATAGTAATAAAATTTTAAAAGTATTTTAATTTAGTCACTCACGCATATTTTCCCCAAATTGAACCACTAAACCATCAAATTAAGTAATTATTGAATTTTCTCACGTCAAGAAAAATAATGAAGGAGAAGACGTAGGGATCGGAATTTTCAATATATTTAAAATAAAAGAATTACCTAAAATTCATGTCACCGTTCCACATAAACATAAAAAAAAAAAAAAAGAAAGCATATTTCTTGATTGAAACAAAAAGAAAAACATGGTAAAACTTATTATTTAAATAAAACATAAAAACTGAATAATCTAATGTAACACTTTTTAACCTTAAGTTATATAATTACAATACTTTTAAAACTTGATTACTATTTTGTAAAGTTACGCCTTTAATAAAATAAGCCAAGTAATATAAAATAAATCTTATTCAATTAGAAATATCACAAGTTACCGTTAAAAAGAAGTTTCACAAATTTAAAATCCACACTAAATAATTTAAATAAATGAAAAGTCTTCAAATGTTTTAGCAATGAGGTAGCACTTGGTACGCATAAATAAGGGGTGGAATGTAATAAACCATTAAGGTTGAATGAAAAAAGATATGTTTGATTGGTAAATGTAATAAAATGATCCATTACATAGTTGATTCTATTATTTAAATTCATTCCATTCACCTTTTTTTTTTCATTTCATTCCTTCTTCCATCCTTAGTAACCAACACCCCCCACCCACCCACCCACCCGCCACAACGATCATCATCGCCACCAAAATCGATCGTCATCGAAAACACCACCAGGCACAACCACCGCCACGAGGCACGGCCACCACCACCACCGACCACCACCATCGACCACCACCACCAACCGCCATAGCCAACATCACCACCAGCCACCATGATCAGTGGCCTGTGGCTACCACCACTAGATATGGCTACTACTACCACCACAACCACCAATCACCATCGACGACCACCGTGAACACCACAACCTCCACCATCTTCAACCACCACCACCACCTGCAACCACCACTACCACCACCAATTACCACCGATCTCTACTAGCACGTACCACCAACACCACAACAACCACCATAACCACTGGCCATTACCACCACCACCGCCTTCAACCACCACTGACAATCACCGGTCACCACCATCAACATAAAGTAATGATTTATTTTATTCTCATATGGTAACCAAACAGAATAATGGGATGTAGTGTTCTTTGCTTCTAAACTCTTTTATCTTTCCTCTTTTGTTTAAATCAAGTGTCCTCTTTCTCTATTATTATTCGAATGACACACTTTATAACTGATTTTATTCTAAAATAATAAAATTATATAACACACAAATAGTACGCTTCGTGGATCAAATTTGTAACGTCCTAGTACCATGAAAAATAAAATTGGTACCGACCGAAGAACATAGAAATCGCTATATAACTTTTTTCAAAACCAAGTATAACAACTTCATACGCTTATTTTATTTGCTGAATACGTTAATGTAATCATTCGCGACGCACGTAACGAAGTCTGTATACACAATGCATCACCTGAGCTTAATTTCTAGGTTTAAAACAAACTTTAACTTATTATGACCGATAGAAAATAACTTACATGAGAGAATAACTACACATCATATATAAGAAGATGACATGATTCAAAGGTAGTTTTTGTTAGTACTGTTCACGAGCCGAACTAAGCCTAGTCAGAGCAAGCTCAAACTCAGCTCGAATTTAAACCGAGCCAGCTAGGTTCATTTCGATTTTAAAACCGAGCTAAAAATATAGGCTCAAGCTCGGCTTGTTTTGACTTGGTTTTAATTTCATAAACACAATTAAAAAAATAATGCAAAATAAATTCAATATAGTACATTACTCATTATCGGTTTATATCAAGTTTCGTAAAATATAAATTAATTTAAAGAAACTAGGTTTAACTTCAATAAGATACAAATAACTTAATCATTATCTAAATCAAACGAACAAAACCCGCAACACTACATAACATATAGTAGTCTGTTTTTAAGTAAATAAATTAAAAGTGTTCTTGGATAATTCATTCAACTATATAAAAATATAGAAGCATTACATGAAACGATCCAATACAAACATTATAGTTTAGTATTTTGACATAAAAAATAGCTAAAAATATATATTATATTCTTAACAAATACGCAAATGCAATGATATATGTTATGTACATAAAAATAATATATTTTACAAGTAATATAATTCAAGCCATACCAACCCAAGCTAATAAATGGGCTAAACCGAGTTGACTCGGCTCGTCACGAACCGAGCCGAGTTCAGCTTATTTTCATACCGAACCAACTCGATTCGATTGAGTTTAAAACGAACGAATTCGAATGATTTTTTCCAAACGAACTTCGAGCTGCAAGCTAATTGAAAGGCCCTAGCTTTTTTTAATTAACGAGGTATCTCATTCTAATATAATAATTTTTATCATCAATGGATTCAACTCTCCTACCTAGACATGGGCAAAAATACCGGTTCGGGAATCGGTTTGGCCAAAAAAACCGGAACTGGTTTTAAAGAAAAACCGGTTTTGCCCAAACCGACCCGAATCGCCAGTTTGTATGTCGGTTTATAAACCCCACCCTCAAAATCGGTTTATAAACCGGTTTGAAAAGTTAAAAACATGTTAAACCGGTTCTAAAACCGGTTTATTAAAAAAAACGATTTCAAACCGGTCCAAATCGGTTTAACAGGTTTGAGTATCCGTTGAACCAAATCGGTTTGAAAAAAAAAAAAAGGTTTGAGCCCACGACAAAAACCAGTTCGATTTTAAACCCGCCCAGTTTAAGTAAAAAAACTGGTTTGTACACCTTTACTCCTAACTATGCATACTACTAACAAAATTTGAAAACAGGATGTGCACTCGGAAAATATAATTATCACTAGAAGAAATAGAAATAAGTTTTGTTTTTTAACTTTGATTCGAGAATTTAATGTACTGACACTCAAGCAACTTTTTGTAACAGAATTTTGGTAAGGCTTGTGGTTCAAAATTGACCAGGTAGCCAACTACTCCTTACCTATGTGATAGACGCGTCACATTTAATTTCATTTTTTTGAAAGATTTGTTGAATAATCTATTTCAATTCCTTTGTCTTTTATAAATGGTTAAAAATGTATTTATTTTTTTAAAACCAGATAAATGTGATTTATTAATTTTTAAATTATACTTTTAGTTACACACACAACTCATCCAGGTCTTGTGCAATAAATTTCTTAAAATTTTCAAACAAATACGTAAGGTAAAAAAGGTATAAACTCAAAGATTCTATTATACTAAGTAGGGGTGTTTATCAGATCGTATAACATATTATTCGAATATTCTATTATTTTGATTAATTAATTTTTTTTTTTAGGATTTTTACTATGTTTTTACTCAAAAAGGGTAACATAATTTAAAAGATGTTTTAGGACAACAGTGTTAACCTACATGTGTTAGTTTATTACATTTTCATATAAATCTTCTATACCACGCTAGCCTTTTTAATTCAAGGTTTGACTATTCTTTTTAGTCATTTTTAATAATGTAAACCTTCTTCTATTTGTGAAATATAATAAAAAAAGTTATAATACCCTAATAAAATAATTAATAATTAATAATAATAATAACAATAAAATAATAAAAATATTGTCATATTATAATACTTTAGTTGGATGGGAAATGTGCCCATAAATGAACCTCTTGTGTTTCACAAATTCCACACAGTAACTTAACACATAGAACCAATGGCACCAGAGAAGCCAATGGAACCACCAGAGAAACCAACTGAACCCAAAGGCTTGTTGCAGACTCATGAACTATACAAGGTCTACTTCATCTTTCTCATCTCAATTTTACTTCTAAACTCACCACTGCATAAATCATAATCTTGTGATTAATATTAACTAATTATATGCAGTACATCTTAGAGACCAATGTGTACCCTCGTGAACCAGAGCCATTGAAGGAGCTCCGAACTCTCACAGCTTCACATCCATGGTGATCTTCACCTTCTTCAAACAGATAACAACTTGTATGAACATGGTTTTGACTCTAAAAATGCAAACTTTAAAGATTTCTTGATTTGCAGGGCTGTGATGGGCACTGCACCAGATGCAGGCCAGATGATCGGGATCTTGCTGAAGCTCGTCGGGGCGAAAAAGGCGATAGAGGTCGGGGTGTTTACGGGTTACTCGCTGCTTTTAACCGCCTTAACGATTCCTGATGATGGCAAGGTTGGTTTGTGAATTTTGACATTTGGTGCACTTTTGTATTTGGTTGTTTGTGAATTTTGACGTTTGGTGCAGATTGTGGCGATTGATATGGATCGCGAAGCGTATGAGATCGGTCGTCCCATCATACAAAAGGCTGGTGTGGAGCATAAGATTGAGTTCATCGAATCGAAGGCTCTATCGGCACTTGATAAATTGCTAGAAAACGTAAGTTTTCATCGTTTAGGCACTTGATAAATTGCTAGAAAACCTAAGTTGTAATAATTATCTGTATTATCTAACTTTCTTTTAGCCGGAGAATGAAGGAAGTTTTGACTTTGCTTTTGTTGATGCGGACAAGATCAATTATATCAACTATCATGAACGAATAATGAAGCTAGTGAGGGTCAACGGGCTTGTGGCGTATGACAACACACTTTGGTTCGGATCAGTGGCACAACCAGAGCCGTCTGTCCCTGATGAATTCAAAGAGGGAAGAGCGAGCACCATAAAATTTAACAAATCACTTGCAGCCGACCCTCGTATTGACATCTCCGTGGTTCCTTTAGGTGATGGTCTCACCATTTGTAGGCGTCTCTACTAGAAAGTGAGAATGTTTTAGGTTCTTTAAGGGTGTGATCAATGTTTTTCTTAACAATATTCAATTATGAAATGAAAGTTTTATCTTGATGCACATGATTTCCGAATATTTTATAGAAAGTGGGTACTCGTTAGCAATCACTACTAATTGGGGCTAGAATGAATAATTGTTTAATTATATCATACTATACTTAATAGTATAATGAAATGAGCAGTGTTGTACATGTGCTATTGCATCATGTACAAGTATATTTAGCTATATCTTATCATGCCTGTTCATGCCGTTTGCGTATTTGTTGCTTCCTCATTGCTTTAGAGAGAGAGAGAGAGAGAGAGAGAGAGGGGGGGGGGGGGGGGGGGGGGGGGGAGGTGAAAGATACGTAGAGAGGGGTTTTGGGATACAGTCATGAGGGTTCCCCTTGTTGTCACTACCATTACATGCTGCTGCTTAGGCTCCGATTCTTACAAGCCCTTTGCAAACAACCACGGGAAAGAAGGCTTTAGTTGTTGGTGGGATATGCCAGCTCCTCTCTTCTCCCACAGTGCCATCTGCATCTAGATCTAATGGTGTCCACCCATTGTCGTGAAAGCTGTTGTGTGGCGGCGACTCACGCAGGTCCTAACCTATACCATGAAAACGACCCTTGGACAGAGGGTTTGAGGTGTTGGGGGTGTTGGGCTGGCTCTAGCCTTCTCTCATAGCACCGTCTATGTTTATGTTATTCTGTCTTTCTTTGGTTGTTATTGGGTTAATGACAGTGGGCTGATCTTCATTTAAGATATCGTCGTGTGTTACCGACACCGGCTTTCTCATGCGATTAGGAACAACCCTAATATTGCTATCTCCTTGACCATTTCCAAGTTTGCATTAATCTTCAAATCTTTTACATCTTCGATTACTTTAACTATGTTTTCCACGGACCACAAATATAGTTTTTATATGGGAAGGTTTCATGCTTCCTGTTGGAATGGTGAATTGCAAGATAACGCCTTCTTATTATTTTTAAGACGCCATAACCATTTTAGCAACAGAGCCCAATTAGATGCTTGTATAGAGCCGATTTCAACCCCCCGTTTTCTTTTGCTGCTAACATTTTGGACCAAGAGACTCATGAGATCTTAACTGAAGCAAATTCCCCCCAACAAAACTTTCTTCTAATAGATTCAAGAGATCGAACCACCTGCAACGGGGCATAAAATAATGACAGAAATACAATGGAGCCGAACCCAAAACTGATTTTGCTAATATAATTCTACCACCAAATGACAGGTTCTCTTCTTTCCACGATGATAAACGCTTGGAGACTTTATCAATCACCGATTTCCAATTCCTTACCAAATTCGCATTTTGTCCCACTGGAGAACCTAAATGTGTAAAAGGGAAAGTCCCATATTGACATCGAAGGGAATTAGCAAGGCCCAGAAGACTAGAGTTATCAACACCCACAGCATATACTTTGGATTTTTTTAATTCAAACTATTACACACTAACTTGAAGAAATTGTGTGATCTTCGTTAATTCAAACTATTACACACTAACTTGAAGAAATTACCCACTGAGTTAAAAAAAAACATGAAAAAAAACTTTGTTTTCTATAGGGTTATTGTATTTTAATAATCCTAAGTTTCATTTATTGGCTGAGATTAATCCCAACTCAGAAAATGCTTGAAGACACTCCAAACTTTGAATTTATTTTTCTCCAACGATCCTTTACTAACTGAGAGTTAACCGCCGTTAGTTTTTTGATAAATGGGGCCAACATTGAGCCATTTTTCAACTACGCCGCCGTCCAGCCTCCATCAAGTCCGTTTTTCGGTGTCTAGCCTCCAACGTCATTTGAAATCTAGCTCGAATGAGTTAAGTGGTTCAGATCAGAATGTGAAGATTCACGGGTTTTAGGGTGCGAAAGTTTCAGATTGACGGACCAGATGGTTGAATTCAATTTTTTGCTTAGTGTTTTGGCCATATAAACAGTTAACGTCATCGAAAAACTAACGATGTTAACTCTCAGTTAGTAAGGGATCGTTGGAGGAAAATAAACTCAAAGTTGGGAGTGTCTGTAAATATTTCTTGAGTTGGGATTAATACCGGCCAATAAATGAAAGTTGAGATTATTAAAATCCAATAACCCTTTTTTATATCAATACTATACGCGTTTTAAAGATAAAAAATGCTCGTTTTCATGGTGCAATTTTTTTTAAAATAATGTCGTGTGTAAAAGTTACGAACGTTTTAAAAAAGATAGAACTTAAGAATGTGAAACATTATCAATTTTGCACGCAATCTAATTTTGATCAAAAATACGCATATCAACATTTTAATTCTTATTACATTTTTTTGTTTTGCAAAATTTGTATTTAAATCTTTCCCTTGTTAATAATAGTACACAATGTATTTAATGAACACCTCTCCATTTATTGTACCGCATCCGTCACATGACCTACTACTAGTACATACCAGTCTGATGTCGTACCCACATGTCTCGCACTCATATTTTTCATTTAACCTACTTTAAGTCGGTATAGTAGGATACTCATCTGGATGTGTTACATCCATTTATATATGCTTACAAGTGGATTAACTCACAGATTTAGCCTAACAGACATAGGTGGTTGTTTATTAAATTCGATGGTCTATTTCAATAATTGGTGATTTCGTAAAGTTAAATGGTCAAATGCGTATCTAAAACCGGCGTGTTGTTATTTGAACTTGCGTAAACTTTTCCTCTTAACATCAAATTGGATCACTGTCGCGCTACTGACTCATCTGATCATCTTCGTTATTCGAATACATAATCTTGCGACACTAGACTGGCACGTCCCCAAATGAAAGCTCATACATTAGTACTTCCACATTAGTCCCGAACTTGAGACCACACTCGGAAGGAAAACAACCTTAGGTGATAAAAACCCCTTGACCCAACCTGAACCTTTCTTTTTTGTCATAGGTAGGACTTGAACTTAAGACCATACTCCCCTATTTTAATGAAATTTTAAAGGATTTCATCTCAACCATTTAGGATAATAATCATCTGTAACTTGTATCAATTCCCTTTAGTTATAAATCATTCGCCCTTGCTTTTGTTATCATAATAAAATTTAGAGGTAACTTCTCAAAATAGTAACTAAGTTTGAATAGTGTTTCAGTTAAAAAATTCAAGTTTAAAAATTGTTCCGATTAAGTCACTTAATTTTCATATTTTAATTAGAAAATATGTTTTTCTTTTTTTCAATTCTAATATGAAATGGTGGCATGAATATTAGGTAATAATTTTATTTTGTAATATAATTAATATTTTTTTTATTTTTTAATATAATATCATATATTGAAAATTCCGACCCACACGTCTTTTTCTCCATTACTTTCTTGACATGAGAAAATTCGATGATAACTCGATTTGATAGTTTAATGGTTCAATTTAAAAAAATTATGCATGAGTGACCATATTGAAACAGCTTTGAAACTTCATTGCTATTTTGTGACAACTTTCCATGAAAATTATTATTATCATAATACAACAACAATTTTTATGTTCAATCACGATATGTTACGGGTATTACATTCTTTTCATCTTATAAAAGATTTTCGTCCTTGAAATTTCATCATATCTATTAACTATAGTAAAAGAAGATTTTACATGACACGTGTTAACATATTAGTCATTTTTATTTTTATTTTTCCGCATCTCTCTCCTAATTAATGATATCTTCTTACTCTAATAAAAAGATATTTAGGAGAGACACATGTTAACATCATATTTCTTCTCAATAATTTTTTCCCGCTTCTCACTCCTAATTAATAATCACATTAATTACTAATAATATTATTTATTTTTTAGATTAAAATAGTTTTTAATAAATTAAGTAAAAGATTTTTTTACTAATGTTATTTCTAAGAAAATAATTATTCATAAAATTAGAAAACTTTTAGAACATCAAACTTTTTAAAAATACAAAATATTTTATATTTGGTGTTTTAAAAAGTAAAATTTTTATAAATAAAAAATAATTATTGAGAGTTATAAGAAAAAAGATGTAAGTATGATATTTTTTAAAACGTTTGTTTTGAAATAAAAATTTTATTTTATTTATTATAAGAAACATTTCAATCATATCTTATTTTAAAATACCGATTTATAATTAAATTTTTATTCTATTTAATATTTTTTATTCAACCCGTATAATACACGGGTTTATTAAAGCTAGTTACTATATATAGTAACTAGTTTAATATCTCGTGTATTACACGGGTTGCATAAATAAATATTAAATAGCTATTAACAAAAATTTATGAATTTTCAAACAATATCCTGATATATGATATTATTAAAATTATGTACGAGTAATAACTTTAAATAATAAAACAATGATATCATTTATTAAACTTTTATTCTTAATTTTTTGAAAGTTTTTTTATTCAAAACAAAATGTTTTTAAAAATGCTATTTTTAAATTTTTTTCTTATAAAAATTTTGAATTTTAATCATTTTTGTTTCATAAAAAAATTTATTTTTTAAAGACACAAGTTTTAAAAAATTTCATATATTTAAAAAATTTTAATCTTTTAGTAAAATTTCTTATTTTATAAAAATTATTTATTTATAAATTACATTTATAAAATGATCTCTTTTTTAATTTATAAAAAGTACTTTTAAATCTTAAATGAATTAAATAAAATTATTAGTAATTAATGCAATTATTAATTAGAATAGAGACGTGGGAAAATAAGTTTTAGAAGCTTTATAATTGTGCCATGTGTCACTAAAAAATCTTCTTTTATTAGTATTGATAGATTATATTATTTAAAACATTTCTAAATTACAAAAAATACATATCATAAAAATTAAAAAAAAACTAGACTTTTAATAAAAAAACACACTTTAAAATTGTATAAGACACGAACAAATTCTTAAATACGAAGTATTTTAATACTATTTTTCTAAGTTTTATAAGATGATTAGTTTTTTTAAATAAAATTAAAAAAAGACCAGAATGTTTTAAAAAACAATTAAAAAAACACAATCTTATAAAACGATATTTTAAAATGATATTATTGTTGCTTTTTACTTAAAATACTTATATATACATAACTCAATCATATCTTATTTACAAATATTATTTATAATTTTTAAATTTTATTACAAATTATTTAATATTTTATTTATTTAACACGTGTATTACACGAGATACTATACTAGTCTTATATATATACACCACTTACATAAATATTGTTTTCCTTAATTTCTTAATTTCCTGAATTACGTAGATTTAGGTTTAATCCTGACAATCACATTGATTGACTCAATGTATACAAAAACTTATTTCCTCTATTTTGCCAAACAGTGTTACTCTTTCCACATGAGTACTTTTTGTACAACTTTTTCGTCGATCCTTTGTGGCCTCTAGTCTTTCCTTAGATGTCATATTTGCTAATCAGTTGGTATGATTATATAAAAACCACAAGAACAGTGAATGTCTCAAATATCTCTAGTGGGTTTTACGCTTCTTTATCGATTTTGTTAATAATAAAGTCTTTGGATCAGTCACTCAGGTCAGGTTTGCCTATCTAGCTCAATAATCCATGGGAAACGCATTAACGTTCATTATAACTAGACCACTGCATGATTCTTAGCCATCATATTCACCACTGGCAATGCACCATAACCATTTCCACAAGAGGCTTCCACAATTGCATTCCTTTTCTGAACAACATGTCCCTAGATATTGCATTTATCAAAATAGGAAGAAAATTAAATTGATTATTGAGTTTCTCTTACGATTTCCAATATTAAGTTGTAAAAAGTAATTGTACATTATGATGAATCTTTATGTTTTTTAAATATAATTTAGCTAAATAGACCTCATTAATTTAGGGTGTTAATTATTTGGCCCCAGTTGTTACTTCGTAAAAAAATCAACAATATTGGGAATTCCATTCATCCTCTATAAACAAAAGAAAGAAATTAAATGAAAAATGATTTAAAAATACTTTCATCCAAAAGAGGCACATAAAACACTAAAAAGAATACCATAATCTACAATTTTCAGTTGTTTTGATAGGTTGTGCTACAATTGCATGATTTGAATCAACCTGAAACCAAACGAAAACAAAACATCATTCGAGTCAATACATGAATATAGCCGAATGAATTGATTTACAAAGAGTTTATTATCAAAACCTTAAATTGCATGCATGTATGAAACTCCATCTATGCAGAAGCACAAAAGATTATTGATATACCAACTAGTTTGCAAGAATGAAATAATTCAATGATTTGTACCGGTGTTCACTTCATGGTGAAATACACCAAAGCATAGAATTGTCAAAGACACATAACTAAAGTCCACTAAACCAACGACGAACATGTGTAAGATCAATTACAAATTTAACACTAAATTAACAAAATCTCATCTCAAAACCTAATAAATTAACAGTAGCATGACAAAACATATTGAAAAAGAAGATTGATTATAAAAACATTCATCCAAATAGGAGCACGCAAAACACTCACTATAAATCGAACGTGAAAGAAAAAACCAAAGAAAGAAAGTCGAAAGGAAGCATCGGAGACGAGGGGTGAGCACGGTTCGGTTCGGTTCGGTTTTTCGCTCCCACCGAACCGATAACCGACCGTCGGTTATTGCAAAACCAATAACCGAAACCGTAACCGAGATTCGGTTTCGGTTCGGTTTTTATTTTTCGGTTTTCGGTTCAGTTTCGGTTCGGTTTCGGTTAATTATCCAACATATTTTTTTTTACTTTTTTTTTTTTTTTGCTTCGGTTCGGTTTCAGTTCGTTATTTTATCAAGCGACCATAAATTTTAAAGATACAATTATTATCTTTCTACATGTCTATATCAAAAAATTTTATTAAATAACAAATAAATGAGTAAGTTAATGAATTATTGCATTATTTTTTTATTGATGATTAGAAATGTTAACTGTATTAAAGTGTAATAACTATTACAAACGTTGTAAATATAAAAATCTGAACTTAATTTATTCAACCTTAATATAATAGTAGATTTTGAACATATAATATTTCAAGCTATTCAAGATATAAAACTAGAAATACATGAAAATATGTAGGAAAAACTTGAAAATATGAATGGTTCGGTTCGGTTTCGGTTAATTCGGTTAACCAAGGATACAAAACCGAAACCGAAACCGAAACCGATTTTTGGTTAATTCGGTTTTCGGTTTATTCGGTTTTGTCGGTTTTCGGTTTATTTCGGTTCGGTTTCGTCGGTTAACGGTTCGGTTTCGGTTAATGTTTCGGTTTTTGCTCACCCCTCTCAGACGACAAACTGGAAAGATGGAAACCTAAATAAGAAGCAATAGTAGAAAGCCTTGAATGATTGTAGCAAAACGGGTTCAACTGATTCCTTTAGTTTCGCCGATGAGAGATTACAAAGCGACGAAGTACAATGGACGAATAGTTGTGTTCCAGAGATTTTTTTAATGGAAGGAAATGAAAAGAAAATAGAAAAGTTATGTTCCCGAGTTTACTTAAAAAGAAAAAAAAAGAGAAATGAAAAAAAAAAAAAAAAGCTATAATCAATCCTTCCAAATTGAAAGGAAATGGAAGGAAGAGAAAAGAAAGGAAAGAAAAAAAGAGAAGAGAAAGTGTTTCCTTTATTTTCTATTCTTAAGTAAACTCGTGAATACAACATTAGGGTTTTTAGTAGGGGAATGGTAAAGAAGGAAATAACGAAAGTATAAAGGCGAAAGTCGGGTTATGCAATGGATCAAACCAGAAAGGATCCGCATGTGAAAATAAAACCCATTGAAATGGGCGGGAAAAGAAAAGGGTGGGGGGCACAAAAATGCGTCATGTGTCTCATCAATTACCTTTTTATTAAAGTAGAGTGAAGAGTGATACGAGTAGTGTGTGTATTGGTATAAGTTTCGTTCGAACCAACACACGTATTAATTTTTTTGATTTTTTCTTCACATTCTAATGATTTTAAAATTTTAAATATACCATTACGACATGATATAACTTCTAGGAATGTTTCTAAATAATATTCAATATCGAGTTCACACAATGTGTAGTCAAAACCATGGTGAAATCGTGCTTATATTTATTTATATTTTGATGTATATATACATATATATAGCATACACTTTTAACTTATTAATTTTTAATAGTTCTATTTATATGTAATAACTTCACGTTTTGTTTGAACGTGTACCGTTATTTGATTGAGGTCTGTTGTGGGATTGATGTTTGTTGTTCACATACTTTATCTGATTGAGGTCTTTAATTGATGTATTTGAACGTGACAATTCAAACCTCAATAAAACAAAATGTGACAACAGTAGAGCTCAATCGAACAACAGTACACATTCAAACAAAACGTGAAGATTAATTGAAATCTCACAGAAGACATTAATTGAACAACATGTGTTAGAATTAATCGAAGCGACCGGTCTCACGAGTCGCTTCACTTGTTTTTTAGTTTTAATTGAATATTAATTGATTTGTTTGTTTTAATTGGATAATTAGGGTGTTGAAAAATACTAAAGACCCTCACATTTAACAGAGTTTTAACGGAGTTTTAACAGTGTTAGTGAAGTGGATGAAAATAGCAAGATTTACTAAACTACAGTGACTGAAATGACAAAAAAATTTTTTTTGCATTGAAATAGCAAATTCCACTAAACGTTAGGGACGAAAATAACATTTTACTCAAAAATTTATATTAATGAGACTAACAGCTCTATTTTTTAAACCCACCACACACCACTTGTCACAAGCAGGCGTTACCATCCCCTCACACCGTGATCACGCTCCCGTTCGTGTGACCGTGTTGCGATGTACGCAACCAGGGTGGCAAGCCACCTGGCTTACGCCCTGGTTCGTGCCCTCAACAACATGTGTCCTTCACATTATTTACAAGGTATTTCATGATTTCATCACATGCGATGATTTTCCACAGAACTAAAAATCATTAATTGATTAAAAGTGTCTTCCACCCAAGTTTTCTAGTTGTACTGTTCAATTGGTTGTTATGTATGTAAAGAAAAAGATGTGGTGTAACCATTCATAAAAGTGATCTTCCGTACAATTGATATGATGTGAAAGATTACTTTAGTAACTATCATAATTGAGTTTTGTTTCTTGATATGATATTAATTTGTCTTTTTATTTGAAGTGTACATTATGTTTTCATGGTTCTAAATTTGAAAAAACTTTTATTTTAAATTTAAGATTTTGATTTGATAAAAATTCATGGTTTTAGTTTTTTTAATACACTTTTGTACTTGTGTGGGACTATTTTTAAAAATTATGAATCTTTAGTTTTTAATTAAATTAATGGTTGAGATTTAGTTTAAAAAAATTTTAAATTTTTTATTTTCAAATAAACTCTACCCTAGTTGATGGTAGGTATGAAGTTAAGTTGCTTTTGGTAAATGTGTCCCAAAGCGCCAGTCAATCATATAAGCAAACAAAAAAATAAACTCCGAACAAGTGTCTAGATATTTTCAATGGAGTTTTTGTTTTTCAAAAAAAAAAAAAAAAGGTGTCGAGATATTTTACCACACATGAATACGACACAAACTACATTATCAATGCTTTGTGTATCTCTCGATGCATCAATATCACCTTTCAATAAATGTAAAATTTTGCATCACTATATATGCATCAAATCAAAAAAGTATAACTTACAGCATGTTAAATCAATCATATTTTCAACCAACATTTCCAATACATTCAATAATATTACTTATAATCGTTATAGACCATTCTAAGAGCATTCACAGCCCGTATCTAATTTTTATGTGAATGGGTGTCTAATATTATAAGAGATGGTTGTGAGTGGTTATTAGTGAAGGAGAAATAAAATTTATGGGGTTGTACCGTGATTTGCGAAATATGAGGAATCACGATACAACCCCTATAAATTTTTAAATATTTTAAAAGTAGTTGTGAGTAGATGAGAGAGAAAAAGTAATGATTAAAGTATGAAGGATGATTACATACGACAAAAGTTATATAATAACATTAATAACAATTATAATAATTATAGCAGCAGTAACAGAACATACTTCAATAAAGTTAATGGTTTGTGCTTTTAATTTAAATGGGTCAAAATCACTTGAACATACGTCAATAGATTACAAGTTCGGTATTGTTAGTTGTATTGCTAGTTTATATGTTGAAACTTAGGAATTGTTATGTTATACATGCTTATGATTAAGCAGAATGTTTTTTTTCATTTTACAACAGTTATGCTAACAAAATTTCATAAAAATATTAAATAATTTTTATTTTATTGTTTAAAGTTGTAGAACAAAATTAAAAATCAATACACTCATATGAAAATGGAAGTGGGTGATTTGCCCGTAATTAAGATGGAATGTTTGGAGCTGGTCTTAAAATAAAGGCATGGTCATACGAGAGCTGTCGGATGAAAAGTAAAAAATATATCTCGTTATGAACCATCAAGCAGGTAATCATTGTATCTGGATGAAAAAAATAGAAACTAAGGCAACAAATACGTGAAATGCAAATAAGAATGAATGAATTTTAAAGTACAAAATCAAATGCTGATAACAAAGAAGATGATAAAGATGATGACAATTAGAGAGTTAATTTGTTTAGCTTGTAAGAATTTGAAAATATGTTTACATTAATAGTTTTGTTTCGAATCGAATGATTTTCGTTTAGATATTCATAATATTAGTTTTCCTTTGTGCGTATTGATTTGGTTTCAAAGTTGTGATATTGGGCAAAAACTAAAAAATACAAAATATTTAAAAATTAATAATTAAAACATGAGAGTCTATGGGGACATCTTCGTCATAGGGTTAGACTATTTTATTAGAAAAATTTTTTTTTTTATTAATTTTAAAAATTCATATGTCTATCACGGTGACAGGTTGCCATAGACTACAATTAAAATTATTTTTAAATAAAAAAATCATGGTAAAGAATGAGGTCGACAACCCTTTGTCGACGACTTGTCATCAGGATAGGTGTCGATGGCGACAAGAGCTTTTGCGACGACGATTTTTTTGCCTATAGCGACAAGGTTGTGCTTGCTAAGCTTATGGTGACGGCATGTCGTTGCGATAAGTTGTGTCAGCGAGAAAGGAACCCTATAGCAATGACATTTTTCGTCACCTTAGCCTCTGATTCTTGTAGTGTTAGAGCATTCACAGCAGGTTTTGTATTTTTATGAGTATATACTATATATTATTGAGGATGGTTGTGATTTGTTGGAAGTGAATGAGACGGAAAATATTACTGTTTATCCCCAAATTAGGTAAAATACTATTCAACCTTTATAAATTTTTTATTATTTTAAAATTGGTTGTGAGTGGACGAGACAAAAGATAATGATAAAGATATAAAAAGTATGTTTAATTGAAAAAAAAGAGAAAAAATAACACTTTTGGTGTAATTTTAAAAGCAGGAATGGGGAAAATCTGAATTTTGGAAATTTATAGTCTTTATAGCAACTATAACTGTAGAAACACGATGGATGATGTTTATAATATAATAGGTTAATAACTCGTGTATTATACGAGTTAAATAAATAAAATATTAAAAAGTAAGCAACAAAAATTTATTATTTATAAAACGACATTTTGATATAAGATATATTTAAAGTTATGTGTGAGTAAGGAATATAAATAATAAAACAATAATATTATTTTTTTAACTTTTGTTTTTAAATTTTTTTTTTCAAAAAAAATTAAACATGTTGTTCCAAAATAAATCATTTTTTTAAAAAAAATCATTTCTAAAAATTTTCTTATTAGAACTTCGAATTTTAATTATTTTGGTTTATAATTATTTTTTAACAACACTTATTTAAAATAGTTTTTAGTTTTAAGAAAGTTTAATGTTTTAAAAAATTTATTATTTTATAAAAATTTGTTTATGTAGATATTACATTTATAAACATTGACGCAATACCTTTATTGTTATAATAAATATAAGTTGGCAATCCTTATCATGAATAGCCTAAACCAAAGTGGGCATACGATTATACGAACCTTTAATGGTTTTGACCCAATGAAAACTAAGATGAAATTTAAAGCAAAAGTGCGTTTTAATCAACCCAAATTAATGAGAAATTTTACTACTGGGCTGGGCTTCAGTAATGTTTTGGATTTGTTGTATCTGAACTGAGCTGGGCTGACGGGCTTGTAGCTGACTTGTGTTATAGATGGTTTAAACATTAAAGGAAGATTGAAAGCAGGCTGCTGAAGACTCGATCATTACCAGTGTTCACACGTTTCCTCTCTAGTGTACACGCAGGTTTTTATGGTCCAGGTATGATCTATCAGTTACTTGATCATTATTTAATGAACTAGATATTTATACCATCACAACTATCATAAAACGGTCACCAAAACACGTAGCAATTACAGTCATTCCCGTAAACTCTAATACATCAGGAAATCTGATTACAAACCCAAATTACAATAATGTCTACATGCTTACAAAACCCAAAACAACAGGAAAAAACCAAAACAAAAAAACACAAAAATCTTGGTTGAGTACAAACTCTAACCCGAGCAGTCGACAGGGACATGATCCTGAGGATCAAAACGCAAATAAAAGGCACGTCGCGACATCGTTCCCTACGCCTTAAAATCCTAATGCGTACTCGGTCGTAAAACCCAAAAGTGTATTACCATCCAATCCAGGATCTTGTTGAAGCTTACAACAGTGTGTTGTCGTATATAACAATCCCATTTACCTTTACTAGTTTTATCATTTCCTCGTGATAGTTGATACAGTCATTCTTGCGAATGATAAACTAGTGAAGATGAATGGGATTGTTGTTTATGAGTGAAGAGCAAATACTATTACTCACGAAATATAGTAGTTATTCATGTTTTGATAAAAAGAGTTTTTTTTTTTTTTTTTTTTTTTTTTCAAAATGATGATTTTAAGTACAATGTTGGTACCAAGTTAAATTTTTATATTAAAAAGGTCTTTTATACATATAAAGTACTTTAAAAGAGTTGTAATATAATTTGAAGTGAATTACTAAAGAAATATGTAACTTTCTCTTCAAAAATGACAAAATGCAGGTGAGTTGGATATCACTCCAACATAGTTGTTAATATGCTAGTGCTTTGGGTAAGTAAACTCATCATGTGTCATTATGTGACATTCTATGAAGCAGGAAAAAAAATCAAGACCTAATTTCCTGTGTTATTTACTAACTAAAATCTTTTGAAAAAAGGGTGTTACCATTACCCCATTTCGCTACAAGACATAAAAGTTTTAATTATAGGATAGTCTTTTGTTAACTTTTTTAATAAAACTTTCTTGGGGTTTTCTCCTCCATTCTTGAAACTCTTGTATTCATTTAGCAACAATATTTGTGGCAGTTAGGGGTGTTCAAAAATATCCGAATCCGAAACCGAATCCGAAATATCCGAAAATCCGAAATTCGGATATCCGAAATTTCGGATTCGGATTCGGATATTGATTTTGAGAAATATCCGAAATATCCAAAATATTTTTATAAAAATTTAAAAATATTAAATATTAATTAAATATTTCGGATATTTTCACATATTTCGGATATTTTAATAAAAACTTTGGATATATGAAAAGAATTTCAATAAAATTTATTATATTTTTATAAAATTTATTAAATAATACAATTTTTTTTTGAAATTCGGATATCCGAACGGATATCCGAATCCGAATCCGAAATTTCGGATTCGGATTCGGATAGTGATATTCACTATCCGAAATTTTCGGATATCCGAATTTCGAATATCCGAAATTGAACACCCCTAGTGGCAGTAGCATTTTATTAAACATTGTTGATTGTTTCTTCAGGATTAAATGATATTCATGTGTAGAATATTGTTGTTAAAAAAATTTAAACACTTGTGTCAAATTACAACAAACTTTTTTTATTTTTAGTGTTTTTTTTTTTATAAATGTGTATACTTGAGGGGTAAAATCTAAACAACATTTAAACCATAAAGGTGTAAACTAAAACAAACAGGTATAAATAAAACACCTCAACACATTCATTCATATTATTATTCCCATTCCCATGGATCAGCTTCCTCAACCTCTAATCCTCGAGATACTGAGTCGACTCAACGACTCAGCCGATGTGGCTCGGTGCCGACTCGCTTCAAAGACCTTCAATTCCCTCTCATCAGACCTTCGATCGATCAATCTCCAATGCTCATTGATCAGGTACATCAAATCAAGGTCTAGGGTTTCAAATTCCTCACAATTGATCACACCTTTCAAGTCGATTTTCCTCAATCTCGTCTCGAATCTAAGAGTCGTTGAATCGGTTTGTATCGGCACCGAGAAGCCGCTGCGAGATGTGTCGTATGATGACGTTGAGGATGAGGCCGATGATCTGTTCCTTACTGATGGTGATTTTGTTGAGGAGTGGTTGCCTAGGGTTTGTAAGGAGCTGAAGTCGCTTTCGATTTCGGATTTTTGGGTTCAGTCGTGCTGGCGTCGATCGAATTTGTTGCCTCTGGTTTCTGCGTACTGTAAGTTTGTTTTATATCTTGCAGGAATTATTGGTGTTTATGTGTTCAATTACTTGATGTTATTTGAAAACCGTAGAAGATTGATTGCTAATTGAGGTTCTAATTATGTGGATTTGGGTATGATCAGGATTAGCCCTAATTATTATATTCGTTTGATGATGTGATCAATTCAGATTAGTAACAGTTTCAACATTGTTAATTTGGGTTACATGGGATTAATTGGATTAATCAGATTGGAATTATATATGTAATTTATATATGTATATGTATGTATATATATAGATACTAGGTTACAATCCGTGTAATACACGCACTAAATAAATTTACTATTACATGGTTAATAATATAAAAAGTTATGTCTTAAGTATTGTGCATTATACAGATTGAATAAACCCATGTATTACACTTTTGAAAATTTGAAGTTAACATATTTGAAATTTTAATTATGGATAGTTATTAATTAATTAATAGCCATTATAGCATTCATATCATAATTAAGATAAGAGAGAAGCGGGAAAACCAATTATTAGATGTCCTAGAATGGTGACAAGTGTTTGGATTTATTTTTATTTATTAGTATAGAGATATATAAGTAAACTTAAAATTTTCAAATATCTAACATATTTTGGCCATTATTGACTGATTTTGATAGAAATTTGACCAATTTTGACCTATTAGGTCCGACTAGGTCTGAATTTGTTCTACTAGGACCGACTACCAATTATATTGTCCGATTATGTGAAATCACCCGGTTCGGTGGCTGATTTCTCGTTGAGTTTGATGGTGGGCCTTGGAGCAATTGCCAATTGGTAAAGCCGTAAAGGTTGTTGCTTTGTGACATTTAGGTCATGAGTTCAAGTAGTGGGAAACATCCTCCTACGCAAAGCATAGGGTAAGGCTACATACATCAAATCTAGACCATGTGAAAAGTAGGAGCTAAGTCAAGCGTTGGGTGCACACTTAGTTGAGCTTAATCTTTTAACTGGTCCTGATTATTATATATAAGAGCTTATGAATGATGATGATACAATATAATTGATTTTGCTGTAATATGTAATACATGATCTGTGACGAAATTGTGAAGATGTTCTTGATTGAGTGATCAGTGATGTTAAATCAACTCTGTTTTGTTCAATACAGGTCATAATCTTATTGAACTAGAGGTGAAGAATGCATGGTTATCAGTTGACAATTTGAATCCGATGCCAACGTTAACAAGTTTGACGCTTGAATTCATAAGATTAGATGACGAAGATCTAAACGAGTTCAATAAATCCTTCCCTAATCTTCAAGTTCTCAACTTGATAGGTGTTGGAGGTTTTAGACTGCCGAAAATCCACCTTCTCAACTTAAAAACCTGTCATTGGGCCGTATCTAATGCTCCCTCGGCTCTAACTATAATCACACCTAACCTCGTTACACTCAAACTCGAATGCATAAGACCCACTTCACTTCATATTGAAGCTCCTTTGTTATCTAGTTTCCATCTCGCCTTTGATCATGCAGAGGCTTTTTCAGTCAACAGGTTTGAGAATTTGCGAAACTTTTGGCTCGAGTGTTTGTATATCGACTCCGTACTCTTAAACTTTCCAGTGACTCAAACAGTTAAACATTTAACAGTGGATTCACGAAACTGGACAAAAGGAGCGGCTAACCATTCCCCGTTTTCCCTTGAGAAAGTGTTCACCGTCTTCCCGAACCTGAGTTCTTTATGCATCAAGTCAAGTGCTTGGTTAGAGCTAGAGTCATGCTACAACCTGTTAGGTTGGGCGTGGGACGGGAGGAAGGGATTTAACAAGTTGCGTGTGTATTTGTTGTTGGTTGACCCGTCGTTGACTTTCTCATCCGTTGCTTGTGTATTGGACCAATGCAACGGGTTGTTAGAGGTGTCGTTGCTTATCCACCGTGATGTTGTTGGTAGTGTATCGAAGAGTTTCGTATCTAAGTGTGTGGCTCGTTGGCCTAGATTGACATGGAGATGGGGCGTTTGGAAAGAAGGAATGGAGGATTCGTGGATAACCAATGGTATGTTTTAGGATTCGGTTCTCGATTGGGATATGTTGTTTAGTATATTCAAGTTTAAGTTTCATACCATATGGATGAACCTGCTTGGGATGATGGTGTTGGGATTTATATTAATTTGGGTGTAAATATTATAATTTGTAATCTGATGTATATGAGGAAGCAGATAATAAGGATTTGTGTATAAACATGTAAAACCGTTGAAAATCGAATGTAAGTTGGTCGTTTCGTGGTTTATATAGATTGATTTTACAGTTTAACAGCCAGTTGATGGTTTGAAACTTGTAACGAAAATCCTTTACTTTTTTCTATTTATGCAAGTTATGTACATGATCATCAAATCAAAAGACTTAAAGATCATGTCTAGCTATTAGAGTTCATTAATATTATTATCCTATATTTATTAAGTAAATTCATGAACAGGGTTGTACAATCTTTTCATGCTACCTGACGGAGTCATCGATATTTTCACACAAGGGTCCGTCGCAAGGGCTTTGTTAAACTTTAAAGCACAAGTTCTTTCTTGTGGTATTTCAGGAACCAAATCCTCAGACTTGACTACGGATCCATACGAGAGTGTGTTATCGAACACAATGATCCCGTTCACCTTCACCAGTCTCATCACTTTCTCATGATAGTTAAAAGATAGTTTATTTTGTCAGCATCAACGTAAACGTAGTCGAAGCTTGCTTTGTTACCAGGCTTGAGAGAAAAGTACAATTGGTTATAAAATTGAATCTAGTGGGATGAAATGAACATTTAATAATCCATTTGATAAACATATCAATAATCCACTTGGTATAACAAAAAAAAACCAAAGATATTATTGGTTTTGAAATAAATGCTATATAGATTATACTTTTGTATATGGTGTGTGTATACATTTAGTTATATGCATATGAGGGCGAAAAGAAAAATAGTCATTGGAGTTGTATATCAAACGAAAAACAAGTAAAAGAAAGCTGGCATCTTCGAGGAGTCTATTAAGAGTCGGGGTAGCCTCTGATTTGATGAATCGATTTCATAAAATTCTAAATTTCAACGTCAAACAATATCAGCTACCTCCTACATAGAGTTACAAATTAACTAAACATTTAGCAAACCGTTCGTGAACTGTTTGGCACAAAGTTCATTTATGCTCGTTCATCTGATAAATGAACGAACACACAAGAAACATGAACAAAGATCGTGTTTTTTAATTTATTTCCATGAACGTTTGATAATATGCTTGTTTATGTTCGTTTATGCTCTATTGTATTCGTTCATTAAAAGGTTTTTATATGTTATATTTTTATTTTATTGATTTATTGATTTTATTTCTAAAAATATAAACCATAGTTATACTATGCATCTTTGTCAATATTCTCATTTGACTATTTAAATTTCCGTTTGTATTAAAACTTAACATATTTTTTAGTTTTTATGTTAATTATGTTTATAACAGTTATGTCAAGTATGTTCAGATAATTATGTTAAATACAGACAAGTTTCTTGTTTATTTTTTATGTATTTATGGTAATATTTAAGATGAAAAATGCAAATTTTATTCTAAAATTCTAAAATAAATATAAGATTTATTATATTCATTTGTGTTCTTTTATTTTTATTTATGTCCATTTAACATTTGTTTGTGTTGTTTGCCTTTATTTGCGTTCGTTTACATTCAATAAATGTTCGTGAACATTCATGAATATGTTTATTTCTTTAATAAACAAACACAAACAAAAAATCTCATCTAGTAAATGTTTATAAAAAATTATGAACAAGTATATTTTCTTAAAAACAAGACCTTGTTTGTGTACGTTCTGTTCGTTTGCAGCTCTACTCTCATGTCTTTACTTTGTTTATCAATCTGCGACAAAAACACATGTTGACTATTAAAAAGAACCAAATTTATTGATACAAGCTCCATGAAACAAAGTCTAATTCTTCTACTCCAACTTCCATCTAATGTACAAAATTTTCTAAGATCATTCAAACTTGATGCAAATTCTTTACGCCTCACCGAATCATGCTTTTAATCAAACGAATTCGACAATTCCAGGCAGCGAGTACCTTGCAGTAGAAGGAAATCTGAAACTAGTCTTATAACTCATAACCCGAGTCAACGGGACTTGTAAGCATACATGTAGCTTCTAAGTTTTTTAACTTCCTCTGATGATTCGTTCAAAAGAGTATCCACATAAAGGCAGAACCCGGCTCCACTGCAACATGAATGAACATTTATTCATTATAAATCGTGATATTGGTTGTCGAAGGTTTAAAATCAAATAAAACACAGAGAAGTGATAGTGTTGATTTCACCAAAATGTAACCAATCTCCACCCTTTTGTCATTGTAGATAAATAAATAAATAAATAAATAAGTTTCTTTTCTGCAGTATCTAGCATGCTCTAGTATTTTATAAATACATGCAAGTAACCTCTTCAAAAGCCGGTGAAATGGTGACGTGGCACGCTACCATGTCATCATAAAACGGTCAGGTCACCATATTACTTCATAGAATTGAAAACTGAAACATACCATAGGAAAAGAAATATTTTTTTTTCTTGCAATCATTTACAGAAATAGGTGAAAATAAGTTGCATCTACAAATATATAAAGCTCGGCTCCATCGTAAAAGATAAAAAAATTTGTTCATTCAAAGAAACTATTGTTTTAATGTAAAGGTTAAAATAAAGAAAATGCAGAAATGAGAGGGTTTATTATACATAGGTTGCTTCAGATCTTTTATTATTGTAAGAGAAAAATGGTTTACCAATGAGAGAGTTTAACTGTCTACAATTGCATGCAACCATTTTACTGGCTTAAAAATGGGTTACTTAGATACAATTGCAAAAAACACAAAGCAAAAATATGTTATATACAGACGCCAAAAAAAATTTAATAATGACAAAGGGAAAAGTAATCATTTTGGGGTAATTAAACCCAAAAGAATAGAAAAGGGAAGTAGTACCCCAAGGGACCAAAAGGAAGCCAAAGAATATCCCATCGGAATTTAGGCAATCTACAAAAGAGATCAGCAAATTGTGAGATTCAAGTACAAAAGACAGTGAGGGTATAGTGTAAGGGTTACAACTTTAACCTATTTATAGGTAAATGGGCCGATTTCGTTATAATCTACATCAAATGAGTCAAATGGGCCGTACCAGAAGCATCCCAAAGTGCATTAAATTGTAAATCCTCCTAAAATCGATTTAAAAAAAAGTCTATGATTGTAAAAGTTGTTTTTACAATAGTTATTTCGTCTAAGTGTGTTGTCTTTTCAATCACATAAAATTTTACAATTTTAGAAATTAACAAAAATATTATGAGTTGAACTGACTCGACATGTGCTAAAAATGACCCGTTACCCAACCCGTCTATTGTACCACCTCAAGTATAGTGTTTTTGTTTTGGTAATAGACTGCAAATATGGTGTGTAAGTAAAAAAATTAAAAAACGTATGGTTTTCATACTTGAGCATATTATATAGCCAGAAAACCGCTAACAAAGCACCAGAGCAGCAAGAGAACCAAAGAAATCGTCTATGAGATCTTGAGTTATGAAGCAAGCCAGCAATTGCCATTGAACACACTAGAACTGCTGCCCAATCTGCCAAAGAGTGGTAGCAAATTTAAGAAAATACCTTATTATGTGTTAAATGTCTAAATTCTAGAACGCCCTCCAATAGAAAGAAAACACAGGAATCATGCAGACCCTCTATTAATTTGTATGTACTTTGTAACGGCAATAATGGGCATATACGAAGTACATTGTTAACAAATAAAACTAGCTAATTACTCTGTATGCCACTTATTAAAGTTCCTGATCAGCTGAAATTAATTACATTCAACACCTGCTGGATTCAGCGATATCAATCATTAACAAGATTAATAGGGAATCAAATGTGAATTTATGTCCTTTATAATGTGTCATGCAGCAATACAGCATGCAAACTGTAGTCAGCTTCCCATATAACCAGATTTATAAAACCATCTGCTGGCCCCATTGATTGGTCATATTCAGATCAAATACTATTTCCAAAGTAGGAGAAAAGAAAGGATGTAATAATCATGCAAAACATTTTCAATCTTGATCGCAAAATAGTGAAATGTATCACCAATTTGTTGTTCAAATGTATGCAAAATAAATACCTATGTTCTGTAAACACAACAATTTTAGTAATGAAAGGTTGAATTGGTTGATGATCAAAATCAACAAACTCAGCCCCTTGTAGAGGTTGAAATTTTGACCTGGTAACTAATGAATGGGTTAATTTGAATCTTTTGTCTTTTAATCTCAACAGGTAAATCACACAATTTAGCTGAAATGGACCAATTCAAACAGGTATAAAGATTGCCTGGTGTCTATTTTTATTGCATACAACCTCAAAAATCATATTTTTGCAAATACTTTTATCTTATATAGAGATTATTATGTAATCGTAAGTAATACAACATTTATAAGGAAATGAGTTTAAGAATGTACAAAAAAGTGTCTACGTCGCCTTACCCTCCCATCTTGCCCCCTCTAGACCAAAGATGTTTCTCAAAAATATGGCATGCAACTCAATTTAGTTTTTAGTGACATAAGCAGTTACGTTATGATATCAAATCGGTGGAAGCAAAATATGGAATATGAGAAGACATTACAATTTAATCATAATGATGTATTGCAATTCTAGTAAAAGGCTCCCGAGTATAGAATAGTGGCTATGCGGATAATTAAAAAGACAAGATATAAATTCAAGTAAAATATCAAACCTGCAGCAATCACAATCCATGATTCAATCTCATCCATGAAGTAGGCATGGTAACGCTGTTATAAGAGAACTTTATTATTGCAGAGTCTTCATATAAAGAAAGACATAGTAATCAATTATGGAACTCATTAATTACAGTTTTCCTATAATGGGGAAATACGATTTCCTAAAAGGTAACAATTAAGTCATTTATCTCGGTAACTGATGAAATAGCTAAAATAAGCAGACATTGTAGTTTCTTATTCATTTATAGACATCATTAACATACCAATTCCCAGGGCATTGTTGTTTGTCCATGAATGGAGAAAATGAGAAAAGCCACAAAGCAACAAAGTATTCCAGCAAACACACGCTACAAGAAAAAGCATAAAACCAAATATGCATATTAAATACATCTTCATAATAATCTTGGAGATTCCAATACAATTGCTATAGACTAGCATTAAATCAAACTTGAAGAAATGAAGAATTCCAGTTTGATGAAAACAAGTTTAAATCTTTAACTAAGAGTGCTCAATTCCATTGCTTACTCAGAATCAGACAAAAATACATTTAAAATTGTGAACTAGAAATGCTCCAAAATTTGAACTTAAGTACAACATCATTATAAATGATATCAAATACAAATCAATACAAAAGGGTCCAGGGAGTGGCCGGATCATTTCGTGATATGATGTACGTAGTCTTACCCTACATTTTGTATAGAAGGTTGTTTTCTTGAACTGATCTCAAGGTCACAAAACAGCAACATGTAAGGTCACTCCAAGGCCCAAAATACAAACGAATACAATTTTCAAAAGTTCCAAAAATGGAAATACTGAACAAAAACACACTCCAATGATTTGGAATCGAACAACTGCAAATTCAAAAATCAAATTAGAACAACTTCAAATCCAAACACCAAACTCTATCCTCATCTTCATCAGCTAAAATTATAAAACCCCATTAACTTTCTAAACTCATGGTCCTGAAACAACACAATTCGATAATTCGATCAAACAATGAGTTCATGTGTGTAGCTTACCCTCCAAAACCAAGACTCTTGAGCTTGCGATCGTTCAAGTGATCTAACCAGTTCCTCCTGCTCTGTATCATGTTCATCAATCAATCAATCAATTTTGTAATTCCAGAACGAAAACAATTAAACAACACGTGTTCATATCATCGTAAACCCTAATTATCAAAATACGAGAGAAACACACCTTCGGTATCCATCGGTTGGAAATCGGAGGTCGTCGGAAGGGAGAATTTTCCGTCACTTTCGTCGTCGTCGGAGTGAATATTCTTCCATCTCTTCGCCAGCCTCTTCATCGTCGATGATCAAAAGCTAACGAACTCAAATCCTTCATTCATCCCTCTTTGAGCACAAGCATAATACATGATGTTTGTGAAAGTTGCAAGATAGATCCTTCTATTTCTTTTCTTATTCCATTTAAGCCCTAACTTTATGTTCCGAGTTCATTTTAAGGAGTTAAGATAACAAAAGTAGAAGTAAAGGAAAAAATATTTATATTTTAGAGTTTTTTTAAGGAAGTAAGAAATTTGTATTTCAAGCTCACTTAAAAAAAGAAAAAAAAAAGAAGAAATTGAAGGTTAAAATCATTTTTTTCAAATTGGAAAGAAAATGAAGGGAAGAGAAGATGAGAGGAGAGAAAAGAAGAGAAAGGAAAAAAAAAAAAAAAAAGGAAGGAAAATATGATTTTTTTTTTTGTTTTATTTCATTTCATTAAGTAAACGTAGGAACATGTCGTTGCGATGGCACTGAAATTATCCGAAATCATCATAATTTTTCCCCCGTTCAAAATATAATACCTTATTTTTACTCTTGACCATTAGTTGTTTGAATTCGGGATGTTCAAGTTCTTCATTAACTAGCAACATACTAATAAGTTATAAACTCAAATTACAAAAGCCGTAATCTTTTTTCAAGTTAATGAAACCTTATTAGGTTGAACATACCAACAAGTGAAACCCTACAATTAAACTCAAACTAAATAGCGTATATACAATTGATAAAGTATGTAAAAGTTGAGTAAACTCAAGTAATTAAGATGGAGATGGTCATATAATTACCAGATAGGACTGAAGATCACAACTTAAATGTTGCAGTGTTGGGGATGAAGGTCTCGACTGGGTGCAGGTCCTAGCTGGGTGTGGGTCGTGCATGTATGAAGATCTTGGCTGGGGTGTGGATTGCGGCTAGGTGAAGGTCCCGACAACATTGTAGGTATAGGTCGTTGACGCAATTCCGATAGGGGTGTAGGTCGTCGATGCAATCCGGTAAAAGTGCATGTCGTTGACTGACTAAGGAGGTGCCGACAGGTCTTTTTCTTTATGGGGGTGGATGCCAACCTTTTAGGATTAAGGGTGCTTTATTAGGGAAGAGTAATCTTGTCTATTTTTTTCATTCGGTGTCATTTGCATACTTAACCATTAAGAGGTGAATAAATGATTAAGATTAACCATTTTACTAAACCAAACCACCCTACCTTTAACCGATTCAAAGGTAGCATCTTAATGAAATCATTAAAAGGCTACAAAACAACCTCTTAAACTCAAGTTTGTTATTTAATGGGTATATATGTAAAAGTTTAGGGGTGCAATGTGTCCACTATCATAGAAGAAATTAGTGGTGTGCTAAAAAATATTGAAACCCGTTGAAACTATCAATACATAGCAAATTCAAGGGGGGTGATCGTCAATGTTTTCAGAACCGGATCGGACGTCGAACCGGACGTCTTACTGGTTTGGTGGTCGGACCGGTCGGACCGGATTTAAGAACCGGATAACGTCATAATTATATATATACTATATTATATATATAGTTATATATATAATTAAATATAAGTAATTTATATATGTATTTTATAGTTATATATAAAACTTAATTATATTTTTATATCCAACACACAAATTTATGGTTCAACACCCTGTTTTTACCCATTAAAATCAAAAAAATAAAAAAAATACAAAAAACGGTCCGAACCGGTCCGGTTTCCCGGTCCGACCAGCGGTTCGGGACGAACCGGCCGGTTAGACCAGTCCAAAACGAATCGCACCGAACCGGACCGGCTAGGTGGCCGAACCCCGGTCGAACCGGTCGGACCGGCCGGTCCGATCCGGTCGTGATAACATTGGTGATCGTTTAGGGCTTATACAATGTGGTTTAGATTTTGAAAAAAAACAGTTTAACAATTATGTTGACGATTCTTTTTCTTGTAATCGTTCTTTAAAGTAAGCTGGTAGACGTATACATTAGACATTATAAAGATAATAAATATAAGTTCTTTAAATGAAGCTACAAAGCCCTTCTACTTTCATTTGATGAGGGGTCTCGAGTTCGTATATTTTTTCTACCGACTCTTTTATAGTTTTAGTCTTAAGCTTTTTGTTATTAACCATACGAGTTTAGTACTAAATGATACTTAATACAAAATTTAATATGAGATAAAATAAAGAATGAATCTTCATATTTCCAAATTCCAAATAATGACATGCTACATTTGAGAATTGAATAAATGATTTTAAATGGGATGATAAAGAATGAATCTTTACATTACAAAGAATAATGTTTTGACTTTAACAAAAGTCAAAACAAACCCACGAATTTGTTGGAAGATAAAGAGAAAAAAAGAATTAGTGCATGATGTATGTCAAGGCCAAAGCAACCATCATGAGCACATAAGCCACCCCTTGATCAATTGTTGCACCTACACATATAACCAATTGAAAAAACCAATTGTTACATAAACTCTCCTCATATTTTTTCCAACCAATTATCCACAAATTTAAAAATATGGACATATTTTGTGTCGTTAAATCACATAATTACAAGCATTTCTCCTACGACCAAATTTGTACCAGGAGTGGGTCTTAATTTGTTAAAAAATTGTAAGAAATTTAACTTCTTAATAAATTTAACATAATTAAATGTTAAATGTATTATATATTTTTTGCTTAATGTTTTGAAAATCAAACTAACAACTCCATTGCTTAATAAGCTCATTTGGTCCTCCTGAAATCAAAACCGATAGTACTAAATGGAGAATGCAAGAATAACAATTTTCCTTAGGTTTACTTAAATTGACCAATTTAGTTGTGTATGATCCATCAACTAGTGACTAACCTAATGAATCTAATGGTTCTAAGCTTAACGGGCCGGTACAACCCATTTTTTAAAACACTCTTAATATTTAACCAAAAAAAGGGAAAGAAAGAAAAATACCATCATTTGAAGGAGCGGGAGCGGGAGCAGAAACTTGAGCATTGATCGTTGAAAGAATCAACAAAAATGAGGCAACAAAAATAACCATCACCAAATTAAATCTCGTACCCTCCATTTTCAAATTAATTATTTCAATACTTTTATTTTTTTTTATAAGCAAATGCAAAACTAAAATCTTGAAAAACACCCCACCTTAATATTTCAGGAATTTCATAGCCATAAATACATGTCGACGAGGAGTATATATAGGGAGGAAAGAACGACTATATATATATATATTTTATTTAAAAACTGAATATTATTTTTTTATTAATTTGAAACTTAAAAGGTAACGGCCACTCTGGATGGTTGTTGATATGATGATTACAAAGAGGATTAAGTAGTTAAGAAGCTGTTTTGGCCGTTGATCGATGCCACGTGTAGGGTGTAGAATGGAAGCACGTTAAGATGCGGGAGTGTACGTAGGATTGAGCTGGTTTAGCACATGCAGATGATTGTTAGCCCCTTTGTCGAATATTCTTTCTTTGCTTTGTTCTTAATTTTAGTTTTCCTCTTAAAACAATAATAATAACACCAATGCGAGGCTATATTATTTGATAAATGTTTTGTCTCTTACAGAATATGTTTTAGGTTCAAATTCAAACATAATATAACTTAATTTAATTTAGAAGTAGTAGTGGATAAATTTGTAATTAAAAAAAAAATAATAACTAGTAATTATACCCCCGAAGTTTATTATACCCTGCGCTTCACGGAGAGGTTAATTTTTTTTTCTCTCATTTTTTGGAGTTAGAGAACATGTTTAAACGCAACAATATATTTTGATGTTTGTGCAGCTGGAAAATATATTTAAACACTAGCCTACTAAGTTATAACACCCAATGCAACAAAACATTTATATTCAAAATAAAGTAGGCAACGGTTACACCATACATTATTTAGTTAAAAAACCATTTGACAAGGATATAAATATTTCTTTGAAAATGTATGTTAGGAGAGTGTACACTAACATCTACATGATCATCGATTATTTGAGTCAGTGAGATATGACTTAACGTTTAATATGACATGACTTTCACAAATGTAAGAATTTTTTTTGAAAATAGATATTTTAGAGAGAGAGAGTTGACAAGAGGAAAAGTCTTGATGGATGTTGACTTTAAGGGTACCCGCCCCTAACAGGGGCGGGTTCTTCAAACGATGTGACACTCTCGTTGAAGTGTGTGTGATGTGCGTGAGTGTGTCAGAGATCACGCCCTTGTCAAGGGCGGGTTCTCACAAAAACCCCCAACTGCTCATTTAACCTACCTCGATCACAAAAATCTTTTTCTATAAATCACCTGGCTTTTATTTTTGATACATTCAACTTCGCATTTCCATATTCAATCATCACATTTAAAAAGAAAACTTAGTCATTATCATGTCTCGCCCTTATTTTTTACAAATATATTGGGGTGGTGATATTTCATGCGAAAATGAAAATATCAAATATGATGTTTCTACTAGAAGTTCAACCATTATTCTTCGAAATAGAGTGTCATATGAAGAATTTGTTGATTTAATTTATATTCATCTTCAGGTTCAAAAAAAATTTTATAATTTGAAATTAAAATTATATTACTCATATGGTGGTTTCTCACAAAGCTCTGAAATTTTCAATGACTCAAGTCTAGAAGTCTTGTATTATTTGGGAGAAAATGTTGAAAATTTCCGAGAAAATGTTTACGTTATCATTGAGCCGAAAATGTCTGTACAACAATCCAATTATATGGATCTCCTACGCGGTTTCTCTGTATTAGAAGCACCCGATCCATCAAGCAATTCTCACCAACAAGGCAATATTACATCACATGATTATCAAGCCGGTCCGTCAACCAATTCTCATCATCAAGTCGATGATGATAACGGAGGTTTTGATAAGTTAGATGATGGTACTTCAGACAACAGTGAAGATACTGAACTCATTCCATCACAAGAAGAATCCAGTGATGATGACAACAACAGTTATGGAGTTTCAAACCATTATAATTCTGGTGTTAATCCAGGATCTTACGGGGATGTAAACTATTCTGAATATCCTTAGGAGTTAAGAGATTATGAAGCTGCTGATTTTGACGATGAAGACCATATGGATATATGGAATGAAGAGTCAAAAGAAATCCGTGTTGGCATGTACTTTAAATCGAAAGATGAAGTGATGCATGTAGTGCGGTTATGGAATCTTGCACGTAACAGAGAGGCTGTAGTAGTTGAAAGTAAACGTACAAGATGGAGAGCAAAGTGCTACAACACTAGCCCTAATTACAACAATAATCTTCATAATGGTCCTCCATGTACATGGTATGTTTATGCTTCCAAGAACCATGATCATCACATGTGGAGAATTTCAAAATGGGTGAATGCACACAACTTCTTTGGTACTGTTGTTGGTAACAACAATAGAAGTTTCAAATGCAGAGATATTGTTATCCGTATCATCCATTTTATTCGTCAAAATATTGCTTTTCCCATCAAGCAAATTCAAGCACATTTAAAAGACACGTTGAATGTTGATGTTTCATATAATAAAGCCTGGCGAGCTAGAAAAGCTGCTATTGAGAATATTTATGGTAGTTGGGACAGTAACTTTGAGCAATTACCTACGTACATCAACCCATTACAAGATAAGAACCATGTTATCGTGGAATGGTTACATCATCCGACCGGTACATCTGCTTATTACACATTTAAATATGTGTTTTGGGCATTCGGTCCAATAATTAAAGCATTCAGCTATTGTCAGCCGGTGATATCTGTTGAAGGCACTTTCTTGAAAGGTTCTTACCGTGATAAAATGTTAATTGCAGTTGCAATAAATGAACAACTACGTAATGCCGGTAGCTTATGCAATTGTAGATGAAGAGACGGTAGAAAGTTGGAGTTGGTTTTTCCAACAATTTTGGTCACACAAGGTAGTTCACCACAATTCTATTGGTTCGGGAAAAAAGTTGTGTGTTATTTTCGATAGGCACAAAGGAATTATTCGTGCAATAAATACTCTTGAAGAGCGGAAAAATAATGCTGTGCATCGATTTTGTCTTCGACATGTTTGTAGTAACCTCATGCAAAAGTTCAAGTTTTCTAGCTTAAAAAGGCTATGTTGGTGTATCAGAAGCGCCACCCAACAAAGGAAGTATAACTATTGTGTAAGTCAAATGACAAGCGTCAATCCAGAAGCGTGGGAATATTTAAAAGCTATTAAAGAGAGTAAATGGATGCTTCTACACGATAAAATCATCGTCGGTGGGGTAACCTGACGACGAACATGTCAGAAAGCTTCAACAATACATTGCGAGGTGTCAGGCTTATGCCAATAAAAGCTATTATTAATTGTACGTTCGAGAAAACAGTCGAATAGTTCAGAAAGCATACTGACATCGCAACCAACTACAACACGGCGTTACCCCCTCGCATATGGCGTTTGTTTAATGCACGTGATATTAACTAGCAAGAGCATATCATAACAAAGTTTGATTACAGAGAGGCGAGGTATAGAGTTCTATCAAAGATCCAAACAAATGAAGCTGGTGGAAATGATTATGCCGTAGAATACAAAAACAGAACTTGCACGTGTGGTAAATAGCAGATGTAAAGATTCCCGTGCTCACATGCAATTGCAGTTTGTCGGCATAGAGGTGAATCACCTCATATCATTGTTCATCAGGTCTATAGTACTGTTGTTTATCAAGAATAGTATAACGGTCATTTTTACCCGCTTCGTCACCTTGATTATTGGACGAACCCGGGTTGGAGGATAAGAGGCAATCCATCGTAAATCACCACGTCACGAGGTAGGAGACGCACGAGAAGAATACACAACGAGATGGATGTTCATTATCCAGATGCACCTGTTATACGTAGATGTTCAATATGTAGACAAACAGGTCATTACATGAACACTTGTCCAAACTTATATTCATGGGGAGATTGTTGTATATTAATTTTATTTGATGTTTACTGGTTATTATTGTTTAATATTATTATGTTAGTTTTATATTATAAAATATAAATATTAATTATTTTAAAGACACGTGTGCAAGATATCGATGCTATATGGCAAAAGAGTTTTATCACTATCGTTATACATATAGTCAACCTAAATGGTTCATAGAAAAGATAGTCAAACTCAAGACCCACAAGTGACCTTCTTTGTTGTATTACCGCTTTACTTGTTAGTTTTATTGTACTACTTGTTAGTTTTTGGATGCTTATTCTAATAATATTGTATTTTATGTTTGTATTTTATAATAAAATTGCATTCTATAATTAATAGATAAAAGTATAAAAAATTACATAATTAAAAAGGTAAAGATACATCACTAAAAATATAAAAGAAATAACATCTAACGAGTGTCATTATTATCGTTTGTTGTTTCATCATTTAAGTCGAATGAGCAAGGAGATGCATTAAAAAACCGGTCAACTGATTGAGGCGTCTCTTGAAATTGAGGGTAATAAGGTAGCGGAGAAGAATGATGAAACGATTGTTGATAAGTAGTATTAGGGCTTTGATAAGGATTTGATGGGCCTCTTTCTTCGAAATTCTGGGTACCCGTTTGACTAAACTATGGAAACTGAGTACTTGAGGTACCACCGTAAAAAATCTTGGTTACCCATTTGGCTTAAAAAGGGGGAGTCGAACTGTTGTTCCGTGGAAACCTTTTGTTTTGTCATATTCTGTTGCTCCACATTATCATCAACAACTTGTCGACCAACCCGCCCTCGTCCTCTACTCCTTCTGCGTAAACGTTGTGTGACAGGAGCAAGTTGAGTATCATCAACATTCTGTGTCACATGCGTTGGCAGATAACTTATATGGTTTGCATGTGCAAATTCCATATAACGGCTCGCCATAAAGGCCCACCAACCTCTCGATTTGTGACACTCGTTGCCTTACATAATTGTCTATACAAAGATGCTAAAACTGCACTTCCCCAACTAAGTCTACCACAGTTATTTAAGTTTTTAATATGACTTAAATAATTTATATGCACCTAGTTGCTAGAAGTATCAGGAAATAAAGTGGCACCAATCATAAAAAATATAATTAATCTAGCTCGTTGGATGCATTGAAAATCTGTGGCATTATTAGGGAATGGTTTTCCCATCTAAAATAAACCTTAGGTTTAACTTATAACCACTTACAGCGCTTGTAGCGAGTGTACAGCCAGTTAAATACTCAAACCTTATTATAATTTCAGATGCACTCATAGCATAATCAGTGCCAGAAACAACATCACCTTCAACTGGCAAACCCCATAAAACTTGTACATCTTGAAGGGTTATTGTGGTTTCTCCAACCGGTAAATGAAATTTGTGTGTCTCCAGCCTCCATCTCTCCACCAAAGCTGAGATAAGAGCACGGTCAAGTTTGCGATAACCACACTCGATAACACCCGCAAAACCAGCCAACCTTATATATCTCATAATATTATTAGGGATAGGCACTTCATCAATGCAATCCCAAAAAGCTTTATCACCTCGTCTAACATGTAAAATTCCTTCATCGCTTTTTGGATCTCGAAAATAATAATCAGCTCTATGTTGACCACTTAAAAATAACAAATCGTTATTTAGTGGACCTGGTGTAATTCTTCAGCTCATTTTGACTTTTGAAATGAAGTATGAAATTATAGACAAAATTAGGTTCAAATATAGTGAGAAATTGGATTGGGGTATGATTTGAACGAATAGTAAAATTTTGTTGGTTTAAATATGATAAATAAGGGTCTGGGTGTGTTAGTTAGAAAAAAAAGCCTGGTTTTTAGAACCCGCCCCTGCCAAGGGCGCGATCTGTTTCAGTCGGGGTAGGTGGAACATGTGGTTTAGATGTGTTGTGGCAAGTTAATCGAACGGTGGAGGATGCTTGAAGAACCCGCCCTTCACATGGGCGAGATGCTCTGCAGGCGTGCTTAACAACACGCAGAACCCGCCCCTACCAGGGCGGGTACTCTTAAAGTCAACTTTGATCAAGACTTCCCCTTCTTGTCAACTCTCTCTCTCTCTAAAATACCTATTTTTAAAAAAAATTTCAAATGCAATGTATTACATATTTACATGCCACATGTCTTTTTGATGTCACTCATCACCCTTTGTGCAATATTCTAACCAAAGAAAAATCAAAAATTACATGTGACATGTTCATTAGGAAAGCAACAAAATTGTAATTTGTGAGAGCTATTTGAGTGAAAAATATAAGTTATTATTACGTACTTTTTCTCATATCACACCTCTCTACCCCTTTTAATGACTTTCCCTCTCTATTTAGTGACCAAAAACCACCACCAGCTCCCCTTTTTCTGACGATCAAGAACCATCATAGATTTCCCATCTTCTGGTGACTAAGAACCACTGCCGGCTCCCCTTATTCTCGCAACCAGAAATTGTCGCCGTCGCCGCCCCTCTGTGCACCACCAAGAACACCACCTGCCGCCCCTTCTACTCTCCATCCCAATAACCCAAAAAAAGCATTTACTTGAATGAACCCTAACCAACACCATCAACTTCATTACAACATTCTTCCATTGTACATCGATCTTCATCCCCTTCGCATTCACTTGGATTCACAAAGCTCCGTTTACCCGGATAACCGTTGATTCGTAGAGCACCTAACACTATTTAGTGTTCTTGGACTTCATGTTGGTAATTTTCCGGAAGAAAGGGAAGAGATAGGGATAAATCATTTAAAAGACCCAATATACGTCGTTAAAATAAAAAAATCACAAAGCTCAATGTAGCTAAGAGTTACAAATTATATAGATAGATTATATCTATCTATATTCTAAATCTTAAACATTAACATATTAAAAGAATATATATAAATATATTCATTTGTTAATGTGTTCTCAGTCTAGTGAAATATGCTATTTATTTCCATCAAAATAGTTGTGAGTTCTAATCTCACATAAATACATAATGGACGATAGGTAGATTTAATAGTATATTTCAAAAGATATGAATATTTGCCATTCAAAAAATATCTACTTAGTTTCAAATTACTCAACTTAGCGGTACAAATAAAAATATTATTTTTTTAAATAATTATTAAAAAACAACATAGCATTTTCATTTTAGGTGCGTTTTAGGTCTAGCTGGAACATTTTTAGTAGTGGCCCTAAGTCTAGCAACCAACTACCCTTTCGGAGAACAACAAGCCAAGCCAGTCATGTTTATAGGGCTAGATGTATCGACCAGGTTTATTGGTTTGATATTTAAACTAGTTTTTTTTAATCATGAGATTGTATTGATAAATTTGATTTATGGTTTAATACATATATATATATATATATATTTCTCTGACATGCAGGGGCGGCCTTTGTGGGGGGGGGGGGGGGATTTTAAACTTATTTTTATATATTATATATTAGATTGTACTTTTTTTTATTACAAACTATTAATAAACCCATTAACAAAACCAATAACATTTTAACTAGTTTAGCCTATTAAGCATTACCTTAGAGACCATTAACATTTTAAATAATTTACTTCAATACCATTTACTCAATCTAAACTCAATTTAATATAATAATACCAGTTTAAACCCGATTCGCTTAGGTAATTAACTAATTTTGCTACAATACTTTCGTTTGTTTATTGTTATAACAATTATCCTCGTATTATATATTTTTATATACAAGTTATTCGATTTAACCTTTTTTATCTGTCGTATTATAGGGGCTCATTTTTTGTTCTCGTACTGGGCCTAGGATCTTTTGGAAATTTTCGGTGCCGGCCCAGCTCACATGTAAAAATTTTGAAAAATGCATAAATAATAGTTTTGAACATCTGATTTTAAATTTAAAAAATGGACAAACTGTTACTACTAACATTCAAACACTATTACTCATTTAATGAAAATATATAACTACTAATAATTTTTTTTAAGTTCAGATTGCGTAAGTACTTTAAAAAGAAGTTGAAAGCAATAAAGCATGTAACTTTCTTTATCATGTATTTTAGAAGTATTTTATGTTCCTCCTTTGATATGCAATAAATTAAAAATGGCAAAAATTGGTTTTCCATGCCCTTTTGTAATAATAAATAAATAAATAATTTACATGTTCTCATTTCTGTATCTAAATAAACTAATCATAATGTTTTCTGTCAAGTGTTCATCAACAAGTCCATTGTCGTCCAGCGGTTAGGATATCTAGCTTTCACCCAGGAGACCCGGGTTCGATTCCCGGCAATGGAATCTTTTTGCTTCTTAATTTAATGATACTTTTGTTGAATGAATTGCAAGCCAACTGTTTCTTTAAAAGCCTAAGAGTACTTGCTGTTAATTGTACCAATTTTCCGTCAAGAGTTTTTGTTTCTTGCAAAACTTATTTTATGATGTTGTCAACAGCAGATAATTTCACTTCCAAGATTCTAAAGCCTGTTTCTTGACCAGTTATATAAACGTGGATTACCCGAAAAATGTCAACGGATTACTTGAAAATTTCAACTATGTGTATCCTGATACGGGTATAAGTTACATATCAGATGGATCGATTATAATTAATTTATAAAAACCTGATGGTGAATGTAGGACAATTTGTTCCCTACATAACAGCAGTAGAGTTAAGGCCACTTGATGGGTCAATTTACAATATTGCCACTAAGGTTTTCGGGTTAGTTAGTTAGTTAGTTATATTTCAAATATTGGACTTTGTGTATACTGTATACTAACGGGTCGGGTCAGCATTCTGATGATATTTATGATTGAATTCATGCTCCTTACAGTCCCTCATCATGAGATTCTTTACATAATTACATACAGCTTTAGATACGGCTATAAGCGGAAATGGTTATAGAACACCAAATGAAGTCACGCAAACGGGCTTCTCCCGAAAACTGGATCGAGTCATTGGAGTTTAGAGGGAACGCATCTGACCCGAAAGCCCGATTTTACATTCGCTTATATGTTGCTGATCATATAGTTTGAGTCTAATGTTTTTTAGCATGGAAGTTTTTCATCACTTTTAAACTTGTTATCAAACACACCTTTTGAGTTTTAATGGGCAGTTTGAGACCATTTATTTAATTTATTATAATCACAATTCTCAAGTCCCTATAAATATCAAGAACATTAATTTTTCCCTTGAGTTTTCTAAGAACCCTTGTGCTAATATTGTTTTTGGTTGTTGACATTACAACAGTTGATGCAATAAAGTTACAAAAAAAAATGGGCTGGGAATGAGAATAAACTGATTAAATCCAAAGTGAAACGAAAAACCCTACAAAACCGTACCAAATTAACCGATCTAAACTAATAACTACCGGTTCACTTTAGTTTTTCTTAAGCTAAAAATTAGTAAATTACACTCCTGTTTCGATTATACCTTGTTCCATCCCCGAACCGAACCTAGAAACCGAATTTCACCATACTTGTTTGAATGCTTGTTATTAGATTTATGGACTATATAACCTTTATCAATGTTGGGTAATATATAAGAAATGTTTTGCTCAAATGTATAAGAAACTAAAAAGGGATTAAAAAAAATTTTAGGTCTAACATTTCCGGCCCAAATTGTTATTTTAGACCATTTTTAGGTCCAAATGTAACCTAAGTCCTAAACCGACCCACAAATCCACAATCATACCTAACCCATATGTAAAACTAAAATCCAAAACCAATGGATTTCTTAAAATAATAAACTGTGGCAAATCGACACATACACACCCCGACCAGAGATCGTTGTCGCCCAAATAATTAATCATCGGAAGGTGTAATCTGCAAAGAGAATCACATCCACGTAAGTTCTCTTCTTTTATAACACAACAAGTTAAAAAATTAAAAATATGTTGAAAGTTAGTCCTAATTAGTTCGAATGTGAAAAATCAAAATTGTTGAAGTACTAAGTTGAAAGAAAGTTTAAAGTGGATTTTGGAGGAATTTTAGGAAGTATTTTAGTTTGAGTACGAGTCTTAATTTAGTTAATTAGTATTTTATATTAGTTTTGAATGTTTAAAGTTATCGGTTTAGTATTTAATTGTTTTGTAAGTTGATCTAGTTATTTGAATGTATAGAAAGTAGGGATTTGAGTTTACGTATGTTAAGGTTTTGTCTAGTATAAATAAGGGTTAAGGCTAATTTATTTTTCACTTCTTTGATCATTCATTAATAAAGAGTTATAGTTTGGTTTCTGCAAAAGGTCATAATCTATTTATTAAGTTTGATGTTGGGCCTAATTTCAACAATTGGAATAAGAGCTTGAGGGGTCTGAGAGTTGTTTTCCAAGAAAGAATCAGCCTTCCCCGACAGCAGGGCTGAGCACAAAAGTAATAGAAGCAACAACTGTGTGTGACCAGAAAAAGGTTGAAAAGAAGGTGATGGGTAACCGGTTTATTATCGAACAGAGTGGCAGCCAAGGAAAAAAAAAAAAAAAAAAAAAAACAACAACAATTTTTTTAAGCAGTAGCAATATTGGATCAGCAACTAATCTCGACCTAGCAAGGAAACAACAGCCTAAGCAACACAAAAAAGTTGGGTTCAAATTATTGAATCCATGAGAAAAAAAAGTAAGTAAAAGAAAGATAGGCTCAAGTCTTTGAATCAATGTGAAAGAACAAGACAACACAAGAGTAAGAAAGTAAGAATGTAAGTAGTTAAGTAAAAAAAAGAAGAAAATAAGGAAGAAGAAATGCAAGTAAGAAAGAAGAAGAAAATAAGTAAGAAAGAAAGCTAAGAAGAAAAAAAGAATAGAAGAGAAAGTGAGAAAGACAGAGAAAGCAAATAAATCAAGCAATTAAGTAAGCAAGGAAGAAAGAAAGAAAAAAATAATAATAAAGAAAGAAAGCAAGTCAAACAAGAAAGAAAGCAAGATAAGAATAAGAAGCAATCAAGAAGCAAGAACGATAAAAAGGAAGTAAGAGAAGAATGATTAATTAAAATTGATGGAGAATGTTGGAAGTTAACATAATTAGTTCGAATGTGAAAAATCAAAAAAGTTGAAGTGTTAAGTTAAAAGAAAGTTTAAAGTTGATTTTGGAAAAGTTTTAAGAAATATTTTAGTTTGAGTACGAGTCTTAGTTTAAATAATTAAAATTTAATATTAGTTTTGAATGTTTAGAGTTATCAATTTAGTATTTAATTGTTTTGCAAATTTATCTAGTTATTTGAATGATTAGAAAGTAAGAATTTGAGTTTGAGTAGGTTTAGGTTTTGTCTAGTATAAATAAAGATTAAAATAATTGTATTCTGCACTTGTTTGGTCGTCTATTAATAAAGAGTTGTAGTTTGGTTTCTAAAATTTTTTTAACATGTTTAAAGTTTGATTGCGGGTTTGATTCCAACAAAATCAACTTCACGATTTTCAATTTTAACAACCAACTATAAGAATAAAAATTATCTTATAATTTAATACCAATTTAACAACTAGCCTTTTTTGTAAACATTTTTTAAATTAGTTTCCAAGTGTCGAATAAGACATCGTTTGACATATATACATTAAAATGACAATATAAAGATATCATATCATTAGCTTTAGATAAAAAAATCAGTAAACAATTTGACACGTTATTGGTTGAAAATGTCATTCCTTAATAGATAATGTTACGAGTATTATAGTAGTAGGTAGTTTGTAAGTAGTGTGAATTGTTTTGAAGTTCTATTTCAACATATTTCATGTTTATATATAAAGAAATGTAAGTTGATTTCAAGTTTGACAAAGGACAACCACATTATAGCATATTAGCATATACTACCTTAACCATTCACACTATTTTAATCTAGAGTTGTTTAGATTTTTATTATATAATAAGTAATAAAATGTAACATAATTGTTAAAAAAAAGTTGGTTTCTATTTTACCCTAAAAATAACTTTACTGTGTACAAGATATAACAATAATAATTAGGCTTATAACCTGCACAACACGATGGATAATATATTGTATTTAAAAAAAAACTAAATAAATAACATCAAAAAAGTTCTAGAACAAAACACCACCCCTAAGAATCGAACCCGGATTGGTTGAGTCTCAATAGGTGTGCTTATATTTTTAGGGCAAACATTATTTTTGGGTTTAACTCATGTAATCATATCATTTAAATACATTGTTTTCTGAAAACCTTAAAAAAAAAAAAACCTGTGTGGTTCAAATTTATATATTATATATTATCATTATTTATAAAAGTTTCAAATTTATGTAGGTATGATAATATCAACTTATCTTCAATCCAATACACCACTTATCATAATCTTGAAATAGGCAAGTAATGTTGGTCTATACCACAACATCACTTGCAACATTAATGGCCCAAAGTTTTCCCATCTAGTGGTGAAGGCTCTTCATTCTATATGAAAAATCATATCTAAGTAGAATCCTTAGATGTTTTAATTTAGTCTTGAGCTTGAAAATCAACCCAATGAAAAGTAATCTATTTGGTGTATATATGCATGGATCATTCCCCTTCAAGTATCTTAGCCTACACGCTGGAGCTAATATGAACGTAATATAGTCTTTACATCGTAACCCTAAGATCTCGGAATCCTATTCATCCGACTATCAAATTCAGGCCCATGGAAACAACTTTATAATCATGTATCCATAACTCGATCTTTACAACATGGGCATTGATATCTCCTGTCTAGCTAATTAAAGGTGTTCCGGGTAATTCATGTTCTTGTGGCATGTCAATTGGCTCAATCCATATGGGACCTTATAGCTAGCTGGTGTAATATTCATTCGTTCTATTGTTTTTTTTTTTTTTTTTTTTTTTTTTTGACATTAGGGACCTGCTGCAAATCCATTCGTATGTGCCTGGTTCAAAAAGGAAGAGGAAAGTAATACAAGCTATTATATTAACGACTATTTGGTGATCATAGAAGTCTCGTAATGATGGCATCTTCTACAGCATGATTATCTAACTAATTAAAAGGATTTTTGAAGATGTGAAGACCGTTGCTTTCATATGGATCCAAAGTCGTGCCAAAGCAAATTTGTTGACATAAGATCAATGGTGTGTGTTTAATCTCTCTAACATGCGAGTTTGATTGTATAGCTCTTATGTTTTTCTCTTACTTTGGTGGTTGTAATTTTGTTCTAGCTTCTTGCAAGTACCATTTTTATATAAAAACGTTTTGTTGGTTGTTCAAAAAAATGTAATCAAGTTTTAAATATATTGTATTATTATTTGTGAAATAAAATATTTAAGTATGTTTACTGACGTAACAACTTAATGATAATTTTAAAATTTAAATAATTTATTGGATTTTAATAATCGCAACTTTCATTTATTGGCCGGGATTAATCTCGACTCAGAAAATATTTACAGACACTCTCAACTTTGAGTTTATTTTTCTTCAACGATCCCTTTCTAACTGAGAGTTAACATCGTTAGTTTTTCGATGGCGTAGACTGTTTATATGACCAAAACACTATACAGAAAGCTGAAATCAACAATTTTGTCCGTCAATCTGAAACTTCTTCCTGCTAAAACCCGTCAATCTTCACTTTCTGATTTAAACCACATAACTAATTGGAGGTAAATTTCAGGTGACGTTGGAGGATAGACACCAAAAAACGAACTTGATGGAGACTGGGCGGCGGCGTAGTTGAAAAATGGCTCAATGTTGGTATCATTTCATTAAAAAAAAAAAAAAAAAAAAAAAAAAAAAAAAAACTAACAAATGTTAACTCTCAGTTAGTGAGAGATCGTTGTAGGAAAGTAAGTTCAAAATTGGCAGTGCCTGTAAACATATCCTGAGTTGAGATTAATAACAGCCAATAAATGAAAATTAAAATTATTAAAATCTAATAACCCTTAAATATATTGTATTATTATTTGTTAAAGAAAATATTTAAGTATATTTACTAACGTACGTAACAACTTAATGATAATTTTTAAATTTGAAGGAATAGAGTTTATTTTCGAGACAGGAATCATTTTTTAGATTCATGCCACTCCATGTTCTTCTTGAAGAGTTTAAAGTTAATAACAAAATATATTAAAAACTAGTATCCAAAAATAACTGGAATATAGCTGTTAAAAATAGAAATCGAAAATTGGACTTGTCCAAAATCAAAGCTTGTAACTTTGTTCAAAAATGTTGTTTGTAAGTTACATATAAAGCACGCAACACTCATAATCCTCGAAATCGAAGTAGATTCTAGTATTCTTCATGGCATGAATTATCAATTTTATCAAACAGAAGATATATTTTAAAGCTGAAATTAATTACAGTCTTACCATATGCTAGTTTGATCTACCCATGCAAACCACATATTCACTAGACTATAAAGTCATAGGCACTTATATCATTTTGTGAAAAAAAAAAAAAAAAAAAAAGGATAAAAACCTAACAATCGTTTGTATACTTATGAAAGGTTAGTTTTCTTAATATAAAACTTAACTTGGATATGAAATGCAAAATAATAATCCAAATGTTTGATTGAATATCAAACATATATTCAAACCACATGCACCATAAAGTAATTAAAAGTTAACATCACAACTTTGTGTCTTCAAAGCAGCCGTTTACAAAGAGTTTTCTAATCTATAGAATAGAAACAAATGGCCAAGAGACTGAATATAATAATTATCTTTGGACAACTATAATTGGCTAGCTAATTAATTAATATGAATATTACTAAACAAACAAAAATTAGTTATATATTTATTATTATTATGTTTACTTTTTTTATTTAGTCATTCTTTAATAGAAAATAGAAGTTTCTAATTAAAATTTAAATCCAAAGTAAAATTTAAATATCTTGACTTTTCCATTCCCTCTGACTAGGGATTAGTTTAATTGATTAGTTGCGTTGGTTCTTATCAAGGTTAATGGTTGGTCTATTTTATTTGTAAAATTCGGTTATTGGGTGCAAAATCATAACCCAAATGATAAAAGGAAAAATATAAGAAAAACTCAAATCGATTTAACCAAGAAAACCAAAGCAAAACCCAAAGCTGTGAACCTCTTGTGGTAACACCGGTATTGCCACTTTTTATACTATATGTTCTTGTGACTAGATAAATAATTATAGGTAAAAGTTAATATAAAAAGAGTGTTTTGTATAAAAAGCATATAAAACAATCTTACCAATTTACTTTTTTAATCAATGGTTGAAACTAGATTATAAGAAAATGATTGTTGAAATAATAGTTTAGTCATAATCACTTTTGTTTTAGCTTTCTCACTTTTAAAACGCTCATAACTCAACATACAGTATTATTTTGTTATAGAGTTATACTATAAAAACGTGTATTTTTTTTATCTTTAAAACAATTTTAACATCGATATATATATATAACTTAAAAAAATTACATTATTGTGTCTTTTTACTCGTCATTATGTTTTTTTTTTCATTATGTTTTCATGAATACCATTGTGTATTTTAGAATGATAAATTTTAAATAAACATAATAGTATATTAACACGATTTTGTATTTCTAATATATAAAACAAAATGATAAATAATAAATATTTTACTTAATACATTAAAAACAATGATAAAGTAACAAAAAATAATGTAAAAATCAAAACACAACGATGAATACATGTGTTTTACAAAAAAACATTTGTGTTTTTTTTAAAATGATTGGTTTTAAAAGATACATTGATGAAATAATATCATTTTATCCTTTTAATATCTAAACATAATGATAAAATACCAATAAAATTATATAATAAATAATAAAAAATTACAAAAATAGAATAAAATGATCTAAAATATAAAACATAATTTTAAAAAATATTAGACACAACAACATGATTTATTAGACATAATGATCTGATAATATTTGATACAATAATCTAAATACTATATCCTTTAAAAACAATAAAAGATTACATGTCAGTCAAAAAAAATTGTATCTTTTGAAATTAAATCTTTTTGTCACTATAACCTTACCCAACAATTATATGACTAGAGATAACTTGTATGTATTGTACTATAATTTATTATGAGTAAATGTCTCTTTTCTGTATGTTAATTTAATCAAAATTGATGCTCGGAATGAGTGTTTATATATATTTTATTCATCCTTTAACTATAAGCATAACAATCTTTAACTATAAGCATAACAATGAAAAAATCTTCAAAGGAAATGAGGAATAAAAATAAGAATTACACTTGTGACTAAGTGAATTAGTTTAGTTTTAATTAGCATCTAGTCTTCATTAACCTAGTGGCTTAATTTACTAATTATTATGCAATTCTTAACCACAACATTTCAAAATACTTGGATTGCCATTTAAAAATAATAATTAGTATATATGGTTTTCAATAAGTCAAGTGATTAAACCAAAGGGGTATTACTTGAATTAGTTTGACAGGACTAAGTAATACAATAATTATTATAATTGTTTTGTCAACCAAGGAACATAACGGCAAAAATTGTCATTTTAAATTAATAAACATGATCTACATACTTAATTTTGACCTACACACTTATTACGTTTCTGCACAACCGTGAAGTGCAATAAATATGCATATCCAACGTTATTGATGTTTATTTTGAGTCTCGGTAACAATTACCAACAGAAAGTTATCAATATAATAAAGGCTTATTACTATTCTATTATAAGTGGTGACGTGTAATAAATTTGTGTATCTAACATGTGATCATTTTAAGTCTTATTGATAATGTAAAGACTTATTATAAGCTGTTCACACATTTCAAGTCTTATTGATGAGAAGTACCCCTAGAGAATCTTATCAATATCATAGAAAGACTTATAACTAAACTATTGCTTTTGTTTTCATAATAGATTATAAATCTGCTAACTAGAGCAGTTAATTTTCCTTAGCTTGGCTTCATTCAATTGCATTTTAACATGAGTATATACCTATTCATCATATATACTTTCAGATGAGTGAGAGTATTGCTTATGTTCAAAGAAATGTATAAAAGAAATTATAGCATGTAACTTATTGGCTATTTTGATTTTGAACTTGCATAGTGCAAAGACTTAGAAACCAAACTGAATATATAGTTTCATGTTAGCATTAGACCTTATATAGTGGATGAGTCATAAGCAAAATTGACAACGACATTAACCATAATGGTTGAGAAAATGACATGGTATTAGGCTCCTTACCATTAGTGTTACTATAAGTATACTTGTTACTAGAGGACTTAAAGTTAAAAATTCCATCTCAAGGTCGTTAAAAGTAATATATCGACACAAAGTATCTCTTTGTGCAACAAAATGATTAAAGACAAGAGTATCAATATCGAGTATATTTATACATCTAGAATGTTAGTTGACCCTCTTATAAGATGGCTACTACAGTATTCCCATAGCTTTAAAGAAACTTGTCATCAATACGGGTCTACCACTAAGAGCTATTTTAAAGCTTATTGAAGTATATCATAATAGTCACTTTGTGGGTAACCATACTATATAAGTATAACCATACTCATAACTTGTCTATAAATATGTATGTATTAAATAATTATGATTGTAATCATAACTTGTCTATAAATATGTTTGTATTACTAACAATAATTTTATACACTTATGTAATTGTTAGAGAGACTATAAGTGTTACTCCATAACTAATGGCTAATTGGATTATGTAATCATAAGCTTCATAGGAGCGCTAATGTATAATTGGTATGAGTTTTATTTTATTAGTGACATGATTGAACATATCTATTTACATTGGTATTATTATGAAGTTTTGACATATCAATTAAACTAACTCATGGTCATCTTATTTTTAATCAATAGTCAACCGATCAAGTGAGAGAATGTTAAAAAAATATTTACTATATGGCATTGTGACTATATGATAGGTTAGTTTAATTATTATATTATAATAGTTTACCAATAGCCCTTATTGATAATTGCATTATGGTCAATCTATGACAATGTTTTTTATAAAAAGTATTATCCTTATGTAAAACTAGAAATATGAAGGCATACTTTACTATATTTTCTTGCTGTCCGATTGCATCGCATACATACATGATGTTTCTCTCATCAAAGTTTTAGAGACAAAGTATGAAAAGCATCATAATAATAAAATCTCCTTCATAACTTGGGCGTAAAATGATATTAGAGAATTTCTATATTTGAATATTATCATCAAGAAGATAATAAAATCTTTTAATATTTAGTATTGTCTATACCCAAATCTAGTTTACACTTCTTGATTTAATGTATTATGATGTTTGGGAATCTATACATGTGTTATGTTTAATAGACATTGTTATTTTATTCGGCGCATTGATCACTTCTTTAGTTACATGTGGATCTTTCTCGTAACTTAAGAATGTTATGTATATACGACCTTCAAGTCACCTAATGATTAGGAATACAGAACTATCTAAGTCACACGAGGCTTACTATCTACTTGGGTTCTAACCTTATCTCCTAGACCACAAGAAAACATAAAACCATTTCCAGATCATTTGCTAAGTACGAATACAAAGCTTTGCCTGATACAGTTACCGAATTAACGTGGCTAGAAGCTCTCTTTCAATAACTTGGGATGGGCAAAAATCTACTCCCACTCTCTGGTGTGATAATTTGGGTGTAACCTATCTTGCCACTAATCCAGTCTTTCATTCTCAAACAAAAGCACACTAAAACTGATTTTCATATCTTCACAAAATCATTTCTGGCTCAAAGATTTACGTTCTTACGCTAAACTATAGTCGCCCTTGGCTTTCGAGAAATATTAGATAATTTTGTATTTAATGATAGTAGGATGTAGGAGAGAAATTAAATATAAATACATTTACACAATTACAATTGTTTTATCATGTAGTTCTTCTATCTATACTTATGATTTTTGTTTTTATGTATAGGAGAGAAATCAAACATTTTAATATGCTTTTATTTTTTCTCTTTGTTTAAACAAAAAATTAGAATTCATTTGTAAAACTAATAACCCCACACGTGGGACCTTGAAGGAGTCAAAGGTGATCCATTGTGTTTGTACATGAGTACATATATCTACGATCTTTGAAAATCTCTAGTAAATATTGGACCACTTTGACCAGTCTACATTAGTGAAATCTTTGGCCCCACAAATGTTATCATGATTTTCTGTTTTAACTTATACATATTTTATTTGTTTTATAAAGTTATACATGAAAAATCTAACTATTTGCTTACAACAAAATAAAAAGTAAACACGCAACAAGTTATGCCCTTAACATTCTCTAGATGGCATAACCAAATCTCTTAATTATACAACATTATATTATATGATATAACATTATAATAAAAATGAGACAAATATAAAATAATTAAGAAAATAGAGATATGTTTTTAGTTGAGCAATTTTATACGTGCTTCTTTACGATCGGGATTCTCCAGCAATGGCCATCGAATTATTTATCATATAAAATAAAATGTTTTAAAATTAAATATGTTATATTTTGTAATTCTTTCTTGTAATTCGATAAACTAATTGATAATTATGTTGACTAATTTGAGTTTGTATGAATTTGACCGATCAAAAATCAGGTATAGTAAACAAAAGAATACAACACTATCAATATATTATTTAAAAGGTATGTTGTTGTCTTTAATTGATAATATATTTATTCAAATATATTAATATAATAGTTTAACTACAATGTAATATTATAACTAATTGTTTATGTAATATATATGCATGCATACATCTATTCAAAGCTTAATATAAAAGACTAACAGACGTAATAAAACTAATGTGCTTACATCATAACCTTTTAGTAAAGTTTAGAGCCATAATTGAGATGAATAGTTAAAGTTAGCAACATCACCAATCACTTGTTCAAAATCGAATCCCGTGGTCAGAAGATCGCCATCGAAGTCCATCACTCCACCATTGTCACACCACGATGATGTATTCGTTGGGAATGCATTATCGGGCAAACCTTGATTCTCTTGAAGATATGATGTGTTACTGTTGAAACTGTTATTATTCGAAGTTGATGTAGTCGATTGTTGATGATAATTCACTTTCATAGAGTACTCTAAGATGGAGTTATCTGTAGTTTGATATAGTTCGAATTCTTGTTTAGGTAAATACTCTGTAGAAGTCGATTGCATTGAGCTAACGGGTGTATGGTTGTGGATTTTGATCATGGTAGAGCTACGTGATGTCGATAGCTTCTTCTTCAACTTTGTGTTCCAATGATTCTTGACATCATTGTCTGTTCTTCCTTGTAAATGTGATGCTATGACGGACCACCTAAATGATTAATTAAGATGTTTGTCAACGGTTATATAATATAACCAAGTATAATTAAAAGAATGATAAAGTTTGATTTTGCCTTATTCAAAGAAGTTTAATACTTAATATATGTTTTTAAAGCTATTATTTTTATGTTAAAAACTTGTGTTTGACACGAATGATTACACAACTATTGATCAAGCCATACTTCATGTGCAACTAAACGTGTTATTTTTAAAAAAAAAAGTAACACAAAAATTATATGATCAATGAATTGCACAAGACGATAATATGTAAGGACCTTAAAAACATGAATTACATGATATGAAATGTTTGATATGATAAAATATATAAAAGTTTATACGATGATATGACACATTTACACGATCATCGATAAGACTAATTATTTGTTTAGAAATATAAGGAGAAAACTAAAACGATAAAATAAAAGCCACTAAAAATTACAATTCATATTTAACTATTAATAAAACTACGTATTTTTGATAAATGGGATATAAATAATCGTTTCAAAAACTATGTACCTGTTTAACAATCGTTTATATGCATCATAAATAGTTAAGTGGTTGAACCCGTTTAAACGCACTGTGACCTTCTTTTACCTCAAACACTAACTTCTTGTAACTTTATTTGTGTTTAAGTCATATGCTAATCCTCATGATAAATCAAAAATCAAGCTGAAAAAATTTGGCAATCCGCCCAATAGAACGCTACGTACGTACCTGCTTCCAATATTGCCATAGAGCGATGAAATAATTTCATCTTCTTCTTCGGTAAACCCTCCGAGCTTTATATCGGGTCTTAGATAATTCAACCACCTCAATCGACAACTTTTCCCACATCGTTTTAGCCCTAATAACACATCATATCAAAACGAACCGACTAAGCAATTGTTGACAATGAAATGAAATGTTACATCAAACGCGATCTTAATGCATCAAGACAAATTTGGGTTGATGAGGGTTAAGCTTTAACAAAATTGATTATAAGAAAGTGAAACAAGTATATAGGATCGAACCCAGAAAAAAAAACATCAAGAACAAAGAAAGATTGGATTTTGTTTCATTTGTTTGACTAATTAATCTCTTATGTATTTGTAACTACAAACAAAAATAAAAAATAAAAAATAAAAAGAAATACACGATTCTTGTTACGACTGAATCTTGAATTTTGCAAATATAATCAAGTCTTGAAAGCTTTATTACACGATGCAAGTTTTGTTAAATTAAAAAAAAAACGACTAATTTAGGCTAATTCGAACACTCTTTAATCATACTCCTAAATCTACGCAGTTTATTTATTTATCATGAGACTTGAATATTCAATCATATGAGAAAAAACATCCTTCTTAAACACTTTCATACCGTTAGACCACATATATTTTAACGCTAGAATTGTGAAATAACTCGATCTAAAACACATATATATGGATACACAGATAGATATATAGAGATGGAGAGGGAGAGAGGGAGGCAGAGAGAGACCTGCTTTGTGAGGCAAAGCAATCCAGTTGCCACCAGTGCCATACTTTTGAATATGATTTCTGAGAATGGTGTCTTCTTCAGGTGACCATGGGCCTCTCTTCACTTTGGTTTTATCACAACAAGGAGACCTACCCATCACACCTAAATCAACCCTTTAATTTCACACACAAAACCCTAAAATCTCTTAACCTAGCCAACATGCAAATATCCTTCAAGATGAAGTTATAGCCTATCACTTTGTTATATATATGCCATTGCCAACCACATTTATTTATATAGAATTATATATGTGTGATGTGTGTGTGAATGTGTAATGTGTTTTTTAGTGTGTGTGATTTACAAGTCAAAAAGTGAACTTGGTCTAAGCTTTCTAAGATGAAATGAAAGGGGGAGACTTTGTCCATATTTTTTACTGGTTGACTTTTCAATATTAATATAAAAAATAAAAACCATATATATTAAAGTTATTGATGTAAAGTTGATTATTTTTCTATTTTTTTTTAAAATGTACTCTTTTACATATTTTTTACTTTTTTATATCGTTTAACCTTGTCTTTATAATATTTAAGTTTAATCATCGGTACCATTATGCTACATACAACATCATGATCAATTAAAAATAGTTTGGTTAAAAAAATGATGTATGTTAAATGATTTAGGAAAGGTAATTCAAATAAAATGGTTTTAAAACTAAAAAGTGTAATAAGTAATCTCAACTATTGATATTATTAATCAATGGTTGAGATCAATTTGTGAGGAAAAATTTGTCAGGGTGTTATTTTAATAATAACCACTTTTGTTGACTTTTGCAAGTTCTTTAATTTTTTTAAACATTCATAACTTTTATGTACGATATTATTTTTTATAAAAATTACATCACAAAAACAAGTGTTTTTTCTTAAAAAACAAGTATAGTATTATTATATAAAAAGATAAAAAAATTACATTTTTAAGCACATATCTTGTCATTATGTTTTTAGTGCACTTCATTGTGTTTTTTTGTTAGTTGTTGGGTTTTTTTTAATATTATTGCATTTTTTCTAAAATAATGGATTTAAAAAAAATATAATAGTAAAATAACATTGTTGTGTATCTCTAATATGTAAATTACAATAATAATATAACAACTAATTAATCTAATACAATAAAAATAATAACAATAACATAATCTCTCATTATGATTTTTATAGTCAGTGTGTTATCTTGAACACTATGAGTTTATATTGATAAAATAACATAATTGTGTACTTATAATTATAAGACATAATAATAAATAACAAGTTTATATAATATATTAAAATATAATGAGAAAAATTTATTATCTATAAATGCAATAACAAAAATAACACAAAATGATTTAAAACGTAAAACAAAATGATAAATACATATAACAAATAATGTAAAATATATGACACAGTAAACGTATCAGATACAATAAGCTGTTGTATTTGACACAATAATCAAGATTTTCTTATTTTTAAAACAATAGAAGAACACATATTAATATTACAATTATTCATACCCAAATAATTTTTGTATTTTTCTTCTAACATGTACAGAAAAGAGAGAATCTATTTTATAAAGCGAATGCATGAAATGTCAAATATTTTGTTATTTGGTTCACATGAGGTGTTCAGTTTTGTCTGGTGAAGTGTTCATAGCTAAAGTAATTTATAAACACACTTGATAATATTTTACTAATTACTTTTTCATCTAGTAGAAAAGGTAAGAATATATTAACGTGTTTGTGTTTGTTTATTTGCATATGCTATGAGCTATAACATTACCCCTATATTAATACAAGTGTAATTAAACAGTTAAAATAATAATATTTTAATAATAACAATAATAATGATGGAATTATATAATAATATAATTATATAATAATAAAAATATTTGTTTATTAAATTATATTTGTTTTTATTGAATTCAAATCTGGCCGGTCAACTTTAACATATCCCTTTGACCTCTATATGTTTATAGAGTTTCAGGTTTACTCAATACAATTGTTACTTGAAGAAACTAATTTCTTACGTTAGTATTTTTAGTTACTTGTCGATACGAGCCGAGCCAAATATAAAAATTATTTGTGCATATTTTTATATACGCTTTGAGATAATATACATGTTGACGTTCACCTATATTTTGACGTAAGTTTTATTCAAAAATGGGTCTGGTCAAATATAGAGTGTTTTCTACTCTATCTTTCAACGTAAATTTAGTTCGGAAATAAGTCGGGACGATTATAATATATGCAGATGGTAAAAAACTAGTTTTGTTAATAATTAAAAAACAAATTAAATTACAAATTCATTTTTCTCAGTATAAATTTAATAATCTTCAGTGACGGGAACCATCACAAATAACTTGGTGAAGGTCGTCAATCCATCAATGATGATCTGTGGGAAAATTTGATGCGAGTAAAGACTTACCAACGGATCACTGGCAATAATTTTTATAGCGGGATCACCGAAAACAATGTCATCGTCATAACAATAGTAAATATTATAATCAACATATCACCAATGATGTGTCAGGAATAGATTTACAACGAGAGGTTCATTAACAGATAGTTGCTGATAAAATCATCGAAAGATTATTGACAAACTACTTTGTCTCGTGTGTAACCACAAAAACCAGTAGAAATTTACCAATGACGTTCCATTGGAAATGCATATATTATCTATTTTCAATTAAAAAAAAACAGAAAATCAAAAAGTACAATTTTCTGGATATATATATACATATAATAATTAACTTCTTAATAACAAAATTCACAAAATCTATGATAAATTCTGTAAATTTAAATATGTAATAACATATAAAGTATGTTTATACAAGACAATTTTGGGGGCGGTGGGAGTCCTGTGTTGGACTCAGTATGAGCACATGTCTAGTAAAATAACTAGTCAATCTCACACTACGGTTTATCAAAACAAAAGCAAATTAGTTCATTCATAAGAATTTTCATGACATAAACATAAAGAATGTAAATCGAATATTTAAATTGCTTATATAAACAATTATAGTTTAAAAATACAATAATTTGCTATTTAACCAATTTATGTAGTTATCCTAATGTACACCACCAAGTCACAGCCCACATTAAACAATCTTCTAAACAAGCAATATGTAAATATGTCATTCAAAAAAATTAGTGTCACTCTAGCCAACTTTAAATAATGTATTGTTCCATACCAGTTAGGAAATAACGCATTAATTAGTAAAAACAATTAAAAATATATGTTAGCGTTAGTTTTTCTTTATCTTTCTCTTACTTTGTACTAGCTAGTAGTGCCTTCACTGAGATCGCAAGTAACTTCTTTCCCCTTTATGATGCTAAGGTAATTCCTCATCCATATTGGTTTTGCTCTAAACTTTTGAGAAAAGATCAAAGAACAAAACAAAAATACCTTCAATTGAAATATATTATGAGTGAATGATCGGTAATCATATGTCAATTCCATTATAAACAAACAATAAGGCATAGAAGCATTGTGTACAGTGTACATTAAGACTGTTTGATAGCATTGTAATTATCATTGTTTGGTAGCATTGTAATGATTATTAATAGATTACTTTTTAATGATTAATAACTTATTAGTGGTTAAAAGATAATTTTAATGTAAATTTAATGTTACCTTTTAATTATTAAAAAGGTATGGACCAATAAGAGATGGTTTTTAATTGATTATTAAAAGACTACCATCAGCCCTGATGAAATAGAGTTACAATTTGAACCCAAATTTATTTTGGATTGTAATTAAGTTGTGCTTTGACCAGAAATGGAGAAAAAACTATAATGTAAATATTTGTATATTGATTAATTATAATACTGAGAAGAAATTGTGTAGGAAAATATATGAAACATGGTTGATCTAATCTATAAAGATTGTAACTAACCATTTCTAACAAGATAAAAAGACAATCATGATAGTAACAATGAATATATGGACATAGATAAACTAATTAACTCTAAGGTTTATCTATATCTCTTTCATTCTATACTATGAAAAAAATAAATTCATGAATAGTTAGGTTGTGGAGTATGCGTTTTGACCACCATAGTTTTTGATATTTGCAATATGGTCCCTGAATGTCTTTCTTCATATACAGATGTGGGTGCCTCTTTACACCCATTTTCATAGAGAGAAGCCGCCGGCGGTTTGCTCTTTTCGGCCTCGCACGGCGGAGAGTGGTTAGGCTGAGATGGCGTGAGTCGCGTGGATGCTGACGGTTGCCGGTTGCGCCGGCTTTTTGTCGGTTTGCCCTCTCATCTGACTTGATTTCGGGCTTTTGAGATGGTAGCGTTCACGCGACCGCCCGCGGTTCTCCGCCTGGGTTCAGACGATTAGGCTGTTGGCTTCTCTTCGAGTTTGGTTCTAGGGTTCCAGTGGTGGCTGCCATTTTGAAGAGGGCGATGGTCGGCGGACGGTGGTGTGGGTCATCTGCGCTTTGTTTTCCAAACCCTAGGCAACTCGCCGCCATCATTGCTGTACTTTTCAGCTACTGGCCGCCATCATTGCTGCCGGAGATGCCTACAGTCAGCTGTGCTTTGTTTTCCAAACCCTAGGCGGCGATGGTCGGTCGACAGTGGTGTGGGTGCGGCCGATGACGCCATTGCTGTCGGAGTTGCCTACGGTCATCTGTGCTCTGTTTTGTCAAACCCTACGCGGCGATGGTTGGCCGGCCGATGCCGTCGATTCTCGGTTTGCGCTGTCGTTGTTGTACTTGCTATTTCAATTAACCACTCCTGATGCCCTGCATGTACAGTAGCTATCGCCCCTGTAGGTGAGAATGTTCTGGTTCTTCATGTAGGGTTTTTGTTTTTTGATTCTTACAGACTTCTAATGTTTGATGTTGATTTGGATTTTCCATGTGTTCATGAATCTGTCTGATATTGGTGGCTTCGATTCGCTGGATCACACATTGTTGCTTTATTTTAGGTTGTTTGTTGGTTGTGATGATCTAACCAAAAACAGGTTGTTGTCTTGGCGTGGCAACCATTGGTAGATAGTCTGCAACTAGAGGCGGTGACCAGGTCTGAGCCAATGATATGTTTGTCGTTGTGCTACTTCGTGTTGGCTTCAATTTGTGGGATTGCGCATGTCGAGAGGTTCATTGGCAATGATGATCCAACCAAAAACATGTTGTTGTCCTGGCGTGGCAACCATGTATAAATGGTTTGCAGCCTGAGACCGTGTGTGTGTCCGAGCCAAAGCAGTATTACGTCGTCCACTTATATGAATCTACATGTTTAAAAAACAGATGTAATAAGTTGTTGGTTTTGTGGTTTGGTCTGATTTTTCTAGTTTAGGGATATAATATAATGGCTATGATGAATTCGAAAGAAAAAATCGTTGTCTTGGCGTGGCAACCACGCTTGGTTTGCAGCCACAACAAGAAGCCGGATCTGAGCCAAAGGTTAGAACTAGGGTTGTACTGGTTATTATCGACTTTAAAATACTCGCGCAACGCGCGAGGTTGAATTCAAGTAGTTATATATAGTTGATCAATAATACATAACATCTTACAATGGGTGTAAGTTATTTTATGACATTTCCGCTCGTGTATGATCGAGACTTGCTGGTTGTATCCTACTTGAACTAGTTAGGAAGTAGTCCAAACTTCAAACATTAACATACCAAATGTGTAAACACTTCTAGCAAATGCCATTTTTTAAACGTCAAAGCACTCGAAAAAGTAAGCAACAATCAGAAACCTATGCGCTAAACAAATTAATGAGTTAGCCCGAACCACGAACATTTGACATGCGATTCTTTTTTTGTCAAACACAATTCTTGATTTTGCATTTCGGGCCCCTCATCTCTTTTTCACGAACGTATTATGAAGCGTGTCTATAATGAGATGATTACTTTATTATCTCTTCAATATGTTTGATAATTCAAATTTTTAGCACCCTAATGCTTTATTGATTATTGAGAATATAATCTACAAATTGTAATAAAATCTTTTTACGAATATTACAACCCAATTTATACTTTAAGAGAGAAATATCCGATTTTTGTTTATTAATCTTGTTTAAAGTGTCTTCAACAATATCTTTAGACAAACTTATTATTTTAACCAATTATTTAGTTTCTAAAAAGTTAACCAACACTTTTGAAATTTAGTGCACGACTTTTAAACCAAAGACCAATCAAGTTGGACACATGATTCATAAAAAGGCTAATAAACATCTTATCTAGGGAAAATTACAAAGTTAGACCGAGAATTTTTCGATTGTCTAGCTTTTCTACTTTCTTTAACTAGTGAGTCGGAGGATCCCTAAATACCATAACTAACAAGATCAAATAAAAGCTCAGCTTACAAAAAATTAAAAGGTTATAACAGGTAACTTGCAGAAGTAAAATTCAAACCTAAAATTTTTGCTAGATGGATATCAAAGGCTTACTATTTCACTACCTAGCTTTAAATGTTAAAAATGTTAATTGTTAATAGTAGTAGGAAAAATATAATATAATGGTAATCAAGTTTAAAAAAGTATTTTAATTAAATCACTCGTGCATATTTTGCTCAAATTGGATCACTAAACTATCATATCGAGTTATTATTGAATTTTTTTTATGTCAAAGTGCAATGATTGAGAAGAAGTGGGGATCAGAATTTTCAATATATATGTAATTATATTATAAAAATTTAAAAAACATGTTAACTATATTAAACGATAAAAAATTCCTAAAAATCCACGTTACCATTCTACATCAGCATCAAAAAAAGAAAAAAAAATATTTCCTAGCTGAAACAAAAAAAAACATGCTAAAAACATATCAAAATCTTTAATTTAGACAAAACATGAAACTTGAGTGACTTAATTGAAAAAAATTTTAAGCTTTAACTATTTAATTAAAGCACGTTCAAAACTTAGTTATTATTTTATAAAGTTATCCCTTTTTTTATCAAATCTTTATAGTGAGTAAATACAATTTAACGAATAAAACAATTGTTCAACTAAACAAAACACAATATACATGAGTAATTTGATATAATTGCATAAACATCATATTTCGCCCCCACACCCAAAAAAAATATATTGTCAATATTTATTTCTTTTTGTTAGTTTAGCAAACTAATTACTAGTGTTGTAAAAATCGTTAAGCACTGGTCGAACGGTGGGATACTGAATAGAGATTAATCAAATTGGAGTTTTTATATATAAATTCAGTTTTATATATAAAAAGAAACATTTCAATATGTAATTCTATAAAAATGTTGAAATTTATATATACACAAACATATTTGACAGGAATTTCAATGTTACGGCTAGGATTTCCGATATTTTGCCGTAATATCATCGGAATCATCGATTTGGTTGATTAGGACCGCCTAGGTCTGATTTTGATCGCCGTTGGACGCCTAACAATTAATTGGACAATTAGATTAAAATTACTAAGGAGCTGTTTGGCAACCTCTTAATCAGCCTCTTAATGGTTCAGATGTCTGAATGATTCAGCATTTAATGGTTTAGACTGTTTGTTTCGCGAGCAAATGTCTGAATGGTTCAGACATTTGCTCTGAATGGTTCAGACATTTGCTCTGAATGGTTAAGCATTATACTAATGCTGAATGGTTAAGAGGTCTAATGCTGAATGGTTAAAAACTCTTATCTGAATTGGTCAGACATTTGCTTTTGAATAGTTAAGCGATATACTAGCTCTTAATGGTTCAAACCTCTTAATGGTTCAGCACTTAATGGTTCAGACATCTTATTGGTTCAGTACTTAATCATTCAGATGTTACCAAACAGCCCCTAAGTGAAATCCTGATTAGCAATTAATCCTTATTTTTACAGCACTGCCAATTACACATATGGTTTTTTTTCAAAATATATACTTTTTGGAATTACACATGTGGGTTTTTTTTTCAAAATATATACTTTTCCAAAAACATATGTTCACTTATATATGTTCCTTAAAACAATATATGATCTTTTTAACCCGACAATTATAAAATATATGTTCTCAAAAACATATGTTTGTGAACACTATTTAAACAAAACATTTGTCTTTCACGTATAGAATTGGTTAGCTAACATGTTACGATATATTATGCGAATTGAGAAACATTTTAAATAAAATTTTAATTCGCTATATACGTATTTCATGATACGAGTAACATAGTCATAAATATAGACTTACTAGCTTTAGTAAACCCGTGTATTACACGGATTGAATAAATAAAATATTAATATAATAAATTTATTTATTTTAAAATTATATTATAAGATATGATATGACTGAAATAATAAAACAACGATATTAACTTTTTAATTTTGTTTTTACAACTTTTTTTTAAATAAACATTTTGTTTTAAAACAAACCGTATAAAAATGTCATTTTTAAAAATTTTCTTATTACAACTCCCAAATTTGATTATTTTTTGTTTTTAAAAAATTGACTTTTTAAAAATATCAATTTATTTAGAAATAACCTTAATAAATAGATTTCTTTCTTAAGTTATTAAATATTAAAAAGTATTAAAATAATATTATTACTAATTAAGGTAATTATTTAATAAGAGAGAGAGGCGGGAAAATTTCTCTCAGAATGATTGTGGTGTTGACACGTGGCACCCCTATTTACTTTTTTATTAGAGTAGAAGGATTTCAAACCGATTTAACGGTCTTCACATAAACTTATTTTAAACCGATTTAACGATCTTTAAATTTTTTATTTTATATTTATCATGTGATATTTTCACGTGAAATGGTCAATTTTTATATTAACTTTTATTTATTACATTGGCATGGAATGGTCAAAAGAATATTACCTCACCTCGTTGGTTCTCTGCACGTTACTGCTTTTTCTCAAATCTCTTTTGGGGGACCAATTTTTACTCCTTCAAAGTTCAAACTTTCACTTTCCAAATTATAGTTTAAGAAAATGACAAATATATTATTTTTCAAGTATTTTCATATGATAGTGTATTTTAAATCAATGTCGAACAGATGAAGTTATTTTGCGCATGTGTAGGTCATGATATCTAGTGTATGAACACGACTCCGTCTATGCTTATAAAATAAATTTTATTTGTTAGTATTCCGACAAGAGTTATTGCGTGCGCAATAAAATAAATCGCAATGTATTTCAAAAGGAAATCATATGCATTTAAGGTATTAACGAAAGTTGTTCGCATGTTTCATGACTATAACTAAAACTTTATTAATGATGCACTGATATATATAAATATATATAAATAAATAGATAGGAGAGGGTTTCTGAAAAAAACAATAGTTATGTAAAAACCACGGAAACCAATAATTCATAACTTTTTTTGTTATGTTAATTGTTAAAATGTTATTTAATTATTTCGTACATATATGTTAAGCATATATACGAGAATGAAGAGTTTTAAGTATACGTAACACTATGTCGAATGAAAAACGATTACGTATACGTAACCTATGTGTGACGTATATGTAAAACCATGTTACACTTTTCATTTGATCCATACCATTATTTCTATATACTAACACATATATATAGAGGGTAGTGATAAAAAATTTATAAATTATGTGACTGGTTTCATTAGTTTTCTCTAGGCTTTTTATAATATTATGGTTTTTTTAGGATCAATCCTTTAAATGAATATATCTATGATATATTACTTTGGATATAGCTGAAACTTCTCATTTGGTTAATCTTTATTGTGCAGTATATTAGAAAATTTGAAAGAAAAACATGCTTATTTTACATGCATGTGATGGGACAGTATATTCAAATTAAGCTGAAACTTCTCATTTGGTTAATCTTTATTGTGCAGTATATTAGAAAATTTGAAGGAAAAACATGCCTATTTTACATGCATGTGATGGGACAGTATATTCAAATTAGTGTATTTAATTTGTCAGAAAATAAATAAATAATTGCATTAACCTCAAACCTTCCCAAACTTCATAATTTTGAACACCATATTTGAATTTGTCATATTTAGACAGGGTCCATTTATCTTCGGTTAGTTTATTGAGAAATAACTATTAATCAATTATTAAAGATGATTAATTTGACAAATTTTAACAAGGCACACGGGGACGTGATTGATAAAATCTTTTCTTTTTACTCTAATAAAAGTGTAACTAAAGGTGACACGTGTTATCATCACATTAATTCTCATCCAAATTTTACCGCTTCTCTCTAGTATTAATTACTATATTAATTACTAATAATATTTATTTAATTATTTTTTAGATTTAAAATAGTTTTTTAATAAATTAAGCAAGAAATTTTTTTATTAATGTTATTTAAAGAAACAAACTTTTATAAAAAAAAATTTCTGCAACATCAAACTTTTTAAATATGAAATATTTTAAAATTGATGTTTTAAAAAATTAAAAATTTTATAAATGAAAAATAATTAAAAATTGAGAGTTATTGTAAGAAATTTTTGAACATGATATTTTTTTAAACGGTTTGTTTGAAAAAAATATTTAATTTATTTTTTGAAAAAAGAAAAAAAAAACTTAAAAACAAAAGTTTAAAAAGTTAATATCATTGTTTATCACTTATAGTCCTTACTCATATGTGATTTTAATTGTATCTTATCTTTGAATATCATTCTGTAATTAATAAAATTTTATTTTATTTAATATTTTATTTATTCAATCCGTTAGCTAATTGTGAGATAAGTCTCAAACAGTACAATAATTCATTGTCTCAAACCTTACAATAATTCAATCCCTCACAGTTTATAAGTTGTTTCTAAAAATATGTATTTCAATAAAAAATCAAAGAGCTTGTTTTGAACAACAACCTATACTTTAAATTATATAATTAACGGACTCTTGGATAGACTGAAGACATTTACTTTAATTGATTCACTTATTTCCTTAAAGAAAACTTCTTTATTTGATTACGCCATTTACTTAACCCTAACAAAAACATGTTTAATAAAATTATTAATATACTAAACTATTTATGACCCGCACTTATTTGCACAAACCTAAACTTGTTTAACCCAGTGTGAAGTCATGTTACCAGATAATGTCAAATTACAAGCTTTGTATCAAAGACAAATTTGATAGATAAAACAAATTGAAAATAAAATTAGTATCAACCAACATGTGTAAATGTTGAGTTATGATCGTTAAATGTTCATTAACATCTACCTTTAGCCTTTAGGACTAAGGTTATCCAAATATTTTACTTAATATGATGACCGTGGATGTTTTTACTTTTAGAATACTAATTGGAGGGCTTTACGTATTCGACCCGTATAATACGTGTCTTGTTGGTTCGCCTATTTAACATGTTAGAGATAAAACATAATTTGAATCCACTACTCATTTTCTTGAGTTATGCAGGTAAGGCCGAACATGTATACTAAGAAAACCCGGACACTGACCGATGGTGATATTAAGCTTCATGTTGATCGAAAGCAATTTTTCGAGGAGTGTAATATATTAGTGCCGAAATCAAAGGGTAAGACTAGTCAACTTATCGTTCAAACGCTGAAAACCCGACTGAAAACATAATCTTATTACAGGGCCATAATATGGATTTCGCCCTGTCATGATTATAAAGTAGGGCCTATTGAACATGAGAATGTATTGAGAACAGCAAAAATTGATGTGATATTTATAGGTTAAGTTAAACCCCTCGCGATGATTTCGCGTTAAAATGAACAATGGTTAGGATTTATGATGTAAACTGTGTGTGACTACTACAAGACAACATACACAATAGTCCCCATATAGAAGGCACAACAGTTTTATCCATCCGGATTCTTGATTTAAGAGAATGGCTCCTTATTGCAATTTCGTTTGAGTGTTAGCAAGTATCCAGAATCTGAAACTTGTAATCAGAGGTTTAGATGTAATTTAGAAGTTTCTGATGACTGTCAGATGTAATTGCAATCTCGACAAGGAACAAAGTCATCCAAAGACATCCACGTTAGCGGAATCTAGGGGGGTTCTATCTATATCAGAGGACTAGACATCTGATGAGGCAATGAATGGCTTGGGTTTCAGTGGTGGCTAGGATTATGTTGTTCTAACTTACAACTTGTATTCGGGTTTCAGGTTTTGCTGCTTCAACTGGTTCTGGTTGATCGTCTAAATTTGGTTGTGCTTCCCTTTGCTAGTAAAAGGGGTGGTCACTGGCCTTTGACAGAAAAGGGGTTGACCACTCGCCTTCACTAAAAAATAAGTAACGTGGTACCGTCGAACTATTTCATAGAGGGGGCGGGGGCGAACTCGATATTTATATAAAAATTTACACTACATGGCCAAAAATTTACACTATCGGACTAAAGTTTAACACTACTGGTGAAAAAAAACAGGGGGGCGGCGCCCCCCACCCCCAATAAAGCCTCGCCCTTGCGTTGAACAAACAGTTAGGACCGTATAGATAATTTCTCTACAGAAATGATCAAAAGTGAAATTTAACCTTTATCACAAGGCCATCCATGTAATTTACCCTAATCTTTATACACAATTCACAAAAGTTTGAGTATCAAACACACACACAATTGTGTGTCCAGTGCTAGGTGTTTTTTTATTTTTTTTTTATTTTTTTATTTTTATTTTTTTGCATTTGAACTATTCGAGCAAAGAGCTCAAATGCATGATGAAGGTTCATGGAGCTACTGACCCAATCTCGAGCTTAGCTTAAATTTCTCAAGCACAGCTCAACCTGGCTCTCTTGCAGCCTTATGAGTTATGAAACACATTTTTTTACGTGTCAAAATAATTTTTATTGATGGGGGAATGTTACTAAACGCAAGAATGTCACAGTATATCATGGACAACTATAAAGACTTGCTTGGAGAATTATATAAAGCCATGAGACAAAAACATGGAATCGGAAAATGTTTGTCAAGCAGTCCAACAAACAACTGAATGTTTGGGTGTTCAAAAAAACAGGAAAAAGAAAAAGCACAAAGCTTTACAAAACTACCAACTTAAGAGCGAATATTGTAAAAACGAAACCATACAAGAACTCACTGCTTCTTTAATCGCATCTTAACACGCTCAATGTAAATAACTGACATCATAGGCGTACAAGGATTAAGAAAATACCAGTTAAGATGCTTTGTCCATGAGCTGTATCGGGGCGAGTATATTATTCTTACTTGTTTCTACAATGCACCCATTCATCACCATTTCCTCTAGCATGAAGTGAGCTTTCTCCAGGTGGAACATAATGTCCAGTTCACACTTCATATTTAAAATCAGGAACAAAATTAAATCAAAAGAAGAAATTTTGCCAGCAAATAAGGTGAGATGCACATGAAAAACGTGTAGCGCTACGCAAGGTGACAAAACAAGGTTCCATGTGAAGGTTGTATGGGTTGTTGGATGTTAGGCCAAACCAGATTCAGTTTAAAATGGGTTGTTTTTAGTACAGGTCGAGTTGATCTGCTAACATTTTTGATGGATTTCTTAATAAATATTTAAAGACAAATGTTGGGAAAACCCCTATGCCATTTCACTGAATTCATGCATACATCTCTAGATTTTTGTTTTGCATGATTAAGTCCCTACACTTATAAAGCTGAACCGGAAGTTCCATTAGTTTAGGGACTTAATCATGCAAGAAACGACCTATTAATGGAGGTTTCAGTAAGTTTAGGAACTTAAGCATGCAAAGAATAAGTATTCTTTTTTTTTTTCCAAAATTACAGTCAAGATGACCCTTTTTATTGAGTTTGTATTACTAAAGGATGGAACTTATGTGTCCATAGGGTTTTTCAACATTCAGGTGAAAATGAATGTGTTAACTATGATTGAAAACCAAAATTGCTACAACAATCATTTAAATCTCTAAACAAATGATTTAGGAGGTTGTATACTTGTAAGCATTAATAATAGAATTTGGGAGACTTTCAACCCATTTGACCTGATCCCCTTTCAGCAAATTTATTAAACGACCCATTGGAAATAGTACACAATCCAAATCAACTCATTCATAAGTAAATGGGTTGATCTTGCAACCTCTAGTTTTACAATGTGTGCATGTAGGGGGCTTACCACATTCCCAAAATGGCGGTCCATAGTTTCAACTAGGAGATGGATAAATTCCAGTATTGCAAGCTCGTTCTTCCCAAAGGAAAAAAAAACATTAATCAGAAAGATACAACACGGAAGATTAAAAATTTCATATAGCAACTAATTATCATCACTAAAAAAATCATATGCATCTACCCCTCTACAACTGTACATAGATAATTCCGACGTTTGAACTATACAACCAAGTTTTAGTTTCATATAGCAACTAATTATCATCACTAAAAAAATCATATGCATCTACCCCTCTACAACTGTACATAGATAACCACCCCCCTGAAAATAAACAACAGCAAATTTCACACAAACTAACATACGGCTTTGCCTTTCCATGAAACTAAAACTTGGTTGTATAGTTCAAACGTGGAAGTAGAGGTTAATGAACATGAAAATACATTTTATTATCAAAAAGTAATTGCAAGTGATATCCTTTATTTCTCACATTCCCAACTATACATACAGTAAACGAAAGCAATTACAATGCAAATGAATAATTGAAGTACTTTCAATGACAAACCATGGGACAGCACATGCTTGTGGATGTAGTATGTACACCCAAGCCACATGTAAACTGGTTAAGAATGTGAAATCGTGTTTTGTAGAAAACTGAGATTATGAGTTATGATGACTTAGGACATAATCCTGGCTCTTAATATTTTTTATTTCTGTATTCTTTTTATTTGTGATGATATAGTTGTAATAATATAGAGTGATAATTTTGCTATAAACCAAAGTGCAGAAAATGTGCTTGGTATTTAACACTAAAAAGAGCAATATGATCTTGATCAAAGAAAGTGGTTCACGTCATGCCAATTTCTACTAAAGTATTAATTATAATCTAGATGAACCAGTATAACTTACTTCTTCATTGTCAACTCCAACCAAAAAGAACAACGATGCATACCGCCTATACACAATTTTGTACGTTCGATGCTCGACAAATGAACACTGTTTCAAATCAATGCAGAAAGGTGTCAGCAATTTAGTACCAAACAGACACATAACATGCGATATTAGAATGTAACCAGTACAATTAACCACAGTCAAAAGATCATTGCACTCTTAATACCAGTTATAGTTACAGCTAAAAATTCTAAAGGGAGAACAAGGAAATACAACATCAACAAAAGATATGACCTAATTTTCCAGAAGATGAGCCGGTTAACAACAAGAAATTCTAGGCAGTATGCAACATTTAAGAAAGCAAAAGCTTACACATATTAGTTGTCATACTTTATCCTAATATAAGTAACAAAATAAAGTGAATCAATATCTAACTTTAGCAGTTAGTTCATAATTTCAAATCGCAACTATATTATATGCTTCTAAAAGGATATAAACTACTCTACAAAACAACTTCATATGCTCTCCCAAATGCTTGCTGTCATATAAGTCAACTGAACTTGATTTATAATGTATCTCGTTTATGACTGATCAATCCAAAATCTCAAAACCCCTAATTAGTTTTGGTAGTAATTCCAAAAACACTACAGCAATTCCTAATCTCTTTCTCACTAATCCTCCGTTTAAGCTCTCTATAATCCAAAATCGGTCAAATTAACACAATTTACAAACAATACAACTGAATTCATGCATAGATCGCTAACATAGATCAATCCACACTTCCATAAAGATAAACAGATGCATCAAATTTTCCAACGGATTTCCAATTACAATTAGATACACCTAAATCTATTGACGTTGAAGCTCACCTGCTGCTCGTTACGAGCGAGACACTTGCGAACGATTTCTCCTTCCAAAGTTCGTCGTTCTTCTAGGGTTAGGTATTCGTAGTACTGTGCAAGACGAGTCTGGCCTTGTTTGTTCACCATCAATATGAATCTGATCCCCATTTTCTAGTTTATCTTCGCAATTTTGCAATTGAATTGTTGATGTTCGATCTGAAAATTGTTATCGTGAAAGATGAATCACGAACAGATCTGAAAGTTCAATCGGGACTTGTTTAGATTGTTTGTGTATCTAGTTTCCTTTAATCTATTGATGGTAGTCAAACTAAGCCCTTTAAGTATGGGACAGTGTGAAAACATGTTAAAACTAAATTATGAGATCATAAAACAATCAAAACGATATTCTTGTGTAAAGTGGTGTCTGTTCTAATCAAAAGTTGTGTTTAAACCAATGTTATCACGACCGGATCGGACCGGCCGGTCCGACCGGTTCGACCGGGGATAGCCGGTCCGGTTCGGTGCGGGAAACCGAACCGCTTCGGACCGGTTTTTGTATTTTTTTTATTTTAATGGGTAAAAACGGGGTGTTGAACTATAAATTAGTGTGTTGAATATAAAAATATAGTTAAGTTTTATATATAACTATAAAATACATATATAAATTACTTATATTTAATTATATATATAACTATATATATAATATAGTATATATATAATTATGACGTCATTCGGTTCTTAAATCCGGTCCAACCGGTCCGACCACCAAACCAGTAAGGCGTCCGGTTCGACGTCCGATCCAGTTCTGAAAACATTGGTTTAAACCTTACAAAGTGTACAAGTTTTTTGTCACTTAATGTGCATTGGCAATTCAATATGTGTTGTGTGTTTGCTTTTTGTTTTTATTTTTGTCACATGATATAATTATGATTATCAACTACACGGTTGTTATGCTCACCTATGCTTTATGTTATCTATATTATCTTTTAAAAGTTTTATAGCCCCGGGGGGTTATTTAAAAACAGCTTCTCTATCTATTGTGGTAGATGTAAAATTTACTTATATCCTACCTTCTCCTATCAAGTGCGATGATGTTATGAGCAAAATAAAGAGTGTTATTTAGTAAAAATTGAATAATAAAACAATTCTAAAATTTAGTTATAAAAAAGTTACCAACTAGTAACTCTTGTACATATAGACTATTTTATGATACGGCCTAACGGTTATCGAATTTAAGGTTTCACATGGCCTTGGTAAATCTATGATATATGTAATATTTACCTATATATTAAAAAAGCAGTGCTATGAACAGTGACTGATTAGCTTGTTCTTTTTTTCATCTGTGCCATTTATCGTTGTGTCAATAATCCTTTTTATAGAAATTATGAGTATTTGTTGACTGGATGAGTTGGTATTTATTCTGTTTTGTTTTATTGTGTTCCCTGATTCGAGCCCTCATATCCCTCGTTTTTCGTTATTGTTTTTACACGTGTTTGATTTTTATGCTTTTTGTGGTTAGGTGTGTTTAGACAATGGGTTTTAAACTTTTAGTGTTCAAATTTCATCATACTTCACTCCCTGTTTCTGCTTCAATTCCTTGCATTTTCATTTCTCCGATCTGGTGCGCCTCCTGTGTTTCGTGTTTTTGTGGTTTGAATTTGCTCTATCGTTTGTATGCTGAGGTTCGCTTCTCTTCCAATCTTGTCGATTGCTATTATTGGGGACTGCATGTGTGTGTGTTCGGTGTTTTGTGGTTAATTGTGTCTTTGGCATGGTTGTTCCTATGTTTTTTACTATACGTTGTGTTCATGTTCAGTTGCTTCTACTACATTTGTTGTTTTGATTTTTTTTTTTTTTTGCGTCAGATGAACAGGGATGTCATTCATGATTATAGACTCACATTGTATATGTGGAACCATCTGCATCTGGGTTTAAAGGTGTTGTTGGACTGAGTATTTGACCATTCTGATGAGTTTTGGTTGATTGTGTGTTAGAGGGGCTGTGGTTGTGTGGTGCTTTATCTCGAGGAAGCTAATGCATAAATTGAAGATGTATACCAATTTACAACCTGTATAGAATTAAATATATATACATTTTAAATCAGGTTAACTACAACATAAAAGGTTAATTGTTATCACTAATGCTAAAACCAGATCATGGAAACAACTACTCGTATGATGGAATTGGCATGTTGTAGTTTCATTCTGCATATAAATTTACAATCTTGGGGCTGTTGTTTGATGGAATCAGATTGCAATAAAATTGCTTGTCTTTTAGTGGTTTGTATTGACATGTGTTTACATTTTACTAATACATATTGGAAATAGGATTATGTATTACAATTTATTGGTACCAAACATGATATTATAATGTATGATTTATTAACATGTGTTCACATTTATTACGAGTATATTGCCTACTAATATCAACAATAATATTACAATGTACAGTGAAACATCAAGGCGGTTAGTTACATTAAACATAGATAAATTTCATTCTGTGTTAAACATATTAAATCACTACACTAATAACCAATTCTCATGTATTGTTTATATAAATTGTAAACCATTGTTAATACAAAATGCAATAGTAAAGTCTTATCATTATTGTGATGTTGTTCAGGTTGTACAATTTGGTTTTATGGGTTGCCATTTATTTTTGGGTTATGTTGTTACTAATCTGTAGTATTAATGTGACCCCCTCATTTAGTCATTTAGATAGTTTATGTTTGAAACTAGAACCGTTTGTCTAAAATCAATGATCATGTGGTAGATGGCTTTATTATTTTTGTGTATTAGTAATTTTTTACTGTAGATTTTCATTAATTAGGGTCCCCCCCCCCCCCCCCCCCGACGATATATCATTTTTACACTAAAAATATTTAATGATTGTCATATAGTTTAATGGGTTTGTCTGTCGTGTTCAATTATGTCGTTTGTCTGCTGTTACAAGGGTTTGGAATCGCTACCGGTACTACCGTTCTAACTTAGAGGCATTGTCTGCAGTGAGTATTAAATAATGAGTTTTGCCAAATAGATCACTCTCATGCAATCAACAATGCTCTAAGATTCTACCAAAACTGTTTACTTTTCATAGATTTCAAAGATTGGAGACCAATCGAAACAGAGCATCAGCGAACACACAAACGCGTGGCGAAAGACCTGGAACACAGCAAAACAACACCACCATATCTCAACTAGAAGCTAAAGACATGAATGAATTCAAGGTAACATCAAATCACCACAAGAAAGAGAGTTGAGGTATTATGTAGTTGAAAATCATATTGGTATTCAACCTTCTAAACTCGCTTTCCATGTGTCTTCATAACTAAAGGGACAAACTTTCATTTTGAGAGCAGCAGTCACACATTTGCCCTCAAACAAAGATTTGGCACTACATAGGTTGTTTAAGCTGCCAACAATCTCTCCTCAAAGCTGAAGATGCTTGGTTTTATCCAATGCATGGCAACTACAGCTTCTCGACTGAAATGTAAGCGTATAATCATTACACACCAGTAATAACCAAACACGCTACTCCAAAAAACACTTATTGCAGATACCGAATCATAGCCACCATCTCTGATAACACCAGGAGCACATAATCTTCAGTGAACCGTCTGCAAACCTTGTCGAAATCACATGCTCAGATACACTGACAATGCCTGACCCTAACGCAACATTGAGCACAATCATAGACAAGCAAGCTGAATTCCACATTCAGGCTCAGAAAAACAACAAAATAGGCTCACTTCGTTGCACAGTTAATAAGGTGAAGAGCAGCGCACAAGACGCACCATCAACAAGTACCCCGGTACCCAAAACACCACCAACACTGTCAGCAACACAAAAGCCACAAACCAGCCTAACAACAAAAAGAGCCCTGTTCCAAAAAGAAAGTAAGAAAACTCCAAACCAAATTTACAAATTAATCTAACCATATTTATCCATTACTTCGTAATAAACTTACTTTTATGAGCACCTTCGAAATACCAGATTCAATAGTAGGGAAGAAACCAAAGAACAACTACCAAGACCCATGAAATACCTTTAGATGTTTCCAGGAATATGAAGACATTATGTAGCACCACCCTTTGTGAACATACAACAAGAAGACATAAGGCAAATTGAAGACCCCCAAACTTATGCTTTTGAATGTAACCGACGTCAATAGGCTCACTGTAAGCTAGCCAACACATCGATATTATCTTTTGTAAAGAAACATATCTGGTTGTAGTAGCTATCTTCCGATATCACCGAATGACTCAAGCGGAAAACACCATATGAACAAAAAAAAAAAATGGAAAGCAATTTCGCGCAACGCCCGAACCGGAACTCAACTGGTTATTTCAAAAAATAATGAATCCATTTTCTTTTACTTTTCTCTCATGTTTCAAAACACAGTTACACAATATAAGTTTGATTATAAAAGTAACTGAATTTTATGTTATGTTTTGGCCGCTTAATTTATAACTTTTCATAACTATTTGATAATATTAAATCTTTATTAGTTATTAAACTCAGAAGTTAAAAGTGACTTAAGTGAAATAACATTAAAATTTGACTACTCTTTCATGATTGTGTAAATAATAATTAATATTAAGTTGTATTAAAAATGATTGTTATTATTTGAGCTAAAAACATATTGCTACCATTCAATTATTATCAATTTTTAAACTGTTTTGAATGTACAATAATCAAATCCATAGAAAATGTATCTCTCATGCTACTAATCCATTCATTTTGATCTAAAACACTAAGGGGACGTTTGGTTCACAGAATTATCAAGAATTAGAATTAAAATTGAAAATTTTTCCATCCAAAATCATGTTTGGTTTGCGAACAGACGGAATTGAAATTGGAAAATTTTCCCTCATTCATTGAAATTCACATTCCTACCACTTACCTATGAAATGTTTAGCAATCCAATGAAATGTTCAAAACTAAAATTCCAATTTACTCAAAATTGACCAATTGACCAACCACGCACGTTGACAACTTCAACAACATTCCAATTCCAATTCCATTTTCAATTTCAATTCCTTTGCAAAACATTCTGCTAACCAAACGACCCCTAAGAGTTCTAAAGCGTCGTCTGGTCTGAATTTCTTGATGACAAAATCTTACTAAGTTAAAGTCGACATTCAAGTGGATCATGGAATTTCTATGAATAGTTAGTTAGATTGTGGAAAGTGTGGAAATAAGGGGGGTAAAAATCGTATATAATCACTTGTAGCGCAAAAGATGGTGTGATGTGTTTTCTCAAGTGCCTGAACCTTCTCAATAGATGGTGTGATGCGTTTTCTCAGGCGCTTGGCCTTGAACCTTCTCACGCATCACTGAGGTGCTTTTTTAGGAACCAAGGTAAAGAGATGAACCAAGTGAACCCGCTTACCTTTAGGGAACCATGGACCACACCCCATGGCTTGTGTTTCACACACAATCCCACATGAACCACAGGCTTGACTAGCATACCTCGTGAATAACCCATCAACCGGACCTGACCACACCTGACTGGGTCCCACATGTCATGTATTTAAACACCATTGAAATTATAAACAATCTGGTTAGCAACAGTCTGCCACCAATGTCAAAACTTCACCTTTTGCATCACAAATCAAAACCAAGGGTACAACATCATCCTAGACCAATAATTCTCTGCCTAAATTCCACAGTACCATGATCAAAACTTTAAAGCATTACACAGATTGGCTCCATAATTTCCGACTGACGACCATATTAGTGCCTCCTTTGTTTTGCACGTTTCCACGAGGCTTTCCCTTTAATCTTCCATTTATCGACACTGACGGGTTTGTTTTTCTCTTCTATCTCTCGAACCTTGCGCTTCCTGTAATCCTTGAGTGATTGATCAGATAGTAGCTCATCAGCAAGAGTCGGTTTCCTTTCTCTCTTTGTAAGTCTACTGGTGAAATATTCTGACACCGGCTCCACAACCGTCCCAACCTGAATTTGAAATATTAATATTGTTGTTCAAGCTGACAAATTACTCTGATTACTACGATGGGCCTACAGTACCTGGAAATATTTTGGGAATGTGTTTAATTTAGAATCACCCTTCTTGTAGTGCCTCTTCGGATCAATCACGTTTCGCAGCTGTACACACAAATAGTTAAAAAATTATATCTTTTTAACAGGAAAGAAACATAAGGATTCATCCAAATGTGACAACCATTCTACATCAACCACTATAATGATAAATCAAGAAAATCAACACTTGTGTCACAAAGAAAAGTAAACCAATATGTAGCTATGCAGTCAAGAAAGCATGTCAAAGAATCGATTCAAAATGGAATGCTGATATAGCTTACAGAAAATTCCAGAAAACACAATTATTTAACTAAAAAAACATGTTGACAGCAACAATCACCATATTCATTGTTGTGAAAAACATGATATCCACATTTCCACACAAAAGAAAAAAACACACAAATGATTACTTATGTTTGCCAGAAAAGGAAAAACATCGTATTTACATTTCCACAAAAAAAAATCATAAGAATGACTACTGTTAACATTATGGTTTATAATGCATCCGATTGGCCAAGACATACGGTGGGTGGGTGGATGGACGGGACAGAGGAGAACGAATAATGAGAATGAAGAGGATCAATACTCAATAGTGGAAGTGCAGAGATTGGCTACAATGCTACATAAAAAATAAGTTGTGGTTCTTTACGTATGCATAGTTAAAGTAGTTTTCGGATTAAAGTAGCCAAATCACTTGAATGTGTTCATGGCTTTGTAAGTTATGTTCATAGTTTTGTGAATGGTGGCACGACCATCTAACCATGGGTATCTTTCTAGTCAAATGTGCAGGCTTGAAAGTCCTTCAACTAGTTATGACTACGACCAGAAACAACTTTTGCAATTTAATAAGAATCAAGAGAAGTAACAGCACCTTTAACAGCTTAAGATCTTTCTTCAACTCGGGGGTAAGTGTAGGTGCAGGCATATCAAACCTACAAACATATCAAACACATTTAAGTCAAATTTCAGCTTAATCCTAAAATATAACCCTTCGAGTATATATCACTGCACTTAGAATGTTAACATACCAATTCTTTCCTGCTGTGTCTTTTACTTGCTTCTTGAGTAATTTGTTCACCTTCTTGGGGTCATTGGGCGGAACGAACATCCCATCGATGAGCTCTGAGTTGGGTTTATAAACCAGACTAGCTTCTGATACATTTTGAGTCTTGTCATTCAACCTGCTTTTCGCACCTAATAGAAGAGAAGGTAGCTGTGGTTCCCATGACAAACCAATCGTTTTCTTAGCTTCAAGCATTTTGTTTCCTATGAAAAGAAACCCAAATTGTGACTCACTTGACAATCAAACTATATCAGAATGGTTAAATTCACACAAGACACGAAGTGAATCAAACACAAGGAAACAATAAGTGAGCATAAGAAGGAAGCTAACACAGTGGCTTTCAACAACTCTAGAAACTGCAAGTTGAATCAATTTGAATTAAAACATGAACTGATGCTTGAAATTGATGTATCAATTAGCATAAATAAATTCATCAGCCTAGTATTCAAAATTCTTCGCACTACCCGCTGAAATCGATGCCTGTAAATCACATTAATATCCTGATTTTTCCGAAACACAAACCCTAGCCCTAACTGAAGATCTCGAACAAGTCGATTCGAAGAAAACGAATACAGTACTAGTGATAATCGACAAACGTGCTCGACAAAAACCTCAAGAACATACTGAAATCGTAACATAAATCACAAGCGAACACGAATCGTAACAGGGAAATCAGGAATCACAGTCGCCCATCCCAAAACCCTAAGCAATCAAAACTATTTATGTGATGTAATCATAGAAGCCACCTGTGAAATCAAAGGGCCGAAGCCTGAAATTGAAGTGCCTGAAGGCTGAAATCGATGCCTCAAATCGGCTGTGGTAGGGAAGATCGGTGGTAGCGCCAGTTATGATGGAATTCGAATCGTGTCTTGTGTCTACAACAGAGGATTTAGAGACTAGGGTTTTTAGTGTACTAACTAGTTTTTTAAACTTTCGCGTCCAGCGGTGTCATGAAACACGACGTGATATATTATGAAGTATAATAGATCAGATTTATTTTCGAAGTAAATTTAAATTGAAACATATAATAACTCGAATTTATATTGTTAAATGAAAATGTATTTTATTTGACTTGATTTTTTTACAAACAAAATTTATATCAAAACATTGAGTAACTTAAAACGTACATAAAAAAGCACGTCTAGCGAGCGTGATAAAGTGCATGGGGCGAAACATAAAGTAATTTTCTTAAAACGTAGACTAACTCAAAACATACATAATAATAAACACGAAAACGTTTTTGATTTGACCAGACTCATTTCTTAAAAAAATATTACGCCAATACATAGACGAACGTCAAAACGAAAACTATCTTAAAACGTATATAAAAATAAATATAAGAACGGTTTCATATTTGACCCGTAAAGTACAAGAGGAACATGTAGGTTTGGCGGACAAAATTTAGTTTGGAAAGGGGACCAGGAGGGATCGAACCCGTGACCATACGTTTCAAAGGCTAATTGCTTAACCATTATACTTATGTTTATGATTCCATTTCCTCCACTCTATATATATTCCAAAGCAAAGTTATGTGGCAAATTTAAGTGATTTTGTTTATTTTAAGATATAGTTATGTTTACAGTTATATTATTTAAGAAAAATAAAAGATATAAACAGCTCATTAACAAGTTAAAAGGTATTTTTAACATATTTAGACACGAATTTTGTCGTGTCTAAACATGTTGACATGTTTATGACATGAAATTTGTTAAATTCAAACACGAAACTTGATCATTTCGTATCGTGTTAACAGGAGTGAGTTAAAAATTCATAGTTCTAGCAAAAAGAAAATCAGTTAACGACATTCGTGTATTTATTTATATAAAATCTAGAGTAGTTTTGTAGGATACAGGCTTGCTGGCCTTTGGGCTTGGGCTTATTGCTCCATTAGAAGTTAGGTGTTGCTTATCTTTAGGCTTAGGTTTCTTATGCTTTGCGTTTGGGTTTGTTAGACAAACTAGGGTGTACAATAAGAAACGACGGTTTGGTTTCAGTTTTGATTGTAACAAAACCGAAAAAACAAACTGAATATACAAATCAAACTTATAAATTTTAAGATGTATTTATACACTTATAAATATGATTAGGCTATTATTTACTTACTTAACTTATGTTTATAAAATTTTATTGATATTTAGATTCAAGAATTAATTTTGAACTTCTTTGTTTGAATTGTTAGATTAAAATATTTGATTGAATAGTTAAACCGATGACTCTAATAGTTATAAATATGATTAGGCTATTATTTACTTACATAACTTAACTTATGCACACATAATTTCAAGCGCTACCTAACAAAGGCCGTGTCCATAATTTCAAGTGGTTTATGTGTGACCATCATCTTTAGGTTGAGTCAAACCGATGACTCTAATAGTTAAAAACAAGTATAAACTCATTTAACCTAATAACCAAATCAATAAGTTAAAAAATTAAATGAAAGAATATCACCAATGATGTATACTGATACGAAAGTTTATTAGGTGTTGACTTAGGGATTGACTCCTGAAAAAAGAAATACTTTTGCAAGAGTTTTTAAATAAAAAAACGTTAAGAATCATGTCTAGAAACAAACTAGCTTGTAGAACAATAAGATACATGTATGTTGCCCGTAGAAACAACAGAAGACAAATCTAACTCGATGAACCAACATCAAATTCCTAAAGAACATCTATTTTAAATTTTTGGTACGTGTTTTTTAGCCATTAGTATAAAAAAGAAACATCTAGGTCATCGTATAAATCGATCGGATGAGTAAATCTACACATTTGATATGACATGCGTGTGATGTCTTGAAGCATATAATGTTGAGAAATCAAACATACTAGATCAAAAACACTTATATGTGTATGTAAACATAAACCACATTTCATACAGTCAGCATAAATATATTCAAAAACTCTATTAACACATTCACATTTTCCACCCCTAAAAACCACTAACATTCACAAAAATCGCATTTCTCAAAGATTTCCAAAGAATATGTGGGCAGAAAAAACATGTCGATTTTGATAAAATATTGGTCAAACTTGTCCATTTTGGTAGATTTTCCTTTTAACTAATTAAGTATATATACAAACATGTGATTCTATAAACACACACACACACAAAAAAAAAAAAAAAAAAAAACTTGTGAGTGGGGTGTTGGAGTTTTGCCTTTGTGTCTATTATTTCATCAACATCCGTTAATGAAACCGTTACTTAATTAGCTTTAGCTTTAGTTGAATATCATATGCATTTCTTTTTCTCTTCTTGTTTCTCCTTACACCTCTGAATATCTATAAAACAGAAAAAATACATAAGTCAATTTCATTATTTTCATCAATATGCCAATATGATTGAGTTAAAAATATATTTTACTAATATAAAAGTATATGAAACAAACTAAAAATCATCTAAATAGGTGCTTTCAATCTCTTCAACTACTAAACTAAATAGGATTGGGTAATGAAAAAGCTTAACGGAGTCGGCTTTAATTAGCTTGGGCTTGAGCTCCTAGTTAAACAAGTTAGCTTTGCCTCGGTTGAAATTTAAACTTGAGCTTGTAAGGAGCTCGAGTAGTACAGGACTGAATCATATAAAAATAATATTTTTACATACATACAAAACTTTTTATATATAAGGTTAGATTGACGTAAAATTTGGGTTTAGAATGATTAACATTGGATGCCTACGTGCGATGTAACTTATAAACTCTAAAATTGGGATTAATTTAAACGAGCCAATTAGCAAACTAAAAATGAGCCAACGAACGAATTTATCTTAACTTCGCTTGATCTCAGCTCATTTACAAATTACCAAACCTGCTTGATTCGAATCGTTTACAAACAAGCCGGTTTCAATCAAGTTTTTTCAAATTTTTCTAAAGTCAAGAGCTTTTAAAACAACCTCAAAATGAGGAAACACAAAGTGAGTCATATGGAACCGCCTTTGTTAGATAGAGATAGAGCTAATGTTAAATTAGGGGTTTAAAAGAGAAGAGGTGAGAGACACCTTTTCCTTTATCTTCACTTGATTCGGTTAAAGTTGGAGGGAATTCTGGTGTTTCTCATGGTTAAAGCACACACACCTGATCTCTCTCTCTCTCTCTCTCTCTCTCTCTCTCTCTCTCTCTCTCTCACACAAACACACACACACACTTATGTGTGTATATATATGTGTGTTGTGAGAATATTTCCACTTTTGAAGAATATATTTAACCTGGGTATCCTTTCAATCTTGTTTTGCAGTTGTTTTTATCACTAAAAAAAAAGGAATTCGAACTTATTCCAGTGTTCATCATCATCATCATCAACATCATCTTTCAAGAAACTTCAGATCTCAATAGTAGAAGCTACAAATCAAGAACAAAGAGGATCAAAATCAAGTCTTGTTATATTGGTGTGGATCAAAATCAAGATATCATGCGTTGATTCGATCTTGATTGAATAGCAAATAAATCTTGAAGAAATCGAAATGAACATGAGCAGCTCTGATCTCATTGATGCAAAACTTGAAGAACATCAATTGTGTGGATCCAAACAGTGTCCCGGTTGTGGTCATAAACTTGAAGGAAAACATGTATGTTGTACGGACATAATGTTCTTTAGTTTACTATATATACATATTATATATAGATGTAATCATTTGATAATATTCTTAGCTTCAACCAAAAGATTTTGACAAATAAGAATCAAAACAAGAGAATAGAATTATGCTTGCTGCTGAATTTTCTTTCTATATATATAAACAAATTTCATTACAATAGATTATCCATTTGTACTGATACTTGTTAATTTATTAAGCTTTTAATGGTTGGATATTATGTGATTTATTAATATCTTTCTTGAAAAATTGATGATTTGCAGGATTGGGTTGGTTTACCAGCAGGAGTGAAGTTTGATCCAAATGATCAAGAATTGATAGAACATCTTGAAGCAAAAGTTGAAGATAAAAACTTGAAATCTCACCCTTTGATTGATGAGTTCATTCCTACTATTGAAGGTGAAGATGGGATTTGTTATACACATCCAGAAAAACTACCAGGTGAGTACATGCGCGCGATTATATGATAATTGTGTGAGTATAACAAAAAAGAATAATTTAATTTAACAAGAAGAACAAGAAAGAATATCAAATATTGATGTTATCTAGCTTGTTCGTTAATAGTTCAATTAATGATTATATTATTTAATTAATTAACCATAGAAAATTAGGGTTTTTTTGGTTGGTTGTGACTTTTTTTTAAGTAAAACTTGTACTTGTCACACCTAAGTAAACCTAATTTTGATGAAACTTAGGGTTTCTTGTTTGTTATGACTTTTTGTTAATTTGTTACTTAAATTTTTAGGAGTTACAAGAGATGGATTAAGTAGACACTTTTTCCATCGGCCTTCGAAAGCGTACACGACCGGTACACGAAAAAGGCGAAAAATCCAAACCGAGTGCGACCTACAAGGCGGTGAAACGAGGTGGCATAAGACGGGCAAGACCCGACCCGTTATGGTGAGTGGGAAGCAAAAAGGGTGTAAAAAGATCTTGGTACTTTACACCAACTTTGGGAAAAACCGAAAACCCGAAAAGACTAATTGGGTGATGCATCAATATCATCTCGGACAACACGAAGAAGAGAGGGAAGGCGAGCTCGTTGTATCAAAAATATTTTACCAAACTCAACCAAGGCAATGTAATTGGTCTGAGAGAGCGATCAAGAACAACATTTTATCGAATAATATTCGTGTAGAAGGTATGAATGATGTTAGTAGAAGGGAAAGCAGAAGTGCAAGTGGGAGTTGTTCTTCATCAAAAGAGATCAATGTTACTACTCACATGAATGTTAGAGATGAACTTGTTGGCAATGTTATGACAAGTTACAATCCAATGGATCAAATGCAACATTTTAAACATGTTGATCAATTTAGCTTCGTGCCATATAGAAACAACTTCGGTGAGGTATGTTTCTTAATCAAATTTTCATCGATGAATAATATTCGTTTACGAAATCAAATGTTCTTATTTTGTAGATCCAACTTTAAGATCGATGGGACTCAAATTTTAAAAGAAATTTTGAATCCCAATTGAGATCACACGTTGATTATGTAAGAAAACACAAAACTTAAAGTTGGAACTTAATCAAAATACCTAAAGATCAGAAATATGATTTAATAAACTCATTAGTGGATTTCTCTTTTCTCAAAATGGTATATAAAAAGGTTTTATGACAAATAGGTTAACTTTTTTTTAATTATATGTTAGTCGCTAACTAAGATGGTGACTTTGTTGTCTTGAAGTTCTCAAAACTGAACATATCATACAAGGATATGGACAAAAATCTAGATTCTATAGTATGATATATTCAGTATTAACATCTCCAAAACACAGAATCGCTATCTTAGATATCAAGATCCAAAAATTGAAAAAATTTCAAGCACATAACTAATCAATTTCGAATCTTTTGGCGCAATTTCTTGTGCCATTATATATAAAAGAGTTAAATTTCGTTGACAAAAATAACCATTTTGCTTTAAAAGATTAAACATATTTATTCATTTCTATAAGTTTAATAAGTTGTTTCAAATTCAGTTCAAAAGTTTTATCATTGTTTTATACTCAAATCCAAAATAATTGAACTTTTGAATTGAAATTTATGTTTTTTAATTTTAAAAGAAAATGATTAAGATCTTATAGAGCAAAATTAAAGTTAACTCTATGTAAAATTATGAACTTGAAAGAACTTAAAATCTTGTCTTTTTTTTTTTTTTTTTTTTCTGGTTGATTGTGTTTTACACAACCTTTTTGGATTATATATGGAAATGAGGGATAAAAATGTGGATATATATACTGGTTCAATGAAGGTTAAAAGATGAACTGAAAATAGTTTGAAGTTTTGCTTTTTTTATAAAGTTTATGTACAGCTTTTATTATATATGTGAACAGCTAATGTACCACCTTTGAATTGTACTCCATGCATGTATGGTTGTACGTACATGCATATATACAAGTATATATATACCATGATGTACAACTAATAATGTTTAATTGAGGGTATGAGTGAACTTTGCAGGTGGTAACAACAGCAGGAGATGGTTCTACCACGTGCGATGAGCAACACCACCAGCAGCAGATGAACCTTGACCAAGATCAACAACAACATCCACATCATCAACATTATCCACATCAGCACCACGTGGCAACGACAGCCTTCCAAGTCAGCAGGCCGTCTCACGCCACATCAGCAATCGTCGTCACTCCTCCTCCCTTAAACCACACCTCCATTATTCTAGATGAGATCGTTGAAAGTTTTCAAGTAAGTTATAATTAATATTAGTAATCAAATATATTTTTATATTAATGTAGATATTTAATATATACATTTTGGATAAGAATAGTTTTACTAACCGTATTTTAGTTTATATTTTTTGTGAAGTTGGTAAGAATTTTATCATATTATCTTATCATTTTTTTTCTAAAATAATTAGACATAAAGGGTTTTTAATTCTTGTCAACCAAGTTGAGGACATACAATCATATACACTTTTTATATTATGTTGTTGTTTTGCTGACAATAAATGATTATATGGATTATTATGTTCTATTGCTGTGAAGAAATAGGGTACTTAAATATGTCTCTAGGCTGTAGCAAATAAGCATGCACGCACACCATCTATAGGATTTTGGATGCTTTTATAAATAATTAATCAATTTACAATATTTATATATAAAATCTAATGTAATAACATATTAATAAATATTACGAGTTCAGAACTAATTTAAATCACTTATTTGTCATTGAATATTAGAAGTGTGAAAATAAAAAAAATATTAAATAATTTCTTTTTAAAAACTATCTTACATTTTCTTTTCCTTGTAACTAATAATTAAATTTTGTAAACACATGTAAATTAGAGAATTATAGTGAACCTAAGTGTATGAAATGTTTATATAAATAAATAAAAATAAAACATCTTGTATATCAAGTCGATTTGCATATAACAAGTATGTTTTATTTAAAAGTCATATAAGAATCCTAATAAATACATAAATATAAACGATCTAATTTGGTTCTAAGGAGTTCAATTATCTTGTCGTATGAATTCTTCTATATGTGTGAAGGTGTGAGTAAAGTGATAGGAGAATTCGTTTGTATATTACAATTTATTTATTTAAAAATACATTTTTTTATTAATTTAAAACAGCAACAGCAACATCATAAGATAGGAGGAAGATCAGCATCAGGATTGGAGGAAGTAATAATGGGGTGCACTCCATCATCCTCAACCGATATCAAACAAGTGAGTTTTGCCAACTTTTTACTCTCTCTATACACACACATACATACATACATATATTTATAAGTTACTATTATTTACACAAAAAATTTTACTATTTGCGCCAAGTAATATGATTTTATTTAGTAAATATATATTTGTTTTTTATAACTGTAATATGTAATGTTTTATAAGAAAACGAATATGGTGTTAAAATATGTTTAATCTTGTCAATATTTTGATATAAAACATAAAATAACGAAGTCGTATCAAGTATAATGACCGCTAGAACTCCATATTTAATGCGACTTTGCTTTTATAAAAAGTTATTTTAAAATGTATATAAAAATAAACAACACATCTAATGTCATGTTTGCTGTTGTAGAAACATTACATATTAAAATTTTAAAAGAAAAACAAAAATATATAATAAGTAAAGACATCATTTAATGCGAATGGTAAAAGTATATATTGGCGCAAAATAATCATCATATTTATATTTACTAAGAGTAAAGAAAAAGGGTAACTAATATTATACAAAATTAAGAAAGAATATTAAAATTAAAATTAACAAAGAAAAGTCATTTTCTCTTTATCTCTTTTGATGGTTCTCATTACCAAACAAGAAGCAACACAATCGTGAAAAGAAAAAGAGCAAAAGAAGTATCGAATTATATATTCTTTCAATTAAGTTACATTTATAGTAGCTAATTGTCTTTGATAATTTGTTTTACTATTTATAGAGTAACATTTAATTAGCTGATAGACCCTTTAATTTTATTTCTGAATTTACATCTTTTGTTTAGTATAAGAGTTGAACTTTTAACCAAATTAAGAAATATATTTCATGCATACTTTAATACCGCTAAAGGAGATGTCCTTAAATCAATTTCTAGGTGAAGATTATTGTACGTGTGATAATGAGTTGATTTTCATTATATAAATAAACTTCTCTTTTTTATAAAACAATTTTATATGTATTACATTTATATCACCCACATTATAGGATTTAGTGGATATAACATATATAAGACATTATGATATAGTTTATGATGTGATAATACATACTTGACATAAAATATATACAACTTAAGATGTTATAATACATATGTAACATAAAAGATAGTACATTTGTCACATGGACGAGCCCTTAACTAATATATTTTCCATCATAGAATATATACACAAACAAAAAGTGTCCTCGATATACAATCAATTAAAAAAAAACACTAAAATTCATATCAATTAACACATTTACATATACATAAGCTGACGAGTGATCCACTCTCTTTGTCATCTAGACATGGGTACATAAAAGTGTTTATGTGGTTTATTTTTTAATTAAATATGACTCGGTATTAAACGCCTATATGTACATACATACATATATAATTAACAAGTTTAGTTGTTTTAATTAACATGGAAGAAAATCATACATAACATGCTTGATTTTTTACATTTTAAAGAGAAAACAATAGGATAAAAAGTGAACCAAAAGATGAGCCATAATTTGTGGAACCTGCTTCCCTTTTCATCTTACTGGACAACAAGAGAAAAGGTTATAGAAACTGAAGCGGTCATCTGCTCCAAATATAGTTTGATATCAAAAAGAAAACCTAATCTAAACTAATTATTTAACATGAATTAAATTAAATCTAAAGAGAATATTAAACAACAAAAATGGTTTGTACTTCTTTTAATGATTTGATACATGAAATAACCCTTATTTTCATTAAATAGAACATTAGCTGCCACTAATTAACAAATCCAAACGATTAACCAACAAACTCAACATTAGTGACTCTAATATATAGATATAAATGCATATGTGTGTATTAAAAACTTAATAAAATTGCATGAAAGAAGCAAAGATAACGTAGACAAAAGTAAATTTGAAAGAAAAGAGGAGATGATGACCAAAATCTTTTGCAAGTGTATAGCATCCTAGGACATTTAAACACGTCTTTTTAGTAGAAAAACAAATAAAATATTAACGAAATTTTTATTTTTGTAATGAAACAAAATTGGTTAAAATCTCTATATTTAGATTTTCAATTTTCATTTTTCTATTAAAAAGTTAAAAAAAGATAAATATTCTTTTATCCATTTAGCTCGATCCAACCTCTTTTTCTCTTGTGTTAACAGCAGGAGCGTCCCATAACAAATTCACAAGAGACGGACTGGTTGAAGTACTCTACCTATTGGCCTGATCCTGATCAGCGTGTCTAGAACTAGCCATCAAATGATACATACATACATATGTACGTGTATATATATATGATCACCATGTCTAGAACTGGCCATCAAATGATATATACATACATATGTGCATGTATATAAATACACACGCGTACCAGTTTAAATAAGAATAATTAAATATTTAGAAACTACTATTAACCATTTTATTCAATTTGTGTGTGAATACATGTATGCGCATAAGAGTACATTATATGTGTACATATCTTCACATGTGAATAAAATGATCATGTAATTTCTAAAATCTTAATGGTTCTTATTTAAAATACTTTATATATAAGCTTATATAAGAAAACTTTTCAATAATATGACGAAAAAAATACTATGAAATATAGTCTTTTTTAATCGAATACCAACTTTTTGAACAGTTTTATTTATCCTTTTGTTATGTAAATTACTTGTTTTTCTTGCTAAATGTTTTGAGAAACAATGAATCGTGCAAGGATGAGGAGAAAGAAAAAAGCCTTCAATCATAGTTTCAGCCAGCAGTTCTTGCAAAATTTAGCCTTTTTTTTGTTTCTATAATAGTAATTTATAGTTGTAATAAAAAAAATGAGTTTGATAGGTATGTTAATCCTTTGTACGTTGTTTTCCACTTATTTTCATCTCTGTCATGTGTAAATGTATATGTGAATGTGTATGTGTAACTGTGAATTGTGTAGAAGTTAATAAGAAGCTAAATTATTTCTTACAATGTTATGTATACTTATGTTTGTTAGTTTGGTAGATTTAGAACTACCCTTAATCATATGCAATAGGTGGTTTTTAGAGCCAAAGACCGTATATATAGAAAAGAGAGGATTGAAGGAGAGGTTTCATATGTGAAAGATATATAACGAGGGCTTGATTCGTAGCCGCATGTCAGTTTTTGAAGAAGAGAAAAGGAAATGTGTGAGCAAAGGAGATCAAGAGTCCGATATATATTCGTAGCCAATGATAACGTAGTATAAACCCGTTAAATAGTTCTTGAAAAATCACTATTATTTAGGGTTATTGGATTTTAATAATTTTATGTTTCATTTACCGGGATTAATCCCAACTCAGGAAATTTTTGCAGACACACTCAACTTAAACTTATTTTCCTCTAACAATGACTTACTAACTGAGAGTTAACCACCATTAGTTTATTTTTACGAAATGGGGCCAACATTGAGCTATTTTTCAATTACACCGATGCCTAGCCTCTATCAAGTTTGTTTTTTGGTGTCTAGCCTCCAATGGCACCTAAAATCTACCTCTAATGAGTTAAGTGGTTCAGATCATAAAGTGAAGATTGACGGGTTTTAGGATACAGAAGTTTCAAATTGACAGACCAGATGATTGATTTCAACTTTCTGCTTAGTGTTTTGGCCATATAAACAATCCACGTAATCGAAAAACTAACGGTGTTAACTCTCAATTAGTAAGGAATTTATAAATATTTTCTGAGTTGTGATTAATATCATCCAATAATGAAAGTTAAGATTATTAAAATCCGATAACTTCTATTATTTATATGTAGTTAATATTATTTTATGATGGTGTACGATAATGATATATAAATTACTACGTCGATGATACATAAAAAGTCGTTAACTTCATATTTTTATCTTTATATCATAAGAAAACAAAATGTAAGATTAAACTATTAAAAGTTTTTGTTATCCATGAAGAAGAAAAAGCCTTAAATTAACAGAAAATTGTTAGGAAATAAATGTTGGGAAAGAGAAAAGAAGAATCCAAAAATGGAAAGGGGTAAAAGGAAAAGAAGAAACTCAAGGAAAGGCTGCTCTACTGACACCATTATGATTACAGATTTCATCTTTATGCATATTATGTTTTTGTGGAATTAATTCTTTCATAATCTTACATGTACACAAAGCCAAATTTAAATGAATTTTAAAAAAATGATAGGAATAGAAAACAGTCTTTTTAGTTTTTATATCATACTGATTTAATTACTCATAAGAAATTAAAGGTTTTATTAGTATTATTGGTTACTAACAGGAAAATAACATGTTATGTATGTGTACACACATATAGGTTATTATGCAAATGATAATAAAAGTTGTATAATAACATGTTACTAATTTTCAACTTATAGATGCATTAACTGTTGTAAATGGGTATAAAACGTTGTATATATCTTTTTTTCTATTTAATTTTTTTATTTTAAACCCGATATTTTTACATATTTCATAATTTAACCCCTAAGATTTTTTACTTTCATTTTTATTCCCAATACTTTTCATCTTATACAAGTTTTTCGATTTATGGTTTAGTTTTGAGAGTTAACACGTCGTAACATGTACGTGTGGTTTAACGTAGTTACATTTATTTATTTTTCGTTTAACATCCCCGTCGCAACTTGGGGGTCCTAGATCGATTTAGTTATTTTTTCGATGTATTACGTTTCACATTCGTGGTTCAAAGTTTTTACGTCTACTTTCCATTTGGTTTTAATTTTTTCTTTTTTATTTCTTTTTTTATACTAGCTTTCCGGTATTGATGGTCGCTGATGGTAGTGTGATATTGTGCTACTTGCCACTGTTTTGCATCTCCCTTCGCAACGCGAGAGGCTTAATACTAAGTTAGTTGCTAGTGTTTAAAGTTAACCCTATAAATTTCACTTTGGGGTCAAAAAACAAATTAAATGAACTAAAACATAACTAACTAATAAAATCGCACGAGATAACCAGCCTAAACTAAAAATCAATTTTGTTAATTCTTCTTATTATTATGAAAATTACAGTTCCCTTTCGATTATACCTAGTTCATAAATCGAACCACAGCGAACCGAACTTGGCAATCTCAGGGAACCTAGAAGTCAGATCGTGCCGAGCTTGTTTGAATGCTTATAAATGGATTTATAGCTCATATTCAAATGTTTATAAATGGCTTTATAGCGCATATTCAAGCCTAAAACCCAAAACCAACCCACATGTGGAGATAACCCATACGTAAAACCAAAAACCGATCCGTAGCTGAACATAACCTATACTTCGAACCAAAAACTGAAGTTTATGTTTTGATTTAGTTAGAGTGACTCATTTTAACTTATGCACACGCCTATTTGAATTGAAATGACACATTGAAACTACCACTACAAAACAAAAGAACTATGTATACACAACTCAAACTTGACTCAACTGTTTATACGAGCCAACTACCTCAAACTAGATTATCACAAACATAATTATAAGTTAGTTTTACCAAATTAATTGTGTACAAGTTGCAAGTCTTGAGTCACGAGTTAGGAAAAGAGAATCTTATTAAATGAATGGTTGCAATAACAAAGACTTGTGGAACCTTATGAACAATAATTATCTCCAGTGAGAAGTGTCACTTTCCACATGCTTGTAAATGAAAATAAAATAAAACCTTAAAAAAAGTTGAAATTCAAATTTTAGCACTTTATAGAAGATTTTGGAAGCTTTTATAAGTAAAGAAAGGACCAGAATGACAAGTAGCAAATTGTACAAGTGAAGTAGCTAAAGGTACAAGTGATCACTGCAGAGTGTGTAGTTCCTAAGATTCGGTCTCCATAAAGATTAAAGAAGTTTCAGAGCAGGAATATGACAACATGCATGGCTGCTTTTTAGAGACAAAGAATCCTTCCCTCCCTTTCATTTCAGAATAAAACTATCTACTAGAAAGTGATATAATATCAAGAAAATTAAACATACTCTATCTATCTATTTGTTATATATATATGTATCTGATATTCGGGTGAAATATATATGTTTTACCAATAAATATATAACCAATCATTATAAACAAAAGTCTTACGGAAAAATAAACACTTGTTGGTTATTCTTTTGTTTTATTATTTTTCTTAAACTCTACCAATAGATTTGTTATGAGTGATGTTATTTTGCTTCTTTGTTTTCATCCCTTTTGGTTTTGGCCAAAACAAACTAGCCTACAATTTTATTTTCCATATCTTTTGTTTATATGGGATAGAACAGAATGTAAAACTTGAAGTCTTCCCTCATCTATAATATAACAACACAAAAATGGAAGTGTGTTTTGGTAAATTAGGATGTATGCAAGTTGAGATGTCCGTGAGCTATTCAAGATTAACAAGCTCGATTTTATACAAGACCTCTTTAATAAAGAGCTCAAACCTGAGCTTAACATATCATGCTTGATTAGGCTCATGAGTTTAAACGAACCAAATCGAGTTAATAAAACTTTTATATAATATATTAGGATATATTTAAATAACAATTAGTATTTCTATAAAACATGGTAAAGTTAGTTAAAAAATATATATCATGTAAACATAAAAGTTTTTAACTAATGAAATTTTTTATAACATTATAAATATATAAATGAAAAAATTAAATTATATAACAAATAAGCTAAGCCTGTAATTACAATTCAAGCTCTACTTTAAAAATAAAATCTAACCACACCGAACTCAAGTTTTTTTTAACTTAACAAGTCAAGCTAGGGCCTAGGAAAACTCAACCACGGTTCGACTTGATTAGTATGGGTATGAATGTTTGCACTCTTTGAGCATTTTCAACCCATTTTTTATAATTCTTTTAGTATTTTCCATAAGTATATGTGAGTGAAAAAAAAAGAAATAATATTAAAAAATAATAAATTGTATTATTTGAGATAGGGAAATATATAAGAAATGGGATACCATAACCATACCCAGTATATTTCGTTCATAGCCAGATTACAGATGGGGTCTAATAAGATTGAGATGTAGGCAAACCTAGCTTACCCCTATCCGATGGGATACATAGGCTGATTTTAAAAAGACCCTCAGCTCCAATAAGTATAATCGAATCATAACACACAAAATGGAGGGAACACAATACTCGATATACCACATGTTAAACAGTTTACCACTAAGAGCATATAGTAGCAATACATGAGCCAACAAAATACATTAAGAAATCCTTATAAACCAGTAAACAAAGGCTTACACTGAACACTAATAAACAAGAATCACTAATGCATCAGTATACAAATATCAAGCACAGGCGCTAGCTACACAACAATAAAAACAATCATTTACTAACATGGAGTGGTTACTAAATAAGACCAATATAAGATAACCCTATATTATCCTCTAGATATCTTTAACCTTGATCTTATTTCTTCACATATTTCTATCTTGGACCATGTCCTCAAAGATGCAACTCCAACAAATCTTGACTAGTTTTCTTCTCTTAGGTTAGTTTGGGCCTATCTCTACTCCTCATTCTCTCTGTATTGAATTTCTCTACTATTCTAACCGACGTTGTCATTTGTCTCTTAACATGCACAAACCATCTTAATCTCCCATCCTTTAACTTATTTGCTATGCTAGGTACTCCTAAGCTACATCTAAAAACCTCATTCCTTATCTAGTCTAACATAGTTTGTCCGCACATCCACTTGAGCATTCTCGTCTCTGCTACCTCCATCTTGCGTGTTTGCGTTTTCTTGACTGCCCAATACTATGTTTCATGTAGCATAACTGGTCGTATCGCAACTTACTAAAATTTCCCTTTTAACCTAGTCGGGAAGATTTTGTCACATATTACCTTTGAGGCTGCCCTCCACCTACACCAGGTCGCCTGAATACGATGTGTAACGTCACTATGTATCTCTTAATCTCCCTGAACATATGATCCTAAATATTAGAACTTAGTGGAATGCTACAACGGTTGGCTGTGAAAGGTTTTAGAAAAAGATACGTAAATTTTAAAAAATAATGTTTTTTATAAATTATAGGAATAAGAATGAGAAATAAAAAGTGATTGTTCAATGGAGTGCTTAATGAACAATCCGAGCCAAGTTGATAGTATCTTGAATTTTTGTTTGTGATTTGGAGATGGTGTTTTAAAGCTTATACTTGAGAAATTATCAATTGATATTTACACTTAATTTATATATTTTGCTTACTTTTGAAATATCAAACATAACAAAGACGGTATGTAGACTATGATTTTAATATTCATATTTACTTTTTATTTGTGTTTTTTATACATGTTTATGTTTTTTATACTTGTTAATGTTTATTCATATTTACTTTTTATTTGTGTTTTTTATACCTGTCTATCTATTCTATGAAATACGGGTATAGTTTATTTTTATATAGGTGAGACTTTTACTAGTTAGTTTGCTTATATTCATGAACTATTAAAAAATCAACTAAAGATAAAATCATATTCATTCTTTTAATGAATAAACACCATCACGAAAATTACGTGAACAAACCATCACACTATTCCTCCAGTTTCTTCATACACCTAGGAACCGGTGCTCTACCATGAGAGTTGTTAGATCGATGGGACTACATAAAACCACATCATAATCAATCGGAAAACAGAAAGTTAAAAAAAAAAAAAAAAAAAAAAAAAAAAAAAAAAAAAAACCTTCCAACTTTAATCGAAAACATAGAACAAGTGCAAAAATTAAACATCTAAACATGAAATGAAATAAGTTTAAAAAACTAGCTAATAGTAGAGGGTTCAAACGAGTCGAGCCGTTCTCACGCTAGTCGAAATCGAATCAATAAAAAGCTCAAAACAAACTAACTTAATTGAGCCCGAGCCGAGCCCTTAAAAAGCTCGTTAAGTTATTGAGCCCAAGCTTCACATATCAAACTCAAATCGACTCACAAGTATAAACAAGCTTTTTATAAATATTTTGTAATTAGTTTGTTAAATATATTTATATAAATAATAATTATTTTTATTATAAATTAAATTATGATAAAAACAATTAAATAATATGTATAATGTTATTTACAAAATCTAAAATTATAATTACATATAAAAATATTAAAAAGTAATAATTAAAACATAAACGAGCCAAAACTAGACGAAGCTCGAGCTTGAAAGTTTTTGACGAGCCCAGATCAATTTTAGAAATAAAGCTCGAATCGTCTTCTAAGTCAAAACAAGCCAAGCCCAAGCCTAAAGGAGCTCAGGTTCGACTTAACTCGTTTACATCCCTAGCTGTTAGGATAGTTCAACCAAAAAGCACAAAAACAGGACGAACCTTTTTTTTTGGGGGGGGGGGGGGGTCCCCTCTCTTTTTTTAGTCAGTAGTGTTAAATTTTAGTCCAGTAGTGTAAATAATTGGGCCGGTAGTGTAAATTTTTATATAAATATCGAGTTCGTCCCCCCCTAAAAAAATTTAATTTCAAACCCGCCTCCCCTACGAGAATGTTCAAGCTCCGCCACTGCCCATAGCTGGTAAACTGAACTGCGCTGGGTGCCCACTTCAAAGTTCAAATGGGCCCAGTCCAACCTGACCCGATCCAACCCAACAATCTAGTCTTGTATCCAGAAGGACCAGAACATTGCATAAAAAAGTAAATTGCGTACATCATTGTATCACCCCACCATAATTAAACACCAAAACGCAACATAGCAATACGTGTTAAACTAACAAGAAACAAAACATATATACAGAAATTGTGTTCATACCTCACATATAAAACCCACATTGTTGCATGGTATCACGATCCTCTTTTGCAAAAACCAAGAGCACCAAAACCGACTTCGTGTTATTAGTCTTGGGTTGATTAACTAACAAGCGGGTGCCTCGGTTAACTTCATACTGATTGGTGTACAAGCGCCAGAAACTTTTAAAGATGCAAAAAGGCAAGAGAGTCTTGCTATCATTGGTCTGGCTTTTGTTGCTCTCGGAACGAGTGCTAGTTCTTTGCTTTGTGATGGACTCTTATACCCTTCTAAATCGGCTTTTGTGATTAGTACAGCATCCCCTGACGGCGAGGGTGTGGCGGTTGAAGCTAAGCGCCAATGTTTGTATTCTTGAACAGCCTGTACATAGGAAAACAGGTCGAATGCTCGAGCTGGTCAACTCAAAGTGTATTCAAATATAAAAACCTTCTAAATATAGTATTTAAGAAGTATGATAATGGTCTGTTAGACTTCACATTTACTCTATCAAATCCAAAAATATATCATTTTACCTTTTTACGAACAAAATAAAAAAAGAGAAAAAAAAAAACAAATTTACAAAACAACACAGATCAACTGTCGAGTTTAATATTAGGGGCGTTCAAATATTTAAATCCCAATATCCAAATCAAAATCTCGTCCGAACCCATAATATCCGAAAATCCAGGTATCCAAAATTCCGGATTCGGATAGCAACTTTTAAAAATTTTGGATATTTCAGTTATCTGAATATGAGAATTATTTTATTTTTTATTTCAAAGTCATATATATTAGTTGACTTACTTACAATATGGTAGTAGCAGAATAGTTTCTCTTTAGATTTTCATTCATGTTTTTGTCTTTCACTATCCATACATATCAGATGATATCTAATATTCTAACCAGGGGCAAATATTAGATATCACTGTATGTTAATTGGCAAATTTTCACCTTAGAGGAGCTTGTTCATGTTGTAATTCTTATTGTACTTTTCCATACCTGTTAATCTCTTATATGATTTTGGTATGTTAAACCTTAATATTTTATAACCTTCTGCTGCATCAGCAATGGATGCATATAATAAATGTTATTTTTCATTTCTAATTACTTATCTGCCATGGTTTATTAAGTTAATGGTATAGACATTTACTCTTTGCGAAAGCTACAAAATCTGCTTGTGTTTTATACTGGCTAATTTCAGGTATCCAGTTCACTATCCAAATATCTAAAATTTCATATACGGATTCGTATAGTGAAATTAACCATCCGAAATTTTCAGATATCCGAATTTGACACCCTGGAGTTTATCATACCAAGTAAACAGTGAAAGTCAGGATCAAATATGTAATTAACACCAACACCCGCCTATAATTAACACCAAACGACAGGATCAGTGCAGATTGTTGTGTTGTGGGCTCCGATCCATCTTGGGTCAGGCCCTGTTCCAGCCAAAGACAAGCTGCAGAGAAGGGTTCAGGGCAGCCAGTCCTAACCCTAATCTGCCTCAACTTATATATGTTTAAGTTTTATTTGTCTTTAATTATAAATACCCACATATGTACTTGTAATCTATTGTCTTAAAAGTAATAACAAGAAACCCTGGTTCATAGCCCGTGGGCGTAGGTCAACACTAGATGTAATACCTAAAATTTTGAGGCTTTTGTTAATAAAGGGTATTCAAATAATTACTTGTAAATAAATATATTTATAAAACAATAATAACAGCATGAACTATAGATATAAATATGTAACTTGAGGTCCACATGTGGGTAAACTTAAGGTAAGTACCTATTAAAAGAAAATAATAATAAGAATAATAAGTACTAATAAAAAAAAAGAGAGGAAAAGGGATTTCGAAGGAGATGAGGACCAGGAGAAGATTAGGGAGAAATCCCTTGCTAACGACCATTCCGAAATCAAGGGTTTGTCATCATCCCTTCACCCTAATAAAAAGTCAATCACCCTCTCAATGTTGTCACATATGAATCTGGAGAAGACGACGAACCAGCAGATCACGAGGAAAGTGAGGAGGGCAAGGGTTTTCGAGTTCAATCCGGTAGTCGGGAGCGGGTAGACCTAACACCGCACCGCTTCCAGGTAACCTCGATTCCGAGTCTTATAAGTCGATTCTTGTTTTCTTATAACAGAAATAGGGCAGCCAATTGGTTGAGTTACAGGGGTGATGCGAATAGAGTCGATTTTTTTATGATTTAGTAGATTGGGTTATGATTGAACATTAATTGTTGTGATCCTAGAAGGTTTAATGGAGTTCCTGTTGTTTTATAAATTGATAAACAAAAAGCCCAAGTTAAAGGTTCAAATAGCATAAACACTTGGATACATATAAATTAAGTTTTGATATAAGTCCACCGTATCATTCTTCTTCCGTTGATGCAGCTCCTCATTTAGCCACCAAAGACTTTTGTATATAAATAATGGTGATTGTGTTAGAACCAAACAATCATATAGACATCACATAATGAGATTTTTTTTGGAATAACCAATCTAAAGTATTATTATTATTATTAGACTATATTATTATTAGTATTTAGTAATGATTATTATTAGGGTGGTTTGAACGTGGTGGTGACGGCTAGGGTTTGTATTTTTATGGTGGTGCAGCGGAGAAGAAGGTAACCAGAACCTAAGGCTCTGATACCATGTAAGATGGTAAAAGACTTGATTGATTATTATTGATAGGTTAGGTTACATTATATAGAATTTACAATGAAACCCTAAAAACCTAAACGGGCCCGTGGGCTCAACCCTAATAATAATCATTACTAAATACTAATAATAATATAGTCTAATAATTATTACCATGAGGATCTGATGGATTGTCGAATGGGTTATAGGCTGCAATATCACCATGTACTAGTGATGAGATTTTTTTAGTATTTTACGAGTAGACAAGTGAATATGTAGTCCTGTTGTTCTAGATTTTGCAACGAAATAAATTGACAGGTCCATGGCTACAGCCTACAAGTGTTAAAGATTAAGGTTGTTGATATAAATTATTTTTTTTACTAAGTTGGTTCTCCACTGCTTTTCATTTGGTTCATATAATCTTTGAGTTATAAATTTGTAACTCGCGTTAGAAAGCTCAACCAATTGACTCGACCTCTAATATAGATAGTAATGGGTTATAGTAGAGAAACTGAGTAAATTGTTTCGACTATAGGTGATCGTGAAGGGTGAAGAGAGTGTGGTAGGCATCAAGTAAACAAAAGCTTTAAGGTGAGTTATTCTAGTACTTTTGCCCTTTCGAAAGTTTTGGGCTGAGATACATGTTTATATAGTTTCTGTTAAAAACTTGTTTAATTGATTTAAAATGCATGCCTATTACTAGTACTTGTTTGTTTAAAGTTTGAAACGTGGCATAATTGCTAGTAAAGAGGCCTTTGGGCAGAAAAGATTGGACTCGTACGATGTACCAATGAAAAGAGCAGGACATGAATGGTGACCTAAATGATAGTACCTTGTACATGTATTTGTGGCATGTAATAGTTGAAAATTTATTGTTATAATTTCTAGAACTCACCAGCGTAAGATGACCGTTTTTAGCATGTATCTCAGGAAAAGGTGAGGCTTCCAGCAGCAAAGGAAAAGAGAAAGTAAATTAGAAGAGTTCCACCGGCTATCTAATGAATAAAGGGCTTACCTAAAGTAGGTCTATTTTTATGAAATTGGACAAGAATTTAAAGTTTTAATATGTAAAGACTTTTATTTGAATTTTCCGTTGCGGTTAAAATTTAAATAAATATTTTTGTTGGACTGTGTAAATTCAACTTGCATGACACCTCGGGTTTTTGGGGTGTTACACTTGACCAAACCACGCTATATCACTGTGTTATTTACTGCTTTGATTACATACTGTGCTCGTGTGATTGTGTCCGTTTCTGCCAAGAAGAACAGCAGGATACACTGCTGCTGTTTTTTCATTTTGTGATGTTGCCGAGAACAGGCTGTTGTACCCAAAACAGTTTGTGTTTGTTACTTCAGTTTCTTGGTTGTTTGGTTATTGTTTCGCAGCATAGTTACGATTATTGCTACTATATCTATCCTAACCTCGTCACTCGTTTTAGAAAACAATTAGAAATACCGACAAGTTCTTAAGGCCCGAGCCATAGTATTGTATAGATTTTTGTGCCCTATCCGAATTCTCGGGTCAGCCGCGTACATGTAATACCTAACACACATGTTGTCCAAGTTTATCAAGAAGGGACCATACTATAATTAACACCGAACCACGGGGACGATTTATGCAACTTACTCGAACTATTTAGAAATAAAAAGTGTTTGCAAGTCGATCCAACACAACCCTCCATGTCTCAACATGCATTTATATTCCATACTACATATTTTCTATAATTTTTATTATTAGAGTACAATACTTGCATAAAATCACTTAACTATAAATAGATCCACCCCTGCAGCGTCGCTAAAAGCAAAAGGTTTTACTTGTTATTTTTCTGATTTGGTTATAATAACTAGACACCTTATACTTCACTACTAAAGTGAAGTCCATGAAAGATACCAATGATGGTTTTTTTATCCTTTTTCGTTTCATTTTTTAAGAGACTGCAAGATAGGGAGCTAACCTTCCATTGGGATGGAGCCAAGAGCACTCTAGGCCGTCTAGATCGCACGTATTCCAATGCAGAAGCAGGAGTCATGTGCTTGTATTCCACCTGACAGAACATTATAACCAACTCAATACAACTTCCAAAAATTCAGCAGAGGTAGTTTGAAATTTTTAATAATATATTTATAAGTGGAAAAATAATTGTGGGTCCACCAGACTGGTAGGAGACGAAAACAGGTAACTTGAGACAGATCGGGTCAGTTAGGTAAGGTTGTCCCAAAGCACATGCCCAAATTTTTTTATAGATTGCTGACACATATATGATAACAAAAACTGATAGTTCCAACAACTATCTAATCAAATAAAATTATGTAGGGTGCCAAAAGTTGTTTGTTTAAACAGCTTATAAACAGAAGCACTAATCAGCTTATCGGGAAAAGATCATTTCACCAAAGGGTAAACTTGTACTTTTGAATCCTTCAAGAAAATCAGTTTGAGGTAACAAATCTCAAACTGCTTATTTAATTACAACTTATTTCACCCTAAAGTAAGCATATAAGCATAGGCAATTTTCTTTATCCAAACACTCAAAAGTGCCTATATACTTCTAAAAAAATGCAACAAGCAGATAGGTTGTCAAAACACTAGATAAGCAATCCTAAACACCACCTTAGCAGGTTTATGCATAAAATATACATTTTTGCAGCCTGTTTCCTTTTAAAAGAGTATTTTTTATTTTTCCTGTCTGGCCTGTTAAGAGGTAAAATATAACTGAAGCAACCAATTCATAAGTAAACAGGTCAAAATTGCAATTTCTAAAGTATATCACTGTAGGCTTAATAGTGATCTTATACAAATTACTATAAATAGTTAATCTATGTAAATAAGAATATATGTTACCAAATAACAAAGTACAATTGTTGTACTCCTTCCCCTACCAGCTTTGCAGTGAACGTATGTAGTCCTGCAGCTGGTTGTGTTCCCTATAAAATGACAAGCAATGTATGTAATCGACACCAGAATTATACAAAAAATAAAATTAAAATTAAAAAAATATAGATGGCAATTCAACGCATGCCACATGAATGGGTCAATTCAGATATGTTTTTGATAGGTCAAAAGGGTAAAACAAAAAATAGATCAAGGAAATGGGTCAAAAGTCACCCAAAGAGTATTTCCAAGCAAAAATACTCTAAATCATTTTGCTAAAAATATAAGATTATTACTTAAATAGAGTCTTTGAAATTATATTGACACACTATTTGTTTATTAAAGATGTGATTTTTTGGATAGAAGTCTTCTGGCTCTACCCATTGCCTTATGAATGGGTTGATTTTGGTATGTTTTCTTCATAACATGTCAAACACGTAAAAAACAAATAGAAAACTGGCTAACATGAAATATAAGTTTATTACTTAAATAATAGTCTTGGAAATCATATTGACATGCTATTTGTTTATTAAAGATGCAATTTTTCAGATAGAAATCTTCTGGCTCAACCCAATGCCTTACGAATGGGTTGATTTGGGTATGTTTTCTTCCTAACATGTCAAACACGTAAAAGTTAAATAGAAAACTGGCTAAAATGATATTGAGTCAAAGGTCATCAAAAGTGAATTTTTATTGCATAGAAAACTATGATTCATTTTATCCAAATCCAAGCTAGACTATTACTGAAGTAATATAATTTTTCTAAACTATATTCTACATGCTATTTGTTTCTAGAAAATTTAATTTTTTTGGTGAAGTGTTTAGTGTTTAGCCCACCAAACCATTTTGCCAGCTTAACAGAAAATACTAGCAACAGAAATATTTTCACTTACTGTGAATGAAGTTAACTGCTCGATCAATGTCAAGAAATGAAGGCGCAAAAAGATAATCTCTGGTCGGAATAACGAGATGGTCTATCCCATGAGCCTGGAAAAGAAGACCAAGAAGAACTGATACATAAAAAACTATCAAGATGAGGTAAAATTCTGATTTCTTAAAAACATGTCCTCATTAGCATAAGTGCAAGACTAGATTTATCAAATTGGTCAAGTAGGGCAATTAGACAGTACAGGTTTGAATTCAAATAGGTCATTTTTATGTGCGGGCCGAAACAGCCCGAGTTAGGTTGGAATGACCCACAAACACTTTTTGTCCACTTCTTTTTTTCAATAATAAAATGTGTTAATGATGATAGCAAAAACAATATTATTATTCAATAATCCGAAAACTTCAATCAAAATGATTTAGGAGATAGTATCCCCAGACCCTTCCAATAACGGATTTTACTGTTTGTTCTTGTTTTGTCGGTTTGTATATGTTAAAATAGACCTTGGGTGACTTTCAACCTGTTTAGCAAAAAAAGAATTATTTGTCCAGTTTGAAAAGAAAAAGGGAACCCTAATAGACTCATTCGTAAGTTAATATGACGAAATTGCCACCTATATGCAAGACGATCTTCTAAGAGACTTGCATAATTGCCCTCTGACATCATTAGTTTAATTAAGAATTGAATAAATGTTATAGTGAATTTCAATGTGACGAATGAAAATAAACAATCTATATACATATAAGTTGGTATGCATGTGCATACCAACAACTTTATATTTACTTTTTGTTGCATAAAAATGGAAGACGTGTCTCCCCATTGTACCAACCTAAGAAGTTATAATTTCCTTAATTTTGACTCTGCATAGTCAGAATCACGCACCCAATTCAACTGAACTTAGGTTAGACAAAGACATTATACTCAAATATTAAAGACGGAATTACACTAAATGGTACTTACGCGATATAAGGAAGTGGGAACCAAAGTTTCATAAGGCTCGTTGAGGGTAATGACACCACCAACACCAAGTTGTTTCAATCGAGGAACATCCTTTGGAAATGGAACAGCACCCAACAGAAGAAACTACAAAAGAGTATGAAAAGAAAACATTTTAAGACAAAAGATTACATATCAAATGGTCTATCAATTTAATTTGCAGGGTTTATAAAAACAAGAAAATCATACTAGAAGCCAAATGGCTAGTCAACAAGAACATTTAGATGTGTGTTGAGTTGATTACAAAAAATTAAATTCGAATTGATCTTTTTCAATGTTTGTGTAAACTAATTAATCATACTGAGATAATATGTAACAGCACTAAGCTGTTCAACAGCTTTAACCAACAGATTATCTGACTCTTATTCAGCAAGACTCAATAATCTCTTAAAAAGAGCACATATAAACTCTCTTACAAACAAAATAAAACAATGAAATTCACAAGTAATCTCAGCTACCAGGTGATCAACCATTCACAAGTTATTCAATCAATAAATGGTCATCGGACTTAGCAAGATCGTACCTCTACGGCTCTATCAAGTTAAAGTTATATCAACACCACATACATTATACCCAAATCAGTTTTCTGCTCAAAGTATCATGACGGTTTTACTTTCGATCTTTTTCTTTTTGAACCACGATTAACACACCCAACAACTAGCCCATAATAAGACTTGAACCCTCACCATTGCGCTACATACACTTTGCTTTTGATTTCAATTAGTAACAACAGTAACATCATTTTTCAACATCCTCTTAGGTTTCTTCTCACCAAGACTGAAAAAGAAACAAAATCTACAAACGAACACAGAATACATCATCAAACATATCAGAAAACAACGATTAACAACACAAACCTGATCGATTTCGTCCCACCATCTGAACTCAGCCTGAATCTTATTCCGACAAACGTTATACAAAAGCGTAGGGTAAAACAAGATCCGAGCTCCAGCTCCAACTAACGCTCTCTTAGCATCCACCGTACCCATCTTCCGCTTATTATCATACTCCACAACTTGTCGATTACATTTCACATCCGATGAATCATCCAAATCCTCGATCTTCATGTCACCGATCGCAACCAAACTTCAAACCGAACCAAAACCGTAACGCTATCGATCAACAAAATCGCTTCAACTAAACACCGAGACGTAATTGCAATTGTTCAAGAATCGAATTTAGAGAGAATACGCGACATTTCCATTGACAAGTGACTGAAAACCCTAGAATGATCGGATAGAGCTATTGACACAAAATCCAAACCAAATTGGAGAAGAAATGGATCGATTGAAAGAGGAAATCGAAATATTTTATCAAATTAATGTCGGATTTGAATGAATTTGTGTATAAATGAGTGAGATTCTGACAGATTATGATTTGGGGAACGTGGATCAAAGGGTAAAGGGGATTTGGAAATTTGTTTGCCCTTTGAAGACGGTTTTATTACGAAAAAACCTGAAAAAGTCCATATGAATATGCCGTGACGCAATGGATATTGTTGTTTGTTGCTTCATATCTTATCCATTTGTCCTTACCTTTCCACGTGTTATTTTTTGATTGGCTGAAAGTTTTGTTTTAAGTTGTTTGTAATTAGCACGGTGAAGGAGACCGCTTGATACGTTTTAAATTCGTTTCAACATCGAACCGGACCGGAAAAAAACTGGGCGTATTGCCGGTCTACTGATTGGATTGGTCGATTTTGATTAAAAAGTTGGATAACAATATGTACAATTTAAAGTTACAATAAAAATATATAATGTTTAAGAGAATAAAAGTTAATCATTAAACCCTATGTTTGGTAATAATATATTTTTTATGGTAATCACCTATCTTAATGAACATTCTATATAAAACAATAATCATAATGTTCTATTGAAACATAAAACAACTAGATAATATTGTACTCTAAAACCATTTACGGATGTTGATGTAGAATTTTCTTTAGAACTCGTACAAAAAATGAGTAGCTCTCGACATCTAATGAGGTATGGAATGCTTGAGCTTCACACAAAAGATGTGTTTCTGAATACTTAATTGAATTCCAAAAGAGCTCGCTTTTATTTGACATTTTTCCCAAATGATTGTTTGGTATGCGTGTCGAAACTTTGGTACATTCATCAAATTCTAAGGTTATATGGTAGATTGATAGCAAACTACCATTTGGCCTGACAGTCATATAATTAACCTCAAACGATCGTTTAGCCTGGTTTGACAATTTCACAACTTAGTCCATCAACATTAGTATTAGCAAAATGGTAGTTTAGTCCCTCAGTTTGTATATACACATGATTATTACTCGTCTTCCCTCACAATGTGGTTATGAATAAACGGAAAAGCATACAAATGATATCAAGTGGAAAATAGATTCAAATTGGGTTTAAATCTTCAATAGTCATGCTATATGGATCAATTCAATGTGGGATCTGAAACAAGCCATATATAGTTGAACATTTATACTTATTAATAAAACAATAACTTTAGTGTCACGTGGTATTCTTTTAAGTCTCTACTTTTTTTAATTCCCACCTAAATATGTATGTGTTCTTAGTGTTAGTCTAGGTTCATTTGACTACAAGTCAACTTTTGATACAAGAGATATTTAGGTAAAATTTGAAAATTTAACCCTAAATTAGAGCACATCTTTTTTTGGAAATTAAATCATACCCGATGTTTCTTCTTTCTTCAAATAATTAATCAACAAACTGTAGAAATCATTTATGATTTTCTTCATCTATGAAACGATTTCTTGATTGTGTGTTTCCATTAAATACTCGGTTTATATTTGAATCTTGACAAAAGTTACGGGATTTTTTCAGCGACTCCTCTCCAATTTGAAGGAATTATGGGTATCTTTTTTTGGAAATGAAATCATACCCGATTTTATAATATTTCTCAACCATCCCATCTTTATAACCCTCGCAATTTGTCTTTATAATGTCTGATGATATCGCATTCGACAGACTTCATCAACGTTCTTATTTTAGCTTCGGTTTCATCAAGTTTTATTCAATAAAATGTATTTGTTTTTTGTTATATTTGAGCTTTCATCCTCTGCGATTATGATTTAACCTATCATTGTCTACAATTATGTTTTTGGATTAATATTATTTTACTTTTATTTTTTGATTTGAAGGTGATCTACTTCAACAATTCATCTGTGAAGAGGTATTGCATGCTTCTATTTATTAAAACTTCTTTATTTTTTTTTTATGTGTACTATCGTATTATTATTATGTTTGATTGGAATTCGTTTGATATGTGTGCAAATTGTTTTGATTTATCTAGAACTAATATCAAACGTAGCTAATATTAAAAATTATACATAAAAGTCGATATACAAAGTATTATCAATAACATTATAACTTACGAACCTTTTTAAACAACAACAATATTTTTGGATTGAACCCTTGTGTTACATGGGTCTTTAGCCTAGTGTAATGATATAAGAAATAGAAGCGAGCTAAGCATGATGCGAGGGGCTTTTTTAAGGTACCGTATAGTTTACATTCGATGTGGTAGCAATTTTATGTAATTCGCAACAGTGTTTTCTCCAACCTTGATACTAAATTGTAGAGAAGCATTTGGTCATTGCATTGTAAAAAAAATGCAAATCAATTTTTTTTATCTAAAATATTATCTTCTTCCACATGTTTGGGTACAGGTAAGTTGCTGCTTCTGATCATTAACATTCAGACAAAAAAAAACACAGCATGTGTTAATCATTAATTATAACTAATAATTTAATTAGTGTTTGTAGATCTGGAAGTGTTGGAGCAGCAATTATCAGCATGATCTTACTTGCTTCAAAGATTCCAATCAGTAAGCCATGACTGCAATAGTAGAGAAACCAAAGGATTTTACACATCAGAAAATAATTAAACCAAAAAAAAGAGAGAAAACGAAGGTGAACCATGAAAATTGCTCTACCAGAATGGAGCATCTGTATATATACCCCATAAAATTCAACCTCTGGAAGTTCTGCGTTCATTTATGGGAAACTAAGCGCTAATGCTTGTACTCGAGTTTGAAGTGGGATAACTATCAATGAACCAAAAGAAACTCCTACAAAATTTCAAATTATTCAAATAATCCATTTTTATTCTCAAAAGATATATATCAGGAAACTTATTGTAGAGCAAATCAAGTACAATTCGTTAGTCGTTAAGCATAACAGCTCACCTCTTAAAATGATCATCACCAAACATGTCAAAATTTGCTTACCATGATATTTCTTGATTTTATGCTGGTCAATTTTCATGTAATTGTTGATACAATATGAAACTGGTGCCAAGTGTTTGATGCATTTTCATTATGTGCACGTTGCATTCTACCGACACTCATATTTGCAAGGGTTTTACAAATTTTCATATGCTTTGAAGACCACTTCAAAATGAACATACTTGATCATAGCAACGGGTACAACTAAACGTATATCAATTAAACAATGTGTCAAATTTCTTATCTTAAATTAAAAAGGGTACAAAGAACAGATCCTGCTCCATTTGCTTCATCCGAACTTTTAAAACTACACTGTCCTTCACACTTCATATAGCTGTTTTTGATGAACTCCATTAGGGTTTAAATGGTGATGGTGGAAATGAGTAAAATCTTCATAACTCAAGTCTGAAAGGGTAATCAAGAATTCTATTACTGTGAATACTTAAAAGAACAATGTTAAATCACCACTTGATGTATGGTATAGAAATATATTCTATGTGTAAGAACAATCAGTTACCTATTTCTTCAACCAATGATCTTGCAAACAATGCATTGAAGATGTTACCCAATACAATACCGTAAGATTAAAATGAAAAAGAAAAAAAAATATTTTTCTCAAAAATAAAGCAGAAAAATTCAACACGGACAATACTTTGTAGCATAATAAAATAACAATGAAGTGAGAAAAATGAATAACATAAAGCACATGGGTCCCCATTTTAACATTCGCAACTTAATCTTACATGGATTATGGATACACATAAATAAACAACAAAACAACAGCAAAATCTGTATAATTTCACTAGCGAAAACATCAATAACTCTTCAATCACGAAACAGAGAGATCTGCGTTGCTCGAACCAAAGGTAGATCTCTCATCTATGTAAAATTACATATACGCGTTAGAGTAACAGAGAGACAGAGAACAAATCTGGGATTTGGGAGATCGAACGTAGATGAAAACGAGCAGCTATGATAGAATCGGTGAGATTAAAACCCTAATCAATGTAGGGTTTGCTTATTTTCGTGGGCTTAGGGAAGTATCGCAGCAGAAGAATGAAGGATATGAAGAGGCGTAGACGTGGCGGAAGAGAAAAACGGAGCCAAGCGGAACCGTAGAACCCTGGCCGAGTTCTAATTGTTATCAAACATGAGGAGCAGGTAAAGGTTGAAGAAGACCCAAGAAAGAGAAAGGGCTAAAAAGATTAAGGCAATAGAAACGGGTGGTACCTCTTCCACTAGGACTGTTTAAATAGCTTGACGCTCGAAACTCTCTAGAACTCGTTCGAAAAATGCTTGGAATTTTGCTTGTTCGGTTTTCCGCTCGGTTGCAAATGAACCGAGTGGCTCGGTTCGGTTTCAAAACGAACCGAGCACGAGCAAAGGTTGCTCGTCACTCGCTCGACTTCGCTCGAATTATTTTTTAGTTTAGTTTTTATATATTATATATAGGGGCATTTACATATTTCCTCTTTCTAAAGTCATTAATTACATATTTACCCAAATCAAAAAATTAATTACATATTTTCCATTCTTAAAACATACATATTACATATTTACCCATTTTATTAAAATTATTTATTGAATGATTATATTGCTCGTATTTACACTAAATTATTTTTATGCATTTCACTTCCAACGACTATCAATTTCATAGTTTCTCATGTTCGAGTCTGCTATGTAAATAGAAACAACAAAATTTCATCTCGTTTAAAAATTTATTTCAAAACAATAACAATCGATAATCAAAGTGATATCTTCAAATACAAAACATAATTATTAAAAGTTTTAAACAATTATAATAATAAAACATTAATATGTAAAAATCTCTTAGTAAAAACAAGGTAAAATAGTTATTTAGTATATAAATTTTAATGAAATGGATAAATATATAATATATATGGTTTAGGAAGGGTAAATATGTAATTAATTTTTTAGCTTGGGGAAATATGTAATTTATTATTTTAGTAAGAGTAAATATGTAAAAGTCCCTTATATATATGTTAATTTATTATTTTATTTAGGTATTTATCAATTACAAATATTTTAATTTTTTAATCAAAAAGTCAAACAACTTATAACCCTAAAAACCCTAATTCTCTAATAAACTAAAACAAACCTCACAAGTCACAAAGTCACACAGCAGCCTCTCGACATTCCTGAACCCACCCTCCAGCCCTCCCCATGCGGCCGCCGACCAACGGCGCCGCCCCTGCGAACCGGAACAGCCCATCGACACCCCTGCGAGCGGACCTTGCTCAGTTGCAAACCGCTGCACTTGCCCGACACCGCCGCACCTGCGACCAGGCATGCATTTCCCGGAACATGCTTGTTCCTACTCGACTTATGTTGCCTCCGACCTGCATTTCCCGACCTTGTTCTTAATCGAGGTATTTTGAGGTTAGATTTATTTCTTTTAGTTAATGAAGAGGTTAGATTTGTTTCTTTTAGTCAATAAAAAGGTTAGATTTGTTTTTTTAAGCATATAAGATGTATTTACAGAACATTTGCAAAAAATGGTGAACATTTCTTTGATGATTTGATTCTTAAAGAACATTTGTAGAAGATTGATTTAAGTTTAGCTTGTTTAGCCTGAACATTTCTTTGATTTTATACGAAACCGAGCAAAATCGAGCGCTCGGTTAAAACCGAACCGAGTTCGAGCATTAAGTTTGCGCTCGAATATGTAAATTTGAACCGATTATTTTTGGGCTGAAGTACTTGTTGGGATGTTTAAATATTTGCTTTAACAATTATTATGTATATTAAATAGCAACTATATTGATACAGGAGATTTATAGAAATTGGTTTTTGACCACCAACTTTCTTTGGTATTCATTTTGACAATTTAAGTCATGTGTCATTACTTATACTTTAAAAGGCAAACATCAAAGCTTTAAAGCTTTGTGTACAACTATCAATTGCACAGGTCGCATGTGTAATTTTCTGAAACTTTGAGGCTACTTACTATCACCTCTTCATCTCTCCAAGAAAATGCTTAATTTCCTCTCTCTATCTGTTGTTCGGATTAAAAGCTTTCAACCTTTAATCTTCTGTGCTCGATGTCATTGCCTGAAGTAGATCAAGATGGGGATGTGGCTTCATTGAATTGAGTAGCAACTATATTGATATAGGAGATTTATAGAAATTGGTTTTTGACCACCAACTTTCTTTGGTATTCATTTTGACAATTTAAGTCATGTGTCATTACTTATACTTTAAAAGGCAAACATCAAAGCTTTAAAGCTTTGTGTACAACTATCAATTACACAGGTCGTATGTGTAATTTTCTGAAACTTTGAGGCTACTTACTATCACCTCTTCATCTCTCCAAGAAAATGCTTAATTTCCTCTCTCTATCTGTTGTTCGGATTAAAAGCTTTCAACCTTGAATCTTCTGTGCTTTATGTCATTGCCTAAAGTAGATCAAGATGGGGATGTAGCTTCATTGAATTGCTGACACCAGATGTCCGACGGCAGTGCCCCCGCTTCTAGCGGTCGTTATCCGCCGTCACCAGTGGCCCCCAGTTCTCGCTGGAGGAGCCGCCGTAGTTGTTGGTAGCAAAAAAGATCAAATGACGATTGTAAATGTGACCCTAATTTTACCCGCACTTGGTGTATTTAGGTTATATGAATTTGTTCAAGTGGGTGGAGATTTGGGGGTATGTGTTTCGTGAATGAAATCTAGAAGTGAAACCTATATAACTAAACAAACTATGTTTTATTTACCGATTGTTTCATAGTTGGTTTTGAGCTTCACTTAAAGCTTCATTTTGAATTTTGTGGTACTATAGGAGTTGTTGGGAAAGATGACCTCATATTGAATTAATTTGTATTCATCATCATTCATGAACTTCATATGTGAAGTCAATCTTAGATTTTCTTTATCCGTAACTTGGAGGTTTTTTTGTAGGTTATATGTTAAAAGGTTAATATCTTGATTTTGGATTGCGATTTATTTTCATTTATATGCAACTAGGATATAAACCCCGTGTAGAACACGGGTTGTATAAATTAAGGTTATATTTTTAGAAATAGAGATTTTTATATCACATATTTATGAAATATTATATCGTTTTTAACATATATTTATTTTAAAATAATAAAATACTTTATAAAAATAATTATAGAAATCATTTAATAGGAGAGAGACAAAAAAATTATAAAATAAAAAACAATTAAAGACAATTTGTATAATTAATAGGAGAGAGAGGCGGGAAAAAAATATTAAGGATGCATGAGAGAGTGATACGTGTCGCTTAAGATTTTTATTTATTAGTATAGATTATAGATACTTTTAACTGTTGTATTAGTAGTATGCCTTCCAATATTATCTATAAGAAGGGATTGTGTTATATGTTTTGGTGGTAGGTATGATTCTTTTAACTAAACCGTTAATTTCATGCATCCAGTAGTTCAACGAGTGTCGGATCGAGCGGATACACAACCTGCAGATGAGTAAGAACAAGAATAAGTTATTGTGTAAGAAGAAATCACATGAACACAATAAAATCAACATCTGCTGCAAATCCCTTGGTATGCACATCCAAGATTAAGTCATCATCTTGATGAGGTTGAATAGTTATTCAGGTTTTATGATGTTGTTTGGTTACTAGATCGTTACAGCACCTAGGTAATGCTTACTAATTTTTTCAGCCACCCGGCATCTGATCTTCCATGTCTCACAAAAATGGAGAATCCCATTTAGATCTACACTTCTTTATAAATTTTTTCTTTGTTTATTCTTTCTAAGTCATGCATCATGTGAAGCAAATGTTGTTTGTAGACGGCTGAAGAATTTAACCAAGGGGTGTTCAAATATAAAGGAGTTGGGTGATGTATTGTTTTGCAATTAAGCTAGCCCATATCTGAAATGTATGAGGCGTTCACAATATGCTTTCACACAGTAGCATATCCTTTGAATTGCTCTCTTTTGAAATTAGTTACATTATGACACTAAGTGAAGTATTTGGATATTGAATTGATACAATCATCATTGACCCGCCGCGAAGCGCGGGTTGTTTGCTAGTTATGAATAATTGTTATGGCAAGAAGTGCAATGGTGTTTTAATAAATGTATATTAACAGTGAGTCATTTATGTTGCTTGTTTGCTTGTGCTTATACACATTTTATGTGTTGTCAATAAGCTTTTGGGCTGTCAGCTGTTCAGACCTGATCAATGTGCCTAGGGAACGTCAATATCGTTCCAAGTGTGAAGTTGTAAACATGCTTGCTAGGAAACTTGTAATGGTCTGAAACGTGGAGTTTATTTTTTTCAATGTAGTTTAGAACTTACCAGCATACGCTGACTTATTTTAGCATGTATATCAAGGAGGCGTAAGACCTTGTTCGAAGAGAGTAAGGATCTTACGTGCGTGTTGAGCATGATTGGCTTGACACTTGGCGGACTTTGCATAGGATTAATGTGTTTGTTTAATAACTTTTATTATTTTATTGATCGTTATTTTGGTTAAAGAGTTTGTATTTTAGTTTATTACTTTTAGTATTCTGTGTTGGTTTGTGCTTCAATCATGATGTTTTGAACCATGGTGAGTTAAATCCATTAATCCAATAAGTCACATGAAGTTGTTTAGGGTGTGATAATGTCAGAAGTATAAACCCAAACACGACACGAGTTTTTACATGTTGATACAAACACAATACATTTATTTTGAAATATTATCTTTTTTACATAATAATAGTCTAAGTTTATAAATTTACAAAAGCATATAAATTAAGCACACTTAGAGCATTCACAACCCGTTCCCTATAATTATGTGAGTGTATTCCCTATATTATATGGTATGGTTATAAGTGGTTGTGAGTGAAGGATATGAGAAATTTACTGTTCAATCTGTATTTTTGGGAAACACTGTTCAAAACCCTATAATGTTTTTAATATATTTTAAGTGGTTGTGAGTGGAGGGGAGAGAAAAAGTAATGATAAAGTTAAAAAGTAGAGAGAAAAAATAGTGATTTTTAGTGTAATTATATAGATAAAGATAAGCAATAAATTGTGAGTGCTCTTAAACTATAGAACATTTCATTTTTATCTTTAAATCCGAACATAATACATAAACTCAATTTATACCATAAAACACATCTACAAAAATAAGTATAAAACCAAAATGCGATAAACAAGTCTAACCCGAGCGTGACCACTTTAGCTAAACAATGTTAGCTGGTTCGATTCCAAATTATTACAACCCACTATAATAAACTTAAAACACATAAATTAGACTCGGGCCGAAATTTTCATTTCGTGTAGAAGGTTTATGATAAACGGGTCGGGTTTAATCGGGAAGCTTCCAGTCGAACGAAATCCATCATATAAAAAGGGTTTGGAAGTTCTCCTCATGCCATTAGTTATTTCTTCCTCTGCAAGATTAACGAATAAGTCGTCTGTTCCAATGTCTTCTCCCGCAGAGTAATTTTTCTTCTTTTTAATCTTTACATGTTTATGTTTATGCAATTATGCCTATTCGATTGTTTGATATATGTTGATTTGTAGTTTTAGTTTACAAAAATGTGTAGAGCTTCAAATAAGTTTGTTTAATGTCATTATCTAAGGATCTCGTGTCAAGAGCGACTGGAATTGCTAATCTGTGTGTTATCTAAGTCGTATAGATGATTAAATTGCGTAGGTTTTGTTTAATTTTAGGATTCGAAGGATTTACTGCCGATGATTGTGTTTTTGAAGTGAAATAACGTCGATTGGAGCGTGTAAGTTGAAGTATCAAGGGCCTAATATTCTTTCTTTTTCTAGGGTTAGCTAACAAGCTTGTTTAGATTTTATGATTCGGCTTTCTGGCGTTTGTGGGTTGAACTGTCAAGAGCAATGTTGGATTTTTGATCTTTGTTATATTACAAGCTAGATTACTAACTGTAATTTGTTTAGGACTTGAAATCCCTTGTTTAGATTCCTAATTTTTGGGTGAAAATATAAAGAAAAGAAGTGTTTATCATGTAAAGGAGGTTATGCAGATGCTAAAAAATTGTGGATTCTGCACATTTGTGGCATGGTTGATGCATATGTTTAGCTGCTATTTGTTTAGTTAGCAAGTCTTGAAGCTATGAAAGCTAATAAGTAGTTTCTGAAATATGCAGACCCTTTTATGATATATTACAACAGAATATGAAGTATTACAAAACAGTATCTTAGGTTACAAGTTTTGTGGTTGAAACTTAAGGAGGGGATTGAGCTTGGAGACTATAAGGTGCAACCCTATGATTTCAATTTTATTAAGTATTGAAACCATAGGGCCACTAACTATATTAAATGGAAAGATGGTTGAAATATGCTTTCAATATCTCTGTGGACACCTAAACACATATATGTCGGAAACCATCATAACTTTTTGGGTTAAAAGCAAAGAAAGAACTGGAAACAAGATATGATGGTGGGATATAGCTAAATTAAAATTAAGTATACAAGAAGAGAAACTTATAGCTTTTCATTAGAGTATCCACGGTGGGATGCTTCACAAATGAAGTCATGTTAGATGTAGAAAGGCAAAACCTACCTCCACGGACCACCAAAGACCTCTTCCCCTTTCCTTCTCACAAGACGGAAAATCATCTAGTAGTTGGTAAATCTCCTCCACGTCGGGCATCCTTCACTTCCAACTCAACCAATGGACGTATGTGGGCTCTCCATTGCATAATGCAGCCACACTTAAACCTTGTATGGAGGATGATTGACTAAAGCTGGTAAAAACAGCTATAATTGCATGTTTCTTCTGTGTTGATGCCACTCTAGTTTGTGATTAGACGCAACAAAATAGAAACTTGTTACTTTGAAAGAAGTATAAGCAAACAAACGTACCTAGTAGAATCCCACTCATAGTAGAGCTATTGGTAGGATTTGGGGGAAGGTGGGATGGGGATAAACCTTTCTTCTAACTCAGACCGTAGAGAGGCTGCTTTCAGTGAAACCCTTGGCTCTAAGAACTTCCTTTTTTTTTTTCCAACAGGTAACATAAAACGTGACTAGGAAAAATAAAGCATCAACCATATAAAAATGCTAATAATGATAACAGTAAACTACTCCTAACATAAAATGGTTTGAAAACTATAGTAGCAATATGACAAAATAAAATATGTGAAATGCAAAGGTTTTAATATGATGAGTACGACCAATATGCAATGCAAGTATAATAGTATAATGTTCAATCTAGTTTTTTAATGAATACAATGCAATTATATATGATATCTAGGTCACTATTTGTGAAATACAAATTAATTGCAGGAGCCAGGGGCCTCTGTAAAAGCAGTTTTTTCATCCCTTAGGCTAGAGGTAAGGTTTGCCCCTCCTTGACCCTAGAAATAGCTTCGCTATGGATGGGATCTACTATATGTTTGTATTTTTCTTGGTTTTTATTGATGATGTCAGTAGATGTCATGCCGCTCTAAGATATAGGTCCAAAAGCTAATAAATATCTCATAGATAAAATTTGGAGATATGTATTTGAAATGAATGCAAGTTGGTAAAATTGAACCGACCAATATGTAGTGTTAGATATGCATTCAATGTTGGAAAATGTTAAACATCACCCTGAAGGAATGCAAGTTTGAGAGAGTGTTGAATGTCTTGCATTTCACTTCAAAATTGCTAAGAACATTCTAAACTTGAGAGTAAAATACAATTATACTTGCTCATAGTAAAATTACTCTGTATAAGTTTTTGACTAGCATAATTAAATGTTTTCATTAATTCTGAGTACGAGTCCCGCTACTTGTACATTTAACAACGAGTGAACCATTTTGGTAGGGAGGCTATTAGTTCATTTACACTGTGAGTTATGGAGCATTGACTCCCTTTGCTGATTAAAAGCTTTATAACGTGTCTACTTTTTATCATGTGCCTTTATAAATTTTGGCCTTCGAATTGCCTGTTACGTGCTTGAATATCTAAAGATGGAAGCTTTGACTTGTTTACTTATGAATGAGTTGATTTGGGTTATGTCTTTATCTTAAGCGGGTCAAATGGGTCATATCATAAAATTTGGCTTAAAGAGAAAGTGGTCAGCGTTAAATGTTGCCCAAAGTTTGTTTTTGATGCACACAACCTTTTAAATTGTATCATTCACATGACCACACACACAAATAGATATATATTACTGTAATAATTTATATTTGTACTAGGTTATAGACTCGTGTATTACACGGGTTGAAAATACAAAAATATATAATTTAAAAACGTAAACAAATATTTAAACATTATTTGTGTTTAATGCAAATGATAATACAATGAAATAGATTGTATTCAATCTTTATTACGACAAGAAAACAACACTGATGAATAGCTAAAACGGTGATCAATGTTACATACACCAAAATTAAATACGTGAACATGCGATTCACTTGGTTGAGCTCCTTCTTTAACCATCAATAAGAAAATTCTTCAAAAAATATATTAAACTTTTCAAATATTACATATGAAAGTGAAATACTTATTCCATTAATTTGAATTTAATATTATTGAATAAAGTTTTTGCTGGAATTTATCTTTTCAAAATGTGCAATACTTAATGCATAGAGAACCTCTTAGTTAAAAAAATAATATTGTTAATATTTAATTGGAGGAAAAACGATAAAATAGTTAGTTTTTCTTTAGAGTTTGGAAATTTATGTATATTCGACTTAATGGCTTGTTAAACAAGATCTGGAGACGCAGTTTTGGGTAAACAATCAAACAACTAAAAGGTTTTTTTATGCCTAGAAAAGAAAATTAAAAAAATAGAAAAGTTTATTGACAAAATAAGACAAATATAAATTTATAAGCCGAAAACTATTTGATTATTGCATATAATATAGACTTAATTTGAAATTATTCTAATATCAGCAACAATTAACCAATATTGATTTTTTTTTCATTGTGATAATCAAAACCTAATAATAGATATTTAATAAGGCACTAAGATAAATATCAAAACATAAATCATAAAGTAAACAATGAAATTAATACCTTATGAAAACAAAATAGTCGCGGACAACAAAAAGGATAAAAGAAACAAAAAATAATCGTTGAATGTTTAGTAGGTACGGTTATAGAAGATGAAAATACCTTACTTGATGTTTGAACAAAGTCGAAGAAGAGTTGATAATCACTGACTAATAATATATAATAAATTAGCAATCAATAATACAAAAATTAGAATTTGTGAGATAATTAATATAGAATTTAAGGGGTTAAATAAGATTTGAAATGATTGATGTAAGGAATTTAAAATCCCTAGAAATTTGATGGTGATTGAGTTAGTTAAGAAACTAAAATCTTCAAGATAAATAAGATAACATGTTTTACGGAAAATTTGTTAAATAAGGTTTAGGCGGGAAAATTATAAATATGAGGTGAAACCACATGTTGACTTGTGGCACCATATGTAATCATTTATTAGTATATATTCTTATGTAAAGCATTAATTATTCATTTATAATAATTAAAAAATGGGTTGACAAGTATTATCGGGTCAACTAAACATGATTCACATTGGAGACGTCAAAACTAGACAAATGATCCATTTCAACCCATTACCCGCCCGACCCCAACCATCTTACCATCTCTTCAAATATCTTTTCGGACATTCTATATGTTTGGCTATATCTTTCTTTATTAATGTGTTGGTCTTTGTTTATCACGTTTCAGATGGTACAATTCGCTCCCTCCTATAAGCAAGGTCTATGGGACCTTGTGTTTGCTAACTACAACAGCAGTTTCACTGAAGTTATTGCCAATCTATTATATTGCACTGATCCATCAGGAGGTCTTTTATCACTTTCAGGTATGAGTTCTCTCTTTATTGATAAAAATATGTAATGGCGAAAAATTTAACCCATTTGTTTATGAATTGGTCGATTTGGGTTGTCTTGTTCTCTATAGGTCAAGTAGGCCAAATTTTGAAAAAGTAGATTAAAGGAATTCAAATGGGTTAAACATGTTGGTCACCCAATTTATTTTTAGTGCATACAACCTCCTAGATCATCCTATAACACTTGATATCGGTTTGTATTTCTTGCCTATGTTACATGAAGAAGTCTAAAATCATGAAGTGGTTTGTAACTATTCATTTCCTTTTAGCCTGAAAAAGGGGTCCAAAATATATCACGTGGGGCCCTTTTATAAACCTTTAAAGATTTATGGTAATGGAGATAGGTTTATAAATATTAAAGGTTTATGGGTTGTTGATGTGGCATATGTGGTAACTTTATAAAACTTTAGAAAATCAATGACAAAGATACTCTTATTGTGGTATTTTTTTAGTGCATTATCATTTGAAAAGAATAAAAAAAATGAGAAAAAAGAGTTTGTGGGTCAACCTAGTTCCTTACTAAAAGTTACTCATTTCAACCCGCCAAATTTGTTTTGACATGTTACCCATTGGCCATCGGCTCATTTTTCCTCCTCTAAATTTAAGCAATAATATCAAGAACAATTTTCATGATGACAACAACACTTCTTTCTAACAAGAGTCATATGATTTTCTTTTTTGAGTCTCACGATGCGTGTAACATGTTTATTTTAAAGTTGTCGCCATATTTGTTATTTCAGGTGTGGAGACTGCTTACAAACTTCTTCTTTCTTGGCCCTTTTTCTATCAATTTTGGGATTCGCTTACTGATGATGTAAGTGATTTAATAGTTGAGTATATTGAATTTAATTGGCAATGCTTATCATCTGGCTTCATATTTTGTTTTTATTTGTTGTGTTTTAGAGCAAGATATGGAGTTCAATTGGAGAGTGGGCCTTTTAATAGGCGAACAGCAGACTTCTTATGGATGATGATATTTGGCGCTTTAGTGCTTTTGGTATGTGAAAATATGTTCTTATGATGCAACTCATTTGTATGATTATCTTTGAGGTTTTTGAGGGCATAAGTTGATGTAAAAGTACATTAGAGGTGGCGAAACGGGTATCACACAAAAAACAGGTCAATGTGTAGTTCTTAAAATTTATGAATTTATGAATAATTAATATGTTAAGTATGATAAAAACAAATAAGTTACTAGATAAAAAAGTAAGACTTTCTAAATAAATTGAATTTGATGACTTTTGACTCCCTCAACAACCTGTTCAACACATTTGACCAATTTTGCACTTGACTACTTTTTTTTATTTAAACGGATTGAAATGGCCGCCTCCTATTGGCTACATTATATTTGTGCTAACTTTTATCTACCTCTTTAATCTTCTACTTTGTCTGAAACTTATGCTTGGTTGGCATTCTCATTGACCTCAATGTATTGTATGGATTTTAAGACCTCACTTACTTTTTCCGTGTAATATCTTTAAGCAGCCTTTTCACTGTAATTCTCATTGACCTCAATGTATTATCTGTAATTCCTTTCTTCGAGTCATACTTTTTGGGGGTATCACTTGTTTTTATGCTCCTGTACGTGTGGAGCAGGGAATATCCAAATGCAAACATCAACATTTATGGCCTTGTGCAACTTAAGGTATGCCCCTTGTTTTTAATTTGTGAACGAAATGGACTCATTTTTAGGTAGATAGTTTGAATGGACATATGCTTGACCCATAGGATTGACTACATTAAACCATATTTGACTATTAAGTTCTCCACACTATTTGCAGGCATTCTATTTGCCTTGGGCCATGCTTGCTATGGATGTAATGTTTGGTTCACCAATTGGCCCTGATCTATGTGGCATTATTGCTGGCCACCTGTACTACTTCTTAACGGTTTTGCATCCTTTAGCTGGAGGAAAGCTCATGCTGCAAACTCCGAAGTGGGTGTATCCTTTTTCTTTATTCCCACATAGTAAGTCCTAAATGGACGGGCTGGGTAATGATAAACATGGTTCGGGTTGAAACGGCTCGTTTTAGTTCGGTTCGGGTTGGGTTGGCCAATCAAACAATTTTGTGCTGATTTCAAATTTTTATATAAATTAGTAATTAGTAATAAATTAAGTACAATTACAAGAACAATATTGGGCAAATTGCGAAATGGAAACACGCTAAACTTTTTTTTTTTTTTTTTTTCTCTCTAGGATTTTAGCAACCAACTTCAAATTAGATGCAATATAGAAACCAACTTGCTAGTTATTTTTCAACTTATATATTTAGCAACCAACCTCATTTCAGCTAATTTTACATGTGAATTGTTGATTGGCTGATGCTGGATGCCACATGACATGTGCATATACACTAAAGTGACATAAGATATCCCTTCAACAATATAAAAGAGTTGACATTGAACATATCATTCTTGGCTACAATCGATGGCAAAAGGTTAACTTGATTGCTAAAATCGCTAACAAAATGCAAGCTGAATTCGGTCTTAGGTCTAATTTATTATCGTATAGCCATGTTTCTAGCTCCTGCAGTTTGCCCAAACAATATTATTACAATAACTAGTCTCTATTTTTTAATAGACCATAAAGGCGGTTGTATGCATCAAAAATACATTTTAGGTGACTTTTAAGTCTTAACGTGCTTATTTAACATGTTTATATAACATGTACCCACCCTTCTTGCTAAATCTTTTGGTTTTATCTGTTTGAACTGTGTGAGATAAAATTCAACCTGAATTGGTCCGTTTATAATAGTGGGCTAAAATTGTCACTTTTAATGTAGTACTGATGGATTTTTGTGAAATTCTTAACTTGCTATTGCTTAGACATAAAATAGTTGCAAAGTACAGAATCGGAGCTCCAACATATACCCCGACCCAGCAAACTAGCAACACGAGCGGCGCATTTAGAGGAAGATCTTATCGTGTTGGTGGTTGATTATCTGTTATGAGTATCACTTTCACCTTGAAAACAGGGTAAGGTGGGAATTTGACACGTATTGGATACAAGTGCCGTTTGTAGAAGTTCTCATGTACAAAACTAAAAGTGTGTCAAAAACAACGAGTCCGTCGGTTTATATTTTACACATTTGTATATTTTTTTAATTTAGTTGGATGGTTAATTTCAAATTAACGAAATGACACAAGTAAGTGCACATGGTTGCATTTTCAAGATCACAAATAGGAGTGTAATTGGGCTAAGTTATACTTTGAGCTTGAATTAAAAACTTGAATTAAGCTAAGTTTAACTTAACTCCATGTTGGGTGTGGCGGCTTCTGGGCTGCACAAAGAGCTGTCGGCCCTATTCTTCTAGTTTCGGTTTATTTTAGATGGCTAGATTATAAATAGATGTTAGGGGGTGGCTTTGTAATTCCTTGAACATTGTATTAAGATACAAACCTTAAATAAAAGGGTTAAAAAGCATATTTTCCTCCTTAAAACTTTTTAATTGCATATATACCCAAACAAGCAAAAATTTTAAATGCGTTTATCCTCTTATAAAACCCATAATTGGCAAATTTAACCATTTTCATTAAAAATAGTTTTTGTAATGACTAATTTGTTTTTATTTTTACTAAAATTTCATAATTGGTAAATTGTCCTTTATAAATCTTATAATTGACAAATGTATTTAAAGCATATTTCTCATTTTAAAATTATTTAATGGTATATATATATTCATCTGTAAGTGTTTTATTAAATTTTTTGAAAGGGTAATATTGTCATAATATTAAATTGGGTATATATGCTATTAGACTAAGTTATTATTAGTGTATATTTTAGGGTTAATTATATAATATTGTCCTATATATAAAGGACCCTTTATTATAACTTTAAACACACAATTACTCAATACAATTACAATTACAAGGTTACTTGGTATCAGAGCCAGGAGGGCTCGATTAAAGCCGAAACCCTAATCAGGGCGGCCGGCCGCCGCCGCCGCCCTGTCCAACCATCCATCATTGCTTCTTTTACAATAACTACCACTACCATCTTCACCTTTAACGGGCGAATACAAACCTCCGTCGTGTCTGTCCTTTCACACTACCACAGCAGCCGTTAAACCCTAGCCGTCAATAAACTCTAACCCTAGCCGTCGCTAAACACTAACCCTAGCCGCCGCAAAACCCTAACCCTAGCCGTCGCACACAACATACAATCGCCGCTGCTCCTTTTCTTCCATATCAACCCGTCATCGCATACAATGCGATGCTTCACCGTTTCGCTGCCGCTATACAACAGCGGTTCCGCCATACAACGGCGGCGCACCTTTGTGCAAAATTTTTAGGTGTGGTTGTTAAGGAGATACAGTAGAAGAACAACAAGAGTTTTAGTTTCACATCGTACACAACACGATAATAGGAGAAACACAACCGGTGTCTCACACCACATTCGACGTCTACAGCTAGCAAACATGGCTGTCGGATTAAATAGGGGAAACAACAACCCTTATTTATTTTTAATTGACATGATGGGGTCGGATGAGAAGTGATGGAGTAATCAAGTGAACTGGATCAGATATTGAACAAGACCAATAATTTACTTTACTTATTTTCTTATTGTTATAGTTTTTTGGTTTTAGATTTCAAGCTAAATCTCTCCCGAGCTTAGCTTGCGGGTGATATTAGACTAGGTTATTATTAGTGAATACTTTAGGATTAATTATATAATATTGTCCTCTATATAAAGGACCCTCTATTGTAACCCTAAACACACAATTACTCAATACAATTACAATTACAAGGTTTAACTTATGCAATTAAAGTTTTTGCTTGGGTATATATGCATTTAAGTGATGTTTATAAGGGTATATATGCAATTAATCATAAATAAAACATTTGGATATGGGTCATACCAATCGAATTACGTTTAATCTTTTGTGTTAATTTTTATTCTATGTATATTTGTGTGTGTGATATACCCAACAATTGATATTAAATCATCGGGATCAAACTTTTTTTTTTTAGATATGATCGTCACTACGAAGTATAGCCGTTGAACGACACCATCTCAACCTCTACCGTTTGAAGCTGTACGAAATTCTAGATGAAGCCATCGTCAGGTTGTCCAGCGCCATTGCATTAGTCTGTTTCTTGCCACATCATCTTGCCCTCCATGTGTATATTAGTGACAACACAAACGCCTGTATTTTTGAGTTACATCCAGATCAGTAGAACTTTATCGTATAATTTGACGCCGGGTGGTATGATTGTTGGGCCCTCTCCTCGTTCCGCCCGCTGGCTTATTGGGATAGCAGCCTTCGGGCTTTGCCTGCCCTTTTTAATAAAGAATTATGGCTCGGCTCGGGAAAGCGCTGGCAACAACAAAAAGGAAGGGGTCCATGTAGCTGCTGCGCCCGCCCCCCTCTTAGTCGATGGGGCAGCAGGTTCGGCATCTACTACAAAAGAGAGAATCTACTTCAGTTAACCACGCCTATGCTAGGCAGCGTGTGGAAGCTCTTAAAGGGTGCTAGAGATCGTGATTTGCTCTTGATATTGTTAGATTGTGTTTTGCCTATACTATTATCTTTAATTGTTGATAAATTTACATGATAACATCGGTATCAAACAATATTTACTATGATAGCCATGAAATGTGTGAGGTTTTGTCGCATATAGTTTCATGACACTTTAGGAGCGCGACTAATTGGTACACATGTTTTCATTTGTTTATTTATAATTTCAAAGTTTATGCAACGGAATTTCTTTTCATAAAATACATCTTTCAATATTCATAATTTCATATATTCAAATGGATTTGAAATCCTAGTATTCACATTAACATCATTATAAAATGATGTTTCAGCAAAATCTTCTGTCGTAAACAAATACTAAATATTTTCAAAATATAGCTAGAAGATATAGTTCGTGTCTAGTATTTATCGTTCATTTCAACACCTGTTTTTGGCTATTTTAACATGAAGATTTTGTAAAATTGTCAGCATAAAAGCATATAAATACATTCAATATACGCGGAAATAGTTAGGCATGAATATAATTAAATTGTTTAATCACAATTTTGTGGTAACTACACATTTAGCAATATATTTCAACTGTGGTGTTCATTATTTATATATACTAGTCTCTTCGTCAGTCAGACTAATAACGGGACCTTCCAAATCATTATTATTTGTACCGTATCTGAACCAGCTCTAGTATAGGATTTTCATCCATCCTAAAAATATAAGTTGGCCAAATTATACATATAATTCTGGTCTAAATGTTAACTTCGATAGCACCTTTTGTGCATTAAAATGTGTTTAACATATTAATGCTATTTTCAAAGATTTAAATCATTTATTTATTTTGAAAGTATAAAACGTATTCACCTTTCGGTTTTAAGCCAGATAACTACTAAGGATTAAGTTGGTAGTTCTTAATGCAGCAGCACTTTGTTTTTACATCTTTTACTTCTCGTTTCGGGTTGTCTTTCGTCAAGCATCATCTATAGATTGCTTATAATTGATCTATTATGAAAGATGGTTCATGTTTAGAGAGAGAGAGAGAGAGAGAGAGAGCATAGATTTGTAAGTTTCAATTCTCACCCAAATGCCTCTTTATATATAGGTTTTTTGCGGTTGTTGCGGCCAGCAACACCAAGCCGTTGCGGTCCGTATCGCCTCAGCGCGATGCATGGTTGACACGTGCCAACACCTAGCTGATCCTAATCTTTTACTAACGATTTGGCTCGCATCAAATTTGTTGTGTTTGCAACCAGACACTTGTTATTTAACCAGAGATCCTTATCCTCATTATTGTTGCCCGCATCGCATTGAGGTTGCGGTCCTCATCATGCGTTGTGGCCCGCAATGCCAAGCTATTGCGGTTCGCATCAGCTTCTTTTTGCATAACTTTTATTTCTTTATTTTTAAAAATTTTCAGGTTGTTATATGTTTTTATATGGACTATATTATATTCTTTCCAAAATGATACCTTATTTTCATAGGCGATCCCAAATAGTTTCAGTTGGGTTCACTCGCACCCTATGGAAAATTCATTTTGTTACCATATATACAATCTAATCACGACCAACCCTCGAGAAATTTTGAAGCCCAATTAAATTTTAAAAGCAAAGTTAAAGATTTTACAACAACAATAGTTTTTACAAATACAAACATAATCTAATCTAGCTAACACATTTAAAAAGATAAACTTATTAACTATATAAATAATTATGCTCATTACTCTATTAATTCTTCTTATAAATCTAATTACCAAATGTCTAATAACTATTTTAAAAAACTAAATTTATTATTTTATTATCTCACCTATTAAACAATTAACCAAATAATTAATACACAATTCAATTATTACAATTTATAATATTAGCTGTAATTGAAGACGATTAGTTCGATTACATATCTGATTATAAAGAGTTCAATCGTCTTCATCCTAAGCCCTCAACTGCTCAATTTTTACTAGAATCTTACTATCGAATACGCATACCAGTAGTCGTCCTTCTATCCATCCTGCTATCGAATACGCATACCAGTAGAATCTTACTAGAATCATCAATTTAACTATTTCTTATTAAACGATTAATGAATTTAAATAATTTGGGCAATATTTAGTTTGATTTTATCTTTCAATTATGTTACCCGACAGACTCAAAATGAAACAAACTGAAAAATATTCAACTTTTAACAATATACAACCTGACCAAAAAATATCCGACCTCATTAACAAAATTTCTAGTTCCGTCGCCGCTTGTTTTTATTTTATTTGTGAATTTTTTGAGTACTCAAATTTGTTCCAACAATATCAGTAGAAGTAAACATATAATTTTATAAGTTTGCAAGTTTTAAAGAAAAAGTACATAGTTTTATAAGTTTAGAAAATAGAAACGTATATATTAAATTGGCCGTGTAATTAAACAATCATAAAATCTTAACGAATAATAATACAAAAAATCAGTTAGTCACATGTGGGTGGGGTGGTGAATCAATTGGCGTAGCGTATTCCGACGGTCGTTAACTCCGGCGAAGAAGCCGGCGATGATGGCGGTGATTGAATGGACGAATGGAATTCACCTCTTCTCTTCAAATCTTCTTCCTATTTCATTCTGTATTTATCATCATCATCATCATCATCATCTGATCTCCCAAATTTCAATTATTTGGCATCAAAATGTCGTGGCAAACTTACGTCGATGATCATTTGATGTGCGACATCGAAGGCGCCGGTCAGCATCTCACCTCTGCTGCTATTCTCGGCCTCGACGGTGCCGTTTGGGCTCAGAGCTCTAAGTTTCCTCAGGTCTGCATCAATGATTCATTCATGCCTTGTTAGATCTCGTTGATTTCTCATTCACCTTTTGTCTGTGCATTCTTAAGCCATTTGGTTTCCTTTGTTTGAATTAGGTTGCCAAAATATATAAAAGTATTAATGCTTTGGGTTGTTAAAAAAACATCTGGATATTTAGAGTTTGAGTCTTTAGGCTGCTAAAATCTTTATTTGATTAAAATTTTTGGTCTAAAAACCGCGAAAACCGGACCCTTAACACCCCTAATACTATGTCTAGAGATAGGTTAAATGACATTGTTCTTTGATAATATGTTTTTTCTATGTTTAGAGATCAGGTTTTAAATATGATTTCCTAAGTTTGTTTTGTTTAAAGATAGCTTTTGTTACTTTCTTAATGTTATTGCCATATATGTCTAATTGTGAGTATCTCAATTCTTAAGAGGTTGGTGCATTGGTAAGCGCTTAAGGACCTCTAGCATAGGGTCTCAGGTTTGAATCCATATTTTCTGTCTTTAACCCCTTGAAGGTCTCTTGCTTTAGCATAAAGTGTGTTTTACCTTATCTCATTGATTAGCAGAGTATTAATAGGTTTTGATGAGTTTTTCAGTAATGGGTTCTCATGGTTACATACAGAAAAGACCCAAGAAACCTCAATATAACATTAAAGCTTTTCGTTTGTATATTTCATCTGTTCGTCTTCATAAGTTGATGCTAACCCATGCATGAACCACCATAGACAGAAAATTGCCTTGAATTCTTTTTCATGTCTTCAAAATCATAGGCAGTTTTCAAACTCCATAGTAAGAAAACATGGCTTACTTGACTTTTTCACTAGTGAGTTTATGACATGATTACATATATAATTAGGAAATGCATTCTTTGCATCAGGGCCTTTGCCCCAATCGTATGGTTCACGACTCGAGAGGCAAGAGCCATAGTGTAACCGTAAAGTCAGTTGTCCTCTTCCATTTGGAACGTTGACAGACCTCTAACTCTGCTTTTTAACCATGAATCCTGTAAAACAATTACATGGTATGCCCAAAAATGAAAATTCTGTAAATTTGTAATCTTTATCTTCTATGACATGCATTGTAATATGAATTGCTCTTGAAAAACGTTTGTCACATTACTAGTCTGATATACAATTGGATGTTCTTATCATTGGTTATGTAATTCACTTATGGTCTTATGTTACGTGAGTTTTCTTATATCCCATTTTGTTTTTGCAGTTTAAACCTGAGGAGATGAAAGCCATCATTAATGAATTCAATGAACCCGGAACCCTTGCCCCTACGGGTTTATTCCTTGCAGGCGCAAAATACATGGTCATCCAAGGGGAGCCTGGAGCTGTTATCCGTGGAAAGAAGGTAAATATAAATATAAATAATCTTTGACACTAATAACTTTAAGCATTCATGTTGTTAAACGACTTGTTTTGACCCAAACCCGTTTTACATGTTATTAAACTTTCTATTCTAACTTCTAGCAACTCGTATTAAATTTGGTTTGGTAGGGAGCCGGAGGATTATGCATCAAGAAAACGGGCCAAGCTATGGTGATGGGCATTGACGATGAGCCCGTTGCTCCGGGGCAATGCAACATGGTTGTCGAGAGGTTGGGAGATTATCTCGTTGATCAGGGCATGTAGACTCCCTTTTCTTTCTTCTTCCTTCGGCGAATCACATAGTTTTTTTTATATCTATAGTTTTCGTTATGAGAGTATAAAAATCCACGTGTTATCTTGGAGTTTTCTTCTCCAACTATTCATCATATAACATTTCATCGACTACATAAAGTTCAATAACCTTTTACTTAGTTTTTGGTCTCTTGATGTGTTCTTATGCTAAAATTAGCCTATAAAATTTCGTTTGTGAACTAAGTTACAAGTCATGTGAAACAATTTGAAGAAAAAAATTACGCAATAAAGATCGGTTTTGATCAAATATGGCCTCCAAATATGTGTGATGTAAAGACGATACTTCTTAATAAACCTCATAAATTGAGATATTATGTTTCTTCGTGTAATCCTAATGTATTAATGTATTATGATCTATGAGGTGGTGTCACAACATGAAATGATAGTGTCGATTGTGTTTGATTGAGGCACATGGTTATCATCCCGGTTTAGGAGAAAATTTGAAGTGGAACTGGCATGAATATGTTAATTAGTATCGAATGTCACCTTTGAACTGATGGTCAAAATGAAAAATGAGTTTTAACCATCATAATAGACGTCTACAAATGTATATTGTTAAATTGGATCCGATAACATATAGCATATATGTGTATTTAATATTGGCAAAATATCCCCGAGTATAAGAATGGCTTCCTATGGAATAATGTATAGTAGGAATTAAATCATGTTTGTTGAGTGAAGTCAGTTAAACATAAACGCATAAGGAGATTGTGAAAACAATCATTAATAGATCGATGTGTGAAGCCATTGCAACTTTATACAAAGCACTCTATCTTATGTATCATTTACTTGTATTCTATGCATTAAATGTTTCAAGTTTGGGTTTTAATATATAGTATAATGACTTTAATGAAATGTTATAACTAATTTAGTTTTATCAGTTTATTTTATAGTCTTTTATTTAAACAGCTAACTAGATCACTAACGGGCTGCTAGCCCACCCGATTATCTTCATTACTCAAGTACGAAACTTAATACCACTTTTAGGATGAAACTCACATTAGGTGATAAAACCCTCTCGCCGACCTGAAACCCTTTTTTATTTTTGTCATATGTATGACTTGAACCCAAAACCTCCATTTATTTTTATGAGATTTTGAATTAGCTCACTTTAACCACTTAAGCTAAGAATCTTGAAATACCAGGTTAACATAATCCCAAATTACATTGTTAATAGTGCATATGCACATTAATATGCATAAGGTGGGACGAATGAAATAAGTAAATTACTCACTAGATTACTGCTCTTAAAATTTTCATTACATTTTAATTCACTTTAACATTACTTAACCTGTCGGTTTTAACTTATTTGTTTAATGATGAAATGATATATACACGAGTCTTTGAGCATTGGTTCTGTTTATTATAATGCTTGATATTTTATTTTGGAATATATATTTGAAGGTATATTACCCGATCCGATTACACAGGCTACCAGAGCCATGGGAAGAAAACAAAATATTAAAGCTCTTTTATTACGATAATCATATTAACTTCATTAAAATCAAATAAAATTATTATTTTTTGTTGAAATAATAATATTACACATATATAACATTATATTTTTTTATATATATATGTAAATTCAAAAATATAAAAAGTTATGAAAATGTAATATTTGTCAGATGTAAGTAACTTATATCTGTTAAAATTTTGTTACACTTGTTAATTTACAAATATAAATAAAAAAATATAACGTTGTATATGTGTAACTAGCTTTAGTAAACCTGTGTAAATATTAAATAGAATAAAAATTTATTAATTATAAATTGATATTTTAAAATTAGATATGATTGAAATGTTTCTTATAATAAATAAAATAAAATTTTTATTTAAAAAAAAAGTTTTAAAAAATATCATACTTAAAAAAAAAATTTAACTCTCAATAATTATTTTATGTTTATAAAAATTTTATTTTTTAAATATCAAATATAAAATATTTTGTATTTTTTAAAAAGTTTGATGTTCTAAAAGTTTTTTAATTGAGTAAATTACAAATTGTGTCCTTTATTAATATATAAAATTGCATGGTATGTCCTTTAGTTTTAATAATTACATACAATGTCATTTTATTAAAATAATTACACACATATTGTCCTTTACACTAACTATCATTTAAATTTACAGTTAACTCAGTTATGTGCCCCTCACATGAGATTATTTTCGTTATTTTTTTTCACGTCTAATATATTAAAAGATTTATTAAAAGTAAAAATTTTAAATGAAAAAAGAAAATTAAAAGATATCGGGCCGTTAGATAAGTCGGTGAAAACAATCACTCTTGATGTGTGTCTCCATTCGACTAGTCGTCAAAACTTTTAATGATAACAACCTCCCATAACATTTACTAAAGTAAGAAGTCTAAGTTACAAATCATTTAGAAGGTCGGGAAATTAATAATAAACAAAAAAAGAATACACATAAATACTTTATAAACTACTCACACTAACAAATAATGAATAATTAATAAGGAACACAAACTTGAAGATTACCTGTGATTCTTTGAATTGCTTATATAATTGCAAAATCCAGAAAATGAATTATGAGTCGCTCGTTAATCACACAACAAAATAATCCAGAAATTTAAAAAGCAACGAATTATAAAAAGTGAATTAGGGATTTTAATCTTATTATCGTTGTTTGTTCGACTTCAAGGGATTTCAATGGTGTGTGAGATGCTGTAGGCGGTGGTGAAGATGACCGGTATTGGGCTATCAAATAAAGGGGGATGTTGAATTTAATGGTGTTGAACGTAAGAGGAAGGCGTGTTCACTGACTTACCCAATGGTCCGATATCTTTTAATTTATTTTCATACAAAATAATTAATTTTTTATTTGTTTAATATATTAGACGTGGAAAAAAATGACAAAAATACATCTCATGTGAGAGATACATAACTGAGTTAACTGTGCATTTAACTGAAAGTTAGTGTAAAAGACAATAGGTGTGCACATACTTTAGAAAAAGGACATTGAATGTAATTATTAAAACTAAAGGACATAGTAATTTCGTATATTAATAAATGACATAATTTGTAATTTACTCTTTTTAATTTTATGAATAATTATTTTCTTAGAAATAACATTTGTAAAAATATCTTTTATTTAATTTATTAATCTAAAAAGATAAATAATATTATTAGTAATTAATGTGATTATTAAATAGAAGAGATAAGCAGAAAAAAATTATTGAGAAGAAATATGATTTTGATATGTGTCCCTACTAGATATTTTTTTATTAGAATAAAAAGATTATGTTATTTCAACAAAAACAATAATAATTTTAATTAAATCTGATTAATTGAAACGGTTATCGTAATGAAACACAAGGTAAAACCGACAATTCACAAACCGGTATCAGATTCATTCGAAAATCCTGAAGCCCACACCACACTTTCGTTGTCTCCACGCTATATCCACTGCTACCGCATTCAACGGCAACAATTCGATTTTGCAGAAAACTTCGGAAGATCAAAACCAATAATCCGATATCATGTCGTGGCAAGCCTACGTCGATGAACACTTGATGTGCGACATCGAAGGCAACCACCTCACTGCAGCTGCCATCATCGGTCACGACGGCAGCATTTGGGCTCAATCATCCAACTTCCCTCAGGTCCATTTCAGTTTCACCTAATCTTACTTATATCGACTTCATTTGATTGTTACATAGTTTTTGTAGTTCGATTGATTTGTTCGAGTGTGTTTGGTGCTGGATTAAGGTTTATATGATTGGATCTGGTTTATATGAGTGTATCGTTATGTTCTAGTTCGAATTCGTTGATGTGCTTGTGTGTTGATCTGGCTTGACGGTCGTTATTCAGTTGATTGTGATCCTTTTTTATTAGGTTGCGATTGGTTGTTTTGAGTTTTGATCTGATTTTGTTTAGTGATTAATAGATGGATGTAATCTAGATGTTTATGCTTGATTTTTATTATCTGAAGGATGTGAAGGTTCCAGATCTGAGTAAGGTTATGCATGACAACATGATCCAATGTTTTCTTAGTTTGACTAGATTTTCTGGGATAAATACACCCTAACATTTCGTTTATGTTGCATAACACTTGACCATCACGATGTCCCCTTGGGACACATGATCCAATCTAAATTATGTTTACTGAACTCTCTGTAAAGGGGGATTTAGGATTTGCTTTTTGAAAGTGTTTATGGGCTTATTGTGTTTTAATACTAACGATAAGTAGTTTGAGAGTGTTTGGGATTGATTGTCGAAACTGTTTATCTGATTATTTATGATGGAAATAAACAGTTTGAAGTTGCTTATCAAAACAGATAATCAATTCTGATAATTAATCCCACACACTCTCTAATCAATGATGATAGATCTTATTGACTCCAAGATGAGTTTGTGTCAAATTGGAACATGGTGAAATGCAATGGAATCTGAAGTAGATTGTGTGTGCATGTGGCTGATCAAGTCAAAAGCTGAATGCAAATACGAAAAACAGAAAGTTTGTTGCTTGGATGTATCAACTATAGAAGAAAAAATATGCATTTTTGTCCCGGTCACAAATAAATTATAATTTATATATCCTTGTTGCATAACAATTGTTGAAACTCAAATGCAGTTTCTAAGCTATTGTATACTCTTTTTTTTAACTCCCACTTGCTATTAAACTAACATCTGTCATTTTGATGATGTGCAGGTGAAGCCGGAGGAAATAACCGCCATCATGAATGACTTCAATGAGCCTGGCTCACTTGCTCCGACTGGCTTACACCTTGGTGGGACCAAATATATGGTGATTCAAGGCGAGGCAGGAGCTGTTATTCGAGGCAAAAAGGTGATTCATTTACACTTAATTTTGTTCTGGTAATTAACATTAGTTTAAATCGGACACTAGGGAAGATATTATTTTGATGAGTGATTAAGTTCCCTTACCCTTGGACTAGTCTCTTTGTTGCAAAATGACCATGGTACTTACTTTATTAGGATAATACGAAATTATGAACTACGAAAATTGGGGAATGTATTTGGAGCTCACTCATGGTTTCAATTTTTTCTTTAAGGTCACTCATATACCGAAATTACTTTATTGGCCATCAATAAGCAATGTTCAATGTAAAAAAGAAGAAAAGAAAAAAAATAGTGCTTTTTTTCAACCTAGAGTATTTTACCATGTTTTTAAGTTGGATTTGACATAAATGGAACTGATACGTTGTTAGGTGTCCTATTATAAAGTGGTTTCAATAGACGGCGTTCTTAATATAAAGGTTGAATACTTAGGTAGCCTTCATATACGTTATCCTAACAAGTTTTCAAGAATGAAGATGTTCTGTGTCATGTATGATTGCTTATTCAGCATTTACATTTCATAGCTCATAATTGATTATTCTTATAAAGTATGGTGTTTTACTTTTGCATTCTCGAAAACTAGTACAACAAATAGCCAAGTATAGTTTATTGAAAAGTCAATGACTAGTATGTCTAGCAAGGTTGTGTGTTCTTACTTTGGATCGATTTTGTCTTGAAAGGTCAGGATGGTAAGATTGGATTGGGTTAGACGTTTCTACTGAATGTCATAGTCTATTATCTATTTCACATGTGTGGTATCTCATATTAAAAAGAAATTGCAATATCATTGAAGATTCAAAATTTGAACATTATCACAATAGTGTAGATTGACTCAAGTGATTTAAGTTACAAAATTAGGCTATTAAGGATTTGGATTTTAGGTGTTGAGTTATTTGAGTCGAATAATTTCATGAAATATACTCTTTCTGGCAGGCCTGTTCGATTAGTCCATATGTTGATGTTTTTACTTTAACAAAGTTAGCTCATTTATAGTCTTTTTAAATCATTAATTCAAGTCAAGCAAGACTATCAAAGCAAGATCTTACAATCCTTACGTAGGATTGCGATAGGAATAATATTCTACTTTATAGTTTAAATGTCAATTGTCTATTCTAGGAGGGTGTTTAGTGCAACTTATATTTTATATAAATAGGTATTAGTAAACCCTTAGTGGGGGGAGAGGAGAATCAGTAAGTTGTTGGCTCTTTGCATTAGCATTGAGAAGGGCAGAGCCCTGGACCACTACTGTGGCGGTGACCGCGTTTGTAATCATCTTCTTCATTTTGTTATCATCATCTATTCTGCAAGACTATACTTGTTTCTATTTGATTATTCCATTGTCATCCTCAATTACTGTTAATCTTACCTTCTTTGATTTCATTCCCTATCATTGGTCCGACCTGCCCTTAACCTGCCGCTGGATTCTTCTTCTTCTTCTTCTTCTTCTTCTTCTTCTTCTTCTTCTTCTTCTGCTTTCTGTTCTTCATGGAAACTCGTACGAATTCCCGATTGGATGCCCAGGATGCTCAAATTAAGCAGTTACAATCTGATGTAGCCGATATTCACAGCTCGTTACAATCCTTAGAGGTTGAAAAGGGGGAGTCTAGCGAATTTCGGAAGGTGGTTTTAGCATGGATGGCGAAACAGGATAAGAAGGTTGTTGAAGGTTTTTCCGGTTCAGGGGTTTCGGGAGACGATGTTCTCCATTTGAATTCTTGATCGAAATCCACACCTCCCGATAACAACGATTCTTCTCTGTCTCTTCCATGGGCAGTTAAGAAGGTCAAACTACCTGAGTTTTCTGGATTTGATCCACAGGGGTGGATTCAGAAAGCAGAGCTCTATTTCGATTTGAATCACACATCGGAGGAGGCTCGATTGCACTTAGTTCGCTTGAGTATGATCGGGGTGGCTCAACATTGGTTCACAATCATCACTCAAGTTCGTCCAACAATTTCATGGTCTGATTTTCAGTCGGAACTTCTTCAGCGCTTCAGTGGATTGGAAATTCAGAGCAATTAGCAACAATTAAACAGGGAGATTCTATTTTTGATTACATAGATGATTTTGAATATCTTCTTTCTCTGATTCCGTGGTTACCCGAGTCACAATCGATAGGATATTTTGTCGCTGGGTTGAAGGACGATGTTCAAAAATAGGTGCATCTTCATCGACCTCAGTCTCGTTTGGATGCGATGCATCTGTCGAAGGATGTGGAATTGATGCTGCGACCGAACTCTGGTCAAACGGGGTTGGGCCGCTTTCGTTATTTGAACCTTAATGGACTTCCATCTTTTGGGGTGAAAGACGGATCTTCCTTATTGGGCCGATCGGAGCCCACACCTGGTTCTCCTTATCGCCTTGACAGATTCGTTTCTCCCAAATTGGAGTCTCCTCGTTCGGTACTGAATCATAAACCTTCTTCTCCATTGCACGATATTGGCCAGCTTTCCCCTCGTGATCGGGGTCTCCGCTCTTTATCTCGCACTGAATGGGAGGAACGCAGGAAGAAGGGGCTATGTTACAAATGTGGTCAGCAATATAGTCCAGCTCATACATGCCCGGAGGGTAAACTTCGTGTGATGTTACTTGGCGATGATGAATCCGATTCTTCCGATGGGTTGCATTTTCAATTGGAACAAATGGATTTTTTTCAGTCGGATGGGGTCATTCATACTGTTGAGGGCTCTTCTACCAAGCCTTGAGGACAAGTCTTGTGTTAAGGGGGAAGTAATGATAGGAATAATATTCTACTTTATAGTTTAAATGTCAATTGTCTATTCTAGGAGGGTGTTTAGTGCAACTTATATTTTATATAAATAGGTATTAGTAAACCCTTAGTGGGGGGAGAGGAGAATCAGTAAGTTGTTGGCTCTTTGCATTAGCATTGAGAAGGACAGAGCCCTGGACCACTACTGTGGCGGTGACTGAGTTTGTAATCATCTTCTTCATTTTGTTATCATCACGTATTCTGCAATACTATACTTGTTTCTATTTGATTATTCCATTGTCATCCTCAATTACTGTTAATCTTACCTTCTTTGATTTCATTCCCTATCAGATTGACATGTTTTCGATGAATATAATCCTAATTGTAAGATGTTAAGATCGAGATCAAGATCTGGACAACCATGGTTTGTTGAAAATGTTTCAGACTTTGGTTAATAGCATTTACAATTGTGTCACCATTATTCCAAATATTAGTTGTAACCGTCTACTTATATATGATATAAAACTAGAGGCATCTTTATTTTTGAGCATGCAAAGTTGACATGACAGTTTCAACCGTTTGCTTAAGAATGGCTCAATTCAGGATATGATAAATAAAAAGTAAGCTAAAAGTGAACGGGCTGAATGGATTGAAAATTGTACAAATTCTATTCTTTAGTGCATACAACCGCATGTCGCATTCATATGTTCAGATTGCCATTGATTTGTTTTGTTTTCATAATTGACACATTAATTATTTATAGTAAATTAGACAACAAAAGGATGTCTGACTTGTCCTGTCTCATACTAAAAGACACCCAACTCACTCATCTTGCCACATCTTCATTGTTATTTTACGTGTTTCATTGCTTAAACTTAGGCTAACACCTTTAGTTGTTCATGTCTTAAGCAATAATTTGCTCTAATCAGGTAATTAGCTGCGGAATTTTGATTGTTATTTGATTACAGGGAGCTGGTGGTGTTACAGTCAAGAAGACTGGAATGGCTTTAATCATTGGCATCTATGATGAGCCAGTGACCCCAGGACAATGTAACATGATTGTTGAAAGGCTCGGTGACTACCTCCTTGACCAGGGTTTTTAATATGCTCGGTATGCTCCCTTTTAATTTCTTCACTTACTTTACATATGAATGCGTCATTTCATGTAATGTTTTATATGTATCGAGTCAAACAAGTAAAAAATATGTATATTATTGCGTTAATGTCAGCTCATTTACTTTTGAATGCGTCATTTCATGTAATGTTTTATATGTACCGAGTCAAACAAGTAAAAAATATGTATATTAGCTTCAAGAAAAAGTGGTTGAAGAATGCAGAGAGTTATTTTTTAATAGAACCTCCTTAATAACTTTAGTGAAAACATCATATTATTATTGAAATAATATGATTTCTGTAATCTTATTTCACTTAAGTTTTTAGTATGCGTGCTTTTCTGTTTAAATTCTTTATTAATTAATAGTTGTGTCAATTACAACCCATTTACTTAGGAAATGGTTCATTATGGTTATGTTATGTTATATTTTAATAGGCCAAAACATGTAAAAAAATTTTAAAATATAAAAAAAAGTACTAGCTTTAAAGGAAACAGATCGAAAGTCCTCAAAAGTGTATTTTTAGCGCATATTTTGAAAACTTAGATTATTGACGTAGATATTCATATTGGTCACACTATAGCACCAAAAAGTTGTCTGAACAAATTGGTAGGGGCGTGTAAAACTCGACCCACACCATTTAAACCAACAAACAGAATAGGATCATAGCAGAGCGATTATGTAAGCTCCGGTTTTCATTCATGTATGAAAAGGAAAATCAGTTATTGGTCTGGTCCAGTTTGTAAGCTGCCAGTTCTGTTCTATTCCGGTCTGGTCTAAAACCAAGTTTTGTTTTCTTTATTTTAATGAAACGATGACCAACTGGTTTAAACCTGACCTGCTTTTCGGTTCCACTATTTTGAATTTCCGCTTTCAGTCAAATTGCATGTAGATTTCCGTAGGGGCTTATACTAGTCTAATTGGTTAAAACGTACGACTCATAACAATGATAACACAAGTTACCTAACTCATTTGACCCGCTTATATTGCCACATCAGATTTCGCCTGTTGTTCCATTGCAAACAAGTAATTTCAAATAAATTTGCCAAGCATCATTATTTTTTTGTGTTTTATATTTTTTAGTTTTTGTATTTTGAATATCTAATCACTTGAAGTTAACGTTTACAGGGAAATGATACAATGAGTAAATTAAGGTGCGACAATGTATCAAAGATTAATTACACTTTTGGTGGTATTGCCCTCAATTTATGTTATTAAAACTTGTTCATTTGTTTTGGTGAATGTTTCAAATCCTCATCATTATATCTTTGTGAAGTTTTTAACTTTTTACTAGTTATTTACTCTAGCCTTTTTTTTACTATTTTTATACAAAAAACTGTATTGACTGCATATTATACGGGTAAATTTGCATTTAATGATCATACTGGACACTAGTTATATATAAAAGTCATAAGAAACTGATGTGTACGTATCAATTTGATGATTAGTTTATTGAAAACAGTTTGAGTTTGAGTGGTTGACAATTAGCCATCTTGAAGAAAGCTCAAGTTCAAACTCTATTTGATAATTCAACTAGTTTTCATAGTCTATCCATACTGGCCGTTGGCAATCTCTTGGTAAAACTATTGTGTTAACAATAAGCATGATCCATCGGTAATCCATTGATCATAGTTATGTTGGTGATCCATCGGTAATCCCCGTTAATGGTTCGTCGGAAATCATATCACTCATGGCATGATTATTGGCAAAGAACCAATGATGGAGTGTACCAATGGGCGCTACCTTTACAGACGGCTGGATTTTCGATGGATGAAAGACGGCTGGATTTTCGATGGATGAAAGACAGCTGGATTTTCGATGAATTCATCCATCGGTAAAAAGGCTTCAAATAGTCGTCAGAGACTACTCTTAATAAAAGCTTGATAGAGTTCGTCTTGAATGATATTGAGCTTGAATAACTTGATAATATGTTAGTTAAGTATGCATCTGATTTTGTTTATAGTACTATTTTTGAAATAACAAACGGATCATTTCTGAAACATTTTCAATATTCAACAAATTTCCTCAAAACGTCCCATTGACTTTCTTTTGTCACAAAAGGACCCAAAAGAGGAAGAAAAACTTTTTTGAATAAAAATTACAAACAAACCAAAATTTATGGATGAACTCTAAGGTGCAGTTTGTTTTTTAAGAGGTAAAATGTCTTCAGCCTGCGGATCACATCTGCAGACATCTGTAACAGAAGAGGTGGACCAAACCTTCGCAGTCTGCAAGAAGAAGACTGTTTGGTTTTTAACTTTTGCAAACTGTTAAAGAAGACTGTTGGTGGTGGCGATGGTGGCGGACGGTGGGTGGTGGCGGACGATGGACAATGGCGGACGGTGGGTGGTGGGGGACGCTGGACGACGACGATGGTGGTCGTGGACGATGGTGGTGGTGGTGGTGGTGGACAGTGGGTGTTGGTAGATGGTGGGTTAACTCTTCGCAGACCTTAGAAGTGACTATGCCAAGTCTGCACCAAGAAGAGCTCGCGCAGACGTTTTTTAATAAAACGTCTTCGGAAAAACAAACAGTCTGCAGATGGCAATGTCTGCGCTGGGCAGACAGAATAGCCTGCGCAGACCTTTTTCAGAAAAATAAACACCCCCTAACTTGACAAAAGGTAAGTTTGCATCCCTTGATTCATAAGAATCATACTAGATAGCAAGCTAAGGCTGCACAAATTTTATGCTAATGTGTGAAATACTAAAAATAATGTTAGATTATCCAAAATTATGATTTAAGATAACATTTGTGCTAAACAAGCTCTTTAGAAGATTTTTCTAGAATAGCTTTTCTATAAGATCTTATTAGATAACTTTCAATATATATGTTGCATCGTCTAATTTCTCTATAACGGATGTCTCAAATTCAAATCCTACTATCATGGTTTTTTATCATAACCCCCAGTAGGACATCCACCTAGCATGAGCTAGGAACTACCTGATCTCGCTGTCAATTGACAGATCTCATGAGTTTACCAGTAACATGTTTCAAAAACATAAAGAAAGACATTATGTAAATTATCCAATCCAAAACACTCACTTGCTCTTTATTGAGTCTTGAGAAGCTCGATAAGAAATCTAGCCAATTCCTTAAAAGCTCATACTCAAAATCAGTTTGCAGCCCTTGTGTCACTAGAATCACATAATGTGAAATGTGAATTGCAGTGACACCATGCAGAAATCAAGTTATCCGTACAACAGAAACAAACATGCAGCTTTCACAATTACTACATGTAAAAGTACATCTGGCTACCATACATTTGATGGTACATGTTTACAAATTACATCATCTAGCTACCATACTACTACCCTTATGATACAAAATTAGGGAAGATATTACATAATTTAACCACCCAAAATGGCAAAATACACATACTGAAACAGAGTCTCTTTAGACATTGGTTCAGAGAGATTGGAACGACATGAAAACCACGACGATGAGCAGAAAATAATAAGGATTCGGGAGTGAAAACTGTCTTCGCCCCAAAGAAGTTGCATTTGCGTTTGCGTTTGTAGTTACGTTATTTGCAGCAGTCTTGTTGCTCCTGTCACAAGTTTGTAAGCAAAGTTTAGCTAAAAGAACACCTAAATTATTTTAGTGAGAGTGTTTTGATGGTTCGGTTTTGGTAATTTACTGAACTGGCCGGCGGTTTGAAACTTAAAAACCAGCAAATAAGAAGACTGTTTGGTTTTTAACTTTTGCAAACTGTTAAAGAAGACTGTTGGTGGTGGCGATGGTGGCGGACGGTGGACAATGGCGGACGGTGGGTGGTGGGGGACGCTGGACGACGACGATGGTGGTCGTGGACGATGGTGGTGGTGGACAGTGGGTGTTGGTAGATGGTGGGTTAACTCTTCGCAGACCTTAGAAGTGACTATGCCAAGTCTGCACCAAGAAGAGCTCGCGCAGACGTTTTTTAATAAAACGTATTCGGAAAAACAAACAGTCTGCAGATGGCAATGTCTGCGCGGGGCAGACAGAATAGCCTGCGCGGGGCAGACAGAATAGCCTGCGCAGACCATTTTCAGAAAAATAAACACCCCCTAACTTGACAAAAGGTAAGTTTGCAGCCCTTGATTCATAAGAATCATAAAAGATAGCAAGCTAAAGATGCACAAATTTTGTGCTAATGTGTGAAATACTAAAAGTAATGTTAGATTATCCAAAATTATGATTTAAGATAATATTTGTGCTAAACAAGCTCTTTAGAAGATTTTTCTAGAATAGCTTTTCTATAAGATCTTATTAGATAACTTTCAATATATATGTTGCATCGTCTAATTTCTCTATAACGGATGTCTCAAATTCAAATCCTACTATCATTGTTTTTTATCATAACCCCCAGTAGGACATCCACCTAGCATGAGCTAGGAACTACCTGATCTCGCTGTCAATTGACAGGTCTCATGAGTTTACCAGTAACATGTTTTCAAAAACATAAAGAAAGACATTATGTAAATTATCCAATCCAAAACACTCACTTGCTCTTTATTGAGTCTTGAGAAGCTCGATAAGAAATCTAGCCAATTCCTTAAAAGCTCATACTCAAAATCAGTTTGCAGCCCTTGTGTCACTAGAATCACATAATGTGAAATGTGAATTGCAGTGACACCATGCAGAAATCAAGTTATCCGTACAACAGAAACAAACATGCAGCTTTCACAATTACTACATGTAAAAGTACATCTCGCTACCATACATTTGATGGTACATGTTTACAAATTACATCATCTAGCTACCATACTACTACCCTTATGATACAAAATTAGGGAAGATATTACATAATTTAACACCCAAAATGGCAAAATACACATACTGAAACATAGTCTCTTTAGACATTGGTTCAGAGAGATTGGAACGACATGAAAACCACGACGATGAGCAGAAAATAATAAGGATTCGGGAGTGAAAACTGTCTTCGCCCCAAAGAAGTTGCATTTGCGTTTGCGTTTGTAGTTACGTTATTTGCAGCAGTATTGTTGCTCCTGTCACAAGTTTGTAAGCAAAGTTTAGCTAAAAGAACACCTAAATTATTTTAGTGAGAGTGTTTTGATGGTTCGGTTTTGGTAATTTACTGAACTGGCCGGCGGTTTGAAACTTAAAAACCAGCAAATAAGAAGACTGTTTGGTTTTTAACTTTTGCAAACTGTTAAAGAAGACTGTTGGTGGTGGCGATGGTGGCGGACGGTGGGTGGTGGCGGACGATGGACAATGGCGGACGGTGGGTGGTGGGGGACGCTGGACGACGACGATGGTGGTCGTGGACGATGGTGGTGGTGGTGGTGGTGGACAGTGGGTGTTGGTAGATGGTGGGTTAACTCTTCGCAGACCTTAGAAGTGACTATGCCAAGTCTGCACCAAGAAGAGCTCGCGCAGACGTTTTTTAATAAAACGTCTTCGGAAAAACAAACAGTCTGCAGATGGCAATGTCTGCGCTGGGCAGACAGAATAGCCTGCGCAGACCTTTTTCAGAAAAATAAACACCCCCTAACTTGACAAAAGGTAAGTTTGCATCCCTTGATTCATAAGAATCATACTAGATAGCAAGCTAAGGCTGCACAAATTTTATGCTAATGTGTGAAATACTAAAAATAATGTTAGATTATCCAAAATTATGATTTAAGATAATATTTGTGCTAAACTAAGCTCTTTAGAAGATTTTTCTAGAATAACTTTTCTATAAGATCTTATTAGATAACTTTCAATATATATGTTGCATCGTCTAATTTCTCTATAACGGATGTCTCAAATTCAAATCCTACTATCATTGTTTTTTATCATAACCCCCATTAGGACATCCACCTAGCATGAGCTAGGAACTACCTGATCTCGCTGTCAATTGACAGGTCTCATGAGTTTACCAGTAACATGTTTTCAAAAACATAAAGAAAGACATTATGTAAATTATCCAATCCAAAACACTCACTTGCTCTTTATTGAGTCTTGAGAAGCTCGATAAGAAATCTAGCCAATTCCTTAAAAGCTCATACTCAAAATCAGTTTGCAGCCCTTGTGTCACTAGAATCACATAATGTGAAATGTGAATTGCAGTGACACCATGCAGAAATCAAGTTATCCGTACAACAGAAACAAACATGCAGCTTTCACAATTACTACATGTAAAAGTACATCTGGCTACCATACATTTGATGGTACATGTTTACAAATTACATCATCTAGCTACCATACTACTACCCTTATGATACAAAATTAGGGAAGATATTACATAATTTAACCACCCAAAATGGCAAAATACACATACTGAAACAGAGTCTCTTTAGACATTGGTTCAGAGAGATAGGAACGACATGAAAACCACGACGATGAGCAGAAAATAATAAGGATTCGGGAGTGAAAACTGTCTTCGCCCCAAAGAAGTTGCATTTGCGTTTGCGTTTGTAGTTACGTTATTTGCAGCAGTCTTGTTGCTCCTGTCACAAGTTTGTAAGCAAAGTTTAGCTAAAAGAACACATAAATTATTTTAGTGAGAGTGTTTTGATGGTTCGGTTTTGGTAATTTACTGAACTGGCCGGCGGTTTGAAACTTAAAAACAAGCCGTTTAGCCTTTTTTTTTTAATTTACTCTGTTTTTGTTGGAATATGATATAATGCATTACGATCTATCTTTATAATTTGAAAATTATAATACAAACTAGTATTTTTGAAGTAAAATTATGGTTCAAATCACCTAACCACTAAAAAAAGGCCACTTTGACCGACCCATCCAACCCAGCCGGTTCGATTTGTCATTTTCCAAAACTGCAGTTAGCCGTTTGACCTTAAATTTTTGTCAAACTGGCCGAACCATGCCATGAATTACGCTATATGATAGGGTTTATTGCACCAAGATGTAAAGGACTTTCACCAAATTTTTAACTGTGACATAACCAACACCTCAAATCATAACAAAGATTATATTTGTTACATCAAAGGATTAAAAACTGTAGGTGAAAGTTTGTTACATTTTAGTGCAATAAAACTATTACTATAATTAGATTGATGTCTTTTCAGGGTTTGATGAATTTTACATACCCGGCTGTCATATACAAGCAATTGTCGTAACCTGTCCATACAAAGATCAAGGTTTAAAAACCAATAAAACGAGTAAGGACAACCTAAATTACACAACTAAAAGTCAACATTTGACTTCTATAGTTCTATGACCCGAACCAGATAACGTAGCGAAAAAAGTATCTAAGAGGGAAATAGTCAAACAGATATAACAACCACGAATCACCTGAAGTATACAAAACTTTTGAAAATATACTACAACCTGTTTATGTAAAAAAACAAGCATGATCCTTGTTTTAAAATTATAATTGGTAGGTCAACCGAACCCGCTTGTAACATGTCCGGAAAAGTAATGGGTCGGGCTGGGTTGACCTGCAAAAACGTTCTTTTGTCTTTTTATGAATAATTATTGCATTTGTATGATTGCAAAAACTATAGTAATATGATGATGATGGACACCCTTTCAAGACCTTCAACTTGTTTCCCTATGAGCTAAATTCTCTCATATATAACTCCAACATAACCCATATCAACCAAATCATACGCAAACAGGTCAAAATACTTACTTGGATTCTTGTTCGTTTTGACCCCGGCTCCACCAAAGTTGCAAGCAATATCAGTAGCTCCATTTTGCTGATAATAACTATTAAAAGCATACGAAGCGTGTGACACTAAGCTATCTGGCTCAAAACAGGGTTGACTGGGCTGGATCGGCGAGCAATCAACATTTCCAGACCCACAAGCCCAATCCAGCCCATTCCTCAGATCTTCCTCAGAAGCATTAGAGCTAGCAATACACCAAGAAGTCCCATTTACATTAGTCAAATTTCCGCCATTAGTGACATCAACTGTACCTTTCCCGGTAAAATCAACATTATAAACACTTGTCTGATCAGGATAATACAATCCCCAGTTCCTTTCTGAGTCCAGACCAGGCTTTCGGTTCTCATTGAACAAGGAAAAAATATAAACATCAAGCTCTTCACCAGGCCTGGCTGGCGTACCAGTGTTGTTGATGACGTGGCGGATAAGATTCGTGTTGTAAGTCTGCGCGTTTTCAGGTGTTGCAGCGGTTTCTTTCGGGGATCCTTTCGAAGGCCAGCCCGTTTCAGTGACTTTGACTTTTATTGTTTTATAGTTCAGACCCGCTAACGCGAAGTAAATTGAATCGATCTGTGCATCGAACATGTTCATGTAAAGCAAGCCCGTGTTTGGATCAATTACTTCAGATGATGACTCGAAAAGTGCATAATCTAAAGACACGTTGTTTGACGAATCTCTATATGCATAATATGGATAAACGTTGACCAAAAAAGGCGATTGGTTTTCTGCAAGAAACTCAAGCAACGGCTTTAAAAAACCAGCATGTTTGCTATTAAAAGAACCGGCCGAAGGAGGGTATGAACGGGATAAAACTCCTAAAGAATGGGTCGTCGAGACTTTGATTCTTCGATGTAAACCGGCTTTTCTAAGGGCATTATAAACATTTGTCATGGCGGGAACCACCATTGATGAGACATTACCAGGGGCTTCTGTGACTTCTGCACCTACTGTTATGTATGTGATTTTGGTGGCCGGATAGTAGGGGAGGATGCTGTTCTTTAGCCACGTGTCGGCATTTGATTGGAACTGGGAAAAGGGTAAAAGGTCGGAGTTTGGGATTCCGATCATGAGTTCAATCCCCGTGTTTGCAAAAGCTTTGAGAACTTGGATGTTGGAATCATAAATCCGAACGTAATTTATGTTTTGATTTTTAATCAAGTCCACTGCTTTATCTGGAGTTGGGAGATCATCTGCATTCCTTCCATAGCAGATTCCAACTTTGCTTCCATTGCAGGTTCCTTCCAGAAAATAATATGTATTACATTCGTTTGTATAATCTTGTATTTTATGGTATTCTTGACTATATCATTCATGACTCAAACAATAATAATAACAAAAAAGGATGTTATGTAAAGGATGTCACCCAACTATTCAAGATTGTTCATAAACGCCACCTAAATATGCATTTGGTTCCGTTTATATCAGTTATGGCAAAAAAAACATACGTTGGATGACTAACATCAAATGTCTTAAAAGGTCAAAATTACCAACGGCTACACATGCTATTATGTAAAGCAAAAGATTAACAAATGTCACTTAAGGCAAAAAAAAGATAATTTTCTGTCCTTGAACATTATATTTGCCAAATTTGGTATAAACAAAATTGGATACACAGTTTGGTTTTGTGTAAAATAGTTTAAATAGTTGCATAACCTTAATAATTCGTGGCAAACTGGATTCATACTTGGCCATCCAACCACAACCACACGTTGCGGTGTTTATTTCGTTTACAAAAAATAGTCGTGTATGATTAAGATAATAGTTCTACATTAAGATTTCTGATGCTACTTCTTAATGTAATGTATGGTTATCAGATTTCAAACTTCAAGTTCTCAAAGCTTTATTTATGCACATATCAGCTGGTTTGGTTGGCCATTTCCAAAACCGTAGTTAATTCTTCGGTCAAAATTGCATCGACCCAGAAATGACACCCCTAAATAAAATCACCTATTTACCCTTTTTTTTAACCAAGTTTGGTACATTTTACTCCAATCTTACAAAAGGCCGCTCCTTTATCACAATAGTATATTATTGACTTATTTGGCCATTTTTGTCAATTAATTCGAAAGCATCTGCAGTTGCAACTTCAAACAGGCTAAAGCAGATACAAAAACAACAATATCTAACAAAAAGACTCTCCTTTATCACAATGATATCTTATTTGGCAATGTTTGTCTATTAATTCCAAAGTATCTAACAACTGCAACTTTAAACAGGCTAAAGCAGATGCAAACATCACCTTCTACAAGACTACAACTCATTCTAAAACACATATTCAAACACCTCCCAAGTCAATTTCCTTCACAAATCTCCAAATCTGAGCATGAATAATCAGTTATCCCAAAACAAAACAAAACAAAACCTAAACTGATTATTGTGGAGTTTAACCACACTTCCAAACAGATTTACTCTACACTACTTTGATTAACTCTAGAACTCCTTATAATGAACAGAAATATGCACTAAGAAGTGGAAACACTTGATGCATGTTGATATTAAACCAAATAATATCCCATTTGTGAGTCAATGTCACAGCATTGAAAAGAGATCTCTGACTCCAAACACCAAAATGTATATCAGTTCAACAGATCATCTAAAACCCACACACCAAAGTGTGAATCAATTCAACAAATCACCTAAAACCCACAAACCAAAACATGAATCAACACAACAAATCAGCTTCAAACCACACACCACCATCACAAACACAAGATTCTAACCATTTGATCAACACATCAACAACAAAACTTCACAGAGGCATTTACACAAACACATAATGTGCATAACAAACAGAACATACCAAGAAGCATAAGAACAAGCGAAGTAGCAAAGATCAATCGAAACCCTCTTGACATCCTGCACCCACAAGTCGATTTCCCCCAAATCTCACTCTAAAACACACTGTTCATCAGATTACTCACCCAAATTACACAAATTTAACCTCTAAAAGAGACGTTGTAACGTCTTTATTTCTCTGACACACAGAAAACACGTACTGTTTCGAAGCTTTTTGGAGCTCGATAATGGTGACAAGAGAGAGTGGGTATGTGGGTGTCAGCAGAAACGAGACAATTTAGCAGAAACAGTACAAGCAATAGATTTTAAACTATTGAATAATATTAGCGGACTTGAAATGGTTTTATGAATTGGAATGGATTTATTGTCTTGAATCCGGCATTAACCCAGTAAAGGAAAAGGTATGTCTGTTCCCCACGTAAGATGTACATTTTTGTCATTATATTGTAAAATAATAAATCTAATCTAATAGGGAATCTATTATTAAATAATCTGACTTTGAGGGTGCGTTAGGTATACTGAAATCCGAAAAAATTTAATGCAATTGGAATATGAATTTCATTGGTCATTGTGTTTGGTTGGTAGAATTTGTTGGAATTGAAATTCGAATTCCATTTCTAACGTGTTTGGTTGCAAAAAGAATTGGAATTAGAATTGGAATTGAAATTGATTCCCTCAAATTCCTTCAAATGAATGATTTCAAAATCCTTCCAAATTTTGAAGGATTTCAAATTCCACCGACCCTCGCCTCCGCCACTGACCGCCACTGACCGCCACCTACCACCCCCACCCACCACCAACTAATGCTACCAACGAACCTTCGCCGACGCCCGCCGCCGCCCGCCACCGCCCGCCGCCGCCGACCGCCGCCCCCGACCGCCTCCGCTGCCCTCCCCCGATCGCCCCCGCCTCCGCCCGCGGCCCCCGACCGCCACCTCCGACTCCCGCCCCCGATCGCCGCCACAGCCGCCCGCCCCTGCCGACCCCGACCGCCGCCGCCCTAACCGCCGTAGCCAGACTTCCGCTACCCTACCACCGACCGCCGCCGCCCTAACCGCCGTCGCCAGACTTCCGCTACCTGACCACCGACCGCCGCCGGCCTAACTACTGTTGCTCAACTGCCGCTACCTGACCACCAACAGTCGTCGATAACCCAAACCCGCCAATAACCGATCATGCTGTCATCGTTATCGACAATCGACGATCACTGTTAACCGCATCTGCGCCTGTAAACGGTCGTCTCCACCGACCGCGCCCGCAGTTGACCACCGACTGTCATCGCTGAACCGCGTCGGTTTTAGATGCGCTCGACAGCGACCCGTCGGTTTTCGACAGCGTGCTTGACCGGTTGGGTACGATCGGTTTTTAGTAACGGGCGTGGTCGTTGGGCACGGTTGGTGGTCGCGGTCAATTGTTGGTGGTGATGGCGGTGGCGGCCTATGGTGTGTAGCGGCGGAGATCAGTAATCATGGAGATGGTGGTGGTTTGCCATGAGTGATAAATTCCAATTCTTTTATAAGTGTTTTGTCATTAATAATTCATTCGAAATTTGAATTCCATTTATAAATTCCAATTCCCTTGAATTCCATTTATAAATTCTAATTCCCTTGAATTCCAATTCCTTTGGAAAATATTGAATTCCAATTGCAATTCCTTCTAATTCCAATTCAAATTCAAATTCCAATTCCAACAAATTCCACGAACCAAACGCCCTCTAAAGGTTTTATGGTTTTAAAAAATATCAACTAGCAAGATTATAAAAGGCAGGGTGAAACCATATAATATCAACAAAGAAAGTATGGTTTTGTTTTATTTTTTTATTAACGACAAGGCGAAACCATATAATATCAACTATGGACTTCATACTACCCCGAATAGGTACCTAAACACATGTCACCGTATCGAACGAGCAAAAGCACACGTTGCGAATAAGTGATCTGAGTATTCTAGTGCTATATTTATTAAAAAAGATGCCTCTTTCAGAAAATGCAACTAGTGTCGGGATCCCTTCATCTTTCGCCCTTCATGCAAAATAAGGTTTTGTATGGTAGGCTTTTAGTGATTTCATTAAAAGATATTAAGAGGCTATCTCTAAATCTGCCATAGATACGTGTGTTTGAAAAAATGATACATCGTAATCATTCATTTCACATTTTAATGGTTAAGTTATAAAAGATGCTAACCGGAAAAGTGGACAAAATTACCATTCATTAATACAACACTCTTAACCCTAAAAATTATGCAGCCACCCCCACAAAGAACCTGCACTCGTCGCTACCAAACTTAAAAATAAAATTTATCAATCAACTAGCTTTAGCAACACGTGTATTACACAGGTTAAATAAATAAAATATTAAATAAAATAAAATTTTATTAATTATAAAACAATATTGTAAGATAATATATAATTGAAATTACGTATTAGTAAGGTTATAACTAACAAAACAATGATATTAACTTTATAAACATTTTTATTTAAAAAAACTAAATATTTTATTTCAAAACAAACCATTTTAAAAAAATCATTATTATAACTCCGAATTTTAATTGTTTTTTAATTATAAAAATTTTACTTTTTAAAACACTAATTTTAAAATATTTTGATGTTTTAAAAAATTATTATATTTATTTAAATTTATTTCTTTGTAGTTAACATTAACAAAAAGTTTTCTTTAATTTATTAAAAAGTATTGTTAGTTTATAAATAAAACTAAATAATATGATCAATAATTATAGTAACTATTAAATAATAAAGATAAACAAAAAAAATTTGATTAGAAAGAATGTAATGTTGGCATTTGTCCTTTTTATTTACCCGTTTATTAGAGTAGAAAAATTTGTTAATAAAATCATATTGTATGTTTAACTAAAAATAGATTTTAGCTGAAATGATTGGTTAGATACTTCTAGTAATAAGAGTTGGTCCACACCCCCTTGTGATGCAGTGAGCTCGTTTATGGTAGGGGAATATTAGATTGTTGCCTATGATCGTTGCCTTTAATCATTTTTTAACAACTATAAATAAAAACTAGAATAGGATACCTCGTGCGTTGTCACGGGTTCTTTTGTAGTATTATGGAAACTATATTAGCACAAAATAATAAGAAATTAATATGTTTTGAGTATCGAAATATCATAATAGTTTTAAACTTAAAAGTACATTGACTTTATATACCAACGAATCATTATACAAAAAAATAGTTTAATTAGATATATACATAAACTATTTGATGTACCAACACACGGGTGTAGAAAAAACTACGTATGAATTTTCATAAAGTTAATAGTAGTTTGTTTAACTTTGTAATTTAATAATAAAGAAAAAGATTTTTAAAATATGTTTTCTTAAGAAATTATTTAATGATTATTATAATAAATATAGATTATATGTGAGACTTCCTCTAACATGAGTCTCATATCCTTTACACACATATTTACAAATTTCAAGTTTTCTAACTACTATTTTTTTCAATAATCATATGTATCATCTGCTTGTACTTTCTGCATTCATTTGCATTCCTTAAATAATCATGTGCGTCTCTTGCTTGTATTTTCAGCATTCCTTCTTCACTCACATATTTATGTACGTACTTGGTAGTGGTATCAATATTTTCAAATGAAATATTAGTCTATCGTTATTACTTTCTCCGAGCATTCATAGAAATCTATGAAATCACATTTGTTATTTAATTAATTAATATATAAATTCAAAAAAAATTTAAACAACTCTCTCTTCCCGATAACCACAAAACCAACTCATCATTTTCTTCTTCTTCGCTAGAACACCAACCACCACCATAGGCCACCACTGCAAATATAAACCACACCACCAAAGATCTGCGACCATATTTTTTTCAATGATTCCAACCACACGATCAAAAGCAACAGAATTCCGGCTTCAACTCCCCGCCACCGCTACCACCACACTCCCACTTTTTCAATGTTATAGAAACCTTGTTTTTTCGATCGTCTCCCGTTAAGATTTAACCCCCCCCCCCGGGATCTGCCCTAGATCTTCACCCATGGTAGTTGAAAATCACGATCGATTCCTTCCGCCACCCCTAACTCGACCACATCCTTGATCAACATTGCACATCTTCACTTTTGAGGTAAGGAAGTGAAAATTCTGAAAAAGATGTTAAAGATGATGCACCTTTTGTACCTTTCCGAGGACCTTTTGCAATTTATGTAAACTTTAGTTGCCAAATTAGAAAACTATTATGGTTTCCTATACAAACCGACATAAGAATTTAATATATATTATAATAATAACGTTATTTTAAAAACTACTTAACTATAAATGTTATACAAACATGAGTCGTTTTTACATAGAAATCATAAAATCTCTTCTCACTATAAAAACAAAACGAATCCAACCAATCGAAACAACCCATTCAATCCAAACAAACAAGGTTCTCTAACTTAATCGATCACAAGTTTACAAACTTCCATTCAATCCTTTATTTTGCCAATCGCTTGTTGGAATCAAAACGTTCCTACTATCATTACAACTATAAAAGTGTTTATAACCAAGGCGACATTATGAAGTTAGCTATTACCTAATACCGTGAAGACATCGACGAGGTATATAACACGCCAATTTATAATAAAAGAAAGAAGAAAATGAATAAAAATGTAAGTGAGAAATTTGTTGTGGCAAATGAGGATTACAAAGGGGTTAATTCTAACAAGTTGAAAAAAAAAAAGCAAAACATGATTGTAAGAGTTAAAAAGATGCAAAAGATAGAAAACCAATGGTGAAAGACCTCAAATTCAGATCTTGAAGCTTAGGCTCGAGTTTTGATCCAAAGAATTTGTTCCGCGTTGTACTCGAGTTCGAGTTTTTTCTATTATAGTACCGTAGTAGAAATCGGATTGGTATGATTTCACAAATATGGTTGAAGGTTAGATCCAACACAAAATGTATAGGATGAAAAGATTGGTGCGATTTCAATTTTCAATTGTGATTTTGTGATTGATGTATTTTTGGAGCTCTCTTTTAGCTTCTTTTTAATTCAGTGGCCTGATTTAGTGATATTGCTTTTTTTGCTGGTCAAAAAAAAAATCAAACAAGTTTTAAATGATCTTAAGTTGAAAAATGATCTAAGGAGCTGTTTGAAATCCTTACTCGGTCAGAAGGTGGTGACCGGGTAAGGGGTTGTTTCAAAATTGACCCGGTAAGGAGAAAAATATGAATGGGTCAGTGGTGTCGGACCCGGTCAGACGCGAAATAGTAAAAATCAAACATGCTAACCGGCCAAAATGTCTAACCGTATCAGTGGGTAAGACATTTTGACCGGGTCATAAATTTTGATCGAGTCAGAAGCAAATCAAACAGTCCCTAAGATTTTAAACCATCAAAAAAGTTAGAATTACCCTATATATGAAAAATGCAGTGCCATGAACAGTATAACGAGGGTATTTTAGGAATTTTCTTTTCTTCTTGGGTACCGTGCGCTCCCTTTAAACTCATTCTGATGCTTTCAAGGGATACTCGGTGGTGGTGGTGTGGTTGTGTTGCTGGTGGCCGGTGGTTGCAGACGATTTTTCGTTTCCCGCTGCACAAATCGGCGATGGTGGTCGTTGTCCGGCCTCCGAAGGATCTCTGTTTGGTTGGTCTTTGGTGGCGGTTTGTGCCTTCGGACTGAAGGGTCTGCGAGTTAACGACGGAACATCACGTCCGTCTGGGTTGCCGACCCTTCATTTCCCGCTGCGCAGGTGCGGTTGTGGCGGTGGTAGCGCGGTCGGCAACCGTCATGGTGGCCACCCCCTTCGGGACAGCCGCCGCTCAGCCTTCCGTTTACGGTTGAGCCAAAGCATATTAGGGGGTATTTTTGGTGTTTCGTTTTCTTCCTGGGTACCGTGCTCTCCCTTTAACCCATTTTGATGCTTTCAAAGGATGCTCGATGGTGGCGGTGTGGTTGTGTTGCTGGTGGCCGGCGGTTGCAAACGATCTTACGTTTGCCGCTGCAAAGATCGGCGATGGTGGTGGTTGTCCGGCCTCCGACAGCTCTCTGTTTGGTCAGTCTTTGGTGGCGGTTTGTACCTCAGACTGAAGGGTCTGAGAGTTAACGGCGAAACATTAACGCCGTGGGTCGCCGACCCTTCGTTTCCCTCTGCATAGATGCGGTCGTGGTGGTGGCAGCCCGGTCAGTAACCGTCATGGTGGACCCCCCGCGGGGACAGCCGCCGCTCGCCCTCCCATTTACGGTTAAGGTAAAGCAGGCGGTCGTTCTCATGTCGGTGAGGGTGTTAGTGGTGATGGTTTCACAACTGTGGTGGGTTGTTGTCGCCTGTTTCTCTCCAATTTTCTTTTTTTCTGGCCAATTGAGGCATTATGGTTTTCAGATCCAGCCTCTTTAGGGTTTTTCTGAATGAATTTTGTTACCTGATGCGCTTGACACTTGGCTATGTTGATGATGATGAGGGCTGCCTCATTTGAGGCTTTGTCGTTTGATGCTTTGTTGTGTCTATGATGATAACAGTTTGCTCATATGAGACTTTTGGTGTGATCGTGATCTTAGATTTTGATGTTCTGGGTTTTGCCTATTGTTAGGAAAGATGTCGATGATGATGACCCTTGCTCATCTGAGACTTACCCGCTTTCATCTGATCTGATGCATTTGTTGGTTGAGAGGGTTGTTGCGCTGATTCTACTATTGATAAAATTGTTTTGTCAATGGCATTTAGGAACCGCAACTAACCTGTGCTAATTTGTGTTGGTCATTCTGTTGCTTGCATCGTTGTTTCTCTGTTGTTTTACCTTGACCATGTTGATGTCATGATGGTGCAGTTGGAAATATTGGTGTGATGTTGCTGATTCTACTTCTATTTCAGGTTGGCAATGACAATTGCATTCATCTTGGTTGTTGTTTTTTATTACATGTTATGCAAAACTGGGTTGTGATGATAACCAATGAAAGTATCGGTTGTTTAGGCACAACTGCCATTTATGGTTAGCAACCGCAACTGAAAGTGTTTTCTGAGCCCGATCCACCACACGCGCAACGCGCATGATTGAATACATACTAGTTTACTTGAAAAGTGCTCTAAATTTCTAGACCATCAACCTACATTCACCATCACCAAAGATATTTCAATAACTTCCGATAAAAATTCAGTAAATAATAATCTTATTTTTTGTAAGTAGCATTTTAAGATTTAAAAAATGTTAGATTCCAATTCCATCAACTGCCATGACACCTTCATTTAGGTGCTGTTTGTTTTTTTTGTAGTAAAATGTCTGCGGTCTGCGGACCATATCTGCAGACATCTGCACCAGAAGAGGTGGACTAAACGTCTGCAGTCTGCAAGAAAAAGACCATTTGTTTTTTAACATCTGCAGAATGCTAAAATCATAATCAAACAAAATCCTAAATCAAATCATACTACATAAACCACAAATCAACTAAAACCTTAAACCAAATCATAAATTATGCTTAGGGTTTCAACTAAAACCTACAAACCTTATAAAATTAGAGGAACACCTCTCATCATCGTCTCCATCAGCATCATCTTCTTCACTCCATGCCTCTCATTCTCCACTGTACCTCTCATCATCGTCTCCATCACTCCATCATCAATCTTTAACCAGACCCACCTTCCACTTCTCAATTTCAACTTACTCCACTTCATCTTCATGCTCATCAGCATCATCTTCTTCCTCCTTTAGTTCCCTTAGCTTTAGACCCTTCAACAAGCGCTTTCATTTCTTTAACCCACCTCGTTCTTCCCTCAAAGAAACCAAGAAACAGCAGCGGTGGCGGGTAAGGAGGGGGCGGCGGTGGCGGTGGCGGGTAAGGAGGGGGCGGCGGTGGCGGTGGTGGGGCGACGGTGGCGGTGGCGGGTGGAATATGGTGAGGGGTAAGGAGGAGGGTAGAAGAGGTTGGAAGTGATTAGAAGTGGTTAGATAATGTCTTCTTCACGCAGACCTCAGGAAGACCTTGGAAGACCTTTTTTAATGAAAAATCTTCCAAAAAACAAACAAGCTGCAGATCTCAACGTCTGCGCGACGCAGACAAAAAAAATCAAAAAGTGCTTCTTGAAAAAAACAAACACCACCATACAAATCTCTTGCGATCATAATTCTCCAACACCATGAATACAAAAACAAAAGATCACACCCAAAATTTGTATACATTTATAAGGGACTAATATAAAAATTAAGCCAACTTTAACGACTCTCAAGTTCTAACAAAAACCCTAGACCTCACAGATCAACCAAAATCTTCATCAATGGCGGACGATACAGCATCAATGAGCATAAACAGAGCTTCAAGAACCATTAAGAGAAGACAAACCTCTTTATACAACTCCCTACGGTCGATTCAGGAGGATTCCATCTTCGTCTCCGATATAGCTCAGCTATGGCCTGAATTGCCGCTTGTAGCGAACCTCCGTTGCGGTCTCTGGTACGCGAACAAGTTTCATTGCAATTGTTACTTCAAATCGACGGATGGACACACGAATAACTTGTCGTTTAATACGTCTCGCCTCAATCTCCATGTTGCCACTCTTGCAGGTTGTTGTTCTTAACTTTCTGATGTGATTTATGATCTGGATTGAAATTGATGTGAATTTTGTAACGAGATGGTAGTGCTGGTGTACAAATTCGGTTTGTCAATCTTAATTTAGCGACTCTAGCTTAACTTTCTGCCATGAACAATATCTGGAAATGAAATTTATGTGAATTTTGCAGCGAAATGTAGTGTTAGTGTAGAAATTGTTTGTCAATCTCCATGTAGCGACTCTAGCAGGTTGTTTTTCTTAACCTTCTGTTGTTAATGATGCTCTAGAAATGAAAGTGATGTGAATTTTGCAACGAAATGGTAGTGTTAGTGTAGAAATTGTTTGTCAATCTCCATGTAGCGACTCTAGCAGGTTATTTTTCTTAACTTTCTGCCGTGAATGATGCTCTAGAAATGAAATTAATCTGAATTTTGCGAAAAATTGGTGGTGTTAGTGTAGAAGTTGTTTGTTGATCATAAGCTAATAATGCTATGTCAAATTTGGATTCAAAGGTGGTTTATTTGAGTCTGTTAATCTACTAGTAACTTTTATAGTTTGTTTTGAGTTGTTAAAGAGTCAAGCTAAGTCTTGTTCTAATGTTCTATGGGAGATGGAATTTGCATTAATGAGTTATGGCATATATGTTCATTATGATCTGAGCTTTTGTTTTTGGTGTAGGTATGGATCTTGGCAGTGTGTTTGAATCTCAAAAACATTAGAGTAACTTGTATTGTTTGTTTTGAGTTGTTATCAATAGCCTTAAATCTCTTTCTACAGGAGATTAAATTTGCAATTATGGCTTATTTGTTTGTTATGATCTGAACTTTTGTTTTGTTTCTTTGTAGGTGTAGAGTTTGATTGTTTGTGTTATCTTGTAGTATGCTATGTTTAAAGTTGTCTAGAAATTATAATTTGTAGAGTTTTAATCTGTAAATGTTTTGTAGTTGCATATGGCAAGTTAGATTTGGACGGATAATAATATTTTGAGTTTTTGTTGCTTTTGTTATGGATAGGACAGAGGGGTGGGTGTATGATCGTTGATTCTACTCGGAAAGGGAAGAGGTTTCCGGACAGTATGTCAAAAACCATACCAATTTGGACTTGTGTGTTAAATCGTGCAATTTTGAATTATAGAAACAAAATGAACGGTGTCAATAAGCCAATGGAGGAAGTAAGTAGTTGTTTTCTGTATTTCTATCATGATTATCATATAAGGTGCATTTTTTGTTCACATATGATCATGTTGATTCAAGTATCAAATTGGTCAGTTGCTAATAGAATTGCACAAAAAACCAGTTCTGAAACCCGAATTTGTAACCTGAGCCCAAAATGATTTTGAACTCGGTTTGGCAAGAACCTGTTAGGAACCAAGCTAAACTGTAGAATTGAAACCGGTCTGTAACCCTACTGCTGAAACGGGTTTAAACTCAGTCAAACCGAAACCCTACCTGTCAAAACCAGGTTTTTCAACCGGTCAAACCCACCTCAAGAACCCAAACAGGCTTGACTGAAAACCGGTTTGACCAAACCTGAACCGGTTTGTGCCAAAAACTTGATTTTGTGCGCCTATAGTTGGTACCAGGGATCCCATAGTCATCAAATGTTAGAAGCATCTACTTTTAATCCTTAAGAATTGATGTTGATACTCATCTACAAAAATATCTTTCAAAGTCATCCCTGATAATATGGGAAATAGCATTGAGTTAATATCGATGAGGGACACAATCTAAGATATATATCCAAGAATTCATATTGGTTATAGAAGTCGTCTAGCTTTCTGTTAAGTATGTATTCTCAGACCCTACACCACATTATTCAAGTCTACATGGACGCTTGTGTGTGTGTGAGAGGGAGAAACTCCTGTGGCCCCAAAATTTGGATCCAATTAGACTTTAAAAAGCCAAATAACCATTTTAACAATAAACTTAATGCAATTATTTTTTAACTATTCAAAGGAAGTCTTGTAACTACAAGCTGGTATGTAATGAGTATTCACAAATAAAAAAATGGATGCTGATAAAGTATAAGATTAATCTTAGTTTGGTGTTTTGATAATCCTAGATTTGATTATGCATATCAAAATTCCTGAATTGACTCCTATATGGGATGAATGAGCATCGTATAAGTTGACTGTTTTATACCAATTTCACCAGTTACAACATGATTTTTTTAGCTTTAAAGGATAGTTAGTGATGCCTCTATAAACTCCTTGACAAAGTTAATTCCTTTTAATTGTTTCTATCTTGTATGAGTTAGTTTTACTTCTTTCAAACATAAAATATATATCATTGTGTTGTTTGCATGATTGTAGGTTAATTCTTTTGCCAATACAACTTGGGACACATCCTTACATCTTCCTCTCTGGGTACCCGATACTGAGAAAATAAGGATAGATTCTAAATTAAATGAATGGGTCAACATTTTGGAAACAAGTGGAGTTGATATGGCCTCCATTTCATCTTTATTAAAGAAACCTCTTCGACCTCTTTGGATTTCACAAAAAACCGTCATATGGTTAAATGAAGTTCCCGATTACAATTCTTGGGATTTCACACCCATAATCCTTATTTCTGCATCTGCTTCAAGTGATATATATCGACAAAAAACTAGCTCTGAATTTAGTTGGAATTACATAGCAGGAGCTGGGGACGATGAAGAAAGTTGGGCGAGAGGTTTAACACCTATTTTATTTTGGAATAATGTTTATGATTTAATAAGTTCAGGGCCTGATGTATGTAACCAAAAGGTAGCTAATATTGTGGAAAAAGATAGAGTATTTCGTGCTCAGCGAGGACAAAATGCTCCTCAGGTTTCTGTTAAACCTACAAAATTAGAAGCCACCCAGTCAACTCAGTTTCAAGATCAACCATTAGACATTATTATGGAGGATGAAATTAGTGGAGATCTATTAGATAATGAGCATGGAATATATTGGTTAGGTTTGACCAACCTTGCCGTTTGTTCAACTGCATTTGGTAAGTGTTTTTGCGTCTGTTAGAGATCTAGGGCTAATAGTATGTTTTGCATGATAAATTAATAATCTTACCTCAGCTATCGACTGAAAATTCAGATGATGTTAGAGGTGGCAATCTTGACCTTTTTCTTCATTAATGGGTTGTGTTTTATCTTAAATGGGTCAAATCAAATGTATTAGTAAAGGAAAACAATCAATGGATCAATGGGTCAAACCGGTTGAAAATCTGTGAAGTCTAAGTTAGTATTGCTATAATATTGTTTTGTCATCATAAGTAAATTATTAGGGGTATTATACACGTGTCCACCCAGCTCATACTAGAAATGAATCATTTTAAGTTGGACCTGTTTTGACCAGTTACCTGAGTTGCAGATCAAGAATGAATATTATATCTTTGTATCCTCTAAAATACTTGACTAAACTTCAAGGTTGGATTATCTTCTTCCCACTTGGCTACTAAGACTTTAAAATCACCCCTCTTTGCAGATTTTAAGGCGTCAAATGTTGATAGCATACTGAACTGTGACCAAAATCAGGTTCTTTGTACCCTCCAGGATTCTGAAGCTTATTTGCACCTGCCTATTATGGTTTGCCATGTCACTATTTATTTCAGTTATATATATCAGTTTATTTATTAATCCTGCTAGCTGATTTCACAACCTCTTTTAACTTGCAGAACTCAAAATTTGATAGATTTTCTTTGCAAAGAAATCTACCTTCTGCACTGAAATTTGCCAAACAGCATCTGGAAAGGGGAAATACGCTTGTAGTCTGCTGCAACAGTGGTAAGTGAATTCACCTCGATGCATGCTTCATCGAACTTTTGTTTTTCCAAAAATATGCCGCTTATTATTTCTTGTAAATACCAATGCGCTTTCAGTTTCGCTTTTTAGCACTGTACTTTGTACTTTTCGGCTCATTAGGAGATGGCTTTTTGCCTTTTTTAGGGTCTTTTTGTAGACTTGCTATAAAAGTTTTTGTCCCATCTAGGTAACCATTAAAATACCCTATGATGACCCAAGCAGGATAAGAAAACCATATTTAGTGACTCAAACAATGACTAAAACGTGACAAAAATGGTATTTTGTGTAGAAAAAAACTGTTTTAAGCTAAAGTATAAGATTTGAGACTTGTTCTGGATTCTTGGGCATATAGTTTTCGCTTTTCTAATCAATAATGTTACTATTTCTTCAATTTTCAGGGGAAGACGTCAGTGTTTGTGTTTGCTTGGCAATATTGATTTCATTATTTAGTGTTGAAGGTATGAATACTTGATGTTAAACAACCCCCCCCCCCCCCCCCCCCCCCCTTTCAACTTTTTTTGAATTCACACATAAGTCCCTACCTAATTTTTTTCATGATCGAATCCCTTTGGTTTTTCGAAGTTTTGGTATGGTCAAGTCTCTCAAACAGTTCTAAAGGTTTAGAATACAAATGAAAAAAATTGGTTTTCAAAGAGGTTTTCGAGTGGGGATCGAATATGTATGTATGCATATCATCGAGTTTGAAAATGTTAGGCTAGAAAAAGATTAACAAAACGATTCTCAAGACTACGTCCTTTTCTAGTTTTCATTCATAAAAGTTTTGAAAAAAGTTTACAACCAAACATTTACATCCGTTATGGGGTGTAGTATTATAACATTTTATATGCTTATTGCTTTTTGAAATAAACAACTTCAACTGCTTATTTGAGACGACTTATTTTATTAACAGATATATATATATATATATATATATATATATAATTTATTAGTTTGTATATATTTGTATTTTGTTTTCATCATTATCTCCTTGTAATGTTTATCACTTATCTCTTTCCTAAAATATGGGAATTCTAGTTAGGCTTATGTATTATTTAAACTCTTTTGATTATGAATGAAGGCATCGATTCCATAAGAAATCACATGGTATCAGAGCCTACACTTAGGCTCATACCAAACCCATAAGCCACCGATCGGACCCCTGTTTACAAAGCATCACAGCAACCCACATTTTTTTTTCTGTTCTCTTCATCATGACCGGAGAAACAGACCCTTCGTCATCCTCCTCGTCATCCTCCAAGAAGCAAGATCCCATTCATCCCGTATACACCGTCACTAACATTCAACATAAAGTGCGCGTGTTAGACGGAACGAAGGTGTCTTACTCATCTTGGGTAAAGCTGTTTACGTTGCATGCTCGTGGCTATGATGTTCTCCATCATATTGATGGTAACAAACCACCGGCTCAGACTGATCCTCAATACGAGTCATGGTCCAAAATTGATGCCGTCGTGTTGCAGTGGATCTACGGAACCCTGTCCGATGACCTGTTGGTTCGTGTGCTTGAAACTGATTCCACCGCTTATGCAGCCTGGAAGCGTATCAAGAACCTGTTTCTGAACAACAAAGGATCCCGCGCCGCAGCCCTCGAACACGAGTTCACCAACCTCACCCTTCGTGCCATGCCAAACCTTGAGGCCTACTTCCAACGTCTCAAAGAACTTGCTGGACAGCTCGGTGATGTTGATAGTCCCGTTACCGATCAACGACTCGTGCTTCAACTCGTCCGTGGACTACCTTCCGAGTTTGACACCGTGGCATCATACATCAACCAATCACTTCCCATCTGGGAAACCGCATGTAGCATGATCCAGCTTGAACAACATCGCCAAAGTGCTCGTGATTCCCTTTCCTCGCCTTCCCCTATTGCTGCCAATGTCACTCACCCCCAGCCGTCCACCACCACCCGCAGCGAGTCACAGCACAGAAACAACTCGGCCCAACCCCTGTCGCCAGCCCAGTCGCGGCCAACAGCCCCCCTCTCGGCCCAAACAGCAACAACCCAACAGCCCACATTCTCTGGTTCGGCCCCACGTCTGGCCTCCTCATCCAGCCGCTTATTGGGCCCCTGGTGGGCCTCTGCACCCCCTGCCCGTACCCCACTCAACCGGGCTGGGCCACCTCTCCCGCTCCTAGGCCCATATCTCGCCCATCTCCCTCGGCCCAACAGCCTTCGCAGGCCCATCTCACGGACGTGAATCCACTAGAACCTGCTGAACTTGAAGCTGCCTTTCAAACCATGGCCTTGGATCCCCGTGACGACCAATGGTACATGGATTCTGGGGCCACCTCCCATCTCACGGCCGATCCAGGTAATATTCACAAGCCATGTATTAATACTATCAACTCTGTTTTAGTTAGGAATGGTAACAAGATGCCAGTTATGGGCTCGGGTCACACCCTATCCTCCATATCCAAGCCCATACACCTCAAAAACATCCTACATGTTCCCAACCTTATCAAAAATTTGATTTCCGTTCGTCAATTTACTAAAGATAATCATGTTTCGGTTTCTTTTGACCCACTTGGTTTTTCTGTGAAGGATCTCAAGAGTGGGACTCTTTTGAGCCGCCACAATGGCACCGGCCCGCTCTACTCCTACAACTCTCGTGCTCCTACGGCTTCCACGTTCGTTACATCCTCACTTACCGACACTTGGCATGATCGACTAGGACATCCCGACAATCATGTCATGGATTATCTTATTTCTCGCAATTTTATTTCTTGTAATAAACGTAAAAGTAATTTCTCTTGTCATTCATGTCAAATTGCTAAGCATAAACGTTTACCTTTTGAGTTATTTACTTCTTTTTGCTTACAACCTTTTGACATAATACATTGTGACTTGTGGACATCACCCATTCTAAGTAAATCTGGTTTTAAATACTATATGGTCCTTATTGACAATCACTCCCAATATACGTGGGCATTCCCGTTAATATTTAAATCCGAATCATTTACCAAATTTACTCAATTCTATCAATATGAACAAACTCAATTCAATAAAACTATCAAAACCTTTCAATGCGATTTGGGCGGGGAATTTGATAACAATGTTTTTCGTACCTTTGCCTCTCAACACGGCCTTCAGTTTCGCTTTGCTTGTCCACAAACCTCACAACAAAATGGCAAGGCGGAACGCATGATACGTCGCCTAAACGACATCATGCTCTCACTTCTCACCCGCGCCTCTTTACCCCCTTCTTTCTGGGTCGAGTCACTCCACACGGCCGTTTACCTCCACAACATCTTACCCACCACAACCCTTAACCTTTCCACCCCCACTTCGGTACTCTACCATAAACACCCCGCCTACTCCCACCTTCGCACCTTTGGCTGCGCTTGCTACCCCAACCACAATGCCACCCGAGCTCACAAACTCGCCCCTCGATCCTCCTTGTGCGTCTTTTTAGGCTACCCGGCAAACTTTCGCGGTTGCCGTTGCCTAGAGATCGCCACAGGCAAGATCTTCCTTTCCCGTCACGTCACCTTTGACGAATCCTCTTTTCCTCTCGCTAAACCGAATACTCCATCACACTCCTATGCCTTCCTCGACCCCGATCCCTCTCCCGTTTTCCTCGACCACCCACCCACCTTTCCGCAAAAACACCCATCTACACCTACCCCCTCCTCCTCCCAACCATACAAAGTCACCTACAACCGACGCCACCGTCCTCCACCACCCCCTCCACCGATCCCCACTAATTCCAGCCGACCACCATCGCCAACCCCACCCACACCCCCGCCTTCTGCAGCCACACCTACTAGCCTTCCTTCCTCCCTCAACCACCTACCTCCTACTCCCCCACCGCCACCTACCCACCCCATGCAAACCCAGTCCAAAACTGGATGCTTAAAACCCACAATTCCGTTTAATCTTCATACCACCTCAAACCCTGCCATCTCCCCTCCTCCCACAAAACTGCCCTCACCGACCCTAACTGGCATCGTGCTATGACCGATGAATACAGGCCCTGATAGCTAATAATACATGGGAACTTGTGCCTAGACCCTTGGATGCACACATCATCCGATGCATGTGGCTATTTCGCCACAAATATCATGCTAATGGCACTTTGCAGCGTTACAAGGCCCGACTAGTTGTTAATGGCAAATCACAACAACCCGGCATAGACTTTGACGAGACTTTTAGCCCGGTGGTCAAACCCACCACCATTCGAACCGTCCTCAGTCTTGCTACCTCTCGTTCTTGGCCCATCCATCTATTGGATGTCAAGAACGCCTTTTTACATGGCGATTTGCATGAAACTGTCTACATGTTTCAACCCCCGGGGTTTGTAGACCAACAACACCCTAATCATGTGTGTCGCCTGAAGAAATCGCTATATGGTTTGAAACAGGCACCTAGAGCTTGGTACCACCGTTTTGCCACGTACATTCAACAGTGTGGTTTCAAGTCTACTACCAACGACACATCCCTTTTTGTTTATCGAAAAGGCACCCACTTGGCTTACCTGTTACTATACGTTGATGACATTATTCTAACAGCTTCCCGCCGGTCTCTATTGCAGGATATCATTGCCTCACTATCGCGGGAATTTGCCATGACAGACTTGGGCACATTACACCACTTTTTGGGTATTGAGGTCACTAAACGTAATGGTACTCTTATTCTCTCACAATCTACCTATGCTGCAGATCTATTGTCTCGGGCGAATATGGAAAATTGTAAACCCTGTGCCACACCCGTCGACACAAATGCCAAACTAAGTGCCACAGCAGGCGAGCTCCTAACCGACGACACTTTATACCGCAGCCTCGCTGGCGCCCTCCAATACCTTACTTTTACACGGCCGGACATCTCCTATGCAGTACAACAACTTTGCCTATTCATGCATGCCCCACGTGAGCCTCACTTTGCATTTATGAAGCGGGTACTACGCTACCTTAAAGGTACACTGGACCATGGCCTTACTATTTCCCCTTCCAGATCAGCCCATCTTACAGCCTATTCTGATGCTGACCGGGGAGGTTGCCCCGATTCCCGCCGATCTACATCCGGCTATTGTGTTTTTTTGGGGGACAATCTTGTCTCCTGGTCTTCCAAACGCCAGGCAGTCATATCTCGTTCTAGTGCCGAGGCGGAACATCGGGGTGTCGCTAATGCTGCTGCCGAAACTACTTGGTTACGCCATTTACTATTAGAGTTACACGTGCCTATTACTCGTGCTACAGTCATCTATTGTGACAATATATCGGCAGTATACCTATCACAAAATCCGGTGCAACATCAACGCACCAAACATATAGGAATTGATATTCATTTTGTTCGAGACAAGGTTCGATCGGGTTCTGTTCGTGTCTTACATGTCCCCGCTGATTATTATGCTGACATCTTCACCAAGGGACTTCCGCGACAACTATTTCAACGATTTCGGTCCAGTCTTTGCATTCGTCCGGCCAATGCTACGACTGCGGGGGCGTATTAACAGATATATATATATATATATATATATATATATATATATATATATATATATATTATTTATTAGTTTGTATATATTTGTATTTTGTTTTCATCATTATCTCCTTGTAATGTTTATCACTTATCTCTTCCCTAAAATATGGGAATTCTAGTTAGGCTTATGTGTTATTTAAACTCTCTTGATTATGAATGAAGGCATCGATTCCATAAGAAATCACATATTTTACTCGCAGACAATCAGATAAGCAGTTTGTATAAGCAATTATAAACACCCTCAAAATAAGTTATTGAAGTATTAAAGTGTAATTAAGAGATAATCAGTTTTAATTAGCACTCCTCTTAACCATCCATTCATCCATCAAACAAGTTTTAGAAGTTCTTGTTGGTGAATTAAAGTACTATCCTTAACAGGGGCATACGATGACGGGAAATACTTTAAGGAGACACGGATAACAAAGCTGGATATGCGACGACGGTTGATATTTCTATGCAAATATGTCGTAAATGCGCGGCCATCAAGAGGTAATCTAAAGCAAGTCTATAATTTCCTTGCGAGTCAAAGTCAACATCTTTGACTTTGACCCTCATATAGAACAACATTACTAATATAGATGTTGGAGGGGTTCGTCCATTAAAGTTGGTTTAAGAGTTCTTGTAGTGTTGTAAAAGAACACAGTTTTGGTTATGTTATATGTTTGTTCATGTATACATGTCATGCTTGTACCTAATCACCTCCTGCCACGTGGCCGCTAATCTAATGTAATGCATATGTGAACTAGATTGATGGACCCCACAAAAGTCTATTAGACCATCGGTCTAGAAGAAAAATAACATATATTCACTTTATTAAGAAAAAAGAATAGAACTTGGTACATCTTGCAATGAGCTACTACCATCTATTTATACTAGAGATAATGTTGGACTCCTTCCTAGTAATTAGCTAATAATTGACTAAAAACAGATTTTGGAAAACATCTATATGCATTTACCATGTAAGGCCACCTGTAACGATTTCTTTGTTTTTCCCGTGTGACACCTCTTCACATAATCTTTTCTTATTTTCCTCATTTGACATGGTTTCGTCCTAGTTTTCTTTGTTTCCCTGTTTCCACTTTTTTCTAAAAAAACTTTCAAAAGGTTGGTGGTGGTATCGGTGGGTTCCGGTGAAAATTCACCCCTAAAACAACTCTCGGTTCCTGGTGTGGCATGGTGTTCCGACTAGGGGTCCTTTTTTCCTGGGTGTTTCCTGAACTCCATTCCGTCTCCCCTAAAAAGATACATACATAGGTGAAACAATACCTTAACACAACTTCATTTTATTGGTAGAAGGCAAAAATAGAAACTTATAATTAGTTGTGAAGTTATAATAGGTTCAGTTGGGATGCTAAGGTGACATCAAACAACTGATAAAAATGTTTGTGGCGCTTGGCTTGTTTTGTTGAATCTAAATATATTTGATCTTTTTATGGCAAGAGATATAAACACACTCTCATAACGCTTAGTGATCATGGCTTCGGTTGGTAGTGTTGCATGAATGTTACTAATGACATTTGGTGAGTAAGAGATCATCTATGATTGGAACTCTATCATTTGCAGTAGATCGACGACGCCATCAGACTTGCAACACCACCCCTTTCGTAGGCAACACCGCATCGTATTTTCAACCACTCATCAAAACTTTGACTACATCTCACAAACTAAAACTCAACTGAGAAGCTTCCGCTCCTTAAATAAAATAATCGGAAAATCGCACCACCATGCCCACGTTTTTCAAATCTGATAGGTGGTGGTGTGATTCAGTGGTTGCTATGATGACGGTGGCAATGAATGGTTCAATGATCTGCGATGGCAAGAATGGAGGCAATGAAGTTGTGGGGATGGTGTTGGGGCGATTGAGTTCTTTTGGATTATGTGCATTCCAATAAACAAGCATAAAATTAGGATGCCGATGATGGTAGAAGAAGATTTGGATGCTGTGTGATGGCAACTGGGCTTGTGATGATTGAGAAGCCAACGAAATGATAAAGATGATGGGGGGAGTAGGGGGTTGGTGGAAATAGAGATGGACGTTTTGTACTGAGTACCAATACTCACCATACTAAACCGGTATCGACCGGAAAAAAACGGTACCAGTATCGGTATTTGGTGTTCTAATTGCTACTAGGCGGTACTAGTATCTTTAAAAGCCGAAAAGTAAGGATTCGGTTTTGAGTACCAAAAATAGCTTTCTTTTTACCATTTTAATACACTTTTTGGGATATTTTTAATGTTTTATATCATAAGTTTTAAATTACAAATGTTATAAAATTTCAAGACATTTTTGGATGTTTTGTTATTATAACCTAAAGCATAATTCAAACATTACGTAACAACTTGTTTCTTGAAATAAACAAAAGAAAACACCAAAGCGATGCCAAATTGATAAAGTGTTTAATAACTAGTACCGGTACCAGTAAGAAACTGATAGATTCGATACAATATTCAATACCCATTTCTCCTTAAATTCGGTATGGTACTGATTTCATCCATGATAGATTCGATATAATATTCAATACCCATTTCTCCTTAAATTTGGAATCGGTATTTTTAATACCGGTATTGGTATGGTACTAATTTCATCCATTGGTTAAAAAAAAGGTGGGGCCCAGCAATATTCACTATATTCATTTTCTTATTTTTTTTAATCTTAAGGGCACATTAGTTATTTCAAACCAACTTAACTAAATAACTTAACGAAAATCCAACTTAGGAACAAATAATTTTGTGTTTATGCAAAATTTTAGTCCAACATTGTAATTTCTTAAAGTTAAGTATCAAAAGTGAAATATACATAACACATGGACCATCCGCGTAACTAAGTTGAAGATTTTATAATTGTTAATGGGACCGTCAACAGACATTTATATCTCAAACCGTCGTAAAGATATCTAAATACACATCATTGATATCTTTTACCATTTTAAAACGCTAGCAGTCTAAAAACGAGTTACAACGGTTAAATGCTTAATTTTAAACAACGGCATCAGCAATCACATAAGGATGAGACCATACCATACCGGTACCGAATGTTAAATATCCAGTTTTCACCAACAACATCGTCAATAGCATGTTGACATGGTCAAAATGTTCGACCAACAACATTATCAAACACATGCCAAAATTCCTTAAAACCATTTTGTTTTAAGTTTTAACCACTATCATCAATCATATGCTAACATCTGTTAATTGTTGGGTTTCCACAAACCTCAAAAACCACATGTTACCAAACTGTTAAATGTTCGGTTTTCACCAAAATCATCATCAATCACATTAATCCTTTCACTTGATAGATAATGGATCAAACCAGAAAAAAAAACTAAGGAATGATCTTACTTACCATGGTCAGTATTTTTAGATTCTTTCGGATTGAGATCGTTGTTTTTTCTTTGATTTTAGATCGACAACGATCACTGATATGTTGTCGGAACTGTTTCTCCCCATGGCTATCTCAGTCAGGCTGTCAGCAACTGCTTGTGCTGCTGTCACCTCACCCACAGCCGCAAAGCGCCGCCTTCGTCGCAAAATACGACGAGCTAGCTCGCCAACCTCGTTGTTCGACATGACGTCCCAAAGTCCATCACTCGCTAGGATCAAACACTCGTCCTCTTCGGTTCTTGTTGTGAAGGTTATTTCTGGGACGGGGATTATCCATGGTCTTAAGTAACGGTCACCTAAAGTAACACAAGATATCGATCATCATTATAGATACATATCGATCGTAATTGAGATATTTGGTTTGAAAGTTAAATGAAGATCCCATATGTGACGTATGAGTATTTTCTCTCAGACACATGAACTTAAACACTAACATGAGTCTTCACAAGTTGACGTAACACAACTTGTTATATTAACATGAAATTTTGTTTTATTCTTTTTACATATTAATACTCTAAAATCACAAATTTAGAACAGAAAATTACCAATTTATATAAAATAATTACTTTTAAAGTATAAAAAGTCATCCTTGTTTCTCTTCTATTTTATAAAATTGTGATGAAATTGCCCATCAGTTTAGGTATGACATGAAAAATTTTATAAATTTTTTTCTCAAAAATGCAGATCAACCTGTGAGCCCATCATACTAACTAAACACAACTTGTTTAGCCTGAACTCAAACTCATGATTCTCGTGTTAGTTTATCAAGTATGTTCATTCGTGTCGCAATTTCTCATTTGCGATATTCGTACTACACGTTATCAGATTTGGGATCTCGTATTCTCGTGTTACCTTTCATGGTGTTTTCCTCTTGTTACAATAACAGTCTTTGTATTAATAAGAGTTAAATGTGAGATACCTATTGCTCTTGACATGGCAAGAACTCCAAGTACTCTTGCTCCATTCCAATTAATGACTTTCCCGTCTAGTTCTTCAATTCTCAAGAGTTCATCTTCTCTATCAGGCTGTAAAAAGTAACAAGAAGGATGATCTTACATAACCTGTAATGCCTATGAATCGGTTTTTATATCAATAAAGGAAAATGTAATGGTGATAAGTTTAACACTAGCTTTGGTATCTGTTTATCGGGTCAAGTGGGTAATCTAAAAAGAAATGGGTCACACTGGTTGCCTATTTAGCTATGGGCACCAACAACATCCTAATGGAGTCAGTTAGCAAAATGGTTATCTAGATATGCGAGTAACAAGAATTAAAGCAATTGGCAAGAAAATTGTTGAGAGCCTGACCTTTTGGTCAGCGGTCAAAGGGATAGTTTCGGTCCCACGACAAAGCACTGCTCGTGAATCACCACAGTTGGATACTATAATTTGGCAGCCAGATAAGACTACTGTAACCGCGGTTGATCCCACCATCTCTGATGCTGCTACCTCTGTAATTACTTCATTGTCAGTCCTCTCAAAGCTAGTTGACATCACTGCTTCCCATCTTTGCTGCCATTTAAACTCATCATTTGCTTCTTGGTCCCACTGTTCTGCTATTACTTCATGCATTCGTGCCGCACAGAACTTTGCCACCTTGATATATTTAGAAATGAAAACATAGTAAGTTGTCTCATTCTAAAAGGCAACAACACGTGAAAGTGTATAAGTATAGGATGTTGATTTCTATAAGTTTCTTTTGGCATGTAATATTAGCATACTTTCAGTTTTACCCCGTTTTAGTTATTGTTTTTCTTTTTGCATATTTGTTTCATCAAAAGATGGATTTCTGTCTCTTTTGGTCATTACAAAGTGTTTTAATGATGATTCAAACGGGACAAAAACTTTACAAGAAGTTCAGATAAAGACACAAATGGTACAAAAAGTATACATAACTCAAAGGGGGTCTTTTAGCAACTCAAAAATACAATAAAAGGGTACAAGACTAAAAAGGTATAGATGTAAAAGTACATTTGTATATATGTAAAATAATATCCTTTCTATATGCATAATGAGTAAAGAAGTAAAAAAATATTAGTTTTCTAGTTTCGGTAACTTGTTTTTTTTTTTTACAAAATGTTCTTTCATTCATGTATGTCTATTTAGTGGATTTCAACTTCATTATTGTGTAAAAGGGATCGATTAGTTAAAGTATTGATCATAAAAGTTGTGAAGGAGAATGTTTTTTCTTAGATAACACGAAAACAATTGTCTACGTATCAAATAATTAGAGTTATTGATTTTGACCCACTTATGAATTAGCCAAGGGGTTTTTTTCTACTTCAAATAGTCACATAGGTAATCCAATGTTGGTTTTAGGCCCAAGATTACACTCAAACTCATGCATTCATTACTTGCAATCCATACATATAAATAGATTAAAACAACATGCAAACATGGGTTAGTGACTTAGTGCTTCTATAAAATAGACCCAGTAACACCCACTACTCCACTATCAAGACTCTTTCAAAATTAAAATTGCTGCATAAATTAAATAAAGCACATGACTTAATACTAGACCCGTGACCCGTAACTTGACACAACTTGACCCATCAAGATTAACTCCAACATTCACCCCCTTAATCTTGATTTGGTATTGCTTTTTTGCTTTTTGATTGAACCACACAGGTTCGATTCTTACTAATTGCTTTAAGAACTTATAGTTCTTATCTCTTGCTCTATTCTTGCTTGCTATCTTCTTGCTTGATTGAATCGATTCATCTTGCTCTTGCTACTTGCTACTTACTCTTGCTACGTGCCTCTTTCTTGCTACTTTCTTTGCTTTCATTACCTTTTTAAGAACACCTGATTCATCTTCCATTATCTGCCTCGAAACCAAATTCGAAATCACCACACTGCTGGCCTGCGAGCTGTCCTATTCTGTAGCCGCTACCAAAGTAACGGGACTCGATTTGTTCATCGTTTTAGCCCCGAAATTGAGCTTGAAACACCTGCTGTTGTTTTCTATTTTCTCGATCTCAGCCTCAAACTTTCACCTATTTGGTTGTAAGCTTCACCTGCTTGATTATGTGCTTCACATGCTTGCCTACTTGTCTACTTCTTGGATTCAATTTGCCGAACAGATGTAGCAGTTTGCCTTCCTTCTTGCTTACAATTTTCTTCAAGGTATATTATTAGAGGTGCTAGGCTGCTTGCTTGTTTCATTGATGATCTCCTTTAACTAGTTCAGCAAGTAGCTAGCCTGCTTCATCCATTTCTATACATTCCACCGTAACCGCCTCCCCATAACGATTTCTTTCTTCTTTGGCTCGATTATTTCGTCTTGCTTCAACAATAACCTTCGGTTTGTTTCTTCTTCTCAACAATAATAATCGCCACAAAAAAATCGCTGCTCTTCTCCTACCGTGAACGATCGGGCCTTTCAGTGACTGCTGCTTGTGATAGCTTGCTACTGCTATATTCTTACTCAGTTACCGCCGCTTGCTTCCGCTCTCGTTCCGCTGATTATTGGCTTCTGATCAGCTCTTGCTTCTTCATACGTCCCAGCAACAGCAACAAGGTTGCTAAGTTTTTCTTCTCCCCTTTGCGGCTTGCTTCCGGTGACAGCAGCCAAGGCTGTCGCCTTGCTTCTTCAACTTCTTTCTTCCGACTCTCAAACCGACCCTCTATTTTTAACCTTGCGCTCTGATACCAAATGTTGGTTTCAGGCCCAAGATTACACTCAAACTCATGTATTCATTACTTGCAATCCATACATATAAATAGATTAAAACACCATGCAAACATGGGTTAGTGACTTAGTGCTCCTATAAAATAGACCTACTAACACCCACTGCTCCACTATCAAGAGTCTTTCAAAATTAAAATTGCTGCATAAATTAAATAAAGCACATGACTTAATACTAGACCCGTGACCCGTAACTTGACACAACTTAACCCATCAAGATTAACTCCAACATCCAAAGACTTAGATTGTTTTTATGATAATATTGTTCTATAATCATAATTAACACCATTATCTAGTTATAAATGGATGCATAGGCATAAGCAGGTCAACGAAACAAACCTAACGAACTAGGCAGCCTGACTGCACTAAAAACGACCCATTTCGACCAGATATGTTTTGACTTGCTACCCAACGGGACCATCTTGCCACCTTTAAAAACTATGAAGCTTACAAGTTAGATACACTTTCACAAACAATTCTACCCATTTAACAGATGGTCAAATGCATACTTTAAGCAAACAACATTTAGAAATAATTTTGACAGACTGTACAAAGTATAGACCGCTAAACCCACAACGGTACATGTCGAGAGCGATGATTGCAGTTTTAACGATAAAAGAAAGAGAATCAAATAAACATAATGTAAACCAGAATATTATCCAACCATAACCATATAGCAATGTAGTACTGGCATGACAACGAAATAATCTTTAGTCTAAGGTTTGATTGTGATATCACAAGTTCACAACACACAATACACACATTGCTGATATCATTTACAGTCAGACTGATGTTGTTGTTGGTGGGACCGTAACTATAACGGCCCAAAATATGTAAAACCCATAAGATATTACTTTAGTTTTAGGGGTTCGGAATAACTCTAGTTTTGATTATAGTAAAGCTTTTAAAATTTGCCCAATAGGAGAATGCCTTTGATGAATTAAGGTCATATCATTTTAATCAAATGGGCCCTAAAATGAGATTATTATATATTTTCCTAGGGATGAGCATTTGGTACCCAGTACCCGTACCAGTACCTGTACCGTACCGGTACCGGTACCCAATTGGTACCGAAAATATGTATAAGGTACCTGTACCGGTACTTGATTTTCTTATATTTTGGTATCGGTACCCACCGGTACCGGTACCTGTATTTTACCCAAAAGTCCCGTATAGTCCCGCTAGTACCCGAATACAAATATATTATTTTGGAATATTTTGTTTTGTAATATTTTTCACCCCGTCAACTAGTATTCTATCTTGACTTTTGAAGGTAATTATTATTATTTTTTTAATATCATTCTTTTTACTTCACTACAATGTCAAGAGATATATTATTTATGATTTTAATAGAAATGAATGGTGGACTAGTGTATGAATTGAGTTAGAAGAAAATGAGAAAAGTAAATAAACTATCATTTTATTTGAATACTTTTTTGATATTTTACTTTGTTTAGTTATTATAAACTTTTTGAGGTATCGGATACCAAACATATACTAGGTAACAGGTATAAAAACAGGTACTAGGTACTGTAACCAAACATACATCATGTAGTAAGCCTTAAATATAATATTGTATAGGAAATGGGTACCAAAGAGGTACTGGGTACCGAAATACCGGTACCGTACCGGTACCGGTACCTGTACCCATATACCAAATTCGGTACCGGTACCGGTACTCGTTTTTTATAAAATTCGGGACCGGGTACTTTCGGTAACGGTACCGGTTCGGTACGGGTACGGTACCGAGCTCATCCCTATATTTTCCCTAGACTATAAATTACATATTTCCCAAACAAAAAAATCAATTACATATTTTCCTTTCTTAAAATATATATATTATATATTTATCTATTTTATTAAAATTAATCTATTAAATGATTATTTTACTTCATTTTAACTAAGGGATTCTTACATACGGGTCTTTTATCATTATAATTGTTTAAAACTTTTGACAGTTTTGTTTTGTATTTAAAGATATAACTTTAATTATCAGTTATTGTTGTTTTGACAATTATTGGAAATTTTAATATATTATATTATATTTAAAAAATAAAAAAAACATGTTAATTATATAAAAATTACAAAAAATAACCTAAAGTTTTACATTATCGTTCCATATCAACATCAAAAAAAGAAAAAAATATTTCCTAATTGAAACATAAAGAAAAACATGCTAAAAATATTTTAAAATTTATAATTTAAATAAAACATAAAAGCTAAGTGATCTAATTGGAACACCTTTTAAACTTGAATTACATAGTTGAAATACATTTTTAACTTAGTTACTATTTTACAAAGCTACGCCTTTAAAAATATAGCAAAATTATACTCGAATTAAAGATATCACAACGATATATTTAATGGTGTAATTTGTATAAAAAATAACATTATAATAAAAAGTTAAGAAAGTTAAAAAAAAAGGTTGATTTTTTTTAAAAGGAAGATAAATTTTAAAAATTTAAGGAAAATAGTTTCGTCAGTAGTGTAATGCGATTTAAAGTTAGTTATACTACATAATTATAATGTAAATGTTTGTTACATTAAGGTTAACAATATTTGTAAAAAGTCAAACCCACATATTTTAATCCGGGCTCAACCTGCTTATTATTTACCTTTTAATTATATTTGATATATCCAATACTAAAACTATATGCATAACATAACATATACTATTTACTTTTGTTATAATAATCTTATATACAACTATTTTTGTTATGTAATTAATATATTATATTATATAAATCATTGTAATTAATTTTGTTTAATTTAATAGGAAAATAAAACCCCGCAAAATTCACTCCTCAACCCATTTTAGAAAATTGAACACACGTCAATTTAATGGGTATAAACAACAAGTGTCACTAGACAATAGGTTATCAACACTGTAACATCTCGTATAAACCGTTGGTCTAATCAAACTAGATACAAGAATCTTAAACTCAAACTTATTTTTTAAATGGATTAGTTGAAAGTTTGAGTTTACCTCTAGCTCGTGTAAACTCATAATTTGACTAAAACTCTTAGCAGCCCATCTTAGTAATATATTTTTATATAAGCGGCTTATTAATCATCTAACCGAGAAGGTATAAGTATATAGATATATTATATCTTTACTTTTATATATTTTATCGAGAACTTTAAGCATCTTTATTATTAAAGTCACTAGGAAGGGAAACACCAAACACGTGTGCCAGAAACAAAAGGAGAATGATAAATGATATTGATATTGACCATTTCCAACATGCTACGTGTCTTCCCAAGTCATAATCAATATATTTTATTCATATCTAATAATATATACAAACTGTAGCTGGCAAACTAGATATATGTACAGCACCACCAGCCTAGAGTACAACATCACACAACAAACGTGAATACTTAACTATCACAACATGACATAGTTATTTATACATATTTATACATGTGAATACTGAGCCATCACAATACGATAATACGATATAGCGGTAAGATGTTTAAAATGTCATTTTTTTTAACTGAAAGACTCATGTTCAAACTTTTTGTAATTGGACATTTTTTTTTTCATGTGATCAACACGGAGCATAATCTTATGTAATATGATATAACAATAATAGCAATAGATTATTGTAAATGAATAAAATAAAATAAAATACAGATACAGTGATACAAACAAAAGCGAAATATCTAACACATTAAGTACTAGTAATTATCAAACACATCTATTCATCAAAAATCAAAATAAACGTAGTTGTAAATTTGTAATGAAGTAATGCTTCAGAGAAACAATTCTGTTAATTACATTATCATGATTTTCAAATTCGAACAAATTTTGTTTCTGTTAAACAAAAATCTTCAATACGGATGTTAAATCAATAAATCCAGAGAAATTATCAGTAAAATCAATGGCCTCAGGTACGATCATCAATGAAATAGTAAAACGACTACGACTCTACGAACGATTTTCACACAGGAGATCGAGATCCAATAGTTTAATAGATAATCAACTCAATTCGATAACGAACTTACGATCAATTAACTCTGTGTGTGTGATTCATGTATGTTGTTCATGCGATTAAATCGAATTCGAAACTGAAAATTCAATGCAGATCAGATTACGAAGCGCTTACCTGCGATCCGCCATGACCGTCATAAACACCGAAGAAATGAATCGGCGAGATCTCAAGCGAGGTTCTCGAGCCAGGAGTGGTGCATCCTCCGACGTGATCGCACGTTCGCGACATGAATCCCGGAACCACCGCCACCGCATCCTCCATCTCCTTCCGTCGTCCGATCACCGACTTAAACCCCCACGCCACACCTCTCGTCCTCCCGACGCACTTCTTCAACCTCCTCGCTCCACCTCCGTCGTCGCCGTGCTGCTCCGCCGATAGCCTCAGCGGCACCACCGCCGCGGCCAAAATCTCGCCGGAGGAGCTGCTGGTGATGGAGAAATTGCTCGACAAATCGACGTCGCTGCTGTTGAAAATCGACGACACCGTTGAACTCGTTGACGAGAGGTCCGAGGAGTCAACGTGGTTAGCATCGGCATCTTCGGAGTTCATCAATGGCGAAAACACGCAGTAGAGAGGAGAAAAGGTGTGTGTGTGTGTTAATGGTGGATGATTTGTGTGAGATGAAATAAAGGTGCGATGATGACACGTATGTATAAGAGGGACATGAGGCGACGACACACGCAATCATCGCCCATACAGGGTAGGACACACATATCAACGGGTCGTTTCTTTTGACCTTCATTATTATTACTTGCATAAACAACCCTTCCTCTTTTAACATTCTTACGTTTAGGGAGGAGGAAGTCATCGTTCTCCTATGCCGTCTGTGTCTGACAGACTGACACTAACGGTATATGTCATACATCTAACAGTATATATTATGATACACAGGTTTTATGGCATAATGTATTGTTGTACGAGTTTTTTTTTCACTCTGTTTAACTATTCTTAAACTTTGAAACTATGCATCGTTTCACTGTCTTGACATACTTTCTTTTGTAATGTAAAGGTTTGTAACATAATGTATAGTTTTACTGGATAGTTTCTGGATACTGTGAATGGCACTACCGTGGCAAATTGCTTGTTGTCGTGCCTTTTCTAGATGGATGGGGCGGTGCTCATTTGTGATACCTAGATGCATATGTGTACTCACATGCTATGTTTCTCATCACTCTCACCCTTTTACAACCCTAGTTGTTTGGATTCAATGGTACTAGGTTTATAATGTATTTAAGGCTGTAAAGAGTGTAACCGAAACATAACTGGATCTAATTTGGTCGAGAATACAGTTACATTTAAAGTATTAAAGTTTTGGTGAGAATGATAAAATTTCCTAACGTGTTTTTTCTATTGATATTACCTGAAGAATTTAATGATAGAAGATTAGTAATATCATGTTAACAATGATTGTTTCAGTTAAATGTTATTAGGGCTATAGTGTATTTGAGGAGCGTAGCTAAATTATAACCGAATCTAAGCGAATCGGAAAATACAGATGCTTTTAAAGTATTAAAGTTATGGTATGAATGACAAAATTTCTAGATTTGACGTGGTTGTGTGCGAATTGGAAACAATAATACGTCATCCTAACTAAAGTTGAAGCTATATTACACTTTACTTGAGCAACATAAGTACAAACAAAATAAAATCATTGTTCTTTCATTCATTAAAAACATTCCATATCTTGCATCTCTTGGAGTAGCTTCAATTTGTTAAGACGGTTTGATGCTCGGCTTAGCTGGAAACCAAATGAAATTTAGTTTACTTGGAATATGTATTTTTCTTGTTTATAATAATAGGATAAGGATCCCTTGTTAATTCTTGTATATTGTATTAAACCTTTAACTTAAATGTAAGGAACACTTTTACTGTGCTTATGTTACAAAGACTAGTGTAATTAACATTTACACAATATTACGCCACTGATATACTAATTTTTTATCCCCTTTTCAATATTTCCCCATTTTTTAAAAAAATATTTTTAACTTTTTTGTATAATATTACTTTTTATACAAATTACACTATTAAATAGATCGTTCGTATATACTTAATTCAAGTATAGTCTTAGTGTGTGTGTATATATATATATAATTTTAATTTTTTTTAACATTCGTTGTGAACTAATAGTTATACCAAATTAAAGGTAACATAATAATGGCGACACAAATTGTTGTGGGCTACTAGTTTGGATAACTAGTTTGGGTTAATAGATTAACATAATAAACAATGATTAACATTTATTTTCCATCCTATAATTCTAACCAAATATGTCATCAAGGGTAGTACATAAACAAATTTTATGGCTTTAGGTGTCAAATTCATAATTTAACCAACTACAAGGGCTATTTCAGTAATCAAGTTTATCCTCAAGGACTACACTTAGCGAATCGTACAACTGAGCTGGGATCCTCTACGACCAACACATGTCATTTTACCGTGGGGAACCACGTAAACGACGTAGTAACAGGCCAATCAAATTTCTCCACATTTGGTAGTCTACTTGTTATTTTTAAATTGATTATTCTTTATTTTGAGGTTTCTTGTGAGTAAATAGCCCTACACGTCATCAATGTGGGACCCACCGTTGATTTATTTGGTTTTCTTTCGGTGTAAAAAGAATTTTTAAACGATTTTTTCATCGTATTTTGAGCCGCTTATAAATATATAAATATTATTGTTTAAGTTGACTTTGACTGGTCGAAGTATTATAAAGTAGTCAAAACTGTTGCTTGTATTATTATACTCTTGAAATAAAAAAGTAAACCTTATTTCACACAATAATTCAATCAAACCCGTTTAGTGAAAAACAATAAAAAAAATTTTATAAGAAAATGCTCATTGCTGTTAAACTAGAAAAAGGTTTAAACCATTTGCTTTGTACTTTTAGAAACTCCATTAAAAAAAATATACACCGGTGTATTATCAAAAGGTACACGTATTTGAACAAAGGTAAAATTTGTGTAACATATTGTACTTTTGTAAGATAGCGTGTCAAATTATTATGTATTTAAACAAGTTGCATTATTGTTTATCATTTTGGCAGTCTTAAAACCCGTAAACGTTATAAACTTTTTAGAGTAATTTACACTCACATTTATATTTACAGTCTTCTCTAATAAAAATAAATAAATTTTGTCACATGTCCTTTATTTACACTTATTTTGTCACGTGTTGTTATCTAAGCAAGCCAACCATTTAATGATAATATTAAACGCTGATTATTTTTTTATATACCTTTCAAATTGTAAAAAAGCTTTTTTAATAAATAAAAAACATGTATTTATTTATTAAAAAAATTAATTGTTTGAAAAAAGTTATATGAAATATGAATTTTTTTAATACAAAGAACTTTTAAAAAGTAACATCGTTTAAAAACATTATTTTTTAAAAATATAGAGTGTAAAGTTTTTTTAAAGACGAAAGTTTTAAAAAAATATTGTTATTATTTTATTACTTAAAAAGTAGTTAATTATTCATACTTTCAATAATATTTTATTTTAAAAATTATTTTATTAATAAATATTAAATAGTAATCTGTACAGTACATGAATTTCTCATTTCTGAGTTATTATGACAGGTTTTCTATTATTTAATTTTTATTCAACTTGTGTAAAACATAAATTTCTAAAAGCACTCTCCAAAAATTAGTGTAGATGAAAATTTTATTCACCAAAATAAATGAATTAAAAATTATTTACAAGAATGGGTGTTTGTTGAAAACTTAATTGTTCTCAGTCATATCTTTTTAAATAAAATAAACATTTATTAAAAAATGTTATTTATATAAGTTAAAGAGAAAACTTTCTGAAAAATGAAAAGAAATTGTTCGATGACCTTATTTCATTAAAGGTTTGGTAATGTCTTTTTATTTCCTCTATCTTTAAAAGTTTTTTAAATATTTATTTAAATAGAAATGCTTAAAATCTTTCATAATTGTTTATTAATTTCTACAATTTCTTTTAAAGGTTTAAACTTTAAATATTTTTATAGATATATATTTTCTAAATATGCTATAAACAGTTTTTAAAAAGTCTGTAAGAAAAAACATTTTTGATTGAATGGGGTCTTCATCGGTTTGGTTTTCAGATTATCTGCTTTTTCGTTTTGACATTTTATTCGATCGTAACAAAACCGAACCAAAACATATTTAGTAATTTCCTAACCAAACCGAATAACCCGAACAAAAAGTTTGGTTTGTTTTTCAGTTTTAACCAAAAAATCCAGTGGTGTGATATAAAGATAAGTTAACTTGGTTAAAATATTTATTAATAAGTTAATACCCTTTGTATTACACATGTTGAATAAATAAAATATTAATAGTTATTAATAAAAACTAATGAATCATAAAACGATCTTTGATATAAGATATGATTGACATTACGTATAAGTGAAGACAATATTATTTTTAAAATTTTTGTTAATTTTTTTTGTTTTTCTCAAAAAAAGTTAGTTTTTAAACAAACTATTTCAAAAAAAATCATTTTTTAAAAAAAGTGTCATTTTTAATAATTTCTTTAAACTTTGAATTTTAATTATTTTTGTTTCATAAGAATTTAACTTTTTTAGAAAACACAGGTTTTAAAATATTTATTTTTTAAGGTTGATATTTTTTTTAAAAAAATTTCTTATTTTATAAATGTTATTTCTTTAAAAATTATATTTATAGAAAGATCTTTATTTTTAATTTAATAAAAAAAATTGATATAAAAAAGAATTAAATAATATCATTAGTAGTTAATGTGATATTTATTAGCAGAGAGAAACATGAAAATAAAATTTAGGTAGCCTAGAATTGTGACATGTGGATTCGAAAAACCTTCTTTTATTAGTTTAGATAGATTAACATGTTTAATTAACTTGAAGTATTCTACAAAGATAAAGTATGCATATGAAAAACTTTGAGTCGGGATTTTGAAACATATAGTTGAATGAAAAACACTATATTCATCATATAATATTTTCTTATAAAAATTAACTTGAAATGGGTAGTTTGATTATAAAAGAATTTAATTAATTCATGGATCACTGGTTTACTCGGTTAAAACGTAACTAAACTATACTGGTTTGCTCGATTTTTTTATTTTATAAGAAAATTTTTCCTAAGTTTTAAAAATATTATTTTAAATATAAATCTATCTTATTTAACAAGATTATGAATAAGATAAAAATAACTTTTTGATAAACATTCATTTTGGTAAATAACTTTCAAGTCACCCATTTTGGTAAATAAGTTTTTTACCTACACTATTTTGAAAAAAAAAAACTTGATTTTCTAATCTATATAAAAATTATTACAGTTAATGAAAACGATGTGAATTGTAATTCTATTGTGGTGGTTGATGAATGGGGGTGTGGTTTATAATTGATTTTTGAAGCTTAATCATTTATTTGTTTTTATACTATAAATATATTTCTCCATATTGATTGATCCTTGGAAGTAGGGCTGACAAAACAGATATTATCGTGTTTAACAGGTTAGAGATAACGCGTGTAGCACACGTGTCAAACATGAAAATAACTTGTTTAACTACCTGTATATCATGCCTGTAATAGTTTTAAAATATTTTTGTGAACCAATAATGAGAAATAAAATAGTCTAGCCTTCTAATTTTAATTATTTTTGAAAACTTAAAAAAAATAATATAATTTTTATTAAACAAGTCTAATCGTGGCATAAATAGATCGAAAATTACTAGCCCTACTTGGAAGCATCAATTTTTTAACCGAATTTTATTTAAAGCACTAATTTTAATTTTATTGATTTTGGTTTAAAGCATATATCTTAACTTAAAAACACTAATTTTTCTTTGATTTTTTGGTTGAATATTATTATGCTGATAAAATATCATTGCAAGGATCATTATGTCTTAGTAATTTAAAACCTATCTTATTTTAGTATAGTTGGACTGAATTGATGATGACACGCTTAAGGATCATTAGGTCTTGCATCCAAGGCTAGAGATTCTATAATGGTGAAGATAGTTGTTTTGAACAAGCTTAGGTTTGATATTATTACCCTATTGAATAGAGTTAAAAATATAAAAAAACACGTTATAGTTTATTAACTTGATTAATTCTTTTGATGAAAAAATGCTATAAAATATACATAATGGTCATCTTTTACAAGAAACATAATAAAATAGAAAATATTGTAGTTTTGTTTACTTGATTAAAATTTAAAATTTTAATTTATTTTGATATGACTAGAGGTTAGCATGATTTACTGCCATATAAAATAAAATTTAAAAATTTGAAGAACTAAAATTATAAGTTCCTTTAAACTTTAAAACTTTTGATTATAATTTTATTTTTACCCTATGAAAATTAAATTATTATTTTAATTATAAAAATATTTTAAATACTTATGAATGATATGCGGTTATTTTTATCAACTGTTTATTACATAAATATTAACCTACCATTATATATATAAGCGGGTTAGATCATTTTGTCAGGCATGTTGTTTCATTTGATTTGTTTATATTCACTCTCTTAGTTTGTTTTAAAAAACCTTTCAATAAATTCTAGTAGCAATGTTAAAAAAACTCGCGACTCATAACTCGTTCAAAGCTTGCTTGGAAATAGCGTGAAAATAGGTCGGTTGAAATAGGCTCGGTTTGTTAGGAGCCGAGCCCAAGTTAATATCTGCTCAAACTCATGACCTGCTCGTAAGCTGTCTCATTGGCTCACACGTGAGCTCGCTTATTGGCTAGCTTATATTAAAGTCCAAACTAAAATATTTATAAATTATAAACCAAATATTATTTAAATACATCATATAAATATGGTCAATTTGATATAAGAAATGATTATAGCTCATTAAATATCAATCTCGTCGTATTATTTTTTTAATGACAGGTAAACGAATAATAATATTATATTTTGTTTTTACATACATGAACATTTTAAAAATAAGAAAATAATTATTTTTTTAAATAAACAAGTTGGCTCGTCTTGTATATAAACAACCCAAACCCGAGCTCACATTTTGGCTTGTTAAGATGACTTGACTCATTTACATCTTAAATTCTTTTTTGTATATCATTTTTTTTTCATTTTTCCTATTTAACTTTTGATTTCCTATAAATGTTTTAGAAAACTAAAAAGAATTTAAAATTTTAAAATAATGTAAAAGATATTTCCTTCTATTATTCATATTATATTATATGCTATAGTTAAACTTAGAACGGAAGAAATAGTGTTTTACAAGTCTTTAGCGCGTCAAGGTACTACTAGGTGATGCACCAAGGGTATCAACGCCTCCTTTGCACCATGCTTTTATAGGGTTTTCAGCTTCTTCTTTGTATTTATAGAGGGAGAGTTTGGTTGTGAGAGTGCTGATAGCGACAGGAGCGGTGGTCACTTCAGCCCTTGTTTTAAAATAAGAATCATGGAGAGAACTAAAAATATAAAAATTGTATATGAATTAGCGTCATTTGTTGTCTTTTTTTGTTAAATAGTTTTTATGTTATTCAGCGCTTTTGAACATACCTCTATGACATTTTTTTTTTATGTTTCTACATAATTTTAAGTATTGACCCACGGATAACGAATTTTTTTAATCTAACTTACGTTTTCCCCAGGCGAAGTGTAGGTGAAAACTGCTAGCTAAAATAAAAAAAAAACAATGATGAATTTGGTAAAGAAGTACTTAAGTTTTGCTAGTTGTGACCTAAAAGTGATTTTGAGCCGTTAATAGCCAAATTAAAAAATAATCTTAACAAGTCTAAGTAGATAAAGGAATTTGTTCATGAAGTTCAATGGGGAAATTTGACAATTTGTAAATAATGAGTTTAGAGGGTTCTTGTTACGATTGTAACTGTAGTTTGAATTTATTGTGTTATACTTATACCAGGGGCAAGTATTTTAATTATTGTAAAATCATGGTTTACGTATTTAAATAGACTCGCAAAATGAAAGAAGTATCGTTGTATCGATGATTTGAGAATATTTCTTTCTTCTTTGTTCATCTTTTTCTTCTTCATATCGTCCACCTTTCTACTTCATAGCGTAATAGGTCTATCATATTGATGACTCAACATATTGCTCAATTGTGCCATTACACCAACATGATAGGATTATATAAACATATTAGAGAAAGATAATCAATTGACTGTGAAAACTTTGATGACATATATGTGGATACTCTCTTATGTTAAGAATTTATTTATTTGAACGGCTAATTGGATCACTAACGTACTACTCGTCATTCAATCAACTTCATTACTCGAGTACAGAACCTTGAGGCACTAGTCTGATATGCCCCCGAAGGGAAGCTTGTACGTCAATCTATCTCCATCAATCTCGAATCCGAGATCACCCTTAGGGAGGAAACGCACTTAGGTGTGAAAACCCTTTGGCTCAACTTGAAACCTTTCTTTTTTTATTTTGCTTTTTTTTGGTCACAAGTAAGACTTGGGTTCAAGTTATTTTATTTTAGTGAAGTCTTGAGACACCTCATTTTAACTGGCTAAAGATTATTGGTATGTTAAAAATGTACTTATTATACATAAATTCAAAGAGTTTGGCAAATATTTGAAGACTAGCTATAGTAAACCCGTGTATAACACGAGTTTAACAAATAAAATATTAAACATAATAAAACTTTATTAAGTTTAAAACGATATTTTAAGATAAAATATAATTGAAATTACGTATGAGTAATAACTATAATTAATATAAAATTTATATCAACTTTTTAAACTTTTCTTTTTAAACTTTTTTCTAAATAAATAAATATTTTGTTTCAAACAAATCATATTCAAAAATATCATTTTAAAAAATTTCTTATTATAATATTTAATTTTAATTATTTTTGGTTTATAAAAAATTTCACTATTTAAAAAAAAATTAATGTTTTATAAAAATTTATTTGTTAGAAATAACATCAATAAAAAGAATTTTTTCTTAATTTAATAAAAAACTATTTTTATTCTAAAAGGAGTTAAATATTATTATTAATAGTTAAGGTAATTATTTAATAGGAGAGATAAGCAGAAAAATTTTGGTGAGGTGAAATGTGGTGTTGACACGTGTCACCTTAAATTACTTTTTTATTATAGTGGAAAGATTTTGCTCGAATTAAATAGGATTGGACACTTGAAAAGCTAAGATGAGTTTATAGTCTTTGCTTTAGATTTGAATTGATAAGTAACTTAAAGCAAACTTGATGCTTTTTGGTGAAATATATAATAACTTTAAAATATTAGATTTTAATAATCTCAATTTTTATTTATTGGCTGACATTAATTTCAACTCAAAAAATATTTACAGACACTTTTAACTTTAAACTTATTTTCCTCTAATAATTCTTTAATAACTGAAAGTTAACCATCATTAGTTTTTTTTTTTTATGAAATGGGGCCAAATTTGAGCCATTTGTCAACTCTCCGCCGCCCAGCCTCTTTCAGTTCCGTTTTCTGGTGTCTAGCCTTTATCGTCACATGAAATCTATCTTTAACGAGTTAAGTGGTTCATATCAATAGATGAAGATTGATGGGTTTCAAGGTTCAAATGTTTTGGATTGACGGACCTGATGGTAGAATTCAACTTTCAATTTAGTGTTTTGGTCACATAAAAAGTTCACGCCATAAAAAAAAAAAAAAACTAAAGATGTTAACTCTTGGTTAGTAAATGATCGTTAAAAGAAAATAAGCTTAAAATTAAGAGTATCTGTAAATATTTTCTACGTTGGATTAATCCCGACCAATAAATAAAAATTAGGATTATTAAAATCCAATAATCGATAATTTTCATCAATCCATCTCAATCTTCATCTCTTATAATTTTAAAAGACACCATAATGATCCGCCCATATTTGGGATTCACTATCTATATCTTATATTTATTATTTTATAATTTTTATTAGTGGTTGTGAGTAGAAGAGTAAGAAAAAAAAATAATAAACATAACAATTAGGTATTATTTAACTCAAACAAGAATAGATATAGAAAGTTGACGTGGGAGACTTTCATAAAATGAATGAAATTTTTAAGTGATAGATGATTTCTTTTTGTTAATTATGAGAACGATCTTAGAAACATATAGAGAACGATCTTAGAAACATATAGACAATTGGATGTGAATGCTTTAGACTTGCATATATAGTTGTGTATCTTATTGTTAAAAATTAAAATGAGATTTTATTAACTCAAAGTTGCGTGAAATGATGAGTTCAAGAATTCAAATAAACACAACACACGAGTATGTTTGGAGTTAACATAGCCATGCAACGTTATGTGAAACTTGGGGACACACGTCTTTATGATATTAAATAGATAGTTCTATATCTTGAAAGTTCTCGTGAAAAGATATATAGAGTATATGACCAAGTATTTCTTCATAGAGCCATGTGATTTATCATATATTTTAGTTGTATCAAATTTTATGCTATTCGGACGTCGAACCTTCGATACAACTTTAAATCTTGGTTTATAAACAATGCTTTAGTATTTTACTCAATACTTGCTATTAATGTTTTGAAGAAATATTAATCTATGGATACAAGGTTGTTTAAGATATGCAACCAAAGTCACTTATGTTTGTTATGACAAACTATTTGAGTATTTTACAATTAGTAGGTTAAGATCACTTTATTCATTCATTCATCATTAGGTATCTCGACTAGCCTATATAAGTTATCCCTAGACATGAGGTACTTATGATTTTTAACACAACACGAACCATGACATACTCAAATTTTTTTTTTTTTTGTAGTGACTATTTTTGGCGAAAAGTAATTATACTAGTGGAATAATTTCTTGACCAGGAACACCGGTCCCTGATTCTTGGGAAATGTTGGCCACAAATCCACACTTGTCCATTATGCATTAATAGTTGCACATATGGTTATGTGGGAAAGTGAGGAAAATAAGAAATGGTTACTAGTGAAATGAGAAGAATGAAAAAGTTGATGATATGACATTTCATATGTCATAAAAATAGGATGATTACAAATGAACTTAGTGTCTTGCATAAATGAGCGCCCAAGAAAACATACATACAAGACACAAAGATGATGGTACCATTAGGGTCATAAAAAAAGGTTATACATATTTTGCAGTTAGTATACTCTCACTAAAACCACCAAAAGGTAACCGAATTATCACCGTAGGATAATGAAATCATCACGGGTTATATTATAATCTATCATACTAATAAAATAAGTTATTTGGAAGCCACATGATATAATTCTAGACCACCTAAATTTTATTTTCTTGCTTCTATCTCCTAATAAATATCACATCAACTACTAAATATATTATTTAATTCTTTTTCATATTAATTTTTTTATTAAATTAAAAAATAGATTTATCTACAAATGTAATTTTAAATGAAATAACATTTATAAAATAAGAATTTTTTTTTTAAAAATTTCAAACTTAAAAAACAATATATTTTAAAACATGTGTTTTCTAAAAAATAAAATTCTTATGAAACAAAAAATAATTAAAATTCAAAGTTTAAAGAAATTATTAAAAATGACACTTTTTAAAAAAATAGCTTTTTTTGAAACTTTTTGTTTAAAAACCAACTTTTTTTGAGAAAAACAAAAAAAATTAACAAAAATATAAAAAATGATATTGTCATTTTATCACTTATACGTAATGTCAATCATATATTATATCAAAAGATCGTTTTATGATTCATTAATTTTTATTAATAAATATTAATATTTTATTTATTAAATCCGTGTAATACATGGGGTATTAACCTAGTTATAAATATGATTAGGATTTTTCATAGCATATCTTTGTTATAAAAGTAAATAAAAAATATCCTATGCTATTTATTTACCAGTTAGATTGAACTTAACACTTAAACTACAGTATTTACATCCTTCTCGGATCTAAACCCTGCACCTTTTCATCTTGCCTTGTATAAATATCAAATTAATGAAATCGGCATTAAAACATATGTAATTTGATTCATTTAATGAATTTAACTTGAGTCACCTAATCAAAAGCTAACGGTTAACCAATAAATAAGATATATTTACATATATACTACTAGTTTTAGTAAACCCGTGTATTACACGTGTTAAATAAATAAAATATTAAATAAAATTAAAATTTGTTAATAATAAAATGATATTTTAATATAAGATATTATTGAAATCTTCCTTATTATAAATTGGATAAAATATTTTGATTTAAAAAGAACATTTTAAAAAATGTCATTCATAAAAAAAATTTCTTATTATAACTCCTAATTTTAATTATTTTATAAAAAAATTACTTTTTAAAAAACACCAATTTTAAAAATTTCTTATTATAAAATATTTTAAAAAAAGTTTGATTTTTTGAAAAAATTCTTATTTAAAGAAATTCTTATTTTAAAAAAATTTATTTATTTAGAAATAACATTAATAAAAAGATCTTTTTCTTAATTTATTACAAATTATTTTAATATAAAAAATTAAATAATATTAGTAATTAATATGATTATTTAATAGTAGAGAGAAGCGAGAAAAACTTGATGAGTATTAATGTGGTGATAACATGTGTCATCTTTATTTACTATTTTTTTATAGTAGAAAGAAAAGATTTTTAAGACCATGAATTATATATTTACTCAAGTAAAAATAATAATTACATATTTACTCTTTTTAGAAAATATTATATATATATATATATATATATATATATTCATTTCATTAAAATCAACGTATAAATGACTAATATACCCTTATTTTTATTATGGAGTTTTACATATTGAATTTTTGGTATTGTAATTGTTTAAAACTTTTGCAATTGTTTTTTTATATAGAGATGTAACTTTGATTATCAGCAATTGTTATTTTGAAATAAAGTTTAAACTTTTGTATTTAGAAAAGTAATTTTCTTACTTTTATTGTACAGAAGGCACGAATTTAAGAAATATACTGTTGATAGTTTTAGGAAGATCAACATATAAAAATACTTTAGAACAAATAATGGTAATTAGTTATTCAATTAGTTAGTCTTAAAGACATGAATAAATATGTAATATACATATTTTATAAAGCAAAAATATGTAATTAATTTTTGGCTTTGAAAAATATGTAACTGAATTAATAAAAGAAAATCAACCACATTAACAGTTGGTTATGAGAACTTAAAACCCAAATATCAATTAAATATAGGTTTGATACCAATATGTAACTGAATCGAACTTACTCATGCTAAGTTGTTAACTATTATCTACAAGTGCAAAGGGGTTCATTGACTCCAAAACATGCTATAGAACTTTAATCCAAAGCTAAAAGAATACTATAAGAGAAGGTTTAAGTGTATTAATACTTTTATATTTGCCTTTTAAAAATTTTAATATGTGGTCTTTAATGATTCTTTCTCTAGATTTAAATCCACATTACTTGTATTTTGATTGGAAAAAGATGTCATATGCAAAGTACATGATTTGCAAATAAGGAGAAATAAATGTTGGTAGTGCCTAATGATTATTATTGCTTTATTGAGTGTTGGGAATTGAGTAATTCCATCGTTCATGATATCATTTATTCTACTTTTGATGATTAATCTCTGTTGCATAATTAAATTATTAAAAATGAATAATTAGAACTATCATTAAAATATAACTCTTTGATCGGGTTGATACTATAGAACGAAAGCTTAGAAGTAGAGAGGAATTAATCAAATTTATAGGTAATCTCTATGGTTGTTGCACCATGCGATTAAATAACCAAATAATCAAGAGTTATAAAGAAGACCTCAAACAAACAAGAGAAACACCTAATAGTCTTTGTACCTAGGGTGGTAAATGAGTCAAGCTCCCCAAATAAAAAGAAAAACACCTAATAGTCCTTGCATCTAGAGGGGTAAACGAGTCAAGCTGGCTCGCAAGCTACTCGAAAAAAAAGCTTGAATTGAACCGGGCTTGAGATAACGAGCTCATATTATGGCCGCTTACTAAATGAGCTTGAGTCCGAGCTTTAGAATTCGAACTCGAGCCGGCTCACGAGTCTAAATGAGATTTTTGTTTTTATAATTTTATTTACATATTAAACATATATTATATAAATAATATTTATATATATATTAAATTATGATAAAAAATTAAGTAAAAATATATTATGTTATGTATAAAAGTATGATTATAAATAAATATTAAAATACTTATAAAAATAAAAATTAAATACTCTAATAATAAACGACCAGAGGCTAAGCCTAGCTCAAGCATCAAAAATTTTTGACAACCCTAGCTCGAGCTTTAAAAATAACACTACAAACAAGTCAAGCTTGGGCCTAAACGAGCTGGGGCTTGGCTCGTCTCGTCTACACCTCTACTTGCACCCATGCAAAATTAAATAATAAAAAAATATTAATAAATTCACTTAACCAACTTCCTCCTTAATCTACTTTTTACCCTCAGAAAGTTATTCAAATAACTTTATTTTCATCCTATCCAACAAACCCCTTTGTTGCTTGTTTTTATCATCTATAACTTTGAGTATCTAAACTTGTGAACTATATATATATTCAACAAAAGAATGCTGGTTATTTTAATTATTTATCTGAATAGAGCACCTTTTATCTTTTCGATAGATGCAAGGATTATCATAATCTCATCCCCTCGAGAAGAATGACATTTGCCCGATTATCAGTATGAGATTATCACAAATAACTCATAATTTGTATTATTAAAATTGAATTTACCTATATTATAAAACTAATATATTTCACATTTGTCCTTGAGATTTGTTGAATATAAAACAAATCACTTTAAATCAGATTTATAATTGGAATGTTCTAGTTACAAGTATTCCCAGGCAACGGGTCAAGTGTCATTACAAGGGGATAACGTACGTGTCTCATAGGCAGGCCCATCTAAACTTTTTGGTATATACGTTTCAAATATGTTATGGTCAATCATAAAAAAGTATAGCCCAAACAACCCATTATTTGAAAATCAATTACATTATTTAAAGCAAATCTTTTAAAATGTCCAACCTACTAATAAAGCATATTTGTTCCAGGTTTTCGACACGTATATAATAATTTATTATGAAGACAAAATGGTTTTTAATTCTTCATGATTATATGTTGGAAAATATGACTTAACAAAGTATAATAAAGAAAGAATAAAAATACAAGTAAAACAAGTCTTAGTGGTTGTTTGTTAGGCTTTTAATTATTTCATTAAAATGCCACCTCTTAATCAGTCAGAGGTTGAGTGTGTATAATTCACTTAAAAATCATATTTTTATGGTTAATGAAGCCTATTAATAGATAAGTTTCAGGAAAATAATAAATGAGTCAGAGGATACCTCTTATTTAATCACGTCTCATAATGGCTTAGCACATGTTACCAAACATCCCCTTCTGAATTTATGATTTGCCAAACAACCCCTTTCGGTATACTATTTAAATTATTATGATTATATTTTTAAAGACTACACATCAAACCTAAAAGACATCCAAGTATAGGAGAGTTCAAAAAGCATCCAAATCAACATAATCTAAGACTTGTTAGCCGGTTTGGATGGTTGAAATATATGCGTCCAGACCGTATAAATCAAAACACTTATTTAAGATGTAAGGAGAACGTTAATGTGTTGAGAAACATACCATAACAACTTATTTACGTTGTGTTTGGGAAATATTGGGTTAGATTAACCATAAGTTGCATATGGGTTAACTGTATCTTGACATTTTAACTGTTAACTCTAGGAGGTCAATATCAAGGGCAAAAGACTCGATCAATTAAAGGTTCGTCAAGCAAAGGATAGTCCTTGAGTGCAACATAACTTGATATAGGAAGGTATATTAATGATTATGTGAAATTTTATGTAGGCTTGCATTTTAGGCACGATTAATGTTAATTGTTTTTTAAGTGTAACCAGATACTAAGCCCGATGCGACGTGTTTGCAAACTTAGTTAAGTATATAAAAGAAATCTATAAAGTTGCGGTGGATCGGTTTGGAGATTAAAACATAGATAGAAAACAATATTATGTCCGTATGTTATGGCCTAATAATTTAAAATGAATAATTTGAAACTCGCGTGACTGTCTATCACAAGGTTAGAATAACTATGAAATGGTGGTGCTACGTGAAAGAATTAAGTCCGATATGACTATTGGCTAGAATAATCACATAATGTTTGGAGATTGGATGATGCGAGTATATACGGATCGTCACGTCTATGTGATGACCTAAGATATCACCTGTATAACTATAACATCCTCCTCATCTTGCAAACAAACATCAACCTTCATGTTACATCACTTATATATATATATATATATATTGGTTTAGATTATTATAATGTTGTCCTAGTAATCTTGAAATATATATAAGGTGACTACATGCCTATTCTTATATTAATAATCCTCTCGTTTTAGTTTCACTACTACTAATACCATCGGAACAACCACACGGATACACATATAAATATCTCATTAAGTATAACTAGTGGAAAAGCCCGCGCGTTGCGGCGGTACGGCTGTTGCGCGATTTTTTGGGAATTCGATTGTAGTCAGTATCAGCTCGGTGCGTTATGATATAAATTAAAAAATCAAAATATAATTATTGAAAAATTTAATGAAAGAAAACAATTACGTATATTACAAAAGTGTTTAAAACAACTATATTATTACAACAAGATGAGTGAAAGCATGAGGTGGTATTTGGGGTCGGAAATCACTTATTACCTACATTTAGGGGCGTTTCGTTTTATGAATATAGTTTAGAGTTTTATGATAATCGAAATTAGCTTTTGGTGGTGATTTGCATAGACTGGAGAAAGTTAATGGTGAAATTGTCATAACAAATTACCATCTTGCTTGTTATTAAGTTTTTAACAACCAGCAAGAGAAAAGGGGAAGATAAATTAGTGCTCAATCGCAGTGAATGAACGGAATTTAAAGTAAATGGCGGTTTTGTTTGGCCATGTGTATATGCTTCAGCATTTGTATTATAAGAATCATATATTATACTTTATTGTAAGGGTATAAATGAAATAAAATGGTTAATTTTTTTTAAAAATTTAAGCATGACTTTTCATTTGAGTGTCTTAATCCGTATGCAAAACTATCATTTAATCCTTTTTTCACTTTTATTATAAAAGATATAGATATATATTAAAACTATTAAACCCACAATATGCACCTACAAAAATTTTAGTATTATAGTTATTATAAACATGTATATATATATATAAGTTATATACTTAAATATTTAAATAAAATAATACTTAATTTAAATAATATTTAGTTATAAAATATAATTAGTAAATATATATTTAAATATCAATTTATAGTATCATAAATAATGTAAAATTTAATGAAGTGAATTAAATAATATCATATTTTTAAATAATGTATTAATAATGTTTATTATATACATGAAAGACATGAGGGCGAAATGCCGAGATATATAAAATTTAAGTGATAAATTTACTATATTACCTCTAAAGTGTTTTTAAATCTTAATCAATTCTCTATTCTACCTCTCTTAGATGTCTTGCACTTCTTTGTACGTGTTGATTCAAAACTTGTATGATTTACAAAATTACATCCGTATCTAGAGAGATTTATTATAAAATAGTATAAATATAAATATTTAAATAAAATAATACTTAATTTAAATAGTATTTAGTTAGAAAAATATGATTAGTAATTATAATTTAAATATCAATCTATATTATTATAAATAAAATAAAACTTTAGTTTTAAAAATATGATTAGTAATTATAAATTTAAATGTCAATTTATATAATTATAAATAAAATAAAACTTAATGAAGTGAATTAAATAATTTCATATTATTAAATAATATATATTAAATAATACAATAATTAGAAGAAGTTAATTAAATAGGAGCAAAAGTGAAATTATTACATAAAGCACTTGTACTCTATGCTTAAAATGTTGTATAGGTGTATTACACTTTAAATGAAATTACAATCTTATCCTTCTAATATGTATTATATAGTAGTATAGATTATTATAAATAAAATAAAACTTTAGTTTTAAAAATATGATTAGTAATTATAAATTTATATGTCAATTTATATAATTATAAATAAAATAAAACTTAATAAAGTAAATTGAATAATATCATATTATTAAATAATGTATTAATAATATGTATTAAATAATACAATAATTAGAAGAAGTTAATTAAAAAGGGGCAAAAGTCGAATTATTGCATAAAGCACTTGAACTCTATGCTTAAAATGTTGTATATGTGTCTTACACTTTAAATAAAATTACAATCTTATCCTTCTAATATGTATTATATATTAATATAGAATATAGATATTATACTTAAATTAGTAAGAACCTAAATGTTATAATATAAATGTTCCAATCATTTAAAAGTAAAAGATATCAATATCTTCATCTTTGACAAATTTTATTTTTCAAAGTCCAATCTCATAACAATTCACCCTCTTAAAGTTAGGTATCTTTTTTCCATAATAAAAGAACAACATTATAAAGAGAATATAAGCTATTCATCTTTGACAAATTTTATTTTTCAAAGTCCTATCTCATAACAATTCACCCTCTTAAAGTTAGGTATCTTTTTTTCATAATAAAAGAACAACATTATAAAGAAGATATAAGCTATTAATCTTTCACAAAATTTATTTTTCAAAGTCCTATCTCATAACAATTCACCCTCTTAAAGTTAGGTATCTTTTTTTCATAATAAAAGAACAACATTATAAAAAGATATAAGCTATTACAGCTATGACAATGTGATATAGGCGCTTTTGTCTCTCGAGAAGAAAATCCAATTTTAGATCTTTATAATCATAACTTTTATTTATTGGTTGGGATTAAACCCAATTAAAGAAATATTTACAAACACTCTCAATTAACTTTAAACTTATTTATTTCCAACGATCTCTTACTAACTGATAGTTAACACCATTAGTTTCTTGATAACTTGGACTACTCATATAACCAAAATACTAAGCAAAAAGTTGAAATCATTCATTGGTACGTCAATCTGAAAATTACGCATCCTGAAACCCGTCAATTTTTACATCCTGATTTGAACCACTTAACTCGTTGTAGGTAGATTTTAGTTGATAATAGAGGCTAGACATTGAAAAATGGATCTGATAGATGTTGTACGACGGCGAAATTGAATAATGGCTCAAAGTTGCCCCATTTTATCAAAAAAAAAAAAAAACTAATAGTGGTTAACTCTCAATTAGTAATGAATCGTTTGAGAAAAATAAGTTCAAAGTTAGATATACTTGTAAATATTTTTTGAGTTGAAATTAATTCTGTTCAATATATAAAAGTTGAAATTATTAAAATACAATAATTTAAAAAGTATATGTTAGTATAAAAGTATATGTGTGTGTACGTGAGAGCTATCATTAAAAAAAATTATAAAAAACATAACTAACGTCCTTCCGGTTTTGGCCACGTTTCAAAATAGTGTCTCAATTTGCTACAACAACCAAATACTTGTTCCATTGAATTTTTCTGTCTTCGTGTCAGAAAATTGAAAACGTTCTATCAGTTATGTTGTTTTAAACTAATATAATATTTTACTTTTAAAATGTGAATATACTACTCAGCTTCTTTTATTTATTGAAAATTATCTTCTTAACAATAAACTTACACGCAACATATTTATCATATTTGAGATTTTGATACTTCACTAAGTATTTATTGTTTTTTTCATTACATTAACTTAGAAAGTATTTGATTATCAGTTCTATTTTCCAAATGAAAAACTGTATTTTATAAAAGAAAAAGAAAACTTCATAAAAGATTTTAAAGAAAATTTTTGACCATTGCTTGATATTTGAACTCTCACCGAGGGCTCTAACAATTTTAAGGACCCAAATGGAGTAAATATCCGGACCCTTTTCCAAATCTTATCGTTATAAATAATGACGGATGTATAACTTTTTGTGAGCAGAGTGTAGAAAAATGTTAGTAAAAAGGCATAAATTATGATTAGACTATATATAAAATAAATTAAATAAATTAAATAAATTAGGCAAATGATAAAACAACTACGAAGGCGAATATTTTATGGTATAGGCCCTTACATAAACACACTAATACATAGAGGATAATGGAAAGTGCAAGCTCTTAAAACATTAATTAATTCTTGAGTTAATCTCGGTTTTCGTCTCTGAGTTTTACGAATTGTCTTTAGTTGAGTATCAACGTTTATTTTGTATCCATTATTGGCATCAGTTTTGCAAATTGTTTCTATTTTAGTTCTTTTAACTAACGATTATAACATTTTCTGTTAGATATTTTAAAAAATAACAAAATAACCCTAAGGGCTATAAAGAATATTACCATCTCATTATTCCTCTTTCTTCTTTCTCCACAGCACCACACACAATCACCACCACATACCATCACCACCACATACCACATACCACCGCCACCACACACCACCGGCACCACACATCACCGCCACCTCACATCATCGCACCAGACAACACTGACAGCACACACCACCACCCCCACCCTTCGGCAACCACCTCCACTACCACCGTCCCACCCCATACCATTCTCTCCCTCATCCTTTTGTATTCAACTCTCCTCTCCCATCACCATTGCCACACCTTCAACTCTCCTCCCCCACCACCACTACCACACCAATTCATCATAACACCAACAACCAGAATCACCACTAAAAACCTAATCCACAATCACCACTGAAAATCTAATATGTTGCCCCTATCATCCTACAACCACCTCCACCGTCACTTTGAAGAAAAACACCACGAAGGCCACCACCACTACATCAAATCACTGTCGCATCTACATAATAGTATCACCATAATCATCATCACAGGGCTTTATAGGATGTAGAGAAGTGTTGGAGTGGTGGTAGTTGTAGGATGGGCGAATGGTGTAGAAATTAGGGCAGAGTTGTACATGTACGATTAGGGCTTTGCGTTTTGGTCGGTTGCCGGTGTTGCAATGGTGATGGTGTGCAATGGTGGTGGAAAGATTAGGGCAGAGGTGTGCATGGAGGGCTGGAGGGCTTCTATTTTCTTGGTGGGTACTGTTGTGGTGGTCTATTGTTGGTGTTGTGATCGATGGTCGATGCTGCAGTGGTCGATAGCCGGTGCTGCGGTGGTGATAGTATGGCAGTGGTGGTGGAGAAGGTGACAGTGGTGTTGTTGATGGTCATTGTTGCAGGAGAGTAGAACTAAAGAAGAAGAAGAAGGGGAAGGGGGGAAGGGGGTCTTGGGTGTATCTAATATCTTTATTTTAATATTTAGTTTTTAAAATTAAATGAGACGTATTTTAGTCATTTAACAATCGCTTAACATAACAAAGTTAACACCGTTAGTCAAAAGGACTAAAATAGAAACTATTTTCAAAACTGAGGCCAATAATAGAGACAAAATAAACGTTGGTACTCAAGTGTAGACAATTTGCAAAACTAAGGGACAAAAACCGAGATTAACTCTTAATTCTTATTAAAGTTAAATTATTAGAGAAAACTGGCAATATGGTCTCTGTGGTTTAATCATATGGTAAGTTTGGTATTCAGATTTTAAAAATTATAAATTTAGTCTAAACATTTAAATTTAATCCCCACCGTTAAGATCTTTTAGTTTTTAACGATCTAGGGACTAAGGTTGCAATATGATCTAAGCATAGTGTGTAATTTTTGTTCTTATTACCTTCTGATTATGATATTTTTGGTGTTTTATTGGTACTGACATATTATAAACTTGTTCCTTAAAAGAGTTTGATATAATTATGAGATTTCATGAAAGTTACAACACAAAACTAGCTGAATGTTAAAGAAAGAAAAGTGATTGCTCAAACGAAATTACGTGGTTTAGCTGGGTTTATATCAACACTTGTTAGGGTTGTTTTAAGATGTTGGAGTTGTATTTCAGTCTACTTATAGCTTGTATTCAGTCGGAGGTATAATTTTTATTTGGTATCTTTTTGAGATATTTTGGAATAAGTCGGCTTATTTGTTTTCACAAATAGTGATTGTGGTTTGATCACATTACAAGTTTGGTTCTTTGATCGTTTAAAACTAACGGACCTTGATAGTGAGAACTAAACTTGTAACAATCTGTCAAATGTTTGGACTAAGGTTGTAATTTTTAAAATTTGAGGATTAAACTTGTAATATGATCAATCTATAGGGACCATTTGTGTAATTTTCTCTTGGTTTTGTATTGAAGTTGAACTTTGATTATTGAAAATAAAGTTCTAGGCACATTTTTGTTCATCCATTTACAAGCCATCGTTGCTACACAAGAATTGTTTTACAATAATAAAGAAAATAGTAATAAGCAAATAATCAAATACGATACATTATGCTCGTTGTGTTTATTTGAAGACCAATACACTAATCATTTAGTCTTTCAATGTTCGGTTGCGAAATAGCTTGATAGCATTTTTGAGGACATCAAAATTCAGAAGTTTACTTGGGTTGAAAACAAGGCAAATGATATGATTTATTTCCTGACCCACCTCCCTACCCAACTAAAATTTGTTTTTTTGAGGGTATCCAACTATCTCAAAACATACTGTGTTCTAGTTTGTTGCAACGGGTGCATTTCAAGTTAGGATTTGAACCTTTATTTGGTTTCTTTTTGTAATCAAAAAAATTATTTGTTTTGAACACAAAACCCATGTTTTGTCCTTTAGAGGAATTATTCGTTCCTATATGATACTCTTCCCTCGAGATGATTGAGAAGGTTCTTTTTATACTAGGAAGAGGGTCCGAGCCAGTAAGTTTATCCTTATGGGTTGTTAAACATCAATTAGCCCCATAATTTTCTTATATCAATTTTATTAACTAGTTAAAGTCATTAAATTCTTTAGAGGCATTACATGAACTGGAGAGTAATTGCACCATTGCATCAAATTGTTTCCACAGAGTGTTTAACTTGTCGTAATATTTAGTGACAATGGATTCATTTTGAGTGACAAAGTTAACTTTTTGATATAAACAAAAGACAATAGACCCATCAACTTTATCATACATTTTTTTTTAAATTAGCTCAAACTGCAAAGGCTAATTTAGAATAGACATGTCCTACATACAATTCTTCAGCGACAAAATTCAAAAGCCAAGTGAGAGAAACAAAATTACACCGCTCCAACTAATTTGCTAATATATCATTTTAGTGGGCTTTTTACACTTTCCATCAATAAATCCTAGTTTATTTTAAAGAATTTTGGTTCAGAAGCTTCTGATCTTTTTCTTATTCAATGAATATCAAGTTTGATTTACAAAGAAATATTTATAGATGTCGACAAGGATAGACTCAAACTAACTAATCCACAAAAAAATAATAGAGATAATAACAAGTTTAAAATTCGAAATATGAGCCGTGGATGAACCCAATGATAAACTCAATGTGGATAAGGTTGAGTCTCCTTTACTCCCCCATTGTAGACGTTGCGAGCCTAGTGCTTTGGTTAACAAGTCGGCTACTTGATCGCGCGTGTCAATGGAAACCGGTGTAATCTCTTTCGACTCCACTTGTTCTCTAACGAAATAGCAGTCCACCTCCACGTGTTTTGTTCGCTCGTGGAACACTAGATTATTTGCAATGTAATGGGTTGACTGGTTATCACAAAGTAAAGGCGTTGGCCCATCTACCCATACACCTGCTCGACGTTAACAACACATTTCTGCATGGTGATCTAGAGGAGGACGTGCACATGCAACTACCTCTGGGATTCACCAAAGAAGGAGAAAAAAGGGTTTGCAAGCTTAAGAAATCGTTGTACGGGCTTAAACAAGCTTCAAGGTCTTGCCTCCATTAGTCTACTTGTTGTTTGCCATGGAAGTAAGATTCAAGTTTTCGTGTGGATCTTCCGCTCTGATACCATAAAAAATTTTGGTTTAGAAGCTTCTGATCTTTTCCTTATTCAATGAATATCAAGTTTGATTTACAAAGAAATATTTATAGATATCGACAAGGATAGACTCAAACTAACTAACCCACAAAAAAATAATAGAGATAATAACAAGTTTAAAATTCGAAATATGAGCCGTGGATGAACCCAATGATAAACTCAATGTGGATAAGGTTGAGTCTCCTTTATATTTTTTACTTGCAAAGCTAATTTCATTGAGTTTGCCCACATGGTGTAATTCTTTGTTCCTTTAAGCTTCATAGTTATTATACTCAGATTACTAGAATCACTGGAATGTAGGTATAGAGGATCACTAATATCCAACTTACTAACAAGGGTTTCAGGAACAACAATAGTACTGTCAGCCATCACAGATAAAAAAACAACAAGAGATACTACTAGAGTAGAATGCAAGAACACATAGGCACACACATAGAAAATCAACCAAGTCAGCGCCAGGTTTTCACACCATTCAAGATGATAGATCAAGGATTAACTAGGTTGATTATGCAGGCACACAAAACAGAATAACTCAAGCAAGTGATGCACACAAAGATAAATTTATATAAATCAGATAGACTAAGAATAAGCACCAAAGATGCAACACAAAAATAACAGGGGATGACTCTCCCTTTTAGTATCCAACAGATGCTGGCACTCCTAACCTAGCCAAACAATGCCTAGAAGATGAAGCTCATGATGCAACAAGAGTGACAAGGAAAGATCTCACTGACGGGTGCCCAAGTTAAGGTAAGCCTTCCAGAAGATTCAAATCCATAACCTTCACTTAGGGTTACGTGATCTGAAATAGAGACCAACAACATAGATTCAAAAAACTTCAAGTAGATTATAGCCTTGAACTGTCTGAAAGAAGACAAGAAAACCACAAAGTAAGAGATTAGGGCTTAGTTTGTTGAAGCACCTTATCTAACGCGAGTCCTCAAGAGAAACCGACATCTAGGGCTTTTGTTTTTGAAAACCCTAATACCTTTAACACCAGAACCAGCGGACGAACCAAAACCATAGAGATAGGAGCATATCAAAGCCTCATGTGCTCTGATACCATGTCATAGATTGATAAAATCATATCACAAATGAAAGAACAAGGAAAATTGTATTAGGAGCACAAGTCTCGTGAACAGAACAAGAAATCTTCTAAAAACCCAACAAAGACAATAGTATAAGAAAAACAAACACAATTAGTTCATTACGGCAAATGATCTAACAAAGATAAATAGGAGAATACGAATAAGGATCAATGCTATGAGGAAACACTAAAAACAAGATGAGAAAGAGAATTCTAGAGAGACTCTTTTAGAGAATTCTGTCGTTGCAAATGCGTTTTGATGTTAACTCGTCCGGACATTGTTTTGCAGTTCATCAGGCCTTTCTTTTCATGACCCTTGTGAACCCCACCTTCATGAATTGGAGCGAATTTTACGCTCATTCAAGGAATTCATCAACATGTTCTACAGTTGTGTCCTACTTTGGTTGATTGTTTGGTTGTTTACACTAAGGTAGCGTTTGGTATGCAGGAATGAAGTGCGGAATGGAATAATCCATTGAGGTTAAATGAAAAAAGACATGTTTGTTTGTTGAAGGTAATGGAATAAACCATTACATATTTGATTTCATTCCTTCAAATTCATTCCATCCACCCCCTTATTTTTTTCATTCCTCTCCTTCTTCTATCATTAGTCACCAACACCACCCACTCACCCACCAGCTACAAAAATCGATAGTTATCGGCCACCATCAACTCCGCCAACCACCGGCCACCCGCGTGCCGCCAACCACCGGCCACCTGTGATACCGCTCGCCAACCACCGGACCCCGCCTCCGCCGCCACCAACTACTAGCACCGTCGCCGCCCCCTTCGTTGCCGCCGACCACCAGCCACCGCCGTCGCCGTCAACCATCGGCCACCCGCGACGCTGCCAATCACCGTCCGCCGCCTCCGCCAACAACCGCCACCGAGAACCATCACTACCATAACCACTTTTACATTTAATTCTTTTGATTTTTCCTACCTAACAAACAATACAAACTAATGATTCATTTCATTTATAAATGGTAACAAACATGACAATGGAATGTAATGATTTATTTCATTCTCTCATACATTTTATTACTTCATTCATTTCATTTATTCGTACATTCTATTACCCTATACCAAATAGAACCAATGCCTAGTTGACTGGGTGTTTTGATTTTCATTGGTCAACAATAGGGTTTTGTGTGTACCTTGGCCACTATCTTGTGTCTTGGTCATCTAAGCGTCAACCTGTTGTTTCCTGGTCTAGAGCTAGAGCATAATATTGTTGTATTACCAATGTTGCTGAAACAACTTGGCTTTTTAATATCCTCCTTGAGTTACAGTGTCTTGCATGTCATGCTCTTCTATTTTGTGACAATGTTAGTGTCGCGTATTTATCGTCTAACCTTGTAAAGCATCAAATAACCAAACTACATAAAATTAAATTTACACTTTTAAGAGGAATATGTTGTAAGTAGTCAAGTTCGCATGTTGCATATTCCCTGTGATCGCTAGTTTGCGCATATACCCACCAAATGCTTACCATCACAACTATTTTTAGACTTCAAATTCTTTCTTAACGTTCAGGTTATCTCCGCTCAGACAGTGAGGGTATTTAAATAAGTTGAATGGTAAGTCTACGCTAGTATTATAGTTTTATATTAATATAGGGTGTTAATCATAATTATTTGTTTCTACTATACAGGTACAATTATATATAGTGATGATCAAATACAAAGAAACCCCAACGAAGGATTTCCACAAACCCTAACAAACACCAACAATTCATTTATATGTTGAAGAGATACATGCCATTCTTTTGAAAATCGGATCGGATCGGCCGCTCCGACCGGGAACCGGACTCCAATCCAGTCCAGTTCGGTGCTTAAAACCGTTTTAACATTAAACTAGTGTTCGGACTGGTTGAACGGGTCAAACTGGCGCTTGGACCGGGAACTGCACCGGTTGAATCGGGGGTCGGATCAGTTGAACCGGGGGTCGGACCGGTTGAACCGATTCTTTTATACGATTATTTATTTTTTTAGTATTTTTACATATATTTATAAAAAAATAATTATAATTTTATCCAGATCTTATATCCGGTCCGTCCGGTTGAACCGGTCCAACCAGCGGACCAGTAACGCGTTCGGCTCACTGTCTGGTCCGCTTCTACAAACATTAATAGACCAGTAACGCGTTCGGCTCACTGTCCGGTCCGCTTCTAAAAACATTAATAGATGCAACGACTTTTGATATTTTTTTCTATCTCTATACAATTAATTTTTTTTAATATACATCATGTCAGGATTTGAATCCTCGTTTACAAAAAAAATTTTGACTCTTAACATTTGGGTCCCAACCCAACTGACTTATAGATTACTTCATTTCCAAAATAACCTCAAAGTAAACCACTAGTCATAGGACTTTCATTGACATTAACTCAGTCTGTAAATAAATGTAACCTGATTCATTGTTCCAAAGTGCAGGACCAGGGCCATTTTACAGAACTTATATTGTTTACACATACACCATTCGATAAACATTTCAAATCATCTTTCTTAAATTTACTCTACTGCCACTACCTCATGCCTATATATATGCTTGGATGCATTCGATCTATATGCAACATAAGTTCCTTAAGAAACTTTAAAATTACACACAAGAAATGGTACATTCTTTCACAACCCTAAACATAGACATATATATGTAACCGCGTGCTTTTACTTAATTTCATAGTTTCTTATATATATATGCATTTATGCAGGCTGCAAGTGACATTGTGGTACAAGCTGGTCCATGGGGAGGTAAGGGTGGCGTACGCTGGTTACTAGCACCACATGGTGGTAGGATTACTTCCATCATTATCAAAGCTGGAAGCTGTATTTTTTCCATCCAGTTCGTGTACACCGATAAAGATAATATGGAATACCGTTCTGGACAATTTGGTACTCTTGGTGACAAAGCTGAAACGGTGAGCTTTCACTAGATCAATCTAGCTAACACACAACACATATGCATATAATTATGATCTTATTGCATTTTTATGTGTTGGATTGTTATATAGATTAGCTTCGCGGCAGATGAGGACATTGTTGCAGTTAGTGGAACTGTTGGTTCATTTTATCACATGACAGTCGTTACATCACTCACTTTTCAGACCAACAAAAAGGTTTATGGGCCATTCGGCACAGTGACAGCTAGTTCAACTTTCACACTGCCTGTGACTAAGGGTAAGTTTGCGGGATTCTTTGGCAACAGTGGTGATGTCATTGACTCTTTTGGCGCGGTACTTGCTCCTAACTAGCAAGTGGTGTTGATTGACGTGGAAATAAGAAGCTTAGGAGAGTTTATGCATAAATGAGTTGTGACTTTTGCTAGAGATGCAACTTGATCTGCTAGTATATATTTCAATTTCCTCTTGTTTTTCCTCAACGTATGAGGAAACCAAGTTACGATTACAATAAGCGCGTACCTTAGCTTGGTGCTTGGGTTGCGCACTAGATTTCTTCTATTATGTACTCCGGAAAAGCTTCATAATGGATATTTTCATGTTTCTTCTTATGCTAATGCTTATTAAACTTTGTGTTTTTTGTTTGTAGCTTTATGTGGTTTTTTCTGAACGACATGTTAGAGATTAGAAATTAGTAACACCAAGTTAGTAATAATTTATTAATGCTAGGGTTTCAGTCTTGACTCTTCAATAGAGACAAACCTCCCACCTCCCCTTCAACCACTAAGTCAAAAGATCATCGGCAGCTTTATGCAGTTCTATCATCAAGTTTTACCTTGACAAAATGTCCACCAACAGCTACCTCAATGCGTTTCTTCATCTTGATGAAGATGATTTAGTATCAAAAGATAGCAAATGCTGGAAAACATTTCACTATTTTCAAATTCAGTTCCATATATGGGTTATAATTTACTGTAGATTTAATGTTAGTGTCACAAATTTTGAAGTGCATGACATTGGTTTTTAATATTAACAAAGACAAAAAAGCTATATGATCAAGAACCAAAGTTTGTTAATTAATTTCTCATACTAACTACTATTAACGGGGCAAATGATCACATCTTCAAATACCCAAATTAATAACATTTTATATGAATAAAAAGATGACAGCCGTATTAATATATCAATATACTAAGTTAGTAATTCATATATAACACAAGTTGAATAAAGAAAATTTTAAATAGTTATTGAAAAGGTATTTAATTTTTTTTTCTTGTTTTAATTAATCTCAAACATAGTCAAGTTTTTTATTTGGTCTTCAGAAATGATGAAAAGGTGAAATGTGAAAAATTGACTTTTAAAACATATATATCATACTAGGTTAGATACCCGTGTGTTACACGAGTTGAAATAAAAAGTTATATAGTAGATTATATATATGTATAATCTAATATATGTTATAGATAACATATCAATAAAATTATTATATATAACAAACATATTTAAGTAATAAATAATAGTATAAAAAGAAAAAAGATTTTATTATTTATAAATATCCATAAACCTCTTTATATATCTTTTTAAATATATTTTTAAAGTATTTTAGTTTTAACAACGCTTAGCTACAAATTAAATTATATTTTAACAAAATTAAATCTCATTAAACTATTTTTAATAAAATATTATTTATTTATAAAAAGAAATTATCTTGATTAGTATGGTATTAAATAAGAGTTAGTAAGAAAATTTTTTTGAAGTTAAGATTTTTACCATAATTGTAATTTATTATGATGGTGACATATGGATAATCCTAGATGGCGATAACGTGATCATTCTAGAAAATAAACATGTGTCACATAGAGATTTTGTTTCACTACTACAAGATTGATTATAGATGACGTGCAAACGATGACGCGCGAAGAAAGATGACGCGCTTTTTCGCGTGTCAGAAAAATTATGTCTTATTTTACAAAATTTGTAGAAAAAATAACATGTATTTTTACGTGTTATCTTGGTCCGTCATCGTTTAAAACGCGCGCCCAGATAAATTTTCAATTCCCCTGCTTTTAACATATTAACCCTAATTTCTCAAACACTCCTCCATCCTCGGATCAAAGCTCCGCCCCACCTCCAACACCTTCTCCTTCTTCACCCCTTCCGATCCCCAAACAAGAAGCCTCAATCTCCAAATCTCCGATCTCCCCCTCTCCTTCGATCAAACCCTCGAACAAGAAATCCCCAACATTTGCAAACCCCCTGCTCCACACCACGCTTACGAATAACAAGGAGACCTGATAATAATCTTTAGAAGAAGAATGGAGTTTTTAGGGTTTCAATGTGAGGCAGTCCTGAAGAGCTCGAACAGATGTCTAGAGAAGGAAGCCAATATAGTCTCACCACCGGAATCCTACCGCCGCTCGGCGCCACCAGCAACCGTCTTGTCAAACTTCGGAACTTTATGATCTGCTATTACGATCGTCGTTAAAGGTATGCATGTGCGTTTGTGTGATTGTATAGGTTTAATTGCAGTCGATGTTGTGTGTGCGTGTGTGTGATTATGTGTAGAACGTTAGGTTTTGATATGTTATAGATATGAATTTGTCGATTGAAATCTGTTGAATGAACTGGAAGAAGAAAGTGTTCGTTATTGGAAGCTTCGTGATTGTGGAATTTGGTGAGACCGCCATTTACGGTGTAGATTAAGGTCTAACGAGGCGTTGATTTATCGTCAATTTTACAGTCCGATTATGTTCTGTTTATCGAAGACGATTGGGCAGTTGATTCTATTAAAGTCTCAGAGATTACAGGAAATATTTAATTATTTCATTAGTACACTGATTGATTAGTACACTGTTTATGTGTGATTTCATTAGTATACTCACTACAATGTTATGCAAGTATGTTTCCAAAGAGCAAATGGTCTAACTGTTTATGCAAGTATCATTTCATTAGTACAATGATTGATTGATGGGCTTTGAAACGAACTTAGTGACAAATGGTCAACATTTCACTGATTAAGTGGTTATTGGAAACATTTGATGTTGTCACGATAGGATTACTTGAAGGTTAGCATGGGAGGATTGAGTATATATACGAGGAATCAAGTAACCCCGCAGGTTTTACTTATTTTCTCATCTTAAACATGTTAATCGAATGTTAATACAAGAAAACATTCTTTTGTAGCACAAATTCTATGAGGAACCACAGATTCTATGTTTTGTTTTTCAGAGAATCAGATAACATGGTCGTCGTAGAAGTAATAACAGTATCTTTATCCTCGTGTGAAGTGGAAGTTATAGTGGCCACAACCATGATATGTCAAGTTCTCTCGCTGATAAGTTTCTTAGTTGATCTCATGGGTTTGGAGCCACATACAGTGCAACTCAAAGTGGACAACAAATTAGCTATCACCCTCATGAGTAATCTTGTGTTTCATGGGCGTAACAAACACATAGATACTAAATTTCACTTCATAGGACAATGTCTAAAAGAAGGAAAAGTTCAAGTTGAACATGTGAGTGGAGAGCTTCAAAGAGCTTATATTAACCAAAGGACTACCAGGAAGTTAAGTTTATGGAGATGTGAGACTTTCATGGTGTAGAAGATGTTCTGAATTGAAGGAGGGTGTGTTAGTTAATTCTAAAGGGATCTAGTGATTTGGCTAAACTCTAGTGGTTCAGGACATCCAAACATGGTCAACAAGTTATTGAGATTCTCATGTCGCAAATGGAATGAAGCAGCAATCACATCTAGCAATTTAGGATCATTTTTTTCTTAGTTAAATAAATAGTAGTGCATGATAGACTAGAAATGTAACCTTACAATTCGTCCAAGTTTGGTTTCTCTAATTTGCGCCGACTTGATAAAGCCATTGAATCATTCGATCCATTCTTCTTGTTTGTTCTTGGGTTTGTGATCATTTTATGGTTTTGTTTATCCTGTAACAAAGTGTCCATACCAACATTTTGCTATTATGGAAAAGAAAATTGAAGCTGAAATCCTACAAGATTATTTTGAACAATTGGGTATTTAGGGAACAAATGAGATGGAAAGGATGATGGAAAAGAAAAAGATCTAATCTTATATTGTACTCACATATCTACAATTCATGATTGTTTAAACTTTCTAGGTCTAACTCAAATTTATGTTAAAATAAAAATTTGCAAATACAAAGCCAAACAAGCATTTTTCAGACTTGTTAAATGGTTTCTAAAGATTTTTTTAAAGTAAAACGAAATTGTCTAATACCACATGTAATGAATAATGGAAAGGAGATAGACTTGTATGAACTTTATGTTATGGTTCAAATTAATGGAGGCTATAAGGGAACCACCAAGCCTTAGCTCTTTTTTTTCTTCATGAATAGACCCAGTTGATGCCTTGATTTTGATCACAACCGCTATTGTAATTTCTGGCCACACCACCTTCACAAAACCCGCTAATGATTGAACTAAGCTTTCCATTGGAAACTTGTTGCTCGACTTATTTTCCAATCCATTAATTGATTTAATATTAGTTATTTTATTAAGAAAGAATTGCAATTTTCATACTTATATTTTGGGGGTGTTAACAGGATCAGCCCCAGCTTAACAGTTTGCATACCTGAGTTTACGAATGCTAACACTTTACGTACCTCCGTCCAATTTCCGTTAAACAACCGTTAAATCTCCCCCACGTGCTCCTCACGTGAGGGGCAAAACTGTCAATTCACCCAATTTATTAACAACCAATTTGGTTAAAAGATTAATAAATTGGGTGAATTGACAGTCTTGCCCCTCACGTGAGGAGCACGTGGGGGAGATTTAACGGTTGTTTAACGAAAATTGGACGGAGGTACGTAAAGTGTTAGCATTCGTAAACTCAGGTATGCAAACTGTTAAGCTGGGGCTGATCCTGTTAACACCCCTAAAACACAGGTATGAAAATTGCAATTTACTCTTTTCTTAAAGAGTGAATCACCGATCCCAATCTTGTTTGAGCCTTGGCTCTGATACCATTATTGATCTAGATGATCATTATTCAATCAACAATCAAGAAAATATATAAAATAACAAAGGACATGATTAACCTTAAAAACACAAACATTATTGACTCTTACACACACGTTTACCCGCTAATGATTGAACTAAGCTTTCCATTGCTAAACTTGTTGCTCGACTTATTTTCCAATCCATTAATTGATTTAATATTAGTTATTTTATTAAAGAGTGAATCACCGATCCCAATCTTGTTTAAGCCTTGGCTCTGATACCATTATTGATCTAGATGATCATTATTCAATCAACAATCAAGAAAATTTATAAAATATCAAAGGACATGATTAACCTTAAAAACACAAACATTATTGACTCTTACACACACGTTTACAATGTTAACACTAATACTTACACAGACTATGGGATCGACACGTTCTTTGATGAAACGTCACATCCCTTGACAAAATGGTTTCTAGGTTTACCCTTTAGCACAAGCACCCTTTCACTATATATAAAATGACATATATTCCACTAAACTATACTTTACACTATTTACATATTTGACTCTAAACTTTAATTCTAACTTACTTAAACTTCATCAAGCACTTAAGGCTAATAAAACTATAGATGAATATTTAGGAAAACTAAGTGAAATCATGTCAAAGTTCTATAGTCTTGGATCCATAACCGATGAAGTAACATTGTGATAAAGGTATTAGACTTGGTACAAGACATGTTTTTCCAACTTGTGGGGTTTATCAAGCAATACTCCGATCTCAACACAATGCCCTTCAAAGAGGTGATAGGTGCTTGAAGGCTTACGTACAACGTATTTAAGTCCGAGACACAAATCTAGATAGCGAAGGGAAGTTACTTTTCAAGCAATCAAATAAGTGGTGAAACTAGATGTAATTCAATACAAGTTATGTAACAGGGTTGCAGATTAAATAAAGATATAAATATCAACGTAAACACTCGAATATATTATTAAAATTAGGAAGATGGATTAGGGATGTTCAAATTGGATATCCAAAACTTTTGGATAGTGAATTTCACTATCCAAATCCGAAATTTCGGTTATTTGAATGTCGGATATCTGGAACGATATCCAAAATTTTGGATTCGGATTCCAATATCTGAACGGATATCCGAATTCTAAAAAAATATGTATTTTTTAACATTTTCTATAAAAATTGAATATTTTTTATTAAATAATTTTTGTATGTCTGAAGTTTTAATAAAATATCCAAAAAATACCCGAAAATATTTACAATTTCTATTTAATATTTATTACTTAATGATTTTATAAAAATATTTCGGATAATTTGGATATCCGAATATCTGAAAATCCTCAAAAACACTATCCAAATCCGAAATTTTTGATCAATTTTCGGATATCCAAAATTTTGGATATTTCGAATTCAAATACAGATATTTTTGAACACCCATAAGATGGATGAAGTGATAAACCTAACAAAAACACTAATGATGGTGGCATCGATGATAATGGAAATAAAACAGTGAATCAGTGAAGCCATATTGTGTCCGTCGAGAATAACAACACTAGTTGTAGTAGTGACACCAATTGTAGCGGTGAAACTTGCGGCGGTGGTAGTGTTGTTGATTGTTGCAACGACAACCATAATATAAACAAAAAGGTTGTGATACCTAGTTAGAGCAAAAGAAATGTTTGTGATTGTAAATGATTCTAACTGAATTCCTAATTGGAATATTACATGGATATTTATGTACATTTGTATATTTGTATAAACTATCTTTAATTATTACATAACTACAACTAAATAGGACCAAAATAACCCTTTTTAAAATGACCTATTATAATCCAAACCCATCTTGAACTACCCATTTTACAAGGTCTGGTAGCAAATTAAGAACTAAAAATAAATCAATTTAGACGCATTGGCTGGCTAGGATACAACATTTCAACAAATAACATGTCATGCATTTTGTCCTAAATTGAATCCAATATTCCAATATAACTTTATCTTGTTTTGAAGTGCCAACAAATTCGTTTTATATATCCATCCAGTCATATATTTGAAGATATCATTATTTTACCTTCAAGTTTCTAAACAACAAAAGACACTAAGTGTAGACATTAGCATAAGAAGAAAGATCAAAATATCCAATTTGAAGCTTTAAAGGAGTACATGATAGACGAAATCCAGTGCACGACCCAAGCTAAGGTACACGCTTATTGTAATCGTAACTTGGTTCCCCATACGTTGAGGAAATGCAAGACAAATTTGAAAGACACATACGAGCAGATCGAGTTGCATCTATAGCAAAAGCCACAACTCTTTTATGCTATGAACTTTCTCTCAAGCTTCTTATTTTCAAATCAATTATCAGCTCTTGCTAGTTGGGAACAAGTACCGCGCCAAACGAGTCTAGGACATCTCCACTGTTTCCAAAGAATCCCGCAAACTTACCCTTAGTTACAGGCAATGTGAAGCTAGAACTAGTCATCGTGCCAAATGGCCCATAAACCTTCTTGTTGGTCTCAAAAGTGAGTGATGTAACGACTGTCATGTGATAATATGCACCAAAAGTTCCACTAATCGCGATAATGTTCTCATCGGCCGCGAAGCTAATCTAAACAACCACCCAACACATACATAAATACAATAATATAAGAATAATATATATGTGTGTATTATGTAGGTAGATTGATCTAGTGAAAGCTCACTGTTTCAGCTTTTTCACCAAGAACACCAAATCGTCCAGAACGGTATTCAATGTTATCTTTATCAGTGTACGCAAACTCGATAGAGAAAATACAGCTTCCTGCTTTGATATTGATGGAAGTAATTTTACCACCATGAGTTGCGAGTAACCAGCGTACTCCACCGTCACCTCCCCATGGTCCAGCCTGTACCACAATGTCACTCGTAGCCTGCATATATATTAGAAACAGTGAAAGTAAGTAAAAGTGTGCGCACACGCGCACACACATATGTATATGATAGCGAAAGAACTTAACATACCATTTCGTTTGTGCAATTTCAAAGGTTTGTAAGTAGCTTATGTTGTACATATACCTCAAATTCATTCATGCATATATATAGCCATGAGGTTGTGGCAGTATAGTAATTAAATTTCACAAAGATCATGCGAAACATTTATCAAATGATGTATGTGTAAACAATATAAGTTTGTAAAATGGCCCTGGGGCTGCATTTTGAATTAGTGAATCAGATTACATATATGTACAGACGAATTCAATGCCAATGAAAGTCCTACAACTAATTGGCTCACTTTGAAATTTATTTTAAAATAAAATAATTGCTTTGAGTTAAATGATTATACAATATCTTGATGCATTCATGAGCTCACATCATCCATGAACAGAATATATGTTAGAGTTAGAACTACAAACTAGGCCTTGATCATCATTATAGAAATTGACTATATCGCAACGAAAGCAACAAGAACGACATGCGTCATCCCTATAAACAGGGGCGTGTCATCGCTATTTAATATTTTGGGTTTTTGACCAAAAACCTACAAAGAGAAAATTTAACCATAGAATCGGTTTTTTGGCACCAATTCCTTGTTATGTCTGAGTGGGCTGGGCCTTTGAAAGCTTATTAATTTCGTCTGTTAGAACAAAAGTCTACTGTGCATTAGGTTGCAATAAAAAACAAAATTAATGGACTCGAACCCATGAAATAAATAATAAGGGAAACAAAGCGTCTTTTAACAAAAAGAAAAATAAGGTTATAGTATTCGTTTTATATAAGACAGTAACAAATTAGTTGTTTTTTTAATCAGATTTATATAAGTACTAGGTTACAATCCCGTGTAATACACGGACTAAATAAATTTACTGTTACATGTTTAATAATATAAAAAGTTATGTCTTAAATATTATGTACTATACAGATTGAATAAACCCATGTATTACATATTTGAAAAATTGAAGTTAACATATTTGAAAATTTAATTATGGATAGTTATTAATTAATAAATAACTATTATAGCATTTATAATTAAAAGGAAAGAGAAGCAGGAAAACCAATTATTAGATGGCCTAAAATGATGACAAGTGTCCGGATTTATTTTTATTTATTAGTATAGAGATTTACTTGAAATAAACACTTAACAATAAACAGGGAAGCATTATATGTTACACAAATACTTTTACATATCTTAAAAATTCACTAAAATTTATAAGTTACCTACAAATAAATGTCTTAAAATTTCTCTTCATACTTTACCCTTAGCGTTTATATTAACATTGGTCAACTCATGATGATTAGTGTAAATCTTGGACTTACATAAATCATTCATTTACAAAAAAAATTATGTCAATTTAATTCTTTTTTATTTATTTAATTTATTTGTTCACCCTAAATTTCCTTTGATTTCATCTTAAAACATCTTTTCTCTCGGCCACTTAAGGGTGCATTTCTTACATTTTAACACGTCATATGTTGTCTGGGCAACTTATATAATCAGTTTTTGAATTAGAACATTTCATATGTTCCTCTAGATCTCCTAATGTTTGTTTCTTAGGACAAATAGAGTAGACTGGGTTGGGGTGATCTTCAAAAGAAATTGAGGTCCTTGACAACTGATTTTAAACTCACAAAGCAATTTCACATGCATGAATGCTTTAAGACATTCACTTGTATACAACGCAACATAATAATAGTAAAAAGGAAAGAAATATTTTAACATCTTTACTTTTTGATACGCTATTTAGCAATAGACTTTGCCTCTTTTAAAGATCAAGGTTTTAGACATTGACATTGGCGAATTATCACTAGCTTGGTGTTTCTAACTTCTAACCTGTTGTTCAAAAAAAAAAAAAAAAAAAAAAAAAAAAAAAAATAGATGTGACATCCTATAAGTGCAGCATGTCAAAACTATAGTTCATAAAATCTCTTAGTGACAGCTGCATTCAAGTTATAATTCTTTCTTACTTCTAACATGTGTGGCTATTTGTAACACCCCGATTATTATTAAAAGGCTTGGTTAAAGAATAAAAGGGGATCGATTTCAAGTTTGAAAGGAGTAAGGACTAAAGGTGGACAGATAGATTCAACACCCTAAAGTGGATTTATGATGAATAGTGATGTTGCATGAGCCTTAGAGTAAGGTATGTGATAGTATGCATGTTAAGGAAATGGTTAATGTGAGTGAATCATCACCACTTGCATTGGAAATGGTCACCCGTATCAGCACTTAATGTACCAAGTTTCCTGATGTGGATGAGTATTGTTGTTTGTATTCGCTTCCAATGCGTATGTGTTACTGTGTCTACATGCTGATGAGTTGATAGTCACCCACATCGATAGTATCCACATCCACATAGATTTACTTAAGTAGCCTGATGCGAATGAATATATAGTTCACCCGAATAGACTTTAATGTTACCCACATTGATGGTCACCCGCATTGACTTAGCCATTCACATTTCCTAAGTAATGGTCACTCGCATCGACTTTACTAGTACCCGTATTGATGGTTACCCGCATTGACTTAGCTATCCGTATTTCCCAAGTATTAGTCACCCGCATCAAGTTTAGTGTTGCCCATATTTCTTCATCGACATTGACTTAACCTTATCATATTTTGTTAATGCTTGCTTATGTGACATAAAGCTATTATGGTTGATATGTATTACATGAGTGAATCATGATGTGTAAGACATGATAGTATATAGTAAATAATCATATGCTATAGTGTTTATGTAACACCCATGGTTAGTTGTAATAGTTATAGACAATTATCTATATTATGATAGCTTACTTTCCACTACTATGAATTATAAATGCTTATAATTTAAAGTTATATGTTTCCGATGATTAAATCTAACTATGAGGTTGTCTGGAAACAGAGCTCAGCGTTACACTATTACACCCTAGCTTATATATTATGGAAACACCATGAGGTTTTTGTACGAAATTTGGTTACATCGTCAAGTTATATATAAGTGAATTGTCATTCTGATCCATGTGGTTAGGTCATATTTGTTGTTTCCATTGAAAAATGATTTTTTTTTGCATCTGACTTCCCAAAGTTTAAAAATTCAACCATTTTCATCCAAAAACATTAATTTGTTAATGTAAAATGTTAAACGTGCATCATCAAAAGGTCTAATTATGTAATTTTACGTATGAAAACAAAATATTAATTTGTTAATTGTTAATGTAATTTTATGTAATATGTTAATTTGTTAATGTAAAATGTTAAACAAAATCCTAATCTGTGTTTTGTATCGCTGTTAAAATTCCATTCATGTATTACTATTTAATTCATTAAACTTACATCGGACCTTTAATTTTTTCATCTTTGAACTCTTCATCATTGACTGAATCATAAGTTTGTTGACTTTATTGGTAAGAGAGAAGGATGGAGTTTGTTTGTGGTGGCGGTTAGAATGCGTTATATATGTTGGAGTTGTATAATGGAGACCACTCCCTCAAGTGGTCCCTCTCCCTTATATCCTCATAAACGATCACAACAATACAAACAATACTCATGGCAAAGTTAAGATTTTATCAATCTACATGTTTAACATTTTAAGCTAACAAGGTTAATGTTCTTGGAACCTTGAGGATCTAGATGTAAAACATATTTTTGAATGAAAATAACAAATATGATCAAGTCACATGGAGAAAAGCAACAATTCAGTTATTATATATTCATAAAAGTTTAAGAAAAAAATCAAAAAAATTCTAATACCATGTATATTCCTCAAAACTCACGGGTGCCGTGAAGAAAATGTATCATAAAAAACGACAACCGTATATATCACAAAAATAAATAGTTTAGTTAGAAAACGGTGAAGTATCCAAATTAATAATTTTAAAAATAATAAAAAATAAAGGGTATTAAAGTAATCCACTTAATCTCAAATTTACAAGAAACAAGGTGAAGTATCAAATGTTTTAATAATTTAAACTATTGATTACTGACCGGTATTAATCTTAACTAACAATTTGGCTAATATTAATTTTAATTTTTTATTTTTTTATCAATAACAGACTGATCGTATGGTAAAAGTTTAAGGTTTAAATGCTTTATTTCCATATTTTACATCTTTATCCATGTGAAATAGAGTTACTTTTGAAATGTTATTGTGTTATAGGTGAAACATGAACAATATGAAGATTATGGAGATTATGGAAGAATCGGGATGCAAATCAGGAGCCATTGAGCTAGGAAAAGATTTATGGGACTCATGATCTATCAACAAAAATCTCTCGAAAATTTGCATGTGAAAAATAAAGGTTGATGCAGTGCTTGGCACCAGTGATGCAATTATTGTAAGACTATTCAAATAGCTCGACACTCGAAACTCGTTCGAACTCGTTTGAAAAATGCTTGGATTTTTGCTCGTTCGAATTTTGGCTCGGTTGTAAACGAACCGAGCACGACCAATGATACGTTCGCTTGTCGCTTGCTCGGTTTCGCTTGAATTATTTTTTAATTATCTTATTCTGCTACCTGTTGGTTCTTCGAGTACCCTTACATGATCAATGTTTTTAAAACCGGACTGGACAGTGAACCGGACGCCTTACCGGTTCACTGGTTGGACCGGTTCAACCGGTCGGGCCGGATATAAGAACTGGATAAAAGTATAATTATTTTTTATAAATATATGTAAAAATTACAAAAAAAATAAAAAAATATATAAAACAACCGGTTCAACCGGTCCGACCCCCGGTTCAACCGGTTCGACCACTGGTTCAACCGGTCCGAAAAAAACTACCTTCGATTTTCTATATAAGATTATTATACAAAAAGCAATAAAAAGAAATTGGAAGTTAGTTGTTGGGAACACTTTCATCCCAAAAAGATACCATCTAATCATAGTATATTAGTATTACAAGATTATCACTCCGTAAATGTCTTTGAGTTTTTATCACATTATATAAGGTTAATCTATAACAAAAATAAAAAAAGAAAATAAAAAAAAAGAAAAAAGATTAATGGTATCACAATAAAAAATCTGAATTAATAAGTTTTGATGAAACTTCTTCCTAATAGGTATCTACAACTTGATAATACGAAAAATTTAAACCACTAGGTTCGTTGGGTTGAATTGAGTCGGCTTTTTGTTAAACACTCAAAATCATTAGTTTGCATTAAATTTTCTAATTGAATATACATAACTTGTCAATATTATACGTATACAAAACAACTTATATTAAATAAAAAGTCCTAAAGGTTACATTACCAATTGTATTTTTACACTAATAAATTGCAGAAGAATTATACACATCCAAACGATCGACGTTGTGAATTTGGTTTAATTTCAATAGCATGATCGATTTTAACAGTTTGTCAACATGCGTATACGTGATAACGATTCTCTTTTCGTCTCTTTCATTTCGTTTCACGATTGACTGATGTTACCGACAATGTTTGTTCGATACCCATCGTGCATTGAAAACATTTTTATGCATTATTGACTCCAGCTGTGCACCTGTACTTCTCCACAAAAGAAATTAAGAAATTAAGAAAAATACTTCTAGTGTCATAAATAAACTACATTACAACTATAGTTTAAATTCATGTTAACTTCTTAATTGTATTTAAAATTATCTTTTTAGCTAAAGAAATCAAACATGGTTAAGTGTATAAAAGTCCCACTCTTTAACTTAAACATGGTCTAATGGTAAATCATCTTAAAGATCTCTTAACAAACACGACTTTAAATATTTCCACGTAAACGCTATCAATTATCATCGTCGTTACGAAAAAAAAAAAAAAAAAAAAAAAAACATGGCCGAAATATTGCTATTCTATCATGTTGCATAAAAGAATAAAAGAAATTTTTCGTAGAGTCAAGTAGATATAAGTTATTGATTTTTCTAAAATTTATAATTGAATCTAAGTAGTAAAGTTTTAGTAAACTGGTAGTCTAACTTAATAAATGGTTTGCATGTGATAAATACTAACACACATTAGGATACTACTTTATACATGTCTCATAGTTTAAGTGAACTTTTATTTATTTGTTAATTTATTTATATATATATTTTTTCATTTTCATATCTAATCAATGCGCGCAAAGTAATACAATACTGTTGAATTTCCCTACATGTATTTTTTTTAATCTTATAAGAACCACTTTTAATATAGGCATGCATGTAACTTATAATTCTAACTTCTATCTAGGTATATCATGATTTATCTCTAGTATTATTAAACCCCGAAAAAAGCTTGATGACAGTAGTGCTACCGACAATATATCTTTATATATTCTATTAAAATTACTCATTTCATTACTGTAATTATATAAAACTTGTCAACTCATCAATTTCGATCTTTTTAATATATTCTATTAAAGTGTGCATAAAAATAAAATGGTAGTTTCGATCAACCAAAGGGTCATAAACAAAGTGTGTGTAATACGTGTGTGTCGCCGGAAAAAGGCTAGAATGTGTAGGACCGAAACTACTGTCATCGGCCGACCACTCTCTAACCCATTCATGCACATCACTTTATAAAATCTTCTAAAATCTTTGAAAATCGTATCCTCTTTTTCAGTCAACCAAAAGTATATATACATATAGTCAACATTGTCTCAATCCTTATGTATATATAATTATAATGTATATAAACACATGGAAATGAGAATATTGCAATCATGTGTTGTATCATGTATGCAAGTTGTAATTAATATTTTATGAATACTTAGACTTGAAATTTTAGGAGGTGATACATTCTCAATGATTTTCTTTTTAGAAATAAAGAAGATGTATTTAACCTTGAACATATGTTTAAATCAAGATAAAAGTCAATTGCTAACATTTTTTTAATAAGGAAAATTAAATACAACAAAATGCATGGTTCTTTGACATCAACAAGTAAAAATCTTTAAAAGAGGATGTATTTACCCTTGAACATATGTTTGAAATCATAAGAAAAGTCAACTGCTAACAATTTTTTATAATATATTTTAAAGATTAAATATAACAAGTGGTTCTTTGACATCAATAGTAACATTGTTTATAATTGATCTTCTTGTAAGCGACCCAGTGTGTTTTATTTGTATATCTTTCGACAAAGCTTTTCTAACCTTCCTATTCTCTTTAAGTAAATTACGAAAAAAAGAACCTTTATATGCTTCCATCATTACTTTTTCAAAGCTAGTTTTATAAAAATTTAATATTTCATATGAGTTTACTTTTTCAAGGGCACAAGACACAATGACACATGCAAGGGTAGTCGAGCTATTGAAAGACGTACGAGGCACTAGCACAAATGCTAAAAAAACTACATGAGTTAAGTGACCATTGTAATGATAACAAGGTTTGTAAAGGATACAAAACAAGGATATTGTGGGTTTAGGTGGGGGAGAATGTCATAACCTACCTATATATTAATCAAAGCTTCTATGTTGCTAAAATTTTCTATTCTCGTTAACCTATATCAAGGGATCAAGGAAAAGCCTAGAAGTATCTAAGCAAATCTAGATCAAGGAAGGCATGAAAAAAACACGGAGTAGCCTAGATTTTCTCATAGAATATTCATCATACTTTTTATAGATTTTTCTAGACTCATAATGATCTAGAATTTACTAGATAGTGAGGCTATCTAGTATAAATATGTAGGTACCAAGTTAAGCTAGCTAGTATAAATATGTGAGTTGCTCATTTGAGCTTGAAATGTCTAAAATACAGTTTACCTTGTGAAACTCATTTTAGAATTCTTTTTATAGTATATAAAGCTTCATTTGATTACCCGGGTTTAAAAGTCATGCAAATCCTTGAATGAATCACTTTGTCAAATTAGTATCTGAGCATGCCAGTTTATCGGGATGACCATCGAATCAAGCAAGATTGATCGTATAGAGGAAGATAAACCATGGTAAAGAAAAACCTCTATAGGCATCTAAGAATGGTTGAGCCGCATCTAAGGATAGGTCCTTCGAGACACAAGTTGAGGGCATGGGAACAATTATTATAGGTTTAGGGTCTCATCTTGATGCTAAGTATTACTATAACAGACTAAGTAAATCATGTCAAGATGTTATCCACTCTACCTCAGGTTGATCGCCTATCCAAAAACTCATAGTTGTATTTTTATCTGCCAAATTGCTCGCCGGACAACGTGTGACACTAAAAATTTTATAACATCAAACAAAATTTTAAAGATAACTTGTGAAACTACAAACGAATGAAAGTATAAGAGCAAGAACCAAGGATCAATAGAATGACTATCATTTAATAACAATATCTTGAGTTTGATTGTATGCTAACTACTTAATGAAGTGAAACTAACAAACACAATTAATGGTAAAAAAAAAATAATAAGAACACACAATTTGAGAAATCAAATTTTTTTATAATAGTATTCAAGTGTTTTTTATAATTATCCTATCATATCTAAATAGATATTTACAATAATTATAAAGATATTAAAATAATATAGATGCATACAATCTTTACCATTATTTTTATTATCTTTTCATTAGTATAAATTTACTAACAGCTTTCATCAACTTTAGTAGTAACCTCATTTAGTATCCTTTTTGGTAGGAAGTTTCTTTCTGTAGAAAATTTTCTTTTGCCATCTTGTAACCATCAATCATTGTGTACATAAATACTAAAAGATCCCAAATAATATTCCTAGTCATAAAAGAATATAAATTTGACTATGAAATCCATCTTTTCTTTTTGAACAATATTTGAAACTATACTAAATACTTGATTGAGTTTTCTTGAGGCGGGATGCCAACGTTCCATACTGATTTTGACCCTTTAAGTCCGACTTATCCAGAAACACTATCAAGAAAGAAACTCACCGATGTAGGAAAACTCCATTGAGTTATGTTTGAACCTAAGACTAAAAAAATCCCAAACCCAAACTATCACCCTCATGCTATTAGACAAGAAGATCATTGACAACTATGACATCTATCTAGAATCGCTTTCTCCTCGTTCTTGGAGTCACACATACTTGCTCCTTGAGCACCTGAACTTTATGTCCAACTTCTAAAATTCCCACCTCTAGCATGTGTATGTATGCCTTCTGCTAGGCTAGCTTTCTATGAGCTTCTCACTTCCCACCTAGCCCATAAAATGCCCATTGTTGCCTCTTATAGCATGCTTTTTTTATAACATTGTGTAGTTCTACTAGGGACATTAATATATCTTTAGAGTAATCTTCTGTACCCTTCTTAATTTAACCTTGGACTCATCTACATTAAATTTAAAGTTGATATTAATCAATAACTGATGTTTATAAAGTAATTCCCCGTTAAGTTACCCTACTGGTCAAATTAATAAAGTACACGTATGCCCAAAATCTTGGTTAGTGTATATAATCAAACTTTAACCTGCCAACATGTTATAGTCATCATATTAGATGTTTGTAAACTACTAGATATCATATAGGAGTTCATTTTCTGTAGAATCAATATTTGGTACAAGCCCCACTTAAAAGCTCATTAAATTAGAATTAACTTGCAAGAGTGGTTACCAAGTGATTCATATTGCTCAAAATCAAATTGAAAGTATAAATGAGTTTATTTCACCTTCATATTGTTGTATTTCGTTTATGGATTGTGTTATAGGCCACCACACAAATCGTCTCTGAGTTTATTGCTCTATTTTTTAACCGATCAAGCAAGTTTGATCCTCACTTAGGATTTAGCTATAGTTGAATTGCAAGAATTGTCCTTCCATTTTCATTGTATTGGAATTTATCTACCAAGGTCACAGTGTTAACCATATTTTTGGCATATGTATACTTTTTGATCTAACATTTAAAATTTTTAAAATTAATTTATATCAACATAATCTAAATAGGAATTTAAAAAATAAAACATCCTTAATGTTATAATTAACCGTAAATGATGTTTTGCATGTCATGAAGTTTTGTTAAAGCTCTTATTACTTGTTAGAGTGCTTTTTGCACCATGAACTCACCACGAGAGTCGTCATTTTTAGAATGTATTCCAATGAGATGTTAAGACCTCAATTTCTAGGATAAGAGATAATACATTTTTATAACTTTATCGTTATCTTTTCTTTTTGTTTATTCACAATCACTTTTAAAAATATTTAAAAAATATAATGATCGAACAGTATTTACTTAAATTTACATATTGAGCAGTAATATTTTTCTCTACTCCATTCACAACCACAAAAAATCATTCCATAAAATATAAATATTCTACTCATATATTTTTAAAAAACAAGTTGTGAATGCTCTGATAACATTAAGTTTAATCTTCCTTGGATTATCGAGGTCATCTTGTTAATACATATGCGGACAAACAATCATCTTAAATTAAGGACTCGATGAAGCAAATAATCGTAATTTCTTATTTTAAACAAAACTCGAGGCACATTATTGTTTCAATTTTCAAACACATCCTTGTTTAGGATTTTATTTAATAAAGATGTTCTTCCTAAGATATTAGTTATGCTTGAGTTATATTAATTTTCATATTAGTTATATTAATTTTCATATCTTCATATTATTTAGATAAGTTTGAATCATTTTGAGAGACCGTATTTTATAATTTCGCTGTATTATTCTCAAGAAAAAATTAATAACATTATTCTTAAATATATTTCGTCTTATTGTTCTCTTCATATTATTTCGCAACAATCATAAGTGTCTTCAATTGAATCTCTCACAGTTAATTGTGTCTTGAAACTCCCACATAATCAAGATCTTTAATAGTGTCTTCAATTGAATCTCTCACATTTAGAATAATATTTTGTAATCTCGAACAACCACACTCTAAATTCCCTATATCATAAGTCAAATTTGTTTTTGATAAGACCCAATATCGTTTTTCATTATTAGTACAGTGTACACACACATTAACTCTATCTCTATCTTGATAACAACCATTAAACTCGTTTCAACTTTTAAGACACATTATCGTATACTTCCACAAAGTGTCACATTGAAGTATTTTTAAATTTTAAATGTTTGTTATTGAGTGGTTTTGTAATCATTCTCTTTTGTTTCTTACGTCAAAGACAAAGATCATTCTAGATCAATAATCGGACGGGTGCAAACTATAGTATCTTCTATTAGAATGTCCCCAAAAGTCGTTCTCCAAATCAATTAATATTTCAAAAATCATTGTTGTCTTCCTAGAGAGGGGCATCCAATGTAAGGTACCGTTTTAGATCACATAATCCTAACAACGGACCTCAACGTTTAACACGAGTATATAGGGATCACCCGATCAATTTTGTTACTATTGATTTTGATCATTTGCATATGAATATATAAATTGCGTGTACAAAAGTTATGGCCATTACATTTTCAATAATCATCACTATATATTTGGCTATCATAATTTATCTAGTAAAGGTAAATGAAATAATTAGTTTACTTTATGGTCGTTCGGATGAGAATATGATTGTTAATTGTTATAAATTGTCTCAATAATAGTATGATATAATTATTAATAAGTTAGTTATACACACACACACACATATATATATATATATATAAATTAATAAATGTATAATTTATAATAAAATAATAACTCTTTGGACACATAAACTATCATTAGCCTGTTCATCTAGAGGCCATAAAGATATTGTCATGTGACCTCACATCCTTCACTCTTAAAATATTGACTCACTTCTCATACTTTTAATATTATTACATGTTTTTAACAAATTCCAATAATATTTTTTATTACTAATAAATACTTGACATTTACTTTTAAATAGTTTTCATATTTTCAAAATATTTTAAAACTGCATCAATTTTAAAACTGTATCATTTTTAAAATAACTTTTCAAACACAGTAAACCTATATTTTGTTTCAAAATTAACATGTATGATTTTAAGGATTAAATTTTTTTTATTCCTAATACATATATGATTTGATCATTATTATCATAATTAGTTATGTTTGTAACTCTATTTTAATATTTTTTTTGTCAAGCTTAAATAATAATATTATGATATATATACACATAATTAAAAACTTTATTTATATTAATAGCATAATCCTGACTTATTATCAATCAATTTACCTAGAGGGGCAATTTGAATTGATTCATCTATAATTGACAAATAAGTTCTCATGTTAGTAATTTATATTTATATCTCTTTAAACATTTCATAATTTCATCTTCGTAATTGTTGATTACCTTAATTTTGGTAAACAAAATTTAATTGTTTTAATTGTATATTACGTCAATTAGCGTCTTGCGGTATATAATATTCATCAAAAAGATGGTATATGTAAAGAAACAATACTAGAAATGCTAACATTGCATAATCATGTTATCAAAGCTAAAATCATATACGAAAGTGACATAAGGAATCAGATTTTATATTCCACGGCTTAGTTTGCCATTTTGGACAAAATGATTCCTTTCAAATTTCAAAAAAGACATTTTTCACTCGCTATATGTTTTGTAATAACAATAAACAAGAGTCAATCACAATCACTATCCAAAATTAGTTTATTTTTAAGGTAACATATGTTCACATGTAATCAGTTGTATGTTGCATTATCTAGAGTTCAAAGTTAATAAATATTAGAAGTTAATAGTGTTAAAATTACAAATATTAGATAAGGATTGAAAACTTACAACCAAACATCAAATATTGTATATAAATAAGTTTATGGATAATTATGAATAATAATTATTATTTTTTGTATATTATTGTTTATAACTTAAATATGTAATACTTTCATTGATAACTTATCTATAACATATATTAGATAATACATATATACCATCTATTATATAATTTTTATATTTCAACCCGTGTAACACACGAATATCTAAACTAGTTAGTTATACACACACACATGCGCACACACACACACACACACATATATATAGAAAAGATTTTCATAGGAAGTGAAAGTTCCGGTTGATGTATACAGTGGGTTTAGCTAGGCTTACGCATCATGTATAGCAACCTCATACATATATAATTACCTAACCTATATATATAGGGTTATGATTTTTTCAGAACTCCTAAATATCGTGAGAACTACGAGAACTCATCCTAGCCATTGATTAATATATTTTTTGTATTTAATTTACTATATCATAAAGGGTATTAAGGTAAATTTATAATTATTTTATTTATATGTTTCTTATTTATCTCCTCATATTTTGGTAAGTTTCAAACTAATGTTTGACCAGAATTTTTAACTATGGTAATCTGCATGTAAATAATTTTCACACTAAAATCATTTATTCAATAATCTTTTGATCATTCTAGAAAACAAAAAACAAAATCAAGTCTCATATCAAATCGAAATCCCATATAATCAATTTAATCTTTTGATATCGGTACTATACAAGGCTTACAATGAAGATGAACCGAAGATGAAGATGATGGAGATGATGTCGTTGATAATAATGACGATGACAACAAAAAGGCTTTCGGATTTTTTAATTCTTTTAAAGATAACGACTACAATAAATGATGTCGTTGATGTATTTTTATACTTAATTTGTGTGTGTATAATTTTGGTCTTAACTATGCAGATAAAGTTGAAGATTAGTCGAAGATGAAGATGAAGCTACAATTAAGATGATGTCATTGATGAAGATGACGACAACTACAGAAAGGGTTTTGGGTTCTCCGCCTTTTGAAGACAATAATGATGATAAAGATCGTATCATTTAGGAAGTTATCTACTTGATAATACTATTTAAGTTTGTTCTAGATGTATAATTTTACTATTTACTATGCAGATGCTTTTAAAACTTTTGCAAAGTATGAAGTAGTATCGCTAACGTATATGTATATAGACTTACGTATACGTAAAATGTATGTAAACGTAAAATGTATGTAAACGTAATTACATATACATAAAGCTATATGTAAATTTGGTTACATATATGTAAACATATATGTAAATTTGTCTACATATACATAAATGGCATAGCCATTTGATTACGTTTATATAAATCATAGTTATATCAATAAAATATTGATTATTGTTTTTAGTTTGATTGTGTAAATTTGATTACATATATGTAAACTTCATACATTAGCGTACATATACATAAAATATATCTTTCAGAATACAGTAACTTACATATACGTAAATTGCTTAAGTTTGTACAATAATCTCAAAACTAATGTATATGTAACTTGTTATCATATATTTAAGTTAATCTACATTAGTTGATTTGGCACATTTTTTGTGTTAAATTGGGTGTTATTTTAGCAGATTCTTGCTATTATTTTTGTAGTTTTTAATAAATCAAGTGTTGAATTAATTATTTTTTATTGTATTTGTTGTTACATTGAGTGTTATTTACATATATTTAAATTATGTAAATTATACAAATTACGATCTGGTGCATATAAATCATACAATTTTATTTTTATGTAAGTGATTTTTTAATTAATTAAATTTATGTGTAAGTTAGCTTTTAGTTAATAAAATTTATGAATGAAGGTGAGAAAGGGAGTAAAGTATGGGATCTTTCATATTGTTGTGGGTTTCAAAAAAACAAAATGGTCTTATTTTACTAATGTACCCTTAATGTTTTAATTACATAAATGATTTAATATATTCATTTACATTATTACCCTTTTCAATCTCAGCCATAGATTAGTATAATCAATGGCTAAGAAAAGTTCTGCGAGTTCTCACACACACTAGGTTAGAACCCTATGTATTACACGAGTTAGATAAATAATAATATATATATATATATTTATGATATATTACATAGGTTTTAATATAAAATTTGAAACCTTATGTAGTTATTTTATAAAAATGTTGTATAAAAATAATGAACGAAAAATTAATTCATAATAAAATGTTATGAATAAACCTAACTTTCTTTTTTTAAATAAAAAACATTTTATAAAATTAATCACAAAAATTATTACTTTTTAATAGGAGAAAGAGGTGGAAAACAAAATAAATATATAAAAACAATGAAAGACATTTGTATAAACAAAGAAAAAAATTTGGAATGCATAAGAGTGGCATGTGTTTACTATGATGTTTAATTATTAGTATAGAGATTTAATTATTAGTATAGTGATGTGTCAAAGGAAATGAGTGGGAAAATAGAATGAGACAATAGTTAAAAGAGTGACAAATGTCATCCTATGTAACCATTTATTAGTACTATATATATATATATATATATATATATATATATATATGTACACACACAACACACACACACACATATATATGTATGCATACCTATGTATACGTACATATGTATACATACCTTAAGTATACATAAGTATGCATATAAATATGTATGTATAAATACTATACCTATGCATGTATGTATATATATATATATATTATACATATGTATGCATATATATGTATGTATGTATAGTATACATATATAGTATACGTATGCATGCATGCATGGATGCATGGATGTATGCATGCATGCGTGGATGCATGGATGTATGCATGCATGCATGTATGTATGTATGCATCCATGTATGCATGTATGTGCTTGCACGCGTGCACCCGTGTACGCCATGTGGATAGTTTGATTCTATCTTTTTATTTTTCCTTTGATTTTATGTATGGCAATAAACAGTGAATCTCAAGTACCAAGTCTTGAACATAATCATTAAGATTAGCACAAGAGAAATCATATTAGCACAATGAGACAAGAAATAATAAAGAGTATAAGTAAACTAAAGTAGACACAAATGAATCTCCACAAAGGTTGCCGATTCAGCAAGATTAGCAGTAGCAGCTGAAGAACACAAAGAGAGTCTGATCAAGAGCGAGTGAGCATGATTGAGAAAGATGTGTGATGAATGAGAAACCCTACTATATATATATATATTGAAAAAGATGTGTGATCTCCTACAGGATAAACACCTCCTTCGATCAAAATCTACATATGTTATAATGTTAAAAGAGTCATATTTTAAAAATAACAGGCTTTTTCTAGGAGAGGATTTTAGATACTAAAGTAATCTAAAGATTATTTTTAAATGAGAGTTAGAGGGAGCATGCATACATTGGCTTAAAAACTGAACAACATAAGAGATGCCTAGTCTTGTTAGAGACAAAAAAAAATATCAATTTATCAATTGATTGTTGGTAAAATGAAAATTTTGACTTGATGGGCTCTTCCTATTTAAGTTTGGAACTAACCACAAAACTCTGCTAAATAGGAGAAGTAATTGGTTTACTCCTGAAATAATCAAATTCTAACAATAATTTCATGCAATATTTTCTTTGAAAAAGACATATATTTTTTTCCGAAAATACAACATTTCAATTCTCAAAAAATGATTTAAGTTTCTAGATCTTTTATCAAAAATATGATCCTCAAAGTTGTTTTACACGACTTATTTCATTAATTTTAATTATAGCTAGTTATAATAAAGTTGTGTACGTATATGCTAATAAAGCAAGGAACACTGAAGCAAACTTCTTAATGTACAAGGAAGAGTCACATCCTCACATATACAGTGAGCAAAACTAGCATCAAGTACCACATTGTTTTAATCGTAAACGAATGCCACACATAAAAAAGGAAATGGCTCTCACAATTTTAATCGACAAATGTGGGCACTCCTAACCCAAGCAAAAAATGTTTAACAAGATAATAGAAATTATGAATGCAATAATAGAAAGCAACAGGGATGTAACGATCTCACCAGATGGGCCCCCAAGTCTTAGATCCTGAAACGGTCACTTAGGGTTATGTAACTGGAAGCAGAAAACCAAGTGTTGCCAAGTAGATCTTGGGTTCTTGCCATAGATTCTTCATTCTACAAAAAGCTCAAGAAGATCAAATAATAGTGAGATAATATCCCATAGAACTCCAGCCTTAATAACAAATCCAATATGAATCATCACCAAAACATAACAATTGAAAGAGTTTCTGAGTATGAGAGAGCATAAATTCAGAATCAGATATATATTTATACATCTATATGAGGGTTTCTCATTCATCACACATCTCTTCATTGTCTTTTCTCGCTCTTGATCAGACTCTCTTCGTGTTCATCCACTGCAGCTGCTAATCTTTTAGAATCTGTATAACCTTTGGGTACATTCATTCGTGACTAGAGTAGTATACTATGTATTCTTTCTCATCAACACGTTTCTTATCTCATTGTGTTGATGAGAAAGGATGAATATATTAACAAGTCTCAAATATCATTTACTAAATAGAAACACTATGATCAAAACAAGATTAATCTTATCAACACGATGAGAAATTAAATAATGCATAGTAAACTACTCTTGTCACGAATGAATCTACACAAAAGTTCCACAAATTCAATAAGAATAGAGCAGCGGCGGATGAACATGAAGAGAGTCCGATCAAGAGCGAGAGAAGACGATGGAAAGATGTGTATGAATAATGAGAAACCCTTATCCGAATGCATGAATATATATGCTCTAAAGAACCCACGAGCACCTTGAAGAATAGTAAAAATAACAAAAAGCCTTTCAGATACCTAGAAATGTTATACACAACCCAAGAAATATATTAAAACACTTAACAATTAACAAGAGAACATGCTTACTAATTAATTGAAGACAAAAAGATAATTAACAATTTACATTTCTAGAATATTATACTCAAATTAAAAATAATAAAATATTTAATTTTATATTAAATTTTATAATAATAACAAACTATATATATCATATTATCTTAAAAATAGGAGGAAGCTGGATAAACAATCTACAATTGCAGTTTTTCATTATTTTATTTTTTTTTATAAAAAGTTACAAGAAGACAAATTATTACAAGTATAAGAAGATTAAAATATATAAAACATAGTGTAAATTACAAATTTGTGGTCCTTTATAATAAGTTAAATTATGGACTAGGTTTTCAAATAAAGTTACACTCCTAACCTTTATGGGAAAATTTGTTACAAATTTCGTTTTTTCCACTAACGAACGTTAACTTTTTCAATTAACTTATCTTATGTGCACTGCATATGAGGGCATTTTAATCTTTTTAGCACTAAAGGACAATAATAATAATTATTATATTAAAATTATTTTATGAATTAAAAATTAATAATATAATTTTATAACTAAAATATAAAAATATAATTAAAAAATAAAAAAAATAGATCTGAACTTTAGGAGGAAGGTTCTCCATCTTCCTAATCCACAACCACCTCCTAACACTAAATTCAAATCCACAACCACCTCCTAAAACTAAATTCTGGCTCTAGCAAATGAAATCCAACCATTATGAAAATCTCTAAACCTAGATAACATATCTAAACCTTGTTTTTGTCTACCATACCTCTTTGTGATACAAATCTTAACCTTGTTTCCCCCTTTAGGAGTGATGGTGGGGGTGTGGTGGTGGAGGTTAATTGTAAATTAGTCGATGATCAAAGAATTGGGGTGTTGGATGCTAAGGGTTCTGTTAGTGGTGGTAGTGGAGTAGCCGACGAGAATGTTTAGGTTAAGGAGGTCGGCGGTGGCTAGGATTGGGTTGTTAAGCAAAGGAAGGTAAGGGGAGGGGGTAGTTTGGACGTTGTGGGGGTGCGCCGGTGCAACATTCGTCGGTGGTGGGTGGTCGACGACACTTGTCTTGCAACTTGTCTTGCACTTGTCTTGCACTTGTCTTGCAACAGTTGGGTACCACATGTAAGAATTTGTTTGTTTTAATTAAAAGCTAGTAAAAAGATAAAATACCCTCATGTGCAATATACATGAGATGAGTTAATTGAAAAAGTTAATGTTCGTTAGTGAAAATAACAAAATTCATAATAATTTTTTGCATAAAGGTAATATTATGTAATTTTTTTAAAAAAGGACACAGTCCAAAAATTAGCCTATTATAAAGGACAAAGTTTATAATTTACTCTAAAACATTTTATAAACCTTAAGAAATATAAGAATAAAAGAAACTTGTAGAAATGTAATGGTTTTTTTACTCCTTCGAAAGTTTAAAAACAAATAAACAAATTAGTTTGATTTTATATTAGTGTGTGTATATATATGTATGTATGTATGTATGTATGTATGTATGTATGTATGTATGTATGTATGTATACACACACAAACACACATGCATACATATATATAGAGTAGAGATCAATTGCAAAACAATAGAAATTGCAAAAACTTTAATTAAACTTACGAAAGCAGTCAAGATTCAAATCATAATTTTTATTTTAAAAATAACATTATTACGCATATATAAAAACTAGAGTAAATTACAAATTTTATCCTTTATTAATACATAAAATTACACTTGTATCCTTTAGTTTCAATATTACATTTTATGTCCTTTTTATAATTTTATCCTTTATCAATATTACATTTTATGTCCTTTTTATAATTTTGCTCATATATTATCCTTTACACTCACCTCCATCAAAATTTATAGTTAAGTTAGACATGTGCCCCTCACATGAGGGGTATTTATGTAATTTTACAATTTTTAATTAATAAAGTATTGAGTAATTGAGAATTTAATAAATCAACTAATTCTTATACTTTTTTTAAAAAAAAAATGAGAAGTGGGGAACAAACCCTAAATCACAAATCGAAAGCGCAGAATGAAATAGAGAAGTCGAGAACACTACACAGTAAGCTAGAATCGAAAACGATGCTCTGACGTTAGGGCAGATTCATAAGTTAGACAACAACAACAACAATTATTAATACTAACTTGCGCCATCACTAAATCCAACATCTTTCTAATACTTCGGATTCAACCAAATTAAAGTATAACTTAACATCATTAAATCCATCGTCTTCCTCTTCCCCCCATTGGATTATTGCAAAAAAAAAAAAATAAATAAATAGAAGAATTTCGAATATTTGAATCGTTATCCGTATCCGTATATTAGATATATGTTATTATAAAACTAATATAAAAACAACACACATTAATAAAAAGTCTCAATATACACTAGCAGGTCCAACCAAAATAAAAAACATTTTAACATTTTATGAAAATAGCAAAATATATTTTTAAGTTTTCGGATAATCGGATATCCTAATGCCCGAAAATTTTCAAAAATCAATATCCAAATTTTTGGATATCCGAAATAAAAATATCTGAATTATACGATATATGGATTTTCGGATATGCAAAACCATCTTTAGTACACCAATCATAATTTGAATAATACAGACAATAATTTCTACTATTCAAAAAGTTTAGATATCCAGCTTTAAACAACCTAACATGAGGGCGACGGGAAAGAAGCAATGTAAATATATTTTGACTCATTATAGGCATGTAAAATACATACGTGCCCTTCATGTGAGTAGCATATGCATTACTTAACTGTAAATTCGGATGGAGGTTAATTTAAAGGACGATAAATGTGCTAATTATTTTAAAGAAAGACATTCCATGTAATTATTAAAATTAAAGGACATAACATGTAATTTTATCTATTAATAAATGGCAAAATTTGTAATTTACTCTAAAAACTATGTTCTTATCTATATTAATAAAATAAGTTTTTGTACGCCACTTGTTACAATTTTAAAGCTCCTAAATTTTATTTTCTAATTTCCCTCTCCTAATAAATATCACATTAAATACCAATGATATTATTTAATTCTTTTCATATTGAAAATATTTTTATTAAATTAAAAAAATAGATCTTTCTACAAATACAATTTGTAAAGAAATAATTTTTTTATAAAATAAGAAATTTCTTAAAAAAAATATCAAACTTTTAAAAAACGCAATATATTTTGAAACCTGTGGCGTTTAAAAAATAAAATTCTTAAGAAACAAAAATAATTAAATTTCAAAGTTATAATAAAAAAATTATTAAAAATGATACTTTTTTAAAAACGGTTTGTTTTGAAACAATTTGTTTAAAAACTAACTTTTTTTGAAAAAACAAAAATAAATTAAACAAAAGTTTAAAAAATAATATCGTCCTTTTATCACTCGTACGTAATATCAATCATATCTTATATTAAATGATCGTTTTATAATTTTTTTAATTTTTATTAATAACTATTTAATATTTTATTTATTCAACCCGTGTTATACACGGATAACTAACCTTATATATATATATATATATATATATATATATATATATATATATATTTCTACTCTAATAAAAACATTTATACACGGATAACTAACCTTATATATATATCTTTCTACTCTAATAAAAATATAATTAAGGGTGACACATGTCACCCACATTTCTTCTAATCAAAATTTTCTCGCTTCTTTCTCTTATTAATTTAATTACTAATAATTTTATTTAATTATTTTAGAATAAAAATAGTTTTTAATAAATTAAGCAAGGAATCTTTTATTAATGTTTTTTCAAAGAAACAAATTTTTATAAAATTTTTTTCCTAAAACGTCAAACTTTTTAAATACATAATATTTTAAAACTAGTGTATTTAAAAAAACAAAAATTTTATAAACAAAAAATAATTAAAATTAGGAGTTATAGTAAGAAAATTTTTGAAAATGATATTTTTTAAAATGGTTTGTTTTGAAAAAAAATATTTAATTTATTTTTTGAAAGAACAAAGTTGATAATATTGTTTATCACTTATAGTTCTTACTCATATGTAATTTTTATTTTATCTTATCTTATAATATTATTTTATAATTAATAAAGTTTTATTTTATTTAATATTTTATTATTCAACTCGTTTAATACACGGGTTTACTAAAGGTAGTATATATATATATATATGTGTGTGTGTGTTTGTGTGTGTAAATTCAGGTGTGTTTAATAACTAATACATGTGTAAAATGTAATTTATAGCGAGTAAATTTTGCATTAAAGTCATATTGTGGTATGCTACTTTAATAAGCATTTTTTATGCTGGATAGCATGGGAAGATTATGCGTAGTGTGCATTACGCATCTAACACATGGAGGCTGGAATGCATCAAAAGGACCTCAACCTATGGAAGTCGGCTTGCAAAATTCCTTAATGGCATTCGATACGCCAATCCTCATTTTTTATATGCCACCTAACAACTATCACTGTTCAAATAACAAAGAAGAACTAATGTATCAATGCACACTTGGTGTTTGTTTTTGATACACAAATCTTGACGTTTGATACATCCGTCAACAGTTTTGAGCTATTTTTATATTTTCCAAACAAGTTTTAAAGGCATATTACTAGTTTGGGGTGGCATATTGGATACAAGAGAATACTAGGATGATAGGAGAAGAAAGACTCTAAGTGATATAAAGTGATTTTCGTACGTCATGGCTCACTGAATTCATGCTTATTTACTTCATTTCATGATTATGCATTGCTAATTCACCCTTAATCATCATCTATTATGGGTATTTGTTAGTACATGTATTTAATCTGAATTTATCCTTTCTAACCGTGAATTATGCTTTGGTTGTTTGAATTATCATTAACTAGAGTTTCTTAAATAACACTTATGCATGGTTGTTTATGTATGACATATATTTATGATTTAATGTTTGCATTAGTTCCTTATCGGTATTGAATTGTTAATCATCATGATATGGTGTTTAATTATGATTATATGTTGATAGTTTTGTTAACTACATTGCCAATATTTTCATTTAATATTATAATAAAAAACTATCAGAGTTTACGCATAGAAAGCCAGGATCTTTTAGAACTTTTTCTCTATTTCATTTATAAAGGATTTACTAGGTATATATATTACTACATTCATAATGTCCATGTGTTCAATTTATCAACCCCAATACTTAGTTCATATCATTCCTCTTGCTTACATGTGTAACCTGAAGTATATGCCTAACGCATATTAGCTTTCGTTAATCGAGTATCCATTAACATTCTGCAATCACGCAATCTCATGATGATATGCACTTAATCACACACATGACTTAGCATTGACCAATGTAATTATTAGAGTTGATGAGGTGTATTACTATATTTCGTTGGAGGATAACAATAAAAAGAAACAAAATATTACCACACTATTAGGTAACTCGAAATAGCCACCTTCACACCCTTGACGTATAATTTTGTTAGTGATAATATTACCATACTATTAGGTAACTCAAAATAGTTCTAGTGACATTTTGACTTCTAATGACGTCCCTAAAGAGACAACATGTTGGTAAAATGATGAAATCACCAACCAATTAATGTGCTTTCAAATATAACAACCCAAATTATTTTGGTTTTCAAATATTGTCCTATTTTTATAGAATAATAAAATAAAAAAAACTAATTTGATCGCAAAAACAATCATAAATAAAACTATTGAAATTCATATGCTAGGTCACAATGTGCGGTCACAAAAACAATTGCAAATACATGTACTAAAATTTATATGCTTTTCTTCACGTATGTTAATGCCACACTCGCACAACGTCAATTATTGGTTATAAAATACTTCATAGTTTTCATTTGAATTTGAAAAAAACATTTTATGTAGCTAAGTACGTACGTATGTATATATGCATGAAAAAAAGGTTAGGAATCCACCAGGAAGCTACACGTGTTTAAGTGAAAAAAAGTAAACGAGTCCCAAAAAAATTGGGCGCCTCATGAAGCTTAACTAGGCTTGTGAGCCTCTCTTCGTGTTTATCCACTACTGCTGCTACTAATCTTTTTGAATCACTTGTGGTTAGATTCATTCGTGACTAGAGTAGTTTACTTTATATATAGTTGTTATGTAATACTTCATTTAATATAGCGATTTCTTTGAATGCTTGATTTTATACTATATTTCCTTTAATAATAACGGCGTATAAATATATTATTAATGTCTAAAAAAGTAAAAAATAATTTAATAAAAGGTCAAAATTGGTTGTATATTCATATTTTACCCCTCCACTTTAAGTAATATTCATATGTGGTTATACGCTATTCGTTGTTTATTCTAAATCCTTGGCTCAGATTCTTTCTTCTTTTCCTTAAGTTTTCCCCTTTATATCCTAAATTCATTATATATGCATGTGTCTATTAGTTGTACATAATTTTCTCAATTATTTTTCATCAAATAATGAAATGTAGCTTTCAATTTTTTGTAGTTGGGAAGATGTACGTAATGAAAATGACATTGTATAGCTTTTATGAAATAAATGAGAGGCTGTTGAGTGCTTTAAAAGATTGTTCCTTCTTGTTCCCATCATAATTTTCAAATCATTTGAATATTCCGTCACCGGAAGTCCAGTTTTCTGGCCATGGGAGTGCAAAGAACAACAATAAGTACGGTGGGCAAGTTGGTTACTTATTACTTTGATCTATTGTAATGGTCATATTTTTTATTATTAACTAAATTAAGTTAATTTAGTAAAGTTATTACTTGCAAGTTTTATCCACATTGGTTAAAAAAATCTATGTAGAATTTGGTTTTTATTTCTTCTCTCACTTTTTAACCATAATAGCATTTACATCGAAAAATTTAGTAAACTCTAGTCATATATGTCTTACATACCGGCGTAAACAAATTAACCGTCTCATAAGCTATTAGAGATCAGTTCTCTTTAAAACTTGAAATAAAACATACCTTAAGTTAGCTCTAGCCCGAGCTCAAGTACTACATTGAAGCTCACATAATAGTAAGTTGAAACCAAAACTTAACATATGAAGCTTAGCTAGGCTTGTGAGCCTAAAATAGCTTGTTATTAATATAGTTTTTATTTGATATGTTAAATGAATTATTACATAATAACAATATATATAAAAAAAATGTTAAAACTATTGTAATAAATAAGTAACCTGGTTGTCACATGTCGACATCAAATGAATTCTAGATTTCTGTATTCCCCCTCCCACTACAGTTAAATAATATTGATTTTGAAAACATTAAATTAAATATTTAAATATTTAAAATATAGTTTAATCATTTAAATGATTTATTAAAACTTACTAAATCATAAAAATATTTTAATTATATTTTATCTTAAAATATAATTTTATAATTCTTGAATTTTAATTATTCATTTGTAATTTTTAAATTTTAGAATTTTATCATTACATCAATTGCTTATAACATCTAATATACTAATTTTTATACAAAGTTTTGGTTTAAATATCTTCCCCCCCCCCCCCCCCCCCCCAAACCCATATTCATGTTGAGTTGCACAAACACACACGTTTATCAACTAGGTGCTATCACCATACAAGTTTTAGGAACAAGCTAGCAATGCTTATAACCCTCACACATCTCGCAGCAATGTTTATAACCTACACACATCTTACAACTGAGTACACGTTTTATTACACGGTCACACTCTATAACTTCACAACAAGAATTTAATCATAAGCCTTCTTATTTAGAATTTGACAAACATGTCACAACCCATTTGACTTATTTTACACATGTTTAGTGTTTGCATGTAAAGGTCTAGGTCTCATTCATTCACATTATAGTAGACACGTTGATCACAAAATCACAACACAATGGTTGAGTTTAGACCATAATAGATGTTTTATTCCTTGTTTGACCCTTTCAACTCAAGTTTCAATAAATATGCATAAATGGTTCCCCCAACTTCTTCTAATGTTAATTAAATAACACTTATACTACCATTCATCACATCAATAGTGTATACATCTCTCTTTCACACACATATATTTAGGAAAAACTTCATAGAATAGTAATCAAGTTTTAGTAGTGTTCTAATTAGGTTACTCATATTTTATTTGTTCTAATCAAGTCATTAAAGTTTTTAAAGTGTTTCAATTAGGTCAACAATATTTTTATTTGTTCCAATCAGGTCACTATAGTTTTAAAAGTGTTCCAATTAAGTCATTCATATTTTTATATTTTTTTAAATAATTTACAAAAAATTTAAAATAATTTAGTTTTTTTTATAAATATTGTTAATATTTTTAAACATTTCAAATTTTTTAAAACCTTTTGCAACTTATAAGTACCTAATTAGAATAATTTTGAAACTTTAGTGATCTGATTGGGACAAAAATTTTTGTAAGTGATTTGATTGAGACAAAAAACTTTATAAGTGACTTAATTAGAAAAATCTTGAAACTTGATTATTATTTTACAAAGTTACCCCATATATTTATTATCGATAATCATTAAAGTTTTATTAGACAAATTTCAAAAAAGAATGTTACAATTATTTGAAGATGAAGATTCAAGTTTTGATAACTTTCTTATCAAATATCTCTTTTATGCCCTCTAAAATTTGAATTCGGATCAAATTTAAGTAACAATCCAATAATACAATTGCACAACTTCGCAAATTTACAATATACTAACGAGTAACAGACCAACAAGTAACAAATATTTCGTGTTCACATCTAACTAAAACGACCGTCTATGTGTGTTTTATGTTCATAATTAATACAACATTTTTTGCATGACTACTCAAACGACATTCTTATCTTGACTCATTACCAAACTTGTATTTGATTGTATAGATCAAACATATTTTTATATATCTATATTAAAACTAAACTTCCATTTATATGAACCATGCAAGCTTGATTTGACTCGAATAATCTAAAAATACCCATTGGAATTACAATTCGACTTGTTATATCAACTTTAATATGAAATGAAATAATAAAGGTTAGACTTTTTAGTTTTTAGTGGTACATATAATAATTGATAAACTCTTTTACAAAGTACAAAAACAATAAAACATGAAGATCTTATGACTATTCTTTCTATTTAATATAACTGTATTGTTACATTATTTTAGACATACGCGGATTGTCCTTTTCGAAGTAATTAATTTACTTTTCCATTTTGTGGTTAAGTAAACGTAGTGAAAGTGACAAAAGAATGCTATAAGTGCAAATTGATATTACGTACATTTATGTATACAGGTTTATAACACACATAATAGCAACATGTAAATAGCTATGTCTTCAAATTGTTAATGTATAATCAAAACTCATTATAGACTTGGGCGCATTGTTGTACTTTAATAGACATATATTTGCACCATGTAATATCAAATAAACACACAATATGCCAATGTGGGGCTAGCCCACTTGGTAGAGGCTTTGCCTTTTATAAGGGAGGTCCTGGGTTCAAACCCAGACATGGTGTAATTTGGTGTAGTTTAGGAGTATGAGTATAATAGATTTGCCGTTCAAAAAAAAAATAATAATAATAATAATCACACAATATAAATGGTATAACTGCACGACCATATCACATAGTGTATTACACCTTTTAAATATATCACATCAAAAGAAAACTTAAAGACGTTATCTTCAAAAAAATGGCATTCCAAAAAAATAAAACTTAACAATATTATATTCATGTTAAGGAGAAATTTTCAAATTTATAACAATTTTAAAAAATGGTATGGAAATGTTAATTGAATTTAAGATAACAATAAAACTAATATGTAATAAGAAAAAGTAGTAAAAAAATAGGTTTGCCTCCTTTTCTTTCTTAATTGATTATTATTGTTATTAATTAATAAATTAATTAACTAACTATTTATATTTATGAATTTATAACCTCGATGAATAGTGATTACATGCGACTGAGTCGGTTGGAATTGGTGGGCATGTGGCAATAGTCGATTAGACCAATTTTTTAACTTTTTTCCCCGGATATTAATGTGTGCATAAAAGACGTGATTCAAGGGTTTAAAACCAAAACATTGTTTGGTCCTGTGAAATATTCACCCAATTTCGTTTTATCAATATTTGAAAATATACAATTACGAATTTAGATTATAAGTGTGAAAAAATAAAAATTCCCGGTGCAACATAGGTGATAAATCTTTTTAACTATTAAATTAGTTTGATGAAAAGTTTCCTAGAGCTTCTAAAATGAGAAAAAAATTATTTTATATTTTACTACATGTAAAGCTAAATCTAAATAAATACTTTAGACCTTTCAATATATATACTGACACAAAATAAAAATCCCAATAATGTAAAAGGCCCACAAACCAAATTTTAAAGCAAAAAAAAAAAATAATAATAATTAAAAACAATAAATACGCACAAATTCATTTCTGAATGTCTTCTAGATTTTCAATAATGTTGCCATGAATATACATCGGTAAAAAATGTGTCGGAATCTCCGGCGAAATATCCACCGTCACAATCCGCCGTCCACGGTGCCGACGATGAATAATAATCCCACCCCGAGTCCACAAACACGTACTCGTTCCCTGACTCGGCCGAGTCATAACTCGCTCCCAAACTCGGTAACTCAACTATCTCCTCCAGCTCCTCCGCCGGTGGTGCTGCCGTCGACGCCTCATCGGATGTCGAGCTCACCGTCGATACACCGGAGGAGGAGTACGACGATGACGTTGACGTGGAGGGTGGAGATGTAGAATATGATGTGGTGGTGGTAGTGTTAAGATGGTTCATAGCGGCAGCTTTTGTAGCTGCCGCTTGGACGTCACGTGGGGAGCAGGATTCGGGTTGGGGCAAAAGACGGGCAAGTTCGGGGAAGTTAAGGATCGCGGACGATCCTTTTATTGATAGTGCGGCCACGTCGTGTGCGCGTGCCGCCATTTCCGGCTCGGTGAATGTACCGAGCCAGATCCTGGATTTCTTTCTAGGTTCTCGGATCTCGGATACCCATTTGCCCCATGCCCGCATCCGAACGCCTCGGTAAACCGGATGATTGCTGTTGTTTTTGTTATATTGGTCTCCGCCTCGTTTGCTGGTTTTATTATTCGAGTCACACGCAGGCATTGTTATGATGATAAGAAATAGGGGTGTTTACGGTCTGATTCAATAGTGCTTTTTACACAATTTCTAGACCAAACCGATAATTGCGGTTTTCGAAGAAAGAAGTTGGGAGGGAGAGGTGAAGTAATGTGAGGTTAACAAGTGTAGACACTAAATGCACACACAAATGTTGGTATGAGTTCATATATATACACAAGCACACATCATATGGGTGTAGTGACAAAATATCTAGAATGGGAAATATAGGACCATTTTCTATTCTGTCTAGAAAAGGAATCATTTTTCGAATATTATTATTATTTTTAAATAAAATAATTTATTCGATTTATTTAGACCACCTCCAAGGCAATTCGATTTATTTAATCCATAAACGTAATTTTTTGCGAATTTAGTCGGTAAGTGCACTATTCGCTTTCATCAACAGTGCCTAGATTTGTTAGTGTCATAAGCATGGTGTTAATAATGAGTGAAGTTACTATTTTGTCCTTTTAAAAATTACACTTTAACCTTTATTACTCTTGAAGGTTTTAGTTTTATCCAAATAGACAATTTATGTAATTTACTTAAAATTAAAAACTAACCCCTAAAAATAATAAACGTAACAAAAGAAAACAAACCCTTAAATGTTCGAAACCCATTAATCTCCAGCTTCGTAAACCTTGAGATCATCGAAACACCATGACAACGGATTTTGCACCGGATCACCATTAAACATTGTCACGTAATTTGAGCGAAGAGATATAATAGGTACGTGAGAGGATGTCGTAATTTCTTAAAATAATAAATGGCCAAAATTTACTTAAGCTAACTTATCAATTTAACACCAATCAAAGATGAAGAAAGAAATGTATTTTGGGACTAAATCCGTAAGAATTTTCATTTAGAGACCAAATTTAAAACTAACCCTTAACGGCCTGGACCATCCATGTGATTTACTTAAATTCTAATCACTAAGCCATATAATTTGTGTTATTTTAAAACTTATTTAACTCAAACAATATTTTAAACAAACATAAATAAACAAAAAGGCGAGTTTGAGTCAAAATTTAAGCTCAAGTTGTGATAATCGGTAGAAAGGTTGAAGGCGTTACGAGAGTGAGAACGAGAAATGCGAACGAAATTGGTATTTTTTATAGATTAATTTACATTTATGATTTACGAGATGCGAGAAGTGTAGACTTATAAATTTTATTTATAATTTATGAACTTGATATTTTTATTTAATGGGTTTTTATAGGTTGATTTAATTTTATATCCTTTGATTACGATTTTTATTTTTTATTTATGGTTTGATTTTATATTTTAGTTTATATTTGAAGGACCTATTTTTAGCATTTGCACTGGACACCTGAAATCTCAAGTAATAACATCCTAAGAGCACTCACAATAGGTTTATTATATATTTGTGAGTGTTATCCTATATTATTTGAAATGATTGTGAATGAAAGAAAGAAAAAATATTACTATTTATCTGTACATTTGGTAATATATTGTTCATTCATATTAATTTTTTGAGTAAACTTCACTTTTGCTCCATTTGGTTTGGTCAAAATAATGCTTTTCATCCAAAGGTTTAAAAATCTTGATTTTACTTCTTATGGTTTTCAATTTATCTCAGTTTACTTCAAGGCACTAACTCTTTTAAATAGTTCCGTTAATTAGAAGGGTATTTTCGTCTTTTTACTAACATGAACTACATATGCAATGTAGTAGCATACATCATTAGTTAGGGGACTATTTGTGTAAAGCTAAAACCGATTTGTTAACTTGTTTTTAATTGAGTCTTGACAACCAAATCATCATGGTAACTTAAAATATGCATAACTTGATATAAAAATAGTTATAATACCCACGACCTATCAATGGAAAGCTCTTTAAAAGTTACAAATGAAAAATGAGGTTGATGCAAGGGGTGGCACCACCAACGCCACTTTAGGTGTCACCAACACAACTTTAGGCGCCACCAATACCACCACCATTAGAAGCCATCGTTAGCACATCGTTGATAAGCAACTTTCAAAACAATTGACACTGGGAGCACCACCAGCGCTCGTGTTTTTATAGATTTTGACCTAATCTGAAAGGGTTTAAAAGGAGATTAAACCAAAAACAAAAAAACACCTTTAATAGCAGCAATCAAGGACAAGAAGTGATGAACTTCCAACATTTCAAAGACTTTCCAACAACAATATCATTCGAAGTCACATGCTCAATTCCATTCATGTTGAAGTTTAATGAGGATGCAAGGATAAGTCATCGTGATTCACTCCGGGTTATGAATTTGTGCAAGTAATCATTTTTCTAAGTTTGTAACCTAGTTTTGGAATTGGATCTTGAACCATTTAAGTTTTATTGGATTCAATTTGTAATTTGATTACTTAAATAATTTGATTGTGTTTGAACTTAATTTTAGTTTCATATAACTTTGATATCTTTTAATCATTGTGTTCTTGATTTTTAGAATTAAGATTACATAAATTGAATAGGTAATTGTATGAATGAAGTCCATTAAACTTTGATCTATAATCATCGCTTAGATCTTATCATGTATAGGGTCACCATTAATGACTTCTCAATAGGTTAAAATAAGGTCACATTATTTGCCAAAAAAGAATCCTGAAATGGGTTGTTTTTTTGTAATCTTTGCCCCGTTTTGATTATGTAAAACCGATCCTATTTTGATCATTCATAGATTGGAAAATTCATTATTAACTTTGTCTATTTTGATTATTCAAATGCAATTTTTTTAATTCTATTATTTAATTTTTATTTATTAAACCATTTAATCAATTTATAATAAATTTATAACTTATAAGATAAATTTTTATGATGTTATTAAGTTTTATTTGTCATTTGTGATAACTATCAAAAGTAGGATTTTATAAAGTTTAGGGGTTAAAAATATCAAATTAAAAACTAAAATTAAAAGTTTTATGCATAAAATAATAATCCTTCAAAACTCCAGGGACTTAAGTGTAAATATTTTTAAAAAACAGCCTTAACCCCCTCGCTGGACCCGTGTTCTCCAGCCAACTATTCCGGCCAAACTCTGACAACACCCAACTAAACCGTTCCACGATTCTCGTGTGTGAGTTTCGAACTCATACCCGATTTCAATTTCGAATTATAGTTGTGTTCCCTAAACCATTTCGAAACCAAAATTCACATTCGAATTCTAGCTGTTATAACTCAAAATTTATCATTTAATTCAAATTAATCAATTAGAAATGCAATTTTAATCATTTCTGATTCAACCACATCAATAATTGAATGTGTAACTGCATAATCATTTACAAATTCGAATCAAAATATCCGAATCATGCATTGAAGTCCTATGAACTGAAACTGATCCAATTAATAGTTTATAATCGAGGTTAAACAATCTGGTTGACCCCTTAAACCTATTCCAACACCTAATTGCAAACACAAACACACATCGATTTCGATCATCATCTTCCTTATCGACCTGCAATACTATCGAATGTCGACTTTTAAGCTAATTCAATCTAAATGTATTGAGGGCTATTATTTATCATCATCTGTTGAAGCTTAGAAAGTCATCAATTTGATTGTATTCAACAAAATCAACAAAATCATCTCCAATGGATCCTACGCCTAGTCGTGACATTCCCTCTGTTTTCAACAAACCCGTACCAAATCAGGTAAATTGATTACACTTAAACACTCGAATTCATGTTGGAATCAAAAGCCCTATGTTTAATTTCATTAACAACATCAATTTGTTATTCAATCGAATCAAATTGATTTCTAGCGTTTGTGATATGTGGGGAATTTTGGAAATATAGCTTAAAAGAATTTAATTTCTATTGATAAACTAATCATGACCTTGGCCCCCCGGTTAGAGTATTTGTACAGGACCTGATTTCGACCCCGAGCAACCCCATATATTTTTAAAACTTATTTTTTTATAAGTTTTAGATTATAGAGAATTATTAATATATTATTTTATTAAAATAAAAATTATTTTGTTAATCAAAAACACTTTAATAATTATAAAAGAATTTTTAAAAATTCTAAAGGTTTAAAAATTCGTTTTTTATTTAAAATATTATAAAATTTGTTTATAAATTTTGTATTTTATAAAATTACTCTAAATCAAATATAAATCATTAAAATCATTTTAAGTGAATATATTTATAAATCATTTAAATAAATAATTATTCAATTAATTATTCTTGACCAAATTTTATACAATTATTTATTAAATTAATTACTTCTTTTTCACACTTTGATATTCAAACTACATTCAATCAATTATTATAAATTAAAAATTCAAATAATATTTAATAACTCTATTTAAAAAAATTATTCATTATTATATCCAATCTCAACTATTTGGTCAATTTATTCTATTTTTATTTAATCAAGGTATATAATAAGTCATGCTATTTTAAAACTAATCAATCATAATTATTTTCAAAAAAATTACTTAATCAAGTTCTATTTAATCATGTTATATTAATTAATTACAATATTTTAATTGATAAACCCAAATCCCATTCGAAACCTTAATTCATGTTTCATCTTTAAATATTTATTATTCTAATTTAAGACACTATTTCTTAGGTTGACCGTGAGTATTTGTTACGTTATTACTTGCAATTATGTGTACATAGTTAAATAAACTAGATGATAACACAATCATGTATTTATTTAAATCTTGGTAAATAATAATAGATATATTGATTTGACAAACCCACCCCATATTAATATTCGAATGGTGATTGGAACCGTATTCAAACAATCAATTATAAGACTTTGTTTGCGGACTGCGCCAATTCAATCATTTGATTTGATTGTGTCTGTTTTGTCTTTATGTTATACTATTGCATTTATAAGTATTGATATTTTCATATAAATTGAATTGCTTTTTAATCATTTTAATCAATCTATATATGTATTCAAACATATGTTTACTCATCGGCTAATTTATTAGTTCACTCGTTACTTTTTCACATGATTTTAGGATTGTAGTTTAAAGGACTTCTTCATGTTCATTTAAGGATTAGACTTAGTCTAAAATAAAGAAAATTTCATTATGTTTATTTGTGTTTATGTTTGATTTCAATGTAATTTTGATTAGTCTTATTTAATGATAATGGAATTTAATATTATTTCAACTTATTTAATTCCATGTGTTATGAACAATCGATTCATATTTGGTCCGCCTCGATGATTTCGCTATCGGTTGAGATGTGACATTTTTTCTCCAAGATGTTAAAAATCCAAACTTTACTATAATTAATTTTATAATTTCATAAATAAATCAATCAAACAAGTTTTTCTTAATGTTTTTTATTTAGTTGTTACTAGCATTATCTAGTGATTCTTTGTGGATTCAACATCCTACTTGTTCTTTACTATTAAGGGTGTCTAGAAACTATGTGAAGTATATTATTGACCACCACACGACAGCGATCCAAATGGCGTCATTACCATGTAATCGGTGCACTTAGTGTTAGTAGTAGTTTATTAGTAGTAGTTTATTTGCTTTCTTAAAAATCCACAAAAAAAACCAAAATATTTTCTTTTTCTTGTTTTTCATTTAATTATTCCTTTTGTTGTTTGGAATTTGCTTGGTATTTGTTTATGTTTGTTGATAATTGTTCAAAGTCTATACGCATATGAGATACGCAAGAAGAACTTCATCGTTGCTATTTAATCCAAAGATTGAGAAAGCTGCAAGAGATAACAAAATCTTTCAAAAGGTAACAACTTCAACAACTCCTACTCCAAGAGGTGATACATGGTCTAAACAAGGCACCTCATCAGTCAAATTCAGTCACGTTCATTGAAGGCTTTCCAAAGTATTGAAAGGAGATCCACTTAGCAATATGCGCACATTAGGAAACCAAGGCATTCTCTCAAGCGAGTCTTCTCCATAAGTGGAACAACCTTTATGAGATATTTCTTCCCCATTGTTACCATAATCGAATGTTCCACGATTTCAAGAACAACACAATTTCAAGTGGTTGATGAACAACACGTTCCTTAATTTAACCCAACTCAAGGAAATCTTATGCCTAAACCACCACAATTTCAAGTGGTTGATGAAGCGCATATCCACAACTTAGTCAACCTATTCAGCAAGAACTAGTGAGAATGTCAACCATGATATTCCAAGGAATCATTCAGTTCAGCTTAATCAATCATACTCAAGCCAAAATGATAGTGTTCGTGCTAAAGAGAACACAAGGGATTGGGTTTTGATGATGAATATGGATAAAAAGATGAAGATGGGTTTGGATTTAACTACGGGTACAAACATAACTAAGAGGTATACAATCAAAACTTCAACACTGATCCTCAAATGGTTAACCAAGGACCAATTCGAGGTATGTGGCAACAACCGATAAATCATTATCCTTAATGGGGTTTTCCTCAACACCATGATGGTCTTCCACAATTTCATCATCATTCCCCGATTCAAGGAGATGAGAGGCATTTCAAACCCTAGATTGTAGTAAACTCATCTTTTATAGCAAGTCCAGTGACATATGGCAAATCATTTAAGGTAAGACTACATGGCCTAAACATGTAGTTATTCTTCTGTGATTCTAGAACCAAAGAACCATACTTTAGCATTTTTAAATTTGAAGTGGTATGTTGAACAATTAGAGGACAATGATTTACACGAGATCATGTAAAATTAGTTTTGTTCTAATTCACATTGAAGGATGCTACAAAGCAATAATTCTTGTCCTTGCCATCCACAAGCATCTAAACTTGGGAAAATATGCAACAATAGTTCTTAAAAGAGTATTACACACCTCAACAAATAAGTGATGCTAGAACCAACATTTGGAATTCTTAACAACAACCGAGTGAATTCTTATCTTGTACACTATTTTAGCCAACTATCTTTTATGATTCTTATGATTTTGCTAAAAACTGTGTAAAATGCCACAAAAATAGGAAGCATATCAAATAAAAAAAAATGAAAAGCTCATGCAGTCAATTCTCATAATCGACATATTTGATTTATGGGGAATTTAAGTTATTCCCCCATTCCTAAATTCGTATGGCAATTTATACATGCTCGTGTTAGTTCACTATGTGCCAAAGTGGATTGAGGTAATTGCCACCAAAACCAATGACCATAACATTGTGTGCAAATTTCATCAAAGTAATATTTTTTTCATGATTTAGTCTTCCCCGTGTGATCATAAGTGATGAGGGATCTCTATTTAAATAATTTCACTTTGGTAAACTTTTAAAACGTAATGGCATAGATCATCGGATAGCAACACCATACCACCTTCAAACGAGTGGTCAAGTGGAAGTATCGAATAAGCAAATTAGAGATATTTTACAAAAATGGTAGTCAGATCCCAAGCATTGTTCAACAAAATTAACTGATGCCTTGTGGGCCTATAGCATCGCATTTAAGGCACCTATTGGTACTACCACTTATCATTTGGTCTACAGGAAAGGATGTCTTTAACTTTAGAACAAGCACATCATGCTTTATGGGCAATTAAGAAAGTTAATATTCATTATAATACTTCAGATACTACGAGGTAATTAAGCTTAAATGAACTCGAGGAACTAGGAATGAGGCATATGAGACGACAGTTGCATACAAGGCAAAGATGAAAAAAGTCCATTGTGCCAAATTAAGGAAGAAAACCTTCGAGGTAAGACCAAAAAGTTTGGTTATACAATTCACGCTTGAAGAGGTTACCCGGGAAGCTGAAAACCAAATGGATGGGCCCATAGGTATTGATACGAGTCGTAAACTTTGGCGATATTGAAATTGAAGACCCTAAGGATGGCATCAAGCAAATTATGAATGAGCATTGCTTGGAACACCACTTGGAAGAAAAAGATGTGAATGACAATGATGATGAGTCGGTGAACTTTTTAGTAAGTTCACCGGCTTACATAGCCAATGAGTAAGGATTAAGTAAAAGTCTGGTTGAAGACTTCAAAAACTTAACGTTAATTGGGAGGCAACTTGATTTTTTCTTTTTTTTCCTTTTTTTCTTTTATTTGGTTTTCTGTTTATTTTTGTTTTTGTTTTATGCTATTAATTTATTCAAGATAGAGCATGCGAACATCCAAGTGTAAGGAAGCTCATGGATGGCAAAGCTAAGTTCTTTTATCTTCAATTGCTTCAGGGCGAAACATGGCTTCGTGGGGGTGATATGTGCGTGGCCATGGCATGTTTTTAGACCTTCAAAGTAAGAGATTTGTTATATTTATTTTGATTTTTTAAGTCTACCACTACCCAAGGGAGACACAACCAAGCCACCTTTCGTTTCTTGAGGTTTGTTCATAACTTTAGCTGTAGTATCAACAGCGATCATATCTATTTTCTCTTCATGAGCAGGTACCACCAATTCCATAGCCATAGCCTCTATATGCCCTGATTTGGTAGTCACCTAATCCACCATTGAATTTTTTTTGATTGTTAAGCTCCTCATTAACATTATATCTAAAGAAAGGGTCATTCGATTTGTCTTGGTTAAATTCCACATCACTTAGAGAAGACACATCCAAGAATAATGATTATCATCTCCATAAATCTTGACTCCATTAAATCCATTTCCATTGGTTGTTTAATGTTTAGAGCCTAAGAGGCAAAATCTTTAATCCAAACTTTATAACGAACATCCCTAACATGTATAGAGATTCTACCCATGATTGATTTTTAAAAGAGCTAAGAATACTTGCTCTCCTTGAAACTATCGGTTCATCTTTAACATCATCTTTGAAAAGCCAATCACCCTATTTAGACATGATCTTCTTTACATAACCAAAACCCCATAGCAACCAATGGCAAGGCATTGATTTCAATCCATATCATCCTGAACAAATGATTGATTAATAGGCTTCATCTCCCAAAGCACTCATTAAGTGCAACACATTTTCTAAAATTTTCACTTGTAGTAGAAGATATAAACTCGATTCGAACCAATTTCGACATCCATCACCAAAATAGGTGTGTTGACCTTGACTATGACATTTAACTTTGACTATGAACAAAATGTGGACTTTGATTTAAAAGTTGACTAGAACTGTGTTTAGTATTTTAAACACGTGTTGACACTTTAAGTACTTGAATTATACATTATAGGTCTAGAATGAACTAATGGGCCTTAGACTTGGTGATAGTGGGGCGCTCACCGGATTGGACTTAGCACAATCATTCGGTGGGCCTTGGATTGGGATAAGAACTTATAAAATATAAAAACATAAAACTTACTATAAAAACACAACAAAAATCGAAAATTGGTAGACTTTGTCTAAAGTCTACTAAATATATTTAATATGGTCAAAAATAGAAATTTAATAACTAATATATCATATGATAGCTCGTTGGAATTGTACAAACTCAAGGCATTTAAAAAAGCGAAATTCTAATGACACGCGGATAAGGACGAGAAAGGATTGGACAGGATGGGGCAAGTTCCTACGGCCATTACCCCATCCTTGTTTGTGGTCGAGAATCAACAGGGGGGTTTCCCCATGTTTTGTATAATTTGTTGCAAACTTTCTTCAAAAGTTTCTTTCTACTTGTAAAGTATAGCCATCATCCAACTTTTCTTCTCATTCTTTATCATGCTCGACATCTACTTCTTCATTCCATTCGATTTTGGTGTTGTTTGATCATTCATGTTGGAATCTTGATCAAGTCTTGATCATCTACTCTTTTTACCGGTAAGAAAACCATCATTTTTGATGATTTTAGTTTCTACTTTTCATGTTCTTCATGATACTAACATCAAACATCCAAATCATTATCTAAAGTTCAACTATTCAAGATTGCTATGGTCAGATCGTGAAGAAATCATGCAGTTGAGGAGTCGTTCATTAATAGCCGTTAAAACCCTAGTTTTATGTTGTTCTTAAGATTTCTGGTATTGGTTTGTAATCTTGCATGCTCTAGTTTAATGGATAATTTTGGAACAAAACCTTTTGTTAAAAAAATTAAACAATTCCAATAGAATGATTAAACTTGAATAAACATGAAAGAATTAGAATTCGGGATGACAGCTAACAAAGAACGTGAACTAAAGCGATAAACATTATTAAAACAATCAAAACTGAAATCAATGATAAACTAATCGTCTAATTTAGTTAATAAGCCCAATGGATCATAAAATAATCATTGGTTTGTGTCTTGAGTCAATTATGGTAAAATATTGTGGATTTTGTATACAAAGAATAAAGGTTGGATTTTAATTGCTTGTTGTTAGAAAATTTAATTATTATATATAGGCTATAACTTGGTCATATAAAGTCCAAACGCATCAAACTTTATATCTAGAAGTAATTTTAGATAGTCATTTAACTAACCCAAGTGGTCTCGCATTAAATCAGCATTATTTGGTCCTCAAAATTCATTAAACAAAACTGAATGTCAAATCTGGCAAATTCGAGCAAAATGTGGATCTGTGTTTGTGAGGTCATATCTCGTTCATATCTTATCCAAAGAGCCTACGTAAGATCTGTGTGTGACAAACTCTGAAAGCTGAAATATTTTAATAAAACTTGAACACGATATTTAAAACTAAATTATTAATTCGAGGTAATGGACGTGTTCGATGGTGGATTTTGAATGCTAAGAAAATATAAGGTTAATTAATCATTGAACTTGAACCATAATATGCACAATATAGGATGTGGATAACAATAAGAATGTGATAAGGACTTCAAACTTAAATAAATCAAGATTGGGGACCTAAAGGAAGGGCATTTGACTTGGAATAATAAAAGAACAAATTTTACATTAAAATAAGTATTTGGTTAGACGTTAAGGACTAGACTACGAGGAATATAATCAATTACGTCATTTAGACCTTTAGTAATCTTATATTGTTTTGATATCTGTGGTTACTTGCTAATATATGTTTGTGGACTTTTGGACCATACAAACATTTAGGTGCCTTTCACGACTACTTTGTTTATTTGGGGGGAAAGCAAACTCAAAAATTTTGGACCGTGTAGTGTTTTAAATTTTTTTCGACTTGGATTAAACTGTCGTGCTGGTTCGAGATATCATAGGATCAAGTCTAGATTTCCCCCATGAGTGTGTGCTCTTGTGATTAAGATCCCATGTTTTTATCATGACTATTTAACTCTAGATTAGATCCGTGTAGATGTATTGTTAGTACTGAATTGGCCTAGTCGTGCCCTTAGGTGAATATAATCCGGTTTGTTTAGACTTGGACTTCTACTTGGGGCATGTTCGTCATTAGGTTTGGCAATGGGCTTATGTCGGTGTCTATGACTTATATTCCCATTCACACATATCACTTGTACTTAACTTGGCAATTTTTTTGTACTTCTTAAACCTATCAACTCACCAATGTATGTTGACTTTTTAGATCATGTTATTTCAGGTAAAAATGCTTGATATGCATAGATTAGAAAACTGTTAACCGAGACCCTTCTTTTAAGAGCATTTAGACAATTGTTTGGTTTTGGATTATATATGGTATTTGTTTGGATTGTACTTTAATTTAGATTTGTATTTCTACTTGGTTGTTCCGGTTTAAAACTTTTGGATTTTCTGTTCATTATGTTATGATGTTATGGGATTAACTGTATTTGGTACTTTTTCTTATGTGTCGGTGATATCATGATCTATTAACTTTGTTTTTAATAAAATATTTATAGATATGCTAAATATTAAAGTTATAAGTAAACCCTTAAATTATATATAATTGATACTTAAAAAATAAAATAAAAACAAAAAAAAAATATTCGCTTGTTCCACAAGCGGATTAGAGCTTTGCTTTATTTAACCAACAGATCATTTAGAACCCAAAATTATTTTAAAAACCTGCTACAAACAACTATGTTTATAACTTTAAACTATCCAGATAAAAAAAATCAAGCTGTCTAAGCTCAACTATTTCCTTGTATAATTAGACATGAAATATGAAAATATCCACAATGCAGACAAGAGAAAAAAGTCACAAAGGGGCCAATTCCATGTAGAAAAAGTTTTCAGCTTAAATCAATAAGTCTTTTTAATCATAGAATGTGTCATTTCACTAAACCCTTTTTAGTTGTAATATTAGACATTATTAGGTTTTAACCTTTAGACGAATTTCTCATGAGGGCTTTCTCGAAAGACCTATGAAACCATTATTGTTTAAAGATTGTATAAAGTTTGTCACCTATTTTCTTCTTTTTTATATAAAAAAGTTAAAAAGAAGATAAATAAAAGATATTACACTATAGCTAACTATCCTTAAAAAACATGTTATACGAGTTGAATATTAAAAAATTTAAATCATAAATTTGTATATATTTCTAATTATTGAAATAGGAAGTGAATTAGAAAATATTGACTTGTTTCCTTGAATAAACACAAATTGAAACGGCTTTTATGAAAGTATGAATAAGTTACTGTTTTAATAATTAATTACCATAACACATGTGAAAGTAGTTTAGACGAAAAAATTAAAATTCTAATAGTCTATTTAATTATGATAAGTATACTTATAAAATATTTTTTATTAGAGTAGAAATATAAGTAAAAATAAATAAACAACATCATACAAGTTATTACATAATGTACAAGTCCCATTACAGCTACTCTTATATTCGTCTTTCTATGATGTTGGCTATTGAGTTGAGAGAGGTGAGACAAAACTAGAGAGAATCTTTTGGGTTCGATGGTGTCACCGGCTATCGTCGTCAACCACGTTGCCCGGTTAATTTGAAGAAACATAATTTATATGCTACCAGTTACTATTACCTTGATAAGGAAGGTCGTTGCCTTTATCACCGGCCAACTCTCACCCATGAACTTTTGAAATTTACCGTCTCAATTTTCAAAAGTTTATAACATGTTACTTTAATCCCCTTAATTTTTAATAGTTTCGGTTTACGCTTTGTACATTTTTAATTAAAAAACTAATTATTACCTTTTTATTTTTATGTAAGTGTTGATATAAATTTAATTTCATCTATGATTTGACATAGATATTGTTTGGAAACGAGACAGCTCAAATATACATTTTAAATTGTTCTTCATTTTAACATAAATTTAGTATAATGTGTTTTCATTGGACAATATAAATTTGAGTTAGTATATTTTTCGACATAAATATAGTTTGGAAAGAAGTAGCGATGATTGTAGTCTATACTTTATCACGCCACGTACGGCACCGCAACACGCCCTTATTTTTATATAACTTTCGAGTTGATTTACGTTTCGACATAAATTTTTTTTTTAGTCGTTTCAAATATAATATGTTTTTATTCGACGTTATAATGTAAATGATATTAATAACAGTTTCATTGATGTTAATAAAGAAATAATAATTAACATATTATTATATAAAAAGCAGCCTGTTGCCAACTATATTTTACATGATCTAATTAATTATTATAATATTAATCGGTAGAGTTTTATTGGTTATTAGGCTAGGAGGGGCACCCACGCCGTGAGGTTCGGCGTCCCTTGGCGCCACCCGGTAACACCGTCACCTGTTCCCTCTCGATGCCACATGGCGCAAATGAGCGGCGAGTTCTTGTCGTGGCACATCTCAACAATCTGACTATTGGGTAGTGTTGTGACATGAACACCGCTTTCAAATATGAGTGTGTGGTATAGATTAACAATACACATTGTGAATGGTGGTTTTATGTGTGGTTAAGGTTCACGGCTTGAGTGCTCCCTGCCCTTAGGGGACGTTTGGTTCACAGAATTCTTAGAAATTGGAATTGGAATTGGAAAATTTTCCATCCAAAATCATGTTTGGTTGGTCAACGAATGGAATTAGAATTGAAAAATTTTCCATTATTCATTGCAATTCACATTACTTCCACTTACCTATGGAGAGTTTAACAATCCAATGAAATGTTCAAAACTAAAATTCTAATTTCACTCAAAATTGACCAACCAAACACGCCAACTTTAACAACATTCCAATTCCAATTCCATTTCTAATTCCAATTCCTTTGCAAAACATTTTACGAATCAAATGACCCTTAGATAACATATTATTAAGTGAAAAAGATGCACAGAATTAGAGTTACTAGCATGCGATACGAGTGTGAGACAGTCCACTTAACATGACAATTAACATGGCAATCAAATGACAATGATCCTTAGTCCAACTGGTTAAGGTGAGGTACCCATGACATGTAAATATTGGGAGGTCATAGGTTCAAGTCTCACTCTGGGCAAAAATGCTCAGAGTTGAGCCAGGGGGTTTTCTCAGCAATGGGTTTCCTCCTGAGGGGGTTGGGGGTGCGGTCTCGGCTGGGAAACGAATAGGTGGGCCCGATTAAGATAACACCTATTCTCCGAAGCAGGGTCGCACATTTGCCGTTCAAAAAAAAACATGGCAATCATCATAATTATAATATATATTAAAACCCTTGGTCGGTTACTACAGTGACCAAGGGTAATTTTGGTATTTTATGTGCAAGTGAGGTGACAGTGTGATACGTGTTGCAGCCCTAACCTTCCACCGCCTCACATTCTATTTACTTTTGACATCTGTGTCGATCGATTGAAGAAGTTAACAGGGTTCATGGGTAATCAGTATTCAATCTATTTCTTGCTTGGGTTCGTCATCTGTGCTTATCTATTGAGAATGTAACGAGGGTTCATGGATAATCAATGTTTCTATTGGGGTTCCCCATTTTCTTTTAAACCCATTAAAGTCGTAAGTTTTCATCAATTTTTTGGTGTTCTCATGTATTTTGCTTTTGATTTAGAGTTTACTTTGATTTGAGTTGTTCTGTGGCTTGATATACCAAGTGTCAATAGTGGGAAGATGAATTGGTTGATGATGATTTTAAGATGACTTCTCTGAAGGTCAAAAAGTTGAAAACAATATCAAGAAAAAGTAAGTGAAAACCATGATTTTAGAGTGGAGATCGTTTTCTCGAATTATCGGTCTTTTCTCTTTCAAAGATATACTTTCTGCATTTTCTAATTGCATCGGGCAGAATTGGAGTTTTTGGGGTGAGACTCGTATTCTTTTCCCATTCTTTGGCTTTATAATGTTATAAACCAATTGATTCTTCGTGTTTCGTTGACCTATCTGTCATTATAAACTGTGTTTTTGTTATTGATTTTGGTTGTTCGATCATTTAATTTGAAATTTGTTCGTGTTTCTAGGTAATTTGTTCGTGTTTTTAGGTGTTGAAGTCACCTAACGAAAGCTTTAAGGTCGAAGTTGAAGATTTTTGGGCTTCTTTATATTTCTCAGGTATCAAGTATTTAGATTTTTTATGGTTTGTGATTTTAAGTGTCTTCATATTCTCTACTATTGCTGTGAAAGGCAATGCATATGTTGACGAAAATTGAAATTTTATGCGGAAATCTTTAAGTGGAAAAACACCAATTGTTGAAATTCAACATAAGAAGGCTGCAAGAGATCTAACGAAGAGGATTAAATCAGTTCCCGCATTCCTTTCATTTGTCGATTAAATTTCGTGCTGGGTAAGGTAAGGTTTATATTTGTATAAATTTACTATACTACTTTTATTTAAAGCATGCAATTTTCTTTTATCGAAGGAGTTAGATAGGTTGTGTGATGCTTTAATCTCCATTAGACAAGAAATGGTACAGATTGAGAAGAAATTGAGAATGTAATAACTAATATCAATGATAATGTCATTAAGTTAACTTAAGAGTATAAGAGTATAGGTTGGAAGTAAGTTTTGTAAAAAAAACCATCTATCTAACTTAAGAGTATATTTTAGGTGTTTAACATGTGTTAAATTGGGTTATTCACCACATTTGTTACCATTTGTTAACAATGAAGCTAATGAGAGAAAACAAAAACTTTACTGTTTTTTTAATAATTCTTTAACACACATGATAATTAATGAGTAAACCACATATCTGAGTGAATCCCATGAACTATTTGGGTAACAATGAATAATGGGGACTTGATTTTTTTAAGTGAAGATGGCTTTTAATTAGACTTTCTTTCCCATTCATTTCTTAGAGTTTGAAAACAAGGCAGTTTTTGTGCTATATGCTATTAGTACAATTCACCAGTTATGATTGAAAGTTAGTGCTGATGAAAAGTTAAAGCTGATAAAAGTAGATATATTATTGATGGGGAGTTACTACTAACGGAATAAAATCTCAGGAAGGTCCATTTAGGCATGGTAGGAGTTTATTCGTGAATTTAAATCATTTACATAGCTGTATTAAATACATTTATGGTAATGTATTTCTCTGTGGATGATGCTAATGCAAGTGAGTGATTTGTGTCTATGCAGGGAGGGAGGTTTAATGGATCAAACACTTTATTCATAGCTACATGTTACAAAGCTCAAGCATATTATACATCATATAATGGAAAGGTGAGTGCTGAACGTGTAAGAAACTATATTCACTGGTATTTTGAACAAGCAACAATACAATAGTAAATATGAACCTGAATGCCTAATTTGAGGGCATTTTGTAATAATGATAATCAGTGTCAAGTGTTTAGGTATAATGAAACGGGATATGCTATCTTGGGAGTTAATAACCTGTTTGGTTATAGTACATGCAACCAAAATAATTCTGATATTGATTTTTAAGGGTTACTTTACAAGTATACGTTTAGGATGTTCGAGAACTTCTAATCTTATAAGCAATATGGTGATTTTAGGATGTTCTAGACTGCTTATTATTACTAGCATACGTTAACTTTGACTGCATATTCATGGGCTTTTGCTTATTTGGTCATGCTTACAATTGAATTAAATGGTTTCATTAAACACATGATTACAATGATTGAATACACAGATTTGTTTGCTTCCGTTTGGGATTGAATCATAGGAATTATTTGAAATTATAGTTTTTACAGCAATTTTGTTATCATGTGTTTGGACTTTTAATCAATTTCTTTGGATTTAAAATTTTATATATGTACACACTTAAAAGAACCAAATTAAGGGCACGGTTGTTTTTGTTTAATTGTACTGTTCTAAACAACATACTTATTTTGTTTTGATTTTATTCTTTTAGCCTAAAAGTATAGAAAGTAAATATTATATATTTGAGGTTAAAAGGTACATTATTATAAAAAGAACTGTCGTTAACTAATAAATTGACTTTATGGTATAAGATTGTTAAGACTTAAAGTACCAAAATAGGTACATATTAATTGACTAAAAGATTTAAAAATTTTATGATTTCTTAATATTTTTCAAATGGGTTGTTAAAAATATAAAATAGGAATAAAAGGAAATGCCTATGATGCTATATTCATGATTTCTTAATCTTTTCCTTGCTATTGTCTTAAGCTATCGTTTCGTTGATAGTCTTAAGTTCTTTTTAAGGATGCGAAAATTCAAAGTTTGTATTGATAGATCGATTATACTTAAGATTCAAACTAATTCTATTTTTTTTCTTTTTTTAATTTTTGATCATCAGGTGAGAGAAGTCGGAGACATTTATAGCACAATACATTGATGCAAAAGAACTCAAGCATGATGGCATTCTCTCTCAAACTGCTTCACAAGTTTTAGCTTACCTTATTCATATGATGGTTTGTATAATTTATTTATTACAATAGTTATTGTATATGGTTATGTTACATACATAGATGGTTAATGATAGAGAAAATATAGATGATATTATTGTGCATAAATATTACTTATATATGTATATGGGTCTCCCGCTGCAATGCGCGGGGGCAATTTCTAGTTAGTTCTTAAAGTCTTTAGAAACATGTGGCCCAAGTTTTCCTAGCTTATATATACCCTTTAGTATTAATTAATTAATTAATTAATTAAGTGAGATCATATGGATTCTCCTTAAAAACGATATCATTTTTAAGGATGAAAAAAAATAAGAATTTGAAATTGACCAAAATGATTATTTCATCGAAGTGTATACATTTGATTGGATAAAACAAATTTAATTAATATATCAAAGACTTGCTGCTCGGTAAAATGATAAAATATGTAAAAAGAAAAGATCGAAAGCTTGCTAATACTCGAAAAAATCTTCCACAGAAAACTACTAAAAACAAAAATTGTTATACAATATGTTATCAATCTATTATAAATGAAAGTTTTAGAACATTTAGCATATTTTTAAACCTTTTAATTTTATTTTTTCGTTTTTTATATTAAATAATACATGAACTACTAGTGAAAGTATTTAATTTTTTTCGATTAAAAATAGTTTTCGAATATAATAAAAGAGGTCTTTTTATAAATGTAGATTCTAAAGAAATTTTTTTATAAAATAATAAAATATTAAAACAACAAACTTGTTTAAAAATTGGCGTATATAAAAATTTTAAATTTTTGTAAATCAAAATAAATAAAATTCAGAGTCAAGATAAGGAGATTTTAAAAATAATATTTCTTTTAAAACTATATGTTTTGGAACAAAATATTTAAAAAAATTTAAAAAAAGAAACAAAAAATGTTTAAAAAAACAAAAGTTTAAAAAAAATTGATATTATTGTTTTATTACTTATAGTCTTAATTTATATGTAATTTAAATCATATCTTATATGAAAATATCGTTTTATAATAAGTAAATTTTTGTTACTAAGTTTTTAATATTTTATTTTATTCAATCTGTAAAATGCACGTAATACTAAACTAGTATTTATGCAAGAAAGTCTTTTATATATTATTACCATACTGTAAGTTTGTAAAATAGTAACGAGTAAGTTTGTAAAATAGTAACGATTAAACATACGATTATTTATCATATCGACATAACATTAAGAAATATGGATAAAACACACCTAACGGCTTACATAAGATTTTACAATATATGTAAAATATAATACAACTTAGGGAATTATTATAGTAAAAAGTATATTTAATTTTAAAAAATCTAAAAAGATTGTTAACTTGACACATGTACTTCTATTGTTTTAAATATGATAACATTTTAGTAATTGTGTCAAATACGTCAGTTAATTGTGTCTTATAGGTTTATTGTGTCAAATATCAGTTTATTGTGTCATATATTTTATATCATTTATTATATGCATTTATTATTGTGTTTTACGTTTTAGATCATTTTATATTATTTTTGTTATTATTTTTATATAGTATATAAACTTGTTATCTATCATTGTGTTATATAATTAGAAATACATAATGATATATTTTACCAATGTATTTTCAAAACTCATATTGTTGAAGATAACATAATTTGTTATTTTTAACATAATTTGTTATTTTTGTTATTGTTTTTTATAGATTATATAAAGTTGTTGTTATTTATTATTGTATTCTATAATTTAAAGTATACAATTATGTTATTTCATCAATGCATTCTTCAAAATTTATAGTGTAGATAACACAATAACGAACAAAAACGCAATAAGACATTATGTTATTTTGTCATTGTTTTTTATGTATTAGATTAATAAGTTACTAATTTATTATTATGTTTTACATATTAGAGATACACAATAATATTATTTCACCATTATATATTTTTTTTTAAATTTATCATTTTAAAAAAACATAATAATATTTAGAAAAACAAAATTACTAACAAAAATATACAATGAACAGCACTATATATACAATTACGAGATATGACCTTAAAAGCGTAAAATAATTATTAACTTTTATACAACAATACTCTACTCATTTTTAAAATAAAAAATATTTGTTTTTATGTTGTAATTATAGTAAAAAAAATTATGCCTTACATAAATTTATGAACGTTTAAAACAAATGGAGGAACTTGTAAAAAATAAACAAAAGTGATTATTTCTAAATACTTCTTTAACATATGTTTCTCTGTAATTTCATCTATATCATTAATTAAATAATTTGATGGTTGAGATTATTTTTTACGCATTTTATTTTTGTAAAAATTTGTATTTAAACCTTACACTCTAACTTAAAATGTTTTAAACTCTAGAAGTATAATAGTACTTTTAGAGGTATTCTACCATCGCAAGAAAATGTTTTCAATTGTCTGTTTTTCTGAATCAATAATTTACTAATTGTTGTAACTCGGTTTCATTTTAAAATGACTTTTGTTGTATTTGGATTATTCAGTAAGTCGTAATATTTTTAGGAGGTTAAAATATTAAGCTGTTTAATGTTGTATTATTTGGTAATTTTTATTAGGGAAAAGTGAAATATAATGTTATCGCACTTAAGTATAATTAGATGCGAAACCACTTAAAACTACGCCGTTTTGCTTAATTTATGTCACAACGACGACGTATCAATTGGTACAGATTAAAACTACACTAAAATTAAAAAATAACTAAACTCAATTTCAACTTCTTTCATTGAAATCGAAAAACAAAGAAAACAAAAACAGTTAGATATGAAACAATATATTAATTCAATTTAATAGATGAAGGCAAGCAGGTTGGGAGATGTCATCCACAACCGTCGATTTGTAATACCCATCACTAAAACATTAATTGTCTTCAAGTGAATTGATTTACGTGGTTTCATTTAAAAGGCATGCATTAATATGATTTGGGTATTTCTTTGTCGTTTCCATTGTTATCGCTTAAAAGGTAGAAGTAGAAATTAGGTTTAATTATTAATTATTTTAGTTTTGTTTTATTAAAACGACTAGTTTTGATGTAAATTAAACAAAATGGCGTTGTTTTGATGTAAATTAAACAAAATGACGTAGTTTTAAATGAATCGTCATTTAAGCTCTAGGTGTGTGAGAGCGTTATAATCATTTTTCCCCTTTAATAAAGTAGAAGTATTAACATGATATAAATAACATGTAATATCAACATTTCCAAATAACAAAAGATTTCAAAATAATCAATAAAAAGTGCATTTTCATATGAACTCCACCTTTTGACTTTACGCTGCTGGATGACTCAGATCGAACAAAAATAATCATTAATGTCAATGAGGTGTTAAGGTTAATATAAATTAGGGTCGCATGACACATTCACACTCATCATTATAAAATCAACTCTATACGAGGTGTATAGGATCGATGACATTAAAAAAATAAAATTAATGGGGTTGTTAATACGCCTCATGTAGAGCTATACGATTCTTATAAAATTCTAAGTGTGTTGATTTATAATTGAGAGGTGTCTAGATATATAAGTTATTTTATATGAGGCAAATATGAGAGTGATTATATAAAAATCATATTTATAAGTGAAAACAGTAAAAATCACCTTTACTCAATCATATAATTTATAAATTATTAAATTTCTTAAGTCGATTAAAGTGTATTTGAGTAAACTTCAATTTCATTATTTTAAGACATTATTTTTTTGAAGTTAAACTTCAAGAAACGAAGATGAAGACAAAATGAATTACATATATGCAATTTGTATTAGTTACATGCATCTAACCCATTGTTATACACATGGTAAAACGTAGTTATATATACGTAACCCATAATTTTTGCATTTTTAATTATAAACATGATTTTTATTCGATATCTTTCCAATTAAAATATATATACATATTTATGTAAAATACCCGGTGAAAATTTTTAGTCGCTAAATACGTTGTAACAAAATGATTCTAGAAGGATGCTTGAGCATATCTACCCGGTAGAAATAAATATAGTTAGAAGGTATGGAATTAATCTAATTTCTAAGTTATCCCGCTTCATAGAGTAGATAAATTGTTGGGTTGTCTAATTCTCCGTATTTGAAAATAATTAAATCTGTATATACCCGTATAAACTTATGAAATATTATATATATATCAACCCTAAACTTAAAATATCATATATACCCTTAAATTCTAGTTAAAATATCATCTATGCCCACTTTATTTAAATAGTTTTTAATATGACCATTTTTCCCTTTTTTTTTTTTTTTTTTTTTTGAAACTTCAAAATTTTATATTTATCTGTATTTTACTGCATTTTCTTCTCAAAACATTGATCCTATTTCAAAACACGTTATCTTTTTAATTTCACAAAAACCATTCTAAGTATATATATACATCGAATCCAGTTGACTCTTGTAAGTTAAAAAGTACGTTGATATAGATCTAAAAGCAATATCATAACACTATTTCAATATTTGTATAAAATTATATTGTTGGCCGGGTTTTGGATCTTTAAGTTTATAGGATGTTGATAAGTTTTATGAGCCGTGGCAACTTCATGTCCATTACTTTTTTTAATGATTTTGAAATTATTTAGGACTTATGTTATCGGGTTACAACATTAAGAATTGTTTCTCATAAACGGTTTTTTATCACAAATTTAATATGAATTTTGATATATGATATTTTAAAGTTTGACCGGGTATATATGATATTTATGATATTTGTAAGGGTATATATAAAACTAGTTTTAGTAAACCCGTGTATTACACGGGTTGAACAAATAAAATATTAAATATAATAAAAAATTGTCAAGTATAAAACGACATTTTACGATAAAATATAATTAAAATTACGTATAGTAAGAACAATATGTAATAAAACAATATATCAAAGTTTTAAACTTTTGGTTTAAAACTTTTTTCCAAAAAATAATAAATATTTTGTTTCAAAACAAACCGAATTAAAAAAATATCATTTTTAAAAATTTTCTTATTATAAATTTTAATTTTAATTATTTTTTGTTTATAAAAAATTATTTTTTTAAAAACACTAAATTAAAAAAGTTTGATGTTTTGTAAAAATTTCTTATTCTATAAAAATTATTTTTTGAAATAACATTAATAAGAAGATCTTTTTTAAATTTATTAAAAAAATATTTTTATTCTGAAAAAAGTTAAATAATATTATTGATAATTAAGGTAATTATTTAATAGGAGAGAGAAGCGGGAAAATTTTGTTGAGAATGAATGTGGTGCCGCCACTTGTCACACCAAGATACCTTTTTATTATAGTAGGAAGATTCTATCTTAATTTATTTTAACAAATTTATTACATTTATATCATGCAAAAAATCAGTATTCTAACTTGCTTTTTTTAACAACAATATCCTATTTGAAGCATTAAGCTATTCATAACCGGATTTAAAGATAAATGATATTCAAATTAGATCTTGATATTAATTACTCAGCTGTCTATTATTCTTAAACTTCTACTAGTGCGTGAACCCGCGCGGTGCGTCGGGGGCATAAATATTTTTAGGACTGTGTATTTAGCTAATTCTTTTTTATTGTGCTAACTCTTATTTTGGTTTTCTATTTGATTACTCTGAGATATCAAACATATATATATTATTATAGAGATAAGCAAATTTATAAATAACAAATTGTTTATGCATAATCATTTGTACCAAATATAACAATATTGTCCAAAAATTTATATTATATAGTAGTATAGATATATATAGATTAAAATAACCTTAAATATAATACTTCTACTTCAAATTTAATTAATAAGTGGTAGAGTAAAAATATTTAAAGCTTAAAAGGGGTATAATAGTAATAAATTTTATGACATTACATATTAAAACTTGCAACTCTTTATATGCCATCTTAAAATTAATATAAAATTACAAATCTAGGCATGGTTTCTATATTATATAGTAGTATAGATATAGATAATTTATATACTTAAATATTTAAATAAAATAATACTTAATTTAAATAATATTTAGTTATAAAAATATAAATAGTAAATACAAATTTAAATATCAATTTATAGTATCATAAATAAAATAAAATTTAATAAAGTGAATTAAATAATATCATATTTTTATATAATATATTAATAATATTTATTAAATACATAAAAGAGACAAGGACAAAAATACAAAGCTATATAAAATTTAATTGATAAATTTTTCATATTGCCCCTAAAGTGTCTTAAAAAAATTAATCAATTCTCTATTCTAGCTCTCTTAAATGCCTTGTACTCCTTTGTACATATTGAAAATTACATCTCTATCCAGAGAGATTTATTATAAAGTAGTATAGATATAATTATTTAAATAAAATAATACTTAATTTAAATAGTATTTAGTTAAAAAATATGATTAGTAATTATAAATTTAAATATCAATTTATATTATTATAAATTAAATAAAACTTTAGTTTTAAAAATATGATTAGTAATTATAAATTTAAACGCCAATTTATATTATTATAAATAAAATACTTAATAAAGTAAATTAAATAATATCATATTATTAAATAATATATTAATAATATGTATTAAATAATACAATAATTATAAGAAGTTAATTAAATGGGGGCAAAAGTAAATTTATTGCATAAAGCACTTGTACTTTATGTTTAAAATGTTGTATAGATGTCTTACACTTTAAATGAAATTATCATATTATCTTATATAGTAGGATAGATAATATATTAATATAATATTTATTAAATACATGAAAGAGACAAAGACAAAAATACCAAGATATATAAAATTTAATTGATACTTTTATCGTATTGCCCCTAAAGTGTCTTAAAATCTTAATCAATTCTCTATTCTAGCTCTCTTAAATGCCTTGCACTTCTTTGTATATGTTGATTCGAAACTTGTATGCTTAACAAAATTATATTTCTATCCAGAGAGATTTATTATAAAGTAGTATAGATATAAGTATTTAAATAAAATAATACTTAATTTAAATAGTATTTAGTTAAAAAATATGATTAGTAATTATAAATTTAAATATCAATTTATATTATTATAAATTAAACAAAACTTTAGTTTTAAAAATATGATTAGTAATTATAAATTTAAATGTCAATTTATATTATTATAAATAAAATACTTAATGAAGTGAATTAAATAATATTATATTATTAAATAATGTATTAATAATATGTATTAAATAATACAATAATTATAAGAAGTTAATTAAATGGGGGCAGAAGTAGAATTATTGTATAAAGCACTTGTACTTTATGCTTAAAATGTTGTATAAGTGTCTTACACTTTAAATGAAATTACCACATTATCCTTCTAATATGTATTATATAGTAGTTATAAATTTAAATGTCAATTTATATTATTATAAATAAAATACTTAATGAAATGAATTAAATAATATCATATTATTAAATAATGTATTAATAATATGCATTAAATAATACAATAATCATAAGAAGTTAATTAAATGGGGGCAGAAGTACAATTATTGCATAAAGCACTTGTACTATACGCTTAAAATGTTGTATAAATGTATTACACTTTAAATGAAATTACCATCTTATCCTTCTAATATGTATTATATAGTAGTATAGATGTAGATAAACTCAAATTAACAAGTGGGTTTCAAACTTCATAGTGGGAGCTACTATTGTTGTCCCATTATCACTATTCTCTTTTAATAACCTAATAAATGACTTAAGTGACAACTTAAATGATGTTTTGCCTTTTACGTATTAACAAGAAACTTTATTAAACCGACTTCATAAGGCCAAGCTCAAATCACACTAATCTAAAAAAAGTAAGTAAATTTTGGAGATGATTAATATCTCATTATTATTGATGGAAAATGTAATAAATAAGACATGTAGTTTATAGTGGGTGCTACTATTAATTTCACAAGATGGACCAGATGTGACAATATCATTACTTGATGTAACTCGAATTCGATGTGAACAAGGTGTTTGACATGAAAAGATGTAAATACAATAAATAGATTGCCAAAAAAACAAAGTGAAAGGACAATATTATCTACCTGACATATTAGTTGACTCAAAAACAGATGGGAAGGAAAATACACAAGGGTTTTTTCTCTATGAAAAAAAACTTTGTTGTTTTTTTTTTAAACTGGTTTATAAGAAAATAAAAGTCTATAGTGAGACGAACTCGCATTTTTATCTTAGCGTTAAATGGTTTGATTTTTTGTTTTGTGTTGGTATTACTTGATTCCAGGTCACTTCCGCGGGGGATGGGGAGGGGGGACGAGCACGGAAGGGAATGATTCTTATGTCTGTATCGTAGCGTTTTGTTCATGTGTTCATTTTAATTTTAGGTATTTCTATGGATTCAAATGGACATCGTATAAGTGAGGTGTTAGCCTTCATCGAATGGTCTAGGGATTCATTAGTTTGAAGAAAGGTTGACGTAATATGTACTTATAAGAATCGTGATGGTATAATGTAGTTAAAAAGAGATAATGTGAATTTATGTATACAAATACCATAGAAGAAACACAATACGAATGCACGAGTCTGTTATAATTGAGATAAATACATATTGCTTTACATTCAAAATGTTGTTAATTGATGATAAACGTGGAAACCAAAGCGCTTGAAATTTGAAATTAAATGTAGGATATCGGGGGTGGTGGAGAAAGGAGAACTATAGAAAATAGGGGAACGGGTTAGAGGCTATAACCGGCATAAATAGCCGTCACACAACAAATTTTAATGTGATCCAAATTAAGAGTTAAGACGATGCGAGGGTCCGAAATACGATTGAGTTAACCTCGTTTTTCCGGGATAACATTAATTGGTTTGATTTTTCTTGTATGTTGGTATTACTTTGTTTGAGTTCGCTTTTCCAGGCGATGGGGTGGGGTGAGGTGGGTTGGTGATGAGCAAGAAAGGCAATAATTCTTATGTGTGTTTTCACTTGAACATCAAGTATGTGAACATCTTTTTTCTTTAGGTTTAAATGAACATCATATAAGTGAAGTGTTAGCTTTCTTGCGAGTGATTTTCACAATGAACCTTTCTTTTGTACTTCTTTCATTTTCTTGGAACTACTCCATTTTATTTCACTAGTGAAAATAGATTCCCTCTATGATGGAAAGCCATCTCTATCATTCGGGAATTTAGCGTAAGTGTAACTATTATAATGAGCCTATTTTTAACTTATTTCACATATTTTTAGTGCATCTCATTTACCTTTGAATATTTTATCAATTGCAGTTACTTGTTCTTTATTAGTTCTAACTTGTCATGCCTTAAAGCATATGGCATGTCATGTCTTGTGCATATGATGACATATATTATCGGTCCTTTGATAGAAGTACGTACACGAAACTCTTCCATTGTTCTTCTCCTTTTCTTCCATGAGTGGATATTAAGATTTTTAAAGGATCGTCTCATGTGCCATGGTTGAAAAAACACTCTTGAAATCTTACATTGCCAGATGCCTAACGTTTTTATTGTAACATGCATTTAGCTTCAAGCCGATAAGCCACTTCCTTCCATCCTTGTAAATCTTAGTTCCTAGAATTTATGTGACTTCTTCAAAATCTTTTATTGAAATGCAGTTTTAAAGCAAAAATTTAACATCTTGTAAGGTTGGAATGTCATTTCCAATAAACAACATATCATACACATACAAGATCAAGAATATAACTATACTCCCACTAGCTAGAATGTCATGTACATATAGGATCAGGAAGGGTAGCCACACTACCATTAGCCATTTTTTGAGCACATGGTCCATCTTGGCCTTTTATAAAAACAAGCTCTTTGAATTTTTTTTTATTTATCAAATAGAAGATTCTAGCTTCAAGTTGTTTGTTTTGGTCCATAAATGAATTTCTTAATCTTGCACACTTTAGCAAGGTTCATTGGATATGATTTACAAAACGTTTCGCTTAAACTACATAATCATCTTCATATAAGTATTTATTCCAAAAAATCATCTTGTAAGGATCAACAATACACATAGATCGATCTCATGATGAAAATGCGGAATGTTAACATCATAGAATAAGATTGTATAGTAGATGAATAATACCAACACAATTGTAAATAAACGTTGAAGTATACTGCTCTCTGATTTGAATGAATTATAATGAAAGTGAAATCAGGAAATGAAAAAAGCTTACTAAATCACATTACAAAACTTCTGTTTATACTAAACTAGAAGTTCTCGCATGAGTTAACTTGTTCTCGCGCGACTTAATGCTGTCGCGCGAGAAGCAAGTTTTCGTGCGGTAACTTTAGGTTCTCGCGTGTCTTTGATCTTGATCTTCATCTTGATTGGATTTCCCGAGCCACTAGGTTCAACTCCTACAATTTCCCCCTAGGCTCGGTAAATCAATGAGTTTAGAAGTCCACGTCTGCAAACTTGTAACTGCCCCCGTAAGCATACATCTTGTTGTCCAGGGCCTTCGTAATCAACCAACCGAACTGTTTTGCTATAAACTGAATTGATTCATTAGCTACAATTGGACAAGCCTGGAACTTCATCAAATCATCGTTTCCAAACTTAAGCAAATCCACAGGGTCGATGATGCGGTATTCTTTATCTGTGCAATGTATCAAAGCATGACATGTCTCCTTTTCATATCTACGCCACATTAACTTTGACAAGCTATTAACTGGTACTGGAGCATGTATAGGAATCTTTCTCACATATCTTGGATGCTTATAAACCTTTATCTTCATTGATTTGTTTGTGTTAGGATCAATTTGGGTCTCATCTCCAATAACCTTTGATTTGGCTGTCTTGAAATCCTTGAAGTTGGTTTTGCTTTGTTTCCAGGTCATATTTCTAATCCAGTTTCCCTTTCCATAGTTACTCGGGTTAATGAATGGAACACGACCCATGGCATATAAATCTGATGCTCTAAGTGTATGAAAATCGTGTTCGTCTTGAAAATACTCTATAGCACCACCCCTTCTCTTAATCACATATAACTTCTTTTCTGCATCATATGCCCATCTAATGATAGGTTTTGAGTTCCCGTACCTTGTGAAAAGTTTGGAATGCCTCAGCGTATGAACGTAGGCTGGTGGAGGAGGAGCAGCAAATGCAAGAATCCCGACCTAACGTACAGCACTTTGATCAGCAACACTAGCAGTCTCGTCAGGCGATTGTTGATTGCTCGACTCTCCAACGATCTCCCCTTATTCAATCAAAGTATCAAAAAACAAGTCCTTAAGACTGTTTCCAAATATATCAGTATAGTCTATGTTCTCTTCTAAATCATCAAAAATTCCAAAATCTTTGTCTTTTTCTTCCTCAATCAATATTTGTTAAACCGTGTAAATTTCTTTCTCATATGCCGCCTTTGCGACAGGATCTAGCGGTGTATAATCAACTGAATCATCAGGACTTGGTCTGGAGACATTGTGAGTGCCTGATGTTCCAGAAATAACAGTAGCAAATCCAGTATCACCTCCTTGATCATCATCATCATCCTTTTGACAATCATCTCCTTTATTTCCATCATCACCATCATCATTTTCATCATCTTCTTCATCACTGAATCCAAAAACTATCATATCCAAATCATCATTATCATTAACTGGATTAGGAATAGGCATCATATGTTCAGGCTCCACAAACGCCTCTTTGATAAATGGTACAGGTTGATCTTCAGTGGCCTGGATAGGAATATCTGACATAGGCTCTTGATTAACATTAGTAATGTTTATTGTCCTTTTTGTATCAACAGGATCAACCACACGCTTTGTATCTCTAACAGGTTCATCAACAGATTCAGGACTAGCAGTTTGCTGTCCACTTGCTTCTCCAACCTTCGTGGTATGTTGTTGAGTGAATGATTAATATACACGTGAGGTGAGATCTCTTAAGTTTTGCTCCATAATTTGCACATAACTAAACATGAACTGCTGTTGGCTTTCCAAACTCTTTATCTTCTCATCTTTTTCTCTCAAACTTTGACTCATATCATCAATCATCTTTGTCTTCTCTAACATCTCACTCTCTAACACGCTAACCCTCTACTCTAATGTAACCCTTGTGGGTGAAAATAATGCAGACTCAGGTTGCGGTTGAGGTTCTGTTGTAGTATGAAAGAAATCACCTTCTCCAAACATGTCATCATGAGTGTGCTGTCTTGGAGGTGTCATCATCACATCAGCAGCGGTCGGCATAGAAGATGATGTTACAGTTGTTGATTCTGTAACAATCACTTGAATAGGAGCCTCACTAACTGTGACTGGAGTGTCAGAGATATGACTTTCTTCAGTCGTCACAGTGGTCATAGGGGTTCGACGTTTCATCAATACACCTCGTCCTCTAACCCTCCCACGTGCACTATCACTGGCTCTTCTGGCCATTCTCTTTTTCCTTCCTCTTGTGGTTGGCACATCATCAGGAATAAAATCTGCATCACGATCCTCAGCAGTGCGTTTGGCAGGCGTTTCTTACACTCTGGGACGTTCTTATAGCACATATGGTACATTTCCAATCTGATCACTGTCAGTCTCACTATCATCTTCACCACTTTGTAACCAAGTATCAACCTCATTAACATCAGATCTACCAGCAGCTTGAGAACTTTCTGGAGCTTCTTGTGCAGTACTTGTGGATGTACCAGCTGTATCATCTCTATGTACTTGAGGAGTCTCAGTCTCTTGTGTATGTGCCTCAGCTTGAAACCCATCAACAAACCTTCCAAGCTTTGCAAAGTGAGATCCATCCCAAGCATTTCCTTGTGCTCCCAAAAGATAAGTGAACATATCTTTCATCATCACCATCACTACATATATGGACAACTCAGATACAGCTAACTCAGGATGAGCAGCATTCACTATCATCTGAAGAAATCTGGGGTACATAATGAACTTCTTCCCCACAATAGCAATGACATTCTTCTGCATCTCTGAGAAAATAGCCTTGGATATGCGGTGTGGAAGATTATCAACTAGTGAAACCAGCAGGGATCTGAAAATAGCACTCAGACTATCCATGCCAGCCTTTAGATTACTAATGCAATGGATCACGACATGAAATAGGTACTTCCAAAATGGAGGTAAGTACTTCTTCTCCAAAGATGGGTATTTGTGACTATAACCCATACGAATCAGATAATCTTTGACAACATCATCATCAATCTTCACAAGTGCATGTGGTTGATCTTCTAACAAAAGCATACTGTTAATGACTTCAGCAGTGATAACCACTCTCTTGCCCTTAAAAGTGTCAGCAATACAATGTTCTCCTTCAGCATCTATCTCATTGGCAGCTGATTGCCAGAACTGATCAATTACATTTGTGTATATGAAAGGATTGGTAGATATAGCATGAAAAATCTGAGAAGTCTTCAATCCTTCAATCAATGATCTAAATAACGCTTTTGTCTTCAGGAATATCTCCGAGATATGCAACAGCATTATGGTTTTTGTTGAAAAGCATAGATCTCGCCATCTGAAACTTTAAACAAACTTGATAAGTAAACAAAATACTTAGAATATTTCAGACTTAGAAAATTTCAACACTTAGAAGATTTTTGAAAAAATTTTCACTTCTCGCGCGAAAACTGTAACTACTCGCACGAAAACTGTAACTACTCGCGCGAAATCATTATGTTTTCAGATCTACTTTTTGCACGACAAGTTAGGTTATCGCATGACTTTGAATTTTGCCCAGAAGTCAACTTTTGGCGCGACAAGTCAACTTTTCACGCGAATAGTTTTGAGCAATTTGAAGGTTCTCGCGTCTGTTCAAATTCAAGGAACTTTTCGCACACGAAAAGTCTGTTTTGTTTCAAATTTTCAAACTAACAATTTCAGAGTGTTTTAACCAATCAAGTATTTTCATTGAGTGTCGTTTAAGTCATTATTAAAATTTATTATGTTTAATTTGTTCAATTCAAGATGTATAAGTCCTTTAATGATTCGGTCAAGTTTCAAATACATTCCAATCGAAGATATTAGCATCAATATACCTTAACAAGTGATTAATAACCAATGGGCGACCACTATGAACAATATTATATTGTTTAACAGAGTTTCAACACTTAGGATTTTTGAGAGAAATTTTCAGAAGTTTTTGTGCGAATACTTCAGTTTTGGCACAACTGTACTTTATATAGTACTCTGACTTCTCGCGCGAAAAGTCTGAGTTTTCGCATTTTGAACTTATTGCATGATTTGAACCTCTCGCACTAAAAGTTCACTTTCCTTTGAAAATTTTTTAACTTTTTAATTTTCAATTCTAATCATTTTATTGAGCCTTTTTGATTTGTTATGAAAATGATTATGTTTAGCTAAGTGTTTACAAATATTCTAACACCCTTAACTTTTGAACATTTTGTAAAACAAAAACATTGTTGACTCAAAAAAAACTTAAACGCACTAATTAACTTTTAACTTTAATATTTTTATAAATTTTCAAATATAGGATCATATTTCTTAGAATTCAATCATTTACATTGTTCAGCTTATTATAAATAAGACTGTTTATGTTGATTGTCAATATATTGTATCCCCAATTAACTTAGACTTCAAGTTTTACTTAGACACATAAACTGTTATTCATATCATGTTTTGGTTAGATTAATGAATTCACTGGTTCCCACAATCAAAAGTTTTTCAAAACTCTTATCCAACTTCAAGACACTTTTGAGATTTCAAGTCACCCTAATTTGACTTAAACCTTTTACCTCTGATCAGCTTTCTCAGACTTAATTATTATCTTAGATAATATCTATTTGGAGCATAACTAGCACGAGAAATGATTCTAAAAATAGAATATTAACAAGTTGTAGGACTTATTAACTGCCAATCGGACTTAAGTTTTGCCCTCGCAAGATTTTAGGACTTACAAGCCAAGTCGGACTTACATGCCCCATCTTTTGATCTTGCCTTCTGTGTCATAACATATTCTCAAAGAAGAAAATATTTATCATATAGTATGTATGTCTATGACATATCTTTTATTAATGTGCTCATTGGCATCTTTTTATTCCTATATGGCCTTTTGACTTCTTTGTTTTTCTCTTTTGTATTTTTGTTTTGCTTTTGTATACTACACACATATATATATAATCTGAAACAAGCTGAAGCAAAAAGTAATTGGCTTGAGTATGACTAGACTATAACTCTCAGTTTGTTTTAGCATGTAATCAGTGTTATCTCAAAACCTTGATTAGTTACCCACTTCAGTAATAAAAAATTATTTTCAGTGCATCACAGTACTTAGTGCTTTTCATTCTTGATCGTATAGCCTATCAACATATCAAACATAATCCAAGTCAGTTTCTTTTATGCTTTAGAATGTAATAATTCAAAATCAAGAAATGGACTATCATTTCCTATATAACATTGAAAATTTATTTTTTCTCAAACCTTTTCTTATAAAACAAAATATTTTTGTACTCTTTCTATAAACTTTTTACTCCCCCTAAGAACAAAATCTTTTTTGTTCAAATTTTCTCTCCTTAAAATTGTGATTATCTAGCATGAAAATAACAATTTTAACTAAATAACATAGAAAAATATATTTGTATAGGGTGAAAGAATAAGTGTTAACCTAAATTAATCAGTCCCAAAGATTGAACTAAAAATTCAAATCTGGAATGATCAAAAGCCTTAGTAAACAAATTAGCAATGTTGTTATCTGATTTGACCAATTCCAAATGAATAAGTTTCCTATCAAAACAGTCATGGATGAAATGAAGTCGGATATCAATGTGTTTTGTTTTGGAATGTTGAATTGGATTCTTCATAATGTTTAGTACTGCAGTGTTATCACACCAAATTTTGGTGTCATAACTGTTAAGGCCATAATCAAGAAGTTGTTGTTGGATCCAAACAATATGTGAACAACAACTTGAAGCAACAACATATTCAGCCTCTACAGTTGAAGTGGACATTGTCTGCTGCTTCTTGCACTACCATAAAATCAATCTATTACCAAGAAATTAACATCCACCAGTAGTTGGTTTATTGTCCAAGTTACATTCTGCATGATCACTTTTAGTGTAAGCAAATAAATTGAAATCAGAATGTTTAAAATACCACGGGCCGAGTGTTGGTTGACCCTTGAGATATTTAAAAATTCGCTTAACAGCTTTCATATGAGATTCCTTTGGATTACTCTGATAACGTGCACACTGACAAATAGGAACATGATGTCTGGTCTGCTTATAGTAAGTTACATCATGCACCCGACCATTGATCAATACATATGTTGATCAACATCATCACTCGTGAGATCGGGAGTCAAAGTAGGACGAGAAGACATAGGAATCGGAGCTATCTTGGAGTCTTGAAACTTGTATTTGTCGAGGAGATATACTTTTGTTAATGTATCAGTATTCTATTGTCATCTTGTTTAACTTGGATTCCTAAAAAAATGACATTTCACCAAGAGAAGTCATCTCAAATTTCTTCTTCATCACTGCTTCAAATTCCTTGCACAAACTATCATCGGTAGATCCAAAGATAATATCATCAACATAAACTTGAACATGAATAATATCATCACCAGTCTTTCTTAAAAATAAAGTTTGATCAATAGCATCTCTTGTATAACCATTTCCAAGCAAATGTTCAGTAAGAGTAGTATACCAAGCACGCGGTGCTTGATGTAAGCCATAAAGTACTTTTTCTAACTTGTAAACATATTCGGGATGATCAGGATCTTCAAAACCTGGTGGTTGACAAACATACGTTTCTTCTTTCATTTTGTCATACAAGAATGCAGTTTTAACATCCATTTGATATACTATGAAGTTTTTGTATGAAGCATAAGCCGGAAAGATTTGTATAGCTTGGAGCATATACTTCTTCATAATCAAGTCCTTCAATCTGATAGAATCCTTGATCAACAAGTCTGGCCTTGTTGCGAACAATCACACCCTTTTCATCTATTTTGTTCTTGAATATCCATTTTGTTCCAATTAGTAACTTACCTTTTGGTAATTCACACAGATGCCATACATTAAGCTTCTTGAATTGCATAAGCTCATCTTGCATAGCCTCTACCCAACTGTTTTCTTTCAATGCCATCTCAACATTCTTTGGCACTATTTGTGAAATGAAAAATGAATACAAACATGTATTTATTGCTCTAGATTGGCTTCGGGTTTGAACTCCTTGTGATAATGGACCAATGATTACTTTAGTTGGATGATCTTTATAAATTCTTAGCTGAGGAATAGGATCCTCAGAGATAACTTCATCTAGATTAGACATATGACCCATTGGTTCTGCAACAGTGATCCCTCCTTCCGATTGATAAACAATGTCTTCTTCTTGATGATTATCATTGCCAATTGAAAAATCATCAAATGGAACTTGAATGGTAGCAATTGGATCAACTTGAGTGGAAGAAGAACTCTAAGCAGAATCTTGTGAAGTTTGCTCAACAATTGGCTCAGAATAAGATGTATCTGATTTAGAAACGTGTGAAGCAGCTGAGATAGTTGAAGAAGAATGTATATCTGAAGATATTCCTTTTACCACAATAGGAATAATTCCAATATCATCAGCAAAGATCTCCTGAATTGAGGATGACAAAGGCTAAGTAGTTGTGGAAACAACAGATAATTTATTAAATGTTTCAAACAATGAAGCATAATCATATACCTATGAAGGTGCAGAACCTGCATAAGTTTTGTTAGATTCATGCCAATCAATATCAAACGACTCAATTATTTGTTTAGATCTTTTATTATAAACCCGATATGCTACTTTATTGGCTAAATATCCAATAAAATAACAATTATCAGCTTTTTTTATCAAATTTTGATTTTGAATCAGAAGTATTTAACAAAGTACAACAATATCCAAAAGTTTTAAAATATTTGACTTTGGGTTTATGTTTGAAAAAGATTTCATAAGGAGTCATGTTTTGTTGTTTATTGATTAACACACGATTCTAAACATAACATGCGGTGTTAACAACTTCAGCCCAAAAGAAAGATGGTAATTTGGCTGCTGATAACATTGTTCTGGCAGCTTCAATTAAAATTTTATTTTGTCGTTCAGTAACTCCATTTTGTTGTGGAGTTCCTGGAGAACTGAATTGTCTAGCTATTCCCTTTGAATCATAAAACTCATTTAATGTATGATTGCAGAATTCTATTCCATTATCACTTTGAATGCATTTGATTGTTTTGTCAGTTTGATTCTCCACGAGTGTCATGAATTTTATCAGTAGATGAGGTGTCTCATCTTTAGTGCCTAAGAAGAAAACCCATGTAAATCTGGAGAAATTATCAGTAATGACTAAACAATATGCACCACGTCCTAAACTCAAAACGCTAACTGAACCAAATAAATCCATGTGTAATAGTTGAAGTATAGAGTCAGTTTTTGTATGAGCAACTGGTTTTTGAAGAAGTTTATATTGTTTGCCTTTAGAACATGACAAACAATGTTTAGCTAATTGAAATTATTTCAAAGGTAGGCCTACAACATGATTTCCTTTAACCAATTTGTTCATATTTTTAATATTCACATGACCAAGACAACGATGCCATAACAATGAGTCACTTTTCGAGGCTTTTGACAATATACAAGATGCAGTTACAAATGAATTAGATCCATTCATATCAAGTAAGTATGTTTTCCATTTTTCATGTTTTGTATTATAACACATAACAATGGCAATTAATATCCTACTTATCTTAAGCATGATTTCTGAAAAGAAAGTTAATCATAATTAATTCATTGTATCTGAGTAAAACACTTCATTATAAGTCTTGCTTTGAAGGTTCTATATTCCATCCATGGTAGTTTTCATCTTGAAAACCCATTTACTACGTAAAACACTATTGTTAGGTGGCAAATCAACGAAGTCCTAGAATTGATTGTTATGTATGGCTTGCATCTCCATGTTCATGGCTTTAAGCCATTTGTCAGGTTCTAAATCTAAGACAACGGTTTGATATTTAGTGGGTTCATCTTGATCCACAAAAATGAACTTTATCTTTAACCATGAGAAGTCTAGATCTCTTAGACTTTAAATGAAGTAACTATCAAGTTCATCAAGCCTATGATCATGGACTAGGCTAGGAAGAATGTCTATTATCTATTTGGAGACATGCTTATTTTGGGAGTTGTTTATCAAGTTAAAAACAATATTTTATAATAAAAAGATTTTAAAATCATACATGGTGGAGCTAGGTGCATGTAACAAGAAACAGGCAGCCTCATAACCGGGCATGAGTGTCCGGAAGTTGTCATTGTATACTCTCACAGGTCGGCTCGGTGAGATCTATCTAAAACAAATTTCCCACATAAATAAAGGCGCCTATAAAAAATACTCCAAAGGCTTCAGGATCAAGGTCTCATTAGCCGAAAAAGACCCTGGCCAATCCAAGTGGCCTATGAACATCCATATAGGGAAAATGTAATCAAACCTACCATGGAAGTATGATAGTTGTGTTGAATAAATCTCAAAAATAGCATTATAAGCCAACATTACATAATTATAACATGGACTAAATGATACTCACATCCATGAAGAAGTCATAAGTTCAATGGATAACATCATATATATGTTCTCGCTAGCAAACACTAGAAGGTAGTGTGAAGAGGTATTTATGGAAGACTATTATAAAGTAGGAAGACTCACCCATAGTGTTCATAGTGAAACCCTAAATTCCTTAATTGTGCATGGGTCAGATTCACCAAAGAAATGCAACATAGCTAACCAAGAGCCTTTTTTAAGCATAGAGGCTCTATTAAAGAGTTCTCCATTTTGCTCAAACCTATGTGGAAGTTTATGATGAAGAAGATTAAGACCATCTCTTACCCTAAACTAGCCTTTATTGTCTATTGATAAATGGAAGAAGACGTTGACCACAAGACGAAAGCAAGTTATAACATCAAAGTCACATGCTTAACTGCGCGCTGGACTGCACCCTCATCAAATCCATGATCATGAACTAGGTTTGGAAGAATATCTAGTATCCATTTTGTTAAATTATCAAACTCGAGTTGGCTCGCAAGCCTACTAAGCTTTTTACTTGTACGTTCTTTATTTAATCTATAAATTATATCTATATAAATAATTGTATTATATATAAAATAATGATAAAATAATTAAATAATAGGTATAATGTTATATATAAAATGGATAGTTATAAATATATATAACTAAATATAAAAATATTAGAAAATAAATAATTAAATAAGTAACAAACCGTGCCTGAACTTGAGCTTGAGCTTTAAAAATAAAGCTCGAAATAATTCTTAAGTCAAAACGAGCTGCGCATGTATTAAACGAGCTCGAACTTGACTTGACTTGTTTGCACCCTTAGCCGTGATTGTGTAACTTGCTTAAGTTGGGAATATTTAATCCAGTTAAAAATAATATTTTACAGATAAACAAAAGACATACAATGACTTGTATATAAAAGATGTTAAGAAATTTCATGCTCTGAGTTATTTTCATGTAACAAGAAACATAAACACCATAGCGGTTTATAAAATCAAACATTCAATGGAATTATATAAAAGATGCTAAATTAAAATGATAACAAAGAACATACTAAATGTATAACTTAAGCCTACAAAATCAAAAGCGATTCCAAATTTCACCTAATAAAATTTACCCATGATTAAAGAACATTAACCAAACTAGATGAAAAACAAACTTCACATACAAGAACATAAATATTCCTTTGCGTGATTCATGAGCATCGTGATTTTGGCTTTCATCATGTTCTTTGTAATCTTTGCTTTTGATTTTATGTTTCTTATTACTTGTTTCTTTACTATCAATCATCATTTTTGTTTATTGTTTCTTGATTTTCCATGGCCACTGATTTTAGAACAGATAGAAGATCGAAAGATTTTCCATGGTCAATAATTTAAGGGGGTGTTTGCTTCATGGAATGTTTATGAATGGAATTGAAAATTTAATCATATGTTTGGTTGGTAAAGTTATAGATGAAATTAGATTGTTAAAATGTAAAAAATATAAATATGTCATACCCCTTGTTTCTTCAATCCAAACCCTAAATCATCAAATCAAATCAATCATGCTGTTGGTTCTAGAACCCAAATTTCAATACAAAGCTTCATTGTCATCTTCATCGATTTTTTTATTTCAGTTTGTATCTGGCATGGGATTTACAATGATGCCTTCATCTATGATCAAGTTAGGTTTATGTTCGAGCATATCCATTCGATTTATGTTGTTGCTTTCATCTTTTGGGTCATTTGATTTGTTATTCATTTTTTGTTTTAATTTGATTTATGTTCGAACAATGTTCTCATCAAACTGGAGTTTGATTTTTGAAATAAGTTTGATATCAAGATGATGATCTAGTATGGCGGAAATTTTAGTTGTAGTTAGGTTTTGATGGTGGTAGGGCATTTTGGTAATTTTTAAACATTTCATTGGAATGTTTATATTTCCATCATAACTTGGAAGAAATGTAAATTCCATTGAATAAAAGAAAATTTTACATTTTTAATTTCCTATTTGATCAACCAAACATAATTTTAATGAAAAATTTTTAATTTCAAATTTTAATTCTTTTGAATTTCATGAATCAATCAAACAGCCCCTAAGAGAGAGTGTGAATGAAATAACAAAAATAAAAACAAATAGATGAAGAAATTAAGGAATATGAAATCTTTGAGATATATACCAAACATAAATTATTTATAAATTATTTATAAATTATGTGATTAACCAAAATACCAAATGAAGGTTTCTTGGAATTTTCAACAAAAGTAAAATTATTCTTGAACATATTCAAATTTACATACACATATATGGGAAGAAACGGTTGTTAACCCAGTTTTATTACGATAACTCGTTAACACTAATGTAGCGAACACTTGCATTATAATTATGTAGTATATCGCGTTATACCACTAATTTAACAATTTTCCCCCACTTTCAAAATTTCCCTCCTTTTTTTAAAAAAACATCACCCTTTTTTTAAAACATTCCTAAATTTTTTGTATTATATTATTTTTTATATAAATTACACTATTAAATAAATCATTTTAATATATTTAATCCGAGTAGAGTCTTGTAATATTTTCAAAAAGTAAATTTTAACGTTAATTGTGAACCACTAGTTTTATCACTGTAACTCTAATTTACAGTAGCGGCGTGCCCTTATGTGAGCCACTAATTGAGTTAATGGGTTATCACTATAAACAATGGTTAACATTCGTTATCTATCCTACACACATATATGTCTATACATACATATGCGAATGCAGATTTGTATATATATACATACAGGCATATATAAGGGAAATTAATTATACAAATCATTAAAAAAAAAACATACAAAGAATAAGAATCCACCAAATCACGACACGTGTAATTAGGATGAGAGGTAAATCCATTTGCGCAATAATCAAGCATAGAATTTACATAATTACGCATGTTGTTAACAGTGATGCAACTCTATATAACTAATTACGCGCAAGAATCACGTAAGCTATATTATTAATCATGCACAATAATTACACAACTTATATAAACAATTACGCAACCCATGTTTATAATTACATAACTTATGCTTATAATTACGTAAAAAATAATAAATTACGTAAGTTATACACACAGCACATAGATATTTGTTTTTTAAATAAATACACTTATATATATACACACACACACACTTAAACTAAAGAGAATAAAATGATCAATTTTTTGATGTAATTGTTTTAGAAACTTATGTTGTTTAAAAATGTCACACGTGTTTAAAAAGTTAGGAGGTATTTAATGAAAGTTCGCTATTATAGACTATTCAATTCTACCTCTCTAGAATCTTTTCACGTGAAAACAATTTAGTGAATTGTCATCCTTCTATCTCAATCTTGATTCATTTGATCATGACCTAAAATCTTCCTTACACATTATACAATTTTAGACCTAATTATTTTAATATATACATAGGCCGTATACATAGGCCGGTTACTGTACAAAGTGTAATTTTCATGGGAAGCGTATGAAGTCATCAGAGCGTGACACGTGTTTTTAAACGGATGGTAGTTTCTTACACGTCACAATTACGCATATAAGATACATAATTACGTAAGTTATAATTATAATTACACAAGTTATATCTATTATTATGCAAGTTATATTTATTATCTCGTAAAGTAAAATTACTCACGTTATATAAAAATAATTACGCAAGTTATATGATAATTACGCGAGATATGTTCATAATTATACAATTAGTAATCATGCAAGTTGTACGCACAATACATAGATATTTTTTTATGTTAATTTTTTTTAGAAAAAAGTATATAAATACTATACTCATATTAAAGATGATAAAATACTTGATTTTATGGTGTATTTTTTTTTCTAAAAATAATATCGTATAAAAAAGTTGTGTAAAAAAAGGGGACTTGGAAAAAGTTAACAATGGTAAGTTATATTCAAATCTATCCCTCTAGACACATTCCTTTCGTGATTATTTTATTTTAAATCTGAACCGTTCATATATTAGATCAATGGTTATCACTTCATACACTTCGCACAAAATCATTAATTTGTACCGTAAACATTTCCTATATATATATAGTTGGGTTTAAATGAAAATCAAGAGAAATAGTAAAAACCAATAAAACAAATCCAAACATTTTATATATTAAGATCAATGTCTCATATATGTTTAACTTTTTGTACACGTGGTCCCACAAAAGTATAAGCTTTTATTTATTTTTATTTTGAAAATATGAGCCATTTTTCTTAATGTATCAAAAAAGAATATTTAGTTCATTGGTTTTCATAATTTCTCTTGTTTTTATTTGGTATGTGATTTGCATGTGACTTAATTGTGTGGCTGAGATTGGTTCTTAGAGTTTTCACAAAACAGGGTGGTTCTTAAGATAACCCTACCCTATATATATATATATATATATATATATATATATATATATATATAAACCATATTATAATTGAAAACCAAGAAAACCATTTATTCACCATTGATCTTTTCAATCTATGGTTGAGATTAATAAGTGACATTTTAGTAATTAAATAGAAGATTATGAGTGTTTAAATAGACATTAAGAGCAAAATAGAAAGAACACAAAAAATTAACTTGATAACTACCACATATAATTAATAAATTTCTAAATTTACTCACATCTTCTCTTATTCTCTCACCTCTCATCTCTATCTTATATTTAATGGATATTTAAATAATCAAATGTATTATTTTTCGTACTTTGATTGAAAAATTAGATAATCATTGTTCTTCTAAAATAAAGACAACTAAGCTAAAGGAAACGACTAGTTATGCATGCGTAACACCGTGTTACGTATACGTAACATTATGTGTTACATATATGTAACACTGTCATACATATGAGTATCATTTTTTATATATCCATATGAAAATCCAGAATAAGTTACATATATATATTTTTTAAACCAAAATTGTTTTCAATGCAAATAAATGATTCCTAGAGTACATATATTTAACGACGGTGTTACATATACGTACATTATACATGAATGCATGTTTTATTAACTTGGTAACTTAGATACATATATGTATCAATATTACTATCTTTTATAATTTAATTTAGTTTATTTATATGTAAGCTAAGTGCATCAAACATGAATGTATATAGCAGAGTGATCAAATGAAAACCAAATGTTTTGATAATTGCTTGACCAAATGGTGTTACATATATGTAACAACAGTGTTACGTATTCGTAACAACCATGTTCATCTTGTTCATTGTTCATCTTCTTAATCAATTCCATTTCAAGTTCATCATCTTCACTTTAAATCACTGCAAAAATATGAACAATTTTTTAGATTTCAAAAGTTTAAATACTCTCGTATACGTAACAGTAGTGTTACGTATATGTAACATAGTATTGTTACGTATATGTAACAATATTGTTTGTCCTATTCATGATGATCTCGCTAAACCTTTTGATAATTGCTCAATTCATCATTATCTTTGATGCAACATCTTCTTCAACCCATCATTGTCGATGATCTTCGAGTTTATCATCTTTACTTACAACTCACTAAAAAAAATAAACATATAAGCAAGGCTCTAAATCTTTTTAGAAATAAAATAAGTCAATTAAAAATCACACCAAACCACCTACTCCATTCGAAAACATCAATATTTAACAATAATAACCACAAAAATTAAATTGTATATTGTATACAATTAATTCTTCCTAAATATAGAACTTGTGATGTATACGTTCTAGCATCTTAATAGCATATGAACTTATTTTTGTATTAATTTCCAATTGACTTGAATTTGTTTCAGCTCCTCTATTTTCCTGCAAATACAAAGTATCATACATTGTTTATATTTTATCAACATAAAAATATAAAGCTATAAATGCATATATCATACATTCATTTTGATGCTTACATATACGGACCATACGTATAAATATCGAGCCATGTTTTGTTTCTAAGCAAGTAGAAACACCAATTAAATCTACAACTTGTATACATACATATCTACCGAACCTCTTTCAGCTTATAAGGAAATCCTCATCATATTATTAAACTAACAAACACTTACCTATACGCTTACATATAAGGACCATACGTATACGTACCACACCATCAGAAGAAAAGACGTGATGCATTTGATGTTTTCTAGCGTTGATGAAGTCGATGGTGGTAGGCAGCGACGATTCGGTTCAATGGGTGAATCCGGTTGTCTAATTTATCTCTTCTAAACTAGAACCATCCATGGCTAAAACTTGAAAATTAAAAATAAGAAATCAATAATTTATAACAGAATCTCGTTTATGTATTTACTATAAGAATCGAACAAAGAATCAAAAAAGATGAAGAAAGATTAATCGGACAAAGCACATATGAATCTCAGAAAGATGCTGAAGAAGTCAACCATGGTTTTAGAATTAAGAAACTAAAATAATTTGTTAGAGAAAAATACGGGATCAATTTAATGGGTTGAATATTTCCAAATTAAGTTTATACCAAAATTACAAAAAGACCTTTTGTTTAAATTAATATAAATTAATTTTAAAAATTTATGATTGTTTGAAGATGGTTTTCATGGTTTTTATTTATAAACTTGGTTTTCATTTGATCCCTCCTCTATATACATATATATATATGTATATATGATATATATATATATATACATATATGTATATATGATATATATATATATGTATATATGTATGTATATATATATATGTATATATATGTAGGGTAAGGTGCAAATGAGAACCCTACCTTATTGTAATAACCCTTTAACTTAACACCAACCCTTGATTAGTTTCTAGATAAATGATCCAATGGCCCAGATTAAAACTCAATAAAATATTAATACTGATACTTATTCTTACCTGGTAAGGGTAAAAAACGTCTTTTTTAAAGGTTTATTAATTAACTCTGACACTACATCAATCACTTTTCTTTGCAGGTACCTTTCATGTTCTTTCATCATTATATTCATTGGTTGAGTTGAATTAAAAAAAAAAAACTTCTCATAAAATTTAAAATTAATTTTTGAACTAAAATGCTATATAAAAAATGCAATTTCATAGAAACCATCCATTTCACAAGGTCGCGTCGTTTTAGAGGTTGCGAAGAGCATGCAAATTTCTCTATTGCGAAGATAGATTACAGACGAAGGAGTAATAAGGTAAAAATCTATGTACACGTTGTTTTTTTTTTATTTCAAAATCATAACCCAGACTTTTAGTGTTAAAGCAAACCATTAAGTAGATCGAAACAATGATTTTGATATTTGAAACTATGGATCAAACAAAACAAATGTATATCTTAACGGTTTTTGATATTTGAAACTAAAGTTAGATTAATTTTACGGAAAAAGATCTTGGAAAGGTTATAGGTTTTATGGTTTCTCATATATTGACTTCAACATAGTCCTTTGTGATCACAAATGATCCTTAAATGTAATAATAATACATTCATCTTTATATATTAAGGTAACATTAACTTACATTAGTCTTTATACATTAAGGTAGTAATAACTTAATATTGGTATCTTGCGGTAGCCTATTATAAACTTACAACAATGTGATAAATATTCCTACATAGTACAGCAATATTTTGTTGCAAGTACATTGTAATATTATGCAATTATGTAATGTGAAATTAGTGTTGGCATGTTATACTAGTGTAATTACACTTCTATAAGTTAGATTTACGTTAGTGATAAAAGTTACTATATAGTACTTTGATATATATGGCAGTTATAAAATATTACAATAGCATCATATTACACTAATGTTATTAATAAACCTTTTATTAATATTACTTTTGCGGATTGTTGAAAGGATGTGGCAAATGAAAATGAACTAGAAGACAAAAAAAATCAAATACAATGTAATGTATGTTAATGTAATATAATGTTATTGTAATTGGATTTAAAAAATATAATAGTATTTAATAAGTTAATGTAGCTAAAGTCATGCTACTAACATAACTTATACTCTTTGTTAATGTAATAAATACATTAGTGTAGTTAAATTATATTACTTACAACACTCTCATCATGTAACTAGCAGTCAACACTCATGTATTACTATAAAATAAAAAATATAATATTACTTAACATTAAGTTAAGTAATTAAATGACTTATGATAGATTAAATTATACTTGGCATAAACTAACAATAGTTACACTACGTACATTACATTAAAATAACACCAAATTTCATTCCACATTACATTACATTATTTACATTATCTTATGTTACTTACACTATGATACATCACCCTAACTGAAAATTATATAAAGCCTGTCTACTATATAAAAATAAGTATATGGTATTTTCATTAACATCAAAATAATACATTGTTAATTACTAGCAATGTAATTTGATGTAACAGTATAAGAACACTTAAATATACTAATATAAACTAAATAAACTATTAGATAAATGTTACATTGCTTAAATTAAATTACACTAAGATTAGAATCTATTATAAAATGTAATTTAGTTGTAATGTAATTTGATAACACGTATTATAATGTCATTGTAACGTGATGTAAAATACTGTAAAATAATGTAATAACTTAATACAACTAAAGTTATGTCGGTAACACAACTTATATTCTTAGTTAATGTAACATATATATTAGTGTAGTTAAAATACATTACTTGCAACATTCTTATGTTGTATTAGTACTCAATATTATTATTATTATTATTATTATTATTATTATTATTATTATTATTATTATTATATTATTATTATTATTATTATTATTATTATTATTATATTATTATTATTATTATTATTATCATCATTATAAATTAACATATAAAATATTACTTAACATTGAGTTTCAGTAGTTAAATGACTTAGGATAGATTACATTACACTTACTTAGTATAAACTACCAACACTTATATTACATACATTATATTAAAATATCATTAAGTTCATTAACTTCACATTACATTATCTTATGTTACTTATACTATATTAAATCATCCTATTAAAACTATATAAATGAGGTATATTATATCAAAAAATGTGTATATCGTATTTTCATTAACATCACAATAAAGTAATGTTAGTGATTGTCAATATTATATAATGTAATAATGCTTACCATGTAGTGATTAACATATTTGTTATCTTCATATAATATAAAAAATAGATAACAAAACAAATAGATAAAAGATAACATAAAAATATAACAAAACAAGAATAATATTTTCATCACGTAAAACAGGCATTAATTTTACACTGGTTGTTATGTCAACTATTTTTAAGGACACTTTCACTATGACATTGGGGCCCATATTATACAAATTATCTTTATCTTTTTTTTTACTATTTTGAAGGTTCACGAGACCATGCTCTTTATTTACTAAATAAAAAGGCTCAACATAAATTTATTAAATCTAACACATCATTTCTTACATTACACTAACAATACAATCCACCACAAATTTATGTCACTGTAATGTGATGTAAACTAATGTAATATTATTAAAATAATATAATGTTAGTGACTATCAATGTAACTTTATGTAGATCACTTAGTCTCTACTAAGATTAATTAACATGAACTATAACATCAATTTTACATTGTTTATATTATATCATACTAAGATTAAAATCTAATATAAAATTTAATTTAGTTTTAATGCAACGTAATAACATATAATGTATGTAAATGTTATGTAATATAATTGTAATGTATTATAATAACTTAATGTAACTAAATTTATGTTAGTGACACAACTTATATTCTTTGCTAATATAACACATACATTAATATAGTTAAATTAAATTTACAACATTATCGTGTTGTAATCAGTAGTCAATACCTATGTATTATTGTAAAATAACTAATCTAATATTACTTAACATCAAGTTATAGTAATTAAATGATTTAACATAGATTATATTGCACTTACTTAGCATAAACTAACTTCAATTACATTATGTACATTACGTTAAAATAAAATCAAATTTCACAAGACAATAAATATAGCATAAAATAATGTAATATTAGTGACAAATAATGTAATTTATTAAATCCACCACACATGTAATGTCATTGTAATATGATGTAAAATTCTGTACTGTATTGTATATCAACTTTCAACGGAAACGATTTTGATTATATAATGCTTGATTATCTTGGTGTTTAGTCAGTGGCATAAGGTTCAAATGAAACAACATGTTCCACTGGTCAAAATTTGCTGACTATATACAAACTCCCCAAATATAAATCTTAGTAACTATTTCAATTTACCTCCAATCAAAACATCATTATATCCTTGATTTGTGCAAGATCAAAATATGACACATAGGTTTCACGAAACTAGCAATAACACTAAACTTAAAACTACACAAAAAGTACCAAGTATATCGAATGCCATCATATAGCCCTTCTTGAGTCACATGAAGCCATGTACCCATGTTAGCCATACATCTTGCCTTTTCGTCACTATATTTGCAACTGGCCTCTCCCCACGGTTGCACCACCATATTCTGCACCTGCTACCCTGCTTCTAGTTGTCCATGCAACCCATTTCCATTGTTCTTGATTTTATCACCGATCTACAAGCATAAAAACCAAATAGTTTTAGATCTAATACAAACATAATGTTTTAATTAACACTCATTTGCTTGCCGGAGCTTGTGCTCATGGATCTACAACCATCATCTCCGTCACATGAATAGGGAGATGTGTTGCGGGTGAAACCAAGTGGTCAGGTGGCGTTCGATGTGCGAAAGGGAGGTGTTGAATGATTCCATTTTTGTTGATTTTCCATTCATCATCTTTGATTTTTTGTTAGACCTTGATTCATGAGAGATTTTCATTATTGAAGAAAAAGAGATGAGAGATATGATGATCTGATTTTTTATGTTTGAGTAAAAGAGAGAATCTTGATGTAATTATAAGAGAAAAAAAGATTTAAAAAATAATAAAAGTACACTGACATTGGTACATCTAAAAAGGAGGATTTAAGAAGTAAAATTACAAGAATACCCTTTCTGGTTTGAAAAAGGATGCGTGACATGCGGTATTGGTTGAAAGAGTTAAACGGTTCTCACAATTAAGAAGGGTTAACATATGAACCCATCCTTATATATGTATGTGTGTGTATATATATATATATATATATATATATATATATATATATATATAAAATAAAAGAAAATAGTTTGGCCACTTGTTAAACTATTATGCCACAATTGCCACATGTCAATATTTTAAACCAATTTTGCTACTTGGCGACGTCTCTTTTATTTTCAAACTAGCATTAGTAACACATGAATTACACGGGTTAAATAAATTAAATATTAAATATAATAAAATTTTATTGGTTTTAAAACAATATTCCAATATAAGATATAATTGAAATTATGTATGAGTAAAAATATCAGTAATAAAACAATAATATCAAATTTTTTGTTTAAAAAAACCTAAACATACGTTGAAAGTGTACTAAGCATTAATAAATTAAAACAAAATAATTACCCAGACGTGCGTTGTGCGTTTTAAAGACGGGAGAAACCGAGGCATAGATAACCCGCCATCATCATAGCCATAACTTAATCATTTCATCATGTTAGACATTGTAAATATTGGAATGCAACTCAGAACTAATAAACTGTTGCCTCTGTACACCGGAAACAGCTACCAAGCTAGAGCAACCAACACTAAGTTTGGGGTGTCATCATAGCCGCTAGAGAACAAAAAACTAACAAAGCACAACCATGTTGTGTTCATTTTATAAGTCATGCCCATTTTATGATCAAATACATCTTCACCAACCATGAACAACCTTCAATGAAGCTATTTGTAGGATCATAAACACAACCATGTTGCGGCTACAATCCAAAGGATTGCAACGCCTGTTCAATCAAGATTTTTGTTTGGTTAGCATCATCGTCACCAATACTATACATTCCAACCATCCATACTTTACCTTGTGGCGCAAACATGTTTTAACCTTTCATCATAGCCAACAACAGTCAGCAGCCAACTCTCAGATGAGCCAATCTCACCATCACAGAGAAAAAAAAACACAAACCAGGTGACAAAATCCATAATAATGATAGATCAAAAGTAGTAGATCTAACATAGAAACCCAAGGGTTTATACCCATAAGCTCTCATATGCGCTAATGTGCATCGTCATCGAGCAAACTTCGAAAAGCAGACACCCAGCCAACAAAGACCCATCTATAAATAAACAATCCATGTAGTAACCAAGCTCAGCAGAGGACATCGAAAGACCCATAAAAGGTCGGCATCCTAGCCGGCGGCCATCACCTGTACGGTTTTCCAAAGACGAAAATAAAAGAGAAAATTATGGAAGAACCATAAATTTTAAGTGAATTGGTGTCAACGCAACCACTATCAAAGGCCATGGGAGATCGGAATGGGAGCGGAAAGAGGGGCAACAGGCGTAGCTCCTCGTCTATACATATGAAGAGAAGAGTGGCTACCGCCGTCTCAACACCACCACCTCAAAATTCCAGTATAAAGCCGGATTTGAGCGGTGACCGCCGCCCCAACGTGGCGGCGAAATGCGATGTCTCTTTCGCTTTCAAATCCAACTCTCCCTTTCACAGCCGTCACCGATGGAAGCCCATCACATGACCAACGACGACGGTGGAGCTAATAGTCGGGAATGCTGGAGGGCCTACAGCCTCCACCCGCCGATAACCCCCAACCCCTTTTCAGTCAGAGACCACAAACCCCACCAAATGCCCCAGACCGATAATGCTTTGCCCTAGACGAGAGACATAGACTGGCCACCAAAACCTGCCACTTCGCGGGAGGCAGTTGGTGGTGCTTCCTGCCTCCCCCTTTACTAAAAACCCTTTTTCTCTCTCTAAACAAAAGACATCAACTTATATATATTTACACTCACAGGGAGAGAATTAAAAAAACAAAAACTTCGGTTGCCAAATGCAAAACCCCCCAAAACCCACTATTCCTAAAACTTGTTTTTCCATATATGGGTTAATTTATTACATTGAATTATGTTTATTTTCAACTTATATAACCAAAATAATGATATTTATATACATGGAAAGAGGATTTATAAAGTTTCTAATATTTATATTACTTCCATTACATGTTAAGGCGTAAATTAATATAAAGATTTAAACATTAATTTAATAAAATCTATACTTCCTCTTTAAATTTTTTTATTATTATTATCTATTACGAAATCGTATGCGTTTGTGTGTGTAAGATTCTAAATTTTAGTTATACGAGATAGTGATGATAATCTATTTTAAAGATTTGAAAATAATAAATTTTTAATGTTTATGTCGCATGAGATGGCTAAATGCAATTTACTTCCTAATATATTTATTTTAATGTTCATATTCCCATATATTATATATTATTAATTATTAATATATGTTTTATATCTAATTTTTTTTTTAAAATGTAACACACGGGTCGTTAGACTAGTATGTGTATATATACACACACTTATATACATATATATATAATGATTTCACTCAGAGTGTATCATTATATAAAAAAAACTTTTATCCCAAATATTAAATCAAATGCGTATCCATAACAATGAATGAATGTTATTAGTTATACTCTATGTTTATTAATTTATGTGAATTTCTTAATATCAAATATTATTATTATTGTTTTCATAAACAACGATCATCAATATTCGGCCAGCATTATTTTCATTCATTATATCACGAGACGGCTATACGTTTAATCTTGACTATATGCATGCAAAACATTTTTATTTGCATTGATAAAGTTGATTAGTGTGTGAAATGTTAGAATCATATGTCAATGAAGATGTTCTAGTATGTTTTTAATTGTACATACGAGTTCAAGACCTTAAAAAGCAAACTCCGGACTAACAAAACTATTTGATAGTGATGACCGTACCCACAATATAGTGTTAAACCTATGAACCCATAGAAGACCAAAATGATGAGTAAAGAAAATATAAAGTGGCCACACTCATAGCTAGTGGTAAATATTTATATTAGTCACATGTAAAGATGAAACAATATTATATGTTTTTACACAAATTAACATATGGTAACTTAAATTATGCACATTTACTCTAGCATCCACTCTGAATAAACGTATGACTAAATTATATGTGATACATCACAGGTCTTCTTACTAACTATTCTAATTGGTAGCTAGTCACGCAATCAAGATAAACGCGATTAAACAAACCTTTTATGTCACTATTCGTGCCAAAGCTTTAAAATAATAAAAAGATGAGTAAGAAGAAATATATTTCTATCCAAACCTACTATAAGCTTTAGCAAATCAAAAATAAGGATGCTTGTTGGGGCTTAACTTGAACTAGACGAATCCTACCTTTAGTCAATGGATTTAAAGGATCATCGATGAAGCTAGCGAGAGTCACACACATGTCGTAACAGTCAGAAGCCGACAAGGTGAATCTTAGAAGAAAAGGTTAATGACTTTTGAACCTTGTGACGGGACAACAATTAACAAAGTGATGTTGTTTGATGGGACAACATCCTCATCAAGAATGTTAATCTTATCTGGGTTATTTGACATTTTAACATGTTATTTAAAAGGTTAAGAGGTGTACTTAATTTAGAATATTTAAATATGTTCTAATTCAAATTTCATGTTGAGTTTGAGAAAAATATAATAGATTTAAATTAGACCAATAACATGAATAAAAAGGTGGGTACATTGAGAACTTGGTTCATTGAGAATTGCTGAAATTAGGGTACCTAATTATCCGTATGTATGTCAGAAGTTCAACTCATATCTTAGTAACTATTACTAATTTTACACGATATTTTTATGTCAAAACAAACTAAAAGATCAACCAATCTCTAATTCACATTTCATTCAACATTCAAAATGTATGTTTAAACTACATCACAACACGCAAGTGAACAACCATTGTTTTGTTTTTATTACCTTTTTGGTTTTAATAGTTATTCGCATTCTACATTTTTGCATATTTATAGAAGCTAAAAACCAAGATATAGATCATTTAATCATATACTCCAGCGAACAGACTTATCAAATTTTCCGCTTCGACCACATGTTAACCAATAGAAATTTATTTTTTTCTACAAAGTAATAACTGTCCCAAATATTTACCTAGCGAAGGTGTCAACCTGATTCTTTTTTATGAAACTATTGAAATTTATTTAATAAAAAAAGCATATTAATTAATATTATTATTTTAATGCGCCTCCACTTGTTCTACTTTCGCTCAAGACCTCATGTTTTGAATGAGTATGATTCAACATGTTTTTCTTGAGTTATTTTTGTTGGTTGGTTTCTTAAATGAATATGGGCATTTAATGGATTATTCAATGGGCTGGGCCAGTTGGGCCTACTTTCAAAACTTACCAAATTAAATGTTGCCATGACGCATTTAAATAATTTTTCAGGAATAAATAAAAAAAATCATCATTCCAGAGCTAAACTTGATCAATTCAGAACAATGTACAATTTTCTACACGTGATGTATAACTCGTGAGAATTAATTGTAATACGTTTGGTGATTCTAACCCTGGGAAAAGAATTTCATTTTGGTCGATTGTTTATTTCACTTGTACTATTACATGTTATGAAGATCAAATGGCATGACTTCAAGGGTTAGAAATTGCAAGGTATAAATATGAATTGATGTGGCACAAATAAATGCAAACAATTATTTTCTAAATGTTGTGTCATTCTATTTACGAAAATAAATAACCAAGATATATCTCTATAGTTCATGACACTGAACTCTTATCGCTTTTCCAATTACGTCTCTTGATTCATTTGACAATCCAACGAATCAATGTTTGTTTATTACATTAGGTAAAGAAAAGATATAAACGAGACCTATACATTGCATTTAAACTGGTTGAGTTTTATTAGAATGCATAATCCTTGTAATGGTTTAGTTTCAACCGTTATGTTATAAAGTCAGTATCCATCATTTTATTAGTCATTCAGATCCTTAAATCGAGGCTTTTGAAATGACCGCTGAACCAAATTAGATCGCATTGAAGTATAAGTTTAAGCAATTAACACTTTTTAGTTTTAGTTTAGAATAGTTAAAATTGCACTCTTCAATGATTTTCGAAAATAGAATATTTTGTTGTAATTGAATTTACTCAACTAAATTCAGGAACAAGTTTGAATGTTGATCAAAATTCAAGAACAATTAAGAACTCTTAACAATACTTTAAACTTCGTCTTTATTAATTATCTGGTCCAATAATTACAATGTGAATTCCCAACGTTCCGGAATCAAGTTTACCAACAGCAACCACGAACACCAGAAAAGCTCATATTAAAGAATAAATAAATACGAAAAAAATAAACCAAACGAAAAGTAAACATAAAAATGTTGAACCACACACGTGAAATGGAAAATATTAAAAACAATAATTAAGTCGATCTAGCACCCACACATTGCGACGGGGTTGTTAAACATGAAAAAATAGGCGTAACAATGTTGAACAATACACGCACGTTATGGCGTGTTAACCCTCAAATTTTAGACTACAATGTAAAACGAAAATTTTGTAAAAGATATTATAGGGAGCAAAGTTGAAAGTGAAAAATTATAGTGGTTAAATTGTAATAGTATTGTGTTTAAAAAAATAAAAAGAAAAAATGGCATGTACAACCATTAATGTTCATGATATAACACTTAATGCAACTTTTGGTTGATAATTAGTAATGTTTAAATTATATTTCACATCTTTATGTTGTCGCATTTTAACATCTCTCTTGATTTTCTTAACAGCTTCCATATATATTTTATTATTTTAAAGTTCTTTAGTTTAATTTTCCTCTCATTTAGTTATTCTTTTATTATTCTACTCAAGTAGCTTGAGTATAAGACTTTTAGTTCTCCTTCGAACCCTAGCCACTATCGAAAGTGAGTCAGCAAGACAACAACAAATAGATTTGGTAGAAAAGATATAGTGACAAAGACATTTGGTCGAAATTTCGATAAAATACCCGACAAGCATACCCAACGGGTATTATTCATGAAATAAATAAGTATACTTAATTACCCGTGGGTATGCTCGATACCCGATAAGTAAATACCTGATACATACTTGATGAGTTTTAAGCTGGGTATGAGACATACTTTTTTAATTGGGCATGGGTTGGGATTATCGAAAGCCATCCCAAACCTGCCCCATTGTTATCCCTAGTTGCCCCATTGTTATCAATTATAGCCTCATCATCAATAGAAACCATCACAACAATAAAATTTTGATGAGCAATAGTAAGTTTCAACATTCACTTTTCTTAGCATCAACTCTCCTTCAATTGAAAGTTTTCGATGAGTACAATAATACTTCATATGACACCCTATATATTTTCCACATCGGCCATGGACAGGAAAGATTTATGGTTCATAAGTAATGTATGGTCTCTAATACCACCAATGCGTTTTGGGCATATTGCCTGTGGATGAGAGGATAACTCCACAGTTAAGCGTGCTCAGGTGACAGCAATCCAAGGATGGGTGACCTCCTAGGAAGTTTTCATCCGGACAACCAAAAGCAAATCCGTGAGCTACTCGTGGGCAAAGCGGACAATATTGGTGGTATGAGGGGCTGGGTGTTACAAAATGGTATCAGAGCCACTCCTCTACCATTCGGGATGGTGGGACAAACCTCACCGAGGATGGTGAGTGAGTTCTTGGGCTCATCGAGGACGATGATTCCAAAGGGGTGGGGTGATTGTGACACCCTACATATTTCCTACATCGGCCGTAGACATGAGAGATTCATGGTTCATAAGTAATGTCTGGTCTCTAATATCACCAACGCGTTTTGGGTGTATTGGCTGTGGATGAGAGGAGAACTTCACAGTTAAGCGTGCTCAGGTGGCAGCAATCCAGGGATGGGTGACCTCTTTGGGAAGTTTTCACCCGTGCAACCAAAAGCAAATCCGTGAGCTACTCGTGGACAAAACGGACAATATTGGTGGTATGAGGGGCTGGGTGTTACACTTTAATATTGCATTCGTTTTAAAAATTAAAAAAAAACATTTGTTTTTATTGTATCCATTGAGCTTATAAAACTTTTAATTCAACAAATCCAATGTTTATAAATAAAAAAATCAATGTTTATTTTGGTAAGAGTAAAATAAAATGAATTTAGAGCATTCACATCTTATTTTCTAAATTGATGTGAGTGTATACTCATATTATATGGTTTGGTTATATATGGTTATGAGTGGATTAGAGATAATATTACTGTTTAATCTATATTTTGAGGAAACACTATTCAAACCCCTATAATTTTTTAATATTTTTAAATTGGTTTGTAAGTGGATGATAAAGAAAAAATAACGACAAAGATAGAAAAAGTATTATTAAATTAAAAAGAAGAGAGAAATAGTAGTGATTTTATTATAATTATATGGATGAAGATGATAAATGTAATGTGAATGCTCTTATGATCTATAAATTGTAATAAACAATCTTAACTATTAATCTTTATAATTAATTTTGAGATCATGTTATAGACTTATAGGAAAAAAGTTTGTTACACTTGTATTTTAGACAAAGCAACTTTCTTGATATTGTTTTCAACTTCTCTTATTTTATAAACATTCATAACTTTTATACACAAATTATTTTTTTTATAAAAATGAATGTTTTTTATCTTTAAAACGAGTACAGTATTTTTATATACAAAAATAAAATAAAATTTATGTTTTTCAGCTCATATGAGTTCTATTCATCATGTTATCTTTCTTGCATTTTATTGGTATTTTTGTTCATTATTTTGTTTTTTATCAAAAGATATTTGTTTGTAAAAAATGACGACTATCGTAAAACACCAAGATAAAACAATTGTCACACCTCAACCGATGACAGAATAATCGAGGCAGATGAAATGTGACTAGCACATAGAAATAAATAAGTTGAAATAATGTTAAATGTCCTTTTAATCGAATAAGACTAATCAATAATATATTACATTCAAATATAAACACAATAAACATAATGTAATTGTCTTTAATTTTGACTAAGTCCAAGCCCTAAATGTGCAAATAGAAGTCCTTTAAACTACAATTCTGAAATCATGTGAAAAAATAACGAGTTAGCTAACAAATTAGCCCATGAGTAACCATAGATTTGAATACATATATAGATTGATTAAAATGATTGAAAAACCATTCAATTCACATAGCAATGTCAAAACTTATAAATGCAATAGTGTTACATAAAGACAAACCAAACACAATCAAACCAAATGATTGAATAAACTCGATCCTCATACAAAGTCTTATAATTGATTGATCGAATACGGTTCCAATCACCACTCGAATATTTATACGGGGTGGGTTTGTCAAACCAATAAATCTATTATTGTTAACCATGACTAGAATAAATACATTATTATGTTTTTATCTTGTTTATCTAACTATACACACATAATTACAAGTAATAACATAGCATGTCTTGAATTAAATATTAAAATAGAATAACAATAAATAACAATGATTGAATATAGAATCACGTGATTTCTCCAAAATATAAAATATGAAAAATAGGTTATGAGTACTCACTTGATTTATTCTAGTCATGGTTAACAATAATAGATTTATTAGTTAGCTAACAAATTAGCCCATGAGTAACCATAGATTTGAATACATATATAGATTGATTAAAATGATTGAAAAACCATTCAATTCACATAGCAATGTCAAAACTTATAAATGCAATAGTGTTACATAAAGACAAACCAAACACAATCAAACCAAATGATTGAATAAACTCGATCCTCATACAAAGTCTTATAATTGATTGATCGAATACGGTTCCAATCACCACTCGAATATTTATACGGGGTGGGTTTGTCAAACCAATAAATCTATTATTGTTAACCATGACTAGAATAAATACATTATTATGTTTTTATCTTGTTTATCTAACTATACACACATAATTACAAGTAATAACATAGCATGTCTTGAATTAAATATTAAAATAGAATAACAATAAATAACAATGATTGAATATAGAATCACGTAATTTCTCCAAAATATAAAATATGAAAAATAGGTTATGAGTACTCACTTGATATAGGTGATTGATGTGAATACTAGAATATGAAAATAGACACTAACGATTTTTCTCACTATTAAACTAAAGAGCTGTGTCTTAAATTAGAATAATAATGATTTAAAGACGAGACATGTATTAGGGTTTCAATTGGAATTTTGGGTTTAAGTAAAATAACTTGATTAAGTAAAAATGAAATAAATTGATTAAGTAATTAAATTTGAAAATGATAATGAATCATTGGTGAGCTTGAATAATTAAATATTACTTAAATATTTAATCTAAAATAATAAAGGTTGAGTATTAAAGTGTGAAAAGGAATAATTAATTTAATAATTAATTATTTAAACTTGATCAAAACAACTAGTTGAATAATTAATTATTTAAATGATTTATAAAATATTTATTTAAAATAATTTGAAATAATTTAGATTTGATTTAAAGTAATTTTATAAATTATAAAACTTATAAACAAGTTTTATAATATTTTTATAAGTATTAACTAAAATATGAATTTTTAAATCTTTAGAATTTTTAGAATTTCATTTATAAATATTAGAATGTATTTAGTTAACAAAATAATTTTTGTACTAGCTTAGTAATATATATAGAACATCTGGAATTTAATTTAATAAAAGAATATGGTTTTAAATATAAAATTGGGTTGACCGGTTCGAACCCAAGCCCCTGGATGCAAAGAGTTTTAACTAGTGAGCCAAAACCCATATTTGGGTTCCATTCTGATTGAAAAGTTTATTTTTTTTATAAATTATAAACTTATATAAATTGATTAAATAGCATGATTCTTGTTTTTGAAACACTAAAATAAATGAAATGACTAAATTATGAATTTGATTTTTAAGATTGTCTCAAAAGGGTTCGAGTTTGGGTTTTATAATTTTAAAATGAGTTAGATGTTACAGTAAACCTAATTTAAAAAAATTCATCTTGAAATTTAATTACGATGAGGCTGATAAAAACTTTTTTTTAAATCTTTTTAAATTAAATATTACTTTTACTAAACCCTTACTTTTTTTTGTTGAATTAATAATCCACTGTTTTTAAACCAAATTGGGCACCAATTAATTATATTATTTTTGTAAGCAATAGGTCACTGGATTGTAAACCCTAATAGACTATAGTAATGATGCTATCATACATGTACTTTTAACGTTTAGGGCCTAGCCCATCTTCGTGACATTAAACATTGGACTTACTCTAAAAGTATTATGAGGTTTTTATATTCTTGTGAGAAGTTTTTTTATATTTAAAAAGTCTTTTTTTAACTGATAACCTTTTAGTTGAAAATATTATCTTATTGTTAAAATGTCCACTTGATAGCACTTTTATCAGAGTTAATTAAGCGAATTGTTAATGCGATGTGTTAATATTTCAAACTTCATCTGTTGTTCATAAAACTATCGTTATAATCTCTAATATCCCTTTTATCATTACACATTTCGTCGTTAGAATGAATAGTTAGAATGAATATACGTTGATAAAGTCTGTTAAGTGGATTAAAAAATATTTTTTTATTAAAATAGTGAAATTACAAAAATCACCCCACCAAAGCCCCATGTTTTATTTCTCAGTCCCTCCCTCTCTCAGTATGCACTAAACTCCATTGGCAACAAAAGTTGTACAAAAAAACCGGTTCGAAAAAAAAACTAGTTGGGATTAAAAAACCAGTTTTAGCCAAACCTGTTCCCAAACCGATTTGAACCGCCTGTTTATATACTAGTTTGGTATCCCAACACCCAAAACCGGTTTAAAAACTAATTCATAAGGGGAAAAAACCAATTAAACCGGTCCAAACCGGTTTGATAGGTTCGAATATCTAGTTACAAAAACTGGTTTGAAAAAAAACCGGTTTTATCTTATACAAAAAAAACCAGTGCGGTTTAAAAACCAAACCAGTTTGAGAAAACAACCGGTCTATACACCTTTATTGGCAACTAACAACCCATTGCCGCACCACGTACCACATTCCCTAACCATTGCCGCCACACTACGTCCCAAAACCGCCACGCTACAACCCTCACTCCCATCATCTGTCTTATATATAACTAGGTTATATCCCCGTGTATTACACGGGTTGAATAATAAAAATATTAAATATTTATTAATGATGAGTAGAAAGTAAAACGTTATTTTAATATAACAAATGATTAAATTTATGTATGGTTAAGTATTTGGATTTTTTTTATTTTTAAAACTTTCGTTTTAAAAAATTGCTTTGAAATTTTTTGTATTATTTTATCAGTAGTTTGTTGTTTAAAAACTCCAGGTTTGTTTTAATAAATGTTTTTTTATAAAACTTTTATTTTATAAAACTTTTATTTTATAAAATAATTAGATTTAAATATTTCATAATTTAAAAAAACTTTATTGTTTTAGAAAATCATAGTTTTAAAAAATTTTATTTTTGAAAAAATATATTTTTTAATCAAAATATTTAGTTTTTATTTAACGAAAAAATCTTTTAAAAATTATTAATTCAAGGACTTGAATTTATAATGGAGAGAGAGAAAGAGAAATATTTGGAAATTAGTTATTTGACTTTTAAAAAATAAATTACATAGTTTAAGCGAGATAATAAATGGGAGATTGATTGTGAGAATGCCATGTGTCAAAAAATATTAAGGATTATTAGTATAGATTATAGCAACAATTGTAATGGTGTACCATAACATACTTGTTTTCTAACAAAATAACTAACCACCATGATACACCTATAATTTAACGAAATCAGTAATAAGAAAGAAAGTGAGTGGACTCAAGTAGGTTTTCAAAACCAGAGATATAGCTATGACCACAACATTATAACCACCTTTCTAATAGTTTATGTTTTTCAAATTCTCAACTTTTAAATCCTTAGGTTGTTTAACACTAACAACCAATGATTTCGCAACCGGACCGGACCAGCCGGTCGGACCGGGAACCGGTGCCACCGCCGGTCCGGTTAGATATGTTTAAGCCGTTTTTGAATTAACCGGCCGGTTCTGGCGGGCTATTGGTCGGACCGGTGGCCGGAGACCGCGATCGGACCGGATCCATGCTTTTGGTTTGGTTCTTTAGTAGTCTTCGTCTCGGTTTAGGACTAATCTCCGTTTAAAAACCAAAGCTGCTGATATTTTAGTTAGAAGAAGGAATGCTGGTGAGATTAAAGACCAAGAACAACCGGCAGAGCAGTTGAGACTAGCAGCCGGAGCGGCGAGAGCGGAAGAACACAACATGCCACATCTCAAAGAGGATGCGATCGAAGATTGGAAGGTGAAAGACATAATGGAAGGATTTATTTATTTATGCTCAGAGATGAGAGCTTTAAGATAATTGTTGGTTTGAAATAATTGTCTAATAAATTAAAGTGAATAATGAGTATGCAAGCTTGGGAAGATAAATATTAAAAATAAAAAGACTTTAAATTGACAGTTAACAGTTGCATGTCTGCACAAGCACAGTTCTTTAGGTATGCATAATTAACTTTAAAATTAAAATTAAAGTTCCAACAACTTACCAAGTTTATAATATTTTCTAGATAAAAATACTTAAAAACTTTTAGAAATTTTATCCGGTTATTAAAACCGGTTCGACCGGTCCGACCGGTTCGACCAGTGAACCAGTAAGACATCCGGTTTAATTACCGGTCCGGTTTTCAAAACATTGCTAACAACCTTGATTTTGTTACATTTCTAATATCACCCCTTGTAGATCACAATTGTTCACTTTCCTCCCTCTTCTTCTCTCAAACAGATTGAACTCATCATCTGAAACTCTGAAACCCTCAATGATGTCTCTAACCCTAAAACCCATACTCCAATTCCCCATTTTTGCACCACCGTCACCCCACCACCACCGCCACCACAACCGTCCGGCGACCGAAATCCGATTCTCACGGTGGAACAACCCCAACGCCCAAAAACCCATCCGCCATGAAGAACGCACACAGAAAGAAATCGAAGACCAATTACGCCTCCACAAACGCTTCGAATCCGCCGGAAGAATCGCCGATCTCCGACCACCCGCCGCCGCTCCACCGCCGTACAAGTCCGCCGGGACGCCGTCGGCTCCTTCACGCCCTTCAATCCCCGGTAAGAAGTCAAAATACTCTAAACCCCAACAAAACCCTAACTCACACCCTGCGTTTAAGCGAATTGTTAGGGTTAGAAAGATCCCTAGCGAAATTGAAGAAGACACCGGAGTTAAAATTGGGGATAATGGGCTTTCGTATGTAGTTCCTGAAGCCCCTTTTGAATTTCAGTATAGTTATACAGAAACCCCCAAAATTAAGCCTTTGAAGCTCCGGGAACCGCCGATAGCGCCGTTCGGGCCGGGCACCATGCCGCGGCCTTGGACGGGGAAGAAGCCGCTGCCGCCGAGCAAGAAGAAGGTGGATTTCGACTCGTTTACATTGCCTCCACCGCATAAGAAAGGGGTTAAACCGGTGCAGGCTCCCGGCCCGTTTCTGCCCGGGTCGGGTCCTAAGTATGTGCAGTCAAGAGTAGAGATATTGGGGGAGCCATTGTCTAAGGAGGAGATTGATGATCTTGTTAAAGGGTGTTTGAAATCATCAAGGCAATTGAATATAGGTATGCTTCTTTTACTTGTTGAACTTCAAATTTGTATTGATAGTGTTGCATTGATCTTATTGTCTAAGAGTTATTGTGAAATTTGAATGCTGAATTTTGACTCATAGTGACACATTCAAGATTAATGATCTTGGATTGTAAGATGGTGTTTAAATGTACCTCTAGCAATAATCGATTTAATTATGGTTGATTAGCTTATTTAAGGTCTAAAAAATCAAATTTTGGGAAACTAGTCATTATTGATAGCAATGTATAGTTATCTAGATATCCCAAACTGCGATCAAGTTGTAATTTGATTATGATTCTTGAATTGTGATCATCACATAGAAATTACATGCCTAAACAGTATTTACTAATAATCCTCTGGTTTTTGTTTAACATGTACTAATCACTTTTAGATGTATGTTGAAGCTTCATGTGCTTATGCAGTAATAGGAATAGATATAGAAGATTTATCTTTTGTAAATTAGAAAAATACAAGCTTGACTGATTGAATCAATGTGTAACATAGAGCACGGAGAACAAAATCAGCAGTTTTTACTTTTTAGAAACATGAGATTTCAGTTAGTTCAATTTATTTATTTTAAACTTAACATAATTTAAATGTTGATAAGTAGAAACATAGTCTAGAGTTTGTTTCCAATGCATAGTTTAGATGAAGTTTATAGCTGTTCATTGCTTATTAATTTTAAATATTTTAGGTAGAGATGGTTTGACACACAATATGTTGGACAATATCCATGCTCATTGGAAACGAAGAAGGGTTTGCAAAATAAAATGTAAAGGTGTGTGCACGGTAGACATGGACAATGTACGCAAGCAATTAGAGGTTGGTACTAATTACGGTTTTTGTGTTCTGCTATTTTATTTATTTTGTAGAACTTTACTAGTGTTATTTTTGTGAAGTTTGACTTCTCTGTTAGTTGACTTCATATCCTTGGGTACCCAAATGGTTTGGGCTTGTGTGAATAACTTACGAAGCCCAGAGTCACAGGTAAATATTTTCATACATGATGGACTGATCACGTAATCCAAACACTATTTTTAAAAATTGATTTTTATAAATAATTAACATAGTTGCAAAGATTATATTATCTCAGCAATAATCTAATTTTTTGAATACACGCATTTCGACTCATTTGATCTCCCCCACCCTAGCATTTCCTCAATTGTAAGTATGCTTGAAAACTACAAACTTTAGTGATAGCCTTCATCTCTATACTATATCGTATTCCCTAATTAACCCTAACAGAAGTTTGGATGTAGGCAAATTGTTGAACTATGTGAATATGACATATTGTGCTTTCTTTTCAATGCTTGAATTGCATACTAACACTATGAAGTAACTATTCATGCTAGTCACAATCTTTATATTCTTCATATGTGGAGCCCTATGCTTGTAAGGGGGTGTTTGGGGTAGTGATGACAAAAATCCTGAACTCGACAGGAAAACCTGGAACCATAAAGATCCGGGACTAGTATTTGGTTATAAGTTTAATCACTAATTTTTTGGGAATTTGGGACGATATGGTGTTAGGTAATACCTGGCTAATTATCCGGAACCAATCTCATAGCCGTTTGCATGGGAATTTGTTTTAGAAACCAAGTATGCTTACACTTATAACTTTATAAGCACAAGCAGATAATTTTAGCTTATTGAATTCAACATATTTTACAGTATGGGTAGACTTACAATTTTGAAACCATCATGAATCATCACTTTGAAAGACGCATTTCAATATGTGTATTCAAAATAACTTAATTCTGAACAAGAACAATAAGCAGATAAGCATAAACATTTTGCACCCAATCACTCAAAGGCGCTTATATGCTTTTTGAAAGCACAATAAGCAGATAATATGATTAATTAAGCATTCCCAAACACCCTAATTATTCTCTATGTTCTTCATTTGTTGAACACTATTCTCATAAAAACCTATTTTAATAATTCATCTTGTATCAGGAGAAGACAGGAGGGAAAGTAATATACAGCAAAGGAGGAGTGGTGTATCTTTTTCGTGGTAGAAATTATAATTACAAAACTCGCCCGCTTTTTCCTCTTATGTTATGGAAGCCTGTAACCCCTGTATACCCAAGGCTCATTCAACGAGTCCCGGAGGGATTAACTCTTGAAGAAGCAATTGAAATGCGCAAAAAAGGACGGGAATTAACTCCAATATGCAAGCTTGGTATGCCTTTTGGGTTGTAATTAGAGGTGGCAATTTTGACTTATTGATATATGAATGTGTCACTACGGGACTACGGGTTATGCACTATTTCTTTCAAACGGGTAAAATAGAAAAGATATCTAAAAATGATGTGTCAATCGGGTCAAAAGTTGCCCAAAGTAAATTTCTAAGTTATAAAGCCTTCTAAATCATTATATTCATAAGATTAATTATAATTGAAAACTATATAATTTCTGTAATGATGTTTTCACTTTATTGATAAACCATCACCTTTTGTTGGACAATAAGGTCAACCATACCTAACCACTACAAAAGATTACCCATTTTTGACTATTTACCAACCCACCTGACACCATCCATCATGTTCTTTTTTTAGTTTTTACAATGTATAGAAAATATTATTTATATATGGTTCTTTTTATATATTTTATTGGGTGTTTAGAAAACAGGAAAAGTTGATTATAAGATGCTTTGCACTTGTTTCAGGGAAAAATGGGGTTTACTGTGATCTTGTTAAGAATGTCAGAGAGGCATTTGAAGCATGTGAGTTGGTGAGAATAAATTGTGAAGGAATGAATGGGAGTGATTACCGGAAAATTGGCGCAAAACTAAAGGTATGTGACCGCCATCTGTTCTTACTTATGCGGTTATGCCATACAACTCAAGGTTACGTACGTCGTATAGAAGTGTTCAAAAGTTGCAAATCATCTAATGATAGAGGTGGTAATTGGTCGGGTCAAGTTGGTTTATCCGAAACACATTTGTTCCAAATTATTAAAATGTTATATAAAAAATCAATGTCTGGCATGTGATTACAAAACTTGTGTTTTTGATGATAGTTTAATTCTTTGAATAAAATGATATAGGATGTTTAATGTATAAAATTTAGAAATATATAGACGACCTGCATTCTTGTTAACTTTTTATTTTCTAATTATACCCGTTTGATCCATTAGAGATAAAACAAAACCAAAACGACATGGGTCAAAATTGTGATCTCTAATGACTACTTGCATTTGGTAATATCATTTTTGACATTTCAGGATCTTGTCCCGTGTGTATTGATTTCATTTGAGAATGAACACATACTTATGTGGCGAGGGCGAAATTGGAAATCGATGTTCCCACAAGAAAACGAGCCTCAAGAAGCAAAGCATCCCGACACCAAGTCTGAACAAAATGAAATTATAGTGTCTACACTCGACAACATTGATGGAAATGAAAGAATAGCACTTGACAGCATTGATGAGAATGAAAGCATAACACTCGACAGCATTGATGAGAATGAAAGCATAACACCTGTTGAAATCGAAAATAATATATCAGAAAACACGAGCAGCCAAGATTCTTTAACAGGGGTGATGTCACTCTTAAAGCAGGCGGTCCAGGATGGAATCGCGGTTGTTCTAGAAGATTCCCAATTGGATGCTGATGTGGTGTATGCAAAGGCTGTTACTTTTTCAAAATCTGCACAGCCCGGGCCCACTTTTAGACACCATCGACCTACGAAAGTGGCAACAACGCCAACAGAGAAGCAAGAAGATGAAGAAACCGTCGAGAACGAGGAGGCGACTGTTTCTGTGCATAAAAAAGGTGGGAAAAACACAAAACCGAGAACCCGAAAGAAGGATTCAAAGGAGAACTATCTTGATATAGCTCCACAAACGACGCTTAGAGTCGATGAATTAGCTAAGCTTTTAGGTTAGCATTCATGCATCATATACTTGATATCAGCTATTCAGGGTTAATTTTCTTCATTTGGTTATATGGGAATATAGTGGCATGTAACTTGCTTGTAATTAGATTGTCTATGATTTGTTATATGAACGGTTTTCTAGTGAAGTGCAGATGTATACAGTGTGTTTAGTTTTGTCTTTTTTTTAAACCGGAAGAACTTGTTACCGAGAATGATGCAAACGGGAGCTATCAAATGGGTCAAATTGCTAATGATAATCAAAGAACTTAAAATAAACCAAAATTCCAAGGTTCTTATAATCAGAGAGAGTCGTTGGCCTCCACCCTCTCTTTTACAACGACCATCACCGCACCCAACAATATCTTCATCTTGTGAACCACCATCACACAACACCATATTCATCTTGTGAATCACCATCACAAGCTCAATCGTAAGCATAGGTTGTCATCTTTGATAGTCGACTCTCAACCACCCATCTCACATGTTTTCTTCGTCTCACACCTTGATATAATTTCACTAATATGAGAATAACACATTTGTCAGAGACTTTTATTTTTTAGATGAGATGTTTCGTTTTTAGATCCTAAACATAAGGTAGAATGTAGTAAGATTTAGCATGAATAAAACTTTTAAGGCACACCTAATAACCTTAAAATTGCTTTTCATTCTCATACTTTATTTTGAACAACTTTCACTTCAAAAACAGAATAATAAAAAGACATGTTCCAATATAGTACTAGATACATGTGAATACACCAAGGACAAAACAAATCAAGAACCAGTTGAAAACATAAAAACACCATTCAATCCACTTCCAAATTTCTGATTTTAGACCTGTTTTTAGCCCAAAGATAGCTTATAATCTTGATATCCTTTAATATTTTGATCATAAAGCCATTCTTGTCTTGAAAAATAACGTTGTTTCATGCTCTCCAAATACACCAGCAAACTGTCATAATCACCATTTACAACAATTTCTTTTGTTTATTGAACTTAAATAATTAAATGTTTCATGCAAACTCAAAAAATCTTTAACCAATATGGAATTTGCGTCAAAATTTGTGTCAGAAATTGGGAATTTCATTCTAATACTCAATATGAAATTTGTGTCAAAATTAGTTGGGAAATTGAACTAAATGCCCTTAAAGTAATCATTACCAATAATTAAGTGGTATGTTATTGATACATCCAATTTATTTTATCCTCTTTATATATCTTTCTATACATACATATAGATACATGAAGAGAGATAGAGACAATAGGATGTTTCAATAACATAAATGAGTGTTTGTATAACCCAACCAGATATATCTTTTATCTTTAAAAAAAATACCATAAATACTACAATAGTAGGCTGTTCAAAAGAAAACAAATAATAATAATAAAAAATAAAACGTACTATAATAACCACGTGCTTAATAAAAAATGAAACACCCTAAAATCTAATTCAGAAAATTGTACCTTCACCAACTCTTCTCCCAATTGGCACCTACCTTCACACCTAGGGTTTCATCCCCCAACAAATTCTGGTAATTCCAATTTCTTTTTTTGTTATTCAATCACTTTCCCAAGTTTTAATTTTGATTTTTTAGAAGCAAAACCTTTATTAGTTGCTCAATTTGTGTCAATTTCATCAGTTTCGATCGTATACGTAATGAGTTCATCAGTTACTGATTACTCCATGGTTGATGATCGTCTAATCCGTTTATTATTTGAAGGAATTTGCAGATATTCATGTGTCGTAGATTTCAATCGGTGTAATTACTGGTTTTAGGGTTTCATTCGACTAGAATAGTGAATTGATGGTGCTTTCGATCGAAGAAACTTTGTAATTCGGTGTTGTTTGCTGAGATTTAAAATTGATTTTAGTAGCTTAGGATTTGCATGCTAAGGCCTCGAATCTGGAAAATTTGTAATAATAGTAGCATAATGTACTAATGAATTACTAATTAGTCATTTTTTTTTATATATTTTTTGTAAGAGAAGTTTTCAAACTTTTGTAATAGAATTTTACATACTAAAACAAACTATTCTGTTAAACATAATCGAATTGAGTAATACATATATAAAAATTACTTTTGGCTTTCTATTTAGTATAAAATTTTAATCACTTGTTGGAAAAAATGTAAAGGAGGCAGTGCTAACCTAAATTCTTTTTTGAAACACATTAGTAAATATGTATAGAAGTTTAGATTTATTCATAGTTAAGCAATTTTAAAGAATTCATACACTAAAATTTTTGATACATATGAGTACATAGTATAAAATTAACTATTCCAACATAAAGTTGCTAAAATATTGTTCAAGATTAGTGTTGTCACAAAAGAGATTAGATAGATTGAATGTTTTATGAATCTGAAAAGATACACCACAAGAAATTAGTTTTAAAACTTGATGAAGATTTTGCATAACAGAAAGTATAAAACAAAATTCTCTAGTGTAATAACTTAAAAGGCTTAATTTATAAATCTGTATCAATCTGTTGAGACACCCCTAGTTTTAATGGCTTATCTGCTTATGTGCTTCTTAGAAGCAGATAAGCACTTTCGAGTGTTTAGATGAAAAAAGTGCTTACGCTTATCTTCTTAATCTAGGATAAATAGCTGTTTTTGAGAAACAGTTTGAGATTTCTTATTTCAAGCTGATTATACTTGGTGGATTCAAAACTCAAAAGAGTACCCTTATGGTGAAAGAAGTTTTTATTAGTTATTTGTTTTTTCTTATAAGCATAAGCATAATTTGTTTTAACATGCAATCTCAAACACCTGCTAATCATTGCAGAAATTAGCAGTCTGTAATCGTGTATTTTATCAGGGGATGAGTTTTGCTTGTTAAGTATTATGACAAGGAATTATTCTGATTGGAGAGTTAAATAATCGTCTTTTGTTTAAGCATTAATCTACACCGACTTTCTTTGTTGGCTTATTGTTACTCTTTTGTAGTTTTATGAGTTATGATTTTCTCGATGATAAAAATATGCACTTCAAATGAAATTCGTGTTTTTTGGGATGAAATTATTGAGTTTTATGTAGGTGAACAGAAAGAAGATGGTTTAACGAGTGTTGAGTTCTTTGGAATTTGGCTGACCAGAAATTCTTCGTAAAATTATATATTTGTGGCCATATATTCTTTAAAAAACCACATGGAGGATGGTAATACGCTTGATCTCACATTATCCCTACCATGTGGCGGGCCATCTGCTGCCGTAAAGGGTAAAAGCGCCGCTGGTTCTGAGGTGAGGGTGGAGGAAGCTGATAGGGGTAGCAAATTGATTGATGATTTTAAGAACTTTCTAGATGGTTCTAATCATAAAGAAGATCCAGCTGTCATCTCTCAGAGAATGAATCAGTCAAAAGCAGAGGAAAATATCTTTTATGATCTTTCAAAGGGGCCCACTAATGTGGAAGGAAGTAACAAACGTAAAAACATGTTTGATGAAATGAATAATCAGAAACGACATGAGAGAGACGCTTATCTTGCTTCATTGCATATTAAACAACGGACCCCACATGTCCCATTAAACACAGATGACGGTTCAACTGCTGAAAATGAGGATGTGGCGGATTCTGAAGCTGATGATGTGTCAAAAGGATCTAAGGAAGTTCGGGTTTCTGAGTCAACTGGTGTTGACTTGCAAAGTCAAAAGGCACTTACAATTTCATCAGAAAAAGAGTTTAAAGCTGGACATGTTGTGTCACATGGTGTGCCATATTCAGGTAAATCAGCAAATGCTATGAATTTGCCTTATTCGTTTCCGGGCAAAGAGTCAAACTCTATTCCTGGAGCTCAACAACCCGTGATTCCTGCAAATTTGCCATTGATGTTTGGTTACACTACGGTCCAGGGGGCGACTGCATCTGCAGGTAATTCTAATATATTCCAGCATTAGACTTCTAATTTTGTCAGGGGCACCCCAAATTTAAACAAGCAAAATGATATTTTAAAAAAAAACCCAAGGTTATCTTTTTCAACTCTTGAATAGAATCAGCCCAGTGGTCAATTTGAGCAATCTATTTGTGCATTTAAGTCATTAAAAGATGATTATTTTTGTGTCCTTTTGGTCATCAGAGGGTATATTAGTAATAACCCAAACAGTACTAAAAGTCTGCATAAATGGCCCAAACAGGACATAAAGCCATCTCTTAACGACTCAAGTGTATAAAAAGTTACAATGTCTAAAGCAGGGCTGAAGTGAAAGATCTGTCACTAAGTTTGTATTGAAACTATTAGGGTAAGTGTAATTTCAATATTCTTAATAAACCATAGGGATCGCTAAAAGATTGAACCTTGTAATCATATAATGCATACTTATTAACATGCATGTGGCTTTCATTTGATATTGTCTTACCCTATTTTTCCTTTTCTTTATGATTTTTCCGCATCACTAAATAATCAAAAAATAAAAATTATTTTTGTTTTTTTAATGTCTTTTACATATTTAAAACGTTATATTATTGTAGCTGCGGTACCTGTTAATGCACCAAAGCCATTTGAGAGGGCAAAGGGCGATGGGAAGAAGGCCAAAGAAGAAGGAACATCTATGCATACAGAACTTGACACCAAGGGTATGAATGTAATTGGCCAGTCAAAGCCCGAAGGGTTTCTTCCTGAACACCCTGCTATAAGGCCTGGTATAGCTGCAGAACTGAAATTTGGAGGAAGTGGGTCCTCCCCAAATCTACCATGGGTATCCACAACGGGCACCGGCCCAAACGGGAAAACAATATCAGGTGTAACATATAGATACAGCGGGACCCAAATCCGTATTGTTTGCGCTTGTCATGGGTCCCACATGTCTCCAGAAGAATTTGTTCAGCATGCTAGTGAAGAACAGCCCAATTTAAATGGCGGGCCCGCTGGTTTACCATCGTTTTCTAATAGCAACCCTGCTGCATCTGCTCAGAATTGATCAACGCCGGTAATACTACTATTATTAAATCTAGCAATTTGAGTTAATAATAGTGGCATCTGATGCATTAATAACTGCTTATGATTTTGTCACTTGTGTGAAAAATACTATTATACACTTATGTTATATACATGCATTAGATTATTTATTGATAGTTTTAACTTACAAAGGTTGTATGTAATGTATTGAACAATGATTACTTAGCAAATGAAGCCTGTGTATTTTGTTAGTTCTGACCCATATATGGGTAAACGCGTCGCTTTGGCTTATATACATTACCTCTAACAGGTTAAATGGGTACACTTCAAGAAAGGTTAAACAGACATGGATTGAAAGGGCTCCAAATTGTATTCAAAGTGCATGCAACCACCTAAACCATGTTATTTTAAAAATTAGATCATTATTGTAGTTATGTTTTTTTAATACTATTTAGAACATCAATTATACGTTAGATCTGATAAAGATCAATAAACAGAAATGTATTTGTGGGTTGGCCTAGCCTGACTCATTGTCTAACCCGCGCTCATTTTGCCACCTCTACTTAAGATTGGCACCATCTACAAAGAACTGTTTTGATCTTAATTTGGAGAAATACTAGTCTGTTAATTGGAAGACTAAAAATAATTGCATGAAGTAAATGTTGGATATTGGTTTTGTGATACAGAAATTACCTGAGGATAAATAATATAGACTTAAGATCTGTTTATCAAGTGTTTACGTATACAGGGTTTTATTCTATATATATATTAGAATGAATGGATTGCACTTGAAATTTAAGAATTACAAGGACATGTGACCATCTAATTCTTAGAGGGTGTTTGGATGTGCCTAAAAAATATTGATGTTGGATAATGGTAGAATGGGTCATAGAAGATTTTGTTTGGATTTGATTGTGTTGTTTGAAGTTGAAATAAAAAAACCATTTGGGCAAAGACTGCTATCACACTCACATTTACTAAAAGGGTGTGATGGTGTTTATGTGAATACAAGATTTGATTAACAAAGATGATGATGATGTGTACTATATTGTGGTTGATTGATGGTCAAAATAAAAAAAAATCAAAAAACAAAAATCATGCATCACGCTTGTATTGGTCAAAGAAGGATCCGTCACTCCTAGTGATCCGTTGAAGGAACTGATGTGGCACCCTATCACGTCTCGCTACAGATAATCTAAGATAATTGGATGTGCCAATATATTTTTTTAATATTAAATCTGAAAATTAAACGAGTAGAAAGGAGATTCTGCTCAAGAGGAGATGCTTGTGAAAGGCGGAAAATCTGAAAATTGAATGAATAGAAAGGAGAAGTCTACTTGAGGTGGAACTATGGTATCGCGCACCAACCATGAGGTTTTGTGAAATGTTGAAGTTAGGATGTTGTGTGGTATAGCGATGATGGTGTCAGTGGTAGTAGAGGAAAACAATGAATGAAAAAAGAAGCAGTTAGCTCAAAACAAGAATTAAATTAACCTAAAACACACAGACTAGCTCAAAACAAACTTAGAACATGTCTAGAACCCCTAAACATGATATTTTTATGCTATGGGTCTCATTTGAAAAAGTTTTTGTTTTTCAGACGTCCGACCCAAGGCTCACACTTAATGCATTAAGGGGCCCTTGGGCCTTCCACAGCTAAGCTGCCAATCTCCTTTATTTTTGTATACATACAATCTTTGATTTTAATTTCTTGCTTATAAACTATCTTCATTCATTTTCTTCAGAAAATGATATCTCCTTTATAGCCTCCTTAGATTTTGGTTTTCTTCCTCTCTCTTCATTCATTTAGTTTATTTTTGCATATAATTCTTAGTACCGGTTTGATCAATAGAATTCTCTAAAATTAAAATACTTTTAATCTAAAATCCTGTTTGATCGGTCCCAGAATCTAAAATTAAAATACTTTTAATTCTCTAGAACTCATTTTCCTTCACACTAGTGATGAAATCATTAACACTCCACTGGAATGTTTGAGAAAACCTCTATTTTTCATTCCATTCATCAGTGTTATTTCTTGTCAACTTCAAGACATTAATCAAACTAACATCTAATGAGAACCAAAAAAATGGTCTTTATCAAAATCAAGAAGGAACAAGATGAATATCTAGCAAATATAAATCAATAATCTTCATCTTCATCATTTTGGAGTGTAGAAGATGAAATCGAAGACCTGGAAACGTATCTTCATAGTGAATTCAGGTCTTGGAGTTGCATCTATGATGGAAACACCAAAGAAACCAAAAAAACAATCGCAAGTCTCCGTGACAGCACTCGACAAAAACAGAAGGCATAAATGATAACTGGCTGGCGGATCTAAAGACAAATCAAAATTGATATGCTCTTTGTGTGATGAAACAAGACAGGGGTGGAGGCTTTCTTCTGCATTTGATTACAGGTGCTAAGACTTAGGGGGTGTTTGTTTTTTCAGAAAAATTCTTTCTGACCTTTTTTGTTTGCGCCACGCAGACCATGCGCAGACGTTGAGGTGTGCAGAGTGTTTGTTTTTTTAAGACTTTTCATTAAAAAAAGTCTGCGCGAGGTCTGCATGGTGCAAACTTGTATCAACCACTTATAAAGTCTTCTAAAGTCTGCAGAGTATTAAACACCATCACCTACCACCACCTATGTCCACCACCACCGTCCGCCACCACCACCGTCCGCCACCACCACCGTCCGGCTCCACCATCTTCCGCCACCACCACCACCCACCGTCCACCACCACCCACCATCTACCATCACCACCACCGTCCAACACTGCCGTATACCACCACCGTCCACCACTGCCGTATACCACCACCTGTTGATTTTAACAATCTGCAGACGTTAAAATACAGACACTTTTTTTGTTGAAGACTGCAGAGGTTTGGTCCAACTCTTCTCCTGCATATGTCTGCCTATGTAGCACAGGAATGGGTACGGGAGGGGGGTAAGGGTGCGGTACGGGTACGGGTACGGGGAACGACAAATATAAAAAATTCAAGATACGGGTACGGCAAAAAAATATAAAAAAAATATGAATATATTAAACAAATTCCAAAACAGACATTAAATTATTAAACAAATTTCAAAAAGACTTAAAACCTTCCAAAAAAAATAATCAGTGCAAAAATTATAGGTGACTAGTTATATAAATTAAAAAGAAAAACTGTTGAAGAAAAAGAATTTCTTTTACTCAATTGTCAATCACAGTATTTAAACAGTGCTTTCTGCAAAATATTACAGCTTTTTGCAAAGTATCTTTATTAGTTAAAAGGTAAGTTTTAAACTCCTCTTCATTTTCTTATCTTCTCCTTCCTCTTTATCTTTTCTTCAAGTTTTAGCCCAGCAACCACAACAACACAGACGAAATCTAGCAACTAAAATTAACAGGAAACGTTAAGGAAACGTGTTGGAAACGTCCCCGTGCAGTCCCCGCGAAACCGAAGCGCGCACGAAAGTTTCCTACGCGTTTCGAAGGCGTTTCCGTTTCGAAGAGGTACCCGAAACGGGTTCGGCTTACCTGGAGGCGCTTCCGTGCTTCGTAGATGTCTGCAGATGTGATCCACAGATTGCAGACATTTTGCTTCAAAAAAACAAATAACACCTTAGTTAAGGCTTAGATGGAGAAGATGATGGAAGAAAAAGAAAGGAGGGGTGAAGTTGTTTTTTTAATGCTTTAACCTGACAATTCCATCTATAAATTTACCAATCAAACACATTATAAATTTTTAAAATATTCCATTTCAATTCAAAATTCAATTCTAATTCTTATAAAAAATATTTTGCTTACCAAAAGGCGGCTTAGGTTTCCTCCATTCTTATCACATAATTTGGGATCAAATGTTTTCTTTTGTTGACTCATTTGAAGATGCTAGATTTGGTTTTTGTAACTGATAGTGCGTAATTTCTCTTTCCAATAGACTATAAGTACTCGATTTTTTTTCTAATCTTGATTCATGGGTGATGATGACCCCTTGCAATCATTTCCTTTGTATAAAACTGCTTGATCTTTAGATAATCCATTTGCAATCTTTAATTCAAATAAAACTTTAAATTATTACCGTATGCTCTTAAAAACTTTTATTTTCTTTGTAAAAATTTTAGTGGATGGTTTAAGTAGGGGTGTTTAAAAATATCCGAATCCGAAATATCCGAAAATCCGAAATTCGGATATACGAAATTTCGGATATCCGAAAATTCGGATATCCGAACTTCGGATATCCGAAATTTCGGATTCGGATTCGGATAGTGATTTTGAGAATTTTCGGATATTTCGGATATCCGAAATATCCAAAATATTTTTATAAAAATTTAAAAATATTAAATATTAATTAAATATTTCGGATATTTTCAGATATTTTGGATATTTTAATAAAAACTTCGGATGTATGAAAAGAATTTCAATAAAATTTATTATATTTTTATAAAATTTATTAAATAATACAATTTTTTTTTGAAATTCGGATATCCGAACGGATATCCGAATCCGAATCCGAAATTTCGGATTCGGATTCGGATAGTGAAATCCATTATCCGAAATTTTCGGATATCCGAAATTGAACACCCCTAGGTTTAAGTATAGAGTCTTCTTATTCTAAAAAACCTTAAAAACATTTGTAATCACTCTTAAATAGGGATGAGATCGGGTACCATAACGATATGGAACTGAAAACACCGACTCTAAGTTTGCTAAAAAATGGGTACTTAATATCGTATGGAATTTAAAATTATATAAACAACATTCATAATTTTCATATTGGAATATAGAATATTGAAAATGTCCTAAAAATAATATCAAAGTGGTTAAAAAATATATTTTCATTACTCAGTACCGTACTTTTTAGTATTTACTAGTACCGGTATTGCCTAGTATCAATACCAAAATTAGTTATAATCAAGTACCGATACCAGCACTAATTTTGTTCAGTTGTTACCGGCCCGGTACGGCATCGATACTCGTGTACCAAATACTCGTCCCTACTCATAAAGTGGGTCAAATAGTGGCTTTGAAAATGGCTTGTCAAACTTTACAAAGCTTTTTAGAATTTAGCTTTTGAGTATTTAGCTTATAGGTTTTAAAATCTTTGTGCTTTATTGCTCATAGTTATTCATTAATGTGTTGTTCACCCTTTTTAGTTTTTAGAATAAAATTAAGTTACATCCAGTTGACAGGGGTTCTAACATCACGTTTTATATATTTTTGTTTGATATTTTTGGTGTTTTTTTATTTCCTTTTACCTTGTCTATGTTTATTTTCATTTAGATTACAAAATTTTTTCTATAAGTTTTCATATATTATTTCAATTTAAACCATTTTTTTAAAATTATTAGCATGTTTTTTTTATGTTTCAGTCACCAAACCCAAAAGATACTAACAATATACGTTTCTTTTATGTATTTAATCATACTAGTGTCATCGGGGCAACGGTCATCACGAAGTTTACAGACACGTCAACACATCATTAGTTTGTCATCATATGCTACCGTCTCAATACACTGGTCAAATTAATACATCATTAACTACATTAATGTTATCGTATGGTTTCGCCACAACGTGCAGGTCAAATATTCTTATTTGTATCTCATTTCTAACCTTGGGTTTAAAATGTGCGTATAATGCTTGATGCGATGCGATTCCATGATGCGACAACTCAATATATGGTCTCCTGCAATATGCGCCAATGTGACACAATATGTAAAAAGTAACATATTGGATTGTTTGATGGTGAGGGAGATGAACTTATGCTCGGTTACAAGGATATGTTGATTATTGATTAGGGATTATTCTTTGCAAGTATTTTTTTATGTCTAAGTATATTTAACTGTTACATATGTTACGACTTATGAGTTTTTTTTTTTTTGAGCGGTGATTTTATTAAAACTAGTCCACGAGAAGATGCTAGGGTCATAACCGAAAGCCTTACAAAAGGAAATCTTGAAAATGAAAAATTACATCACATATGCCATTCAAGATTGATACGCTCTATGCTTCAACCATGAGTACAATAAAACTTTACTTCATCCACCGCCTTGTATATGAACACCAGAGCATAATTTAAAATAATGTTGTTTCGCGTGTTCCATACTTCCCATATTGTTGCCATAAATATTGCGAGCATAGTCTTTTTGTGTTTTGCATTAGTAGGAAGAACATTAGGAACTTGAATTATGTTCCTAAGGGAAGAACCCTTCGAATTCTCCATGCGGCACCAACTTGTTATTTGTTTCCATACTGCCTCTAAAAAAGGGCATCTTACTTACACATGATCCACAGTTTCCAATGTCCCTGAAACATAAAGAGCATTTTATGGAAGGATTGTGCCCTCCATGGCCGGCCCTGAGGAGGGACGTCCGTCAAGGGCCTATTCGTTCAGAGAGCAAAAAAAATTTTAAATTGTGTTTAATATTATATTATATATATTTTTTTATAAAAAAATAGTTATAAACTATAATACAATCATAAAAATTAACCCAATTATATTTTAAACCCAATTTAATTTTTTAGACCTACTTTATTAACCCAATTACTCAATTAAAACCCATTTTTAGAAAATAAAATATTTAAGTCTCATGTGTTATGGTTTATTATTACTTGTTTAATTATTTAGATGATCAATTGAGCAGCCAAAAAATAAATGATTTTGTTATGTTTATTGTAATACCTAGACCTCATGAGTTATCGGTGAATAATTACACTATGTCATTGTAATACTATGATTTTGTTATGTTTATTTCTAAAACGTTTGTTTTTATTAAAAAAAAAATTAGTTTATATAATTCAATTTGTCAGGGCCAAAAGGTCTTTTTTTTTTTCAGGTTCGTCCTGGGCACTAGAATCCTTAGGACCAGCCTTGGTGCGCTTGTCTCTTCGATAAGGCTTACTTGAAGGGAATTTTGTCAAGCGTCACCCTCCACGCAAAAACATTAACTTTAAGGGGGGCCAGGGTATCTAGTGTAGAGGATCGAGATCCACAGGAATACGATCCTGATCAGTGATAAATCTAAGAGATTTCATCAAGAAAACTTCTAATTCATCCCCAAGCCATTGCCATTTATCTATCCCCTCTTTCTTCAAGTCTCTTGTAACAACAATAGGAAGTACACAGGTATGCTGCTCAATACCGCTTTAACCAACGTTAGTCTCACTCCTATAGAAATAGACCTAAATTTATCAACCACCGGGCTCCAATTAATAATGTTATTTATATTAGCCTCGATCAAAATGCCAAGAAGGTAATAAGGTGTTGAACCTTTTCGGCAAACACAATATGTCAACCATGTTAACTAATTCTATATTATCGACTCCCACACTAGACTTGGGCAAAAAAACCGGGTATGGACCCGACCCACCGAACCCGACCCGGACCCGGGTCCGGGTACAACCCGGGTAGGGGGTGTACCCGGGTTGGAACCGAAAAAAACCGGTGGGTAGGAACCGGTTTGGTTTTTTTGATATTTCCCAGAACCAGACCCGAACCCGACCCGGAACCGGAACCGATTGAACCCGGGTTCAACCCGGTTTTGACCCTTTTTTTGGACGTTTTAAAAATCTAGCCGTTTTTAACGGCTATATAGCCGTTAGAACCCTTTTTTGACCCTTTTTTTGGTATTTTTGGCTCCATAAGTTAGTATAAATAGGTGTGGGTTGATATGGTTGAGTACTCAACTCTCAAACGCAAAAAACGCAAAAATACTCTAGTTTACTCTCGTTTTACATTTTCACTCTCTTGAATCTTGTTATGGCTCAATCACAATCTTTCGTTGGTCAAAGTTCGTCCAACGCTCCAACCGTCATTCGTGTTCTTCCACACAATCGTAACATGGATGTTTGGTGCAATTGGGATATGGTTGAGTTGAGTGACGGATCTGTAAAGGCTCGTTGCAAGTTTTGTGAAACTTTGCTTGCTAAAGATTCTAACACGACTTTAAGCAAACACATTAGCAAGAAGTTTTGTAAGTCATTGAAAAGTAATCCGGATTCGCAACAAACACAATTAGGTGGAGACGGTGGAATCTTTAATTACGACGTTAATAGGGTTCGAGATCGAATGGCGAAGTTCGTGATTCAAGAAGCTTTGCCTTTTAGTCACTCCGACAATCCTCGTTTAACGAACTTAATTCGAGAGACGCTTCAACCTCGTTACAACCATGTAAGTCATACTACCCTTAGACGTTATTGTTTAAAATTACGGAAGCAAGCAAAAAATGATTTAATTGTATTATTTGAAAATTTAAATACCGGTGTAAACTTAACTAGTGACATTTGGTCGGCTCAACACGGTTTACCCGAATCGTACCTTTGCGTTACCGCTCATTGGGTAGATCCCAAATCATGGCAATTAATGAAACGTACGATTGCGTTTGATCTTTTTCCGTATCCACACACTGGAGAATTTTTGTTTTACTTTTTGGATAATGTAATAACTACTTTTAATTTACAAAATAAAATTTTTTCAATGGCATTTGATAACGCTTCCAACAACACAACCGCGGTTGAAAAATTAAAATTAAAATATCTTCCAATTGCAAACGGTGATTTTTTCCATACTTGTGTTGCACATATTATTAATTTAGTAGTGCAAGACGGTCTATCCGTGTAATTTGTTGATAACTTTATCAAGATTATAAAAAACTTTGTAAGGATACGGACTCTATATTTTTAGGTCCTAATTAGAATGTACCTACTCGGTGGAATTCGACTTGTCACATGTTTAATTGTGCTTTAAAACAAAAGGGAACTTTGAAAGCTTTTCATAATAGTCTTTCGGATAATGGTGAAGCCGACCCATTTCCGGATGCAGGTTGGAAGAATGTTCAAAGTCTATCCGATTTTCTTGAGGTGTTTAAAAACTCAACAACAAAATTATCGGGAGTTTATTATCCCACTAGTTATTCGGTGATTCAAGAATTATATTTCATGGCTTTGAATTTTAAAAATTTTTAATATAAAAATGATATGTTTACACAAATGATAGAACCAATGAAAGAAAAGTTTAAAAAATATTTTGAGGAGTTACCACCCGTTTTTACTTGTGCCGCCGCTTTAAATCCGTTTTTAAATGTTGCTGGGGTTGAATGTTTGATAGACGAGATAAATAACAATTTAGATATGCATGACGAACACCCCAATTTTTCAAGGGATGTCAAAAAAAGTTTTAATACAAGCTTGAAAACAATATATAATTTTTATTTAAATAGATATGGGCCTAACGTAAATATAACCACACCAAGAGAATCAACCTCAAATGCTAGTACCTCGATGAAAGACCCGGTCATGACCATGTTGAATGTTGTTCGGGATGTGACGGCTAAACGACAAAGGGGTAAACCCCAACAAGCGAGCTCGGTAGATATAGTGCTACGGATTTTATTTCCACTATGACTACCGAAGATTATCGTGCATTCGATATTTTGGCTTCGTGGAAAGGAAAAGAATCTCAATTTCCGATTCTTTCCGCTATGGCCCGTGATTTACTAAGCGTCCAAGCTTCTACGGTAGCTTCGGAATCTGCATTTTCTCTTAGTAGCAGGGTAATCTCATTACGGAGAACAAGACTAACTCCAGAAGTGGTTGAGATATGCATTTGTTTAAAGGATTACTTAGATGCGATGGATCTTATACGTGACCAAACAAGCCTCGAAGATGAAATTGCAGTCGAAGCTAAAGTACACGATGAAGAGGTAGAAAAAGGAGTATCTTCTGGAATATCGGACGAAAAATTAGCATTTGATCAAGCGTCTCGTAGTAAATAAACATTAAACGATAACTTAAATAAAAGTTTTATATTATTTTTTATTGATCGATTTATGTATTTTTAAATTGTTTTAATAAATAAATGAAAAATTAATGTTTATTTAATATTGTTAAATAAAAACAACATTAATATTATTAATAATAATAACAATAATAATATTATTAATAATAACAACAACAACAAAAACAAACAAAAAATAAAAACAACAATAACATTATTAATAATAATAACAATAATAACACTTATAATAGTATTAATAATATTAATAACAACAACAACAATAATAATAACAATAAATAATAATAACAATAATACTTATTATGATTTATAATAATAATAACAAAAAAAAAAAAAACAACAACAATAATAATTATTATTATTATAATAATAATTATAATACTAATATTAATATTAATATTAATAGTAATAATGATTTATATTAGTAAAAACAAATAAAAAATAAAAAAAATTAAAAAACCCGATTATACCCGTGTTCCGTACCCGACCCGGACCCGGTATGTCGGGTAGGGTAATACCTTAGGTGAACCCGACCCGGGTTCGAACCCGGTTTCATAAAAAACCGGGTACGAAAAACCCGGTTGGGCCCAACCCGATTTCAACCCGGTTTCGAGTATTAAACCGGACCCGGTTTACCCACCTCTATCCACACTATAAATAACGCTCTTAGAAAAAAGTCAGATGACGTTCATATATCATCTGCCAGAGCGTTTGGATAGCGTGGGCCTTTGTTTGATAAATGAGGAGCGCATGTAGGTCCCATTATACCCATTAAACGATGAAGTTTATATACAAGAATATTCCCTTTTCTTTGAAATAATTTTTAGAAAAATAATTATAAATTACAAAAAATATAATAAACTAATAATAACTTGCACTATTCACATGATAGTGTGATACTGAACCTCGTATCAGTATGCCACGTGAAGCCCTTGTCTTCCAACACTTCAAATTGGATTTTTCTTTGGTTGGTTGCATACAACATTACGCAACTATTATATATTTGTTATATACGTACTTTTTTTTATTTTTGATATAGCGAGTATATTTTCAAAGAAAATATATACTATTACTAAAATATTTATGTAATGATATTTTTTATTTGGTATTTTATTATATAATAACGGGATTAGTATTTTGTTTATTACACACGTTTGATAAATAAAATATTAAATAGTTAGTAATGAAAATTTAGTAATTATAAACCGATATTTTGAGATAAGATATGATAAAGTTATGTATGAGTAAGGAATTTATAACTAATAAAACATTAATGTTATTTTTTTTAACTTTTGTTTTTTTTTTTTTTTTGTTTTTTTCAAAAAGTAAAAATTCAACAATTTTGTTCCAAAAGAATTTTTTTTAAATGTCATTTTTTAGCATTTCCTTATTATCTTCGAGTTTTAATTATTTTGGTGTATAAATTCTTTTTTTTAGAAGCACCGATTTTAAAATATGTTTTATTTTTAAAAAAAGCTTATGCTTTAATCAGTTTCTTATTTTATCAAGAAAAAATTTCTTATTAGAAACTACATTTACAAAAGATCTCATTCTTAATTTTAAAACTTTTTAGTCTAAAAATAATTAAATAATATCACTAATAACTAATTTTTATTATTTAATAGGAGAAAGAAACGAAAAAACTAAAAATAAGAGATCCAAAATTATAACACGTGTCCACTCAAAACCTTATTTTATTATAATAGACAAATTCAACACATGTCGTTGCCTTCATTTTAACTCATGTGGGCATTTATGTATTTTTCCTTCTTAAGATCATTAAATACAAATTTCTTCAAACCAAAAAATTAATTATATATTTTCTTTTCTTAAAATATATATATATATATATATATTACATATTTATTCATTTTATTAAAATTAATTATTGAATGATTATTTTAATCTTAGGTTACTATGAAATTTTTACATATTTTCTTATTAGGACCATCACTTACATATATATATCTTAAGTTCGAGCCTTCTGTGTAAATAAAAATAATAAAATTACTTCCTCAAACAAAATTTTGAAACTTAATTTTATAACAACCATTATCGATAATCAACAATATATCTCCAAATACAAAAAATAATTGTTAAAGTTTCAAACAACTACAATACCAAAAAGTCAATATGTAAAAATATTTTAATAAAAATAATGTTAAAATAGTAATTTAATTATTAAATTTTAATAATTATTCATAAAAAAGTAGATGTTAATAATTTAAACAATTTTGTTGGGAAAGGAGACAAAACTATTTTAAGTTTATTTTTTAACATAAATTTTGTTTGGAAAAAAGTCAGGTTAAATATAATGTGTTTTAATTCAACGGTATAAATTTGATTCACTCTACGTATTAATGCAAATTTAGTTCTGAAACAACTCGTGTCAATAGTAGCCTATACTTTATCACACCGCGTACGATGTCGCGATAACATGCGGGGGGTAAAAAATTTAGTTTAACTTATTTTTATACAAAAAGATTAAAAAAAAAACAATGGAATCAAGGCATATCACATGTCATATCAATAGACAATTACAAACAAGATAACATCATACATATAATCCAACCACAATGACAAAGGCAATGACGTATTGCCCCTTCAACACATCTCCATATTAAACTGCAACCATCACAAGAACCTCTTCTAACACACCAACAATGGCCAAACAACAACATAATAATAATAATATTATTATCAACAAATCACCACATGTTCTCCTCTTCCCCTTTCCTGCACAAGGTCACATAAATCCCATCATCCAATTCGCCAAACGACTACACTCCAAAGGTGTCAAAACAACACTTATAACCACTACCTACATCTTTAACACCAACCTCACTCACAACACCACCACCGCCTCCATCGCCATCGAACCCATATCTGATGGGTTCGATGCAGGCGGTTACGCTAGTGCAGATAGCCCCGAGTCCTACCTTAAAAAGTTCAAAGAAGTCGGGGAGAAATCACTAGCTCATTTGATCAAGAAGCTTCAAAGTGAGGGAAACATGATTGATGCAATCATTTATGATTCCTTTGTTACATGGGCTTTAGATGTGGCTATTGAGTTGGGGATTGATGGTGGTTCGTTTTTTACTCAAGCTTGTGGTGTAAACAACATATATTATCATGTGAATAAAGGGTTGATTTCATTGCCATTGGATGGTGCAAGTGTTATGGTTCCGGGGTTGCCACCGTTTGAACGGTGGGAGACGCCGTCGTTTGTGCATAACTATGGACCTTACCCTGGCTGGACCGAAACTGTGTTTGGTCAGTTTGCTAATATTGATCGAGCTCGTTGGGTCTTCACGAATTCTTTCTACCAACTCGAGAAAGAGGTCGGTTTTGCTTTTTTTTTTTCTCTTGCAAATATAATACTGGATATTTATAGTAATATTATCAGAATCGTAACGAATAGATTGGTTTATTGTTTGGATTGAAAAAATAAAATTCTTAGATGAAATTTTTACAATTTGATTGGACTTTAAGAACTTAATAAAGTAGATCATATGTGTAATGTATATTGGATTAGATGCATGGTATTGTAAGACAAAATATTTCTTGTCTCTTGCTTTGAGTAGTGAATACTTTCAATATTCTTTCATTATTGAAGATTTTGAAAAGAAAGGATGTAATGATGTTTCCAAGAAACAACAAATGGGTCTTCTTTTTGTTTAATATTGAGCATATGGAAGTCTTTGTTTTTGAATAGATAGGTTTTAATAAGAGTTGTATCATAAAATAAAAGAAAGTAAAACAAAACTATGTATTTAGAATTTCTAATACTATTTAGAATAACTAAATTACACATTAAATTAAAATTTAAAAGAAAAAGGAAGACGTTAAGACAATCCGTAGTGGAAAGTGAACATCCTAGGTGACCTTTTTATCACACTTTAAACATCGTATTTGTGACATGATGGGACATTCTGTTATAGCTACAAGAGGCTTGATTAAAGGGTTTTGGTATTTGATTTTTTTTAAATTTACCCACCAACCATAACACCACACATTATCATCTTTTTTAAATCAAATCTCAAATTCATATAAACATCATTACACCCTTTGAATGAGATGATAACCATTGCATATGTGACACTTGCGTAACACCACTTTTTCATTGTTTCTCGTTACGAATAGTCTAAAATTCATATAATTAAATTGCTTATCTTAGATAGCGACTTCCAACCTTTTTTATTTTCAAACAATTATAGAAAAGACCCATATGTCATTATTATTTTGAAAACAACACATTTGTTTTTTTAAAAAAGTTTTTCATAAAATTTTTTGAACATATGTTGAACCATGTATATTCTTTATGCAAACACATATCAATCTTAGTGCACATAGGCCAGTAGATTAAATATTGTATTGTGTGATCTCCATAATTTGTATCCAATTTGTTAGGTAATAGCTTGGATGAGAAAGATGTGGAACTTGAAGGTAATCGGGCCAACACTTCCATCTATGTTCCTTGACAAACGACTCGAGGATGATAAAGATTACGGGTTGAGTCTCTTCCAAGCGAACCATAGCGAATGCAAGAATTGGCTAAACGATAAGCCAAAGGAATCCGTTGTTTACATATCATTCGGGAGCATTGTGCAACTTGGACCCGAACAAATGGAAGAAATCGCATGGGCATTGCGCGATAGCAATGTTAATTTCTTGTGGGTTGTTAGAGCTGGAGAAGAGGAAAAACTCCCAAAAGATTTTCTAGACAAAAAAAATAATAAAGGTTTGGTTGTGACATGGTGTAGACAATTAGACGTGTTAGCACACGAATCAGTAGGATGCTTTGTTACACATTGTGGGTTTAACTCGGTTCTTGAAGCAATAGGTCTAGGAGTCCCCGTGGTGGCAATGCCTCAATGGACGGATCAAACAACGAACGCCAAGTTGCTAGATGAAATTTGGGGTGTCGGGGTAAGAGTTAAGGCGGATGAGGATGGGATAGTGAGAAGAGAAAACCTCGTGTCGTGTATTAAGAATATTATGGAGGAGGAGAGAGGAGAATTTGCCCGAAAGAATGCGGCGAAATGGAGGGATTTGGCTAAACTAGCTGTTGATGAAGGTGGGAGCTCTGATAAGGATATTGATGAGTTTGTGTTTGAACTAAAGCATAGATGTTGATTTACCATCATGGAGAATGGGGATAGAGTTGATTTTAGAATGGTAAATGGTAGATTTATGTGCAATATTGGTACTCAAAGTTTAAGTAAGATATATATTGTATCTCTAAATGATTTCATATTAATCAAGTAAGACTTCAGTGACATTAAAAATATCATATAAGTTTTAAAAATAAGACACATACACAATAAATGAGAGGGCTTTTAGCGGCAAATATATCGGTTAGTGGACACTCAGTGTAGGTACCGCTTTTCGGTGACCGGTCTTCAAATTTTGTGGACAAAAGGGGCGTGGGTAAAGGCTTCATTGATGGGTCACCAATAGACTTGACGAAAATCACCAGCAGACTTTACTTAAGGATCGTCAACAGAAGCATCGCTGAGAATTTATTGACGACATACATGAAAGTACTAGAAAAATGAGCATAATATAACGTTTTAGAAACAACTTTTAAAAAAGATTGAATTTTTTAACAAAAAGTTACATGTACTAACAATCTTATGATGCAACATTTGGTATAAAAGAAAAAAAGTTTACTATAGATATGCTGCAATCTTATGATGCAACATTTGGTATAAAAGATGCTTTGGGTATCATGCAAACTTTTCAATGACTAATGCAATTTTTTCAAAACCTAATGTAACATGCTACCATAGTTGCATTACCTTTAGTTTGTTGTAAATGGGACAACCATGGCCATATCTTTGATGAATTAGCTAGTGATTTTCACCAACGCATCAAATATGGTCTTTACCGATGGATCAACAGCAAAAGCATCATCGATGGATTACCTATATTGAATATAATAGGAGGCGGTGACCATATCATTAACGTATCATGGTACTCCTACTAGGCATTACTATTGTAGGTATTGTAGAAAAACTTGATTACTAAAGTCAAGAATAAAAATGCCTAATTATTATAGATATTGTAGGAAAACCTTGATTACTAAACTCAAAGATAACAAAGGTGGAGATAGCTGGTTAATTTACTAACGCACTGTCAAGAAACGATAAGCGATGATATACCCAACAACGGGCCATCACTAGACCATTGAGCTCTAACAAGAGCTAACAACATCTATTAGAACAAAAAAAGTCTCCGAGGAACAACATCACCCTTCTATCCTAAGATTCAAATATTGCTATAAACAAATGCAAGGGGTGTGAAGTCGTTTCGAGGAACACTCTTCACTACAGCGGTGATGTAAGAATAAGCTGACAACATGTGCTCGACGACCTATGCGATAAGACTGCAAGTTGACAACTGCGCATAAACGAATTATTAATTCGTTTATGGTACGACAAGAATTCCTATAATTGCAGCAGAAGGAATGAAGTAAAGTGTAATGTCCCAAGCAAACAACCACCTAAAACATCTCCATGAGAAAACAAATTATAACACCCCACCATGAACATTGATTATTCAAATCAGAATTTTATTTGTGGAGCCTTGTTGTTGGAGAGCAATCATTTGATTATTCTTGTATCCATTTACACAAGTTAAATATACACAAGAAAAACCAACAAAGGCATTCTTCAGAATTTCCGCATAATAAATCAATTTATTAAAATCATTAATTATCAAACTCTGTTTTCAACTAATCTAGGACAACTCTCATTGATGACATAAAGTTTTTTACAAAAACAAAAATATTACTAATTTCCTATAAGTATTACTAAAAACTTTTAAAAGTAACAAATATTATAAGCAAAATAAAAAATTATAAATAAAATATTCATTTCAATCATATTATATCATGATATACAGACTACTATATATCTATGTACTAGGAATAGGAGGGTCTTGGGTTAGGTAGGCCTTGGTGTGTGAAGACCAACAGCCAAAACCTACCCTAAAATATTCATTCCAACTAAAATATTCAGTTTCAAAACATTTTTTTTGTCACGATACTGTCCAAGTCGATCAGTAGCCTAACAGCTCTACTAGAACTAATGGCGAGACAGGTAACACAAAAGCTCCTAATGATGAGACCGACTCTTATGGTCTTGAGGACTGCGTCATTAAGTTGACTATGTTATAGAAGGTAAAGTCAAGTATGGTCTTGAGAAACTGGTTAATTATTCACGTTTGTCTTGTGAAAATCTTTGTTTTACCTCTAGCCTAAATAAAACTATTGAACCTACTTGTTTTAATGAAGTTGTGAAAGACATTAATCATGTTCAAGCTATAACTCTGAAGGCTTTACATAGAAATAATAATTGGGTTCGATCTAGTTGACCTTCCTATTAGCAAAAAAGCTATAGGGTGTAAATGGATATACAAAATGAAATATAATGCCAATGGAGAGATTGAGAGATATAAGGTGAGTAGTAGCTAAATAGTATAATCAACAAGAAGGTATAGACTTTAATGAAACATTTTTATCGGTTATAAAAATGGTTATTGTTAGATGCATTATCAGTCTAGCTGTTGAAAATGGTCGGTCTTTATTATAATTAGACATTAATAATACCTTTCTTTAGGGTAATACAAATAAAGATGTGTATATAAAGTTTTCTGAAGGTTATTATTCCAAGAATGAAACCAAAGTTTGTAAGCTAGTTAAATTCTTGTATGATTTAAAATAAGCCTCTAAAAAAATTGACTAGTGTTATACTTGAAAATGATTTTCTAAGTCAAATAATTCTATGTAAGTTGCTTTTTTTGTTTATGTTGATGATATAGTTATAATTCGTAATAGTCAAAGTGAAATATATAAGGTTAAAAGGTTTTTAAGTAAAAATTTTTTGACTAAAGATTTGGAAATCTTAAAATATTGTTTGGGTTTTGATTAAAACTAGGTTTCTTATCCTGCCGAGCGTTTTGACGGCGTCGTATGCGGTATGATAAACTATACACTACAATCGAGCCGACTTATTTCCGAACTAAATTTACATCAACACCCCAGTCATTTCCAATTATGTCTAAACATAGACCGCCTCCAATTTCTACCGACACGTATACAAAAATATGAATGTAAGAAAGTTTTTTTTTAACTTGAAGGGGGTGGGGGTTAAAATGGCATTTTATAAAGTTTTTAAAATATTTTAAGATGAGATTGCAAAGTTAAAAGTATAACGTTTATTAAAAAAATGGGCAAATAGACGTTTAATATTTGACCGAGTGAATTCAGCTTTGAATATAAAAATATAGATAACTATGTATATAAAAATATAAACGTAAGAAATTATTTTTCAGATAAACTTGTACATGTATAAACCGAAACTTTAGAAATTGAAGAAGGTGAAAGTCATATATGACAAAGTTTTTATAAAGTATGAAAACATTAATTGAAAAAAATGTATCACGCGGGTTTCCAACCCACGACTTCATACCCAAAACACATGCGATTAACCACTGTGCCAAGCAAAGAGTGATTATTAGATTTAGAAGCATGTATTTAGTGTCACACTAAAGACGGAGAAACCAAAAAGAAAAAGAAGAAAAATATTGCTGGGTGCTCCAATAATTACGTGGCACGTGGCGAGGCCGGTGAGATCACCACCGACCTTGCTAAATGAGTTATAGTTAATATTCAACAAAAGCTATTAAAATTTAAAATATAATTCACTAAAATCATGGCAGAACCTAAGGAAAAGTCATACAACCAAATAAAGCAAGTCAAAATTTATATAATCCTAGATGATAAATAAAATCTAGTCAAACTTGATTGAAAAGTAACAAGACGGTGTTGTAAACGTCTTTGAAATCAAAATAAAAACAAAAGATAAATTGCAACTTGCATGAGTTATACATACGTAACTCATGTTTACATATGTAACTCGTAATTACATACACATTACCTATCGTTTTCTTAATTTTTCTCATAAGTTGTGGTTTTCTGAAAATACAGTTATTATATATGCATACACACATGGAAAGGTTATAATATAAAGTTTGTTTTTCATACAAAAGTGTGAAATTTATCATGCCGGAAGGATTACACTTGCATGAGATAATCACATAATGGTGGAGTTATCTCTCAAAGCTGAACGGGTCTTTAAAACGTTGCTTAGTTCATATATAAATTCATCAATATCTTTGTCAGAGCTACCACCTTCATTAACAGCTTGTTTAGCCAATTCCCTCCATTTTGCCGCATTCTTTCGGGCCAAAACTCCTCTCTCTTCCTCCATAATCTTCTTAATACATGAGACTAGATTTTCTCTTCTAACTATCCCATTTTCATCGAACTTAACTCTAACTCCGACACCCCAAATGTCATCTAGGCACTTGGCATTAGTAGTTTGATCCGACACTTGAGGCATTCCTACGATTGGGACTCCCAGACTTATTGCCTCAAGAGTAGAGTTAAACCCACAATGGGTCACAAAACAACCTACTGAGTCGTGTGCTAGCACATCCAATTGTCTACACCATTTCACGACTAACCCCTTACCCGTTTTTATTAAGTCAAAAAGATCATTTGGGAGTTTCCCCTCTTCTTTAGCCCCGAAAACCCACAAGAAGCTCACTTTGCTATCACGCAAACCCCATGTAATTTCTTTCATTTGTTCTGGTCCAAGTTTTATCATGCTCCCGAATGATATGTAAACAACTGATTCCTTCGGCTTATCATCTAACCAATTCATGCATTCGTCATGAGTCACATTATATAGACTAAACCCGTAATCTTTATCATCTTCAATTCGTTTGTCAAGGTACATAGATGGAAGTGTTGGCCCGATTACTTTTAGATTCCACATCTTTCTCATCCACTCTATCACCTAACAAATAAGAAGCCATGATGTTATATACTATGAATAATAATAACTAATGGTTTTTTTTAAATATTGAATTCTAACCAACCGTAAATAATTACAATTCTAATTGTTAACTCCAAAGAAATTTGCGAACCAAAGCCCTAGAAGACTTATCAGCATTCTTTGAAAGCATGTAAGGTTGTAATTAACCAACATTTTGTAAAACTTTATGACTGCACATTATGATGATGACGTAAAACCATTAAAAAACTAAAATTAAAAACATTATCACGAACCCACCTCTTGAATTAGGACGTTGATAACATATGTAAGCAAATTATCATTTTCAATTTATTTCATACATTTCTTGTGAGTTATTGTAAAGTAATTTTTTAGGTCTCGCAAATGAGGTCATTGTTTATTTATATTAGAGTTTTGTCAACAATATTACTTTATTTTCACCTTATAGTTGTAAAAATACACGGAATGCTATGTGTGTACCCATATGTGTTGATGATAGACATAACGTACAAAATAGGTTGGTTTTGTACATGGTGTCTATCATCAACACATGTGGGTACACACGCCATAGAGCATAGGATCTTGGGTGTGTACAGAACCTCCCTCTATAGCATGAGTGGTTTCATCAATGTCAGGGATGTGTGTGTATATAAATATTTATATATATCATTGTAGTATGAAGAAAATAATCTATATTAGAGTTTATTGATTCTAGTTGACTTTTTGATCTTTGTGCGAGCATCATATATGATTTTAAGGGAGACCGATTGTAGGTTTCTGTTGCCTTGATGTTCCTAGTATGTTCCTCGACTCCATGTTATGTTTTGTCAGATGTTTCACCAAACCAATCTCTTTTTCGATTAGTCTCATTGCATATGCAAGCCCCTCTCAATGTTCATTAGGTTCATAGTTATATGTATATTTGTCATCACTATTATCCAGCCACTCTTGTTTATTTTATATTTTCTTTGTAGTTTAAACTAACAATTTGTTTTTTTGATGTTAGTCTTTCTAAATGTGGGTGCCCCTTTCTACATGCCAAGATGATCACATTTAAACATATCTTCATGAACTCACCGCTTGTAATTTTCTTGGATTGTTTGATAACAAGATCCCTCCCATTCTCATGTCCTCTCGTACAAGCTCAATCCACCAACTCATCATAATAGGAGAACACTTATGAATAATAGTGTGGTTAAATTTTCTACTAAGATAACAACAAATGATTATATCATATGTTATAGTTGATTAGTTACATAGAACCCCCTCTCCCTATGATAATCGTTGTTGTTATCATTGTCATGAGTGGTAGGACAGTCACTGCCATATGTGCCATAGTTGTTAAAACCGTCACCAGCATATATAAATGTTAGAACCATCACTATTCTAATAGTTAGAACCATCACTGTTTTAATTGTTAGAACATTCGTCATCGTAATAGTTAGAACCTTTGTCACATAATCGTGAGAGCCTTTGTCATCGTAATCATGAGAACCATGAGAACCGTTGCTGCCGAATACATAGTTGCCATCCCGAAACAACATATTTAACAACTTTTCTTAATTGACTAATCAAAGAGTTTAAGTAATATATAGAGAGATTGAATGATGAAATGAATTAACATACAATGCTTTATCTAGTAATTATTGACGGAATCTTATGTCACGTTTGATAATGACAGGTATATCGCGGAATATTGCAGCATGTAAAATAATTCAAAAACAAAAAACAAAAATTCACACATATTGATAAATAAAAATCGTATCAAATAGTTATTAATAAAAATTATAGTTATGTCATCATGGGTTGAATTGTTTTAGAAACCTTTTTGGGTACAATTATAGTTTTAGTAAGATTTATACAGAAGCACTAATAAAAATTTAAACAAAGCAAGTTTGTTTTTAGAAACCTTTTTAAATGTTAGATATAGGATACTATTATAGAAAAATATAAATTATATGTTAAATATAAAAAAGAAAATTAAACTCGTGTAGTCGCTTTCAAAATCAAACTCTCAATCTTTTACCCACTAATCATAAAAAAATAACTAAATAAAAACCTATAAAAGAAAGACTCGTTTCCGTTTGTCCAAGTTTTAATATTTGTAGGTTTAATATTTTTTATTTCAGGCGCTTTCAGGCTAGACTAGTGATATTGGCAAAATGTTTATCGTCCAAGTGATAAAGATTTAATACTAGATTTTTGCTTGGTTTAAATCTATTTTCTTACTTAATTTATGTCGTAAGGTAGAGGTACTAGCTTGAATCTATATCGGTGAACGAAAACATATTATATTTGACCTTATTCATTTCCAAACAAAATCTATGTTGAAACATTGACTAACTCAAAGCATACATAAAAATAAACATGACACATTTTATATTTGACCCAACTTGCTTCCGGTAGAATTTACATAATAACGTAGATGGACTTGAATTTACACCAACACGTACATAAAAATAAGAACATAAAAAATAAGATTTTTTAAGTAAAAATGTACAACAGGTAAACCCGAATATTTAAAAACTCAATAGGGTCAAAGTAACAATTTTCAAAGTTTTATAAGAAAAACATAGAGGTTAAAAGTGGCGTTTCAAAATACTTGAAGGGCCGGGGTTAAGTAAATACGAAACTTTGGATTAATTTATAGAAAAAAAACCAATAACCATTTTACCGTCAACATGAAGTGCATTGCGTACTTATAATGAATGCATTAAGAGCACATTTATAGTTTTTAAGGTATCATGGTTTTTAAGGTATCACTAATTTCAACTTTCACATAAAAAAAGATAAGCAAAACGCACCTCTTTCTCAAGTTGGTAGAAACTATTTGTGAAGACCCAACGAGCTCGATCAATATTATCAAACTGACCGAACACCGTCTCGGACCAAGCACCACGTGGTTCGTAACTCTGCACGAACCACGGTGTCTCCCACCGCTCAACCGGTGGAAACCCATCAACCTTAACTCTTGCACCATCATGATCACCCAATGGCAATGACATCAACCCCTTATGCACATGATAATATATGCTGTTTACAACACAAGCTTGAGTCAAAAACGAACCACCATCAATCCCCAACTCCATAGCCACATCCAAAGCCCATGTGATCAACGAGTCGTAGACGATTGCATCAATACTGGTTCCTTCATTTTGGAGCTTCTTGATCAAATGAGCTAGTGATTTGGACCCCACTTCTTTGAAGGTTTTGAGGTAGGATTCAGGGCTTGCTGCGCTGTCGTAGCCGCCTGCATCGAACCCATCAGATATGGGTTCGATGTGGATGGAGGTGTTGGTGATGTTGGTGTGGGATAGGGTGGAGTTTAAGGTGTAGGTTGTGGTGATGAGTGTTGCTTTGACGCCTTTGGAGCGTAGGCGTTTGGCGAATTGGATGATGGGGTTTATGTGGCCTTGTGAAGGGAAGGGGAGAAGGAGAACATGTGGTGATTTGTTGGTGTTATGATTATTATTATTATTATTAATATTATGATGATGATGTTGTTGTTGTTGTGCCATTGTTGGTGTGTAGGAGAAGGTGTGATGGTTGAAGGTTTGTGGGTGTAAAGTGGACATATATGTGTTATATATTGCCTTTGTTACCATGGATGGTTTATCTTTGTTGCATTATATTGTAGTAGGACCGGTTCATGGATTTGGGATATATTTTTCAACGAGTAAAGATAAACCTCTTAAATTGGAAACTTATATATGGCAGAGCCGAAATGGAAGGGTAGGATGCTTAATCGCTATGTACAAAACAATAGCGTATAGGTGATGTGGTGTAATCGACTGTCGATTGAGTTAAAATCATTGGATACAAACCTAAATAAAACAAAAGTTTTTTTAATTTAAGTTGGTTAATTGGGTAAATTAAATCCCCCTTTGGGATATGTTATTGAATTTTAGAATGTTTAATAATTTATTGAAACCTTTTAGAACATTTAAGTTTATAAATTTCTTTTAAAAGAATACTAGTCGATACAGATGGTGCCTAAATGAGAAAAAAAGATTTTGGCCCCCAAAACATTTGGGCCATGCATGTGCGGTTGTTCACTCGACACACCCTCAAAGATGGCTGAATATTTATGGCAGTCTCTTGATAATATGATTTTTAATATTTATTTATTATTATTGATTTCAATGAAACATTTGAAAATCTTGATTATTATTATATGAAATTTTGTTTATAAAATAAGTTTAATCTTTTGATGTTTTACGACTATATTCTTTTCGAAAGGTTTGGTTTCTGATGACCATAACCATCTCCCTCAAACGGTGTTAAGTCATTGTTTGCATGTGATAATTAAGTTTATTGAGTGATTGTCTACGTCTGATAAAAGATTTCCATACAATATGAGTGTTTCTCTTGTGAGTCTTTAAGTCTACAATCCAATAATACATGTATTTTTCAATAGTTATTAAGATCATCTACAATCATTTATAACCAAGGATGTCTCTCTCTCTTTCTCTCCTCTTTCTCTCTACCCGCTTGATTTTCTTAGGCTCACAAACGTCACCATTGTAGATGCTTTTAGTGTCGTAACTACAACTAAGATAGCGTATCAAAGTCTACCTGCTTGATATCCTTGGGCTCACAAACGCCACCGTTGTAGATGTTTTTAGTGTCGTAACTACCACTAAAATAACGTATCAGTTTGATGGAATAAATATGATGCTTGCTTTTAGTAACATGATAGACGGTGTGTAAAATTTAAAGAATGATTTAACTAATGAATGTGTGCTATCTTTTATTTATAAATTCCATATACTTTATATTTTATAAAATAGAAGACATATAGAATAATTTAACTAATGCAAGACAAAGCACTAGTGATACGAGCTACAAATGGTCAATATATTAGTAGCTATCATGTGAACCTGCTCCCTCGGAAAAAAGTTTATTCCAAAGTGGCGTATAATTTGTTTCTTGTTTTAATAGGGACAATAAGACGAATTCATGTAATTGTTTTATAATCTAAACAACTTAAAATAAACTGTTTAATGTTATAACTTAATCGGCGGGGTGCTTTATGCAAGAATTTAAGTTGAAAAAAAGCATCAAACTTTCAAGTCTAAAGGTAGCATATTAATATCCACTTGTATTTTTTTATTGTAATATTTTTTATTTAAATATTTAAAACGTTAAAACAATAACAATAACCATACTCAAAAAATCTCACTCTTTGCAAATCAATTGGTGTGATCTGAGAAGAGTGAGATATAGGCATATCATACCTTTATATGAAGGAATAAAAAAAACTGCTTTTAAATACGCATCCGGCTCAAAGCAAATTGTAAACAAACATATAACAGAAGAATATAACACACAATACTGTAGACAAACACACAATATAAGTACATACCAGAAAAGATTATCACTAACAAAAATATGATAACCAATAGTTAGTAACATACTAACATATATAGCACCATAGAACAGCATCAGCATAACTACACTAAAACACTAAGATGCAAAGTCTAATTAGGACAATTTTAATCCCTAAGACATAACTAAGACACATCTCCACCCTCTCCTAAAAATCTTTAATCCTAATTATACGTCTCGACGAACTTCTATCCTGGATAATTTAAATACAAAAAGTAAAATAAAATAAAATTCCATTTAACCAAGATGTATTTGTATCAATCTATAATAAAAACTCATGTTGCGTTAGGGTCAATGTGTTTAATAAGATTTTGATTTTTGTGTTATATTTGGTTTCATGTCAACTTTTTGAGTTTAACCCGCCAACAGGCAAACACAACCCATTCTTTTTGGTGCGCGTGTCAAAAGAACTTACAATAAAACAAAAACAAAAATCAAACTGAATTAGGCTAGGAGTTAAGAAATTTAGTTGCATAAGTTTTATTCTAAAAGAACCATATGAAACAAAGTTACATATTTTTTGAAATATGCATTATTTTTTGTAACAATAACTTTAAAGAAATATGCATTATTTCTTTTGAGTTAATTACACGAATTGTACCTATGAAATTCCTATATTGCATATATGATCCTAAAACATTTAAAAGTTACCATCATGGTTTTAACTATATGTTAAATCATAACACTTATAGTCCTTAACATGAATGGATTAAGATTATCAATTAATTGGGAGTGAAATGTCATTCTTACCCTTGAAATAAAAGACAAAATAGATTATAAAAAAAAACTACAAAACTTGTAAGGTCCTACATTCTTTTTAATTAATTAATATATTAATTATTTTATATAATAAGAGTAATTATATACGTGTGAATATATATAAATTATTAATATAATTTATTTAAATAATATTCAAAAATTGATCTCGAAAACCCAAAGGAGTACGCATTTCCACCGTGGTTCTCACCTAAAACTTGAAACTGACCTCGTATTGATTGCGCATCCGGAGCCATGATCAATTGGTTTTAGAGGAGGCATCCAATGACTTTCTAAAGTAGAGCTCACTTGCTGCAATATGTTTCAAGTGGGCTAGGGGTTTTATCATACTGGTTATTTGGGTGATGGGTTTCCCTGTAATGGTGGCATGACAGGTTACCAGTGTTGTCTGTGTTCACGAGCGTGGGTGGTCTTTTGTCAATAGATTTACCCAGGTGACCGGGCTTAAGAAAATATTCGGTTGCCCATTCAAAAAAATAAATAAATAAATAAATAATAGTTAAATTCGATTTTGCTCTCTGAGGTTTGATAAAAATAACTATTTTCCTTCAAAAGATTAAAAATATCAATTTACCTCCAAAGGTTTCATAAGTTCTTTCAATTCAATCCAAAAGTTTCATAAGTTGTTTCAACTTGAATACAAAAAATAAAACTTTTGGACTGAATTGATATAAACGATGAAACTTTTGGATTGAAACTGATGTTTTGAAACTTTTGAAGGAAAATGGTTGCTTTTGTCAAACCTTAGGGAACAAAATTAAAATTAACTCAATAAATTATAATAAGACTTATGGTTGTGAGAATGAAGACAAAAACGATAAATAATAAATGTCATTTTAACGAGAAATTGTATGACTATAACATGGCTTGTGTTTGAGAGCTGTGACAAACACAATATTAGCCGATATTTTAATATTCAAAAGGATATTATCATTATCATATAATCTTTGTATTGTTTGAATTATAGATAGGCCTTAAAGTTTTAATTAAACTTGTATATATAATCGCTACATACATGGGATACTTTATATTATTAAGAATGATCAATGGAAGAATAGAGCACGTTTTGAACCATTCTAATACACAAGATTTGTGGTAGGGCACAAAATATAGGTTTGTTAGATAATGAGTCAGGGAAAGAAAACAACAAATAATGATAAAAAAAAAATATTAAATCATATGGATACAATTTATGTAACCTGCTTGCTTAAGGAATAGAGTGGTCGTAGATAATTCAAATCGATTAGTTTAGGCATAGAAGATGACATTTTTCTTAATAAATTTTTCATAGCTAATGATAAAAAATTTTATAAACAGTCAAATTAACATAAATAATTGTTAATTGTACAATCAGTTGAATAAAGTAATAAAAGATAACCAAAGTATGCACAATTGAACAATAATTAACAAAGAAAAAAAAGGGAGAGATGCAATCAATTAAATAACTTATAAATCACAAAAGAAACACCCAACGACAGCTACTTCATGGTGAAATGGTCAGCCGCAGCCACATCTAATTGAATTTTACTTTTAAATTTACATCATTCTTCGTAATAAAATTCAGAACGTCTACCTCATGAAAAAAGATACTAATATATGCACACTAGATAACGTTTGATTAGTTAATTAATACATAGGTTATGTTTTAGTTTGAAATATATCAAAATGATAGGGTTATTTTTAGCTACCTATTTGATTTAGAGGTGGGAATATCGGTAATTATTTTTTCTGTCAAACCGGTTCGGGTTGGGAACCGAACCAGGTTTTTTTAAACGGGGCAAATCGGTTTGGTTTTAAAATCGGTTTGAGGTGCATAGTACCGGGCCCAATACAAATCGATTTGGACCATTTCTAACCTTGTTCGGGCTCAAACCGATTTGGTTTTTATCAAAAAGTTAAAACATTAAAAATTAACTAAAGTTTCAAATTTTTATTCAGTACTTCAAGTTTTAAACATCAAAATGAAATACATATAATAAAAAAACATAGAAACATTACAAACAACTAAAAATTCTATTTTTTTATATAAACAACTAACATAGTCATCCATTCGTTGTGTATTTTTGATGTTTTTATTGTTGGCCCTCGAACCAAGCTATTTTGAAGGTAAATCATCTTATCCTGCTTTATCATCCGTTATTCCACGTATCAATCCATCCTCCACTTAGTTCTCGTATAACTCGTTTTCATATTTCAGTTCTCCTACAAGTGAGCTTTTGTTTTGTATTATTTCCTCAACATCTAAATAATCTATCAAACAAATGGACATTTCAACCGCTTGATAAGTGAGTCGAGTTTTCATATTGATATAATCAAGTTAGTAACAAAAAAGGCAGATACCGAAGCTATAGTGAAAACTTAAACGATTAGTAAATCTCGTGCTATGGTGGATAGGATGAGAAATTGATCTTATTTACCTTCCGAGTTTGATACTAGAAGTGTTATCACGTTGATGTTTATTACATTTATCTCTTAAAGTATTATACCAAGCAAACATTAGACTACTTAAACTTTTAGCATGTACCGAATGCCTCATTGACTGATGAATATTTGATATTTTACCATATCTTGTTAAATAAATATCAAACATGTTTGTTAAAATAAGCTTTTAAAGTTTGACTATAAAATAGGTTTTCTTCATCTAAACCCAAATCAAAAGTAATTTTTTCACGTAAAGTTTCAACTCCTAACATATTTAAGCAAGGGTTTAAGGCAGCGACACAAATAATAACTGGATGCATTTCTTTAAAATATTTTGTAAGTTTTTTATCATGAGATGTATCATATTCGAGTAAAGTCTACTTCTAAACATCTCATTAAATTTTGAAGTCATTAGGTATATTTTATGAAGTACTAGTGGACTCGTCAGATACTAAACTCCGGATAGACAAGTAATTGCGGTTATAAAAAAACATAAAGCATTTTGCTTATTTATTCAATGTTAGCCCAACCCGATGGATAGTAAAACGAAGCCTTCTCACGACTAATCAAAATATTATGAAAAACTATTAAACTTTCTTTTTGCTTAATAACTTGTTAAAACATGTTACAAGTCGAATTTCATATTGTAGCTACTTCTCAATTAGTATCTAAACATTTGTAATTTGCGTCACTACAAAACTTGCGATACTTACTATATTTTTCATTATTGCTAATAATATCACGTAATATTTTTTTAAAAACATCTTTTGTTGTTTTAATCATTTTTAAACCATCGACTACAAAACGGCTAAGTTTATGATGTGCACAACATATCGACTTTGAAAATACACACCGTCACAAATTGGTTTATAATTTAATTTTAGGTGTTCTATCGCAAGCGTATTGTTTGATGCATTGTCAAAAGATATTGACAAATTTTGTTTTCCAATTCATACACTTTAATAACTTTGTCAATAAGATAAAAAAATATATATTTTCACCGGCGTTAGTATAATCAAACAATTCTAACGCAATCGTTCAATTTATCATTTGTTACGAATCGAGTTCCACCCAATGGGTGGTGACACAAATGTACGATACCGGTGCTCTTTGAGTAGTCGACCAAACATCACTAGTTAAGTTAACACTACTTTGTAAATTTTCACAATAAGAAACTAATTCATTTTTGGCTTTTTTCACATTCTTAAAGAATCCCTTCTAAATGTAGCATGACTTATGTGTGTAACACGTTTGGAGAGTTTGTTGAATTAGCAGAGTCATACTTTCGTTGTCAAAGTGCTTGAATGATAAGTTTCCTTGGATAACAAAATGTGTCACATGTTCTCGAACCGCATCAACATTATAAGCCCATAAATTGCCTTCATTTGTTATTGAAGTTTGATCTCGAGACGGTTTCTCTTTCAATGCTTTGCAATATTTCATTTGCATGTGGTTTTTAAAATAGAATTCACATCCTTTAAAAAAAGTTTGAAACACAAATTGCAACGAGCCTTGTTTGAAACCATCAACATGTCACTCAAATTATAGTTGCACCAAATCTCTTGGTTCCTCTTAGCAAGGATAACAAGAACAACCACATTTTAATAAGATGCATCACAACCAACCAAATATTAAGCATTCGATGAAGGCATTTTGAGAGTTTTTTCAAATGTCAAGAGAGTAATGAGCATTTTTAAGTTTTTAGAGTATATAGAAAATTTTTGATTGTTGTGGTTCTACCAAAACACTCACAACTTATTTATAGTAGTATATGGGGGTCAAATGAGTGAAAAAAAAAAACAAAAAATGGCTAATTTTTTACTCTAACAGCTAGTTAACGGTCATATTTTTAAAATACGAAAAACCGGTTTGGGAAATAAACTGGTTTGAGAACCGATTAATTAACGAATCAGTTTGATAGGTGAAATGCTGAACCGAAAGGGGAACCGGGGGGTAGGACCGGGCTGAAACCGGTTTGGCCTAAGCGGTCTTTTTGGTGATACGAAACCGATTTGAAAATCCGAATTGGTTTTTCTTTTTGGCCAATGTCTAATCTGATTTATTCATTGACTTTCTAGTGGGCCCACGGTTGAAACTTTTATGCTTCCTCGAGCTCTAGAATTTGGGCTGAAAGTTCATAAAAAATTATGAAAGTGTAGTGAGCCACTGAGCCTTACGGGCCCTCTGCCTCTACTTATAACATGGATATGTGGCTGCTTGACGAATAAAGAAAAGAACAATAACTAAAAAATCTCAACTTTTGAACAAAATTGTATGAATTACGATTATGAAACTCTTTTAATGTTACAACTTCATGAAAATTAGAGTGTTCATTGTTTAGGTTATCGTTTTGTTTGGTTTATTCGATTTTGAAATTTTTTTAGGCATAACTGAAAATCAAATCAAACCGATTTGTATGGGAATATGTCCAGCCAAACCGAATTCATTTTGGTTTTGTTTCGTTTAAAACCATAAAAAACAAATTCACCCTTTGTTTTTTCGTTTCAATTGTTGCTGAGTTTAAATTATTTGTATTAAAATCGCCCTTCATAGACATTTTTTAAAAATGCGTATAAAATATTAAGGGAAAAGTGAATATGGAGCTGTTAAGCATCTAAGCTTACATTCGAAACCAACAAAACTACGTCGCTTTGGTTAAAAATCAACTAATTCTGTTACATCACTTCCATAATGATAGGTAGATTTATAGAACCACACCTTCTTCGTCTTCTTTTTAGCTTCGTACGAGTTTCAGTTTTAGTGATGACTAATTTATTCTGTTTTTAAAACCTAAATAAAATTTATGGAGCTGTGAGTATACGAACATGCTCCATCTTTGATTTACAAAGCTCCAGTTTGACTTTTTGTGAAGAAATCACATTTTCAGTGATAATGATTGGTGGTTTAATTCTCAATTGTTTCTCATTTTCCATTTTTAATTGATACAACATCAAAGCATTCGAACGGACTAGCGGTGATTTATTTTTTGCTACTAAACAATGATTTGAAATTTTAATGGAGGGAGAAAGATGAACTAATTCTGGAAATAATTTTTGAAAATTAACTTTTAATTAGGTGTTTTAACCAAAACGACGTTGTTTTGTTGGTTTCGCATATAAGCTTAGTTGCTTAACAGCACCATATTCACTTTCCCCAAATATCAAACTCTTAAATGTTAGGAATCTTGGCTTTTAATAATTATACATGGTTGACTTTGACTCTTTCAGAATTAATTTTGGACTCAATTTTGATGAGTTAGCACATAAAATATAGATATTAGGCTCAAATAAAACCACTTTGGAAAGTTTGGTTTTGACTAATTTATTTACCTATATATGAAAAAAGTAGTTTCATGAACGATGTTCAGCATCAATGTGCAACCATCTGTTGCATAATGCTACAACTCAACCAGCAACCACAGCCTCCTTGATTTTGTAGGTTGGTAAATGATAGCCACTCGTTTGACAGTTTTTGAGTTCGAATACACGTTGTTCTTTTCTTTATTTTAATAGTTTTTTAATTGTAATTTTGTTCAATTAAAGTAGTGGTCAAAGGTAGTTTGGCCATGATCTCTAGCAGTTTCTTTTGAATTGTAATTTTTTTATGTATTGGGTCTCGAATGAAAAGGAGGACAGTGAGATTATGAGTATTTTTTTGTATTGATTTATAGAGTGTGAGAGTTAGATTGATATTTGTCTATGCTAGTTCAACATTGACAAATTGGATGGTGTTCTTAGGCATGATTGCTTAACCGGAGTGGTGTATCTGTATCTTCAGTTGACATCGCAGCCCTATCGTTTGTTTTGGTGGTGAATCTGTACCCGAAACGAGCCTTAAATCTATCTGTTCTTTTGATCGTTACATTTGATCCGGTGTATTTGGGCATACTGCTATCAGTAAAGGGGAGAGGGTTACAGAGGGTTGGAATCGCTGCTTTGAGAGAGTAGTAACGGCAATAGTGACCATCTCATCGGCGATGACGCGGCCATTTACCGCTTCCGTCGTCTATTTTTCCTTTTCATCAACAGAAACCCTCTTTTTTGGGAAAACTTTAAGTCTCTTGTCATTGGTGCGCTCCTGTCGTTGTGACGTTGCATTTGACTTTGATTCTCATCTCTTTTTTGGGCAAGATGATGATGGTTGTTCGTCACCCTTCACAACCATCATTCGTCTCCGTTACTCGTCGATGTCTACATGGTGAAACTGGTGGTGGAGGGTTCAATCCCATCAATCGTGTTTTGGGTTGCCACTTGAAGGGTTCAGTTTTGGGGCAGGGTGTCTGTTAGACTCTGTTATGCATTCTAAAATGTTGAGTTGTGTTATCATATCGTAATTGGAGGTATGGTTTCCATATGGTACAATTTCAATTTACAAATGCATACTTTATTTCCTAGCTTCATATAGAGTGATGAGAGTGGAGGGACATATTATTATAACAAGTCGATCAATTTTGATATCCAGGCTTAACGATTTGTCATCATCTCAATTGAGGTTTTTTAGTAACAGGAAGAATTTTTTAGAATATTTGTTGGTCCTATAAATGTTCATGCTGCTAGGAAAGAAATTCAACAGAAAGTAAGGAAAGATGTTCAACAGAAAGTAAAAGAGGAATACAATGGTTACAAGGTACGTTCTATAACTTATATCAACATTTGTTTTCAATATGAGTCATATTTGGTACTCATTATGCACATGAGGTGTCTTCCATGACATGTTATACTATATATTAAATGGTAACTAGGAGGTTGCCCTCGCTTTGTGGGCGGGGACGTGTATATGTATAGCTTGAATAATTGTGTATAATATAATCAAATTTAATCATACAATAGGTAAGTGATATTGAAGATCTTTGGCAGGGGAGTGGGAGCCTTTGGTTTAGTTGCACTGCTGTGGTAGGAAAGATCAACATGCACTATTGTAGTCTAGTACAATTACTCAGTTGTGATAAAATTGTACACGTGATTTTCACAAAAGTATAGAAAGTTGTTATTGTAGATTTCTACGGGAATACAACTAAATTACTAACCTACAAAATGTTTCATCTTGTATGTTAGGGAACAAAACCGCTTCTTAGTAAAGCAAAACCTATGGCACTAACAAATTAGTCGTAATTTTTTTGGTCATTGGGTTTGTGATCTTTTTTATTTTAAATAATTATTTAAAATCTTCATAACTATTCTAATATACATTTTGTAGGAAAATTAGAAAGCACACTCAAACCTACTACTAGTAGAACCAAACGAAAGATGTAAGTTACGTTTGGTTATCACATTATATTTACAATTTCACAATGATCTACCTAAAAGCTCCAAAATCATAATGGGAAAGTGAACTTACATGGGAATCGAATTTCTTGATCATGGCTAGAGCTTCATCACCAAGTGGCATTGTAACAAACACAGAGTCTCTCTTCCCATCCTCCCTTTATATAATCTATCACCAAAAAACAAAATTATTATATATTAAACAATTGTTAACCATTAAACACTAAAATCATCAAAAACAATTGTCATGTTTTTGACCCGTTTGATTTCGATCTCCCTCCAACTCAGCTTCGTCTATGGAGACATCTCACCTGACTCATTAGAAAACGACATAGATACATCTTAAAGAAAAATAAACAGCATCAAAAAAGCCGAAAAAGGCTGCAGAGAAGCTCATTTTGCCTAAACGACATCCTAAACATCAACGATCTCCATGATCTGTAACTCATGCTTAATGGTATTTTCTGATAGAATTGAAACAAACCTCTATGTTATCATTCAAGATCAATACAACTACCAAAAAACATAAAGAAGACCAAATCAAACACCATACAAAACCGAATTTGAGCTAAAAAACATATGAATCTTTAGTGGGTTTTCAAGATTTGTATAAATTACATATGCCATAACATAAATTTGAAGCTAAAAAAATCTTTTAATAAAGATGGAATTTTAAAAACTACAGAGGATAAATTTAGTACCATTAAAAAGATACATGTATGAACTATAACTATTATACCAGCGAACCAACTCAAAATAAAAAAAATAATTAAGATCTAAGAGGATCCAAATGTAGAAATATTTACATGAAAAACTAATATTTACTTTTTCTTCTTCAGTTGAGGCTATTCCTTACAAACAACCTTGGAAGCAAAGCATGAAGCTGCACAGAATCAAAGAAGAATACACAAAAATATTTACTATATTTATGGATTTAATCAAACATTATAATTAACAACACCAACCTTCTCCTGCTTTCATTTGCCAGCATGTTCTTCTAAAATGAAACTTCAACATCGTTTCCCAGGACTTCAACAACCCTAATAAAGAAATCAATGAAACTGATTAGTTCTACACCCAAACTCAAATCACTAAGTGAGAGTAAGAGAGAGAGAGAGAGTGTGTGTGTGTGTGTGTGGGTGGGCGGGGGATGTGATAGGTAAGTAATGGTGTAAAGCATGGAACTTTGAAAATGGAAGGTCGGTACCTCAGTGGTAGGAGGGTGGCAGTGACAACCGACACGTCAAATGCAACCATAACTTGTACATCCTATTTGGAAAGTTGTATATGCAATAAGAAGATATAAATTGTGCTTGAAAAATAGTACTTTATGGATAAAAGATGGTAAATATCTATTCACGTTAGTTTCAAATATAAATAGTATATAATGTCAATGGAAATTTCTATTTATTTTTCTTTTTTTTGTGTACTATTCCTCTTTAATATTATTTTGTGTTGTTTTCTCATAGACGCGCTGCGTTGCTGGTAAGCTTATTTTCATTTGATGGGTGAGCTTTGACGTAGCACTGGACATGTAACATGACAAACAAATGACTTTTGAGGTTAATTACTACAGGTGCTTAACAAGTAGCACTTTAAATGCATAAAACCATGTCTCACTTAAATTAACTGAATATTCGCGCAACGCGCGAAATTGAAAACTAGTTGGAATAAAATTACAATTACCAAAAAGAGTACATAAATAAGAACATGTTAAAATTAGTTAAACCGAATTTAAAAATTATATACAACCGAAAATCGAATTCACAATTTGGTTTCGGTTAGTGAACAACTATGGCAATAGCTATAATTTTCTGAATTTTGGGGCCATACATATTTTATTTGTGGCTCTTTTTTTGATGAATGATTAATAATACGAGTCTTTCAATCAAGGTCATCTGAGGAGGTAGATTATAAACTGTAACAAGGATTAGCCAACAATAAGCCTTCGAATTGGAATTATTCAAATTGAATCCATGAGTGCACAACCCAAAGCAAACATTTCAGATTTTATTCACAAAGCAAAGATGGTTAGCGTCGAAATGCTTCTAAGCATAACCATCACTTGGATGTACCATCACACCTAGTTTCGTCTGATGATCATGATGCCAAGTTATATGCTTGGCTATCTCTCTTTACATGTATAGTTTTTATAGTCTAAAATAATCGACATGTTAAACAACACTAAATTAGGTGTTCCTATATTTTCCTGTAACAAAATTCACAACACACTTAACAACTAGACAACTTAAAATTATCCTTATAAAATAACATGAAATAGTTTTTGCAAGCATGAATATTTTGACATAGTAGGCTGATTTTTTTAATTATTTTTTGTCTTATAATAGTTACTAAGGTGGTGTTTATTTCTTTAAAAAGGGTATTCCTTACCTCTTTTTTTTTACGTCACGCAGATCACGCTCAGATATTTAGGTCTACAGACTGATTGTTTTTTGCAAGACCTTTCATTAAAAAAAGTCTTCCAACCTCTTTTTGATGCAGACCCTAAACGCAACTTCCTACCTTTTCTTCACCCTTCAAACCCTAAACGCAACTCCACCTCCACCTCTCTTCCTCCATCAACACACCTCCTACCACCGTCGACACCCCCACTTCCTCTCATCGTCTGCCGTTTCCCCCACCTCCTCTTGTCGTCTTTCGTCGCCTCCTGCCATCTGCCATCACTCCATCGCCTCTTGTAGACCCGTAGACCACCACCTCTGGTAGACTCGTAGATCACTACCTCCTGACATCTGTGGTCCCCCCCCCCCCCCCCCGTTTGAGTTATCTGCTCTTTATTCTTTTACATTATTAACATGCTATTGTTGTTGGTGGTTTATGATTTGGTTTAGTTTGTGATTTGTTTTTAGGAAGAGTTTTGGTTGAGTTAAAAACCAAACAATATCCTTCTTTTACACAGTAGAGGTTTGTTCTACATATAATTCTAAAGATGTTTACAGATATTCTCTGCAAACCAGACATTTTACTTCTAAAAAACAAATTGCACCTAACTAGTTTATCACCCTCACACAACATTTCTTTATAAATGAGAAGTAGTTAATGATTACTTGACTCGCGTATGTTACAAGATGCTTTCCATTTCAATAATATAGTTGTAACTTCTAGTTTTGAGTGATTTTCACAAGATCACAAAAATGCTCGTTACATCTTGTAACATGTGAAAATATCTCTCTACTACTGGATTAGGTTCTTCATCCACTCTTTCTCGATCTATATACACTATGTTATACATCACCGTTTGAGTACAACCATCCATATCAACTTCTAGCGTATATGAAACTTGAATTAACATTATTTGATTAATTAGTCGAATAGTTGAAGAAGGGACTAGGTTAGTTCACAAGCTATCGGTCGAGTTCATTACTAGTTGATCTTGTTTATTTTTAACGATTAATGATTAAAAATGTTTATGTTTAAATGTTAACTAGGGGGTTTAAGCTGATGTTTATATTTTAAACTTAACAGATAGTTTAAAAAAGTTAGCTCCTGGACATTATAAAAATAAGCATGTCGGAGTAAAAAATTGTTGAAACGGTTCAAAAAATAGAAGCATTTTGTAAGGGCGTGTCCGAAAGCACTAAATAACATAAGTGTATCGAGTTCGAGAAAGAACTAATGAAGATCAAGGAACACTAATGGTTGCTCGACCGGATGATTAAGATGAAAGTCAAGAAACTAGCAGAAACTGGAAAAAAGTTGCTAATGGCCACATCCATTTTACTTCCAAGAAGGTGAAAAGAAAGTTGAAAACTTACAATAGAAGACCTAGTTATACGGGTCAGAAATTAAAGGGTGATTGTTGGGATTAATTTCCTACCTGATTCATAAGCCATTGAAGTTGAGGGTCTAAGCTGGCAAGTCGGTCAAGTTGATTTAAATTCCTAATTATATTATAATTAGTATGGGAATCTCTTGGTCACTAAGTTAAGGATATATCTATAAATATAGGATTTGGGTAGAGGCTTTGGATGTATGATCAATAGAGCTTTATTGTAACAAGTTTTTGAGTGAGTTCTTTCTTTGCAATAAAAAATTATAAAAAAATCCATGTTATTAACATTTGGTTTATTTCTTATTTATTTTTGATTTTTGTTTAACTTTAATTGCATCATAACCTCGAGAGAATTTGAAATGATTTGTAGAAGATTTGCTCTTCTGCAGCTTATGCAACTAAAGATATCATAATTGGGTGTTTATGTTACAACTTATGTAACTAAAAATAATTAGAATTGGAGGTTGCCGGATGCTAGTTGTGTGATGTGAGTTGTAGGTGCACACATTTCCTCCACCACTTATTTAGATGATAATTTATTTAAGAGAACACGCATTAAAAATTAAAAACCTTATCTCTTTCCACAAGTGCAATCGACTAAAGATTAACAATGAAATGTGCTTTAGTTTCTTCAATTGGAATTTTAAAGTGGAGATGGGTTATATAAAGTATTTGAGCTGACTAATTTGACATTTAAACATTGGAAAGTTTTCAGAATACACAGCTTCAAATTCACTACAAGAAAGATTGAAAATGAAATTATAATAACTTTCTATACAATATGAAGTATGAACAAGTCATACAAACCAAATAAAATCACTTGAACAAAACTGAAATTGTAATGTTTGTTTCTTAGAAATTCAACCTGACCTGACACAAAAATTATGTTGTAGTTTAATTCTTAGAAATCTAAGTATTAAAAAAATAGTGACCTAATAGAAAAAGAATAAGGGTTCTGTCATTAATTAAACCCGGTCTCCCTTATAGGGAAAAAACCGGAATATTGCTGAACCAAATGGTAATTAGCTATAACATAGATGTTTAAAAAAATAAAGACAAACATTAGGTGTAAAGTGTAAATTTAGAAAGAATCTTTATGTAACTTAGGAAAAAGGGTTAAGCTTTAAAATATTTATACCAGGTGATTAAAAGACTTGTACCTAACTATATGAAAAGTAAACTCAATGACATTCTAACAAACAGGTTTCAGTTATCTATATAATGTTTGAAGTTCTATTATTATTTTTATATGTTCTTATAATTTATAAATTGATTATGATGCTACATGATTTTCCAGACTCATTCAACGAATATATTAATAATATGGTATTTATTTAATAACTAATCCGGTCGGTGTTTAAAACATTCATACTATAATATTCTAATTTTCTTGTCTAATTCTTTTTAAAAAAAATACACTTTACAAGTATAAAATATTTAGATAACTTACAAAAGAATAATATAACATTTTTCACTATACATCTAATGGTTCTCTTGCCTTTTCAATTTGTAAACGTTGACCATCTGAAATATTATTATTTTCCTTACTAGCAAACCTTTCAACAGTTTTTCTTGCAATTGGCAGCCATAAATTCCTTAACTTTTCTTCGTCAACCCTAACTTGACCTTCAAGAAACCTCGGATGAACCGTAATCTCCGACACCGATCTACGCGGTTCTTCGATCCTTCGGTGGTGCCCGGTGTTCCCCTCGGTTTCCGCACCCAATCGGTGTTCAAACCGGTTACTTGACGTGCAAGTAATCATCTCGGATTTCAAAAAAAGAATATCAGAGGAGCTGACATTGCTCCATCTGGTTTTCAGCATCACCGGATCATTATCATCACAGATCATGATCCGGTGATTAAACTTATGCAACATTTCCTGATCTTTTTCAACATTTGTACCAAGTCTTGAAGACCCTTCTCGTGCTATAAAAAGCCCGAGATTCGAGGGCTCGGATTCGCTAAACCGCAAAGAATTTGAATGCACGAATAGCGCGATATCATCCTTTACAACTTTAATCCTACAAAGCGGACAACTCGAGTGGTTTTCGAGCCATTGATCTATACATTCGATGTGAAAAGCATGCTTGCATTTGGGAAGAAGTCTAAGAAGCTCAATGTCTTCGAAAGTTGACAAACAAACCGAACATTCCAACCCGTTTTTCGACCCTTTTAAAGATGAGAACTTGAAAAACGGAAGTGATTCGATGATGGTTCTATCGAGGCCCGAGAATCTTGATCTTGATCTAGGAAGATGACCAAAGTTTTCTTGGTGTAGACGACTAGAAGACGATAAGTGGCAACATTTAATGTAAATTAACGTTAAAAACGCTAGCGAAAACACGATGGAGAGCGCGCCAACAGCGACGGCAAGGCTTGGTTCGAATCTAGTGATGGATGAATTGTTAGAATAAGTTTCATCATTTGCAGAAGAAAATGAGGATTGTGAAAGAGTTGAATTTGGGAAGATGATGAGGAAAGTTATGATGAAAATGAGTGTTTTTTGTGGCAGTTTCGCGGGAATTCCGATGAACTCCGGCGGGTCGGTCGTCGGAAAGTTCATGGGTTGATCGGAGAAGAAGAGAGGGTTGACATTGGTTGAGATTTTGGAGTTCTTTGAAGGGTTTGTTTTAAGTTTATTTATAGTATGTTCATGCTCCCTCTTGATATATAATATCTTTTTATTTTAAAAGAAGTAATGTTCATTTTGAGATGTCATTTGATTCTTTTTAACACCGGCGATAGAATTTTCTAAGATAAAATTATTAATTTTTATATTTTATAGGATTAGAAATCATATTTTTTTTGTAATTTGGGTTGATGTCTGATTCTAAAAGTCAAAGACTATTTGAAGAATAATAAGTTTTGAACCTTATGAAAGTGTATTAGAAACTTGTGTAGTTTATCTGATTTTTTTCTTATTTATGATTATTACCTTATTTATATGACGGTTAAAGACGGTTGTTTAATGACTTAGATATATATTTCATTTTGGCTCTTAAAACATTTATATAGTTCTATATTGATTCTTAGGCTGCCCACAACACAACATTTTTAGCATCTGCACATCTATCGTGACAAGCGCCTTTCCCACAAACGGCAAGAATCAACCTTGGAGTGCACTACCAACGTGCGGTTGTTTGTCCCCAAAAGCGTCAACGTGTAATTAGTATAAAATAAGTATGTTTGTGAAAAAAATGTGTATAATAACATTAGATGTCAAATGAGTGTGTGAGAAGAATGAGTAAAAAGCGGATGTGGTAATTGAATATGTTTGTTTGTGAAAAAATAATTATATGATGAGGTGTGAATGGATTATTGTGACCGAAGCATGTTTTATAGTATTATCATTCTTATCCTATTTTATTATACGCAAATATAAAATTTATAAACCTAATAGTGATGGAAAAGTGGAGAGGCTTATGATTGAGATTGACTTTCTTCTTTCTAATTATAAATATACATTTGATGTCATGTTACAATGTATTACATATTACATACAAGTATATTCCATGAAGATTTTAAAAGTAGGCTTAAAGGATAAAATACCTGTCTTTTGTATTATAATATTTGTGGACAGCCTAATAGTAAATTGCATGTTTTCGGACTTTGGTTTCTATTCTTTAATCTTATTGGTATATTCAAATAGTAGTTTGACATGTTCCGATATCAATTTTCTTTTTTATTTTAAATTTAAAATGTTAATTACATAAAATTTAATCGATTGTTATTCTAATAATATCGTTGAGATTCGTACATGGGATTTTAAATATTTTAAGAGCAAAAGCAATAAAAGGGCACAAGGATTTAAAGAATACTTAAGAAAACAAAAATAAAACAATCATAGGGACTTCTATACAAACAACTTTTATTGTGAGCATTGGACGAGTTGTAGCAATAGCATTCATAATGCTTTTGGTAAAACTTCTATTATCCTTATATTTTAAGGTAAACTTTAAAAAAATTATTCACATCATAATTTTTATCATTATACTTTATCCATATATGTAAAAAAAACTAATAAGAGTTCTTATTTTAAGGATAAAGAATAGGATGTGAGAATTTTATAAAATAAAAGATAGATTTATAAAATAATGATATTTAGTTAAATCATAAGTATAAAGATTTATAATAATTAAAAAAAAAAAAAAACCTATTATGAGTGCTCTAATAGATTAAGAAAACAGACTTTTCCCTTTACAAATACCGATGCCTAACATTTATAAGTTCAAATGTTGCTAGCCATACAAGATCTGATGTCAATCCGAAAAAGAAACCAAAACCAAAGTAAAGAACTTTTTCTAAATCTTTTCTTGTTTCTTTTGGTTTGCTAGCAAATTTCCTTTTAGAAAGATTTGCAAGAAACAAGAAGACAAGGTGGAAGGAAGATATAACATCTTCGGGTTTCCCCTTTTGAACTCTCAAAAGTCAAAAAGCATGAAAGGAAGATATGTCAAAAAGCATGAAAGGAAGATATAACATCTTTGGCACCTAATATCCTTTAACTTTTTAACAATGTTTTGAGGGTCGGATCGGATCGGCCGGTCCGACCCCGAATCGCCGTGTGAGCCGATCCGAGCAGCTATTGATCGTTTTGGTAGGGTTGAGCCGGCCGATTGATCCCGAGTCGGCGGTTGGACCAGGATTCGACGATCTTGCGGTTGAACCGGTGTGTACCTGTTTTCTGAAGTTGCAGCTTCCATTGAATGGGTTCTCCAAAAACCAAATCGCAGCCCCTTCTCCAAATCGCAGCCCCTTCTTCAAATCGCAGCTCCACAAACGTAACACCCGGAATTTTTAAAAGAAGAAAAAGAAAGAAAAGCAAAATAACCCAAGTTGAGGGGTTAAAGTTGTACAAACAAAGTTTGATATTATTTTATTCAAAAGAGGGTGTGGCCGCCCACACCCATGTTCCATCAACTTTTCCATCGGTTTTAGAGAGAGAAAGAGCAGAATTCTCTCGGTTCTAGAGAGAGGAAGAAAAGAAGCTGAATTCAGGTTAGTTTTCTGATTTTTTGGATGTTCTTGGCTGATTTCCAGACTTCAGGTATGTGCTTATGTGCTTGTATGTGTTCGGTTGTGTGTTTTTGGGTGTTTCTAGGTGTTTGAACTCATAAGCATTCAGGTTTGAAGAAGTCTTACTCGAAAGTTGCTCTAGGTGAGTTCTAGATCCCCGTTTTTAAATGTTTTAACTTGTTTTAGGGCTGGAAATGTATGTTTTAACGTTTTTATTAATGTTGGGTGTGTACCCGTATGTATATGTGTGTGCCCGGTTGGGGGGTGTATATTCGGGATGATTTTTGATTATGTTCATGTTGTATGCTTGTCTTGATGCTTAGTATGTTAGAACTAGGCTTGGAACAGGTTAGGATGATGATTTGGGGTCTGAAAATGATGTTAGTTAGAAAACAGTTGGCCATGCGCCCAAGTATTCCCATGCGCCTAAGGTTTATGCGCCCCAATAGTGTCCATGCGCCTAGAATTATGCCCAGGCACCTAAGTGTGCCCATACGCCCAACTGCCCAAACGCCTAAGTGCCCATGCGCCTAAATCAGGCTCATGCGCCTGCATAGTACCCATGCGCCTAGAACGTTGTCCAGACGCCTAACTGTAGGTCGTGCGCCCGTATAGTGCCCATGCGCCTAAAACCTGCCCATGCGCCTAAGTGTTCCCATGCGCCTAAGCATTCATGCGCCCGCATAGTGGCCATGCGCCCGCATAGTGGCCATGCGCTCGCATAGTGGCCATGCGCCTGCATAGTGCCAATGCGCCTAAAGACTTAGAAAAATATTCTGAATTTTTGGGAAAGAGGGACTTTTAGGCTATGACTTGGAATGTTTTTGGGGATGATGTATGATGTTGTATGTGATATTATATGATGATGTGGTGTATGTTTATGGCCTGTTTTCCTTATGTCCTTATTTCGTATTATTCCGTGGCTTTACGTGGTATGATTATGTTAATGAACGTGAAGTATTATATAATGAAAGCGGAAGTTAATGTTAATGAAATGTGTAACGTAAAGAATGAATGAAAAGTCTTGCAAGCAAACGTAAGAAGGTTCACACCCAATGAAGGGTGTTAGCTCAACTGTGTGCGGTTTAGCTAACCCAGAAGGATGCACACGGGGATCTAATCCTTGTAATTGACCAAACGTATGGGACCCTTGTCGCTTGCCCCAGGTACTGGAATCAGCTTCGTGCACAATGTTAGGGGTCTATTTATAGACTTCGGCCCAGTAACCAGCTTCGTGCACAATGTTCGGGGTATAGCACATGGCATTGGTCCGGATGAAAGTGAAAGATAATGATGAATGTACGAATGACGTACGATGATGAAGATGATGAAAGATAATAATAAATATTATATATATGTGTACGTATGATGTATGATCACGAATGAAAGTAAAGAAAGGTTTTTAATCTAGAGTGAAGTATTTTTATTATAAAACTAGAACTCACTCAGCAACGCTGACTTTTATGCATTTTAAGTTGGCAGGTAATGGTTGCTGAGGATGGCACGGGGTGAAGCTGGCATCCATTTTATGCAGAAATGATATTTTTGTGTTGTAATGCAATTAAACAATATTTTGTAACTTTAGCAATGATGTATTATTTCGCAAAAGTAATTATTAATGCATGAAATGGTTTTTGTTAAATTATTCCGTTGCAATGATTTATGAAATGTAATATGTTTTAATTATCATGTGCGATGAATGTCCAACTGTGAGTGTTCCGGAAACGGGGCCTTACATCAAACTAAATCGCAGCTCCACAAACTAAATCGCAGCTTCCATCGATCGGGTCCCAATCGCGACTCCAAACCTGCACAAATCGACCCTCCAAATCACGACTTCTCCACAAATCAACTCCTCAGTTGCTCAACTTCAAGATATCTGTTCACTTCTCCACAAATCAACTCCTCATGTTGCTCTATTTCAAGATGAGTTAATTACACGATTGGTCCCTGTGGTTTGCCCATATTGCAGTTGGTCCCAACTTTTGAGAAATTACAGGCTTGGGTCCAACTGTTTACCAAACTGTAACACGATTGATCCTTAAAGTGAATGGTCGTTAGTTTTTCTAGTTAACTCAATGTGAAATGACCAAAATACCCTTTTTATTTTTTAAAAAAATTATAACATTATAATTATTAATTGTTAAATACTAGAAGTGGGTCCCACTCCTTCTTCTCCACTTCTTCTTTCACAATCCAACCCATTCACCACCACCGGCTGCCAACATTGCCACCATCGCCGGTTGCCACCATTACCACCATCGCCGACTAATGCAGGTCCTACTCTACCCCTCATCCATCTCCCTCGATCCCCATCTCCACCATCGCCACCACCCCAGTCCACCACCATCTGAAATCCTCATTATCATCATCTTCTCCACATCTCAGCCACCCCCACCATAGTAACCCAAACCAGTGCCCACCACCATAACCCAAACCAGCGCCCACCATCGTAACCCAAACCACTGCCCACCAGTCACCATCTCCAATCGTTCTCACGCCACACCTCCACCTCCGATTAATCACCCTCACATCGCTACCAATCAAATCGAAAGCCACAGATGGATCCAAATTTCGATTGATGATGGTGACAGTGTCGGTGTGACAGTGTCGGTGTGACAGTGGTGGTGTGTTAGTGGGTGGAGGTGCGGCAGTAGAGTTGCGCGGGAGGTGAACGGGATGGTGGTGGTCTCAAGATTATGTGACTGTGAGTGTGACTGTGTTAATGGGGATGGTGGTGGTCTCAAGATTATGGATCCAAACCCCGCCTACGACACTGTCGTGTTCTACCTCCGCGGCTCGACGGCTCGCCTAAATTTCCTCGATTCCATCAGGGCGGAGGCGTGATCCTGTTTCGATTTGGATTTTGATTCAATCTTCTATTTGGCGATGTTGGTCGCTGGAGAAACAAGGAAGTGCTTGACTTTTTTTAAAAATCAATTAGTCGAATAGGAGGGTTGAGCTGGGGCCAGTGAACTAGGGTCACCGGAGATGGGTGGAGGCGAAGGTGGTGCAGCTGAACGGGGAGGTGCGGCTGAACGGGGAGGTGGGACCCACACATTTAATATATATATATATATACACCATATTTTTGAATTTTGTCTTTTAGTTCAGGGGTATTTTAATCTTTTTACATCCACTAACCTAAGAAACTTAATAGAAGTTAATGTCAGAGACCAAATGTGTTACGATATAGTAAACAGTTGGGACCAAACTTATAATTTCTCAAAAGTTGAGACTAATATTGCAATATGAGCAAAGCACATGGACCAATCATGTAATTAACTCATTTCAAGATATATATTCTTTAGTTTTTCACTTGAGAGGAAGAATGGAGACTTGAAGATGATTTTTGCTTAATGAAAAAGTGAAAACTGAAAAGTAATTTTATGGAAAACCAAAAAAGTCTTTGGAATAAAAATTACATTTGATTTTATGTGTATAATAAATATATATGTTATTTAATTTGTTACTATTATTTTATTCTTATACATACTTTTAAATTAATTATAAGGTTAACAGGTTCATAAATCCGGTTCGACCAGTGAACCAGTAAGTTGTATGATTCGACGTTCGATCCGGTTTTGTAAACATTGTTTTTAATGCCTTTTGGCCTCTCAAGGATCACGACTTGCTGCAAAATTATTTATGCTGCCATTCTATTTCATTTAACAACTATTTAGCAATAAAACTAATTCTGTTTTAATTTGATCAATAATTTAAAGAAACCAATATCATTAGATTAATAATAATTAGAAGTTACACGTCACAAATGATATGATAAATATACTTAAGTTTACGTGTAATATATCATTGATACTAATCTACATTTATATTTATGTCTTTTATATGTTGCAACTTTACATAAAATACATAAACTTTTATCCAAAATGTGTGACTTAATAGTAGATGTCCTTTATGGGAGATGATTTATTAAAACTCATTTTAATTTGAAAACTTGAAAACTCATTTTAGTTATTTCTAAACGCATATGGCTTGTTCATACGTTAATATGATTTTTTTAATCATCATAAAATCAAAAATTGATTATCTTTAAATTGAGTATAATATTCATGTACTAAAAAACAACAAAAAAATAACGTGTCGAACTAATTCGATACTACGTATATGTAGTATCATGTTACTACAGTGTTATATGCAGTAAATAATATTCAGTATTGTTTATGATCACAAATCAAACTAAAATTATAAAAAAAAAATCCATTGAAATGGATCCATTCATCTTCATCACCTTGAATTTATCTAAACGATCATGCGTTACGAGACTCTCTGACGATGCACTGTTCTCCCGAACAACTCAAAATCTTCCACAACTCTTGTGCCTTAACTAATCTAGATTTGTCAACATGGAACCCGAAAGTGCTTATATTGTAGTACTTTGAATGTGTTTAGTAGTTTATTTGAATGATTTCATTAGGTTTATTTTTTTACTCTACATATGATATTAACACTACATATATGTAGTACTATATGCTACTTATATATAATATATAATACTACATATATGCAGTACATCATATTTTATGTTTGTTATATCATGATATTATATATATGTAGTATTGAGAAATTACCCAGCGTTAAATTTTTTTAATATAATAATATTATACTCAAATTAAAAGTAAAAAGTTTATGAGTTAATGATGTAATTTTTTTAAATAATAACATATGAAAAATTATGTGCGTTTAAATTAAAAAAGAAAGTTCTTATGTTGTCAAACAATCTTATCCTTTATTTACATATGATATGCATTATAGCAAATATTAATATTTCTCTAGATAATATTTGTAATAATAAAATACCAATATTAATATTAATATCAATATGAATATTAATATCAATATCAATTTTAATATTAATATCAATATTAATATTTGCATATGATAAATTATTATATGAGATTTTATAGTATCCGGATACACTGTTCAAAATCTCTATACTAATAAATAAAAATAAATCCGGACACTTATAATCATTCTATGCCATCTAATAATTGTTTTTTCCCCTTCTCTCTCCCCTTAATTATGAATGCTATAATAGTTATTCGTTAATTATAACTATCCATAATTAAAATTTCAAATATGTTAACTTTAAATTTTCAAATGTATAATACATGAGTTTATTCAATCCGTATAATACATAATATTTAAGATATAGTTTTTTATATTATTAACCATGTAACAGTAAATTTATTTAGCCCGTGTATTACACGGGATTGTAACCCAGTAATAGTATATATAATACTAGGTTATATCCCCGTGTATTACACGGGTTGAATAACAAAAATATTAAATATTTATTGATGATGAGTAGGAATTGTAAAACGTTATTTTAAATAACATATGATTAAATTTATGTATGGTTAAGTATTTTGATTTTTTAATTATTTTTAAAACTTTCGTTTTAAAAAATTGCTTTGAAATTTTTTTTATTATTTTATCAGTATTTTGTTGTTTAAAAACTCTGGGTTTGTTTTAAATAAATGTTCTTTTATAAAACTTTTATTTTATAAAAAGATTGAATTTAAATATTTCATAATTTAAAAAAGCTTCATTTTTTAAAAAATCATAGTTTTAGAAAATTTTATTTTTGAAAAAATATATTTTCTAATCAAAATACTTAGTGTTTATTTAATGAAAAAATATTTTAAAATTATTAATTCAAGGATTTGAATTTATAATAGAGAGAGAGAAATAGAAATATTTGGAAATTAGTTACTTGACTTTTAGAAAATAAAATAAATAGTTTAGGCAGGAAAATAATTGAGGGAAGCATTGTAGGAATACTATGTGTCTCACATTGTAAAGGATTATTAGTATAGATTGACTAGATAGCTTATGTTAAAACCATAAAAAAAAAAAAAAAAAAGTTCTTATGTTGTGAAATTCAATGAGTTCTCGGATTCAACCTTTTCCTTTACTTACATATGATATGCATTATATCAAATATTAATATTTCTCTAGATAATATTTGTTATAATCAAATATTAATATTAATATTTGCGTATGATAAATTATTATAAAAGATTTTATAGAATCAGGATACACAGTTCAAACTAAATAATAATACATATAATATTGAGTGGATAGCTTATGTTAAAACCATATATAACTCTTTACTTAATAATTTGCTCCGTTGTGACTCTGTAATATCGTATAAGTTGTGCTTATGCATATAGATACAACAATATCTTACTTGCAAAAGATTCAATGTATATCAATACAAAAATAATGTGTAAGCTTGCAACTTATCAGCCCCAATGCTAGGCGAAGAAGTGTCATTCGCAACAGCTAATTGTAATAAGCACACATGTTTAAAGGCAATGGTATAGTTAAGTATTTGATTATTCTTTATTATAAAAATATAAAGAAGTTCACTTTAGAATTTATATTTTTATTATAAGCCTGTCTTTCGATCGACAAGCTAGAACCGAAGGAAAAAACTCGGCTTATAAACCAAAAACAGTATTAAAACCAATTGGGTGAATTCGATATGGAAAAGATGGTACTCGTAGGGTAGAAATCAATTTGTTACCCTCTATGTTGAAATTGGTTAAACTCAAACTGAACCGGATAAATTAGGCTTTAAATCCGAGCAAGTTCTAAATTAAAACGATCATTTACCTCTCCAAAAAACAGGATGGCTAAAGAAGATTTTGACCATCTTTGACCTATATAAATTTGTTTCAACCATAACCAGTTTGACCCAGAACTCAATTTGTGCACCTCTATGACAAGTCATAAGCCAAGCCCAACTCTACATGTACTATAATGAACCAACCCTTGGCTTTCGTGAGCCATTGAGCCCTAGAGGTGCATAGTAGGGGTTTTTTTTTTTTATAAATCCAAAGCGGTTTTCATAGATACCAGTTTCAAGTCAAAATCGGTTTGACTTGAAACTGATTCGGTTTCGGATTATAGAATGATTTTTTTTTTTTTTGTTTATGGCTGGATTGGTTTTGGTTTGGACAGGTGTTTCAAGCAAATCGTACCTCATTTGAAATTGATGTTTTTTACAAGTAAGGATCGGTTCTACTCTCTAACGGGCAGGAATCTGAATTGGTTCAGTGTATGGTAGTCGGGTCTGGTCCAAAACTAGTATTTTATGCATCACTATTAAGCCTTAACATAACAATTTTGGACTCGACTCAAACATTGGGCCTATGTTTATAAGAAGCCCTTATCAAGGTTAATAACACATATAACTAGCGTTGTTCAAAATACCAAAGACGAACTATATCCATAGACAAAAAAACAAACGAAATTATGAATTCGCTTTTTTGTTCGGTTACTAACAGAATCCGAATTGTGAATTTTGTTTTAATTCGGTTAATAGTTACACAAAATCTCAATTATTTGGTTCGGTTATCCGGATAAATCGAAAAATAACCGCTTTTGTCGGATAACCAAACTGAATAAGCCAGATAACCAAACCGAATAAACCGGCTTAATCGGTTGAATTTGATTCAATTAGTCTATGTTTAACTCGGTTCAGTTTACTTAACGACTAGCCCCAAAAAAATTTCATAACCGAATAAACCGTTAACCAATCCGTTTAACACACCGCACGATCTTATCCTGGTTAAGAGCACCCTTATCCTCGCAACCAAACAATCCGCAAACGACGATAAAACCTCGTTACTCTCATCCTTTCGTACGTCACCTTCAGAAGAATCAATCCTTCGCTTCGAACAATAATCAAATTGTCTCTTTCACACGCACTTGACGAACTGATAACACACACACACACGCAGAGAAATCACCTCAAATCCACCGAATAGTGTGTGTTTATGATTGTAATTAGTGGAATTTGTTGATCGGAGATGGTGCGGATTTTACCGATGGCGTCAACGATTCGTCCTTCGCTCTCATCCTTCGCCACTGCCACTGCTAGGTTCGGTGGTGGAATTTGTATGGTCAATTGTTCTTCGCGATTCAATTCGGTTCAGTTTGGTTCCAGTGGTATGGAATTGTGGATAATGATAGGTTTTGTTTTGTATGTTTGTTGATTTGAGCGTTGATTTTTGTGTATGTGGATGGATACGGTTGTTTGTGTTATGTTTTGGCTCGAATTTGCATAATTAGGTTTAGTTTCTGCTTATAGTTCAACAAATTCTAGTGCATTTATGCAAATTGGAATTTTGTTCGAGCGGAAACTAATATGAAATAATGTTGATTAGGGGTATTAATATAGCATTACGTTCCACGGGTGGCTCTACCATTTTAGGCAAATGCAAAGTAATTTGTTTCTGTGAGGGAGTAGAAACAGATGTATTTGCTAAAGCGGTATTGAATTGGATTGAATGTTTTTACACCCCAAACAAAAAAACTGAATTGAACTGTGTGTGTTTGTGTGCATTTGTCAAAACTTAGGGGCCCCGATAATTTGGAAATTCTAGGCCCAAGACTAAAATTTTAGTACATATGTGTGTGTGTGTGTGTGTGATAATTGGGAAAATGAGGACTTTAAGGCTAACTGAACTTTATTTTTAGCCCTGAACTATGGGTGAGTAGGAAACCTCTCCATAAAAACAGCAGAAATTACAATATATTAGTCTTTATATAATGACAAATGGATATAAGAGAAGGCTTTCCATTTTATGGATATTGTATGGTTGTAGTTCATAGCCTGTTAAGATCTTGTATTACCATGTGGCTTTTTATGTTTGTTTAGTGGGATCACAGTCGAAACTTTTTGGTGTTAAAGCTTGCAAGATATTTCGACAAGAAGGGAATAGTAAATCAGCAGCTAAAACAATAGTAAGCATGGCCCAAGGAAGCACAGCAATCACCCAAGAAAGTGCTTTGGAGTGGGTGAAAAATGACAAGAGAAGAATGCTTCATGTTGTTTATCGTGTTGGTGACTTGGAGAGAACAATAAAGTAACTTTTTATATTAAGTTATGCTAATTTTTAATGTTTTAAGTTCTTATTAGCGTTTTGTTGAATTATGTTTGCAGATTCTATACAGAGTGCCTAGGGATGAAACTATTGAGAAAAAGAGACATACCTGAGGAGAGATACACGAATGCCTTTCTTGGATATGGACCAGAAGATTCTCACTTTGTGATTGAACTCACATATAGTAAACTATCTTCAAACTACTTTTTGTTATGCTCAAATCTAGGACCATCTGTATTATCAGATTAAATAGCTTAAGGTCACAGGTTCTATCTACATTAATAGTATTTAGATTCATTTTCTTTTGATTATCTTTTTTGGGCAGTATTCCAAGTATTTAATAAAATTCTTTTTTATACACATATAAGCTATAGCTGCATGTGGTTTAACCATCCTAATAAAGTTTGGAACAGTAAAACTAATCTTAACCATGCAACCAAAATACGTGCCTAATTCTACCCTAATTTACCGGTTAAACTTTATGGCAAAGCAAAAAGGATTATGAATATAGTTTCATGTCCTTGTAGAGGGGAAATGGTGACATGGGTTTTAACAGTGATATTTTTTAGCAATGACAAGTATCACCTATTTACTTATTGGTTTATGTTATATTTTTATCACTAGTGGATCAAATCGATAAAATGGAAAAAGTTTGCTGAATGCTAATATGTCAGCTTTAATTTGACCCCCCTGGATATTTTTCAGGCTTGCCATTGCCACCACTACCTCAATTTGTATAGTTAGAAAAAGAACATGTAATTTGATACATTTAAGGAAGTAGGAAGTTGGATGGCAAACTGGTAGTGACCATATACTTACTCTTTTATAAGGTCAACATCTATAGCATAATGCTTCATATGAAGCACATTGGTTAACACATATGATTTATTTGCATATGACTAACATACATTCATGCTACCAGATTATGGAGTAGACAAATATGACATTGGAACTGCATTTGGTCATTTTGGCATTGCGGTTGATGATGTGAGTGAAGCTTTTTCCATTTGATTTGTCTAGGTTCTTGACTTCTTGCATATTCTTGCATCTGCTTAGAGCATTAGAAACACTGAATTTCCTTCGTTGTTGATTAGTATAAGCAGATGTCAAACATAGCATTGAAAGTTATGTCGGATATTGTCACACTGTCACATGTATTGGTGATTCTATTCCTTCAGGGATAAAGTTTTGTATTTTTAAATTGGCTTACTCATATCTATAAGCATGAGCCTTTTTATAGGGAAAAAAAACTTTATTATCTCTCTTGTAGTTGACATTTAAAGTGCAAAAGACCCAGCTACTGCTATAGTGGATAAGGCCTTACTCCTGGATGTAGAAATGTTTGGATATGCATTTTGAAATGATTATATGATCTTAAATAACAGGAGTAAGTTGTAGAAGGTAGTGTTTGGATGAGCTTATATTGTTTGAAGTCGTAAAATCACTTGTTTGAATGTTCGACAGTTTCTGAGTAGTTAAGAAACTAATAGATACAATGACCATAAAGACTTTTTTGTGAATTTGTTTTGTGAAACAAGAGCATAAATATCTCAAACTATGTTAAAAGATGCGATAAATAGGTAATTTTAACTGACAGTCAGATCACCACTCTGTTGCAGTGGACATAAAGTTGATCTGCAACTGAATATTTTACAGTTTGATGGGTCTTTTGAATAATCAGAAATTCAGAATTAACTTGTAAGTAAAGAGGCTGTAGAAAACGGTGTTTTGGATGTGCTTATGTCGTTGAAGTTGTAATAATCAGATGATCACCTGTTTAAGTGTTAGACAGTTTTTTGTTCTTTAAGAAATTAATAGATAAAATGACCAAAAAGGACATTTTTGTGAAAAGAGCGGGAGACATTGTGTGAAGTAAAAGTAAAAATACTTCAAGGGTAAATAGGAAATTCAATGAATCTGATTATTAACAGTTAATTATTTGACATTAGTGACCTGTAATAAGATACTTAGAAACAAAATGTGTTAACCATATAACGAAAAAAACCTTGTTATTATGACTCCAAGTCATAATAATCGGATACTCAGTTCCCAAAACACGAATCCAAACATTCCCTAGGATTTAATAAAAAATTTTTTTTTTTGGGATTTTGCAGGTTGCTAAGACTGTTGAACTCATTAAGGCTAAGGGTGGCACTGTAACCCGGGAACCAGGTCCCGTCAAAGGTGGAAAATCAATTATTGCATTTATTGAAGATCCTGATGGTTATAAATTTGAACTTATAGAAAGGGGTCCCACTCCTGAACCTCTTTGTCAAGTAATGCTGCGTGTTGGAGATCTTGATCGTTCCATTGCTTTTCATGAGAAGGTTTGAGGTTTTCCTGTAAATAAGAACAATTTGATTATCACATTCAATCTATTTGCTGTAGGCTAACTTAATATAGTTTTTTAATCCTGTATATGCTTTAGGCTTTTGGTATGGAGCTCCTTCGCCGAAGAGATAACCCTGAATACAAGGTAAATTAACAAGAGTAGAGATACATATGCCTTAAATATTTCTAATCCCTTCAATGTATGACGCATGGCTTTCTCCCCATGTTATCTTGTTACCCAAGACCGTCCTCTTATTAATTAATAAAACATAAAAATAATCATTAGACTTATCTAATAATAGAATACTATTGATAAAAAATAGTAATAATAATTTGTTCTTCTTATCAGTGTTTTAGGCACATAGTTCATTTTCGAATCAACAAATGGAAATTGGGTTTAACATAGTTCGTGCCAAAATTCTTGTTCCAGAGTTTTGTAATTTTCAATTAATTTTAGCAGAGGTGGCAGTTTCAACCTATTTACTTATGAACGGCTGAATAAAGAGTTTTGGTTCGGATAAACAGTGTTGTTTTTGACCCCAACCCATATCAAAATGACCTATCTTTTACCCGAATCTGGTTTGACCTGTTACCCAATCTGCCTATTATCACAAATGTTATCGTGGTTTAAAGATGCTTGTGCAGGTTTCCAGTTGAACGTAATAATTTTCTTTTTCACTAAATCAATGGTTTTTGCGCCATTGATTTTTCGCATTCAGGATCTTGACTTTCATATATTCAAAACATCTAAATTTTGACTATCTATCATCCTCTTAAACAAGCCTGTTAAATATTTAATCCCTAAAAAACAAATATTTGATTCTGCAGTACACCATTGCAATGATGGGTTATGGACCAGAGGATAAAAATGCTGTAATAGAGTTGACGTACAATTATGGGGTCACAGAATATGACAAAGGAAATGCTTATGCCCAGGTCAATAAAAATATATCTTCTCTTCTCTTTTTATTGCATTTATATCATAGGATATCATCCAAACGGAGATTTGATAACCAAGTTTTTACTTAATGAACAGATAGCAATAGGCACAGATGATGTTTATAAAACGGCAGAAGCAGTTAAACTTTTTGGAGGTAAAATTACCAGAGAACCTGGACCTCTACCTGGTATTAGCACCAAAATAACAGCATGTTTGGATCCTGATGGTTGGAAAACAGTAAGTTTACTTAAAAGGTTTATGCAATCTTTTTCATGAAATTTAGAGGTGGCAAAATGGTTTGGGTAGTAAAAAGCGATTTTTGTATGGGTCGAAATAGGCAAGACTGGGACGCTTGGTTGATTTGCCAACACTTTTATGTCTGAAATTTTTATCTAGGGTTTAAGGTCATAAAATAGCTTCCTACTTTCACAAATATTCCTAAATTGTACATGTGCTCATCTAGTACCAAGTTACATAAACTTCTAATTTTTGGTCTGTACGGTATATATGGCTACCCTGTTCTTAACATGTGGTGTTTTTCTTTTTAATTGAAACCTACATATCTCTGTCCTTTTCTCTGGCCTCCCGGTTCCATCTCTGGCATAGTCTTCGACTCTTCATCATCAACACCCCCCACCCCCTCTCTACCTTTGTCTAGTAGGGTCTTCTTCGTACACACCCATCCACCATCTCCCTCCCTCCCAACCACCCCTCACCCCCAATAAATAAATCCTTGATTTCTTCTAAAAATCCTTTGCATCCATCACCATCGTCCACCTCATTCCACCATCCCCCTCTCAAAGAAATCCCTTGCCTCGTGAATTTCTTGATCTTCTCCTTGAAATCTGTCACCGTCATCACCATCATCCACCTCTGTCGACTATTAAAGTGACATTTACCATAGTAGCACATAAACTCAGTTCCTTATCATCCTAAGATTACAATGGGTACATGTACCATCTTGAAATATTTGTCAAAATAAAAGCTATTTTATGACCGTTTTGGTTTGAGACCAGTAGGATTAAAACAAGACTATTAGAGGAATAATCTAAATCTTTGAATAATCAGGTAGAGAGAATGCATTAAAAATATATCTCGGGCCACCTTCAACCTATTTGACCTGTTCCCATTTTAGCTCTTTTTTAATTATATCATTTTTTTTTAAATAAAAACAAAGCCCCAAACTTATTGGGCAAGATTATGCTTGGTTTCAACTAGCATTTTAGGGAGTTCGTATGTGCTTTTTGAAACTGATTAAGCCTTGGAATCACAGTAAATAGTTCTAGTGTTTGGATAAACAAATTTGTTTTTGATTATTTTGGGGATGAAAATCAATTTTGGATAATGACCTTGATACTAGGTGCAACAAACTGATTATGTAAGAGGGTAAAATAGAGTTATTTATTTGCTTGTTCTTTAACCTAATTAGAGACTTTTACCCTATGATACATCTGCACTCTCTATTAAAACCTTTTTTTTGGTCATTTCATTTAGAAATATCTTAAATAATCACATTTGTGGATCATCAACACTCAAATGTTTGAACTATAAACAACTACATATCCAAACACCATTTTTTATTGCACATTTTTACATGGGTGATATAAGGTTGCTCCTAAGGTCGCTTTGCGCCTAGGCGTGCTTTTTAAAACCAAGGTGATATTTGATTATGAATATCCGATACCAGACGATAACTTTCAAAACACAGATCCAAACATAAAGGTGGGTCAGGTAACGGGGGTGAGTCAGGTTGACACAAAAAGCCTATTTGCAAAATTTTGTAACAAATAATTATTACATTAAATATGATTGGAAAAGAAATACTTTTACACTACTAATCTAAATATTCAAATAAAGTAATACTGTTACACTACTAATCTAGATCTTCAAATAAATGTACACAAATACACTTTGTGCAGCTTCCAGCCCCTTCGACGATTTTGGCATGTTTGATCTATTCCCCTTTTAGTTAACTCTTTGTTTAACCTAATCAACACTAAATTTAATTAAACCCGACCATCTAGGATCGCAAATTTTAACACAGCAGTTAGTTATACAAATACGGACAAAACGTATTTTGGATCAACCTAATTCATTCCAACCCATTTTATCTTTTATGTTGTGTGACGACGTCTTTATCTTTTGAGAGTGGTTATTCACCCACCAAAAATTGACATGAAGAACTTGTTTTGATGAATTATTGTCAATATTTTGCAGGTTTTTGTTGATAACGTTGATTTTCTGAAAGAACTAGAATGATATGGAGATCCCACTCGTCTGAGTCCGAGTTCACCCGTCAAATTGTAGGAAATCCTCCGTTTTGTAGATAATTGCAGTGTGGTTATAAGCTGTCACAAGTTAAAATCTTGTTAGAATGGCTAATAATGTATAGACCATTTTATTTTATTTTTTGGTGAAATTTGTTGTGAACCAAAGAAAGCAGAAAATAGCATGGTAGAGTTGGGAAATCACCACTTTATTTTTTTTCAATTTTGTTGTCATTTGTGAGGTGAAATGAAAGAATCACACTTTTTGGCACCTTGATTCTTCAAAAGTTGTCGATTTAAGTTAAACAAATATCCTCATATAAGGGTTAAAATGCGAGTCATCCATCAAAATATCAATAAATGGTTAAAAAGATAACATGTATTAAAAATTACTCCTATGATTGTGAATCATTAGAGGAGTAGTTTTCAACATTACATAAATCTATCGTGAAATAAACTGGTTTTAAGGTTGGAGCTAAATAAGTTAGAAAGTTGACATGTATTACTAAATAGGTCGGGTTAGAGTTGACATTTCTAACCGGACAACACTATACATGATAAATTCAAATTATCTAAAAAACCTCAAATAATTTATGGTTGTTTATATCTATGGCCTAATATTTATCGTATTCAAGATTTTTGATGGTTTTTGCACTTATAGCTTAATATCTACTTTGTACCTCAAAAATCAAAATGTTTCAAATCTTATCTCCTAATATAAACAGTAACTTTTCTGCTCTATGTTTGGGTCGTAAATGGGTTTAACATAACTAATTAGTCATGTCTTGGTTACCATTCAACTTTTTGACACAATTACCATTGGCCTAGGGTGGGGGTATAGAAACTTGTAAACATGAAAATGATATGAGTTACAAGCCCTAGTAGCCACATTCAGTAGATTATACCATGAAGTTTATCTTTATTTACGTTAAATAACAACCTGCAAAAACTTCAAAAGCAGAAAAATTGTAACACGGCTTATAAGAATCTTCAATGGCCACACGAATGCATGGCTTGTTCGCTTTTTTCATTCCATTATTAATGTCACATGTCAATTATGTGCTAACTTGTATATCTATTATTGTTTATAGTTTCTTAGATTATTCGAAGATAGGTTTTCTATTAGTTTAAGTGATTTTAACTTTGCAAGACCGTTTGAAGGGTGCAAGTCAGTTTTCACAATGAGGAAAGACTTAGAACACTTAACAGATCAAATAGGAAACTGGACAGTTTATGATGATACTAAGATAAACACAAGTAAACAAGAGACAGAAAGCTTAAGAACAAGATAATTGTTTTTCAAGGAAGATGTATATTGCTCTCAAGTTCTATTACAAGTGTTACAAAGCATACATGCTAAAATACAAGAACCTGAGATACTTTATACTACATCCTACAGCCGGCCATACTTTGAAAACCAGCTGGAAACACTAATCTAGACAACAAGATCAATGTAAAGTCAAAAGGCAGATTGCCTTTTGACATGTGACTATGACATGTCATAGCTCACATCCTATTGTAATACAAAAAGGATAAAAGTACATAAAGTAGAAAGTAACAGACTCAAGACCTTAATCTACAGCTTTCTAAAGCATGAACATTTTCACCAACTTGTGTAAAGTTGGTGAGCCTGCACAGTGGCAGCGGAAAGTTGGTCAGCTTTTCTGAAAAGTTGTTGATCACAAAGAGCATGTCTTCTTTGTTTTCGGAAGAAATCAGTCTTCTATCTTTGAGGCTTCGGAAGACTTTGTCTTCTAAGCTTCGAAAGACTTCATCTTTGGCTTCGGAAGAATTGGTCTTTTGGCTTCGGAAGATTTTACACTTGTGTAATTTTCTTGTAGAGTGTAAAACTTCCGAAGTAACTTCTACCATGCACAAAGTGCATGCATGCAGGAGACAGCTTGACTGTTTTGAGTGCATCAGTCTCTTTTATAATCCTTACAAACTTGTTCTTCTTCCTACTCTCTTCTTGAGCAATTATTACTTCTAGGTCAACAAATCTTTGTGTACATATCACAAACCATATTTTTACGTTTTTAATTTTCTACTTATTCTCTACAAAATACAAAATATGCCCCAAATATAACTTGGATGAGGGCGGCTTAACCTGTTTTGCAGGCTTAAGCAAAAATTCATTTTTGAGCTTTTTCATAAATAAAAGAATAGCATAACACCAACATCTTTTTCCTAATAGCTCATCAACTTGTCACCCCTTATTAGTAAATATCAAATATATAAAACCTTCAAGACTATTAAAAAAACATTTTATAGTGTTATATCCATTAAAATTACACTTTGGTTAACTTTTAACCTATTTACCTTTTTTTTTCTTGGTAAATGGGTCAAAATTTGACACTTGTAGTAATTACTTTTTGTAAGTTACATTTTTTATGTTTATTTTGGTTACACCTTCTATATCTAATGTGTCATAATCCGAAACATGGTGGGAGTTTTATTATGAAAATTTATGCTTTGCAAAGATAAATAAAATATTATGAAATATGGATGGATAAATTGAACTTTTATAAGGGTATATTTGCAAATGAAGTTACACAAAACATAACACGTTTGGCCTCATAACTTTATATAATGCCAATATCAGTCCAATTTCTTGTCTTGATCCGTCTTTCGGATTGTTTATTAAAACGCTTTATCGTATTTTAATACAACTAGTAGTTCAGGGTAGTTGATGACAAATCCAATAACGCGGTGTTGATGCAACTAGTAGTTCAAGGTAGTTGATAACAAATCCAATAACGCGGTGTTGATGCAACGACTTTTAACGCATACAACCTCCTGAGTCTTGGTATGGTAATTATAATTATATCACATCTCATTAATGCATAATATGTGGAAAATTTCTATGCTTACTTCTTACTCTATAAATACACTCCTAAATTTAAAAAAGTCAAATCTTTGACTTAATCAGTCAAACACATTTTCAGTCAACATGAACCCAAATACCCTTGCCAGGAACACCCCGGAAATTCACAAACAACATATAATAACCAGGCGGAGCAATCTTTCCCGACGGCGGCGCTATGGCGGTGATCAAGTCTTTAGCCACCGTCTTCAACGGTAGAACCACCAACCTTTGATTCATTGAGAACCCATGAGTTGTAAATGGTGGATAAACCATTGTCACCTTCACATTTTGAGTATTCACTTGACCATTGAACTTCACTCCAATCTTAAACTCTTTCCCATACTTCAACACCTTGTCTGTCGTCTCTGGTGCGATCACCGGCCGTTGACCCGCAAGCGCCGGGTCGAGATAATGAGGGGAGAATTTCTCGACCCGGAGCTCTGTCGGGTACTCGGCCTTTAAGAGGTATTTTGAATGTGGGTTGCTTCCAGCAACCAAAATCTTTCCATCTGGTATCAGAGCCGAGACCGAATGGTACATTCTAGCAATGGTGGTTGGAACCATTTCCTTAAACCTCTGGCCCATTGGTTTGTTAGGTGTATATAGTATAGGGGTGAAGTTTGGATCTATCGCGTTTTCCCAACCCGCGACACCTTTTTGCGCACCATTGATCATTAGAAGATCTCCTGTAGGCAGGTGCAAGAGGTCTCCCATGCACCTGCCCGAGGGCATGTCTTGTTCTTTCTCCCATGTGGAAGAATGATTGGTCAACACGAGTCTGTGACAGTCGCGGAGCGCTGACATGAACACTCTATCTTTTGTATGTTTACTGTCAACGGACTGGTAAGCTTCCTGCACGTTCCCGCCACAAATCACCACCTCGGCATGGATGTTGTCCGGGGTGCTGGTTAGCGGGAAGAGGGCGGCCATGCCCGAAGGCGGGTAGTTGCGAGCACCACCGGGTAGTTTTGGGAACTCACGGACGATGGTGCCCGTGTGTGGGTGGAATATGATGGCACGATCATTAGCGAAGAGAAAAACGTTACCGTCTGGAACCAGGAATAGGAAAGGGTAGAGGTTGTTTTCGATGTACATTCCGGGTCCTGGTTTTTTTGGTACCGTTGTTTCCTGGAGGAACTTGAGGTTGAACTTTTTTGACGGGAACTCTAGTTTATTCGGCGGTACAATCTCATAGCTGAACGAGTTCCGACCACCAACCACCACCGCGCTTCCGTCTTCCAGAACTTGGTTAGATGAATACCTGCATTATTTAGGGTTGAAACTTTAAGTAAAACTTTATCTTTTTTTTTTACAAGAAAAGATATGTCATACCATCTATTATCAGCAAGAACATTTTTCTTCTCCACAAAGTTTGCTTTGGGGTCATTTAATGCCAACATTCTAACAGATTTAACACCGCCTCGAGTGCCGCCGGTAGCCACCAAATCGCCAGTCGGCCACAAGTGTCCAGACGAGCACCATGGTTCACCATCCATCTGCGGTACACGCATAGACAAGTATAATGTATATGTTTGGCAAAATGAATGTGAATATGATGATTAAAAACAATTACATACATAAATGGTCCGGCTTTGTCCGGTCTCAACATCGTAAGCAATGGCATGTGCATAGCAATCGGGCTTAAAGTTCATCTCGGGGCTTTTCGGGCAGTTGCCGGGTGGGCCGAGTTCCCTGGCAGATGGGCCAAGCGATGTTGTATCGAACCACACGGCCTTGTTGTTTGGCATCAATTGGAATTGCATGGCGGCGACACCCACATTCTGATTATCAATGGCCCATGAACCCCTAAAATTTGTCTCTATGTCATGTTCACCCGCAGGAATTCCAGGCGGAACGACTGCAGGTGTCCCAGGCGGGACAACGACAGGAGTTCCAGGTGGGACTACCGCAGGTGTCCCAGGCGGGACTACGGCTGGATTCCCGGGTGGAATGTCGCCTGGAATTCCAGGCGGGACATCGGCTGGAATTCCAGGTGGAATTTCACCTCCACCATGATGTCCATGGTGGCCCCTACCGTGTCTTCTTTGATTAATACCATGGTGTGGACCCGCGGTGGTGACGGAAAATGCAAGGAATAGAGAGAGGACGAGGCGGTGGAGAGAGGTGGGCGATGGTGGCGCCATTTTTCGAAATAACGGTAAACATATTGTGGCCTTTGATAGATGAAATATTGGTCCAAAAATCAGGGAAGTCCGTACACAAATCAATTGGTTGTTAGATTTTGCAGAATCTAAATTACACACAAACAAGCACAGAGTACAATTAGCTTATGCTACAACATCCATATCAACAATTACACATCTAGGATACATATTTATCTTTATATATATATGTCTATGTTCCCATAAGCCTAAAAATGGGACACAATATGAAAAATGTAATAAAATGAACATCATCACTTCACAAGAATCACAAGATTAAAGCTATAGAATATAGTTGTTCGATCGTTAGCTAGAATGTTGTGACTAGTTATGCCTTTTGCATTTCTCGGTGACTCGAGGGGCTGTAAAACGACAAGTCAAACAAGAACAAAAACATCAATGACATAAATAAGCGGAAAAATATGCTGTTCAAAGCTAGAATCATCACATATTGTATGTAATGAACTGTTTTTTTTACCGTTTCATGTAATTGAAACGGGAAAAAGATAACTTGTCACTTGTTTCTTAACTGCTATAACGGGTTAAAAAACATGACAATGGGTTTTATTCCGGTTATATCAGTTGAATACATCATGTAGCCTTGTAGAAGACATTTTATTCCCGTTTGGAACATTACCTCGACCCAAATCGTTATAGAAAATCATTTTTAATAAAAAGATACAAATTCAATGACTAAAACATGACAAAAATATAGTACACTGGCAGAAAAAAAAAAGCCTTTTGAAATATACTAGACTACTTTTGAGATACATGTTAAACAAACAAGAATACAAGTGTTCTTGATTCTTGTTTGGACTATTAAAGATATTGGTGGTTTTCTTGATTCTAGTTTGAATAGTCAAGATTCCCACATTTCTTTATTCTTTCTCTGAATAATCAAGATACCCGAATAAGCAAGATCTGTTATCTTGAATAATATCTAGATGTTCTTGATTTTGGTTTAAATAATCAAGATTATCGGTCTTCTTGATTCTTTCTTGGAATAAAGTTTGGATGTGTCGTTTAAATAATAATCAAGATTTACCTAATCCGATTGCATCTGAACTCTTCATGATCCGCATCCTCTTACAAGAACCAGTAAACATACTGCAACAACAATAACATAGAACGTCAACAGCACATTCAAACAAAAAGAGTTTGAGGAGGTGTTTGTTTTTCTGAAAAATGTCTGCGCGGGCTCTTTTGTTTGCGCCGCGCAGACAACGCGCAGATCTTGCCATCTGCAGACTGTTTGTTTTTTCGAAGACATTTCATTAAAAAACGTCTGCGCGACCTCTTTTTGGTACAGACTTGGTCCAGCCACTTCTAAGGTCTGCAGACCTCTTTTTAAACACCAACACCAACCAACACCCACCACCACCACCACCGGCCGCGGCCACTACCGTCCACCTCCGCCGCCAGCCACCGTCCGCCACCACCACCGTTCGCCGCCACCCCCTTCCACCTCCGCCACCAGCCACCGTCCGCCGCCACCACCGTTCACCTCCGCCACCAGCCACCGTCCGCCACCACCACCATCCAGCGCCGCCCTCCACCACCATCACCACTATCCGTACACCACCACTAGTTTATTTTAATAATCTGCAGACGTAAAAAAACAAACAGTATTCTTCTTGCAGACTGCAGAGGTTTGGTCCACCTCTTCTGCTACAGATGTTTGCAGATCTGGTCCGCGGACTGCAGACATTTTACCTCTTCAAAAACAAATACCACCTGACTCTTTTAGTCAAATGATATGATTTGAGCTTCAAAATGGATTAAATCAATATACTTTAGACACAAACAGTAGCCATCTCTGTAGTAACTAATGTCAATTAACTAGAATAAGTAATTGCTAAGCTGGAGATAGAACTACATCAGTACTGAACCCGATAAGCAATAGTCAATAAAAATTGACCAAAGAAAGTCAAAGTTATGAAACTTACTCCCAGGGAACATCACCAACAAGCATCAAGTCGCCATCTTTGTCTTCGTAAGTTAATACATATTCAGAACCATTAAGAAGATCCATGGACCGGCTTTCACTCGACCCATGAGTACCGTATTGACCTGAAAAGTCAACAATGTTCAAAACAATTATTCCAACAGGAAATGACTAAAATCTCCAAGTTAATCGAAAATATTTGTAGCCCAAAACACTCTTGTTTCAAAATTTTCAACTTTTCTATAAATAGTTTGTGTTCAACAAGAATATACATATCATATTGTTTCAAATTTCAGTTATATATAATCAAATAAAACAATTTGAGAAGTTTTATGCATTCCAAATATACCTTCAAGCGGTTTAATTATTGATCTAGTTGACATATTTTCTTTTTAGCTACTCTTATTTTGCATATTAGATATTAAACATAAACTGAATCGACCCATTTATAGATAAATTAGTCGAAATGATCAGCTTTAAAAACAATAACGAAACAAGAGAAGGTAATTTACCAAGGGTGAAGCTACTAAACATTTTCTCTAACGCCGAAGAAAGATCCAAGTAACTTGAATAGATTTTTAGATCCACTTTCCTCAAATATGGAGCTCCATCCATACTGACTTTCACATAAACACATGATCCAATTTCTGCGTTCGAGTGATCTTCATTCTTTGTATTTTTAGCAGCCATTGAATTCTTTCTAAAAGATCGAATTGGAGGCCATCCCACAACTTGTGCCCTGATTCAAATCAGGTTTTCACAAATTAACTCCCCTTTCACAAGTCAAACCTTGACTCTTATGATGTCCAATTTGACTTATGAAGGTCAACAAACAAGGGCATGTGGTATGATTAAATTACCAACATAAAGCTCTAATCAGTTTAGACCTTAAAACTATCAATTTTACTTCAATATATCCAATTTTTGTGATTAATAAATTAGTTTTTATTTTATCCTAATAGAGAATTTCTGTTTCTGTATAATAAATAAATCCATGTTAATATTGAGACAAAGAAGGTACCCCCTCAGTCTTTTATTAGCAAAACATTTCGACTTCAAAAGTCAACAAAATTACTCTATATTTCAACTATGATTCCAACATGGTGATTCTTTCATGTAAAAAACCACAACCCATCATGAAGTACAAGAAGTACCATGAATCACAAGTGAATTTACGTCCAAAACAGCAAAAACATGTTCAAATATCTTGTTAACACAAGTTTGACTTCCAAAGTCAAACACAATAAACCAGCAAAAATAGTGAGAAAAATCCTTACTTTGAAGCAGCAACAGAAGCTTGAGCAAGATTACCATGTTTAGGTGAAGATGAAACAACAGCATCTTTAACAGAATTAGGGTTCTTGTTTTCACCCAAAAAGACACCATTTTTAACAAAATTAACCTCAGATCCACCATTATCAGAGAAAACCCATGTTCCAGAAGGGATATTAATGGTGTCTGAAAAACCCCTTTTGGCTCCTGCCACCAAAATCTTCATGCCACCATTGATGGTTCTTTCCGGTGACTCAGAACCAGGCAAACCGAGTCTTAACTCGGTGGCTTTCAAGTTCAAATCTTGATTATGAGTGTTGTTTTCAGAGGTTATTTGCTCCATTTTTTGTTGTGGTGAGTGAGTGTGAGTGTGATTATGTTCTTTTAAGGATATAGACATTGAAAATGAGAGAGTTTGCTTTTGGGTTTGATGACATGAAAATGGAAACAACAGTGTGCATAAACCAGGTGGAAAAAGAAAGGTGTTGGTTCCTCACCCTTCTTGCATCTTATTTTAAATAAATTTTAAAAAAGAATAATTTCTAAGATGTATATTTCTAGTTTTTTTTTTAACTTAAGATGTTTTCCTCATAAATTTTTTATTAAAATCTCTACTCTGGACAAGGCGTTCGCGTTTGTCTAAAATCAATCATAAAAATACACGTGTATCTAAACAAACGGGCGTTTGTACTCTGTGGGTGGGCACTCGTTGATAGAGATATTTTGAGAAGAAATTTACGAGAGAGATATTTTGATAGAAAAATAGAAGAAGACAGAGATTTTGAGAGTTTTTTTATTTAAAAATAGTAATTAAGTTTTAAAAATGATTTAGTTAAATCACTTAAGTTTAAAAAGTGTTTTAGTTAACTCATATAGCTTTCATGTTTTATTTTAAATTATAAATTTTAATATATATTTTAGTATTTTTTTTGTTATAATTAACAAAAAAATATCATTTTTTTTATTTTAATGTTGGCGTGAAATTTTAAGTTTTTTTATTTTAAATATAATTGACATGCTTTTTTTAATTTTTTTTAATATAATGACATATATTAGAAGTTTCGACCCTCACATCTTTTCTTTTATTTGTTTTTCTTGACACAAAAAATTTCAACGATGACTCAATTTAATGATTTAGTAACTCAATTTTGATAAAATGTACAAGAGTGACATAATTACAATACTTTTGAAACTTAATTATTATTTTTTTTAATATTTTTTCAATTTAAAGTGAAAGATGTTATTTATTTAAAAGTAGCAAATATTATTTAGTCTCCTTAAAAAAGTTTATATGTTATTATAGCAGTAAATAACCATTTGCATAATTTTCATGCACGTTAATAGTGTGCTCCTAAGTCCTAGTAGCTTTTTTTCTTGATTTCACGAAGAATGCATTTCAAACAAGTTTGAGTTTTACCCCTAAATATTCTTTTGACTTTTACATTTTACAAAAGTCACCTTAAATATAGGTAGTGGCGTCCATGTTTTGAGTTCAATCGCAATAGTTATCTATAGGTTTTCAACCACGTGATCAAACATAGGCATAAACATCAATCTGTTTTTTAACGTTTGTGATTCGAGGTCCTCCTTCAATATCTTGAGGTCTTTCACATGTGTTTTGAGTTCAGTCGCCAGTAAAACTAAAAAAGGGAGCCAAAACTGGTATTTTGTAAAGTCAATCATCGTGTTTTAGAGACATTTTGTGGACCTGAAAAGTAAAATGGACAAAATATGGTAAAACTCTTATCAAAGAGATATTTTGAAAATTTTAGTTGAAAATATTTTTACATAAAATAACAAATTTTATAAATTTATAGTAATTATTACAAGTCATTTTACTTGTACATGTTTATGTTAATAAAAAGTACGGTAAAAGTAAGGTTTGGATTTATACTTCTAAAATACATAATTTTGAAATTTAGGTACTAAATATGTGTTTATGCCATTCGGTTGACGTTTAGAATTGATGTTAATTATATGTGATGTTGATGGAAATAATGTGACAATTATAGTTTATTTATATTATTAAACTTTGTTTAAAGATGATAACTTTATTATCATATATTATTTAGTTCTCGATCAATTTTTGTTTTCCTTTCGCTTTCTTTGTCATCCATTAGCATAATTGACGCATCTGCTAATCGCAACCCCACACCAACCGCAACAACCATGGCCTCCGATCACTACAACCAAATACGTAAACCTACACCAAAAATAGTAACAAAATATAGAAAATCAGTGACGATCCACAATGTTTACAATAAAAATAGAAAATATCTGAACTTAAAAATCGGATCTCGAATTTGTTATCTTACTTTTCATGTTTTATATTTGTCAGGTCTCCATTATAGATTGTATCGTATATAAGTTATAGTATTATGTTGTATGATAATACAATCATAACACAGTTGTTAATAAAGTGAAGAATAACAAATATTATAACATAAAACTCTGAAAACTAATAATGTAAAACACTTGATCAATGTAAGTTTCAAAGTGGATTGAGGGTGTCAATTTTTGGTGGGTTCACTATAGTTTTCACTTTTGCGAAAAGTGGATCTAAATGGGTTAAATGTCATAAACATGGTGAGCCAAAAAGAAACAACATAAAGAGCTAGAGATAAGTACTACAATAATGAAACCCACCATCATTAGCTATTTACTTTCTCATAAAGATACTAATTTCAATTATTGAGTAAAACAAATCATCTCTATTATAAAAAAACAAACATGTCTGATTCACAAGAACCGCAAAGAAAGTAGTTTGTTTTTTAGTTAAGTTAGTTCCAAAAACAAAGATTTAAGAAGTAGTTCGGGTTCTATCCCCATACTGTTTAAAGAAGAAATTGTCATGTGTTACTGGATCAGTTTGATAGACCAAGTCTGAATAAACTGTACAGCTTAGTAAGCTTGATTTACATCCCATGATGATCATAAAACAATATGATAGTGACTGACGGTAGTTGACGTGATTTAAACTTTTGAGAAGAACCCATAAAGAAAATCAAGATGAACATTACAAAATAAATGTAAATAACAAATCCAAATACAATAAGATGTAACATGTCATGTGTAATGGAAAATAAAGTGAGACTCACCCTTGTAGATATGGATGTCATAATCTTAAACAAAGACTTTTGGTTAGCAAACATTTTAGGAGACAACATGAATCTAAGAACAGCATGAGCAGACCCCATGAACAAGATTTGATTTGATATAAAATTTAAAAAAATAAAAATAAAGGAATCAAAGCTGTTGATAGGGATTGACATATATACCCCTACTGGCACCAACTACAAAATTAGAGTGAAGCAGATGGAGCCCACAAGAAGCAGTGAAGTTTCAGACTGTTTGGTCCAATTGTATCTACACCAATGCATGTTTTCAAGGTTTGTGTTACAACTTAAAAGTTAATTCAGATGGACAGAGAAGGTAGTCCCCTACACCAAGATGAGATCCAACATATGTACCTTAAAAGATTTATATTGAGGTAGAGTAAATTAGATTAGTCCTGTTGAAAAATATATATGATTTTACCTTGTGTGCTTGAATGATAGTTGTACTTAAACTTGAGTCAAAATTACCTCCCATATTTTAATGACTCCTTTATGAACAATAATTTTGCTCTGTATACAATAATGCAAAGGGTTATTAGATTTTAAAAATCACAACTTTCATTTATTAGTCGGGATTAATTACAATTCAGTAAATATTTACAGACACTTCTAACTTTGAGCTTATTTTCCTCCAATGATCCCTTATTTTAATAAAATGGGTAAAACTTTGAGCCATTATTCAACTCTACCGCCGCCCAAGTTCTATCAAGTCCGTTTTTTGATATCTAGCCTCCATCGTCACCTGGAATCTACCTCTAACGAGTTAAGTGGTTCAGATCATGATGCAAAAATTAGCGTGTTTCAAAGTGCAAAAATTTCATATTGACGGACCTAATAGTTGATTTCAACTTTCTGCTTAGTGTTTTGACAATATAAGTAGTCCACGTCATCAAAAAACTAACGGTGTTAAATATCAGTTAATAAGGGATTATTAAAGGAAAATATGTTCAAAGTTGAGAGTGTCTGTAAACATTTCTTAAGTTGGGCTTAATCTCGACCAATAAATGAAAGTTAGAATTATTAAAATAAAATAACCCTAAAACAAATGGTAAACATCACATAATATAATTTTATATTAGGTTATCACAGGTATTATTTCATATTAACAAATAGAACACTAAATTATTCTAAAATCATCCCAATGGGGTCTTTACAGATGAATGATATGCTAGCACCACTCGACATGACAAAGCACGAACACCTCTTCCTCTTCTTCTCTCCTCCCCATTCACAAATCTTATCCATGGGCATGTGTCCTCACAGATGGCTTCATCCCATTCTCCTCTCTCTTATATATCTACAATGGTCGGCTCCAAAAACGACTCACTGATGACACTGAGACGCTCTAACAAAACGTTGGTAATGCTTGTTATCTATCTTTTTATCTCTCTCCATAACTTATATGCATCACCATTTCATGTTACAATTATGAATTATGAAGATAAGTTTAATGAATTTGTATTTAATATGGTTTGCTAGTTTTAAAGAGCTTCTCAAGCATGCTTCATGGGACGTCAGAAGTGTATAAGCTTAGCCTATGTGAGGAGTAAAACCTGAGTAAATTAAGCAAGGATGACATGACGATTTATTAAAGTTTCTCATTATGAATACTCTAAAGTCCATGAGTTATGAAAGTCATAATAAATTAACAAATTGTAAAAAGCACAATCTCTTATTTCTGGCATGAGAAAATAATTATGTTCACCATTTAAAAAGTGTTGATGGTAAAGACAAGGGGTGGAACTACCTGTACCAAAGAAATGAGATACAACAGTCTCTGGATCCAACCAAAATAATAGAGTGGTACTCCCACTTGAACCTACTACAATGATCTATGGGACCCTGTATTTGCAAACAAATATAGGAACATTATCAAAGCTTTAGAAAAATGAATCTCTCAAAATCATCATTTAATTACTAACATATTATCTATATTTTGATAAATACTTATGTATATATTATGTTCAAAAGGATATATAGACAAATAAAAAAATTAAAGAAGGTTTTGAAGATAGGGACAATGTTTAAACTATGATGACAATTGTGACTCGTTTATTAATAAATAGGTTGAGTTGAGTAAATAAAATTCTTATAATTTATATACGAATCAGTTTGGATATAGTTACATTACAAAATGAGTAATTTAGCCTCAGTTTAAACTGTAAAAGTATATAAACTATGTAAAATCATTTTGATTCTTTTTTGAACGGTCAAGACGAGCCCATTTTGGCTACAACTAGCTTTGACTTGAGCTACTAGTATATTTTTAAAACGATTTGTTTTGACCTGAACCCATATTGACCGAACTCGTTTTGAACTGTTACAAGATTGTATCTATCCTTTTTGCTAGGCTTCATTTTAACCATGCTGTCAAAGAAATAAACTCAGACTCACTTTTTTGTTCTATATGAAGTTACACGTTTATTCTAAGACTATATGTTACAACATAACCTGAAATATTATATATTGTAACACACAACCCTAATGTATAACATACGAAGTTGCATAACAATTTTCTGCTTGTCAAGTATTAAATGGGTTAGACATATGCATCATTTTATATAGCTAGAGGTCATTAACTATTAAATTTGTATTATTATCACCCAATATAGATGGTTGAGATATGTTTGTTAATATGATATATGATCACAGACATGATAAACTATAAGTTCTTTTGTCAATTTAACTTGCAAGGATGTAAACACACATCAATTTTATAAAAGTTAATCACCAATATTACTAAACTACAAAGGTCGCAGACAATCAAAGTTATACATAAAATTGATAAATATTTAATTAACGTAAGAAGCAAGATTATAGTATTAAAGTCAAAAAAATATATATTGATATAAATAAAAATTACTCAAAGCTATTTGACCTAGAGAGTTTACTCCATTAGACTATTACCCATTTGACATTTAAGTTTGTAAATTTGACGTGGCAATGCCAATGCATGAGATATGATCGGCGATACAAAGGTCAAATCATATCTTTATTTTATTACCTCGGTTAGCTTGAAAATTTACTACATATCCCTATACCGGCAATATACGGAGTCACACCGTATCGACGCAATATCTTATTGTCAATGAGCATATGACAGACTTTTAGTTTTTTTATTTTTATTTTTCGGCCAGGTAATTTTTTTTTTTCAATTTCACCAATAAATATGACATAACATGTTAATATGTTTCTCATCTCAATCCATTTACATCTCATAATTTTGGACACCGAATTTGCATTTTAAAATTTAAACATTATATTGTTTTATATAAGTTTTTTTGCGTATAATTATATATATTGTGCAAACCATAATATACAAACACCACATTCTCCGGTCATCCTTTAACTCTCTTATCACCTGAACAAGTTTTTTATTCATATTATTCTTTAAACTTCTTTAACTCCTCTTTTGTTTCAATATTTTGGATGAATGGATGGTTTTTATCCAACCTTCCAAAATAGTAAAATAAAATACTTAAGAACTGGATTGGATTTGTATTATGATATGTATAAAAAACCACTTCAGTTCTTGTGATCAAGAGGATTTAAGGATGGAGGAAGAATTTTGTGCTTTTGTAATAAGGATTTGTACATATAATTATGATTCGCATAAAAAGTGTATATTGTAATCTTTTGTCAAATATTTATTAAAATGAAAATGTATCGGGGTAACTCATAATGTTGTTTAAATTAGGGTTGTTCACGAACCGAACCGAACCGAACGAAGGCTTGTTCGAACTCGGTTCGTTTACAAACCAAGGCGCTCTGTTCGGTTTTAATTTAAGAAATCGAGCAAAAAATGCTCGCTTGAACTCGGTTCAGTTTATAACCGAGCGCTCGGTTTTGTTAGGTTTGGCTCGATTTCATATTACAATCTAGTACAAAACTAATAATGCATTTAAAAGTTTCAAGTTTCAACTCAAACTCAAGAATGTAACTAATGAAAACATACAAAATAAGTTTAAGTTTTAACTTGAGCTTTAATAAATGATGGTAAAACTCACGTCCACAACCTCCATTGTAGACATTTTCACGTCGACTATACTCAATTTGATGCAATGTTTAAACGAGTATCAAAAATCTAAAAAATGATGTTTAAAAAAGTTAAAAGGGAGCAAGGATAAAGTAGTAAATAATTAAAATGGTAATGTCCTAAACTCTAAATAAATAAACTAGCATATTACATATATATATATATATATATTTAAAATATATATATATATATAAAGTTATATTTATAAATAATTCGAGCGAAACCGAGCGAGCAACGTGTGAGCTTACCTTTGCCCGTGCTTGGTTTGTTTACAAACCGAACCGAGCAGCTCGACTCATTTACAACCGAGCCAAAATCGAACGAGCAACTTTTCGAGCTTTTTTCGAACGAGTTTTGAGCGTCGAACTATTTGAATAGCCTTAGTTTAAATACAGGTTTTATACTTTAAATAAATTAAATTAAATATTTATAAATAAAATGACAAAATAATATTGAAAAAAAAAAAGAAACTCACACTACAAATATATATGTCTCGTCGTTCAAATTTTCACAAAATAACCTGTTCCTAAACCTTCATAGTTTATAAAAGTTGCACTTCTTAATTAATTTACATAATACTGATAACAAAACAAAGTAGTAAAGTGTATTTAATTTACATATTTTATAAAATTTTCATAAAATAACTTGTTACTAAACCCTAAACCGTAAACCCTATATTAAAAACAAATTTTAATTTAATATTTCTAGTGCATTTGTATAACTTATGTCATTCTCTACAACAACAGTCTAAAATGTCATTTTTTTGTATGTTACAATTAAAAATTCATAAAATGGATCTACGAAGGCTGGGATACGGAGCTAGAAGTTGTGTGTCTGAGCTCGTAAGCTGTAAACCGTAAAAAAATAGATATATAAAAGTATTTTCCTCAATCTTCGAAAGTAATTACTTATACCTAAACATAACAATGTAACTATTTCGTAAAGTCACACACACTGTAACATAAGCTTTTTGTAATGAACCCAACCAAACCCGAAAAAGACCTACGACACCCTGGATGTGGAAGCTAGAAGTTGTGTATTTGAACTTTTAAGTTGTAAATTTCTTAACAAAAAATTAGTTGTATAAAAGTGTTTTTCTCAATATTCACAAAAATTACTCATATCTAAATGCGACATTCCAACAGTTGAGCAAAGTTGTGAATGCACTATTATGTGAGTTCTTCATAATGAACCCAACCACACCCGAAACAGACCTACGACGGCCGAGATACGGAAGCTACAAGTTGTGTGTTTGAGCTTTTAAGTTGTAAAGTGAAAGAAAATTTAGTTGTATAAAAGTATCTTTATGAATCTTCTAGAGTAATTACTTGTATCTAAACGCAACAGTACAACTATTTAGCAAATTCAGGCACGCACTATTACGCGAGCTTTTCATAACGAACCCAACCACTCTCGAATTGACCTACGAATGCCGAGATATGGAAGCTAGAAGTTATGTGCTTGAGCTTTCAGGTTGTAAACTTCGAAAAACTAGTTGTACAAAAGTGTTTTTCTCAATCTTCAAAAGGGACTATTCATATCTAAAAGCACAATTCAACTATTTAGCAAAGTTGTGCACACACTATTACCTGAGCAGTTCGTAACGAACCCAATCACGTTCAAAACGGACCTACGCCAGCCGTAGTATGAAAACTAGAATTTGTGTGTTAGAGCTTGTAAGTTGTAAACTTTAAAAAAAATTAGTTGTATGCAAGTGTTAATCTCAAACTTCGGAAGTTATTAGCTGTACTTAACGAAATAGTTCAACTGTTTAACAAACTTGTAAACACACTTTACGTAAGATCTTCGTAACGAACTCAACCACGCCTCTGACGGACCTATAACAGCCGATACACAAAAGGTAGGGTTGTGTATTTGAGTTTTCAGGTTGTAAACTTTTGAAAAAACTAGTTGTATAAAAGTGTTTTTCTCAATCTTCAAGAGGAAATAGTAGTAATTAAACGTAGCAGGCCAACTAGCAAACTTGTAACCGCGGTAACCATTACGTTAATGCTTCGTAATGAAACCAGCCACGTCAGAAATGTATCTATAACAGCAAATATGTGGAAGCTAGAAGTTGTGTGTTTGAGCTTTTAAGTTGTAAACTTTAAAATATTGGATATTACAATTTCTAATATATAGTAAAAATTTAAAAATTTCCGAAAAAACTTAATAACTAAAAGTTCAACCCAACCAACAAATGGTTTGGTTTAGCATTTTCTAAGAGCATAGTTAACAATTCACGCAGTCTAACAGTAAGATTATAGTAAAAATAATATTTTATTTAAAAAGTGTAAAAAAGGATTATAAGTTTGACATGCATTTCTCTATTGGTTTTAAAAAAAAATAAACGTTTTGGTTATTGTGTCAAATACATCAGATCTTTGTGTCTAATATATCAGGTATTTTTATGACAAATATTTTCTTTATCATTTGTTACACATATATATATATATATATATATATATTCATTATTGTATTTTATGTTTTAGATCATTTTATTATTTTTATTATTGTTTTTTATATTATATAAATTTGTTGTTATTTTATCATTATGTTATACAATTACAAATACACAATGATATTACTTGATCATTGTGTTTTTCCTAGCTCATAGTGTACAGAAAAACACAATAACGAGCAGAAAAAAAATACAACGAGATATTTTATCATTATGTTTTACGTTTTGTATCATTTTGTATTATTTTATTATTTTTTTAATTTATTAGATTAATTAGTTGTTATTTTATTATTATGTTTACATACTAAAAGTACACAACAGTGTTATTTAACCATTGTATTTTTTAAAAATAATCATTTTAAAAAAACATAACGATGTTCCAAAAACACAATAATAAACGAAAAAGACACAATAAACAACACTAAATACACAATGACGAACAAAAATCATACGAGTTGAAAACATAAAATTTTTTAATTTTTTATATAACGATTGATATTCCTTTTAAAGATTAAAATATGTTCATTTTTTGGTGTAAGTGTTATAAAAAATAATGTTGTATAAGTTATGAACGTTTAAAGAAAAAAGAAAAACTTGAAAAAAAAAAGTTAACAAAATTGACTATGGCTATAATATCAATTTAACAAAAAAAATTTCTACAATTTGATCTCAACAATTGATTAAAAAATTTAATAGTTAAGCTTTTTTTATACTTTATAGATTTAAAAACTATTTTTCTATTTAAATATTTACTAAACACTTACATTAAATAATGTTTTAAAAAACTATTTTTTATTTAAACATTTACCAAACACTTACATTGAATAATGTTTAAAAATCCGGACTAATTATCATATTGAAAACTTAGGACCAATTCCCAATTAAACAACAAAGGGAGAAGGCAAACATCAACCTTTTTCCAAAGTTTGTCTAGTTTACTCCAAACATGCTTATATATTTGTGTGTGATGTATTAGCTTATAACCGTCCAACGGTAACACCAATAGTTCCTAGATTAACCAATCACATAGGCCTATATGGTGTGTTCTCAAAACCTTTAATTCCAATTTTGAAGGTTGAAATATTATGATTCCAAACACACTAAAAAAGTTAATTTAAAATCAAACTTGTAATAATTTGATGCACATTAATAAAACTTACACTCAAGAATTGGAGGAACTAATCGCTTTTAGGAAAGAGACGTATAGTAGTGCTCTATAAAGAACAACGATAGTGGGATTTGACTTCGAATGTAGACTAATTAATCCAAATAAATTTAGACATATATTTTGATCATTTAAAACTCACAAATATATTGTTAACTATAAAAATCAAGACTAATAGCTCATTTTTTAAAAAATTTTATACTTTTTACATATAGTTGTTTATGTTATATATATATATATATATATATAAGATAGAGAACGAATGTTAACCCTTGTTTATTGCGATAACCTGTTAACCATACTAGTGGTCCACAATGAAAGTTAAAATATTTTTTAAAAAAATATAGCAAGACTTTACTCAAATTAAAGATATTAAAATAATCTATTTAATGGTGTAATTTGTATAAAAAAATAATATCATATAAAGAAGTTAAGACAGTTTTAAAAAAAGGAGAAATTTTTTAAAAAATGAAGGAAAAATTGTTACATCAGTGGTGTAACGCGTTGTAAAAGTTAGTTACACTATATAATCATGATGTAATTGTTTCTTACATTAGTGTTAACGGGTTATCGCAATAAAGGTGGGTTAACAACTGTTCCTTCCCATATATATATATACATATATATATATACACATATATATATACATATATATATGGTAGGGTTATCTTGAGAACAACCCTATTTTGTGAGAACTCTAGAAACCAATCTCAGCCATACAAATTAAGTCACATGCAACTCACATGCCATTTTCACTTTTTTTTTAAAACGTTCATAACTTTTTTTCACGACATTATTTTTTCAAAAAAATTGCACCATAAAATTCAGTATTTTTTTATCTTTCTAATGCCTACCATATTAATATATATATTTTTAAATCACTTACCTGTTATTTACACATGTGTAAATCTGGTTTGATAAATGTGTAAATCTGGTTTTACACATTTGTAAAATGAATTTCGGAAAAAAAAAACGAGTTTTTTTTTATTTTTTTAAATTTTTTTTTATTTTTTTTATGAAAGAGGGAAACGAGAGAAACATTTTTGTGTATTTATTTTTTTCATTTTCATCTTATTTTTTATTTTATAATTTTTTATATTATGTTTATATTATTTACCATTTTGCCATTGAAAACTAATGGCTCACATTGGTTCCTAGAGTTCTCGCAAAAAAAGTGAGTTCTTATTTGATCCTTCCCCTATATATATATATATATATTTAAATTAGACAAATTAAAATAGTAATCAGACAAATAGTAATCAATTTTGAAAGGGTATGTTGGTAAATTAGACAATTCAATTTTTTGGAAACATGCTAAATACATGGAATCCTGTATGTTTCTAAATCTATGAAATACAAAACACAAAATATCATTCTTTTGTAAATCATGAGAACTCAATCGAAAAAATAGCCAGGGATTTTTGGAAATATGTTTTGTGCTAATTACTTAATTTAAAAAAATGAATTTATGCAATATACTAAACTATTTTAAGATATGTAAGTGTGGTAAATTAGTTTATAGATTTTACGAATATAATATTCATATTATATATGCTTCAGCAGATAAAAAAACATAATAATTTCTTTATGTAAGTTTATTTATAGTGTAGTTGTGTAGTCATGTAGAACTAAAATTAAGTATGCGTAAAAAACAATGATTTGCAATAAGGAGTTGTGTGCTAATGATTAATTTTCCATATTAATTTCCAACTATACACTAGCCACACCTTATTTAAATATGTGTAATCTAACAAAGAGAAACCAATTTTAAAAATTAAATAAAAATTATACCAAAATAACTTTAACCATTATAAATGTTATTAACAAGGAGGCTATCTCGCTCTTTGCTGTAGGTATGGCTACATGTCGTGATCGTTATATATTCCATCTCTACGAATTTTAAATATATACATATTGTATCTTAATATGTTTAAAAAATTTACATAAATGTAATGATGTATATAAATAATAATAACTGTTTACACATATACATTTTTACTCATATCCTTATTTTCTATTGATAGTATTTTCAAAGTATTTCGAATGCTTAAATTAGATAAAAAGCTTGAAACACCATTCATAAAAACTATATTAATTGTAGAAATAAACACTAGGCAATAAATAAATGAATCAAAAGATAACATACAAACCCTCTGTAAAAATTAAATATTTACATATGTGTAAATTAACTATTTACGTACATATAACGTTGCTTTATCAATTGTCTAAATTAATTAGTGTAAACTAATTATTTTACATATGTGTAAATTAATTAGTGTAAATTGTTTATTTATATATCTATAAATTAATTGTTTTACATATGTATAAAGTAGTTAGAGTAAACTAGTCATTTATATATGCATAATTTAAATAAATATTCATGTATGTGTAAATTTATTATCATATGTTTAATTGTATTTTAAATATGCGTAAATCAACTAAACTCATATGATTAGCTTTTATTTTAAATGTATAAATATATAGGTTGGTCATTGTTGTAGCTATGGCTCATTTGATAACAAAATTATCATATTTGGTTAAATTTATCTAACCTAGAGCAGCGGGTTAAAACCGATAAATATAATAATATAAAAAAATAGATCTAAAGTTTTTAAGTATCCAATTTTATCTCAAAATGTTAGAAAACAAAAGATCCGTTATAAATTTGACTTGATTTTTAAATGGCATGAAATAAATTAAAATGATTTCATAAATGTGAACATTCAAGATTGCATAAAAAACCTATTAAACTAATGTTTACATATGTTTTTATATACTTTGTTTGTTTAGCTACACATGTGTAAATGATATAACCTATATATGAGTTACACATATGTAGATTGCAAATTCGTTAATTGTTTTCTTTTTTAACTTGAATAAAGACTATTAAACGTTATATTTTAATTATTTTATATATAAAACATAAAAAAAAATTGTGCGTTGATTGGAGTTCTCATAATTCTTAACATATTTGTTAGTCCTTAAATGATCATAATCCTATATATTGATCATTATAAAAATTAAATTAAAGTCATATAACTTTCTACTATATTAAGAACAAAAAATCATATAAAATAGTAACATACGATATACTACTATTATGTAAGTGCGTGTATTTTATTTTGAAAAAGTCATGTAAACAATCGTTTGACATTCTAACAAATTAATTTTTTTCCTTTTAAATATATAATAAATTTTAGGTATCTTTGTTAAACGAGCTTTTAGCTTATAAAACTATTAAATCCTTTTAATCTTACGTAATATTAATATTCATATTTCACACACCGGTAGATTTATAAATTATAGGTTTAAAATAAAATATATATAAAATCATAATATTATAGGAACCTATTAACCTTTGTAACAATGAATTTCACATATACACCTCTATACAAATGAAAATCAAGAAAACTACCACAAGTTACTATTTTCTACAATTGGTTATATTTTCTTTCAGAAGTACGTTAAGCAACTTTTCAAATGTATTTTCAAATTTTGGTTTTGGTCCTAGATTTGGTCATATTAATCATTTCAGCCCAAAAAAATCTTGTCATATTATGTTATGTCTTTTCAATTTTGTAGCTATTGGTCTATGACACTAACTCTGTTAGTTTTTACAGTTAAATATAATGGTATTTTGATCAATTTACATACAAGGACTATTTTTGTAAATTATTAAAATAACTTTAAGGGGTGTTTTTGTAATATACATAAAATAATTAAAAATAGTAAATTAATAGATTTGTCTTCTTCCTCATCGATGGACCCTCTGCACCATCACCGGATAGCCACCATCGTCGTCGTCATCATCCTCATCTAACTTTCTCCCTCTTGATCCCCGAGACAACCATCGTCGAATGTGTCTTTATCCATCTCTATTTCATACGTCCACCATCGTTAGATCTTGTCATTCTCCCTCCCGATTTCCAACTTCCACCATCGCTAGATCTTTTTCTATCCCTTTCTATTTTCACCAACCACTACCACCCAGATCTGTCATTCTGCATCTTGATTTTCAACGAGTTCATTTGGTCAGTTTTAAGGCGGTTGTTGTTGACTAGACAAAGGTAGGGTCGTAGAAAGTGGTTATCGACCAGTTGAGTTCATATGATTAATTTTGAGGTGGTAATGGCGGTTCCATGAATGAAGGGAAGAGGGTTTGATGGCGGCATGGTGTTGATGTTTGGTGGAGGTCACAAGACAACAAAGAGGGGTAGTTGTTGGTAGGAGACGGTGGTGCTATCGATTAACAGAGGAGGTGGTAGTCTTTGGTGGGTGAGGGGTAGGGTTGGGTTGGGTTTGAAAATATAATTCTTTTTTAGTTTTGAGTTAATTAAGCAGATGGACCCACTTTTAGATGCAAAAAGACGAAAATACTCTTAGACTTAGCTGTCAAAACTAACAGAGTTAGTGCTAGGGACTAATATCGTTACAACAATGAAACCATAGGGCATGATATGACAAAAGATTCTTTTCAGACTGAACTGGTTAAAGTGGTCAAACCTCAGGGATCAAAACCGAAATAAACTTTTTCATGTGATTAGGACTGTTTGAAAGGCTTGAAGTTTAAAGCTTGTTTGAAAAAAAAAACTCTTTTGTTAAACATGTGATTTACAAATCGAGTTAGCTGGGTCAACTCAAATTAAATGAGTTTTAAATTTAAAAAGTATAAGAAATAATATATACCATCAATCTTTTTAATTAATGATTGATATCAAATTGAAGGGAAAAAGTTTGTTAGATTTACTAAATAACACAAGTGCAAAAAGCAATTAACCTTGGGATGAATTTACTAAATAATAAGAGAACAATCACTTTCGAATTCTCAACTCTGCAAGATTAACAATTGATATGTTTAAACTAGGGCTTACTGAATCTAATTCTCAAAACTCCAACTTTTGATTAGCGTAATAACAAATGATCAAACTTTTAAGACTTGTTTCGTCATAATGCTATTAATTCGTTCATATCAAGTTACATATCAACTTTAATGAGTTCACGATGTAAGAAAATAAAAAACTGATAATTAAACATATAACTTTATTTATAAACAAACTTTTTAACTTAAACAAAATTTGTAATTAGATTCTAAGATCAACGTCCAACACAAATCCTATTTTAAACACATCCATAGTCTTACTTAACATGAATGGTTCTCCCAAAAACGATCATGAAAAGCCTAGCCACGCATAATCTTCGTTAAACCTTCAATCTTGATTTGAATGATGATCAATGATGTTTTGGAATGAGATGGAAAGCTTGAATGCACCAAAAATCAGTTAGGAATCGTCAATTTTCATGTATGAGAAGTTGTTCTTCGAATTGGGATTGATTTGGTTTAATTAAAATTGTAAATCCCCAAATCCAGGGGTTGCTACAGTACCGGCATATGATATGCCGCCCCCCGCGATATCATACTCCGTCATCCGCATTCATGCGCCCAACTTTCTTGAATTCTGATCAAGTACGCCAAATCAGGCGCCCATCATACGCCCACTGGTGTATCATACGCCCCTCCCCGGCATATGATACACCGAGCACCCTTCAAATCTCTATTTATAACTTCTGATATTTACGTTATTGGTCCTTGAACTTTCGTGTTTTGCTTCTTTTGCCTCAAATTAAGCTTCTTTAAGCTTCAAACACCTATGAAATAAAAAATAAACAAAGTAATCTCGTTCCACTATAATCAAGATGTAAAATTACGTATTTACGTATAATAAACCTAAGAATATTGCTACATGATAATACATTTACTTGAAATCGGCTAATGAGCTAGCTCATGATAGATTATTTATAAATGAAGTTGAGGTCGACTCGACTCGTTTACAAACCAAGCCAAGGAGAGGTTGTCTACTTGGTCGACTTGTGAACAACCTGGACCTCTTTATAAATTGTGAAAATAAGTAAGTCTTGAAGTCTTTTGCGGTTTTATAGTTGTAAAGGTATATGTATGTATAATTAATATTAGTATAGTATACGTTCTATAAAATGAGTAAATTTATTTACTTGACCTTTGAATACACACTATCTACAATATATCTACTCTACTTTCAAAATCACCATACATGCATTACGCAAATTTGAATTCGTAACAATTTAATTAGGGAGTACACAACCTTTTCGTCATCTTGGGTTAGGAAAATTATTGTTCTTTTTAATTATTGAGGAAGTAACTCTTTTATGGTGCATTGCCATTATTGGTGTGCTGAGTCAAATTTCAGTAGACAACATAGTATAATGCCATGCAGTCTTATTAAAACTTTGAAATCATCCAACCACCTTAAATAAGCAAAAAATAACAGTAAATGCTCTAGTTTATTTGTTTATGCATCTATATGTGATAAATAGTCATTCTGGATACATTCATTGTATGATATATCATCAGACCAATATAAGGTAGATCTTTAAAACACAAGACTTCTACAAGATATTTTGATATACAAGCTATTCTAAAGCAAATGAAGGGTATTTGTGTAAAAGTGCATGGTGTGGTGAGGTGATGAGTTAATTAAACCTCATTTACTTGTGGTTAAAAAAAAAAGATAGGGTGGAAAGTTACCAAAATATTGCAAACTTTTAAATTACTTTATGCAAGAGAATCAGATGACAGTGGTTGAAAACTTTTTATCAATGTTACAAAAATCAAAGTCACTTTCAAATTCACGAATCATTAGTTTAACTGGTCTAAAGTATTGATATACCAACAAAGGTAGAAATCAGAGCAATGGCTGTTTTTCACCGGTTCTTTTGTGTGCTTAAAACCAATTGGTTCATTTATCTTTGACACATTAGTTCTAGCTCGTAGGGAACTGGTGACACTAGGGTTCCTAGTTTAACCGACCAGACATGCATCTTGGGTTTGGATTGTTTACAAGTAGACAAAAAATACCTATGAACTTTTATTGGACTATATGATATAAATTTTTATAACTTTAAATGTCCATATTACTAGCAAAAGAAATTTCAAGATCAAATCTAGACTAAAACTTAACAAAAACCTTGTTTCTTAAAAATACATCTTTTTATGAAGTTTTAAAATTCTAAGAATCTAATCATGTAAAAATACGAATAATCTAGCAAAAGTCGGTAGAATCTTCTTGACAATAGCCGGAAACTAGATTATGTTTAGCAAATAATCATGTACTCATACTTAATTAAACTAACTATTTTTAAAAATTACAAAAATAATATAAAAAATATATCATATTAACTCAACCCGATATACAATCTCCAAGTGTTTCAACTAAGTGAGTGGATGTAAATTTCCCTCATTGGTGCTTTGTGGCTCTCGTGTATGGGCATATCTAATCGAAGCACTTTCACTCTACATCTCAAAAGTGGTTACATATTAAAAGAAAAATATTGTTACTATTATTGTTTTTGCATATAATGATTTCTGAGTTGATATAAAGAATATGGTTGACCTGCAAATTTACAACCACAACTTGAAGGGATAAGGATAAGTATAAGGTGTGAAAATTGGATTAAACAACTTAATCTGTATTTAATCACAATATCACATTAACAAATGAAATTAGACCTAACTTAGAGCTGCCGTAATGCATGTCCGGATCTCACACTGATGTGGGGCGAGTCTAAAGACGTTAGGAATTTATATGGCAAATGACAAAATTTGATGGCCATGGACAAGGAGAAGCGATTTCTATTAGAGGGAGAAGAGAGAAATAGGAGCGTCCATGAAGATGGTTATGATGAGTAGAAATTTTTCGAAAAGAATAATGTGGAGGTTCGTGGACCATTTTAGGTTGTGGATGCTCTAAGAGGCACGAATAGGCCCAAGTAGTGACGGACTATATTTTAGGTGACGTTGATAAAAGAATATCTTATTGGTTATATAGCATGCGCTTCTCATTTTTGTATGTTATTTATGTATCTGACAATTAAGTGATATCGATTCATCGAATATTTCTATAAATCATGAGTCACCCCTGGGTCAAGGTGATCAATGGATGTTAAAACCGCCATTAGACTTGCATTATATGGGGTTAATTGGTAAAAGGATGCAACAAAAGTTGGCAAAATGGGCGGGTTTGATTGGGTTGGTTGGTGAATTAATTAGAATGAGTTTGGGTCAAGATGTATTTAGCTCAGAATTGATCATTTAAGAAAAAAAAATTCAGGTCGGATTTGGGTCAGTTCGGATTTGGGTTAGGATGAATTCAGTTGGGATGAATTCGGGTCAAGATGAATTCGGGTCAAGATGAACTTAAAAATTAATATATTTCATTGCTTGTTTAAGCACTTAGGGGAGAGATATAGAAGCAAACAAAATGAAGATAAGTGCCATATGTTGATTCCTCCATTGAATAACTAGAACTGTTTCAAAGTAAATATCATGACTTCTTTCAACTTAGCTAATACATCTATACAATGAATGAGAATATTGTTGTTGCACTCAGTGAAACACCCTAAACATGTTTAATAAAGTCTTTATTTATTTACATTTTTGTTTATGTAAACTAGTGTTGTCCCTCGACTTGAGTTATGCATGTGATTGATGGGTTAAACCGATGTTCAAATAAATGCATGTAGTCTAGTTATTACGTTCTCATCATCATAGTCATTTTTTAATAATTATGCATTAAGTTAAAACGCTTGGAAATGATAGTTCATTGTGACCGCAAACATTACGTTTAACAAGACATAACAACGAACATAACATTTTTCTCAATCGTCATCGTTTATCAAACCATGATGCCTAACCAAAGTTGACCAAAAATGGGAGGGTGCTCAAACGTGTAGAGTGTGATGCCTGAGACGAACCATGATGCCTAACCCATCATCACCGACTACATAGCACACCATAATAAACTCGTACCCTTAGCCAACACCGACGTTCATATAGAGTGTGATGCCTGAGACGAACCAATGATCGTCATCATCGACGTAACATTGCTTTTAGCATGGACTAAACACAAAGCCAATAACATGATCAGATTACATTTTTTATGCGTGTAACCAACATCAGAATTCATAGAAAAATTATGAACCAAAACAATCTTAGATGATACAAGCTCATCGTCACACACCCACCAACCTTACTGCCATCAAGCAGAAAGCAAGGTAGACGAAATTAGGGCAAAGCCAACATTAGAAATCATGAAGAGAACAAAAACAAAAACAAAAACAGTCTCAAGCTAAAGCAAAACCCAACATAACAAAACAATTAAGGTCACCCACAAAACATCAATACCCAATAACAAAAAGCAAGAGACAAAGGGTAAAGTCGCGAGACTTACATAATGCTGGCAACGAGGGCCACCTCCATCATCGAGCTTCAAGGCCTTCACTGTTCATTACAGCACACCCACACGGGAGAGAGGAGGACAGGGAGCCAACGACACCAGATCGGCAGAACGCCAACACCGACATGCACATGCTTTAACGATCTACAGCCTTGATGTCACTCTCCCTACATAGATGAGTTAGGGGAATCACAAACGGGTAACTCCAATTAAAAGGGGCATTAACACCCTCGCAAACTTTCTGTCTCTCTAAAAGTAAAAAAAGGGAACTAGCTACCCAACATAAAAGGGAAAGGACACATTGGAACACAGATGAAACGACGACACCGCCTCCATCACAATCGAACACATCAAAAACTATGTTTCTCTATAAAAGTGAAGAAGGGTAGCGATTATACCACAAGGAAACCCACACATCATGTGGTTGTACCAAGGGATAACCATTTGCACGTCATTGTTCATTATGTTCACAAATTGTTAGATAGTTCAAATTTTTTTATGAAATATGGTTTCATGAGAATTGAGACAAAATACTTTGAAGCTTAGTAAAAATGTAAAATGTCATGCTTTCCTAAACAGACCTTCACATATGTTTAAAAGTAAAACAACTTAGACCTAATATAACCCATCATGATCCATTTGTATATTTTATATTACCCCTAGACCCATTGATTTTTTTTATAAATGTTAAAGTTGTCTATCTTGACCCATTAGAATACAAACCAACCCATATTACCCTATACCCATAAAACTAAAGTCCATATCAGCCCAAGTAAAACACAAATATGTTAGAGTTGTCACCTTTACCCGATTCCCAGACTTGTAACTAATGTTCATGACAAAAATTAGTAACAAGACGGATTAGGATTAAGTTATGTTGCATCACTTAGAACCTACCCGTTGTATGTCACAAAAGAATGTCTATTCGTATTTGGTTCGTGTTTTTATTACTTTTAATAATTTATTTTGTGTTTCACATAATCTGAAATAAATTAACGAAGAGGATAACATCACACCCATAAGTTACATTTGATCCTAATTAATTCAAAACATCTTATTGGAAAAGGTTAAACTATTGGGTCAAACCTTGTTTTCGCTTCATCTTGCAGCTATTTCTAATAGATTTTTCCAATTGGTTAATTTTCGTGTGATTTTCCTAATAAACTCATGAATTTTTTCTCTTCAGAATCGGTTTTTTCTCAATCAAGTGAATGTAAAAAATTGAATCTTTCTACTTTCAAGTAACCGAAGAAGCCCTCTCTACCGTTTTTGTTGATGCAAATTTAGATGTTGCTTCTCTTTCCTTAATGTCTTCATATATACATGCCAATATTATTACTTAAAGTAGCTAACTTACACATACTTTAAACCTACTTTTAAATCTACATTAATGTTTAGTATGGGATTAAAACCCTAAAACACTTGAGAATGAACACATTTACTACACATATTAATATTGCTAACTACAAACCCCTTGATATCTATCAAATATATAACCAACTAATTCAGATGATTCATATGCACTTTTGTGAAAATTTATACTTTAGAATGTTTAAATATCTAGACTTTTAATATCATAAAGGAAATTCTCTTTTTATTAGGTTTACATACTTTATCATATTAGAATAGGCTCTCCTTTTTATTTTATGAAATATGAAAATTTAATCGTTCAATAGGGGATTTAATTTTTGTTAGAAAAATATTAAACGACTCTATTGTTAAGTTTTAAAAGTTAAAAGGATTTAATCATACATAAATAAACTCTAAGGACTTATGTTTGGATTCAACCAAAGTCCATAGCGTTTATCTAACGACTATCACAAAGTTAACTGAAAATAGATTGAACACAAGCCCACAATTGTTATAAATCAGTCATTAATGAAATAACCTACAAGGATGGCAAAATAAATGACATGTATAGAGTGGGTTGGGTAACGAGTCAAACCGGATTTGGGTTAAAATGGCAATTTCAAGTTGTTTGTTTTAATTTGTGGAGAATTATATTAGGATAGATGGAGTATTATTTTAACAATTATTTGTTTTAAATAAAATAATATATGAGGTTTTACGCATTTGGATCAGTGAAACTACTACTGTTGAATATCTTTAAAAATTTTGTAGACGTGAGGTTGTAGTTTACTTAGAAGAGTATTTAAGAAGACAAAACGCTTCTGATATACTATGTTTACTAAAAGCACATTCATCTAAGCATGGATTTTCTTGAGTACTAGGAAGCATTAAGTGTATGATCAAGTGCGATTGATAAAATTACCCAGTTGTAAGGCAAGGTCAATACATACGAGGTGACCATGGATATCCCACAATTATGCTAATGGTGGTTGTATCATTTGACCTTTGGATTTAGCATGCATATTTTAAAGTAGCGGGCTCTTAAATGACATTAATTTGCTCAATTAATCTCCTGGATTCAACCAAGTCTTACAAGGTAATGCTCTTCCATGCATTTTTACAATAAATGAAACTCTATACATAACAAGATATTATCTTGCAGATGGTATATATCCTGAATGAGCTAAACTAGTAAAGAGTTTACATATTCGTAGACTGAAAAAATAAATGAATTTAAAAAGCAACACGAGTCTTACAAGAAAGGATGTCGAGAGAGCCAATCGTATGTGGTCCCGCAAGAGCTTAGAGCCTGAAAAAACTAAGTTATATTATGGATGCATGTTTTATAATGCAGAATATGATTGTAGAGGAAGAAGGCTATGCTTTATGTGAGTTGTCGGGTGATGATGATGAAGATGGGCCAATAACTTTTGGACACGGAGCTCATACAAGATTTCAAAGTTGTCTGTAGAGGTTTAAAAGTTTACATAATCAAGAGGCTCTTCATGCATTTTAAGCTGATTTGATGGAACATATATGGTCTTTTAAAGGATAAATATTGTAGTGTTTAGTTATTGTAATGTGTCTTTATTATGGTGATGTTTTATTCTTATAACTTTTTATTATTTAAAGGTTGTTTGAATTCCTGTTTTATTATTTATAAATTTTAAGTTTAAGTTTTTACAATAATTTATTATTTTTAAATTTTAAATTCCCCCAAAATTCTATTACTTATTATTTATTAACTTTAATTTTTCTCCTGAAATAGATTTTAAACAATTATAAATTTTCCTTTATACAAACTCTCGCCTCTCAAACAACTATAAATACAAACTTTTTCCTTCATAATTTTCACTCTCAAATATTCTTTCTCCCAAAATTCTTGAAAATTGTGAATCCAAACACGAATTTATTTTTACAATTGCTAAGCCATTCCAATCTAGATGAAAACCCAAACCTAAATTCAAGCCCGAACAACAATTCCAAAATATAGGATTCTTTCAGGTTTCAAATCAAGGATTTTTTGAATTCTAAGATTCTGATTTTTCTCAATTATAAAATCCTTCCCGGATTCCCTTAATTCCAAAATCACGGAATCTTTGAATGCACTAATCTCCCTCTGACCTAATCTCTAATTACCATGGACTCTCTAGTTATTTTAACAACCCAAACATCCGTTTTGGCACCACGAGTGGTAGTATGGATGAATCTTCATCCCTTACTTCAATACCATCAAAAAAAGAAGAGCAAAACAGTTGCATCCTCAGCTCAATCAAAAAGACGATCATGGTCATAAGAGTAAGAATGACTGCTCACAAAGGTGTGGTTACATATTTCAAACGATTATATTATCGAGAACTCTCATAAAAACAATGACTCTTGGAAGAGGGTCCATAAATAATTTAAACATGGTAGCAATGTGGTGACAACAATGGATAACCTATGATATGATAAAACGAAAGGTGTAAGGATGGCAATGGGCTGGGTATTGGTAATTCCATGCCCATACTCGGTTCAAAAATCTTGTCACATACCCGGCCCATTACCCGTTGGGTATTGGTCGGGTAATTACCCATCGGGTATCGGGTATACCCATTAGTATCGGATGACGGACATTCTCGTGGGTGTTGATCAATATGCTCGGATATTTTGTTTGATTCTATTTTTATGTTTTTAAGTATATTATTTTAAATATCAAATATGATCATCTTTATAAATTTTTTTATAATAAAAACTATAACAATATTTTCATTTGAAAAATTTTAACATAAAAAATAATTACAACATGGCCTTAACCTTTCATATTCAAATTCTAAAATAGCTATAACATTTAAGTGCTTAAAAATTTCACATTCAAAATATAAGTATCTTTAAATGCTTCTAAAATTATATATCATAAAATTTCATATTCAAAATACATATTTACTAATCCAAAAAAATCAATACATTTTGTTTTCATATCAAAAAAATAAATAGCATCGCGTCTATGTTCGGGTAAACGGGAATGTGGTTTCGAGTAATCGGGTCGGGTACCACCCAATCCCATACTCGTCCCATATCCGCGAAAAAATATAAAACTAATTCCATACCCGGCCCAATACCCGTCGGGCTTCGGGTATACCGTCCCGTATGTTATGGGTTTCACGTATACCCATCGGGCTCGGGCTTTTTTGTCATCTCTAAAAAGGTGAATGTATTCAACGTCATCTACATTCAACTATGAAAACAAAAAGCAAGTGGTTGTTTTGATGATCAATTGCTTGGACGTGTCCGTGAAATGTACGAAGCCTCAAAAAGCACACAATTTATCTACGATCATGTTTGGATTCTTGTTAAAGACAAGCCGAACAGGAAAGAAAAAATAGGTCTTAAGCACAGTTAATATTTAAGTGGTAAAAGATCTGTTGATAATATTTAATCTGAAGAAAACAACCACTTTGACCTTAATAATAATAATTATTGTTTAAGTTATATATTATTTAATTATTGTAAATATTAATTTATGTAATGTTTGAACTTCAAGTTTTAGTATTTAAAATTTTCCCTCCTATGACAAATATTTAAATTTAAAATTAAAATTTTTTTTTCTCTCTAACAAAATGATATTTAACTTTTAATTTTAAAATTTTAAATTTTTCATCCTACAAAAAACATATAAATATTATTTTATATATTTTATTTAAATAAAAGATTGGTAACTAAAAGTAAATGTAAAAGGTGATGATGATTCGATAATGTTTTTTTTAGTGTTTTTAGGTCTTTTTATTGAAGATGTTTTTTTAGAGATTTTAAAGAATGAATTTTTTTTAACGTTTTGTTGATTAGACAAGTTTTTAGGTGGTTTTTGGTTTTATTATCGATGATGCTGTTAGGGACGTTAAACTCTTTGGTTATGTTTTTTCCTTTCTAAATTTAAATCAAGTCATTTAAAATGAGTATTTTTTTGTCACCACACCCTATGCGTGAAAAAAAAATCATTTTGGTAAAACCCGACCAGGTTAAAAAATCTACTTATAAACACATGTAACCCGAAAAACTGTGATCCAAGTGAAAAAAACTTTTGATTCCGTTTTTGTGATCCCGCTAAACTTACTTGTGAAAAAATTTTTTTAGATCCGTCACTAGACTAGCTACACGCACCATTGTATCGTTCCATTTTGACCGATACCACTTGAACAAAGAGTCCGGCAACGGTAACCACAATCACGACCTCAAAATCACGACCAACGACTGTTCTGCAACATTGATGGACCATCTCAGTTTCTTGTAGCTTTTGCTTTGTGGGTTCATCATCTGCTACATAAACAATCGAAGATGACCGAAGTATGAAATATGTTTATAAATTAATCGGAAAAGTGGTGGTGAATGTGACAGGTCAACGGCCGGCCACGACGGCAGGCGGCAGGGGTCAACGACGGTGGAAGTTGAAGATCTATATCTATACTTGTCAAATGTTTATGAACGACCTCTTTGTGTATATTATGGACAAATGGCACTTTCATTTTAGAGTTCCAAAAATCAACGTAAGTAGATAGATTTATTTGAAAAATCAGTTTTATGATTCTTTTAATATTTTAAAGGTTTTGTGGAGTTCAACACAGACATTATAATTGTAGGAATATACGACTAAAGAATATTATATAGTTTTCGATATATTTGTGTACAAGTCTTTGAATTATATTTTGTATGGTTTTTTTCATAACAATTTTTATTTAATAATATTCTAAATAATTGAAAATTTTTAACTATTGAGCTGCCTACATTAGAGTTTCCGCAACTTGTTTTTAAAAATATATGAGTATAATTTTTATATTATATGGTATTATTTTTAGTGGTTGTGAGTGGAGTAAAGAGAAATAAAACTGTTCAATCAGTAAATTTTAAAGAAATAGTATTCAAGCATTATATTTTTTTAATATTCTTAAAAGTGGTTGTAAGTGGAAAAAAAGAAAATGTAATGATAAATGTACAAAAATGATTATTTAATTGAAAATGTGAGATAAAAAATAATAATTTTTGATATAATTATACGAATAAGAATAAATAATAAGTTATGAATGCTCTTAGTTAATAATTAAAAAAATTCAAGGATGTTGACCTATATACGTTATATGAAATATACATGTATGTATCATGCCAAATATAACTCTTTTATTTTTATTTTAACTTTATGAATATATAAAATTTGATTTTATAACTCATGACAACGAGAACGTTCGTTACATAACCAATTCTATTTAAACAACTATAAAATCATATGCAATGCATGAAAAATAACCATAAAAATTACTAGTAAATTGCTGTCAGAAAAAAAAATTAAAAGTCATTTCATATATCATATCTAGAACACAAATAAGTTTCCATAATATTATCATATCTACTGTTAGCTATTAAAATTTTCTCCTAACATCAAATCCATAAGAATATGATGGTCAATGACGACTACTAATAGTCTGTACATAAATTTTTATAACAAACAAGCGATCGTACTAAAATAAAGCACATAAAGTCCCTTGTGTATCCATGGCGTTTCGTATATAGTTTTCACATTGTCGTACTAAACACAAATTTCAAATTTCAAATGTTTATCTAGTAAGAAATTGCTTTTTTAGTATATATTCTTGAAGTTTTTGTTTTTCTAAATAGTATTATATAAGTTTGACAAAACTATACGCTCCAAGGTTAATTTAGTAATTCAACACAGCCGTCCTATATAAATTATGGCGCCACTACAGTATTCCGTTTATTTCTGTCTCATTCTTTGTTCTCCCCCCTCATTCTTTCAAACCACCACCACCACCACCACCACCACCACCACCACCACCACCACCGTCGACCACCACCACCACCACCGCCACCGCCACCACCACCGTCGACCACCATGTCCACCACCACCACCCCCACCACCGCCGACGACATCCTCCACCAAACCACCACCTTCCTCACCGAAACCCTCTCCCAACCAGACCTCCGCCGCCGCATCTCCGCCACTCTCCTCACCAAACTCCCCCCCTCCGACCACCTAACCCTCGCCGGAGACACCCTCGAAAACGCCATCACCACCACCAACTCCTCCGTCACATCCACCTCCCTCCGCCTATCCGAAAAACTCCTAATTTCACACCCACAACACCCCTTATCACCCTTCTTATTATCCCTCATATACACTCTCTCCCAACGCCACATCGATGCCTCCATCGCCCTCCTTACCCTCTTCGAAACACACCCCTCGATTGCGAGATCAGAGGTCGCACCCCAGGTGTTCGAGGAAATGTTTCTGATGAACTTCGTACCGGTTCTTGAATGGTACAACGCGCAAAGATCGCGCATTCTGTCGTCTTTGTCTTTAATCGGATACGAAAGTGATGAGAACTCGGTTGTTATGGATTCGGTTGTGTCGTGCACCACTTTGCTGTCGAAAATGAATGATAACCAGGCTTTGGAGTTGAAGGAGTTAGAGAGGGATTATGAGCAAGTTCTTGATGAGAATTGTAGGGTGTTTGCTGCATATTTTAAACAAGTATTGGGAAGTAAAGATGGGGGTGGAGTGATAGATCCACCATGTGTAGTGCTTGAGGCGGTTCGTAAGGGTGATGATCGCGAGTATGATCGAGATGAAAAGAGCATATCTACTGAATTTGGATCTGAGAATGGACGGTATAATGTAATGTTCATTTTCTGGCTTATATATATGTATTCTTTATGATCTTCATGTTCTACATAGTTTGCAAATGAGTAGGAGTTTCTATATGGTAATTCGGGATCAAGAATCATTTCAAGCTGAGAATACAAATACGAACTTAAAACATATAACAAGTCGAGTTGCAATTCTTTAAGTTTAATCATGAATCTTGCACTAGGGATTCCTTATTTAGATTATTGGATGTAGGTTAATGCTCATTGGTATATTTTGCTAGAGGTGGCAAAGTGATCGGGTCAGATGGTTTGGGAATTGGTTTCTTGTAAAATGGATAGTTACATGGGTCAAATAAAACTATTTTGTCTATGTTTATAGCTTTATTACCTATGATTAAATAATCTTAAATCTATATTTTCTAATTTTAGAAAATAAGGAGGTTGTAAGCGTCTTAACGGACTCTGCACGAACACTTTTCATCCTTTGGAGACTAAAGACAGGACCTGTTGTACAGTAAATTGGTTGAAATCGACCCATTTGAATGTAAATGGGTTGAAATCGACCCGTTAAAAAGTTAATGGGCTGAAATTGATAATGTTAGTTTTGGAAGTTGTAGTAGTCACCTGTATTGTCTTTAGTATATATTTACAGGCAATTCATTTTATTTTCTCTAACAAGCATGGTCTACCAGATTTGAATGGGTCAGTTTCTTTGAGTATACACATTTGATTGGGTCAGATATATATTAGAACCAACCAACTTGTAAGTGAAACTTGAAGGACTAATTTCACATATATGCCTTTCTTGTTGGTTTTAGCGAGAAAAAGCAGGAGAGAATGAGAGATTACAACCAGAATCTGTATTAGAAAATATAACACAATTAGACCATTTTGATTTGATAACTGCAACAAAAATTATTTCATTTTCACATAAGATAAAATATTCAGAATTTCTGTTAAATGAGTTTGCATCATGATATACATGTGAAGTATGATTCTATAACGTGGGTCTTCAAATTCTTTAAAATATTAGTTATTTTCTTGAAATTGTTTATTCAATAAGCAAATTCATATATTCTATTTCCAATTCCAATTTGACAAAGTCAAGCTTCCATTATTAGTATGATCCATGACCAATTTCAGTGTTTTGTTATTTTATGCAGCCGATATGGACTGATAAGGGAGAAAAATCTATTGAAATCCAAATCAGAAAAAACAAAAATCTCTCAAGGTTTCCTTCTTTCTTCCCAGAAAGAGTCTCTCCAAGGTTTTTCACCAACGAAAGATCATCTTCAAGACCATTAAAACCGTCACCAAATAATAAAGATTCTGGATCAGAACCTGAAGATAATTCTTGCTCTCTGTCTTCCTATGAATCAGATGCAGAATTAGAGGTACTAATTTAGAGGTAGTAAAACGGCCATGTCAGGTTTGTTAGTAACATGTCGACATGGGTTGGGTCAGAATGACTAACTTTTCGTACGGGTTAAAACAGTTTAGTTTGGGCCGGTCGGGTTGCGTAACATGTCAAAATAGCCTCCGATTGTAACATGTGTGGGACAAAATGGAATTTTTTGGCCTAGGAAAAGTTCAATCAGGTCAGCTGTTCGGCAACATGTCAAAATGGGTTTGGATCAAAACAAATCTTGGTCAATATGGGTAATTTTTTGGTATGGGGTCAAGTGAAACACCTTTTGCCCAATATGTAAATCATAAGTTATGTTATATATGATAAATAAACAAACAAACATACCTGGTAGATACCACTCATAGCAAAGCTATGTTAGGGTCTAGGAGAGGTAGGTTGAGGGTAGATCTTTCCTCTATTTGAGGGGATAGAGAGGCCACCCCCATTGAAACCCCTTGCTCCCATCGCGTCATATATGTTTACAAAAGTTATGTTAATTCAAAATTAATCTTAGCTTTCCCAATAAAATGGTATAGGAAGTTTATGCATACACACCCACCTTTGGTGACTTATGACACGTTGGGATGGGTTGACTGAAACACGTTTTGCCCAAAAGTGTGTAAATAGTTGCTTTGTGTCAAATATGATAACAAAAAGTATAAAATTTCAGTAAGAAGCTTAGATTTTCAATTATACGTCGTACTGTGTTTTACGTCATTAAAGTACACTTTGGGTGACTTTCTAACAGGTTGGACAAGTTGACTTGTAACTACCTAAGCTTATTTTTTTGTTTTATCCTTAATTGACCCATTAGTAAATAAATGGGTCGAATTGCCACATCTATACTAATTGATACATACAATAAAGAAGAAAGAATATTCCACTTTGTTTGACTGATTTTTCTAGGCAACATTTTGTGTTCAACATCAAAGCTGTCTTGTCTGTTTTTACAAGGAAAAAAATATTGAAATATTGCGACTGGACTCGAAGAAAACACTATCCCAGAAGCAGAAACAACCAATCACAATAGAATCAAGGTTAGAACCCCTTACATTTCAATAAAGTTTTTATTTGTGTTACATTTTCCTAATCTTGATTAGTCCTCTTCTTTTCTTTAAAAACCAGTTCTTTTGATCCTCTCATGGGAGACTATGATAACCCGATTAATCAAGGAATGCATACACCCCCTAAAGATTTTGTCTGTCCAATAACAACACATGTATTTGATGACCCGGTTACGTTAGAAACGGGCCAAACTTATGAACGTAAAGCCATTCAACAATGGTTAGAAAGAGGAAATTCGACTTGTCCGATTACTAGACAAAAGCTTCACAACACTCAACTTCCTAAAACAAATTATATTCTTAAACATCTTATTGCCAGCTGGAAAGAATTGAATCCTAGCAATTCCAGTCAAGAAAACGAGCAGTTAGACATCCCTTCGTTGACTTTGACTTCACAGGATGATGGAACAGTTAATGAACTAAGGGTTGCAATTACTAAACTTTGTACTTCTGAGGTGTTAAAAGAAGCAGAGACTGCGGTTTTCACGATTGAAAGATTTTGGCAAGATGTAACAGAATCTGGCCTGGCTCCTGAAGTTGAAATCCAAAACATGCTTTCAGAACCACCTGTTATCAATGGTTTTATGGAGATTCTTTTTAGTTCAATCAACACTCGAGTTTTGATTTCCACAGTTTTTCTCCTTTCTGAACTTGCCTCAAGAAATGAAACTGTGATCTCAACATTAACACGGGTCGATTCAGATGTGGAATGTGTCATTGCACTTTTTCAAAAAGGATTATTTGAAGCTGTTGTTTTGATTTATTTGTTAAAACCATCTATACCAACACTTGTTGAGCTGGAAGTGGTGGATTCCCTTCTGAGTGTTGTGAATAAGAACGACAACGAGTTTTTCAAAATGTGTGTGAAACCGAAAACAGCTGCAGTTTTGTTGTTGGGACAGATTGTTGCAAGTGGTGATGATGGTGCAGTTTTTGAAGTTGTTAGACAGGTGATCTCAGGGAAGGTATTTTTTTATTATTATTGTTTGTATTTTTTTTATTTTTGGGATAATATACACATAGTCCACACACATATCATTTGATTTTGTTTATGCTGACTGCGGTAAATTTATAAAATGACAAAGTCCCCCTAAATTTGAATCTTTATCATATCTAGAGTTGTAAAAATGCAAAATGTCCCTAAATCTACTCAAACAAAGCAACGCTTCGAAACATATTCAAGTATATTCAGTGGCATTTTACTATTTTACAAGTCTACCTGCGTCAAAAGCTTTAAATTTAGTGGCACTTGTCCTTATACAAATTTCTGGGAAGTTCTTTAACCTGAAATTAACAAAATCAAGGTTTGAAGAACATATACTCACACACTTGTTTCTTTTGGGAAGGTGATTGAATGTATTATTAGTAGTTTGGAATCTGAATGGACTGAAGAACGAATCACAGCCGTTCATTTATTGTTGAGATGTATACAAGAAGAAGGAAAATGTAGGAATATTATTGCTGATAAGGCTGAACTTGCTCCAGTTTTAGAGATTCTTGTTGGGGCGAATGATCAAGATCGGCTTGAAATTGTTCAATTTCTTTCTGAGTTAGTTAAATTGAACAGGTATTTACTTTTCCAATTGTGGCATACAGAGTTGACAATTTCGACCCATTTACGTACTTATGGCCCGGATTGGTAAATAAAAGAATATCTAAGAAGGTAACACGTCGAAAGCACCTAAAGTATGCTTATAGTATATAAAGCCTCCCAAATTAGTTTACTCAAAACATAAGTTTTATTGAACTAATGTAACCCTTTTAATCATACTGTGCATACTAACTATTTATAAAAAGAACACTAAAAGATTCTGGGCAAAGGTGCATCACTTAAGAAGGTACCTCCAAACCAGTTTCTCACTTTTATGTAAAAAGGATGATTTGGGTTATGTTTGATCTCTAACGGGTCAAATAAATAGTTTAGTTAAAAAAGAAACTGGTCAAAAGTCACTCAGTGTGTATCTTTAATGCACTAAACCTATTAAATCATATTAGTAAAAAAAATTAATATTGAAACTATATATGTATTGTTAGAGTATTTGACAGAGTAGGTATTTATATAAAAAATCATATTTTTGACAAAAAGTATTTTTGAAAAAGTAGTTATTTATTAAAAAATAATATTTTCTGATAAAAAATGTTTTGTGTAATGCATTTCGACACAAACCCACATTGACCTGTTGCCTACTCCCTTCTCTTTGCCATCTCTATGATTTAAAAGCATATAACTTCGATTGTTTAGGGCCTATTGTTTGTGTTTGCTATTATAGGAGAACATTCAACAATCAAATTCTGCATATCATAAAGGATGAAGGAACTTTTAGTACAATGCATACACTCCTTGCAAATCTGCAAACTGCTGGAACGGAACAATTACCAGTGGTCGCTGGTCTCCTTCTCCAACTAGACCTTCTGGTTCCACTCTGTCCCTCTCTCTCTCTTTCCATGCACACACGCACACACATATGTGTATATGTATGTAGGAATGATGAAAGTAATATGATTTAAATGGGTTGGGTGAGAGGACATAAAGGTTAAACTTTATTGGTTTAAATGGGTTTGGGTTTTGATAAACATAGCCCTTAAGGTAACTAACATAATCATTTTTAGGTGGTTAAGAGCTAAATGTTAAAATATATTATATTATGCAAGTAATGATAAATAACTGCATTTGAGATGTTCATGCTGGTTAGATGTTTATGATATCATTATCAAATTTTTGTGAATCTTCTTATAATTTTTTTTTAACCATAATTCTAGAGGTTTGATAGAAATCATGAACAAGAACACATAGATTAACAGATGAACATAAATTTTGATTACATACCACACTTTTTTTCAACACACGGACATCTATTTATGTTCTACGAATCACCACTTCCCAAACAACACAACACTAGGGTAAAACACCAATTAACACAGATTACATTAGGCACTTCCTAATTACAATATACAACTTTGACCCTAAACATACTTTACAATAATAACACTAAGATCCCTATACTAATATATTTAGTTTAACTTTCAATAGGGTTGTGTTTATCAAAAACCTCAATTTTTAAAATAATAACTAATGTTTCACATATGATTACATAATAGATATTAATTCAATAAAATTCAAAATTTTGAATAAAATAATTAAGGAGGTTTTATGCATTGAAGTACACTTTGGAGTCTTTGATCCATTTCCTTCTAAGCTATTTTTTTTTTTTTTTTTTATCAACTCAATCATAAGTGACCATATCCAAATTGCCAACTCCAGTTTTAAATATAAATTTTCTTGCAGGCAGAACCAAGAAAGATGAGTATTTATAGAGAAGAAGCTATTGATACTCTTATATCATGTCTTAAAAATTCAGACTCCCCATCTGCTCAACTTGCAGCTGCTGAGACAATTTTGGCTCTCCAAGGGCGATTTTCGTCTTATGGGAAGCCCCTACTTCGTGCATGTCTCTTAAAAGATGTGGGACTTGATAAAAGTTATCGATCTATAATGAGAAAAGAACAGCATGCAGCCATTTCCGGAGAAATTCAAGAAACTATGGTAAGTGTTTTAAAGAATAATTTCACACATCCTTATAAATTTCCAAAATATTATATATTGCCTCTCTTAATATCGTATTTATCCTTTTAAAACACTAAAGCATATCATATTCATCCGTTGGATAATAAATAAAATAAATGCAGTTGCTTGTAACAGTGTGTTTTATTAAATAAACAAATAAGAAATCACAGTTAGTATGCTGAATCATCTCTGCGTATAATGTTCTCTTTGTTTATTTAGTGAAAAAATGTTATAAGTAACTATTAAATGTTTATTAGTTATGGAACGGGTAAATAAGATATTTATAGTGCTTTGAATATAAGTATGTATCCATAAGGATATGTATATATCAATTCTTGTGTAGTTGTGGCAAAAAGTGTGGGTCGAGTTGGGTAAAGGGAAGATTTGCGTACGATCCTCATCGGGCTGGATTGATGTGAAACACTTCTTGTTCACTTTTTCATAATATGATTACACAGATTATATTATTTTAATGATAACTGTGGCATGCTATACATAAAGCAAATTGGAGGAGATAAGTTTGACGCATTTACTTGAAAGCCCCAATCCGACCCAAACTAGAAGAGTTCCATCTTGACTCGTCAGCACCCGATTGACCCACCCATCCACCACCTCTAGTGAAATAAATTACTTTAAAAACTTCATATTATATAACATTATAGAATTCAGTCTTACATTCAAGGCTTTATTAACAGGAAGAAGAAAAAGCTGCTGAGGAATGGGAAAGAAAGACGGCTTTTGTTTTAGTGAGCCATGAGTTTGGTCTTATTTTTGAGGGCTTATCCGAAGGGTTAAAAAGTAATTATGCAGAAATATGTTCTGCATGTTTTGTGTGTGCAACATGGCTTGTACACATGCTCACACATCTTCCTGATACTGGAATTAAAGGAGCAGCACGAATTTGTCTGCTTAATCGGTTTGTATCTATTTTTAAATCAGCAAAAGATACAGAAGATAAAGCTCTATCTATGCTTGCTCTTAGCAGTTTCATCCATGATCCTGGTTAGCAACTATCTATTAGTTGGCAGTTTGGATTTTGACCCATTTACATGCAAATAAATTGAAATTCATAAAAAGCATGGGATCGTTGGTAAGGTGTCAAATGGTCAATAATAAAAAAATAGCTTACAAGGAAACAGGCCCAAAGTGGCCCATAGTGTATTTCTGATGCGTAAAACTTACGATCTTGTTTGTTCAAAAAACTAGACAATTGTTCCAGTAATGTAATTTCTGTAAACATAATGTGGCACTAATTGTTTATAGGATTACTTTCATGCATATCCTTGATAATTTAATAGTACATATCTTTGAAAACACTAGAAAAATAGTATGTATATATTCCATAGTAGATAATACAAAATCCCTAAGCACCATGTTTCACTCAAAAAAATTTAGAGAAACAATGTAATTATTGTGAATCATCTCAACAAATTAATTTTTTTTGTTTATTCACCAAAAAATGGTGCTATAAGTAATCAATTTTTCTTTATTATTAAATGGGTAAATACGATATTTTCTTTTGTTTTAAAAAAAGTGAGTATGGTATCATGAATTTCGAAGGGTATATTTGAAATTTTAATAGTATAGAAGGATATATATGCAATTGCTGCACATTTTGGATAAAAAGTGCTGCAGATCCATGAAGGATATATATGCAATTGCTGCACATTTTGGATAAAAAGTGCTGCAGATCCATGCACAAGCTTATCTATTTTAACCCATCACCCCTCTCCCACCCTCTCACTAATTCACTTTTACTATTTATTAATAATGAATTTCATAAAAAGATTGATTAAAGCAAGTAACTTAGAAGATCTTACATCAAATTTTGCTGGATTTCAGATGGGCAGCGGGACATAAGCACTCACATGAAGGATATCTTGAAGGGTTTAAAGGAGTTTAAAAAGTCATCTAGAGTGGCATCTGAAATGCTTAAAGTATTTTCAGAAGGAAGTGAATCTAGTTCTGTGAGTTTATTATTTTGGGGCAAAATCTAAAACCCATAGGTTGGTGTATTATTGTGCTGGATGCTAACTAGTGGAGCAATTCATGTCAGGTTGGGGTTGGTATAACCTGAACCCTATACCTGACACGTGTAGCCCAATTAGCTAAACAACTTAAACGCGATGTAAACTAGTTGGTCAGACCAAAGGGCTGCAAATGGTTTGACTGGTTGAATTTTTAAATTTATTGTTCTCTTTTTTATGGCTTGGTCAGGCCAACCAGTCACACTCATTTACTAAAAGGGTTAGCCATGTTGACCCAATTATGACCCCAACCATAACCTGATTATTCTGTGTCCTGTTTTCATGGCATTTCACAAATTGCCACCTCTACTGCTAACGGCTGTTCTTTGTTGGTATCAGGATCTATGGACTCATACAGAACTAGCCCAACAAGATTGCAGCACAAACGGAGAAGTTTTATCAATTATATATTTTAAAGACAAGATTTTTTCGGGTCATTCAGATGGTGCGGTAAAGGTACTTCCTTCAAACATTCTAGATCATACCCATAAATAAGATGATGACCACTACCCTTTTACCTGATGATGTGTCAAGTTTGGGTTTTGTTTTATGTTGGTCAAATGAGTCAAATCAAACATTTAGCTAAAAGGGGAATGCATCAAATAGGTTGAAAGTTGCCCACACACTATATTTAGAACATAAAGTGATATAATCACCTACATTTTATTTAATAATTTAGACTATTATTCTAATAATTATATTTTGTATAGTTATAATTAAGGGATTAGGAAGTCGGATAGACTTTCATTAAATTTATTCATAAGTGCTTATACTTCATTTCTCATGAATAAATCCTTGGATTTGTAAGGGCATGAGGTATACCTAGTGAGCTATGAGTTGTGTCACGTAGACGTCACATAAGCAGAAAACTCACTCACTCACTAAAGGGGGTATACCTAGTGAGTTGTGAGATGTGAGTTGAGTTTAGTATTTTAAAACACAGCTCACGGCAAAATCATGGGGGGCCTCATGGTGTGCCCGTGAGTGTGAGATGAAATGGAACTCGCTGCCACCACTCACACCTTGTATGCCTGATGCTCTAAAAGTTCAGGAAAATAGTTATATATTTATAAAATTTAGGGAGTTGATCATATAGAAAAGGACCTTTCCATTACTTTTTAAAAAAGCTAAAGTACTTAATCATGAAAAACCAAGGACATTTTTGGAAAAAAAAGATAAAATTCAAACTTTTAAAAGTCAAGGGATTTAACACTAAAGTCCAATTTTTTTTACTATTGCCTTATAAGAAATGCATTAATCATTTAAAAAAATTGAATATTGGACGAAAAGAGCATTTGCATTGACCCAAACTCTTAAAAATCTCTTCTTTTCAGCAAGAACTTGCTTTGACCCATTACCCATCATCCCTGACCTGCATACATACCCAGGCATTAGAAGTTTTGGTCTGAAAAGTATTTTTCTAACTGTAATTGTGAAGGTTTGGACCGGAAAAGGTAGTGTTCTTCATCTACTTCAAGAAATCAGAGAACACTCAAAGGCAGTTACTAGTTTGTCTGTTTTACAATCGGGGGATACACTTTATAGTGGTTCACATGATAAAACTGTTCGGGTAAAAGACAATTTATTCGTTTATTTTATCTCTTTGTTTGATTTAAAACTGATTATTTGGTTATTGTAACCTGAGCTCGTAATCAGTTTTTAATGTTTGGATAAAAAGATTCGAAGATATTCACATCTATACCTGCTGCAACGAAACTGATTGTTTATGAAAATTCATACAATCCTTCTAAATTTCACAAGATCATATTTACCTATCAAAACACTAAAACTATCATATTTACCTATCCATAGTAAATAAAACAATATTAGTTACTTATGTATAAATGTATGTTTCACTGAATAAATGGATTGGGAAACAATCATATCAGCACATAATATTCTTCCCATTTATTTAGTGACTCTTTTATTTTGAAATAACTAATTTTACTTTTTTTACGATAGAATGTATATATGTGATATTATTAATGTTTTTAAAGGTCAAGTATGATATCATAGGACTTATAAGGATTTATATATACATATATGAAATTTTAAACTTAGAAAGATATATATGAAAGGGCCCTTTAATTTTAAACTTAGAAAGACATTAATGAAATATCAAATATCTAAACAACATATAGAATATAATTGTCATATAACAAAGTAAGGTCTGGTGATTTTATATGTAAGTTTCTTCAATAATCAGAACTTGCAAACACTAACAACTATCTATTTAATTATGATAACTTCAATTTCCACTAGTATGTCCAAACACCATCTTATACATCAAAATAGATTATAGCTGATTATCTTATTGTAATTGTTCAATATGACATGATCAGTTTCAAAACGGACACTAAATTTCCCAAATTTTGTTATCATTTAATAACTGAAGCATGATTCTTTTTCCACAATCAACTAGGGGTGGTCTATTAACCAGGAAATGATCGGATGTGAACAAGTGTATGATGTCAAAGATCATGTTAACAATCTGCTAGTTGCAAACAGCATCTCATGTTTTATTCCTCAAGGTGCAGGAATCAAGGTATGATATTATCTTGATAATATGTTTTTTTATTCTATACAATAATTCCTAATTTAGTTACTTAAAGTATACAGTAAAACTGTTCTCAGATTCATTCATGGAGTGGAACATCAAAGTTGCTTAATCCTAGTAAATATGTCAAGTGTTTGGCTCTTGTTCATGGGAGATTGTATTCAGGATGTCAAGATAATAGTATCCAGGTGCATTTTGTTGTGTTTTTTTTGTTTGGAAGTGACCACAAGAGTTTGTTGGGTAATGGGTCAAAAATGTGTTCAGGTTGAAATAGGTCATTTATAATCCAAGTCAGGTTCTATTGACAAACAAGCATTATTTTTCTATTTTTTTTAATCTACCCGTTTGACATTATTTATAATCCAAGTCAAGTTTTATGAAAGACTTTCAAATCGACCCGTTTGACATGTTCCCTTCATAGCTAATTCTTTTCAGCTCCGTTTGAAATAAAAACACGACTCAAATTGAGCCCATTCATAAATTGGCGGGTCTAACATTATATAGTACGGACCCAAACTATTAGGGTCAAATTTGGTTGACCTGTAAACATTTTCCCCATTTTTTAAATCCTTTTATAAATAATTAATGCATGAGGAATAGACTTTGGCAGACTTTCAACTTGTTTGACCCATTCAACATATCCCCTTTCTAGCTAACTTTTTTTAGTTGGTCCGTCTAAGATAAAAACACAACTCAAATCGACCTCATTTATATATTGATGGGTATAATGATATATGGTATGGGCCCAACCAGGCCGGCTAAATTGGGTTGAGCCACAAATATTTTGTCCCCATTTTTTTAGTGTGTTTATAAGTAATTAATGCATGAAAAATACACTTTTGAGAGATTTTCAACCCCTTTGACCTGTTTTTAGCTCAATTTTTATTGGACTTGTTTGATTCGTTCTATATAAAAGACAACCCAAATCTATGCATTCATAAGTAACAGGTCAAACTTCCCACCTCTATTTCTATGAGTTCTTGTATTGCGTTAGCTATAACCTATATAACTGGGTGTTTGAGATTGCTCATTAAAATTGCTTATCAACTTATCACTTTTCAAACAAGCAGTGTGGGATAGGCAACTCCAATATGCTTATTTGAAGCCACTGATTTTCCTCGAATAACCAAATAAGCAGTTTTAATAATTTATCCCAAACACCCTTAAAACAACTTAATGATGTTTAAAAGGCAATAAGCAGTTTTAATGAGCAAGCTGATACACCCCTAAAATTTAACTTTTTCATGTTTATAGGAGATCGATTTAGCAACAGGCACACTGAGTTCCATTCAAAGTGGGTCAAGAAAACTACTAGGAAAGTCAAACCCGGTCCACACCTTGAAAGTTCATGATGGTCTCTTATATTCAGCCAGCTCTTCTATAGAAGGAACTTCATTACAGGTATAATTTAGCATGATTGTGATTTTTATTAAAATTGCTTACGTGCTTATTATGTTTTGATATAGTAAAAGCTGTATTGAGGGTCTTTGGCTTATCCAGACTACTATCAGATTATTTGTGGGTGAAATAAGTTGTTTTTATAAGAGGATGAATTCCAGCTTGCCCTTCTCCTTCACATCAGTCTCGTATATATACAAATATATTCCTATAATATGTAAGGATAGGATTACAAAATTGAATGTAATATAATAAATCGGTTCCTATAGACTAGCTTGACTGAATAAGTCTATTCCTATACTTTAGCTTGACCAACTGTGGTACAGCTGTTATACACCATGTGTATCAGCTAATATACCCCCGCTGTCCAAGCAGGAGTTTTGCGGATGTTAGGACTGTTTTGGAAGTCATCAAACAGGATATGTGGGAGACCTTTTGTAAAGATATCAGCAATTTGGAAACGTGAGGGTACATGTAGTACTCAAGCTTGTCCCCGGGCAACCTTTTCACAAACAAAATGACTGTCCAACTCTATGTGTTTGGCATGTTGGTGCTAAACTAGGTTTTTAAAGAGGTAAATTGCACTAGCATTGTCACGATATACCAAAGTCGCATGAGTTGGGGAATGATGAAGTCCCAATAAAAGGGTTACGAAGGTTGCGTAACTAGCATGTTTTGGAGACAACGTTTGCAACCCCATGGTATTCGGCCTCGGCTCTAGAGCTGGAAATAATCGGCTGACATTTCGAAAACCAAGAAATAAGGTTGTCTCCCAAATATACACAATATCCGCAGGTAGATCGTCTCGTATCATGGCAACCAACCCAATCTGCATCGGTGTAGGATAGTAGGGAGTTGACCGAGGACTTATGCAGGAATAGGTCGTGTGAGATAGTTCTTTTGACATACTACAAAATGCGCTTTAAGGCATTCAAGTGATAAGTGTGCGGGGCATGCATATGCATGCAGATTTGCTGAACCGCGTATTGATATTGGGACGTGTAAACATGAGATTTTGGAGGACCCCCACGAGTTGGCGATAATGTGTGCCTCCGTCTCCAAGAAGAGTGTCGGATGTTGAGCTGAGTTTAGATTTTGTGTCCACTGGGGTGTTAGCCGGGTTCCTCATGCTAGCCCTCTTGAGTAATTTACCTAAAAACAGGTAAACCTTCGATGATCTTATTCATAATAAGGCTGTACATATATACACAAAGGAAGCTAACAATTAGGCCTAATTCTAAGGAGCTAACAATTAGGCCTAATTCTAAGGCACTAACAAAGGAAATGATACAGCAGATTAATAGCAATGACAGCTGTACAAAGAATACAATAAATGAGGATATGATCACCGAAATATATAGAATATATGTTCTGTTAACACGCCCCCTCAGTTGTAGTAGTAGAGGAACGGAGGCAAAGACTGGACTTGAAGCGATGAAAAAGCTATCTTGAGAGGCCCTTGGTGAATATATTCGCGTATTGAAAATCCGCGAGAACATGAAGGACACGGAGGGCGCCAATGTGGACTTTCTCATGGAAAAAATGTATGTCAATTTCGATGTGCTTAGTCCGTTGATGTTGAATAGGGTTTTCCGAGAGATACACAGCAGAGACGTTGTTCAAGAAGAAGGTTCCGCAGCCAAATTGTTTCAGCTGCTGTGTTGGCGACACCACGGTATTCTACCTCAGCACTGGAGCGGGAGATGGTGGCCTGTCGTTTCGAAGACCATGAGACGAGATTATCGCCTAAGAAGACACTATATCCGGAGGTAGACCACCTAGAATCAGGACACCCCCTCCCCAATCTGCATCTGAATAAGCTATAAAAGATTTGAAGGGGTTAATAAGTTGGCCTTGATCCAGAGTGCCTTTAATATATTGTAAAATATGCTTCAAGAATTGAAGATGAGGCTCTCTTGGGGCCTGCATGAACAAGAACACCTGTTGAACAGCATAAGAAATGTCTTGAACAGCATAAGAAATGTCTGGTCGTGTGAACGTGAGGTCCTATAAGGCTCCGGCTAAGCTCCTATACAACGTGCCATCAGATAACGGAGTCTCGACCGTAGCACTAAGTTTGGAGTTAGTGTCGGTAGGAGTGGAGCATGGTTTGCAGTATTCCATGCGAGTCCGAGATAGAAGATCAGTCGCATATGCCTCTTGAGATAGAAACAATCCATCCTTTCTCTTGATTACCTAAATGCCGAAAAAGTGTTGTAGATGTCCAAGATCTGCCATTGCAAACTCATAAGACAAACTAGAGATAATGTCCTGTAAGAACCCGTCATCCGAGGCTGTGAGTATAATATCATCAACATACAATAGTAAATAGGCCATGTGTTGTCCTTTTGTGTAAACAAAGAGAGACGAGTCACTAACGGTGGTATGAAAACCGCACTTTAAAATGAAATTGGCAAACCGTTGGTACCACGCACGAGAAGCCTGTTTAAGGCCGTAAAGTGACTTCTTGAGGTGACAAACATGAGAAGGGAACCGTATATCTACAAACCCCGGTGGTTGAAACATGTAAACTTTCTCATCCAAGTTCCCGTGTAAAAATGCATTTTTAACATATAGTTGATATATGGGCCAGTTTCTGGATGTGGCAAGGTTAAGTACAGTTCGGATAGTAGTCTGCTAAACCACTGGACTAAATGTCTCAAAACAGTCAATGCCCACCTGTTGAGATTTCCCGTTGACAACAAGACGAGCCTTATAGTGTTGTAAAGTGCCGTTAGATGATACTTGTGGCGAAAAAGCCACATACACCAAATCACATGGGCATCCATTGGTCCTGGAACCAGCTCCCACGTGTTATTTTCCATGAATGGTGGTGGAAGGAAACATGATAGAATAATTTGTATAAGAACAAACAGAAAAACAAGGCTGCAGTCAGCAAAGCCTCTTATTAACTCAAAACAGGAAGAAAATGGGTACATGTTTTTCATCTTATTCTAGTATCTATTTATAGGGGAAAAATAACTCTTAATCAAAATAAACAACTGATTGCTTATATCAAGCATAGCATGATTTAGGCATGATTATTCCTTGATTGAATAATTAGAAATATTTGACTTCCAGAATTATCCTTGCCTTAATTACCGGAATTTACCAACATTCTCACCCTTAATTCCGGTCTTCACTTCTGATAGATCTTCAACTCCCAAAACTTCTCTCGTATCAATAAATTTGACTCTAGGCAAAGCCTTAGTCAATATATCAACTCTCTGCAAGTTGCCTGCTACATGCTCGATGGTCACTAAGCCATTTTCAACACATTCGTATGCCGAAATCAATGTGCCCGTCTGGTATCTAAGTACCTACGTAACAGCTTGTAAATGGGACACTTTGGGTGCCTCCATGAATCTACTAGCTACTCTTATTGCATAACTTATGTCTAGTCTAGTGTGGATGATGTACCTCGATCATCTGATAAGTCTCCAGTATCAGTTGCATCAACAGGTGCTCCTTCATCATCTTTCGTAAGACGCAAACTTGGGTCCATGGGAAACTTAGTCGAGTTAGCTTCCCACATGTTGGCGTCCTTTAGAATCTTGATTGAATATCTTGTTTGCTTCAATGAAATCCCTTTGTTGTCTTGAGTTACTTCTATTCCCAAGTAATAGTTCAGCAAGCCAAGATTACTCATTTCGAACTGCCCCTTCATTTCTCTTTTAAAACAGGTTATTTCATCAGCACTCGAACCTGTTATCATAAGGTCATCTACACGCCAACTATCAGGATTTCTTTTCCTTTTACCCGCTTGTAAACCGCATGCTCTCTTGGACATTTACTAAAACCGAGCTGTTGTAGTGTGCTGTCTAACTTTGAATCCTGTTTTAGGCCACACAAAGCTTTTCTCAGCTTGTAAACATGGTCTTCCTTTCCTGTTATCTCATAGCCTTCGGGTTGACATACAAAAACTTCTTCCTTTAAGTCACCATCTAGGAAGGAAGTTTTTATGTCAAGATGATGAACTACCATGCGTTTTGGGCTGCAAAGGCAAGAATCAAACGGATGGTTTCCATCCTAGTGATAGGAGCGAAAACTTCATCGTAATCAATGCCATATTTTTGAACATATCCTTTTGCTACTAGTCTCGCTTCATAGCGAGTGACTTCTCCTTTAGCATCTTTCTTGATCTTGTAGAGCCATTTCAAACCAATTAGTTTGACTCCTTTGGGAGGTTCTACTAGACTCCACATGTTGTTTCGCTCGATTGAGTTTAATTCTTCTTCCATGGTTGTTTGCCCTCCTTTCTTCCTTTTGCTTCATAAAACGTGGCTGGTTTTCTGTCGTGCAGCAGTATCACTCGTTCAAACTCAACTTGTTGTGTTGGGAGTGTTCTTGAATAAAAATCTTTCAAGGGCTGAACACCTTGAGGAGGATTGTGATCATAAAAAGAGCGAGAAGTGCTTGAAGAGCTGCTTGAATCTTTACCACAATCTGACATGTTTGAGTTCATTGGAGTATTGAACAATGGACTGCCTGGTTCAAAAGTTGGGCTGTTTTGAGATCCAACTGGGCTGTCTGGAGAAATAAGTGGACCTGCCCAGTTTGCACTGTTCTAAATTGCCCAGATTGGTCCTCGCTTTAGTTGGGCGAGGTCCCAACAGTACTCCTACTTCCTTGTGATCCCCCATGACTGTGAAATGTAAATTCGAAACTATTCACACTATTTTTCTAGTCTATTTCCTTAGACCAGTCCCATAGCTTTCCTTCTTCGAAGCGAACATCCCGGCTAACACATATTTTCCCGCTTTTTGGGTTGTAAAGCCGATAGGCTTTACTTCCTGGTTCACTTCCAAAATACACCATTGGCTCGCTTATATCAAGATTGGTGAGCTTTGTAGATGGCACCTTGACATGAGTTGTGCAACCAAAAACTCTCAAATGTTCCAGATTTGGTTTTCGGTTCTTCAAGGCTTCATAGGGAGTTCTATCTTTCAGAGCTTTTGTTGGAGAACGATTTAAGAGATACACAACATGGCGGCGGCTTCTCCCCACATAACTTGTGGTAGGTTCATGGCCTTTAACATGGATCTAGTAGTCCTTAGAATGGACTGATTTCTTCTCTCTACTACCCCATTTTGCTGAGCGGTATACGGGGTTGTCAAGTATCTTTCAATTCCCTCTTCGCTGCGAAGTTGATTAAACGTTTTGGAAACAAATTCCCCGCCCAGGTCTGTTCTCAAAGCTTTGATCTTGTGTCCATATTGCTTCTCTACCAATGTTTTGATAAAGGCAAAAGTATCACATGCTTGATTTTTGGCCTTAAGAATATACACCCACATATAACGACTATAATCATCAACGAGTAATAGGAAGTACCTATTCCCGGATGGTGTGGGTGGTGTAATTGGGCCACACAAATCAGCATGGATGAGTTCAAGTGGAGAAGTGGCCCGATAGATGACTTTGCAGGAAATGGCAGCCTATGTTGCTTTCCCGCCAAACAAGCTTGACATACTTTTGATTTGTGGCTGATCATCGGCATCCCACGTACCATCTTTTCACCTATCAATCTTTGTAAAGCACCAAAGTTGAGGTGACCGAGACGTGCATGCCATAACCATGCAATTTCGTCCATCTTAGTAAGTAAACATATGGGTGGAACAATGTTTAATTGGATTTTGTATAACCTGTTTGGTGATCGTTGAACTTTCATTAGCAGGGTTTTATTTTTTGATATAACTTCAAATTGCCATCTTCCATAACAACTTCACAGCCCATTTCAGTGAATTGACCAAGACTCAAGATGTTATTACAAAGATTAGGAATATAGTAAACGTTATTCACTAACCTTTGATCTTCAGTTTTGCATAGTAACAGGATTGAGCCTTTTCCTTTAATCTCGACCCCGGATCCATCTCCAAATCGAACATGACCAAACGTCTTCTCATTTAGTTCACTAAAGAATTCTTTCTACCCGGGCATATGATTTGAAGCCCCGTTATCCAAGTACCAAGTGTTATCATTGAAATTATCCTTGGCATAAAGACTTGGAAAAACTTTTTCTTCATTTAGCATTACAACCTCCTAGGAACACGAGGCCATAAGTAAGACTAGTTCATCTTCCGGGGTTAGATTGGTTTTATCATTTGTCCTTCTTTGACATCTGCATTTTATTGTGATATGACCATATTTGTTATAATTGTAACACTTAAAACCACCTTTACCACGGTTACGATTATTGTCCCGGTTTGTGTGGTAATTGTCACTATTTGAGCGTCCTCGCCCACGGCCAAAACTTCTGCCTCCTCGTCCACGACCACGAGTAGTTGGCCCACGACCTCGACCAGCATATCATTCTCCATCACTTGACTGTTTACCTCGATTATCTGATGGAGCAAACATTAGTTAGTTTTGGCTATCACTTGACCTTTCAACACTTTTTAGTCGTTCTTCAAATGCCTTTAAACGACCTACAACTTCCTCAAAGGGGATGGTTTCCAAGTTTGCAAACTGCTCTATAGATGCAACAATAAGCATATATTTAGTTGGCATAGAACTAAGAAGTTTCCTTATAGTGATTTCTTCATCAATTGTTGTCCCAAGCCCTTCAAACTTTGGCACAATATTTGAAATCTTTCCAGCGAATTCATCAAGTGCCTCACCGTCACCCATCTGCAACTTCTCTAGTTTTGTTCTTAGGGTTTGAATTTGAGCCTTTTGCACTCTATTAGCCTCTTGCACTCTATTAGCCTCGAGAAATCGAACCCGTATTGATTTCCAAACTTCCTTTGAATTGGTATGCTTTGTTGGGTTAATCTTGATGGTTCAAGTCGGGTCAAGTTACGGGTCACGGGTCAAGGATCATTAGTAATTTAGTCGCATGTTTTGATTGAGTCAAAGTAGTGGTTTAGATGGTTATTAGTAGTGGGAGTCAAGTTGTGGGGTAGTTGCAAGTAAAGAGGAGTCATTTACGTTGAATGTATCTATATATATTCTAAGTTTATTAATGAATGAATTGAGCAAGAGTTAAGCTTAAAAAATTCTATTTTTCTTGTTTGTGAAATCGGGGCCTGAAACCAACATTTGGTATCAGAGCGCAAGATTAGAAAAAGAGTGCCGGTTTGAGAGTCGAAAGAAAGAAGTTGAAGAAGCAAGGCGACAGCCTTGGGTGCTGTCGCTGGAAGCAAGCCGCAAAGGGGAGAAGAAAAACTCAGCAGCCTTGTTGCTGGGACGTATGAAGAAGCAAGGGCTGATCAGAAGCCAAGAATCAGCGAAAAGAGAGCAGAAGCATGTGTCGATTGGAACGGTGGAGAGTCTCCGTTGTTTAATTGATAGAAGAATTGAATAAAAGCAAGCAGTTCATCGAAAGAATGATGGAAGCAACCACTAGAATCGCAGAAGATGTTCGATTACTTTTATAAAAAATGATTCTCGTTCGGGTCGAAGAAAGAAAGATTGAAGGAGGCAAGCAACCTAACACATAGGTGTATTAATTGAAGCAAGCACCCAACTAGCTTGGTGAATTGTAAGCAATTAAAAGGAAGGCAATGTTCAGATGAATTGAATCCAAGAAGCGGCAAGCATGTGAAGCACATAATCAAGCAGGTGAAGCTTACAATCAAATAGGTAAAAGTTTGAGGCTGAGATCGAGAAAGCAGAAAACAACAGCAGGTGTTTTGGGCTCAAGTTTCGGGGCTGTAATGATGACCAAATCGGGACTGATTACAGTCGTATGAGCTACACGAATAGGGTATTAAGCATGACAACAGTTCGGTAAATTCAGGTTCGGAATCGAGGCCCATAATGGCGTACGAATCAGGTGTTATTAAGCAAGTTTATGAGAATGAAAGCAAGGAAAACAGCAAGTAGCAAGAGCAAGAGAGTGGACCTGTGCGGTTCATATAGCAAGAGCAAGATCCGAGCCATGTATGGTTCGTCGAGGAAGAGCAAGAAAGTAAGCAAGTTAGCAAGGAAGATAATTCGAAGTAAGCAAGAAAGTAGCAAGATTAGCAAGAAAACCGATACCGGGTATAGAAAGAAAGAGCAAGATAAGCAAAAAAGCAGGAAGAAAGAAGCAAGGTAACCGAGAACCGAATCAAGATTAAGGGGGTGAATGTTGGGTTAATCTTGATGGTTCAAGTCGGGTCAAGTTACGAGTCACGGGTCAAGGATCATTAGTAATTTAGTCACATGTTTTGATTGAGTCAAAGTAGTGGTTTAGATGGTTATTAGTAGTGGGAGTCAAGTTGTGGGGTAGTTGCAAGTAAATAGGAGCCATTTACGTTGAATGTATCTATATATATTCTAAGTTTATTAATGAATGAATTGAGCAAGAGTTAAGCAGTAAAAATTCTATTTTTCTTGTTTGTGAAATCGGGGCCTGAAACCAACATGCTTTGCTGCCTGCAAGAGAACATCTTCTTGTAGTGATTGAAAGATGAAGGCTCTTGCAGTCAGGTTCTTTCTTGATTCAACAGCTTCTGTACTTTCAGGGTCAACTGCATCCCATAAACCATTTGCCTACAAAATTGATTCAACCATGATCGCCCAGGTCGTGTAATTAGTGGCTGTCAATTTTGGGCATTGAAGTGAAAGATGTGTGTGTTCTTTGGCCTGTACAGCAACGTTTAGTGGTCTTTCATCAGCCATTTTTTCTTGATCGCTAAAATTAATCCACACAGCTTTGATTCTGGTCTTCTTCTTCAGTACACCGCCCCACTTAGGTTGCGATTCTTTCTGCCTTCAAAACGTGAGCCTTCGTTTCTTCTTCAAGATGGCTCTGATACCAATTGATAGAATAATTGGTATAAGACCAAATAGAAAAACAAGGCTGCTGTCAGCAAAGCCTTTTATTAACTCAAAACAAGAAGATTGGTACATGCTTTCATCTTATTCTAGCCTCTATTTATAGGGGAATTTCTAAAATCAAGCATAGCATGATTTTAGGCATGATTATTCCTTGACTGAATAATTAGAAATCTTTGACAGAATTATCCTTGCCTTAATTACTGGAATTTACCAACAAAACAAAGGGTAACAAAGTAAGTCGAAGACACGGAGTGAGGTATAAGATGGAGAGCGGTTGTAGAGTAGATGAGTGGGTGTGAGGTTGTTTAGGAGTTTGCTGGGAAGAATGTTTAGGAGATAGGTTGCATGTTGAAGGGCATGATGCCAAAAGTTGACGGGAACGGAAAAATGAGCTAGCATGGTTCGGATAATGTTGTTAATGGACCGTCCATTGCCACATTGAAGGCCATGAGTTGAACAGAATGTGTGAAATTAGTTCGGATAATGTTGAACACGTAGTTTGAACATGAAAGGCAATAAGCAAATAAGTACTATTAACCAATCCCAAACGCACCATAGTTCTCCTTTTTCTTACTTGCAGGCACTTTATAGTCAAGTTAATGAGATGCATAATCACATTTTGTATTTTTCTCATGTCATAATGTGTAAAATGTTCAATGACCCGAAAGAACTATTAATTTAGGTCTTCAAGTTAACCTGGTAAAAGAAAATGAATCAGGCATTTATGACCTTCTAAATTGATTTATTAAAAAATTTGGATATATATATGATAATAGTCATTGTGATTATCTTTAGGTTATTAATTTGTATGAAATTAGAAAAACTGACACGAAACTATTGATTAGTTTTATTGATTAGTTTATCTCACCCATTTCGACTCACCGAAAAATTTTACGTGTTTTGGGTAGTTACCTGACCTACTTGACCTGCCATTTTGCAACATATACTAAGTAGGTTATTCCCTATAGGTTTTACAGTTATGTGTACCAATGTAATGTGTTTATTGTTTTTAGAGTTTATTAAGCTAATAATATAACTTTCACATTTTTGTTATTCTATGCAAGAAACATGTTTTTCCCGGTTTATGCAACATAGTTTTAATTTTCTTACATTGTATGTACGTAGCCTTCTATTATGTATAATGGTGACGTGGCAGACCGCCACACCATCAAAAACTGTTGTTACCTGAAGAGATAGTTGCTTGCAACACTAGTATTTTATGACGTGCCGGCATGTTCACGATTTTGGGTGCTAAAAAATAAGAAGGTTGCTTACATACAATGGTAGAAAATTGAAAGTATTCTAGACGGGAAAAAAAATATTCCTGCATTCAATGATAAAACAGGCGAAAATAAGCTACATTTTGGTGTAATCAACCCTTATTAATATCATTCTGTTGATCAATATTGATATGCTTTTGTTCATCAAATCAATCTGTTTTTTTGCTGAAGATATGGAATGCTTCGAGTCACAGTTTACTCCATTCGGTATCATTGGCGAGTGAAGTACGTTCAATGCTAATTAGCTCTGATATGATTTATATGGGTTGCAAAGGAGGGATTATTGAAGTATGGTGTAAAAAGAAACTGAGTAGAAAAGAAATACTACAAATTGGTACAAATAGTAAAGTCATTTGCATGGCTCTAGACAACAATGAAGATTATTTGGTGGTTGGAACCTCTGATGGTAGAGTTCAGGTATATATACTATAGTATCAATACATTTACATCTTTATGGGCCAATTTGGGTTGCATGTTATCTCAAAACTGGTTAAATTTGTCATCTTCCTTTGAAGAATACTAGCGCTAAAAAGAAATGGGTCGAAAGTGATTAGTTGTGTATTTTTAATGCGTACACTAATTATTTATATAATAATTTAGTTTTGGTAATCACATACAACACATAATTAGTTACAATTTACAAATACATTTGAATAGTGTTTCTGGGTCCACCTAACTTGATCATATTTAACCCACACTAGGGGCTTACATATATCAATTTAAACGCGCCCATTATACAAAATAATTTGGCCCGAATCACTTGACCCATTGTCCTAAGTTTTTATTCAAAGATATAGATTATTGTTTAATATTGTTGTTTTCTAAATAAGTTAAACGTATAGTTATTTACAAGTAATTTTAAAGGTCAACACTACTGGTCTAAGTAACGTGTTTCAATCTAACACATTTTGACTCTTAACTTGTCTTGATAGGGTCAAGTTACAGGTCATGGTATAGTATTTGAATCATGTATTCAGTTTAAATTATGCAACAAGTTCAATTTTAAAAGAGTCTTAGTAATAAAGTAGTTGGTGTTAAGTAGTGGGTCTATTAAGTAGGAGCACTAACCCATGTTTACATGTTTTCTTTTAGTCTATTTACATGTATTTATTGCTAGTAATGAAAGTAAGAGAGTTTGTGAGCGTGTAATCTTAGCGTTGAAACCAACAGGGTCAACACGATCGGTCAAAGTAACTTGTTTCAATTCAAACACATTTTGACCGTTACCCGACCCATCATTTTGCCACATCTACTTTGTAACCAACTTTTTGTCCTGTTTTTGGAATCGATATGTATTAACTCTATTCTTGCTTGTTTTGTAGGCATGGGGAGTGAATTAATGATCTTTTTCCTTGATTATGGATTATAAATACAAAGAAATGTCTGACTGATGGTTTGTGAAGGCTTGGAAATGCACATTTTTTATATCAAAAAATGATACATAGTTAATAAGTGTATAGTGCTAATTATTTTTTATGACCTTGTGTCGCATCCGGTTTAGCTTGTTTAAGTGATTTAGCACATCCAGGATGGTCTACAATTATTTGTGTTTAAATATAGTGTTGTATAGTTTTAGTGTTGTATCAATAAGCAAGTGGCAAAAAAATGTCACCTTTAGTTCTCTAGAAAAACATTAGTGCTACTGTATTGTTGTGTTTGTATTCATGATTCTTTATAATGTTTAGTAGATAATGACAGAAACAATGTGTTGGTGTTCTTTAAAATGCTAAGAAAAAGTGTCTTATTATGATCAACCCCATAAAGCAACTAGTCAAAAGTTCCATTTGTTGTTGATCTTTATTTATTTTTCTTTTTGTTTTCTTTTTTTTCTTCTTTTTATAGTTCTTATTTTCTTTCTTTTCTTTTTCATTATTACATATACATTCTGTAACAAAATTTTTCATGTTGATCGATAATTGGTTGACGTTTTAACCAAAAAACCAAGTATTAACGAGAAACAAGGGTTGTGTAAAGAAAAGGCTAATTTGGCTAATGGGTTTTAAGATGTGGTCATAACAAAGAAAAGGGAAGCCTCTGCATGGTTAACTAGAGGTTTATGTGGTTACGGGAATGAATTATAATAAAAAAAAAAAAAAAAAAACCTTAAACTTAGAGGTTTTTCCTAATTGCCTCAATCATATTCATCTTTTAATTAAAATTATGGTTTTAAAATGCATATTCTAATCAAGTTCTAACACAATTGAGACATCCGGTGCACTAGTAAAAATCTGTACAAACAAAAACGCTCACTAAAACACAAAAGGTAAACGAGTTTAAATGTTAGGTCAGATTTATTAGCATCCTAAGTGTAGATGTAAGGTCAGATTTATTAGCATCCTTTTTAACTTATACTAGTGGGTGCAACCCGCGCGATGCGGCGAGGCTATAATTATTTTTAGGACTGTGTATTTAGATAACTTTTTCTTATTGTGCTAACTTTTATTTTGCTTTTTTATTTTATTAATTTAGGATATCAAACACATCTATATTACTATAGGGATGAACAAATTTATAAATAACAACTTGTTTATGCACAATGTTTTTTAGCAAATGTAACAAAATTGTTATTAAGTGTCTTAAAAATAAATTAAAATTACAATATTGTTCAAAAAATTGTATTATATAGTAGTATAGATATAGATAGATTAATATAACCTTAAATATAATAGTTCTACTTTAAATTTAATTAGAAAATAGTAGAGTACAAGTATTTAAAGCTTAAAAAGAGTATAATAGGAATAAATTTTATCATATTACACATTAAAGCTTGGAACTTTTCATATGTCATCTTAAATTTTATGTAAAATTATAAATGTAGTCATGGTTTTTCTATTATATAGTAGTATAGATTCTCACGATATGCCATTTGCATATTATATCAAATAGTGGTAATGCCCGCGCGTTGCGACGATATGGCTGTTGCGTGATTTTTTGGGAATTCGATTTTAGTCAGTATCGGCTCGGTGCGTTATGATGTAAATTAAAAAATCAAAATATAATTATTGAAAAAATTGAATGAAAGAAAACAATTACGTATATTACAAAAGTCTTTAAGACAATTATATTATCCCAACAAGATTAGTGAAAGCGTGGGTGGTATTTGTGGTCGGAAATCACTTATTACTAAGATTTTAGGGGTTTCGTTTTATTAATATAGGTTAGAGTTTTATTATCATCGGAGGCAACTTTCGGTGGTGATTTGCATAGACCGGAGAAAGTTAATGGAGAAATTATCACAATAAATTACCATCTTTATTATTATTGAGCTTTTAACAACCGGCAAGAACAAGGGAAAGAGGGATTACCGCTCAATCGTAATGGATGAACCGAATTGAAAGTAAATGACGGTTTTGTTTGGTCACGTGTATATGCTTTAGCATTTGTATTATAAGCATCATATATTATATTTTATTATAAGGGTATTAATGAAATAAAATGGTTAATTTTCTGAAATTTAAGCATTACTTTTTATATGGGTGTCTTAATACATATGTAAAATTATAATTCAATCCTGCTTTCATTTTTATTATAAAAGATTTAGATAAATATTAAAATTATTAAACTCACAATATGCCTCTAGAAAAATATTAGTATTATAGTTATTATAAACATGAAGATATATATATATATATATATATATATATATATATATATATATAAGTTATATACTTAAATACTTACATAAAATAATACTTAATTTAAATAATATTTAGTTACAAAAATATAATTACTAATATAAATTTAAATGTCAATTTATAGTATCATAAATAAAATAAAAATTAATGAAGTGAATTAAATAATATCATATTATTAAATAATGTATCAATAATGTTTATTAAAAACATGAAAGAGACAAGGGTAAAAATACCAAGGTATATAAAATTTAATTGATAAATTTATCATATTGCCCGTAAAATATCTTAAAATCTTAATCAATTCTTTATTCTAGCCCTTTTAAATGTCTTACAATTCTTTATACATGTTAATTCAAAACTTGTATGTTTGACAAAATTACATCTCTATCTAGAGAGATTTATTATAAAGTAGTATAGATATAAGTATTTAAATAAAATAATACTTAATTTAAATAGTAGTTAGTTAAAAAAATATGATCAATGATTATAGTTTTAAATATAAATTTATATTATTATAAATAAAATAAAACTTTAGTCTTAATAGGATGATTAGTAATTATAAATTTAAATGTCAATTTATATTATTATAAACAAGATAAAACTTAATGAAGTGAATCAAATAATATCATATTATTAAATAATGTATTAATAATGTGTATTAAATAAAAAACAATAATTAGAAAAAGTTAATTAAATGGAGGCAAAAATGGAATTATTGCATAAACCACTTGTACTCTATGCTTAAAATGTTGTGTAGGTGTCTTACATTTTAAATAAAATTATCATCTTATCATTCTAATATGTATTATATATTAGTAAGATAGATAATACTTAATTTTAATAATATATAGTTTTAAATATATAAATAGTAAATGTAAATTTAATTATTATTTTAAAAGCATTATTAATAAGATAATACTTAATTTAGTGAATTAAATAATACATTAATTAGAAGAAGTATATTTAATAAGGGCAATTTAGGAACTATTGCATAACACACTTGTATATTGTGCTTAAAAAGTTATCTTAGGTGTCTTACACTTTGAATAAAATTACAATTGTATCATCCCTATATGCTTTATATAGTAGTATAGATTATGATGGTGGTGGTGTTTGTCAATCGAGTGGTTTCCAGGGATATGATGTTGCTTTTGGTCTTTATCAAAAATTTAATGCTAAACAAAACCGTTTAACTTATTATTTTTTTGCCATAAAAACGTTTAATTGTATTTATAAAAAATGTTTTATTGGACAAGACAAAGTTTTGATTTTATATTTTTGTTCCAAGTATTCCCCTCTACGCACTTACTTTATATATCGTTGTCTATGTACGAATCAAAAGCTATTGTAACGCAATTAAAGGTGACCAGGAGAGAAAATGATATAACCCTGTTTGTTTCCTCGCATTTTCGTTAAGTCGTTAATATGACCTTTCACTTGATCTACGTTTCCCTTACCAATTTTTTTTGGATTTTATCTATGTTTCACTTACCAATTTTTTCTGGATTTTCTTTACCATTCATTTAGTCATGTCCACAGTGATGTTTTTCTATGTTTTTCTTTTTTCACGAGTGACATCTGCACTCACTTTACACCATGTCGACATTCAAACGATATCTTCAGTAACATCCTATTTGTTGATTCGTTGATTGCCTTTGAGTATATTGAGAAGCTTCAGGACTTTTACCAAACATAAACTTGACTTGGATTGAAAAAGAAAAATATATAATTTTCATAGTATATAATGAGTATTAGGATAATATATAGAATCTCCGGGATTCAAATAAAAATTTAAAAATAATGATTCATCGTAGAAAATGTGAATTCAGCTCATTTTTCACATTTCAAAGAGCACAGCAAGTGGAGAAGATCAGAGAATTACAGATAAATTCATCTTGTTAGATTAGCCACCAATTATCTTGATTTTAGTCCATTTTAATCATTTGGACTAGAGATTGAACGTAGCTTATCATCCATCATTCTTCTAACTTTACGGTAATCATTCCATTTGTAATCCTTACATTATGTTCATTGCAAACTTTAATTGTATGCAGTAGTTGTCTTTGTATCATCTCGGTCAGTATGATGAATTCTTGTTAATGGGTGATCTTTATGTGTGGTATATGGCATGATTATGGATTGTGATAACACTAGCATGATTATCTTTCAATGAAGGTATTTATACTAAGCCTGAAATAATCAATCAAATAGGTAAACGTTAATTGCATGATAAACTTTGCTTTATATATTTACTTTATGATAATTATATGACTATGTGCAATTATTATAACGTCGATCAAGAAATACTAGTTATGATACTAGCTTATATAAATGCATTCCTTTTACATATATTCTAGTGAACCCATAATTGTAATGTTTAATATATTATTAGTTATAATGTGTCTAAGTTTTGCAAGTACAATTCTACTTTTTATGATCATAAATAAATAATATAGGTTGAAAGAGTGAATGACAATGTTTACATTGTTCAACTGATGGTGGTTAATATGCATTTGTCGTGTTTATCTCTTTAAGATATATATAAATTGCTCATCTTAACCCGCCAATTAATTAATGAGTGACTTCTTAGGAGAAAGTTGATCTAATCTCAAGTAATCAATCACATGATATTATCAATAGAACTTAAAAGCATGACCTTAGGTGTTTATAGACTATGTACGTCCCTAGCGAGAGCTCTATCTATCCTTATTATCACATGGCTTTGACCTTCCAAGCTGGAGCATTGTCTACTTATGTTTAAAGTGATCTTGCTAGGTTTCGTACATGTTGTTAGATGTTAGAAAGAAGGATTCAATAATCAATATGATATCATTCTCTATTTGATTAATATGTTATCAGTTTACTGTTTAGGTTAGATAATTATGCCAATCAACTTTATTTGTTGGCTAAACAATTATGAAAGTGGACTATCAGAAGTAGCCTTGTCCATCCATGATATTTAGCTCATACCGATACTATATTACTAGCATGATAGATACATTTGTCTTATTTAGTTTAGTTAGAGTAATAATTGTTTTGATAACTTCAACACAATACCCATATGAAAATCCAAGCATACCCTCACACACATAAAAGAATACGTTTCTTTTCTCGTAAATTGTATATTAAGATACAAGACCAAAAATCAAGATTCAAAACAATGGATAAGATGATCAATAGTGAACGGGGAATTGCAAAAGCCAGTGGGAGCAACCAAAACCATTTGAAGATCATGTCATCGAGATATACCATATCTTGCCCTTTATAGTCTAGGGGTGAAAACATGAGTCAGAGCAACCCCACCCACGTGACCTAGTTACCCGGAATTTTCACTGCTATTCTACAAGCATTAAACCGTACTAGCTTTGTTATAAACTTGATACTGAACTGTGCACCATCCGAAAATTCGCTAGTTGGCAATACAACTTTTACATCAAACTGCTCGTGAGCTACTAAAGATTCTCGCTAAAAGTTCAAATCGAGGTGAGTTTAAATGATCTCGAGCCCTGCTCAAGCTTATATTATGATTCCTTTAATAAACGAGCTCAATACCAAGCTTGAGCTCATATTATGACTCTGTTGATAAATGAGCTCGAACCTGAGCTTCACATAAGTCGAAAAAAGCTTTTTATTTATGTAATTTCTATTTCAGTAATTAAATATATATTTATATAAATAATTGGTATTATATATAACTTTATAATAATAATATTTTAATTATATATATTATGTTATATATAAAACAAATTCTAATATATATATATATATGAAAAATGTATAAAATTATATAAGCAAAATAATTCAATAGTAAACGAGCCAATCCGAGCCCGCTCTTGAAAAGTTCTCACAGGAACAACTCGAGCTCAATCTCGAGCTCTACTATGTCAAAACGAATCGGCTAGACACATTTACATCCCTACCTTAGACTATTGATGTTTTTGATTTTTGATGATGTGCTGGCTCACACGCCATGGAAACTCTGAAATTGATGTTTTTAATGCATTATATATTATGATAATTAGGTCAAAAATATTTTAGAAAACAATAAAGTTTGAATTTTAAATATTGAGTTATTCTTGAAATTTATGACATAATCAAAGTGAATTTATAAATTTTAAACTGAGATCTTCATTTTACAAAATAAAAACAAAAGCGAGATTTTATCTTGAAAAAAGTATTGTTAAGTCACATGTATATAGTTTTAAAATTGTAGATAAAGTTAATATTTAATTTGAAAATCGAAATCATAATTTAATAAATCAGATATATAAATCTAGGATTTATATATATAATTTTGATAAATATGTGATTTAATATAAAATATATAATTGAAATTTTATTAAATCAAAACCTAATATTTTGAATTAATTTTTAAAATTATATAGACATTAAAATATGAGATTTAAATGGATAAACATGAAAACTTAACAACACGTGTAGTGAGTCCCATAAAAGGGTGGGAGTACAATATGTAAATGTTACCCACCCACTTAACTTGTTCAGTAGGTCAGCTTAGCAATCAATCATGCAGGTAAACGGCGGATCTTGGAGTTTAATATAAGATGTTTAAAAGTCATTTATTATAAAACATGTTTTTATCAAATTACAAAAGTTATAGCATTGACTATTTTATAAACATGTCTTCTAAAAGAGATTCTGAACAAAATCATTATAAGAATGGTGAGAATTTACAAGAATGGTTAAGCGATTTGAGAAACATTCTCAAGATCAAAGACATGTTATACATTCTTAGTACTCTAATACCCACTAAACCATGCTTTTAGATCTTCAAGAGGCCTAAACTTTGGAAAAAGATGGATGATCTATCGTGCATTCTATATAATTAAAGGGTTAAAGGAAATTTTCTTATAGCGACGAGTTGATTCATGGTTCTGAGTACTTATGATGCGTGGTTGCTACACTATAAGTGTGCCGTAAATCTTAGGTGATGATGTTATCTACCTTCTAGTAGTGTTGACGCTCTTGTGTCTTGTGTTGCTATTAATTCCATATGTTATGTATTTCGTGTATGTTACATGCATTGGGCTCTTCAATATAAAGGTATTGTGAGTCGGGGGGCTCCGTGGGTAGAACCTTCTATCCTTTGAGATGGAGGTAATGTTTGTTCTTATCTCATCCTCCTAATACCCTACTGTTGTGTGAGATTTTAGTGTATTGGAACACAAGGATGGAGCGGATGCTGAGGGGTGATTGGTGGCATCCTTTTGTGGGAAGTGCAAGAGAAAGGGGGTAAAATAAGCTAGTGATATGTTCTTTCACTTGAAGATTATAACTAAAGTTCCGACCAAACTTGAGAATCATTGAGGTATTAGTTTCAAAATACTATGATAATGGTGATTTTCACGAATCATGAGTGGAGAATGTCAGATGTTTGTCTTGTCTTTTTATTATTATTAGAAATGTAACATCAAGGATCTCTTTAAACATATTAGGGAGAACCAAGGTCTTAAATCTATGAAAGCCTAGCTTTTTTATTAATGCTAACTAAGGGACCAACGTGAATATGATAGTGTCTTGATTAACACATTCCCATCTAGAATAGTAAGCAAATTTAAAGGGTGTTTGGGTAAACCATTTGTCTATAAATCAAAATTTTAAGCTCTATATGCTAATATAGAATCCTATTATTTCTCTTGAATGTTCCACATAAATCTCAAATTGCTAAAAAAAATCTAAAAGAGATATCATATTTTATTAAGAAGGAAGTAACAATCATAAAATCTCAACTCGGTCTTTCTAATTCAATATCTTCCATTGTAGTCAAGCAAATGAATAAACGTTAATGTTGAAGGATACATATAAGAGAGGTCTATTACATTCTCTATTTTCGCAAAGGCTCAAGGTTAAGAGAGCAAGACATGGCTCGTAACTTGTTTGAAATTAATTTGAAATAATACTAAAGCCTTCTCGAGCTGGTTTTACTCAATTTTTTTCTTCTTTTTTAGAAAAGCCCATAATTTATTCATATTAACTACTTTTATTTACAACTTGCAAGATTTGAACACTTGACATCTAGATAGAGGGAAGACACCAAAATGTCTCATCGTTATGTTAAACAAAGAGATGGAAATGAAAGATATAATATAATTTCGTGTTAAAAATGTTAAAGGAAAAAAATATAAGTTGAAGATTTAATGTGTTAACAAATTGAAAGGAAAAGAAAAGAAAATTATAATTTTACTATTATATATTTATGTATTATTGCTTATATAGCAAGGTTAGAAGAATAAAATAAATGTATAATAGTTTATATAGCAAGGTTAGAAGAATAAAATAATAAATGTTAGTCTTATAATTATAAATATTTACTTTCTCTCCAAACTCTTTTAATTTTGAAAGGAAGGTTAGGATCAAACTATTAATAAATCTTTCTTTCTTTTCTTTCACATTCCTTTTTATTTATTTCCATTAAAAAGTAAACATATAATCATATGTTACCGTGTTGTTTCGTTTGCTTTCACTTCTCTTCTTCACATTCCTATTGAAGACTCAATATCTACCTCAAATCTATTGAAGCATGAGATCTCAACTCAAGTGGTATGCATTGTGTTAGTCTATTGAAATGTAAATCGGGAAATGCTAATAGGGCACTCTTTACGCTGAATAATTGGTCAAATTTGGTTATTCTAAAGTATGCTACTCTAAGTTGGGGCAGATTTAGCTCTCAAATGAACAAGATTCCTAGTGGTTTGAGGTAAATATTGAGTCTTCATTTGAGGTAAAAAAAAAGTATGAAATATTACCGACCAAAACACGCTTGCTCCAAAAGCTTATAATTTTAAGTGGAACAACTGACCCCGTCTAGTGTCGAACCCAATAAATTTTTTATGGGGGTGAGGATAATTTTTTTGAGGTCCATTGGCTATAGTAAACAAATAAATTCTTTCGGTGCGATCCGGGTCGGGTCAAGTCCACATGCTATAGCAAATATGAAATAAACATTATTGCTGCTAATTTCTTGCCGACTTGTCCACCGATTTTTTTCATCACAAACACAATTGAAATTTTAAAATGGAAGGTGTGCTCCACCGCCCCCTGTCGACCTGCGAGTTTGCAATGTTTCTGTCCACCACTCCATCGGTGGTTAAGATCATGTTTTAGCAAGTCTATATTCGTTATTTTTTGTTATAACGTATTGGTTTATATTTATACAAATTTTAAACTTTATATTTTTTAGAGTCGTTGGTAATAATAAAAATTCATATCATTTTATATTTTCAAAATCATAAGGATCGTCGCTAAAATTTCTTGGGGTCGGTACACAACTATAAATTTTTTTTTTTTCATGTGGTCGGTTGAACCCCAACCATTGTGCTTGGGTCTGCCCCTGGTTCCATCAAAGTTAATATTTTCGGCTAGATGGTGGGGATGAATTGTATTCCTTCAAAAGAGGAGTTGGCAAAAAGAGGTGTCCAATTTAATACGACATGTGATTATCGTGGGCATAAGATGGAGTCCATCAATCTTATCCTAATCAATTGTAGATTGGCAAAAGAAGTTTGGGTTTTGGTGTTGGAGTGATGTAAATCCTCAAAGCGAAGAGTACTCTCGGTAGAAGATGTTCTTGAAATACTCAAGCTGATATGAACTCAAAGTTTTTTGATAATCTTATTCGATGATAAAAGCAATGCATAAATAGGCTTGCAAAGTAACGTAAGCATGCAAACAAATCGCTAATAAACTCCTAGAATACATGAAACGGAAACAATAAAATATCGGCCACATGCACGACTTATTCAAATGACACCAACGGACTCAAACCCACTTGTATAAACCACATCAGCTATCCACGTGCAACCAGCATGCAGCACAATCTTCAGTCCTTCAATCCCTCCCTCAAACTTGACTGAGTCTTCTGGTCAAGTTTGTCTTTCATACTGCACATTCCCAACTTCGCCCTTAGCTTCATGAACACATCTTGACTTAGTGGCTTTGTAAATATGTCTGCAACCTGATCATGAGTTCCAACATGTTCCAAAGCTATTTTTCCCTCCTTCACTAGAACGCAAAAAATGAAATCTGACTCCGATATGCTTACATCGTCCAAGAAATACCGGATTTTTAGACAACTTAATAGTCGAGGTATTATCACACTTGATTGCTATGCTTTCGTCAAACTTTAACTCAAACTCCTCAAGAACTCCCTTGATCCAAACAGCTTGACATGCACTCGATGCTGCTACAACATACTCACCTTCAGTTGATGAGAGAGCCACAACATTCTGCTTTTTAGAGGACGAGGCTATAGCTTTTTTGTTCCATAAAAACACATATCCCGAAGTACATTTTCGACTCTCAGTGTCTCCAACACAGTCGCTATCAGTATACACTTCAAGTGCTCCATCTCCACCTCGTTCGTACCATATACCAAAATCCAATGTTCCTTGCAAGTACCGTAAAACCCGTTTTGCTGTAGCATAGTGTGCTTCACTTGGATTAGCACTGAATCTACTAATCAAGTTTACAGCAAACTGTATATCCGGTCGACTAATGGTGATATACATAAGGCTACCAATGAGTTGCTTGAATTTTGTCACATCAGTTTTTGCTCCTTTTTCTGCTGTCAATTGACTTCCTGGAACCATTGGATTAAGAATTGGGTTACAATTCTCCATCTCAAAATCTCCATGGCATACTTTTGTTGAGAGATATGAATTCCATGGGAACTTTGCATCACCTCAATACCCAAGAAGAAACGTATTTTCCCAAAGTCCGACATTTCAAACTCCTTCTTCATTGATTGCTTAAATTCCAACATCATCTCTTGATTGTTACTTGTGTATATGAGATCATCGACATACATATTAACTAATAAAATGTTACCTCGTATGCTCCTTTTTATGAAGAGTGTGTGTTCATTGCTGCTTCTCTTGAAGCCTTTACTCAAGAAGTAGGCTTCAATTCTGCTGTACCAAGCTCTTGGCGCTTGTTTCAAGCCATACAGAGCTTTGTGAAGTCTGTAAACCTTGCGTTCACTGCCCTTAACAATATACCCTTTAGTTTGTTGTACATACACTTCTTCTTGTAGGCTTCCATGTAGGAAGGCTGACTTCACATCCAACTGAAACAATGTCCAGCCTCGTTGAGCAGCCATGGCCACCATCAACCTGATAGTATCCATCCTTGCAACACGCGCACACACTTCAAAATAATCAATTCCCTCTTCTTGGCAGTAACCCTTTGCAACTAATCGAGCCTTGAACTTTTCAACATCTCCTTTTTCATTCAACTTTGTCTTGTACAATCGCTTAACACCAATGCATTTGGCATTTTGTGGTAAGTCAACGAGCTGCCACGTTTGATTCTTTATGATAGACCTCATTTCAGTATCCATCGCCTCTTGCCACTTTTTACTTTTAACCGCCTTTTCATAGGTTGTTGGATCTTGAGTAGTTTCTTCCACAACATTTGCTTCATCCTCCAAGCTATCACCCGTAACATAGTCTTGCAAATATCATGGGGGTTGACGTTGTTGACCCTCCCTTGCTGCTCCTGCTGCACTTGTTTCAGCAAGTGTTTCATTACCACCAGCTTCAACAGTTGCGTGTGGTTCATGCTGGTTTGTTTCATCAACCTCTTCACCAGAGGAGCCTTCGTCAATTTCCACACACTTGTCCTGTCCCCATGTTAATTCAATATCTTCTTGTACACTTGATTTAGTGTTCCACTCCTACCTTTTGCCTTCTTCAAATATTACATCTTTGCTGATTATTACTTTCATGGTTTTTGGATCGAGCATCCGATATCCTTTAGACTCTTCACTGAGACGTAATAAGATGTATGTGAGACTTTTATCATCAAGCTTTGTTCTCTTCTCCTTTGGTACATGCACATGTCCCAAGCAGCCCCATACCCTGAGGTGATCTACTGTAGGCTTTTTCCCACTCCAAGCCTCCTGTGGAGTCACATCGGTTACTGCTTTAGTAGGACATATGTTGAGCACATAAAAAGTCCAGACTACAGCTTCTGTCCAGAACACTTTAGGCATTCCTTTGGAGCTCAGCAACGTTACTACCATGTTGATAACTGTTATATTTTTACGCTCAGCGACGCCATTTTGCTGAGGTGTAAAACTCGTTGTTAGCTACCTCTTTATGCCGTTTTCCCTACAAAAGTCTTGAAACAGGTTGGAGATGTATTCTCCACCTCGATCAGTTCTAAGGGCCTTAATCAGGCACCCGGTTTCAGTCTCAACACGCCTTTTACATTCCTTAAAGCATTTGAGGGCCTCAGACTTTTCAGTAATTAAGTACACCCAACCCTTCCTACTATAATCATCAATAAAAGTCAAAAAATACCTTTTTCCACTTTGTGAAGGTGGAGAAATGGGCCCATAAATATCAGAGTGTAGCAACTCTAATCTCACTTGTGCCCTCCAGTCACTTTTCCTTGGAATAGGGTTTTTATATTGCTTTCCAACACAACAGTTCGTGCACACATCTTTATCAACTTCGAAAAAGGGCATGCCTTGTACCATCATCTTTTGTTGTAACTTCTCCATACTAGACTTTCCCAAATACCCATACCTTTCATGCCATAACCTTGAGACATCATCAATGTGCGAATACATGCATCTTTCTTCACTTTTCCTAACATCTTCCTTTGATTGTTCGATCAAAGGGAACATTCTATTGTTGTTGATGAAGCTTTGCATAATCAACCCTCGATCTAGATGAAACACCTTGCATGTGTTTGATTGAATAAGAAATGCTAGGCCTCTTTCTTGCAATTGGCCAATGCTCAACAGGTTGTTTTTGAGTTCTGGCACATAATACACGTCCTGTATAACAAATGCAGTATCATTCAATGTTAGTTTTACAAGACCCTTTCCACTTACATTTAGATGAGTGTTATTTCCCAATTTGACTGTGTGAGAAAAACTCAACAGGTTGTTTTTGAATTTTTCTTTAATACCACATATGTGGTTCAAACATCCTGAATCCAGGAACCACAGACCACTTCGTTGGTTGGTTTCATTTTGTGTCATCATCACTTCTTCATCATCAAAATAAGCCATCAGCATCATTGCTTCATTTTCATCAAACTCAGCATAGTTGGACTCTTTCCACATTGGACATTCATATTGAAAATGGCCAAGTTTGTGGCATTTGTAGCATTCCACCGTTTCTTTGTTGAAGGTCGATCTTCCGCGCCCACGACCTCTACCTCAGAAGCTTGATCTCCCTCAACCACGTCCTCGAGGGCTCGAAAGTTCTTCATGGTTTACTTTTAATGCTTGTTCTTCCTCCTTTTCAGGTTTCTTAAACTTCTGCTCGTGAACTAGAAGTGTGCTCTGCAATTCATCAATAGTCATCTTCTCAGTGTCTTTGGACACCTCTATCGACACCACCACGAAAATATACTTCTCGTTGAGTGTTCTCAGTATTTTCTCAACTATCTTCACATCAGTCATGAGTTCCCATTTGCTCCTCATCTGATTTGCAATGGTGAGGACTCGAGTGAAGTACTCCGTGATGGTTTCGCCATTCTTCATCTCTAGAACTTCAAAATCTCTGCAAAGCTTTTGAAGCATTGACTTCTTGACCCTTTCATTTCCCTCGAAGCGTTGTTTCATGCACATCCACACACACTTCGTAGTGCTTCGATCAAGGATTTGTTCAAATGTTACTCTATCAACTGATTGATAGAGATAGTGTTTGACTTGAAGATCCTTTAATCGCAGCTCCTCTAGTTTCTTCTTCTGAGCATCGCTGACCGCAATTCCAACCGCCGGTTCCTCTATACTAGGATCTATTAAATTCCAGAGTTTCTTTGCTCTCAACAGAATCTCCATCATCTCGCTCCAGTGTTCATAATGACCATTAAATTCAGGCACCTTTAGTTTCTCTTCACTCATCTTTCCTCTCTCTCTTTGATCGTAAAACGAGCTCTGATACCAGATTGAAATACTCAAGCTGATATGAACTCAAAGTTTTCTGATAATCTTATTCGATGATAAAAGCAATGCATAAATAGGCTTGCAAAGTAACGTAAACATGCAAACAAATCGCTAATAAACTCCTAGAATACATGAAACGGAAACAATAAAATATCGGCCACTTGCACGACTTATTCAAATGACACCAACGGACTCAAACCCACTTGTATAAACCACATCAGCTATCCACGTGCAACCAGCATGCAGCACAATCTTCAGTCCTTCAGTTCTAACAAGGTATGATCCATGGCCTTTCACTCGGGGTAAAGCCAAATCCTCTTAGCTGTAGTTCTAACCTCGACGTGAAGTATTTGAAGAGCCCAAAATAAGCTTTGGATGTTCACTTGGAGATAAAAAACCGTCTTCTTTTAAATAAAAGATCGAAATAGAAGTGAAAATCTGGATTGACGATCTTAATGTAAATTTTCTTTTTAACTCCCGTGCCACTAGCTCCTTGCTAGTTTATATTTTTATTTAATGTATCTTATGGTTGCTTGTTAAAAGAAATAAAAATAAAAAAAATAAACTTGTTTGAGATAGAGTATGAGTGGATGATATGAACTCACTCCTACAATAAAATGGCATAACTTATCTCCTATACTATACTCATAAGCCAATCACTCCTTTCGAACCCGAGCCAAACAACTTATTACACTTAAAGTTTCTAATTTGTGAGATATTCTCAGATTCTAAATGTTTGCACTTTGTATGGTGCTTCATGCCTATAAATTCATCAGTATGTTCTTATTGGTTAGTGACCTTGAAGTTTCTGATTCGTGTTGATAATCGCAACATCTGATGGTTCGAGATTTCGTTGTAATCATGGTTGTTTTTCTGCTTCTTCCCAACCATTTTGAAATGAAGTAGTTTCAGTATCAATCTTTGATAGACATTTTAATCCCTTGATGTTAGTAACAACTTGAGCCTAACTATATATTTGAAATCGACCTCTTTCTATATATAATCAACATAACCAAAATCTTATTTGTGCCATTTCTAGTAATAATGTTTTTTGGTACAATGAAGATTTTGGTTATACTAATGTCTAGAATGAGCACAACCTCAAAGATATTGGAGTAGATGACTTCAAGTTGTTGCTCGCATCTAGAGATGAAAATGTTTATGAAACAGAAGCACAAAGTTTATTGTGGAAAACTGCAAATCTTTCGGGTTGCTATGGCGAATTCCACATAAAAACCAAATCAGGGGAAAAGAAGGATGCATTACAAGCATCTTTACACTTACTAAGCTATCAATCTTGATCAATTCAAGGTAAGTTTACTATATATGTGAAATTTTGGTATTTAAAACATATGAATTTCGAACATTGTTGTTAAGAGCTTCTGGAATATTTATTAGTTATTTATTTTCTCTTCAACAAACCTTGAAATCTAAACACTTGAATTTTAATTCTCTTACGCTAATGCTACTTGAAATAGTATAACGTAGTTTATTTTTTGCATTTTAATGGAGTTGAGCTCGAGTTTTAGCTTGTTTTGTATGATTAAATTCTTGCAATTTATGCAAGGTTTGTTTTAGCTAATTCTTGCTATTTTAGCTTGTTTGTATGATTAAATTCTTGCTATTTATTGTTCAAGGAAGTCAGGAAATGGCGTCTTTATATATATACACAAAAAGGTGGTTAAGATGTATGATTAAATTCTTGCTATTTAATTATACAAAAATTGGTGTTTATAAAGTAAGGTTACATTCTTGCTATCTGCCTATTTATACACATATAGGTGTCTAAAACGTAAGATTAAACGTAAGATAGTTTTGACATTTTGTTTCCGAATTTAAATCACTGGTCAATCCCCAATAAACAAGTAGCAGTCTAATGTAGTTTGCAAGAACACTTTGGCAAAATTTGATGTAGTACTTTAGTTGGGTGCTTGGTGGTATAGGTTGGGTGGTCGAATGATATTGTGTGTGAATCAAGTTGATGTTCGTTGCGATATAAGAACAAAGGTTTTTATGCCAATGCCAATTCTTATGGGCTATAAACTTGTTAACAGGACATTTACTTTGATTTAAATTGAAGTTTCAAGACTTAAATTTTTTTTAATAAATCTATTAGTTTTTGTTATGTAGAGGAGTTTTAGTTTGTTCAGTCCATTCATGTTTATCTACAAACAAGAATGATTGTATTAAGTTTAATTGGATTGGGTTGGTTTCATTCATGTATATCTGCATACTACCAAAAGGGTCTGTGCATTTTAGATGTCTTTGTTATCATATCTATCAAATAGTGAAATATGTATATATCTTTATTTATTCTGGAATTGATATGATAAACATTTTTTCCTATATTAGTTTACGTCTATTATCAAATGCTAAGTTTGATAGTTGGATTTTATATCAAAACCTTTTAGTGATTGTTGCAGCCATTGATTTTATGTTGACAGTAACAAATTCATAAATTTTCACGGACCAACTGGAATTGAGTGCATGCATTGAATTTTGTACTTACTTTCATATGGTTGCGTTTGTCTCGTAACCAATTAGGCCTAATGTAAAGCCACGGTCATTAGCATGTTGACATGGAGGTAAAGTGTGTGTGGCAACACTACTGCACCCTCCCTCGTCGCCACGTTTTTGGCACTTGCATGGCGAATTTCGCCATGCCATCCCATTTGGGTGTCTCACTTTTCCCACATACATTCATCTGACTAATTTATTTATTTTTTTATTTAAGGTAAAAAAAATATAAGGAGTGAAAGTGAGTGGTGAGGTGAAAGGAAACTATTACACAAAGTTGGGCATAAAAAGATGAAAGCAAACCATTACATATGATAGTATACATTATAGTGCACTTGCATATAATGTATAAAAGATAATCAAAATTAGCTAGAGAATTATTTAAACCATTCAATATATCATAGATATATTATCTAGGAGACCCATATGCTAACTATATCAAGCTAATTTAGGAGATACACATATGAACTATAAGAAAACTATTTGACTAGTCTATCAATTCATTTAAATTTAAAATTTAAATACATATATGAGGTGGTGGGTCATTACTTAACATGCTTTTGTAAGATAGACGATCCAGAGGTGAGACTAATCTCGGATATGAGAAAATGGAACTATGGTCTAAGCAAAGGTTTGGTGAAAACATCAGCTAGTAGGATGTATCTTGAAATATGTATGACCCGTGAAGAACTGTCTTCGACCCTTTCACATACAAAGTAAAAATCTAATGCCAAGTTTTTCATACTAAAATAAGAACCGGATTTGTAGAGTAGGTTATAGCACTCAAGATATCACAATATATGGTAGGAACAGTAGAAAATTTAAAGCCAAGCTCAATAAGTAATTTGGTTAACCGTTAAACTTTAGTGGTTGTAGATGCGACTACTTTGAATTTTGCCTCCGTGGCGCTACATGCCAAGGTGCTTTAGCGTTTAGAGCTTCAAGATATAGGATTAGAGCTAATGTAAACAACATAAAAGATATGTCTAGTTAAGTTAGAGATAAGTATTGTAAGACTCATATAATGAGAAGATGCTCAATAGAAGATGAATGTGGAGTAACACCATATAATGTGACAGTTCAAAATAAGTAATAGGCATGAAGGTGGATTTGCAATCAATTAACTTGGTTTATAAGCACAGCTGAGGCACGCCAAGACGCAAGGTGACCTCAGGCGCAGGTCCTTGGGCTTTCGGTGACATGAGGCGCACCATCGCAAAAGAAGTGGATGCTTATGTGCCTGAGCTCACTTTTATCACTTATGAGCCTTTTTTGAGTCAATTTTAGCATCAAATCATGTATTGGAAGATGAAATTGAAGCTTTATGCTCAAAAAAATGACATGAAGATGAAGAAATTAAATAGGTGCTGATGATGAAGAATCACAAAGAAGATGAAGAAGAAGAGTATAGAAAGACCAACAATGAAGATGGAATATACTCAAGAGATGAGCAGTTTATCAGGGTACAAAGTTACAAAACTTTTTCTTTTTTATGTTCACTAAATTATATATTTCATCCTTAAGTTTTAAGTTTATTTTGTATTTGACCTTATACTTTTCTAACATTTTTATTTGTTCTTTGTTTTCTTGTTTCTTAAGGGTAACTTGAAGATTTGTGGTTCTTTAGGTTGGACATTTAGCTTTTTATGTTGTATAAAGAGGTTATATATAAATTAAATTGTATATTTCTTTAGATTATCTAAACTTTAGGTGTAAAAAATTTAATAGTAATTATTATATGGAATCAATATAAAAAATTATATTAATATGTTGCGCCTCGTGTACGAAAAAGCCCTGCACCTTTGCACTTTGTGGCTTGTGTCTCGGTTTTAGACCTTGTCACCGCGATGCGCTTCTCACTTTTTTCAAACCAAGGCAATCACTCATACTGGCTTTAAGAAGAATGTCAATAACGTACTTCTTTTGGGATAGGAGAATACATGACCTGGGTGCCAAGAAAGTAAAAAGAAATAAAAAAGGGACGAAGACCTTTTAAAAAAGAATTTGAAAGCTAGATAATGATCGAATGAAACAATTAATAAGTTTATGGAGGGACCGATGATATTAATGGCATCCACTTAAACAAGGATGAAAATAGAAGAGGGACTAGTTATGAAAATGATTAGTGAAGAATACATGGTTGTTTTGAAGTGGTGAGAGAGGAGTTACGACTTTAGTTCATCATAACAGGCACAAGATGTTTGTTTTAGGCCATAAATGGCCGTGTTTAGTTTGCAAATGTGGGTTAGAAGGAAAGGGTTGATTTAATTGAGGGGTTGAACCATAGATACATCTTCATTTAGTGTTTATCCATTTTTCATATCAAGTTGAAGAAATGACTAACCTTGAGAGATGACAACGGAAAAAACAAGCCGAAGGGTGACAAGTTTAAAAATCGGACTGGAAGTTTCTATATACCTGGTCGTTGAGTGAACCCTTTGGCCACTAAATTGGCTTTCATTTTTTTATCGCTAGATCCATCGGCCAATACGAAACACCCATATTGAATGGACAAGATTTGGAGCAAAAGTGGAAGGGAGTAGAATTCAAGCGTGATTTCATTCCAAAACATCAAACTCATTATGCACGGCCCGATGCCATAATGGGTGTTCAAGAGCAATGGTTAATGGTGGGTGGTTTGGTTGGGTTTGAAGTGATGTTGGTATAAAGAAGGAAATCAGAGTTGTGATAGTGTGGATGTTGCCTGGTGTTAAGATGAGTGGATGGGTTTTTTTTTGGGTTGGGTTGGGGGGGAGGGGGTGGGGGGTGGAGTTGTAGGTTTAAAGAATGTGTTTGAATAAATAAAAGGAATTACTCTAGGTTGAGGCAGTTGTGGATTTTCTTCTAAGGTTGTTGGGGGCAGTCTCGGCAAGTACAAATAGGTGAGTTCAATTAAGATAACATATATCCTCCGAAGCGGGGTTGTATAATTAACGTTAAAAGAAGTAGTATGGTTAAGTTTTGTTTCTTAAGAAGAAATTGAAAGGGTTGTGGTGTGCATGTCTTACATGGAAGGAGTAGAATTAGTATGTAAAGGAGAGGTAGTAGAACAGTAGGTATGAGAGGGGTGGCATCATGTGTCGATGTGGGAATAGGATAAGTGGTATTAGGTGAAGACAGAATTGGTAGTGTAAAAGGAAACCAATTGGTAAGTTTCTCATATGGAAACTCATTTTCAACAAATACCACGTATCTCGATGAGTATAATTTAAAGGTAAGTGGGTCAAAAGCCACTTAGGGTTTGAGAATATCTAACAAAAATACAATGAACGGGTCCGCTTTGTAGCTTACGTGAAGAATATGATCTAAGCCTTAGGTAACATAAACAACCAAAGTTACGAAGCTTGATGTCAATTTCAACAACCATACAATACGCTTTGCTAACATTCTTCATTTGACAATTTTAATTTCAGTTTGTGTTAAAGCTTAATAAACTTATATGTTTTGTGTTAATTGTGCTTATGATAATTTTATTAAGTATATTTGGATGATTATGTTAAAAACTAGGAGATTTTATTACTCGCATATGAATTTAAGAGAAACATAAATGATATTGAACTAAATTCGAATTACAGACAGGAAACGTGATTAGATGGAAGAAGACAGCTCCAACCATCATCAAATTAGCTTAAACTATAATATGACTACTTACATACTTGTTTACAACATATGCTTCATAAATTTTCATACAATAGCCATAAAAAAGAGTTAATATATCGAATTTAAAACAATATATTAAAACCAACGAATGATATGAAGTAAATTCAATAGAAAATCTTTTTTAACTAGAAAACTATAAAACTCATGTAATAGGTTATGCATAGTGTTCTGCTGATTTAAAGAAAGAATAAGAAAGCTAGTGCGGTAATTAGTTCTCTCTACTTTACACCTATGTTACTTTTATGATCATCATATCTACACTTTATATGATTTAAACCCATAATTTTTAATTGAGAACTACACCATTTTAAATTCAATATGCCTCTTAAGGATAATGGGGTAGTTAGTTATCTCATCATTTATCATTTTATGTGTTAGTGGTAAAACAAAAGAATGCAAATATATAACATTTCTCAATATCATTGTAAGCCGCAGGACTTAAATCCTTGACCTAACAAAACATCATATAACACTTGAATACTATAAACAAAAAGCCTTTGGTTGTATCAAATGTCTTTTTAAAACAACTAGTTTTCCCCCGCGCCATGCAGCGAGAGTTTAATCGTTTTTCTTAAGTTACTCGGCTAGAGTTTGATCGTTTTTCCTCGAGCTATGTGGCGTGAGTTTGGTCGTTATCTTATCGTTTTGTCAAAAACCATAAAAACAAATACCGAAACTGGTTCAGATAATATCAATGCCATCAATGATTTTTTTTTTTTTGCTCATAATCGCTTCGTATCATCAAGATAATAATGCTTAAAAAGTAATGCGACTAAAAGGGTAAAAAAATAATAGAAGTTATAATTGTATGAAAGCAAGTGTTGTTTTGTATTTTATAGCAAAATAGAGGGTCAATGGTATTTCATCAAAAGTCGAATGCCAAAAAAAAATAAAAATTAGAAGCTTTGTGACCAAAATCTAAAACTATAAATGTAACTTAAGTTACTTTTTATCATATATAATAAGAAAAGGATAATAAATCTAAAAAGTATAAGAAGAAATATTGATCATCAATATTATTAATTAATAGTTGAGATCAAATTGTTTGTTAGATTAGTATTTTAGGCATTACTACTTTTGTTGATTTTTTTTTTCAATTTCTCTTACTTTTTTAAACGTTTATAACTTTTATATGAGACATTAATTTTTTATATAAAAACTACACCATAAAAAGAAGTGTTTTTATCTTTAAAACAAGTACAGTATTATTATATAAAAATATAATAACTTTATACGTTTTTTAGCTCATATGAAATCTGCTCCTCATTGTATATTTAGTGCATTTCATTGTGTATTTTTGTTAGTTATTATGTTTTTCTAAATACTATTGTGTTTTTGTATAGTGATGAATTTGAAAAAAAAGACTTAATGGTAAAATAACAACTAGTTAATCTAATATATTTAAAACAATGACAAATAATGTAAAATGATAAAATGTTTCATTATGTTTTTTGTTTGTCGTTATGTTATCCTGAACATAATAAGTTTTAAAAAATACATTGTTGAAATAATATTATTGTGTAACTCTGATTGTAATACACAATCAGGGCAGGCCCAATAAGGTTATTGGGCCAGACGGTGGACTAAGGCCTTCATATGTTGAGCGCCTCAAGTTTTTCAGTGTTTGGATTAGGGTAATTATAATTTTGGGTTAGCTACTACGTTTTGGGTTAACTGTTCTGTTTTGGGCCAGACTAGGCTTGGTATTAATTGAAAAAGATTTATCTTATGAGATTGAGTATGAAGATTTGATTAAAGAGTTTGCTTCAAAAAAAGCTAGAAAAATAAGTTTTATATAAATTTTTCGCATGTTTTTTAAATATATAAAAAGTAGATTAAATTTTTTTTTTTTAACTCCGCCAAATATAAGCTATTTAGTTTATTTTTGCACGTCCCAAACCAGGATAAAGGATGAGGGTTTTATTAAAGACTTAAGAAAAAGGCCTCCAAAATTAACCCCGTCTTAGGCTACTAAAATGGTTGAGCCGGCACTGTACATAATGATAAGATAATAACAATAAACAATGAAAGAAATAATACAATGATTAAAAACGTAAAAGGCCTCCAAAATTGTATCTCTCTCTCTCTCACCTGCTTGGTTGCCTTCACCGTCTCATGGTCTTCGAGTTCCAAGCGTTGGGGGGGTGCCGTCGGTAGCTACGGTGGAGGTCCGCTGGTGGCGGGTGTTATCGGTTGCGATGGTAGAGATTCGGTTGTCCCATCTGCCACCCGGCCGGTCTTCTGTCGGACACCTCGAAGCCCACTTCCGCCATTGTTGTTGTTGGCTATGTGTCTTCAGCTTTGTTTGGTGTTTACTTACCCGACCATCGACTTGCCAACCATCAAGATTGAGATGGAGGTGAGATAGGTTACCGTTATGCTCCGACGATTATGTTAGGGTTTACCTGGTGGTTGCATGTTGGTTTACCCTCTGTTTTGTGCTCCGATCAGGTCGGCATCCTTCGGGGAGTCCGTCGACAGGCGTCAACCATGTTCCGGCCTACCCTGTGTTTGGTGCTCCGGTTAGACCAGTCGTGGTTCCGCTTTGGCCGGTGATGGAGCGGTAGGTGGTTGTCACGCCCGCCGCTGCTCGGTTCTACTTTGTCCGGTGATGGAACGGAAGGTGTTGTCATAGCCGCTGCCACGTCTGGGTAAGATCGTTGAGAGCTTGAAATATCAAAATGATGAAATTTTATTTCGTCCATGATGATTATGAGACTTGCTATTGGTTTTGTGTTCAATGTGGTTAAATGGTGCTCTTTCCAGTCCCCACGAGTGTGTTGTTTTGTCGGTGCTACTCATGTTGATGAAGACGGGCTATCGGTCATCCGAGACTATCATGAATCACAGCATCGGCTATGTCGTTGGCCAGATGATTCTGTTTGTCGTGCTTTGTTTCCGTGTTTGGGTCGTGATGACATGAGTGGGGTGGTCTTGGTTGCTTTGGCGTGGTTATCGTTTACGGTTAGCAGCCGCAACGAACACCCGTTCTGAGCCTGACTATAACAGTAAGTTATTTTAGTCCTTCAATCATGTGCGCAACACGCACCGATGGAAAACACTAGTTATTATTTATTGTTGTATATATCGACAAAATCATACTTACCGTAGTTAATTTTAAATTAATAAAATTAGCTAATAGGTTAAACACATAATATAGCCCGACAAAAACAAATCCAATGTCGATACGCATGCATGCATGGACGGATCATGGATGTGGTCAGGTGTGTGTATTATTTTTGTATATATTCACCACCACCGATGATTTTTGATATCATAAACACTTTATATATTTGTCTAATATTAAATATTTTAGTTGACATGATTTAAAAATAAAATAAATAGTTAAGCTGTTTTATTATTGATTGAATACAAAAAATGTCTTTCAAATAGTATAAAAAATTTATTATGGCCAGTAAGTAAGATGAGGGGTCGTGACCGTGGAGGGTGGAAAGATTCTGGCATCGGGTGGAAACATCACTCCTCACATCTCTCAAACCCGGTGTTGCTTTTAAAGTTTCGACCCGGTGAACATTCACCGGGTTTCACTGGTTGCATTTGCACGACTCCTAACCGTTGTCAATGGCCAAAAAGACCGTTACATTAAAATAAACATTTAAACACTATAATGTTTGATAATATTTTTAGTGGAACCACTTGGAAACGTCTTTTTATAGTAAATGGTGTTGAATAAAGATTTGAGTATTATCTAGCCGATGAGACATACCCAATCCAGGCAATGATAGTTAATCGTTTTCGTAATAGGCCACCTGCTAACAATTTTAAATGAAAACGATTCAAGAGAGCGTAAGAAACTACAAGAAATGACGTTGAACACGATAAGTGCGTATTTTCATCCATAATATGGTTTTAAATAGTGATGGTGTGACGATATCTTCCGATTATATAGACGTTCCTTCAAAAAATATGAATCAATAGAACACGATATACTTTCATGTTTACGATCACACGCAATCCATGATAATCTTTGATCGAATCTTATCGAGATTTAAAACGAACCAAATGAACCACTAGTTTTATTTTATTAATGAAATGAAAAATTTTATATTTTTTAAGTTTTTTTTTCTTTATTAATATTTTTCTAAGTATTTATTTGATTTAATTATAAAATAAGAAATATAAATGAAAATTTAAAAATCAAATTAATTTAAAAAATAATTGAAAAATATGAAAAAACTAGGACAACACCTTGCAAAATGAGAAAAATATGAGCAAAATCAAGGAAAATGAAAATAATTTGACGTGACGCTGTTGTGTTATCTGAGAAAATCTGGGGAACGGGACGACTCCAGGTGGCTTGAATACTAAAGTTATTAATCTTTTGTGATTATTACTAAAACTTTATTGAAAACTTACCCTAAAACATGTTTTTGGTGAAGAAGTAAGGTTGTCTGAATAGATCATGTTTTAAAGCTTGCTCGAGTTTGCTCGTTTTGTAAAGGAGCCAAGCCAAGCGGTTTGGTTTATAAACGAGCCAAGCTTGAGCAACAGGCTGCTTGCTCGCTAGCTAGGTTAAATTAATTTTAACTTGTAACATTACATCCCAAGTAAAAAACATTCGCTCTTTTAAATCCAGCACTTCTTCATTATTTTGTCCACTTCACATCTACACATTTTCTTTGTTTTAAGTTTTGACAATCTTGTCTAGCCAAACCAAGCCTAAGAGCAACCAAGCCAAGCCCAAACTATAACACCTTGAATTAAAAATAGATAAAAATTAATAAAAGGAGAAAGTTAAGATTGTAACATTTGGCCTAACAACCTATAACTTAGTAGCCAAGGTCAGGGTTAGAGTCTAACGCATTAAAGCATGGCAAGGACAACGTTATGGATCGTAATTGAAAATGCTACGAGACGTAATGTTGAGGTATTTCTTAAATCCTTAAGAGTGTGACACATGATTTGACTAAGCAAAAACTAATGTTATGAACCGTAACCTTTGCAATCTTACAGTCCATAAGAATGGCCGATTTAGCCTATAAGTGGTAGGTCGAGTTCAAATTTTAAGATCACATTTTCTTTCTTTGAACCTTGATTTAAGGTTGATTTTAAGGTGTTTACAAGCTGTATTTGGCATACCAATACTAGAAAGACTTCAAGTATAGTATTGTTTAAAACAATTTAACTATCTTATTGTTATAGTTTTGTGGTTTAACCTACTTTTAACATATTATATAAGCATGTTTAAAAAAAAAACATTAACCAACATGTTTAAAAAGCCATGTGAAGAAAAAGTATATTTGTGGTGTTCTCCGATTTGGCCTCTTAAGTTTTCTCTTTCTGCAATCTGCCTTCTCAACCATGTTTATAAACAAACAGATCCCATTTCACGTTTCTGTTTTGGGAACCGATAGGCTTCTTTGGTGGTATAGGAGGCGGTGGCCGCTTCGGCCTAGCAACTGTTTCCCCGCCTCTTGGGCGCTGTTTTGAGTATGCTTTTGGAGGCCGACGTGGTGGTTGTTGTGACCACACCTTCCCGTCAGTGCCTCCGTCGGCGTTGATTGGGGTTCTTTTAGGCATCGCAGCGGCATGTTGCTGGAAATCGGCCCTTTTTAGGGGTTATAGGCCCCCACCGCCACCGGAACTTTCCTTTCATGGGTTGCCTAGGCGGCGGCAACGTCAATTTATTTTCCTTTGTGCATTTTGTGGTTCATAACCTGAGATCTATTCGATGATGGCGCCTGATAATGATTGTTCTCCTTATGTTTTCATCTTTCACTCGGTGATGATGCTCAGGCCACATATAAGAGCTATTTGGATTGTAACATGCCGACTCTTATTTCATCTGAACAGGCTGATGCATCTTTGGTGTGCACATTGTTTGGTTGCTCATACTAATTTAGTGCTTGTCGGTGTAAACCCTAACTTTAAAATCAAACTATGTTGTGTTTTACCTTTTGGATTTCTGCTATTTGAAGTCTTCTAAAGTGTGTGTTTGTGGTTTTATTCCGGTAATTTGAAAAGTACTTGGCTAGCCTTATCTGATGTCTTGAGATATTATTTGATGGTCATGTGATGTGCTCTTGCACTTTGGATTAGTGTTGTTTGAGTGGCAGGTGGTTTGTTATTAACGCCGGCGCATGTGGATTAGGCCATTTACAGACCGAGGTTATGAAGATTTAATGTCGTCATTGACGATGAGAAACATCTCATCTGAGAATTGCTGTTTGTTTCGTTTTAACCGACAGTTCATGGTTCTCTTTATGGTCTTCTTTGTCGTTGCTACTAAGGTTGATGAAGATGGGCTATTGCTCGTCTAAGACAATCATTTATCACAATGGTTGGTCGCATGATTCTGTTTGGTGTGTCGTTGTTTCCATGTTAGGGCCGTGATGACATGAGTGTGGTGGTATCGGTTACTTTTGGCGTGGTTATCATTTATGCGTGGTTATCATTTATAGTTAGTATCCACAACCAAACACCTGTTCCTGAGCCCGATTATAATGGTAAGTCACGCGTGCAACGCTCATAGATGGTACGTCCTAGTTTAATGTAATTATTGAAGTGTAAAAACATATCATACAATATCATATATTTATAAAGGAAATATTTATTATTTGTATAGCTGTTGTTGTTTCCCTTACTATTATTGTTACTTAGACTAAAAGTAACATGCTTCTTACTATTGACAAGCACATTTATAACATATGACTAGCCAAGGTGGCAAATTTCTAAGTAGCGGTCATCTTCCAAACTAGAGGTGTTCAAAAAAACCGGTTTGTCAACCGGTTCGGGAAAAAAAACGAAACCGGTTTGGGGCTCAAACCGGTTTGGCCAAAATCGGTTTCAAACCGACCTAACCCGGCGGTTTAGGTTCGGTTTGTAGGTTTTCTCTTTCAAACCGGTTTCCAACCCGGTCCGGTTTCAAACCGGTTACGAACCGGTTTTCAAACCGGTTCTTAAATCGGTAACCAAACCGGTTTCAAACCGGTTTTCAAACCGGTACCCAAACCGGTTTTCAATCAATTATTTATAATTTTATGTCGTTTAAATTGTTACTGTGTTTTATATTTTTTATATTCACTTTGATTTTAAATTGTGTACTTAATTTGAAATTTTGTACTTTGTTTTTAAAAACAATTATGTAATGTTTTTTATTTTATATGTTTTAATTTTTACAAATAAAAATATGTAAATGCATCTTATAGGTTTATTTAATTTATACAATTAATATGTAACATTCATCTTACAAGTTTATTTAATTTTTACAATTAATTGTTTATTTAATTTATAACTAACTAAAAAAAAAAAAAAACCGGTTTCCAAACCGACCCAAACCGGTTTTATAGGTTTGGGTTTTTTTGAATACAAACCGGTTTAGAACCCGAACCGGTTTGAGGCCAAACCGGTTTTGACCACGGTTGACCAAACCGATTTTCGAAAAAACCCGGTTTGTACACCACTATTCCAAACTCTAATGTCATGAATGACCACACCTTCCTTTTTCTTGTTCCATTTCAACCGTTATTTTCAATAACCAACACAATGCTTTCGTAGCAACCACACGCTCATGATTACAAACAAATGTTAAAAAAAAACATTAGCTACTTTATGTATACTAATCAAATTACAATAATATAGTTATATTTTCATAATAATTAACCCATATAAATATGTTAACAATCGATGTAAGTTACTTAACAAAAAGACTAATTTGTATTTTTTAAATGATTGATGTGAGATAACACAAGACTTTATTAAAATAGTTCAATCCTCACATGTTAGAAAAAAATAAAAATAAAATTTTTAAGTTGAACTACAGGATTTTCTCACGTAAAATAAATTTTTCTTCTGAAAATAATCCCAAGAACTTGAAAAAAAATAATTGCACACTAATCTAAACATGACAAGTTATAGAAAACAAATTACTAGAGTCAAGACAAAGACACTTATTTTCACAAATGTAGCAATAATAATAAATGTTTTTCTTTCTGTCTTGAAACCAAGTACCCTCTTGGAACAAGGTGCCCCCTCTCGTGGCAATATACTAAACTACACTACAAACATTCATTTGATCACAGTCTTCTTCTGCACAGCCTTTCTCTCTCCTCTCTCTAAATCTTCTTCTTCTTCTTCACTCTTTAAACACCATTTCTAGGGTTTATTTCCCATTAAAATAATCAGTGCAAGAAGCTGCAGAAGCTCAAGAACACAAGAATGAGTGTTTCAAAGTTCATAAAATGTGTCACTGTTGGTGATGGAGCTGTTGGTAAAACTTGTATGCTCATATGTTATACCAGCAACAAGTTTCCCACTGTAAGTATGTGTGTATGTATATTTGTTTCTAAGTTAATGTTTTGAAAAGTTCATTTCATATCAGAAAAACCCTTTATTGTTCTTGCATTTTTAGGCACTTGATTCTGTGTTAGACCTTCTTGTACAACTTTCAATACACAATGTACAAGTCAATATAGCATCGTTGCATTTGTTCCTGCTAAGTATGACTTGTGGGTTTAGTCTTTCTTAGTAGTATTGTTATTTTTAGACGTTGATAGCTATCTAATTGTGAGTTATGAGTGATAGACCTTCTTGTACAACTTCCAATGCACAATGTACAAGTTACTATAGCATCATTACATGTTTTCTTGAATCTTTTTTTTTAAAGGCGATGTTTTCTCCCCTTTCTTGAATCTTGATGTGTATAACTTGTGGGTTTGTTATTTTTTAGTAATATTTTTGTGTTTTGATGTTGATAGCTTTCAATTTGTTATTTATGAGTGATAGACCTTCTTGTACAACCTCCAGTTCGCAAAGTACAAGTCGCTATTGCATTGTGTACTTTTGTTGCTAATTATAATTTGTTGGTTTAATCTTTAAATGCTAATTACATGTGGGTTTGTGTAAATCTTTTGATTTCTGCATCAAAAATTGAATCTTTTAGCTCTCTTTTCAAAATTGTTGTTATTGTTGGCAGCAATTGTAAGCATGAGTTAGACAGTAAGACAACCATCTTTGTACGACTTCTGTTGCACATTGTACAAGTCACTAAAGTCTCATGGCCTTTGTTTTTTCTTGTGGGTTTAAGTTCTTTGGATTCTTTATCAGATTACTGATGATTAGATGTTGGTTTAGCTTTCATATTGTGAGTTAACCCTTCTTGTACTACTCCCACTTCACATAGTACAAGTCATTACAGCATTCTTACCTTTGTTTCTTCTGATAATAATACTTGGCTTTAGTTTTTGGAGTTTGCTATTGTTTCTTTTTATCTCTGTTTTCATATTGGTTTCTTAACTTTTTTACAGGATTATATTCCAACAGTTTTTGACAATTTTAGTGCTAATGTAGCTGTTGATGGAAACATTGTCAACTTGGGTTTATGGGATACTGCTGGTAATACTAATTTAGGATCATCTTGATAAAATTTTTTATTCGATGTCCCATTTTGTATATCCTGTCTTTGTCATGTTTCACGTGTATTATAGACTTGTACCGCACAATATAACACTACAAACTATGTTATACGGCATAGTCATACAATGCACGTGGGACAAAGGTCGGACATACAAAGGTCGGACATACCAAGGTCGGACATACAAAGTGGGACATTTTTGGGCCACCCGCATCATGTTATACCATTCAATGTTTAAAAGTACGCAATCGAGCCTCTAGGCGTTTACCCTTTGCCTCATGAGGCGTAAGCACGAGGCGGAATTAAAATATAAATATAAAAAGAGTTAAATGCGTTTTACGTCCTTGAGGTTTCATAGAAATTGCCATTTGAATCCAAAAGTTTAAAATGTTGCCATTTGCATCCAAAGATTTCACTAAAATTGCCATTTGCATCCAAAGGTTTCACTAAAATTGTCATTTGAATTCATTTGGCTACATCTAACTAAAACAGTTAACTTTTTTTGTTAAGTTTTCAACATGAGAGTTATTTTAATAAAAAAATTACAAAATAAAGAACCAACTCACGTGATGGTTTTTATATGTTTAGCTTCTTTTGATAATTGCAGTTATGTTTGACTTTATAATATTCTTTTATTGTTTTGTCTTGTTAATGTATTTTGGTTTAGTAATCGTGTTACTTTTGCCCGTTTTATTAAACATAGATTTATTTGGTTTAAAGTTTAATTTTGGTTACGATAATTGATATTTTATGATTATTATTCATGGCAGTTAATGTCATATTATTAATTGTTCTTATACTTTTATGATAATCTGTCTTTTATGGTTATAATTTAAATAATTTATGTTATTTGACTTGTTTGTTTATTTATATATATATATTTGTTTTGTATGTTTTATAAAATTAGAAATGAATCACTTTTAGTTAGTTAAACTTATATTTTATTTTATCTAATAGTACGTCCAGAGATAACTTTTTTGATAAAATAAAATAGCTGCTGATCTATCATTCCTCGTAAATTAAAATCGCAATGATAATTACCAAAATACACTGAACGCCTAAAACTTATCACATAGAGCTTATTTTTATTATTGTGTAATTGTTTTGACTAAAATACCTCTTATGTAGGAAACTTAACAGAAAAACTTAACGGCGTTAATTAGGAGTAGTTAAGTGGATTCAAATGGCAATTTTTGTGAAACCTTTGGATGCAAATGGCAACCTTTTAAAATTTTGGATTAAAATGGCAATTTATATGAAACCTCAGGGACGCAAAACGCATTTAACTCATATAAAAATTATGTATCTTATAAAAATAAAGTACAAAGTAATTTCATCATCAGATTTATCAAAAACATCAAAAACACACACTAAAAAGATATGGAATGTTTGAAACTGACACAAAGAGTCTAAAACATCACAATCAAACATTAAAACCCCTTGAGGCGCCTCTGAGGCGCAATTTTTCTTTTTGCCTCAGCCTTATGAGGCGCACATACAAAATAACTCTCTGAGGCGTCGCCTCATACTCGTTTTTTGGGCACCTCGCCTCAAGGCCGGCTCGAGGCACACACCTCAGCCGTTTTTTGAAACTATGATACCATTTACACACAATGTTGTACAGTATAATCATACAATGGCGGGACAAACGCTAAGCATAAAATGTGGGACATTAGATCCAAGCTCTATGTGATAGCTTACCCTTGTAAATTTATTTTTGTGTTTTTAATGTGTTATGGGTAAATTTATTTTCTTAATTCTATTTTTATTTTTATTTTTGTGATAAAATATTAAAGGTCAGGAAGATTATAGCAGATTAAGGCCACTAAGCTACAGAGGTGCAGACATATTTTTGTTAGCTTTCTCCTTAATCAGTAGGGCAAGTTACGAAAATGTCCTCAAAAAGGTAAACTTTCTTTAGTGCTCTCTCCATTTTCTAGATTTTCAAAATTTTTGGTTGTCACTTTTAAGATTCAAAGTTGGCTTTTTGAAATTGAATTAAGCTTTCACTATCAACCCTTTTAGGGTTTTGATTCTTGAATCTTGAAAAAGGAAAAAAAGAATCCCTGGTTGAGTTGAAATCTATAAACTTTGTTGTCACACTAACATCGTCTTTAGTTTTAAAAGTCAAATGGATTATCATCTAACTTCAAAAGCGGTAAGACTACTTATCAGCCCTTATAAGTTTTTGATTCTTGAATCATGAAAAAGAAAAAAAAAATCATTATTGAGTTGGAATCTATCACCTTCTTCACAACTTCACCACATTAGGATCAATTTGAGTTTTAAAAGTCAAAGATTATTTTCCAACTTCAAAGCATAAGATTATTTCTCATTGTGGAGAATTAGAGAAAGAAATGCGACCATATCTTCTTTATTACAAGCTATCTTGAATCTTGGAAAAGAAGAAAATTGAATAATTAAGTTGAAATCTGTTAGCTTTTTATCATTAAACTGGAGTAAATCTGAGTATTTGACTCTTAAAGTCAAAAGCATTCTTTATTACATTAGTGGTGTAAAAAATGTCACAATTATAGATAAAAGAAAGTGAGTTACAATTCTTTTTTTTTTTTTTTTTTTTTTTTTTTTTTTTGTTATTGTTCTTAAATCTTGAAAAAGAAAAGAATCCATAATCAAGTTGAAATCTTTTTATCTATTACTTTCTTCTTAAACTATAGTCGATATTGACCTTTTTATATTCAAATGGATGAGCTTTTAACTTCAAGACCGACAAGATTTGTTATCAATTTATCATTTTAGATAAAGAAGTTTTAACCACGTCTATTTCTACGTTAGAATAAAGTCCTGAAAAATGAAAATAAGAACAACATCATAATCAACTTGAACTCTTTACCTTCTTCCATGCATTTGACTCCATTTGGACTTTTAAAATAAAACATGTCTCACTTTCAACTTCAGACATGATAACAATTGTTTCCTTATGGAGACAAAAGCGATAAGCAGATATATCTTTTAAACATATTATGACTTTCAAAAACCATTTGAGCACAAAAAATATGTTAGCTTGATATGAGTTTTAATTTACAAAGTCAAATGTTGACTTTGTTTATGGCGATGCTGGATAAATATAGTAATAAGTTATTACTAATAACTTCAAATTCATCTTGGACTTTCATACAGTGGATGCCAGAACTTCGACGATTTGCACCAAACGTTCCAGTGGTACTTGTGGGGACAAAATTAGGTACAAATTACAATCTATGTACTCAACTACTCGTGTTACTTTTAGTTTCATTTCCATTTCATTAAAATTTCTGGAAAACTTGCACCAATTCAAGATTTATTGAAATTAAGCGATACGTACTAAATAACTTCATTTTTTTGGCTTCTAGATCTTCGCAATGACAATGGATATCTAGATGATCATATCGGTTCTAATGTTATTACATCTGCGCAGGTACTAAATCATTAATATATTGAGCTTTTAGTTGTAACTGGTATAAAAGTAACTTTATTTAATAATCTTTCTTATTTTTGTTAGGGTGAGGAGCTAAGGAAACAAATTGGTGCAGCTGCTTATATCGAATGCAGCTCGAAAACTCAACAGGTAAAGAAATAAATCCCCAAAAAAAAAAAAAAAAAAAAAAAAAAAAAAAATCTCTGAAATTTACTGCATTCAAGTTAAAATTTGAAGTAAGCTTGATTTCCTTTGTTTTGATTTATAAATATTAGAATGTGAAAGCGGTTTTTGATACGGCCATTAAGGTTGTTCTTCAACCTCCAAGGCGGAAGGAGGTGATGAGGCAGAATAGGCGTAGAAGCTCTGGTTGCTCGATTATGTAAGTGTTACGCTATAACTTTTTTTCTTTTATAGTTTTATGACATCAAAAGTTTTCTTTCTGTGGCGCCTGTTTATATTATATGATATGAGAAATAATTAGGGGTTGTTTGGATGTGCTTTTGCTTGATGATAACAGGGGCATTATGTGTGGTGGTTGTGCTGCTTAGGGGTGTCCATGCAGAAGCTTTTGATGTCGGTTTGTCAATTTTCCGGTTAGCGGTTGTATTTTCGGGGATTTATGTGTGAATGTTTTTAGCTGCAGTTGATATAGTTTGATGATCAAGTGTTTTTGCTGCTGGCTGCTTTGAATTTTGTATGGATAAAGGAATGTAAAACTGTGGAGGTGTATCTTTCTGTTAGTGGTTTAGTTTGCACAAAGCTCTCACTAGCTGCCACCGCCACCACCATATTTGACTATAACGCTAGTAACGTATGTAAAATTTATTTACGTAAAATTATATATTTCCTCGAAGCATAAAATGTTTTTTATTATATATTTCCTCGAAGCATAAAATGTTTTTTAAGAAAAATATATATTTGCTCAAAGCATGATTGAGGCACGAGTATTGTAATCTTTTTTTAAGAAGGGACAAAGATTAGGGTTGTAGGAATAAGACTATTTTCAGAAAAAGATGTATTCTTCTAATAGAAGAATAAATAAATGATCAACATAACTAAGCGAAAATAAACAAGAAATAATAAACTAAACAAAATAAAATAAATAAAAATGACAATTAGTTTCTGATTTTTCTATTAAACAAAATAATCAAATAAACACAACAAAAAAAATAAAAATAATCAACTAAACAAAATATTTTTTTTTGTTGGTACATGGTACTTTGTTCACCTTGAGCCTTTGATCTCGATCTCTATCTTTGTATTTTTCAATCTCTCTCACGACTACAGGTTCATTTTCATCTCATTCATAAGATTAAGAGTTATATTTATACATACTTGCGGGTGTGACCCGTGCTACGCAGCGGGGGTTATAAAAGTTTAAACGATTTAATTTTGAATATTTTATACGTTATACATAACCATTCAAAAAAAGATTACATGCAATACTCTGATAAAAGTGTAATAAAAATATTATAAAAAAATAAATATCTCAAAACAAAGAACAAAAATAGCGAATCCGTAATGGTAACTTTACTATAATTAACGAGATATAATGTAAATTGATTAAAATAAAATTTGACATGACTCGAACACTTAAGTATAAAACTTAAAAAAAGTTCAAGTGATTACATGTAAATTTGACATAGCTTAAATACTAAAATATAAAATAAAAAAAAATAGGTAGCAATTCGGAAAAAAAAAAAAAGAATGAAAGTGTTGTTGTTAGTATTAAAAAATCCTTAGAGATTTCAATGTAAAATTGTAAAAAAAATAAAGTAGGCTTTTTATTAGTTTGGAGAAAAAAAATTAAAAATTATTGTGATAACATTGAGAAAACATATATACTTTTACTACTCATAATATTTTCTGTTTGTTATATATAGTGATGTGGCAGTTGTTATCGAGCCTATTTTTTGAACAGTTTTAAACGTTGATATATTTTGGTATTATTATAAATATTTAAGTATTTAGTTCTTATATACGTAAATGTTTAAATACAATAATACTTAAATTAAATTGTGTTAAGTTATAAAAATATGAATAAAAAATGTATATATTTTAATATTAAATTAAAATGTTATAAATAAGATAATACTTAAACTAAATGTATATTAACTAATATATTAATTGGAAGAAATTTATTAAAAATGGGAAAAATTAAAAACTATTGTATATAGCACTTGTACCTTATGTTTAAAAAGTTATATTAGATGCGTTTAATTTTAAATAAAATTACAAGTGTGGGATCATCAAATGATTTATATAATAGTATAGATACTATAGATATAGATTATTACTATCATCATTATTATAAAAGTATTTAGTAATTATGTAGTTAAATTCAAATAAGAAAAATACTTATTTATAAGTTTAATTGTTGTTGTTGTTATTATTATTATTATTATTATTGTTATTATTATTATTATTATTATTATTATTATTATTATTATTATTATTATTATTATTATTATTATTATTATTATTATTATAAAAGTTTTAGTAATTATATAGTAAAATTGTCAAATAAGATAATACTTATTAATAAATTTAAATTTTAATTCAAAGTATTATTAGTAATATAATATATAATGTAATGAATTAAATAATCTCATATTATCAAATAATATATTAATAATACGATATAATTATTGTTAATTAGAAAAGTTTATTAAAGGAGGGGTAAAATAGGAATGATTGTATATAATACTATATCTAATGCTTAAAATATTGTATTAGATGTCTTAATTTTTTTTTTAAATTACAATTTTGCTTAAAATTTTGCTTTATATAATAATATAGATTATGTTATTTAATTTATTTATCTTTTTAATGTGTTTGTGTAGGAGGCTATTATTTCATTATGCCTATTAGTTTTTAAGATGTTAATTTAGAGAGATGATATATTTCTTAAAAATTCAGGAAGCTAACTTGGTACAACAAAATTTAATAATATATTTATGCTTAATTACCTCTTTTGTTTATTATTATTTTCAAATCTCTTTACTCTAATAAAATATTAACTCTGAGTGGCATCTGTCAGCATCACATTTATTCTCACCAAAATTTTTACATTTCTTTCTTGTTTGAATCGTTTATCAAGTTTGAATTGTTTCTTGGTCTAAGACTACCACTAGATCCACCGTTACAATAGTATTCATCAAACGAATATACTTTTAATAACCAATTCTATTGATCTAGTATTACACGTCGATGATTGTTGAAGTCATCAAGAAGCTAATATGTGAATGATTTCACAGATGCCATGTAAGTGTTTATATTTATATTATTGAAAATTACTTTTAGTTTCTTTAGTTTACATCTAGTTGGCTATTTTTATTTTTTATTTTTTTAAAAAAACATACTAGTGGGCTAAAGCTTATGTTTTAATTGTTTGTGCTTATGTTTTTAGTTGATTGTGTATATTAAATTGTTGAACATTTTTTAAAATACAGTAGGGTAAGTTTTTGTTTTGTATTTTTCCTACTATTAAAGTTATATACGTATATATAAATTAACTATTTACATATATGTAAATAATATTATATATATGTATAATAAGGTTAAAGGTATGTATTTAAATAGTTAAATTATACATACGTAAAACAAAGATAGACATTAGTAAATAGCTTATTTACACATATGTAAAACATTGTTCAACGTAGAAAAGTCGTAGTTCCAATTTTATTTTATTCTTATTTTAGTTTAGTTATTTCAAAATTATTTTATACTTTTTTCTTATTATATAACAACCACTGATCACGTTTTAATATCAATTTAAAAAAATTAAATTTTTTTTTGAGATTATTTTATCAATTTCAAGTGTGTACTTGCCATTAACTAGTTAAAGTTTGCATACAATATTTGTAATTGTCTTGCGACTGGATGAAAATATTAGTTATTTGAATTAAATATGTGTTTATTATTTATTTATAAATAGGTAATGCAAGCAATAGTAAAATATATTGTATGTAAATTCACCATGAGCTCGAAAAATGGCTGTTTAGTGAAAATTTACGCACATGGAAATATATTATGGCAGTTAAAAAATAAATGCTTGATATGAAATTATATACAAAATTGACGGTTAAATGAAATAATGAACAATATGAAATTTTACATATATGTTGTATGTAAAACACTTAATATATGTTAAAAATCAATAATTAATAACTTTGATTCTTAATTAGTTTGAATAAAAGTGTGATCAAATTAAATATTTGTTTGATTTTTAAGAAAATAAATAAATTTGTAAGAATTAGAAAGAGAAGATAATAATAAAAGACTAACAGTTTTGACACATGGCAGCATATTAGACCACTTAATTGCCACATGGCAAAACATGAGAGCACTTATTATTTGTTTTTCCGCCCATACTTTGTTTTATTGTTTTTTAAAAAATTAAAAGTTACATAAATAGACCTTTGACTAATTTGAATTACCATTCTAACCATTGACCCCTAAATTTATGAAATTAAATATTGACCCTAGCATCTCTCCATGTATTTATAAATTTTAGTTATTATGTTTTTTAATTTAATAAATTTGATAATTTTTATTTTTATTTTCTTTGATTTATGTTTTTATAATGTTATATTTTTTAAAATACTATACGTTATATATATATATATTGATTATATTTTGTTGCAGCACATAATTTATAATTTATTATGCGATAATTTTAATTTAGTTTTATTGTTCCGACCCGTGAACCATGGGTCTATAGGCTAGTAAAGGATACAGAATTAATTGATTGATTGGGGAGAGAAAAATCTATTAATTACTATTATACCTTTTAAATTTACTTTTAAATTTTTAAAATTTCAATATAATGAGTGATCCAGATTGGTTCTTGTAGTTCTAACAAAAAATAGAGTTCCCATTTGAACCGACACTATATATATATATATATATATATATATATGATTGGGTTCAAATGAAAAACAAAAGAAATTATGTAAACCAAAAAATCAAATCTCCTCCTTAATCTGAGCCATTGATCTTAATCATCAAAGGTGGAGATTTAGTTTTTTGGTTTACACAATTTCTCCTGTTTTTCATTTGAACCTAACCCTATATATATATATATATATATATATAGGATAGAAAACGAATGTTAACCCATGTTTATTGTGATAACCCATTAACCAAATTAGTGGTTCACAACTGGGCACGTAATCACCGTAAGTTAGAGTTACAGTGATAAACTAGTGGTACACAATTAAAGTTAAAAAAATTTTAAAAAAAATTTACGAAAAAACTATACTTGAATTAAAGATATTAAAATGATCTATTTAATAGTGTAATTTGTATAAAAAAATAACATCATACAAAAAAGTTAAGACAGTTTTAAAAAAAGGGTGAAACTTTTTAAAAAAATGGAGGGAAAACTGTTACATCAGTAGTGTAACGCGGTGTAAAGTTAGCTACACTATATAATCATAGTGTAAGTGATTGTTACATCAGTGTTAACGGGTTATCGCAATAAAAGTGGGTTAACAATCGTTCCTTACCCTATATATATATATATATATATATATATATATATATATATATATATATATATATATATATAACCAAATGTGAAGATTTGGTTTATTGGTTTAAACAATTTCTCTTGGTTCTTATTTGAACTCATCCCTATATATATATATATAGGGGAGGGATCAAATGAAAACCACACTTATAAATGAAAACTAAAAAAATTACTTCTAGCCAATCACATAATTTATAGTTTATTTATATTTAATTTAATATAAAGGGTGTTTTGGTAAATGTATTTCTAAACTAATTTTGGAATCTATTTTCTTTTATTAGATCACACTATCATATCCATAAATAATATATTTAAATTTAAATGTGAACCAAATCACGTATAATATTTATAAATTAAAACAAACTCACAATTTTTATAGATTAATTATCCTAAATTATTTTCAACTTTCACCATTTAATCATCGATTACAATTTTAGATTCAATTAAAGTGCAAAGATCATCAGCAACAATTAATTTCAAGAACAACAATAAATCTAGATTGTATCATATAGTTTCAAGCATCTATAATCATTTTTCCAAAGCACATCAAGTATTACTTTTTTTTAAGGTTTATGAGTTTATAACATTTTTTTATTTAAGGTTTTCATCAATCATTTTGTGGTCTTTTATTCTTTTTATTTTGATTACAATGTTCAAAGAATGAATAATGATTTAGGATCTAATGGAGTGTTTTTGATCTTACTAAACTTATAAGTGAATAACACAAACGAAGTCGATGGATTCTACAAATAGAATCTTTTTTTCTTTGTCTTTAATTACAATTTTTTTATATTATAGTTCTTTAATTACAATTTTTTTATATTATAACACTATGAATTGTGTATATGTAATAGCATAAGTTACATACATGTAACTCAAGTTATAGACACACAACAACGTCTACATACTCGTAAATTTACGAGTTCAATAAAATATTTTATACGTTTTTTATGTGTTATAGTTACATATACGTAAATGCGAACAATTGCATATACCTTTGCAATATATATCAATGTGGTTTAGATGGTTTGAAAATTTGAGATTCGATTTGATTGGTTTATGTATATATAATACAGTGTTTCATATACGTAAGACAATGTTCCATATACGTAACACAATGTTTCGTATACGTAAGATAGTCCTGCATATATGTAAAACAGTGTTCTGCATATATAAAACATTGTTCCATATACGTAACACAGTTTTCCATGTACGTAACACAATCTTTTGTCTACGTAACACAGTCTTTCGTATACGTAACACAGTCTTTCGCATACGTAACACAGTCATCCGTATACGTAACACACTATTTTGTATAATTATTTTACCAAAATTCTCGTACTGGTGGAAATTTTTGTGAATGTTACAAATTTATAAACTTACATATATTAATTTCTTTGACTAAGAATAAATAAGAGAGAATATTAAATTTAGGAAATTGAGTTGATTAAATATGACAGTTTCCAAATTAATATATTTTGCTTTTCCTATAATACCCTTAAAGCTTTATTAAATGTTTAAAATTATCAACTTAATTACAATCATGCCACCAATCAATATCAACGATAGATCAACTATATCTAGGGTTTGGTTTTCTCTTGAACCCTCCCCTATATATATATATATATATATATGGTCGGTTCAAATGAGAACTCTATTTTTTGTTAGAACTATAAGAACCAATCTGGATCACTCATTATATTTAAATTTTAAAAATTTAAAAGTAAATTTAAAGAGTATAATAGTAATTAATAGATTTTTCTCTCCCCAATCAATCAATTAATTCTTTATCCTATACTATCTTTTTTTTCTAATTTTTATAAATTTATTTATTTTTTTAAAAATCAAACAAATATTTAATTTGATCACACTTTTATTCAAATTAATTAAGAATCAAATTTATTAATTATTAATTTTTAACATATATTAATTGTTTTACATACAACATAATTAAGAATCAAATTTATTAATTATTAATTTTTAACATATATTAATTGTTTTACATACAACATAATTAAGAATTAAATTTATTAATTATTAATTTTTAACATATATTAAGTGTTTTACATACAACATACAACATATACGGTAGGGTTATCTTAGAAACCACTCTTTTTTTGTAAAAACTCTAGTAACCAATATCAAACACATAATTAAGTCACATGCAAGTCACGTTCCAAATCCATCTTTTTTTCAAAAAAACTGCACCATTAATTTCACTATTTTTTTTATCTTTCCAACGCGTACCATATTGATATACTTTTTTTAAAACATCATTCATCCGCTATTTACACATGTGTAAATTAGTCATTACACGTGTGTAAATCCTGTTTTACACATGTGTATTTTCAGGTATTACATATGTGTAAAATTACGTTCATAAAAAAACGAGTTTTTTTTATTTTTTATAAATTTTTTTATTTTTTTTTATGAAAGAGGGAATCAAAAGAAATATTTTCGTCCTTTTACTTTTTTCTATTTTCACGTTATTTTTTGTTTTATAATTTTTTTATTCTGTTTATGTTATTTACAATTCAGCCATTGAAAATGTGTGACTCACATTGGTTTCTAGAGTTCTCACAAAATAAGTGAGTTCTCATTTGAACCCTCCTCTCTCTGTATATATATATATATATATATAGGATAGGGTTATCTTGAAAACTTAATTTTTTCGTGAGAACTTTAGGAACCAAGATAAGACATTAATTTATGTCACATGCAAGTAAAATGTCATTTTCACTTTTTTTTAAATGTTCATAACTTTTTTTCATTGCATTATTTTTTCAAAAAAATTACACCTTTAATTTCAGTATTTTTTTATCTTTCCAACGCGTACCATATTAATATACCTTTTTAAAAAAAATCATCCACCTGTTATTTACACATGTGTAAATTAGTCATTACACACGTGTAAATCTTGTTTTACACGTGTATTTCTAGGTATTACATATGTATAAAATGACTTTAATAAAAAAACAAGTTTTTTTTATGAAAGAGGAAAACAAAAGAAACATTTTTGTCATTTTACTTTTTTATTTATTTTTATGTCAATTTTTGTTTTATAAATTTTTTATTATGTTATCATTATTTACCATTTTTTATGTACGTCATTTTACACATATGTAATACTTGAAAATGCACATGTGTAAAACAGGATTTACACATGTGTAATGACTAATTTACACATGTGTAAATAACGGGTGGATGATTTTTTTTAAAAGTATATCAATATGTATGCATTAGAAAGATAAAAATACTGAAATTAATGGTGCAATTTTTTTGAAAAAATAATGTCGTGAAAAGTAGTTATGAATATTAAAAAAAAGGTGGATTTGGCACGTAACTTGCATGTGAATTAAGTGTGTGGCTCATATTGGTTACTTGAGTTTTCACCAAAAATGATGTTTCTCAAGATAGCCCTACCATATACATATATATGTATATATATATATGTATATGATAGGGTTATCTTGAGAAACATTATTTTTGATGAAAACTCAAGTAATCAATATGAACCACACACTTAATTGATAGAGGTTCAAATAAAAAATATATGTATATATATATGTATATATATATATTGATAGAGGTTCAAATAAAAAATAAGTTTTTCCTAATAAATTTATGAATCAATACTAACTTGACATGTGACATAATCCAAATTTAAAACTTAACGACAGTTCTATGAAAAAGAAAATTTAACATTTTTTTAAACAAAATATAGCACATATTTTTGCATCTCTAATTTGAAGCAAAGCTTTTCATTATTTTATAGCAACCCCAAATATAAGTACTTGTAGAACTGTACACCCAACAACCATGACGACGTGTTGCCAGCTCAAGGTCACAAGTCCGCTTGCATCAACCTTTGGCTATCGCAAAATATGTGCTACATTTCATAAAATAAAGCAAAAGATTTGCTAAATACGCAAAACAACACAAAAACTGTGCTGCTTGACGCAAAACGGTTCAAAACTGTGCTGTTCGACGCAAAACAGCACAAAACTGTGCTGTTTGACGCAAAACAACATAGTTCTGTGCTATTTTCACGAAATGACATAATACATCATAGAAACAAAACATGGTATTTTGTTGTTTTGACGCAAAACAACATATATCATGTTATGTAAAGCAGCACAAAACTATGTTGTATACTGTGTTGTATTACGCAAACGAGCACAAAAATATGTTGTTTGACGCAAAATAACATACAAAACCGTGCTGTTTTGATGAAATACAACATAAAAACGTTAAATACAACACAATTTCACATCGTTTATTTTTTTAATAAAAAAATATAGCAATACTATACTCAATTTAAAGAGAAAAAAATACTTGATTTTATGGTGCAATTTGTTTTAAAATTTAATATATTATGAAAAAATTATAAACATTGAAAAAAATTGGGGGAAATTTAAAAAGGTTAACAAAAGTGTTTACATACCCAAAATAACTTTTCACCTTTCTATTTTGTACTCTTTCATATTAACCATTGATTGAAAAATAGAAGGCTAAAATCATTTCTTACACTTCTTAGGCAAAATATATTTTTTAATGCATCCTCCCTCTATATATATATATATGTATGTATGTATGAAGACATGTAGAAGGGTTTAAGTATATGTAAATAATCCATTTACATATTTGTGGAACATTAATTTTATGTAAATGCAAAAAGAAGCATCTCAATACATTTTTTTATATACATGCGTGCGTAAATTGTCGATTTAACACATACGTAAAACTCTTACATATATGTAAATAGATGGTCCGTTTAAATAATTACATATGTGTATATAGCATGATATTTGAACAATAAATAATTATTTATAAAATTTACACATATGTATATAGTTATTAGTTTGAAAAATATATGCCCAATATGAATATTTACATATTGAAAATTCGACAAATTCGACGAATCGAGTCTACAATTCTAGGAAAGGTTCTTCGAATCATCAGGAATCGGCGACGAGCTTTTCAAAAAACACGTATCCATCCAAAGGACGTCGGAGTTCAAATATTGTCGCCGGAACAAATCACGATGATGAAGGAAGGTAGATCGGAGGCGTCTATGGTGATATTCGGAGCCCTAGACGAGCTTTTCAAAAAACACGTATCCATCCAAAGGACGTCGGAGTTTGGATGTCGGAGTTCTGGCGGTGAACTGCAGCATCTTCAACCCCATGTCGTCGCTATCCGCCATGGTTATCAACCACTATAAGACGAAGGGGAACATTTAGAGCTTCAATTTGGGCGAGATGGGGTGAAGTGCCGGAATAATTGCGGTGGATTTGGCTCGTGATATGCTTCAGGCGAACCTTAACATTGTGGAGGTGGTTGTTAGCAAGGAGATGGTGGGTTAAAACTAGTATCCGGGGAAGATCTGTCGATGCTCATCCCTACTAGTAGGTGGTTGCTGTGGCGTGACAATAGGGGCGGTGGTTGGGTGGTGGTGACCGTGAGGCGGTTGTTGGGTGGCGGTGACCGTGAGGCGGTGGTGTGTGGTGTTGGTTGTGAAATAAAGATTAAGAGAGTAGGTGTGTATATTACACACACACACACACACACATATATATATATATACACACACACACACACTTGCTTTTTCTTTTTAATTTTTAAAGGTAATTTTCGTATTTTGTATTACAATAACAATTCAAGTCCAAGGGCAATTTTGTCTTTTTACATACACTTAACAGAAAAAATGGATGGGGGTTAGTGGCTTGGACTTAATTGTGATAGATTTAAAACGACAGTGGTTAAATTGGATGTTTTTATACTATTGGATGAAAAACGTTATAACTACCAAACCATAGGAACTAAAAGTGCAATTTACTCATTATACTATTACTCATTTAGTAACATTGGTCTGACGATGGAAGCAAGGATCGATGAAGATGAGGATATGACGGTGAAGATGATATCCTTTATGAAAAATCCTTCATCCTTATCTGATAGCGGTGGTGTTCGTTGTTATGTGGCGTCGTGCAGTGGTTGCCGGATATTACAAAGGGCAGAGAGAGAGAGAGTATGTATGGGAAGCTTGAGAAATTAACTTGAATATGATGATAAATAGAAATGTCTATGACCTTGAAAAGTTATTAAACTGAATTTTATTTTTAGATAGAATCAGTCGGCCGACTCTCCTCATTAATTAAATACATATTTTAATATTTCATAACTATATTTAATATGTATGTGGAGTCCGCATTTTATAAAATCTAATTTAGTTGACTAATTAAACTTTAAAACCCTGTTTTAAAAAAAATAAACTCCAAACCCACACCCACACAAAATGTACTTTAGATGTCCATATACGCTTTTAACAAGGTTGGTCGGTCTCATTGGTTGTTTCAAATAATATTTTATGCTTACTCCGTATTTACTGGGTCTTTATATACGCGGGTTTTTATAATTAACCTAAACGTTTGTTTCGCGCATTGGTTAAAGGAATGTTTTTTCTGGGGTTCGAACCCCACAACATACACCCTTTTTTTAATTTCTGATTTTTAACTTTTTAAAAATTTTATAATATGTCACTCTTATCTACTCAGGTTTCTAATGTTTCTTATCTGCGCTCGTCGTTATAATTTCGAGTCTGTCTATGGTTGTACGTAATCAGAACTGACTTGGAACAAATATAAAGCGTTTATGTGCCTATTTTTATATAAATATAACTTACAATCACTTATTATTATATTTCTTAGTTGTCTATACTATTTTTATACATACCTTATTTTTAATCTTTGCTCTTGCACCCCCAAAACCTTTTAATAGTAACTTCGTAAATGTCACTTTAACCCCTCCGGTTTTCTAAAGTTTCGGGTTAACTCCTTTACGTTCGCATACATTTGAGTCATTCTACCGTTGGACGTAATTGGAAACGATTAGGGTATTGACATAAGTTTAGTTCGAAACATGTTTAGTCAATTGTAGTCTGTACTTTATCACGCCGCGTATCATGCTGCCGCAACGCGATGGCGGGTAGAAAATCTGTAAGGCCCTTGTCACGATCGATTCCACATATTGTTGCACTTGATAATCAAATTAAGACGGATGTGTGCATGTGTGATATCAACGAACATTAAACAAACTCAATCGAATATTATTAATCAAATGATTACAATACCAAAGGAGTTTACGTCGTTTAAGCTCGATCCACCCGAGGTGAGCTCCCCTCGGGTGGCCTATCACACATCTCTCTACCTTATCACTCTCAGAGCACCTTTACAAATGAACACACATAATAAAATACAAAAGAAAAACATCTATATATACTATCCAGATGTTCTCGCGCGAGAACATCAAGTTCTTGTGCGGCAACTTCAAGTTTTCGCACGATTAGATTTTTATCCATCTTCTTGGAGTTCTCGCTTCCTTGTATTTCTCGTATGATTTAAGTTTTTGCTTTTCACTTGATATTGTAATCCATAAAAGTTAGGTCCTTACAAAAACTAGTTCAACTGAATCCTTAACTTGTGACACCAGCTCGGACGTAGTTATTTCCACATACTTAACTCGCTTCTCCAATGACCTATCACTGGACTTGACTCGGGTTTCCTCGCTCTTTGTCAAGACCTTTCTTGACCATAGTTATATTCCTCATGTGCGATGTGTCAAACACTCATAACCATAATCTTCCCTAATACGTCAGTCATCCAAGTTGAATCGATATTCTTTCATACCTTATGTCATGGAGTAATTTTTTTGTGTGCTTTTGCTAGACTCTTTCTAAAATCAGCCTTTGTCCCTATTTGAGGTAACATTTCAGCAGAATAGAAGCTATCTGAAGAGCCTTTATGTTCATATCTAACAAGGGTAACTCAAGTATATTTTATAATTGGTATAATTATTTTGAATTATAGATAACTAACACACAATAGGTACATAAACATCTGTATTTCAGAAATTTACACTATACTTTTAGCTTGATTGTAAATGTTAAGTAAACCAGCAATTAGCACATTCACAATACATCAAGTGCTTGAACATCAGATAACATACAACTAGATCGATTCCTTGAGTACATAGAGAAGACTTACAAATAAATACAAATCAAGGTAAGAACATTATTAGAAAAAAAATCAAATCATTTTATGAGTGCGTATCTTATTCACAGCTATATATGTAGGAGGAGGCGGTGTATTTTGAGATTTCCGTCAAGGATGTAAAACCATGCCACTCAAGCCGCCGCTTAGACCATACAATACGCAGATTCGTTAATCGAAAAATGGTTGATGGAAGATAATCTATGCATGTGCCTTCTATATGTAACTCTTTCAAACATTCTATGCATCCAAGTTCCTCGGGCAATCTCTTAACTAAACTACAATAGGGGAGATGTAAATATTTTAAAGATTTCATGTCACAAATGCTGTCTGGAATATCTTCCAAGGACATACAATCCATTAGGTATAATTCCTCTAAAGACTCTAATTTATCAAGATCCTGTGGTAACCGCTTAAGAGAGCAACAAGATGTTAGTTTAAGATACTTCAGATGTTTCAAAATACAAATGTTGTTCGGAATATCTTGTAAGACGGAACAATGTGTTAGGCGTAACTCCTCTAAACACTCTAATTTGCATATATCCGTGGGTAACTGCTCGAGATGCCGACAAGATTTAAGGTTAAGATATTTTAAATGTTTCAACATACAAATACCATCTGGAAGATGCTTATTCTCTTTGATCGTTAAAGTTAGCTTCTCAAGATGCGGAGTTAGCTTAAAGTTAAGGTTACTCACCTTAGAACCACTGAGATTGAGACATTTGAGCTGTAGAAGAGGAACAGGCATGTGGAGTTCTAGAAACTCATTACATTTTTTAAGATCTAACATCTCAAGATCTAGAGTCATCCCAAGGTCAAAGGTTATCAACTTTGAATATTTGAGGTCAAGGAATTTGAGCTCTTTGAAATCCTATCAATAAAAAGGAAGAAAAAAAATGAATATTAGTGTGATGAGATAATATGCATTATATATAATGCATCATGTAACACAAACATTCAACCATTATTCAACCTTTCTTTCTCCTCGTTCACACAGTTGGCAGATATTGCTCCGAACCATTGCGAGTTCAGCGAGCTTTTTTGCTTGAAATGTGTTAGGTAAATATCCAAGAGGGTATCCAGGCCAATGTAGAGATCGTAAAGTATTTGGTAAGAATTGGCTAACTTCATCAACTTCACCAAAAGGGGTATCCACGTAAAGATATCTAAGTCCATTCATCTTTCTAAGACCTTTCATAATAATAGCTGGATGAAGACTTGAATCCTCCAATCTTATACATCTTGTTTCTTCAGTACCCTGTAAATATAAATAAAATTAGACATTAAATTCTTTTACCAAATAAGAATGTGCTAATATATATACTTGAACCTTACCAGGTCATTTTCCAATATATGTTCGATTTCCTCTTTATTCCATAAGCGGCTATGTCTCATAGGCTCATCAGGGTGAAGACGACGAACAATATTTCTGCCCATTTCTACTATATGGTTATGCAAGAGCAATCGACCATCATTAGAAATAGTTATCAAAGATTTCTGCTCAAGAACTCTTAAACCTATTTCAGCATGAAGTCCGCAGCTTTCAAGTACTCTGACTGCATCATCTTTCATTTCATCTTTCAGTATGCATGCGACATCTAGGAATATTTGTTGTTGTTCATCCTCTAGACCATTGTAGCTTAGTTCTAATTTTTTTAAAGTTTCATTCAACGGAATAGTTTCTAGTCTTCCTATGGTTTTTTTCCATTCACGCAAAGTTTTCCCATTAAGAAATGAACCCAAAACTTGGACAGTTAAGGGAAGACCATCAGCATAACTTACAACTTCTTCTGATAGCTCTTCATATCCTTGAATTGGAATCTCTTTCTCAAATGCAAAACTATTAAAGAGGCAAATTGCTTCCTTGTGAGATAACAAACTCATTTCATGAATTATTTTAATATCCTGTGCTATCAATACTTGCTCATCTTCTGTTGTAATGATGATTCTACTTCCTGGCTTAAACCAATTTGGCTTACCTGCTAACGCCTGAAGTTGCTTTATATCATCCACATCATCTAGAACAACTAGAACCTTTCTACTAGATATCCTCTTTTTCATCATACTTTTCCCATGATAAATATTTTCTACATCAATGTCATCCTTTAACAAATCTTTAAGGACCTTTTTTTGCAATTCCTTCAAACCGGACGGAGAGCCTTTTGACACTGACATTCTCAACAAAGCTTGCACCTTCAAACCAACCGGATACATGTTCAAAAACAGCCGCCGCCAAAGTTGTCTTTCCACTACCTCCCAACCCTCTGATCCCTATCATCCGAACAACTTCAGAACTAATGTCTAAAAGTGAAACTACTTCCTTTACCCGAGTTTCCATGCCTACAAAGCTCTCAGTCTCATCAATGCTCCAACCGATGAAACTTAACTTTATCGAAATTTCTGTAACAATTTTTTGGATGAATGTTGCTTCACGCCTGTGTGTGAAATAAGATCCAAATCCCATAAGAACGTAAATAGTAATGTCAAATCTGTAAAATACTTCAGGTGGTTGTTGGGTTAATCTTGACGGTTTTAAATCGGGCAATCAAGTTGCGGGTCATGAAGTTAGTTCGTGGGTTTTATTAGTCTAGTATTAGACGTTTTAATTAGCATGTGTTTGTAATTTCTTGATTGGGTCAAAGTAGTGGGTTTAGATCATGGTCATGTTTACTAATTTATAGGGGTCATTTCCTGAGTCATGTAGCAATAGTTGAGGTCTAGTCTTTATTATTTAAAGGGTATGTAAATCTCAATAGGTTGTGCTCATGTTCTGGTTTATTTTTCATTCAATCAAAGAGTCAAACAAGTTGGTGTTCTATGCTTGTTTGTGTTTGAACTTGGGCTTGATCCAATAATTGGTATTAGAGCCCTAGGCTCATACCATGGGATCTAGGAAGAGGCATGTGAAACAAACGAAGGAGGAGATTGCCAAAGTTTCTATGTGAAACTGAACAAAATCCGATCTGTGTGATCAAGATTGAGAGAAATATCTGTGTGATCAAGAGCAGAGTCCGGTGTGGAGATCGAATAAGAGAAGTGAGCTACTGATCGCGATCGCCTGTGTGGTTCGATCTGATCAACCTATGTGGTTCAGCGGTTCAAGTAAGAAGACGACCTGCATACATGGATTAAAGAAAATCGAGAAGGAGAGATCTGTGTGATAAACCGGTTACCTATGTGAGAGCCAAGATTCGTAGCTGAGTGCAACAACAATTCTGTTGTCAATTGATTTTGTGTAATCAATTTGTGATTATCGTCTTTGGTGACGGTGAAAGAAATCAAGGCGGTGCATATTTTTGAATGGTTGAAAAAGTCAAACAACTCAATTAATTATGATGATTGTTTGATTAGTGTACGAGAAGAAAAAAAAAGGGAAGAAAGGTTGTATTGTTAATTTTTGTCTTTTGCAGGTTGAGTAAAAGGTAAGGTGATAGCAGAAAATTCAAATAGTGGTGCGATTGTGCGGGGGAGTAATCAAAGCAATATTCCTTTGCAATGTCCGAAGTTATCATCTACAAACTATACGAGTTGGTCAATCATGGTGGAGTCAATACTATAAGCATACGGTTTGTGGGAAGCTAGATCTCGTCACGGGAGGAGCGGTAGAGGCTAAAAAGAATTTGATGGCGAGTTCATGTTTTTAAACTCTACCGGAAGATGTGTTACTTCAAGTTGCAAAGTATAAGGATGCAAAGGATGTATGGGAGGCATTTCGTGTGCAATATTTGGGCGCCGATAGAGTTCAAAAGGCAAGACTTCAAACTCTTAGAACCGAGTTAGAGATGATGAAGATGAAAGAGAATGAGATGATTGATGATATTTCGAGCAAACTTAGTGGGATTTCTACAAAGTTCGAGAGCCTTGGGTCTATCTTGGATGATGAAATTATGGTGAGAAAGTTATTAAATTCAGTTCCAAAGAAGTTTTTGCAAATTGTTGCTTCTATAGAACAATACTCGGAGATAGAAAATATGTCACTTGAGGAGGCCGTGGGGAGATTGAAGGCTTATGAAGAGAGGATCAAAGTTCATCATGAGAAAGACAATGATCAAGGCAAGTTGTTGCTTTCAAAGGAGGATTGACAAGAGAGAACCAAGCGTGGTGAGTTTGATTAAAATCAAGTTGGACTGGACGAGGTCGTGGTCAAGGAAGGGGTTGCAGTTTAGGTAGATGTCGAGGAGGTCGATTCCAAACCAATGAAGATCGAAGAGAGCAAGGCACACATCAAGATAAAGACATATCAAGTGCTATAATTGTCAAGAGTATGCGATTGAGTGTCTTAAACGAGAACCAAAAGAAGAAGTGGCTGATTTGACTCGAGATGATGATGAGCCAACATTACCTTGATAAGGAACGAGTCGAAGTCAAGATTAAGGGGGTGAGTGTTGGGTTAATCTTGACGGGTTTAAATCGGGTCATCAAGTTACGGGTCATGAAGTTAGTTCGTGGGTTTTATTAGTTTAGTATTAGAGGTTTTTATTAGCATGTGTTTGTTAATTTTTTGATTGGGTCAATGTAGTGGGTTTAGATCATGGTCATGTTTACTAATTTATAGGGGTCATTTCCTGTTTCACGTAGCAATAGTTGAGGTCTAGTCTTTATTATTTAAAGGGTATGTAAATCTTAGTAGGTTGTGCTCATGTTCTGGTTTATTTTTTATTCAATCAAAGAGTCGAACAAGTTGGTGTTCTATGCTTGTTTGTGTTTGAACTTGGGCTTGATCAAACAGTGGTAACATAGTATAATATACTGATCATGTTTTAGGTTCAATCTTATAACATGAGTTAGCTAGAGTTTTACAATAAAAAGATTACCCTTCACGTGCGGTTTTCCACTCCCACCCAGCAAGATCTGCTGCTTCTTTTAGAGCCTTTCTCCATCTCGCCTCATCCTCTTTCCCTACATGTTCAGAAAAGGCTTTTTCAACTACCCCTCTTTGTTTGCGTATTTCAGTGGGTTCAACATCATAGAAGACAGGGTAAGCGGTCTGCTCAATCATTTTCTGGCACTCCATAATCTTGACGAGCTCGTTTAAGCACCATGATGAAGATGCATACTTCTTGGAGAAAACAATGATGTGAAATCTCGAGTCTTCAATTGATCTCATGAGCTGATCACAGATCACTTCACCTCTTTCCATTTTGTGTTCATCTTTGTAAGTGGTAATCCCTCTATTGCAAAGAGCATGATAGAGATGATCAACAAACTTGCTACGGGTGTCTTCACCACGAAAACTCAGAAAAACATCATACTTGAAGCTCTTTTCTACCGATGAAGATGAAGTAGATGCCATCGATCAATGAATGATTCAAGAACTGAAAAAAGTGAAACTTTTACAAGTTTTTCTGAATTGATTGGAAAAAGACTTGGAAAGGATGAAGGTTTTGATGTTTTTGTGGAAAAGAAATGTGCAAATTGGTGCACATAGTGAACCCACTCATGGAATACCTTTCGTTATAAACTAAAAAAATACAAATATACTATATAGTAAATACAAAACCATCCACCTTCCTATCTCTTTCTTTCGTCCTCTAAAAAGATTCCCTAAACAATAATGAATTTTAAAATTCCACCTTTCATATATTACACAAATTGCTTATATAATATGTCACACTGTCACATAATAAAAAATCTTGCATATTAATTTAGTATTAAGTTATAGAAATATAGTATATAAATAACAATGTTAATAACACCAGGGAAGATTAAAAACGGGTGTACGAACGGTGGTGGTGGTGAACAGTGGGTGGTGGTGGAGGTGGACGGTGCTCCTGGTGGACGGTGGTTGGTGGTGGACGGTGGTCGTGGGCGATGGTGGTGGTGGTGGTGGACAGTGGGTGGTGGTGTTTGACCTTTGCGGTTCTTAAAATTAAAGGCTGAGCCCAATCTAAATCAAAAAGAGCTTGCGCTAATGTTTTTTGATAAAACGTCTTCGAAAAAACAAACAGTCTGCAGATGATAATGTTTGCGCGTGTTTGCACCACGTAGATTGAAGAGCCTACGTGAATATTTTTTAGAAAAACAAACACCACCTAAGTTTAAAAGATACATGAGTGTACCATAATCCGACCTGAAAAAGAAGATTCATAAGTTGTTGAAAAGTACCGCCGGGGAAGATTAATTAAAGCTGTATGAACCTATGAATGGTTCAACAAAGAGAAAAGCTAGTTATGAAGTAATCAAGCCCCAAGGGAAAAACTCGTAAGAATTAGTCGATTAGTGAATTGATCAAAAGTGAAAAGTTTATGTAACCTATTAACAAGTGCAATTAAACATTTCAATGAGTGGATTAAAACATGTCATGAGAAGCGACCAAGATTAAAGAACTGTGTGATGACATTTAGTGAAGAATCTGTTGTGCGAGGCAACTTTGAAAAGAAAATTAATTGTATGAATACGTTATGTGGTGTACTAAAAGTATGAAGAATGAAGAGAGAGCTTATTCTCAGATGTGATGCGATGAATTTCTAGTGAAGAAATGACTATCTCTGTTGTATTAATCTTGATCGGGTTAAAGTCGGATCAACGGGTACGAGTCGAAGTTGTAGATCCATATCAGCAGGTCAAAGTCAGCATGAGTTTTATTTAGTCACATGTGGTATTTATGTTTAAGGTTTGAAGAAGTAAAGTAGTGAGTCATGGCACTACAAAGATTTCGCTTATTAGCGGCGACACTATTAGTGACGACTCATTAGCGGTGACATGTCGTCGCTAATGATAGTCAATCCGTTTCAAGGTGAATTCATTTAGATCTGGCCGTTCATAAGTGTGCAAATCTAACGGCGTTCGTTTTATCGTATAAAGGCAATAGCGGCGACACCATTAGCGGCGACACCATTAGCGGCGACATGTCGCCGCTATTGCTCGAAACATTAACCCGCGATCTGTTCCCTCCCTGCTCATTATTCCCTCCATTCTTGCGCTAGCAGCTCTCTGCGCGACCTCCGGCGACCTCCACCCTCGACCTCCGACCTCCACCTTCAACCTCCGACTTCCGACGTCCACCCTCCGACCTCCGATCTGTTCCCTCGCTACACGCCCTCGACCTCCTCTGCTGCTACCCCCGTCGACCTGGTGCTCCTGCCTCGGTCGACCTCCTGCTGCTACCGGCAACCTTAACCACCGTCGCCGCCTCTTCCGTCTACCTCCTATTGCCATCAACGTAAGGTAAGCTTTTTCTTTTTTTTTTTCCTTCTTCTTTTGTTGTTTAAACATAAAATTATGCTTCTTTATGTTAATTTATGGTTGAAGAAAGTTTAGATGTTGATATTTAGTTGGTTGAATAAGATTTGTTAAAGGATTTGTGTAATTTTTAGGTTTTAAAGGAACTTGTTCAAGATGGTGAATTAGTGAGATAACATATAGTATATGTTTGAATTTATGCTTAGTTAAGTAATGTATTTAAGTATTTAGTAGGTTTGAAGTAGATGATTTAGGTATTTTGTGTATTGGTCATTTGATGTATACTATTTGTTTAAATGGATTTGAGAAATGGATTTAGGTATTTGTGTATAGTATATGCTATTTAGTTAGTTAAAAATTAGTTGAAAATTGTTTAGATGTATTTGAGCATTTGATGTAGACTATTTGTTTAAATGGTTGAAAGATGTTTATATTTAGTTGGTTGAAAATTGATTAAAAATTATTTATACTTATAAAATAGTTTACTTTATTGCTCTTATTTATATGAGCCAAATAACACTCCACTAGTGTTAGTTTAAACTTTACTTTATGAGAAACAAAAATAGTTAGCTATAATTAACAAAAATAGTTATCAAAGTGAGTTTAGTTTATTTTGACTATTTATGGCTAAAATATACTTATATTATCTAAGTTTTCGTTTAAAACGGGTCAAAATGGATAAAAGTGACATGATTTGAGATTAAACGTCTCAAAATAACTTAAAGTTTGATGTGTTAAGTGTATTATAGAGGGTTATGTTATTTTGACTCTTTATTGCTAAAACAGACTTAAATTATTTAAGTTTTAGTTTAAACGGGTCAAAATGGGTGAAAATTACATGATTTGAGTTTAAACGGGTCAAAATGGCTTAAGTGTTAATTGTATCAAAGTGAGTTTAGTTTATTTTGACTATTTATGGCTAAAATATACTTAAATTATCTAAGTTTTCGTTTAAACGGGTCAAAACGGGTCAAAATGGATGAAAGTGACATGATTTGAGATTAAACGGTTCAAAATAACTTAAAGTTTGATGTGTTAAATGTATTATAGTGGGTTATGTTATTTTGACTCTTTATTGCTAAAATAAACTTAAATTATTTAAGTTTTAGTTTAAACGGGTCAAAATGGGGGAAAATTACATGATTTGAGTTTAAACGGGTTAAAATGGCTTAAGTGGTAAGTATATCATAGTGTGTTTAGGTTATTTTGAAATGTTCATTTTTGACACGTAAATTATCTACTTTATAATGTGTATTTTGTTTTGTTGGATCAAATTTTAAGTCTCTTTCAAAATTCAAGTCTTATATCACAACTTACACAGATTATTGCTTCGCAAAAGGCTTCAAATCAAGGCGTAGAAGATGATTAGGATGAGGGGGATGAATAGCGTATTTAATGAGTAGGTTAAGTTTGTTTTTGAGTAATTTAGGGTTAATCTACTTATGTTTAAGTCTTATGTTTAGTTTTATGACTAGATTACTTAATATTGTTTATGTAGGTGTGAAAAATTTATGTCGTTTATGAACACTAGTTTATTTTGGCTCATTTTGATTCATTTAAACTAAAACCTAGATCATTTAAGTGTATTTTAGTTCAAATGGGTTAAAATCACCCAATCACAATTGATATACTTAAAAACATCATAAATTGAGTTAAAATGGGTCAAAATGTGACAAATGAACTTTAATCGACTTAAGACATCCAACTTCAAGTCTATTGTCGTTCATCCATGTCATTTTGATCTGTTTAATCTCAAATTAAAATGTTTTGAAGTATGTTAAGTGTACTTGGCTCATTTTGGCTCATTTAAACTAAAACCAAATTCATTTAAGTGTATTTTAGTTCAAATGCGTTAAAATCACCCAATCACACTTGATATAAATAAATACATCATAAATTGAGTTAAAATGGGTTAAAATATCACAAATGAACTTTAATTGGCTTAACACATCCAACTTTATGTGTATTAACGTTCATCCATGTCATTTTCACTCGTTTAATCTCAAATTAAAATGGTTTTAAGTATGTCAAGTGTATTTGGCTCATTTAAACTAAAACCTAGATCATTTAAGTGTATTTTAGTTCAAATGGGTTAAAATCACCCAATCACACTTGAAATACTTAAAAACATCATAAATTGAGTTCAAATGGGTCAAATGACTTGTCGCCGCTAAAGGTGTCACCGCTAATGCCTATTAGTATGATAAAATCTGATCCGTTAGATTTAAACTTCTATCAATGGTTAGATTTCATGCAGGTGTGCAAAATCGGATCGTTACTTAATAGCGGCGACATGTCGCCACTAAAGGTGTCGCCGCTAATAATGGTGTCGCCGCTAATGCTGTCGTCCCAAATGCTAAGATTTCTTGTAGTGTGGTATTAGAGGTAAGATTTTCTTATTTGTAGGATGTAGAGTTGAAGTGTGAGTTAATTATTTTATCTTGTACGTGAGTTGTGTGTGCGTTTTTGGGCTCTGATCCAACAATCGCGACATCTAGCTTCATTCTGGAAAAATAGAATAGAATGCCCGAAAGGGAATTGAACAAAGTGATAGAATCGATGAAGGTATCAAGTGAGAAATCAGCGAAGGAAGGATGTGAAAGCAAAGAAAGTAAATGGTGAATTCAAATTGAAAAATTGAGGGACTACGACAATGGCTGATCAAGAAGAACAACACTACCAAAGATTATCATAATGCTTTGATTAGGGGAGAGAAAGTTAAAAATTTAACAAGCTATATAACCTCAGTATTATGTAATTAGTTGCATCATTGCTTTTAACCTACATATTGGCGGTTAAACTAACTTAACCGACACAACCCTTCCCTTCAATGATTTCTCATTTGAAAGCAGAAATTTAAAAAATAAACATTCTGATATCACAAACTTAAATAGTCAAAGACTGATAGTCAGATACATTCAAAAGTACAAAACAAAAAAAAGGTACATTGACCGTTTGATATTGCCTGAAATCAAGTGAACTCAATCGATTGCTTGAACATAGACCAATACTTGTACCTCAACATCACTTTCTTGTAAGAACACAGTTAATGCCTACATGAAATGCAAACTTCCTATGAATATTACTGTACCAGTGTACCACCATTCCAAAATTCAAATAAAAGTGAAACGGTTAATAAAATACCTGTTACAATAATTGCTTATGAATCTGCTCATTGAAATCTTCATCCCTTGAGTACATAGAAGAGAGTCATGTAGTGAGTACCTATGTTATTCACAGCTATACGTAGCAGAAGGCCATGTATCTTGTGATTTCTGTCAAAGATGTAAAGCCATACGACTTAAGCTGCCCCTTAGACCATACAATACACAGACCTTTCAGTTGTAAAATGCTAGGCGGAAGATGGGATATGCCTGTACCTTCTATATTTAACTCTTTCAAACATTTTAAATGTCCAAGTTCTTCTGGCAATTTCTTAACTAGAATACAATAGGAGAGATGTAAATATTTTAAACATTTCAAATTGCAGATGTTGTCTGGAATATCTCGTAGGGATATACAATCCGATAGGTACAACTTCTCTAAACACTGTAATCTGCCAAGATCCTCGGGTAATTGCTCAAGAAGCAAACATGATTTAAGTTTAAGAGATTTTAGACGTTTCAACATACAAATGCTATCTGGAAGATGCTCCATGTCTTCAATTGACAAGGTTAGCTCCTCTAGACTTTCTAATCTCTCCAGAGGTAGAGTCCACCCAAGATTAAAATTACTCATCTTAAAACCACTGAGGTAGAGGTGTTTGAGCATTGGACAAGTAGCAGGCATGCGAAGTTCTGCAAAGTCATTACATCTTCTAAGATCTAATGTTACAAGGTTTGGAGTCAGTCCAATGTTAAGGTGACTCAACTTAGAACCACTAAGGTTGAGGTATTTGAGCATTGGAAATGTAGCAGGCATGTGAAGTTCTACAAAGTCGATACATCCTCTAAGATCTAGCATCTCGAGATGTGGAGTCGAACCTAGGTCAAAAGTTCTCAGCCTTGAAAAAGTGAGATCAAGGAATTTGAGTTTATTGAGAACCTATGATAAGAAGAAATAAAACAATGAATATATGAGTGTAAGGAAAAATATAGAATAATAATGCATGTTGCAAAACAATCAACACAATTATATATTTCACCTTTATTTCTCCCTCTTTCCAGAGTTGACAGATATTGCTATGAGGCATTACAACGTTGACCAGATTATTTGCTCGAAATGAATCAGGTAAACATGATAAAGGACAACCACGCCAATATAGATATCGTAAAGCATTTGGTAAATTGGCATATTTATAGCTTGATGGAGATGCATATACGTCATTTTTATATCCATTATCCACGTAAAGAAATCTGAGTTCCTTTAATTTTGTAAGGCCTTTAAAAATTACATCTGGACTGAGGTGCGTGTTCAACAGTTTTATGCTTCTTGTTGCTTTAGTACCCTGCAATACAAAAGCAGAAATGAATTTTTGTCGTAAGTAAAAATGTGTTAGTTTTCCACCGTACGAAATAAACTTTAAACTTACCAGGAAATTAACAAATATTTCTTCAATTTCCTCTTTATTCCATAATCGGTTATGTTTTTTAGGCTCATTAGGATGCAAACGACGGACAATATTTCTGCCCATTTCTTTTATATGGTCATGCAAGACCAAACGGCCATCATCAGAAATAGTTATCAAAGATTTCTGCTCAAGAACTCTTAAACCTATTTCAGCATGAAATCCGCAACTTTCAAGCACTCTGATTGCTTCATCTTTCATTTCATCTGTTAGTATGCATGCAACATCTAGGAATATTTGTTGTAGTTCATCCTCTAGACCGTTATAGCTTCGTTCCAGTACTTCCATAGTTTCCTTCAACGGAATTGTCTCTAGTCTTTCTATGATTTTTTCCCATTCATACTTAGCTCTCCCACAAAGAAACGTACCCAAAACTTTTATTGTTAAGGGAAGACCAGCAGCATAATCCACAATATTTTCTGACAACTCTTCATATCCTTGAAATGGAAGCTCTCTCCTAAATGCATACCTACTAAAGAGGCAAATTGCTTCTTCATGTGATAACAGATCGACATCATGAATGATCTCTACGTTGCATGCCTTCAATACTTGCTCATCTCTTGTTGTTATGATAATTCTACTTCCTGGCTTAAACCAATCAGGCTCATCTGCTAATGCTTCAATCTGGTCTATAGCATCCACATCATCTAAAACTAAAAGAACCCTTTTACTAGACATCACCTTTTTGATCATATAATTCCCATTAGTAACACTTTTTACATCAATGCTTTCACTTAGCACATCAGAAAGGACCCTTTTTTGTAATTCTATCAATCCAGACAGAGAGACTTTTGAAACTTCTCTCACATTCTCAACAAAACTTCTACCATCAAACTGAAAGGATATACGATCAAAAACATCTTTGGCCAAAGCCGTCTTCCCACTACCTCCCATCCCCTTGATCCCTATCATGCAAAAATCACCATAACCGCTGCTTTCTAAAGAATAAAGCACTTTCTTTACCCGGCGCTCCATGCCTACTAACTTTTTATCAAAACTTGTATTAAAGAAATTTAGTTCTAGTAAAATTTCATCAACAATCCTTTGGATGAACCTAGCTTCATGTCTGTGTGTTAAAGAAGATTTAATTAGATTACTTCAAATCCCATATAACAGCTCATTTTGAAACTTTAACATACAATCCTTCAACTAGACTCAAGTTTGAGTTACAGCTAATAAAAGATATGCACCCAAAATATAGCATAATACATATGCATGTTAAAAAGTTACCTATCAGTTGTAAATAATATGTTTAAGATGAAGCACTTACCCATTAAATGTGGTTTCCAATTCCCATCCAGCCAGACTGGCTGCTTCTTTGAGAGCATCTCTCCATCTCCCAGCACCCTCTTTCCCTTCAAGTTTTGCAAAGGCTTCTCCGACCACCCCGCTTTGCTTGCGCACCTCGGCGGGTTGGACATCATAGAATATGGGGTAAGCAGTCTGCTCGTTCGATCTCTGACACTCCATAATCATGGCAAGTTCTTCCAAGCACCAAGATGAAGATGCATAGTTCTTGGAGAAAACAATGATGAAAAATCTCGAGTCTTCAAGGGCTCTGATGACCGAATCACTGATCATTTCACCTTTATCTATTCTTTCATCATCTTTGAAAGCTGTAATGCCTTTATTGACAAGAGCAAGATAGAGGTGATCAACAAAGCTCTTACGGGTGTCTTCACCCCTGAAACTCAAATATACATCATACTTGAAGCTCTTTTGAACCGATGAAGCTGAAGTAGAAGCCATCGATTGACGTATGCTTCACAGATCCTAAAAAAATACAAATTTGAAACAACTCTTTTGTAAAAATTCTCAAATACACACAAGAAGAACCGAGAGTTTGTATAACCAGATTCGTAAACAAAGGTTACAGGTCATAAATCAACACAAACAAGCTAGTGTGAGTTAAGAACACAAGTCATCACAGATACATTCATCGACTGGAACGAAGGTCTTGATCAGAAATGGGTTGAAACCTAAATGAGAAACGACAAGGATAGATTGATGCTTCCGGTCAAGTGAGGAGAATGATGCCATCGCAAGATTCCTGTGAAATCAGCAAGCACCCATACTATTTTTATATTGCAATAAGCCAATAACTACCCTCCAACCATACTTTTTTTATAATATTGCAATAAGCCAATAACTACCCTCCAACCTTTTTAAGAGTTATGGTCCTTGTGGTTAGATTAAAATAAAAGATTGAATCTCTAAAGTTTAAAAAAATGTATATAATCCCTAATTAATCATTTAATTTGCTTTCATCCATGGTTTAAAAAATTAACACGGTTAGGTTTGAGTGTTGAATAAGACATTTGAAACATGCAAAGGGGGTAAGTATGTCATTTTATTTCCCTCCTACAGAGTATAACTCCGTTATATTTAACAAATTAACCTATGTGGGATATACTAGATATGTTTGTTTGTTTATATTTTAACAGAGTAAAATAAATAAATATATATATAAAGCAAACTCCCGCACCCACACTCTCTTCTTACTTTTCCCTCTTTTTCTCTCTTTAAAGATTACCTAGCCAAAAACCTGAACAAGGAAGGAGATCTGCAAATCTTATTTTGAGATTCTAAGCCTCTGGTTCATCGATTTCATGATGTGGAAAGAACAAATCACCTCTCCTTTTATCGTTCATTTGATCTTGGATGTGTACTTGTTAGGAAATTATGAAGGAATTACTTAATTCACAGTGTATTCTTGAGTTTAATAAAAGAAAGAAAAGAACGGAAAGGGTACTAAAGTAGAGAAAAGAAAGGAATGGTATTATAAATTTCGTGTTTCTGAGTTCGAAGGAAAAAAAATTAAAGATTTTCATGTCCATGAGTTAACAGAGAAATTAAAGTTGTAACTTTACAATAATGCCTTTATTATTAATTTCCAACCACCTAATATACATATGGAAAGGTTATTCTGTTTATTTTGTTTCAACTACCAACAATTAAATCAAAACAAATGATGAAACCTAACTGCGAAAAAGCACCTTATATGGGTACAAGTCATCTAAAAAAGAGTATAAGTATACAAGCACCATGTACAACATCATCGAGACCACTCCATCAACCATACATGCTTAATTGTTCGTTTACTCTCCTGCAGCCAGTGACAACACTAGTGGTTCATTACATCTTGATTACCTTCCATGTTCTTTTTCATAATCCAAAAGGATGAATCTTTTGAGACTCTAGTGATCTGCATAATCCGTATATGTTATATTATGCATAAAAGAGTGACAAACAAGTACAACCTACATTGGGATTTTTGAAACCTCCTACAACTTGTTATGAAAATAAGACAAGCACAAAAGCATTAAATCTATCACAAGCTTGATTGAATTTATGTTATGTATCGTTCACCAGTTGACCAAATAATAATAATAATAATTAAGAAATAACGCTTTAACCAATAATTGTTTTCATGATCCATATGATCGTATACTGAGGTGCTCTCCGCCGGTTGTTGGAACAACGCGAGTCGGGCCGGGTCTCGAGCCCTATGACTCACTGAAACAATGGTAGGAGGACCCTTGATCTATCAATGTAAGGAGAAAAAATATTAAAATAAAAAAAAAAGAACATTGATAGGTCCTAAGAGCGAACAACGAAACTTTACGACAACTTTTTCATGCACGTTCACTTGCGCCTAAGAGCGAAAAGACAATGCAAGCTTTGTTATGCCGAAAGCCCGAAACCTAAATGTTAAGTCAACAACACTTCCAAATGTCACATCTTCCCGTCGCATCCGTCTTCAGGACGATCTAGTCACAGGTTTTTACTTCTCAGTGAGTGAAAGATTTGTCCCCGGGTCTACATTTAAAGCTTCTATAGTAGAACTCATTCAAGAGGGCTTCAGGTGGAGACATTTCTTTGGCCCTTCAAAAAATAAAAAATAAAGTAAAAATAAATAAATAAAATAAGAAAAAAATACAAATAAACATTAAAAAATAAATAAAATAAAATAAATGTGGCAAGGTGGAGCTCGGCAGCTGAACTAGCAGGAGGAAGGGTGGCCCCATTTTGAAACAAAGGTGTACGTACATAAATAAAGAGACTGGTTATGGCCTTGATAGGACTCCTTCCCATCTATCTTGACCGGGGGGAGGCTTTGAGTGTTCTAGGGAGATCGAATATTAAATAGCTAACTCGATGAACATCAAAGCTAGCCATCTTTGAAGCCGACGAGCTTAGTGAAAACTCACTGCGTATACCATCTGAGTCAGTTGACATACTGCATGGGAACATGTCCACCTCTAACTCCTCAAGCTTCCAAACCTTTATGTATGCACCTCCATACAAGTCCTGCGCACAAGTTCCGGTCAGGATGATTGGAAAAGTTCAAACCAATTTGAACCGCTCACATAATGGATTTTTAGCACGTACAACCATCAAACCAGAGACCAAAGCAAGGCTCGAAAAAATAGAAAGTATCATAGAGGCATTGGGGTTTTCTGTACAACGGCTGGTGGTACTCTTAGCGCTAGAGGTGATTGGGGTTGGGGCTCTAATGACCACTTCGAGAAGAACCTATTTGAAGTATAATGCCACATCTGACTCAACAGCTCCTTCCTCTGAGAACTCTACTTTGATTCCTGCCTCCATAACTGGTGTGCCTTCTCCCATTCCCAGTGCTTCCCTAGTGGCCTCCTAGTGTTGATCGGAATGGAATTTTATGTGATAGGTTTGGTTGGTTGCCCGAAGGACTATATGGTCTGATCACCTTTTCTTAGTCTGGTACAGAGGTAATAACAATCAAAATGATGGAAACAGAGTAGTCGAATGTAATCACTATTATTCAATCAAAAGCTTTCAGCTTTATTCAAATGATTTCAAGAGAATTATCTACTAATGAATGATTTAGGATGATTAAAATTACAAAACAAATCAAACTTAAATAGAAATGAACTCTAACTGATTCCTCCTGATAAGCAGGTCTTCCTTATTACTCGGTCCAGCAGTTCCCAACGTTCACATGTAGCAACGTCCATATTCCTTGAATTAGTCAATCATTCGATTTAACACTCTCCCCCTGAATGTTGACTTCTAGCTTTAGTTTCTCCATTCCAATCAAGCTCCTCATTTCAAGAAACTTCACACGTGGCAATGCTTTAGTAAGTATATCAGCTTTTTGAAGACTTCCACTTACATGCTCGACGCAAATCTCTTCTCATTGAACACACTGCCTTATAAAATGATACTTTGTATCTATATGCTTGCTTCTCTTATGGAACAATGGGTTTTTCATAAGTGCAATAGATGACTTGTTATCCACCGAGAGTTTTGTCTTCTGTGCCTTTGTTTCCAATAATTCACTGACCATGTTTCTCAGAGACAACCCTTGGCATGCTGTTGCTGCTGCTGCTATAAATTCAGCTTCACAGGAGCTACAGTTTCTTGTTTTTGAGACATCCAAGTAATCAAATTATTTGAATAGTAAAATGCCACTCCAGTTGTTCCACGACGATCTCCTACATCGGTGCCGAAGCTACTATCACTATATCCCACGAGTACACCATCACCTCCTTTTGTATATCTCAGTCCATACCAACTGAACCTTTGATATACCTTAAGATTTGTTTTACTGCAGCATAGTGACTTTCCTTGGGTGAGTGCATAAACCTACTTACTACCCCCACCGAGTAGCTAAGATCCGGTCTAGTATGAACTAGATACCTGAGACTCCCAATAATTCTTCGATACATCGTTGGATCAACTGCTTTTTCATCTTCATTATTCATAAGTTGTAACTTGGGCTGCATTGGCCATTTGGTAGATTAACACGATGACATTCCTGCCACAGCAAGGATTTTTTTTGCATAACCTTCTTGACTAATCTCAATTGCGTCCTGAGATTGTTTTACTTCAATGCCAACGTAGTACTTTAACTCGCCCAAATCAGTCATCTCGAACACAGATTTCATCTTTTCCTTGAATTCTTGTATCTTAGATTTGCTCAACCCTGTTATTATCATATCATCTACGTAAATACCGATAACTTGTTCATGGACACATTTGTTAAACCCAAGCTTAGTTAACGATTTGTCCAATCGTACATTCCAGGTTCCAGGCGCCTGTCTAAGACCATACAATGATTTGTGTAAACGAAAGACCATATTCTCCTTTCCTCTTACTTCGAAACGCGGTGGTTGTGTTACATACACCTCCTCCTTGAGTTCACCATAAAGAAAGGCCGCTTTGACGTCTAGATGATGCATGGACCAACTCTCTTTAGCTGCAGTAGCTAGTAACAACCTGATTGTTTCCATTCTTGCGATCGGAGCAAATGCATCTTCGAAGTCAATCCCTTTTTGCTACACATAGCCCTTCGCGACCAATCGAGCTATATATCATATGACATTCCCACTTGAATCCTTCTTTGCTTTGAACACCCAACTTAACCCAAGTGCCTTATGATTGGGGGGCAAGTGGGTTAAAGTCCATGTGTGGTTTTTATCAATTGTAGCCAACTCCTCTTTCATGGCCTTGTTCCAGGCTTCATCCACTACTACTGCATCCATGGTCTTTGGTTCCTCATCAACTAGAAGTAGTTCATTCTCCTCATAAAGTTCTCGAACTTGTTCTTCATTCATAGCCTCTTTTTGTTTATAAATATCATTGATTGAGCGCGACCCCTGGAGTGGAGTGTCATCACATTGACCCGTTGTAGTTGGCGTAGCATCACCCGAACTTCTTGAAGCTGTCGATTATGGACTTATTCCATATGTACCTGACAGATCAAATAAAAGTGAATTATGAATATGTGTGTTAGGTGAACCTGTGACTTGAATGTCTTTAGAGTGTGACTGGGAACCATTTGTCTGTGTGTTGATTTGAGCTGAATGTGCAGGCCCGTCCACCCATACGTTGGCCCACCAAGAGGAGGGGGTCTTGCTACATGTTTGGCCCAAGCTCCAGGCCCACTTCTCTTGCTCGTCAAATACAACATCTCTAGCCACCACTATCTTTAACTTCTTTGGATCGAACAATCTGTATCTTTTTGTTCCTTCTTCAATTTCCAGGTTAACCATTGTTGTGCTTCGATCATCCAATTTTGTGACCGTCTTTCCCAAAGTTTTAACATAAGCTACACATCCGAAAACTCTTATAAGATTAAGTGTTGGTTTGTGTCCCTTCCATACCTCATAAGGTGTGGCCCTTTTCACTGACCATGTGGAAATCCTGTTGAGAAGAAACACCGAGTGTCGTACCGCTTCACCCCAAAGTTGATCTAGTACCTGGACTTTAGTAGGGATCGAGTCATTTCAACAACGGTTCTATTCCTATGCTCTACAACTCCATTTTTTTGTGGAGTGTAGGGTGTAGTAAGTTGTCTCTTGATCCCTTTCTTGTGACAATAATCGATGAACTGTTGGGAATTAAATTCTCCACCTCGATCAGTTCTGAGCATTTTCAGCTTACACCCACTTTCTTGTTCTACCTTTATTTTAAACTTTTTAAAGTAGTTTAGTGCCTCATCTTTTGTCTTTAACAGGTGCACCCACATGAACCTAGACAAGTCATCGACTAGTAATAAGAAATACCTATTACCTCCGAAAGTGTGCGGCGTTATCGGTCCGCACAGGTCTGTGTGAACCAACTCTAGCACCTTTGATGCTTGCCAAGTGGACTCTTTTGAGATGGTCTGTCTTGTTTGTTTGGCTACAAGGCAGCTTTCACAAACCTTTCTCCGGTTTGTGATAACAGGCATCCCTCTCACCAAGTCTTGTTTAAGCATAGCTTCTAGTACATCAAAGTTCACATGTCCTATTCGGGCATGCCAAACCCATGCTTCCTCGGACATCCGTGCTGCCAAACATACAGGTTTTGTAATTCTCATATTAATTTTATAAAGTCTGTTCACTGACCTGTGTATCTTCATGATCAGTCTCCCTGTCTTATCTGAAATCATCAACGTATCTCGACTCATCTTCACGTCGTATCCCTCCTCAGTTAACTGTCCCAAACTGAGGATATTACTTGTGAGGGCAGGTATATAATAGACATCTGGTACAAGAAGTTGTTCAACGGTCTTGCATTGAAAAATCAATAAGCCTTTTCCTTTGATCAGCACTTTGGAACTGTCTCTAAACTTGACTTTTCCCGATACATTCTCATCTAGTTCAGCAAACCATTCTTTGACACCTGTCATATGATTGCTAGCACCGTTATCAACATACCAAGTATCCATTGTGTTACCTTGAGTGTCGCCCAAGTTTGGATTCAGTCTCTCCTCATTGATCAACACCGAATTATGTGAATCTTCACCATGCACATTAAGCAAAAGTGCTGGTTCTTCTTCTAGAGTTTGGGTCAAGTGCGCTTCATCTTGATTCTCCTTCAGCTCTTTAAATTCAGATCCAAAGTGCCCATACTTTTTACAATTAAAGCACTTAATGTTTTTCTTGTCTCGAGTCTTTCTTGTGCTTGTGTGATCAATGTTTCCGGCGTGTCCACCTCGGTTACCTCTACCACGTCCACGACCTCGGCCACCCCGATCCGATTTGTTTTTATTACTTCCGTGTTGGCTCATTCCCGCACCCTTTGAACTAGACTGGCTTTCAGTCCTCGTAAGCAGCAAGCTATTTTCGATCGTTCGATGGATTTGACGGAGTTTCAGCCGGTCTTCGTATGCCTTCAAATGCCCAATAGCTTCTTCGAATTGCATGTTTTCAACGTTTGAACTTTATTCAATTGAAGCAACTAGATTGATGAATTTCTCGGGGACTGTGTCAAACAGCTTTCGAACCAATTCATGTTCTTCTAGTGTTGCACCAACACTATTAAACCTGGAAATCATCCCCGAGACTTTTGCAGCGTATTCATCAATCATCTCCCCATCCTTCATGTGAAGAGCCTCAAACTCACTTCTTAAGATCCTCAACTGAGCCTTTTTGACACGATCAACGCCTACGTATCATGAGTTTAGTGAATCCCACAACTCCTTCGCTGTCTTTTTCTTCACAGCTTGTGACAATATTTCTTCAGGGATCGATTGAATGATGAATGCATGTTCTTGCTTGCTTTTCTTCTCATCCACAACCACTTCGGTTGGTGGCTCAACAGCATCCCATAACCCGTGGACATCCATAATAACCTCCATCTTCATCGCCCACGTATTGTAATTCATCGCTGTGAGAATCGGACACTGGAACGAAATCGAGTTTTCTTTTGTGGGATTGTTGGTTGTAGTGACCTCCATTAAAGCAAACCGGGAGCACTTTGGCAATAAGATTCAGATCAGATCTTTGCTCTGATACCAAATGTTACTTTGGTACAGAGGTAACAACAATCAAAATGATAGAAACAGAGTAGTCGAATGTAATCACTATTATTCAATCAAAAGCTTTCAGCTTTATTCAAATGATTTCAAGAGAATCATCAACTAATGAATGATTTCAGATGATTAAAATTACAAACAAATCAAACTTAAATATAAATGAACTCCAACTGATTCCTCCTGATAAGCAGGTCTTCCTTATTACTTGGTCCAGCAGTTCCCAACGTTCACATGTAGCAACGTCCATATTCCTTGAATTAGTCAATCATTCGATTTAACACCTTTTTTTAGGACCCTTGAGCCAAGGGGTGCTTGTGGGAGGGGTGTACCACGAAGAAACAAGGGAATGAAAGGCCAAAAAAACAAAGTACGCAAAAAAAGAAGTGAAAATATCATGTTTGTTCGATAATACTAACAAAAAGTTTACAAGTAAAATACTAAATAAATGCATAAGATTAGTCCTTTCACCTTTCTTGAGCCCAGTCAATTACCTGCTCCTATCTTTGTTTTAGTACACCCATCCATATTTGAAGTGGACAACTAAATAATATCCTTGCTTTTGTTTGATTGGCCACCAAATAATTTAAAGCCCCTACTATTTGATCGGGTTCTAAACTCATCAGCTCCAATCTTTATGCACTTCCTCGCCATTATACTCATAATGCTGAACTCTTTCAAGTATATTATTGTCTTTTTGAATTGCACTAGGAACACTTACAATGCTATTCACAAGCTATGTTCAAGGTCTCATCTTTTTTTAAAGTTTTATTTTTTTACTTTTACATTTTTTTGTTCTTGAAGACTACTAAGGTGGAGAAGGCATAGGATGTAGCACTTGAATATCGTCAACAATATTGTACTGATTCTTGAAAGTTACTTCATTGGCAGCTAATAAGTTATCCACTTCTATAATTATTTATTTTATAATAGCATCATTCTTTTACAATTGAACATTTCTTTCTTTAACAGTTTCAGCACAGAATGCCCTATCCTTTGCTAATAGTTCAAACATTTCATTAAAGTTTGTCACTTTCTTCGTCTTCAACACTTCAGCATTAAGCTTTGACTATTTAACAAATTAAAGAAATACCCTTTTTGTTAAATGGGACGCAAGAAGGATAATAATCACATAAGAAGGATAACAATCACGTAAGAAATACATACACTTCGCACGAAAAACACATTTTGTATAGTAATTTTTCATTATATATATATATATATATATGTGTGTGTGAGTATATATAAGAATGAGTTCATGTGAGAACCGTTCAAAATTATAAAAACCCAAGAATCCAATCTTAGTCATTCATTAATTATTAAATAATCAATATTGTAAATGTGTGGTACAGATGAGATCAAAGGCATATTAGTCTTTTTGATATTTGTACTTGTTTGTGGTAGTTTATTTGATTTGACCATAAAGCTTTAAAAATCTTATTTTCTCAAAGTTTTTTGAATTTTAAATAACTTACCCCCATCACCACTCATCCACATCCATACCACCAATCCACCTCCACACCACCAATATCACCGATCAACCTCCACCAATACACTTCTCATCGACCTCCCCCAGCACACCACCATTATCGCATCAACACCTCCCTTCCATCGTCTCTGACCCTAAGATGCACAAAACCCACTTTCATATCACCACCGGTCCATCTCCACACTACCACCATCACCACCAATCAACCTCTACTAGCACACCTCTCACTGACCACCACCACCACCCCACACCAACATCACAATGCCTCCCTTTCATTGCGCTTCCTACTTGAGATGCTCAATACCCACTTTCATATCACTAGCAATCCACCTCGACCAGTGCCTCCTATCGACCACCACCGCCACAAACGCCTCCCATCATGGCTATTTCTTCTTGTGTTCATGAATCAAGTTACGGTTTTCTCCATACTAATTTCTATCTCTTTTTTTTCTTGTAGAAGCTCTTTTCAGATTTTTTCTCTATACTAATGCAGCTGGAATCAAGTTTCTTGATTCTAGAACCACATGCATTCTTTATATGTGATGTTTTAGGGTGTATTTATAACGAGTAAGCTAATAGTATTTTTTAGGTCATTTTTACATCAAACTTATTACAGTATCTGAAGTTTCTATTATGGGATATGGGATTTGTTATAATTAATTTAGGTCATTCTTTCTATAGCTTGTTGTTCTTACTTTATATTGTTTTACAATAATTTTAGGTTTTGCTAGTGCATCTAGGTCTTAGTTTACATTGGTTTGCATTAAAAATTATTATTTTATTTGTTACAATAATATCATTATGTATATGCAACGTTATTTTTTTATTTATACGTGTAAATTTACAAGTATAAAAAATTTTATATTTTGCATAAAAATAGTCATTTGAATCCAAGGTTTAAAATTTTCCATTTGAATCGGAAAGGTTTTATCAAAATTTTCATTTTAATCCATTTGACTACATGTACCTAACATCGTTAACTTTTCCGTTAACTGTCCAACGTGAAGGTTATTTTAGTAACAAAAATTACAAAATAAAAAATGATCCTCGCATGAGTGGTTTAAGTGTTCAGACCTTTTTGTTAATTGAAATTATGATTTGATACCATAATACCCTTTTGTTATTTTGTCATGTTAGTGCCTTTTGGTTTAGTAGTCATATTACTTTTGCTCGTTTTGTTAGATCATGTAATTTTTTGATTTAAAATTTGATTATGGTTATGATGATTGATTTTTATGATTATTATTCATGGGTTGTTAATGTCATATTAGTCATTCTTTCTTTACTTTTATGTTGATTTATGTTTTACGATTAAGATTCAAACTACTTGTGTCATATTTTTTGTGTGTTTCTTTTGTGTGGTATGCTTTATAAAGTTAGAAACTAATCACTTTTATGTGGTTATCCATATATTTTATTATTTAGGGTGGATTCAAATAGAATAAAACCAGTCATGTAGGTTTAGTTCTTTATTTGTAACTGCTTTAACTAAAATAACCCAAATGTATGAAGTTAACGAAAAAAGTTAACAATGTTATTTAGGTATAGTTAATAGATTCAAATGATAATTTTAATAAAATATTTGGATGCAAATAGAAAAATTTAAACTTTTGATTCAAATGATAATTTTTATAAAATCAAAAAGGTAAAAAAAAATACTTAACTTAAATAAAAAAATAACTGAATAATAAATAAAACTACAATAAAATGAAAAATAAATTACAACAAATGTAATTTGAGTTTGTAGTTTCTTCAAACCTTATGATAGGCACGATGAACACATATGAAATGGAATTTAAATAGATCAATGTGTAGTTAGAAAAGCTCTTTGGGGATAGATAATGATAAGAGAGAGAGAGAAAGAAAGAAAGAGAGAGAGAGAGGATCTAGATAAGCATGATGAACACATGTGAAAGTATAGTATGGTAACTTTCAATGCATGCATTGAGTGTTCAACCTTGAATATTAAGTCTTTACAACATGATAATCATATCTATATTAGTATTAAGATGCACGCATTGTGTCGGGTCATAAAATCATAAAATAAAAAACATTAAAATCTAGATGTTGTCGTATGTGAACTAAAGGATATTGATAACATACATAACTTTATATAAAAAAAATACCCACGTTATTGATAGCATTTGACAATTTATATAAAAAAGATGAAACAACATGTTGTGGCAGTTGTGAAATAAAACTAATGTCGAAACTTTGCCGCAAACCCACGTGTTGAAGGGTTGTTAATAACATACAAAATCTTATATGAAATAATCAAAGCCTGGATGTTTTTGATATCATTTGAAACTTTGTATAAAAAGATTAAAAAAAAAAAAAGTTAATGTCGGAACATTTAATATATAAGGCATAAGTGCATGCACAACTAAACCTGAGGAGTCGTTCAAAAGTAATAATTGAAAATTTAATTGAGAGATCATCATTAAGTTTCAAGTAACTTATCCATTGCATGTTGAGTTATACCATGTGTATTAAATGTTTATATTTTGGTAATTGTATGTAGAAATAATATACAATATAATATAATTTTTTTAAACAACAAATCAATGATTAGTAGTTAATAATATTAAGTTAGTAATTATTCATCAATATCAACGCTAAAACTCAAGAACTCTAATAAAATTAAAATCTTTCAACTCTCTCTCAGATCATTAAACAAAAATATCATCAGCTAATATAATTTAATTACTATAAAAATTGGAAATTCTTAAAAGTCATAAAAGTTAACGTCAATGCCAGAGTAAAAGTTAAAGCAAAAAAAGACAAAAATCCAGAATCACTCATATTTCCTGCCCCTTATCTCTTTTTGGTTTTTTAATCCTCCACCCGTTTGCAAAACGTATCAATTTCTGATTCTCAATCCATTTTTGCAACATCTTTCAAACATACAATTTATGGAATATTCAAATTCAAGAACATGGAATTGTTTAAAAAAGCTAAAACAATCCGTCTTCGAAGCGTAAAAGACAAATATGTGATAGCCGATGATGACGAGCAATCGGTTTCTCTAGATCGTGAGGGATCAACAGAAAAAGCCGAATGGGAGGTCTTCCCAACAGGCGAAAAATACATACGTTTCAAAAGTTGTTATGGAAAATACCTAATGGCGTCCAACACGCCGTTTCTTCAGGGAATTAAAGGTAAAAAGGTCATTCAAACAGAACTAAAACCGGATTTGGATGGAAGTGTGAATTGGGAACCATTACGGGACGGTTTTCAGGTTCGACTCAAAACACACACGGGTAGTTTTTTGCGCCCGCTTGGTGGTTTACCTCCGTGGAGAAACAATATTACTCATGACAACCCGCATAGGTCGAAAACAAAAGAAAAAGTTTTGTGGGATATTGAAATTATAGAACATCTTCCGTCTTATAGAAAAACAAACTCGGATTCGCAACTTTATTGTGTGCTCGATCCCAAATGATTTGTAGGGGTTATGTTTTTGTAAAGTCTTCATTATAAACCAAATTGATGTTGAAATATTGTGTATTTGGTGAAGAATGATGTTAAATGTTTATTTTAACTGTCAATTTGATTGATTGAAGGTTACAAATCAATTTTGCATGTTGATTAATGGAAGGTTTGAAAAATCAAACGATTCATGAATTGATATATAACGTCATAAACCTTTTCTTCATCCCTAGAATCTTTGACACAAAGTCCGCAATAACATCTTTCTACTTTAATAAAATAGTAACTTGGGGTGACAGGTGACGGTATCACATTTATTCTTATCAAAATTTTCCCGCTTCTCTCTCCTATTAAATAATTACCTTAATTATCAATAATATTATTTAAATTTTTTTAAAATAAAAAAAGATTATTGATAAATTTAGAAAATGATCTTATTAATGTTATTTCTAAAAATAATTTTTATAAAATAAGAAATTTTTATAAAACATGAAACTTTTTTAAAATTAGCGTTTTTAAAAAGTTAATTTTTTATAAACAAAAAATAATTAAAATTAAAATTTGTAATTAGAAAATTTTTAAAAATGATATTTTTTAATACGGTATGTTTTGAAACAAAATAATAATAATAAAATTTTAAAACAAAAGTTTAAAATGTTGATATAATTATTTTATTACATATTGTTCTTACTAAACGTAATTTCAATCATATTTCATTGTAAACTATCGTTTTATACTTAATAAAATTTTATTATATTTAATATTTTATTTGCTCAACCCGTGTAATACACGGGTTTACTAAAGCTAGTATTGTTATAATTGCGGATGAACCATGGGTTCCTACTTCCTATGGTTAATGAGGGTTCTCCGTTATTTTTGTTATGACTTTATTATCAAAGGTATGAGATTAAAAGATGAGAAGATTATAACTTTCATAAAAAAGGGTTATACCAATGTATTACAAATGTTTAATAATAATAATAGTAGCAATAGCAAACAATAGAACTAGTAAAGCTACTACTAATACTAACAATAATATTAATAATGTTAATAATAATAGTAACCATAAGTATTACTAGAAGTAAAGAGTTAGTCTCATCAAAAGAAATATCTAACAAAACATTAAAGTAAACAGGACATAATAGTATGACTTGCGGGAACTAAAGATTTGACGAAATAATACGAAAATTCTTCATTTGAAGTAAAAAGAAGAGTAAATTAAAAATTATTTCCTTTACTAACATATAAAACTAGTTTTACTAAATCCGTGTATTACACAGGTTAAAAATAAAATATCAAATAAAATAAAAAATTTATTAATTATTAAACATATTTTAAAATAAGATATGATTAATATTACGTATTTGTGAGTACTATAAGTAATAAAAAAATAATGATATCAACTATTTAAATTTTTATTTTTAAATTGTTTTTGTTTTTCAAAAAAAAAAAGAAAAAGAAAATTTGTTTCAAAGTAAACCGTTTTAAAAAATATATTTTTTAATTTCCTTATATAGTTCCAAATTTCATTTATTTTTAGTTTATAAAAATTTTTCTTTTTTAAAAATATAAAATTTAAAATATTTCATATTTTTAAAAAAGTTTAATGTTTTAAAATAATTTCTTATGTTGTAAAAAATTATTTATCTAAAAATTAAATTAATAAAAAAATCTTTTTTTTAATTTATTAAAATAATATTTTTAATCTATATAAAATAATATTATTAGTAATTAATGTAATTATTTAATAGGAGAGATTAGCGGAAAAATTTTAGTGAGAAAGAATGTGGTGATGCCATGTGTATCTTTTAGTTACTCTTTTATTAAAGTAGAAATATTTCTAGAAATAACATTAATAAAAAGACATAATTCTTAATTTATTAAAAAAATTATTTGTAATCTAAAAAAAATTAAAATTATTTAATCTTTAATAATTTAGGTAATCTATCATCTATCAATACTAATAAAAGAAGGTTTTTGTATGCCACTTGTCAAAATTCTAGAGCCCCTAAATTTTATTTTTCCGCTTCTGTCTCCTAATAAATATCACATTAACTACAAATGATATTATTTAACTATTTTCATATTAAAAATATTTTTTTATTAAATTAAAAAAAATCTTTCTACAAATGCAATTTGTAAATAAATAATTTTTTTTATAAAATAAGAATATTTTAAAAAAAACCATCAAACTTTTAAAAAACACAATATATTTTAAAACCTGTCGTTTTTAAAAAATATAATTTTTATTAAACAAAATTAATTAAAACTTAAAGTTATAATAAAGAAATTGTTAAAGATGACACTTTTTTTAAAAACGGTTTGTTTTGAAACAATTTGTTTAATACCAACTTTTTTCTGAGAAAAACAAAAAAAAATTAAACAAAAGTTTAAAAAATAATATTGTCTTTTTAAAAAATCATATCTTATATCAAAAGGTCGTTTTATAATTCATTAATTTTTAATAATAACTATTTAATATTTTATTTATTCAACCCGTGTAATACACGTGTTACTAACCTAGTTATTTAATAGAAGAGAGACGAAAAAAACAAACTTAGGAGGCCTAAAAGTGTGCCAAGTGTCCTATCAAGTTACTCTTTTAGTATTATATTAGGTTATAACCCCACGTATTACACGGGTTAAATAACAAAAAGAGTAAAATGCCATTTTCGTCCCTGAAATTTTGTTAAATTTGGCATTTCAATCCAAAAACTATTTTTTTGCCATTTCAGTCACTGTAGTTTACCAAATATTACCATTTTCATCCACTCCACTAACACCATTAAAACTTCGTTAAAAGTCCGTTAATTATGAGGGTATTTTAGTCTTTTTGAACACCCTAATTATCCTATTAAAACAAATTAATCAATTAATATTTTCAATTAAAATTAAAAAACACATGAAACGACTCGTGAGAACCGTCGCTTCGATTAATTCTAACACATGTTCGATTAAGATCTGCTGTGAGATTTCAATCAAAAACTTCAATCAAATAAAGCATGTCAACAACAAACCTCAATCCCACAATAGACCTTAATCAAATAACGATACACGTTTGAACAAAACGTGAAGATTAATTGAAATCTCACGGTAGACCTCAATCGAACAACATGGGTTAGAGTTAATCGAAACTTTTAAATCGAATCGTCTGGTTTCATTAGTCGTTTCATGTGTTTTTTAGTTTTAATTAAATATTAATTGATTAATTTGTTTTAATAGAATAATTAGGGTGTACAAAAAGACTAAAATACCCTCATATTTAATGGACTTTTAACGAAGTTTTAATGGTGTTAGTAGAGTGGATGAAAATAGCAATATTTGGTAAACTACAGTAACTGAAATTGCAAAAAAACTAGTTTTTGGATTGAAATGACAAATTAAACAAAACGTCAGAGACTAAAATAACATTTTACTCTAACAAAAATATTAAATATTTATTGATGATTAGTAGGAATCGTAAAAATTATTTTAATATAACATATGATTAAATTAACGTATGGTTAAATATTTTGATTTTTTTATTATTTTAAAAACTTTCGTTTTAAAAAATTGCTTTGAAAATTTTTATTATTTTATTAGTTTTTTGTTGTTTACAAACTCAGGGTTTGTTTTAAATAAATGTTCTTTTATAAAACTTTTATTTTATAAAAAATTGAATTTAAATATTTCATAATTTAAAAAAGCTTCATTGTTTTAGAAAATCATAGTTTTAGAAAATTTTATTTTTGAAAAAGTATATTTTTTAATTAAAATACTTAGTTTTTATTTAATGAAAAAATCTTTTAAAAACTATTAATTCAAGGACTTGAATTTATATTGTAGAGAGAGAAAGAGAAATATTTAGAAATTAGTTATTTGACTTTTAAAAAACAAAATAAATAGTTAAGGCGGGAAAATAAATAGGAGATTGATTGTGGGAATGTCATGTGTCAAAAAATGTAAACAATTATTAGTATAGATTAGGTTACAATCCCGTGTAATACACAGAATATAATAATTTACTGTTACATGGTTAATAATATAGAAAGTTATGTCTTAAATAGTGTGTATTATACGTATTGAATAAACCTATATATTACACATTTAAAAATTTAAAGTTAACATATTTAAAATTTTAATTATGGATAGTTATTAATTAATAAATAGCTATTATAACATTTATAATTAAGAGTAGAGAGAAGCGGGAAAACCAATTATTAGATGTTTTAAAATGATAACAAGTGTCCGGATTTATTTTTATTTATTAGTATAGAGATATGTAGATTACATATTTAATTACATGCTATGTCTTCTAATTATAATAAATACATGAAATGTTCTTTTTTAAAAATATTTACACACCTATTGTCCTTTACAACAAACTACTTTCAAATTCACAATTAAGTCAAGCAGAGTGTCCGTCACATGAAGGGCAATTATGAGTTTTACACGCCTATAATATTTTTATGTTTCTTCATTCTTGTCACCTTCATGTACGCATAGAATCATTTGGACCATTATGCAACAATTAAGCATTATGCAAAACTATTTGGACCATTTTTAATTATTTAGCAACTATAAAACAATAAAACAATAAGTATTGACATATTATGAACCAATATTCATAGTTATCTTTAGTGCACAAACATCTAAGGAACATGAACGTAATGTGAACTGATATATAAAACTAACACCGTTTATATTTGGAGTCATTTTCCCATTACATTACATGAAATAGCAATTACATTAGATAAACTCAACAAAAACAAAGCAACTACAGTACATTACGAAACCAAATAGAACTCCTAAAAAATTCAGATAATTTTTTTGCTGTACTTATTTGGATACGTAGTCTATGAACTTTGAATGACAACGATGTCAAATGGTGTTTTAATTTGATTGAATGCGGTTGGGGACGAGGACGATGATGGATTTGGTGATATCAGATTGTTCTTCTATTTAACTGAATCCAAGGAACGAGAAAGATGTTAGATGTAATGATGGCACAAATTAGCATTAATAATTGTAGGTGTTGTCGTCGTTCTAACTGTAGCATCCGCCCTGATGTCGGAGTGACATTCTCGCTATAGGCTTTCGGTTGGCACTTCTCTACTTCATTGTATGCTTTCAATTTTAGATATAGGGTTTGTTCCCTCCTTTCAATTTTGGCAGAAGTTGCTTCTATTTCCTCTTTGTTTGCTCCATTTCCACTCCATTAACAGTAATGTATAATAACTTTGGTTTGTAGGTTGTGTATAATCAATTTAAAAAGCAACACAAAATAACCAAAGTTATTATGAGAAAAATGATGTCACTAGAAGAACAAAAAAATTGATGTTCCATCTTCACCGGAAGCAATAAAAACGACAAAAAACCACAGATCATGTCTAACAATTGCAGATTTCGAATATTTAGACATAGATCACTATCTAAGCTAGCAACCATATTCAAATCAACTCTTTTTTTTTAAAAGAAATCTCTAAACCGTGTTATGTATTAAAAAAATCAAATGATCTACGTTTATTTTGTAGTTTTTACTACATTAGGCAGAGATGAGACATTAACCTTTTAGTGCCACTAGTGACATCAATTTCATTATATTAACTTTGGTTGATTTTTTTTTTTTTTTGCCTATGCAACCGATAAACCAAAGTTATTATTCGTTAACGGATCGGAGCAAACGAAGTGGAAAAAGAAGCAACTCCTACCAAGATTTGCTTCTGACAACCAATGATTGGGATTTGGGTTTGTAAAAAAATCATCTTAGGAGGAGCGGTATTACTATTTACTAAAATTTTATAATGAAATCACTGTTTCCCATTTTCTTTTTTGAAATATACCATTTCAAAAAAAAAAAAAAAAAAAATCGCATCATTATTGCTGTTCTTGTTTTTTGTGATTTATATCTGAAAAAAGATGAAGCGAATTTATAACTTTATTCATTTTCCATGAAACTTAATAGAGTGGTTGTCGATTTGTCATTATTATATATATTACTAATTTCAATTTCACTATGCATAATGGTTTGTATCTTATCTTTTATAAGTTGTATCTTACTATGTTTTTTCTGTTTTTTTTTTAATTTTTACTTTTAAGGCTAATATATTTCATTAAAACCATCCAAGACTCGAGATTTTTCATCATTGTTTTCTCCAAAAACTATGCATCTTCATCATGGTGTTTAAATGAGGTCATTAAGATTATGGAGTGTCAAAAGACGACCGAGCAGACTTTTTACCCCGTCTTCTATGATGTGGAACCCACTGAAATACACAAACAAAGCGGGGCAGTTGAAACCGAACATGTAGTTAAACTTGTTGGGTAATCTTGACAGATTTAAATTACGGGTCATGAGCTTAGTTCTTTGATTTTATTAGGCAAGTCAATGTGAAAGTTAACGGTAGTTTTTAAGTCACATGGGCTTAAGGAAGCTAGACATGGAGTTTGAATAAGTTGTTGAGTCCATCAATTCTTTAATAGTTTACCAAGCTTGATGCTGTTACTTAGGTTGTCTTTGTTTTAATTTTTTTCACTTGCGAGTCTTTGTAATTAAGTATTTTATATGTTAGGTTGAATAAAGAAGTGTAGAGAGTTGAATAGCAGTAACATACGTTGTGTTTGTGAGTGTGTGGTTTAAAGAAGTGATACTGTTCTGTTCGAGAAAGTTTTATCGAGTGTTTTAGGGCGTCAAACCAACAAAACTATTGGTTAATCTTGACGTGTCAACAGGCATGCGTCATGGAGCTACCCGTGTTTTGTTGAACTGGTCGTTCTAAAGTTAATTTGGTCACGTGTTTTGATTATTTTAATAGATTCTGGGTAGTTAGCAAGTAGTGAGTTAGTGGGTTTTCTTTTCTTTAGGTGCAAGGGTTGTTTTTGTTTATTTACGGTACGTATTGATACGTATTGAGGATGAATGAAAGAGTGAGCAAGTTAAAACAATAAACTTTTGTTTTGTGTGTTTGATTTTGGGCGTGAACCAATAAAAGGTTGAGTTGTGTTAGTATATCACTATGTTACTACTACATATATGATAGTTTGTTATAAATTTGAAATTAATATGTACGTTGTTGTGGGATTTGGAGTACCATGATTTGATATTCCTTAACATACATGCTTGAAGCAAAATTCATACAGAAAGTTGTTACAGACATCTCACTAAAGCTATATTTCATCAGTAGGAGCATCGACAAGAAGCTAGTGGGAATGGAGACCCGTGTAAAGAATGTGCACTACTAAAAAATAAGGTTAATGCAACTTTTTAGATGCAACATTTTTTTGTTGAGTTGCATTTAATTTTATTGCAACTTCATTGAGCATAAAGGTTGCATAATAAAGGTTGCATTAGAAGATTTTATGCAACATTTTCTATAAAAAATTGTATATTTCTATTGAAATTGCAACCTTTTTATTTAAAAGTTGCTAATTGTACTAAACATTGTAACTTTTTTTTTAAAAGGTTGCAAATTTTGTTGACGCCCGCAACATTTGTTAGAAAGGTTGCATTTTTCAATAACATTTTGCAACATGTTATGAAAATGTAATAATTTTTAGTATAAGTGGCAGCTTTAAATTGATTGGTTGAAAATTTAATAAAAGATTGTTATTGAAATAATTTTTATTAGTGATATGATTAGAACAAAGTACATGTTTTTATTTTTTAGAAACAGTATGTCTTGAACAAAATACATATGATCGATAATCAAATTACAAAAATCTATAACTATAACTTCACAAAAATTTATGTCTTGCATCTAATAGTTACCATCTTAGAATGTTATTTGTTGTAAACTTAAAGCATCATTATTCTAAGAGTAAGATTTGTTTATGTAGAAATTAAGGTGCATTTGGTATATGAAAAACTAACTTTTTGGCCATTGACCATGATTATTTGTTGAATATATTATAACACATAACTAACCTTAGCCATAAAATACATAAATTATATTATTTGTTTATTTATTTATAAATATACATATTAAGCCCACTATACATTCTATTTATTAAGTAGGCTAATATTTACCCACAAAAGTTAAGCACAAATAGAAAACTTTATCTTAATTAGATGATCCGCCATCTAATTAACTAACAAAATCCAAGGAATATAAACTTAATTCTAAAAGAAAGATCGTACAAGAGAAATCCATGGAAGAAGCCACTTAATTCTTAGATCAAATAAAAGCATTAAGTTCAATCACTGTCGATCGAAGAACAGAGGCAGTTGTGAAGAAGATCGAGCTTCAATTGTTGCTAAAATCACTATCGAGAATGATCATGTAGCTTTAGGTATGATAATAGAGATACGATTAAGTTCAATTCTCCAGGGGCGGAACTAGGGTGAGGGTATGGGGTCAAGTGACGCCATTGATTTTTGAACGCGTAGTGTATTGCGAATTTTTTAGTGTACCCATAGTTTACAGGAAGTGAACCCAATAATATATTTAAGTTGATAATTTAACACAAATATATCACTGGTTCACTGGTAATGCGCGTCCTTCTCCATAGTTTGGTCACGAGTTCGAAACTCACAGGCTGCAACAGCTATGTTTTTTTTATTTTTTCCCCTTTTTATTTAAGTAAAATTACTAAACTACCCTTATTCTAAATTCACAAAATAAAACCCTAGCCCCCATTATTTTCCCCCAACCATTTGATCGACCTGCTGAAGTGCGCCCTGCCCTGCCTCCCACCTCGTTCACTGCTGCTGCTTCTTTATAGACCGTTGCTGCCACCCCTCGTCGGCCGTCGCTGCTGCTGCTCGGCTGCTCAGCTGCTCCAGCCTTCGTGACCTCCCCCTGATTTTGAAGATTTTGGGTTTTCTAATTGACTAAGTAAACTACAACTCTACAAGTCTACATATATTTGTTTCAAGTGAGTTCTAAATTTTTGTTCTTTAAGAAGGTGGTAGTATGTTATAGAGGTCAAATGTAGGATTAAATTCTCTAATTTTGAGATGTTGTATCAATGAGGTTTATGAAATGATAACTATATTAATAGATCAAGTAAATTTTTGTGCCTTCTTAGATGAGTTATGATCTTTGATGATTTTATGATTTTATTAAACCATAAACTGTCGAAATCATCTTTAAGAAGGTACCGGTGACTTCATGTCGATTCACTATTCTAAATTCTTATCCAAACCTTCATCGCAATCTCGATAAAGTAGTAAATATTAAAATCAATACTATTTTATATACATGAAAAAGGTCTGAACTGTAATATTTACAATCTCTAGAATAGGTTTATTCAATAAAATCATGTTACTAGGTTTACAATAGAGGTTTTGATTAACATAATTAGTTCTGGCTACTACCACAAGATTCTTGTAATTGAAATAAATTACCTTTTAAGAGGTTAAGGCTTTTTATAAAAATTTAAGATCCTTACATATAACAAAATATTTAAGAGTAACCTGTTGAAAGATAAGAACATACGAGGACTACTAGCAATACATGTGCTCATTATAGAGTAATACAGATATGTTACACTTATCTTTTCAATTAACATCTGAGTTATATTTTTTTAGAAACAAAAAAAGAAGAAAAAAAAGTGAGCAACTAGCATTAGTGCAGTCTGTTTGAATCAAAAGTCAACAGTTGCATACTTTAGTTAATTATCTAAGTAATATTTATGTGTGCACTTTCTTCCTAATTAACATCATCATATGAATAAAACTAGTCAAATGCACTTAGATAATTAAGTGTTGCAAATAAAACGAATACATGTAATGGAGACTTAATAAGTTTCATGTACCTTTTTTTTTGTTTTTAATAAATTACCAACGTGGAGACTTAATAAGTTTCACAATTATGTCTTATACTTATAATTTTCATCTCTGGTTCTATTGTATCACTAATTTCAAGTGCTCTGAATTACCTCATGAATTAATCCTTGGTTTCTACCTACTGCGTATCTTTTTTGAACTGATTAAAGTTGAACTTGAATAGAGTTTTGATTGATTACATTAAACTTTTACCAAAAATTTACAATCAAAATCATTGATTTACAAAGGAGATTAAAAAGTGTATTGTAGAGATACATAGTACAGATTGATGAAATTTAAATCTTCTGTCTTAAGTCAACTTACCTTCCTGATTAACATCATTATATAGTTGAAAGAACGTTGCCTGATGTCATAGAACTTAGTGATCACATGTAACAAGTAAAACATCAATTTTATTCGAGTAGAAGAAGAAAGGGTCAAAGGGATGGGAGGTGGTGGAAAGACGACTTTGGCTCGAGCTGTTTTCGATCATATATCCATTTGATTTGATGGTAAATGTTTTGTTGAGAATGTACGAGAAGGTTCAACAGGCTCTAGTTTGAAGGAGTTGCAAAAACTAGTCCTTAAAGATGTGCTGAATGATCAACACATTGATGTAACAAGTGTTTATGATGGAAAAAATAAGATGAAAAAAATGATGGGTAGTAGAAAAATTAGAACTAAGCTATAATGGTCTTGAGAATGATCAAAAATAAAATATTCCTAGACATCGCATGCATGCTCAAAGGTGAACCAAAAGACGAAGCAACCAAAAGACTCGAAAGCTGCGGATTTCACGCTCAAATTGGTTCAAAAGTTTTTGAGCAAAAATCTTTGATAAATATTTCAAATCATGGGTATCTGGATTTACATGACCATGTAGAAGAAATGGGAATGAATATTGCTTGTTGTTTGCATCCCGAGCCTAGTACATAACCGGTTGTGCATTAAAGATGAAATTGAAGATATACTAGTTAATGAATCAGTGAGTTTCAAGTTTATATGGATAGTGGAAAATTACAATATTTCGTTATTATAAAATTTTCATATAAGCTTATTTTTAAGCAATAAGATCGATGTATAAAACTAAAAATTATTGATCTCCAAATAACAATTCATATGAAAGGTCTTAGAAACATGAGGGAACTTAGAATTCTCTATGCGGATAATGGATATAGAGAATGGAAAGTTGACGAAGGAAGCCAATACTTACCAGATTCTTTACAATCTGTATATTGGCATCGATACCCTTTTTGTTGTTTACCTAAAACATTTTGAGCAAATAAGCTTGTTAACCTTGAAATGAAGTGGAGCAATATTTCTCAACTCTGGGAAGCGGGAGAAAGAAAGGTGGAATAATGAATCGTTGTTTGGTTATTTTGCATGATGCATTATGATACTATATTTTGTCATTGATAATAATTTCTTTTCTACTATTATTAGGTTCTTAAGAAGCTTAGAATCCTTGACCTTAGTGATTCAAAATTGAGAACCTTTGACCTTGAGATGACCCCACATTTAGAAAGCAAACCGGCCTGGTGCCAAGCTAAAGACAAGGATCACATCGATAAGAGAAAAAGCAAAAACGGCTTACACCGAATATCTTGAACTCAAAGAAAACCAAGCCTAACGACTTTACTTTCATACCAGGAAATCGAAGATGTGCCAAGAGACATTAGATCTTGCAAATTACAGTGACTTTGTAGAACTCAACACGCCCCGTAAATGTCTAAAGCTCAAACTCATTAACCTCGTGGGTTATAAGTTGAGTAATTTTAACCTTGGGTTGACTCCATATCTTGAGAAGTTACATCTTAAAGGATGCAATGACTTTGTAAAACTCCACATGCCCAATAAATGTCCAAAGCTCAAATTCCTCAACCTAAGTGGTTCTAAAGTGAGTAACTATACCCTAGGGAGGACTCCACATCTCAAGACGTTAAATCTTGAAGGATGTAATTGTTGGGTTTAGTGGTATTTTGGTTAGCTTTATTTTAGCAAAACGATTTTGATAATTATTAATCATATTAATAATTATTAACGCATCAAATAATATTAAAATATCAAAAGTGGACCTGACAGGATCTAGTTACAAACAATACAAATACAGATTATAATTAACCTACTCATGAGATATAATATACCTTGTTTAATATTTAACCGCTTGAAACGCCGAGGGTTCAACGAATTGAATGCTAGAAATGAACGAACTCGAGTCGAGACGCAAGAGCCGCAACTAGGTAACGTGGATGGCGGGTCGTGATCGGGTTGCGGTGGCCGGTTGGAGAGCAAGCAACCGACTAAGTGGGTGATTAGTTGTGGACTTTTAACGAATGGGAATATTCCCTTTCTTTGAACTTGGCTGCAATAAAACCAAAACAATAAGGTGGAGTTTTGTTTTATGTGCCCACAAGAGGAACAACCTTTTTTGCCGGGCTCCAAGTCGACGAGGTGAAGGGTGGTCCTTAGGGATTCACTCTAATTATCCTTTTATAATGTTAATTAATCTCTAGCGGGCTTCGGGTCAGGTCGGATTAATTTTAGGCACACGATTAAACCGAAAACCCATAAAAATAATGTTTAATAAATAAACGATTATACTAAATAATTTATAACAATTATAAATTATAAAAACCCGATAAAGTTCGTAAACGCCAGTTAATCAAATTAAGTGAACTTAAACATTCGTTGCCTAAGGTGTAACTCTTACGGATCATAGCTCGGTTGGCAATGTCACGTAATCGAATATGTACATTATTTAAATCCAACAGACACCCACTTGGATGGTATTAGATTGAATCTTAACATAAACAGTCAGCGGCGCTCTAACTGCACATGACTACCCCCAACAAGGTATGATACTTTAAAGTCATTAATCAAAACATCTTGATCTAGTAACACCTTACTATAACAAGACAATAGACTTATGGTATTCATAGTAATTTATCCTCTTTATAAAAGACATCAATTGAGTTATTCAGATTGATTCTCATATGGAGCTCAATCATTATTGTTCTCGATCTATATTCAAAAATGGTCCAATCAAACACATAGTCAGTTTGGATGAGGCCTCACACTTCACTAGTTTGAATCAATGAAGGTGCCACGATGTCTAACTGTTACATACAGTGTAAGAGTACATAATCCCTTGTTGATTACATACAACTCTCATTGAACTTCAGAATTATTCCCAACCAAAGCCTTTATAACTAGCAGTTACACAACAACGGTTGATAGTGATCAAATAATAACCCTTGGTAAATTGAAGTTCTAGTATGCATCTAAGGTAACAGGATACTAAATGAGTATACCAATGTCAAAGCATCTTATAATGAATACAGTTTGTGACGAGTTACATCCAACGTCATTTATAATGAGGTCTGTGAATTTAAAAGCCAACTTTTTGAGTCTAAGTTCAAAATAGTCTTATTTTAGATATGTTTTATAAGATAAATATTAAAATAATAAGATAACAATCCGATTAGTTAAATGATACCTTATCCTCAACTATAATAAACTTAATAGACAAATTTTCTATCGAATTATTATACATTGGTTGCCAACTTTAATAAAGTTAATTCTAATACTGGTGATATCTTGTTAAACAAGGTAAATTGATGATTTATCAATAATGTATAAATCAGTATACATAAATAAGAAATAAACGAAGTGAAAGTTATGACCGTAGGAGAAAAAAATATCAATATTAAGGTTTATCATAAAAAACATGTTTTTTAAATCCAGGTGCACGTAAAATTGTAATTGAATGCAGTACGAAATAAGTCGAAGAAAATTATTGTATGAATAATGAAAAAGTAAGATAAACTTTTCATGAGAAATACTTGTACTCTTTGATCATAGGAGAAATTATTACGTATATTTCTGAAATATTTTTGATAGTGGAAAAACAATAACCTGAAAAAAATTGTTATATATATATAATAAAATAATGGTATTATGTTATATAATACAGATAAATATTATACGATATTGTTCAAATAAAAAATATTTTCGAATTTGAAATTAATAATTTAAAATAGTTGGATTGAATGTTACCATTAGAATTTAAATCTTATGAACTACATATGTTGCATTTGAAATTTAAAGGGTTAATGTTAAGTTTTAAATTGTAACTAATTTAGTTATTTATTATTAGATAAAATCTTGGATTGAATTGCACATTAAATTTGAAATTTAAAGTTTTTAAATTTCTGGCTAATAAAATGACACGTGTCAATGGCTAATAAAATGACACGTGTCAATGGTATGTTATGAAGATGTCATGTGGCAATACATTAGCTAAAATATTGCCACGTGGCCAAAACTCTTTTCCTTTATTATATACTAGATTTAGTAAACTCGTTTATTATACGGGTTACATAATTAATGTATAAAAAACAATAAAAATTTATTAATTATAAAATAATATTTTAAAATAAGATATTATTGAAAAATTTTTTGTTATAAAGAGAATAAAAATTTTATTTTAAAATAAACATTTTTAAAAAAATGGATTTTTTTAAAAGATTTCTTATTATAACTCTCAATTTAATTGTTTTTTGTTTATAAAATTTACTTTATAAAAACACCATTTTTAAAATATTTTGAATACTTAAAAATTTTTAATGTTTTAGAAAAATTTCTTATTTTATAATAATTTGTTTATTTAGAATAACATTAATAAAAAGATTTTTTTCCTAATTTATTATAAAAACTATTCTAATTTCAAAAAAATTAATATTAGTAATTAATGTGATAATTTAATAAGAGAGAAAAGCGGAAAACATTTGGTGAGGATAAATGTGGTGCCACCACGTGTCCCACTTAGATACTTTTTTATTAGAGTAAAAAGATTAAGATTAAGATTAAGATTATGATTAAAATTACATGTTATGTTTTTTAGTTTTAATAATTTATGGAATGTCCTTTTTCAAAAGAATTTGCACATATGTTCTCCTTTAGACTAACCTCTATTAAAATTCACAGTTAAATCAGACATGTGATACTTAAATGAAGAGCATTTATGTATTCACATGCATACAATGAGTTAAAACTATTTTTACGTCCCTTTCACCTTTATGTTAGGGTGTTTAGACCCAAACCATGTTCACAAATCAATGTTGTGAATGATTGTGTTTAAATATGTAAAGTATATGTTTTTTATATTAAGATTCTAATTTAAATATGTTGACAAAACTTGAACACAAACCATGTTCACAAATCAATCTAAACAAGGTGTTGGTTATGATAGGAAAAAATCACATAACCGACCACTAACAGTAAACTACAAATGCGAATTTAATCCTTGTTTGGTAAAAATTTCTCCGACCCAAATGAACATGTGAGGATACAAACAAATAAGCTATATCAAATGCAATAAAAAGAGAAGCCAATTTTTAGTGCGGAAAACCTCTCAAGATGAGGGTAAAAACCATAGGATTACTAGAGCCGAAATCCACTATCATGAGAGAATACCAAAATTTCTCTAGGTATGCAAGAACCATACAAGAAAATAACAATTACTTCAAGCATATGATATCATAACAAAGACAAAATAGAAGAGATGCCACCAAAATTTTAAAGCGTTTCAATTACATTTCACATATCAGACCAGATTTTTCACTAAAAATCTCTTATTAAAGACACTATTCTCTAAATATATTTTACACCTTTGTTTACCACAAATTTTTAGAAAATTTTGACATGACCAGTACGTTTTTGACAATCTTTATGAAATAATCAACCCACTTAAAAATATCAAGATTCGGACGATAAAACACAAGAATCGATAACACAATGACTCAAGACCATTTATCTAGTATAAGTCGGGGATAATACCCAAAATCTCATTTTATCTCATCTAACTACTATAATAAAAAAGTAATTAGGATGGACACATGAAAACAACACATTCATTCTCAGGAAAAATTTTCCGATTCTTTATCCTATTAAATAATCACATTAATTATTAATAATATTATTTATTTCTTTTTAGATCAAAATAGTTTTTTAATAAATTAAGTACGATATTTTTTATTAATGCTATTTCTAAATAAATAATTTTTTATTAAATAAGAAAATTTTCTAAAACATCTAACTTTTTTAAAAATAAAAAATATTTTAAAAAAGTTAAAATTTTTATAAACAAAATATACTTAAAATTGGGATTTGTAATAAGAAAAAATTTAAAATGATATTTTTTAAACATTTATTTTGAAATAAGTTTTCATTCTATTTATAATAAAAAAAAATTAATCATATTTTATTTTAAAACATTGATTTATGATTAATAAACCTTTATTTTGTTTAATATTTTTCATTCAATCAATGTAATACATAACAAGACTTGTTACCCATTTGCAGAACCACACATTTAGTAACTTATGTATCAACAAACTCCTCACTTCGTTGACATTTTTCCCAATACTTGTTCACGTCTAATCAGCCATATCAATCAGTTTACAGGTTCTCAACTTAATTGCACATGTAGTAATTAAACATGACAACACTAGAACGAAAGACATTTAATGAAACCACTAACATGTGTTATCCAATTCTTAACAACTTGAATCAAAGTTAGACATCAAATTTCCAACAGTGAAATCATAACAATCATTTTTAACATACATCTCAATCATTTCTATTGTTCTGCTTAATGGGACCTGCACCACTTAGCAACTAAAATTAAATCAACTAGTTAGAAAAAAAATATATATAAAGGATTCATGTGATTTAACCATTTGTATGTTTATTCCTAAACTTTCAAAAATTTCAAGGTTAGTCCAAAGTTTTATGCACTTATTGCATTTTTGGTACGTGACATTAAATTCATTTATTTTTATGTATTTTATAAAGTTTGAACTACTTTTTAAATTTAACATTAGGGACCAAAAGTGCAATGCATAAATAGTTTAGACTAACTTTACAAATTTTAAAATTTAGGGACCAAATTTATATTTACTACACAAAACTTTAAACTAACTTTGCAAATCTCAAAATATAGGGACCAAACTTATAATTTGATGAAACCACATAGACCATCAACAAAAGTGATGATGCCTAAAATACGCACAAACGGTGTTCAGATGCGGCTGTCAACCATAAACGGTGGCCACGCCAAAACAACCTACACCGTTGTGGTGGAGCATCACAGCCCTGTTATCAACAAAGTATACAAATACACAACATAAATCCTTAACAAAGTCACCAAATGAACATCAGCATGAAACACCAATCTAAAGAAAACCTAAAACAATGTATGCCTACCATGTACCATGTTGTTTCAAAAAAAAAAACGATAAGGCTAGGAAATGGTGACTCCTTGTGGCTACAAACTTTCGTTCGTCACGCCAAAACAACGAACACAACATGTGTTGATTATCATCATAGCCTGCAAACATAAGTGTCCTGTGTGGTTTAACAGAAGTAAATCTACGCTCAAATGGCAACCTCATCATGACAACTTACAAACACAAAGTACATCCCGCGAATAACAATTCTAACCATCATCAAATCACGAGTACAGCCAAACCTAAACAATGAAACATAAACGAAGGCAAATCCAGAACATGAGCTCTAACAACAAAAAAAACAAACTAAAATTAACACCGATCATAATCAACCTGTCAAAGCGACTAATCATGTTACTAGAGGCTCAGATCTCTGTCATAGCTGCATCATATGTTACCATGCCAAATGGAGGAGATACATCATAGTCTGAATTGTAGAGAAGAGGCAACAACAATGCCGGAAAGCCAAGCAAAAGGGAAACCCGACAACAACAGGTCTCAGGTGAGCAAAATCAACCATCATCGACCTCGAACACAAAAACCCTTGAATACATCGTCAAAAATCCCTAGGGAAGAAGGAAGACATGCTGACCGAAGCCATATCGGAGAAGCCACCGCCACCGCCATCACCACACCTAAAAACCGACATCATACACAGGATGCTCCATCGCCGTCACCAGCGCCTGCAATTTCCTTAATCACTGATGGAACCCACCCCGCTTAAAAGGGGCATGTGTAATCGTCAATTATTGACATTGGTAACCGACCCAATTTGATTATAATTCAATTCGTGACAATCATAAGTAGAAAGTTCATATTCTTTAGTCATTGATATCGAAACAAACCCAACACGGCCGACAGACACACCGACGGTTGTAATCCATGGTAGTGACGGTGCAGATGGAGGACGGCGGCGGTGCAGCGGACAATAGCGGCGATCCAACCTGAATATGGCGGCGGTACAGTGATCCTTTTCTCTGTGTAGAAACAAACAGAAAATCAGAGGCAAGACAGCACGCAGAAGGCGGGAAACGACAGCCAAGCGGCCACCGCCTCTTCAACCACCGGCACCATCCCCCAACACAAACCCTATCTGCAATATGTCTATGTTTATATATATGGCAGTGAGACATGTACATGCATCATCAGCTTGTACACAACACGTCAAAATAAAGACATTCTACTATTCATCAAACTTCTTTATTCATATTATAGAATTTCTCCCAAAGATTTGTTGGCCGCCATATCAATCAGAACCTAGTGTTATGCTTCAGTTGGCAAATTACTAAAAGGGTAACGATAAAAATGATTTGGACTTGTATGTTCTATTTAATTATTATATATATATTTTTTCATTCTGATGTTTACTCAAAGGCCTATACTTTAATTTTTGCCAATGAAATAAACAATTAAATTGCTTTAAACAAAAAAATTTTGATCTTAAAAAACTATGACAAAATTATCATTTCTAAACATTTTGAAAAATTAATTCCTGTATTTAGACAAAACACAGTTTGCATCTTTCATAGTAAATATTAATTGCATGAAACTTTTTCATGTTTAATTTATTATTTAAATCTAGAATCATAGATTTGGCTTGCTTTGATACTAGAAAATTTGTATTCAAATGCAAAACAATCTCTTCAATTGTGTAATTTTTCTAGAATATAAATATTTTATACACTTTTGGAATATCAATAAAAATAAATTCAAATAAATATAATAAATTTAAAATCATACAAAAAGATTAATTGCATGGTACATTTTTCAACATCTACACCTAATCATCATTTTATCTATACTCTCTCACTACCACCACTATAACACCACCCAACTTTTTTTTTCCGGTACCTAAGAAAATCCTTACCAACGCTCTCTTCTCTTTCTCTTTAACCTATCCTTCAAATGTAACACCACCTTACCATGGCTCAACCATTGTATGTCATCGTCGAGATTTCATCCGCCACCATCGGTCGGCCACCTACCACAACTCATGCTCTCTCGGTCTCTCGTTACTCATGTTGATCCACGTCTTCCTTTCCATCATCTCGTTACTCCCTCTTCTCTTTCTCTTTAAAGACTTTATGGGGTTTGCATTTTGACCCCTCCCATGTGTGTTTACCGAGCCAGCGCCAGTGACGATGGTGGAGCTGTCACCGCACGAGAGACCCAAAGAAGCGACAGATCTTAGCATCGCCGGCCTCAATGTAGACTGCCTATAGAACGACGGTGACCGACCACCATCACCACCAAAAACGCCGGGGAACCGTGCCTGCTCCACCTTGTGTCACACCCTCGCCAAGGCAGAAACGTGAGTGAGTGACAAATGAAGTATCTTGAGAACACATGGTACGAGAAAATACTAAACGTAATGCATTCAAAAGATAAATTTTCTACATCATTGTCTTAGGTTACAAAATAAAGATTACACATATGGACTTAAATAATAAATCTATATTAAGCAATATTCCATTGTAGCCTAGATGCGCAAAAGAGTGACTTCCAAGCTAGCACACTTAATTATCACGTGCAAAACATGCTAAAATAGGTCAACTAAAAGTTGGTGAGCTCGTAGAGCTGAGACTTGATAAAGAGTTGTTATAGTAAGCGGTAGTAAGTAAAATTGAATCAAGCATTATATATGAATGTAAATACAAGACATATAGCCATGAGCCCACAACCAAAACTACAGCTATGAGAAAACTAAAAACCCCTCCAATACTTATCACAAGTATTGGCTGTTGTTGTTGCAGAAATAAACTTTCAATATGAGTGACCGTTGATTGACGCGTACAACGAGTCTAGAGAATGGGGGTGCCTACCCCGATAGTACTATCAATATGTTCTAGCGTCTCTATCCAAGAGTTAATTGGTTGCGCTGTGAGGATGGGAAATTTAGCATGTGATAATGATAAGGTAAACTCATGCAATATTCAAGTAATAGACATAACATATAAAGTAATGATTCAAGTGTTGCTGTTGTTGTTGTAAGCGTGATTCTCCCCCAAAAGCATTTAAAAGAAAAAAGGGGCTACGAGAACTCACTGTTGTTGTTGAGTGGTTTAGAGATTTTTTGGTCTGGAGTGTGATGATGGTAAACCAGTGTGCTTCCTACATATATATATACATAGGGTTCGTCGGTGAGTTTAGTACGTCAATGTGTAATTTTTCTTAGATTAAACCGTTGAGTTTATTTGTAAAGTTCGTCAGGTAGTATATTATGTTAGAGGTTGTGTATATTTGTTTAGTATTGTGTGTGTGTGTGTTATACTTATGGTAGTGAGAGGTTTCTATCCATCTAATATCTAGGTTATTACCCATAGGCCATATTTTTATACGTCTACTACTAACGTGCATTGATGCATTATAATGACCAACTATAACTCCTAAGTAAATGTTCATTGCTTTACATTTTCTGGACAGTTGTTCGTATCTTGGTCGGATGAGGGTCCAAAACTAATTATTAACAAGTGTGCGTATATGCGTTAAAAAGCTAAGACATTAAGCTCACTTTGACACAAAAATCATGTTTGTTGGTTAAGTATTGACAAGTTTATAACCTTGTAAAGTCGGGTCAATAATCTGTCAGAAAAAGTTATTTTTGACACTTCATTTTATTTTTCACTTTTGGAAGACCAAATCTCCATGAAAACTTACAAGACCAGTTGGGTTTGAAAGCTAACTTGTTGAAATAATTCTTGGCTCAAGAAACACCTCATTTGGTTTATTTTTGACCAAGTTACACCCTCTTAAAATCGGGTCTATGAATCTGCAAGTTGCTGTCTAGGTCACTTTCACAGACTTGTTGTTATGTCTTCTAAGTTTTTAACTAAAGATTAAGTATCACACATGTTAAAGAACTAAAACTAAGTGTGAAAAGTATCTATTTCATGTTTCAAATTGTGGTTTAAGTATGTGCTTAGGGTGACTTCAGTTCTGCAACGTATGAGACTATGAGTAGTCCGAAAAACCCTATTATGACCAGTTACATGTTCTTTTCTGGACTTTATTTGCTAACCTGTCATGGACCTTATTAACAACTTATATATCATTTAAAAGGTTTAGTTTAAGTGGTTTTAAGTTCATACCTGTTGGTAAGTGTTAGAGCAAGAAGAAACGCGTGTTAGAGATCCAAACCGCACACTTGAGCTCTTCTTCCTTCTCACAATTTCAACAACAGCAATAGTAGTCATCTTGGAGCTGTGTTTGAACAGGCTTGAGAGTGTTTTGTTATGAGAAAGATCTGCTCTAGGGTGGGTTTTATAAGAGGTTTAGTAGAGAATCTCATCATGAGATGCCAAGGCATCTTTGAATCAACTCTTGCTTGTGATTTTGGCCTTCCTTGGGCAGCAGCAGCTGTAGGATACTTGAGCAATGCTCCAGCAGCAGGCCACACCTCTTTTTGTACTACATTTCAGTATTTCAATGCTAGATTTGATGTCTCAAACCATGATGACTTAGTTGGCTTTTAATTAAAAGGTATGAAGGGTTGTATCTAGATGAAATGGAGGTGATGTGATGGTTTTCAGCAGCCCCCATTCGAGCTGTAGGAGGGGCCTGTTGCAGGCTCTTTTTGACAGCCCTGAAGTGATGTTCTTGTTGGTGTATTACCCACTAGTTTATGGTTTAATCTCCCTTGGTATCTATTATTATTATTTATTGGGAGTTTTAAGAGTGTTTGTGGTTGTTTTTGGCCTCAATAAATTGAGTATTATGAGGGCATGAATATGGTTTTATTTACATTATTGAATTTGCCAATTTATGTTAATGGATTTGGTGATTCATGCTTGATGATTTTCTTATGTAATCATTAGCTATGTCTTTGAGGTTTTTGAATGAAGAGTTAGATTTTTTTTTTGGGTTACTAGAACCATCAAACTTATGTATAAGTGTCAAAGTCAGGTTTATAGTTTCGTTCATGAAATACTAATAAATGTCACGTTGCATTAAACTTGATATGTTGACGTGCTAAGAATTTTGTTTAATAATTAAAAATTCATGCAAAGGTGGTAGCTTCATGCATGATTGCATGCTCAAATAATATGTCAAAGTTTATTATTTGCTATCATCATGAATTATCATGTAATTGCATTGATGCACTAAACTTCTCAATATAAAAATACGTACTTAATCAAATCCCCAATTAAGTCTAAGGCACAATAGTTAATAACCCAAAATTTAAGTGAACATATTACGGTTGATGACAGTTAGAGTTTTTGAGCTTAACGTATAGGGCTATAAAGTTACCTGAAAATTTATGATTTTTACACCTTGACCACGAACGGGAGCGGAGCAACAACAGAGCCTACAATCGCCGTGACTGCCAAGAACGGTCAGAAAGAGATGCAGGCGGTGAAAATGCTACCGCCACCGTCCACTAGTACAAAAAAATAAACAAATATTGCGGTTTTGAAGGAAAATATGACGGTTCCTAAACCAGTGTATATTTCATAGCTGTTTTTGGTATATATGATACGTTCATGTTTTGTATGTGTTTTAAGCGTTTAAATGTATGCTTTTAACGTTATTTTTCTATCGAGCGTAGTCACTTTGTTTTGTGTTTGAATTGCAGGTTTATTGAGCTTAAATGATGTATTCAAGGGTTGCACGAAGATTAGATGATATATGGATGAAAAGAGATGAAAAAAATGAAGAAATTGGTGCAAAATGAGCATACGACGTAACTTACGTCCTGAAAGAAGTAAGCTACGTCCTTTCTAAAAAAATAGCAGTTTTTGGGACGTAAGACAGAGGCTAACCACGTATTTTAGGGGGAGGACGTAAATTACGTCCCTAAGGACGTAACTTACGTCGTGTACTTAATTTTGGTGTAATTCTCCGGATTTTGACCATATTTAAGGAGGGTTATCAATTTTAAAAACCCTAATTCTCATTGGGAGCAAAAAGGAACGAACTTTGGCCATTCTTGAAGATTCTTTCACTTCTCCAATCCATCAAATCATGTTCCAATCCGATTTTGTTGCCGAATCCATGAAGATGCAAGGCTAAACTTCTCGTGATCGACTTCGGGTATTAGGTTTTGAGTGATTAGGTTTTTTGTCTATGTTTAACTTTGTTGGGATTAAACTTTAGAACCTATTAAGTTCTTTTATAAGTTTAACTTGTGTTTTGATTATTTAAACGATGATTTTGGTTAACCTTCATTGAATGTCATTCAATTTTCCGGGAATTACATGATTGCAAGTTTTGGTTTCTAATTGAATTGGTATTGTGTATTAAGACCTATTAAGTCTTGATTATTGATACCACTTAATCATTACACGTTTAGAATCCCTATTAAGGATTTTCCATCAAGTTAAATTAAACGATTACCGAAAACCAAACCTAGATCCGAAGTTGATTGCTTTTTCTTATAATTGTTTTCTTAATCAAATTTGAATCTTTCCAAGTTGTTTTCTTAGTTAATTTGATAATCATATTAAAAATCCAATCTTTACAGTCAAGAGGCACTAGTTTTCAGTAATTCAGTAATTCGATTATTTGTTTTCATATAAATCGATTCGCAATACACCGACCACTAATTCCACGAGGATCGACAACCCTACTTACCCTAACTAGTTTAAGGTGAATAGGAACACATATTTTACATCTTATTTGGTTGATACTTCGACATCGATCAATATAACCGGTGTAAAATTAAATAACAAAATTAAATTATATAATGGCATCGTTGTTTTTGCTCCACAATCACACAGCTGTTTTTGGTCGATCTCATAGCTGTTTTTGGTTAGGCGATCTCATAGCTGTTTTTGGTTATAACTTGTAGATGTTTTTGTTATAACTTTTTAAGGCGGTGTTATATTGAAACACAAATTAAATAACTAAATCTAATATTTCATAGCTGTTTTTATCCATAAAATCTAATATTTAATAGCTATTTTTGTTCCCAGTATATAACAAGTGTGATTACATGTTAGTCTACTATAGTGGTAACAAAACACAATTAATAAATTTTTTAAAACCTTGTTATTTAATTTACATCTGGTAGTACCATTCATACTTATAAACCAATAACCTTTCATACCATGTGATAATTCATAAAGTTAAACTAGTAAAAAGCATAAGTGTAACAATGTTAATATATAATTCTCTAGAAAAAAAGCTAGTCAATATATATACATTGTAACATAACATAATTTGCTAGCGTCTAACAAAAGTGATATACATACTTCATTTTCAAAGACCATCTAACCAAAAAAATAACAGATGTAACAAGAGTAGCACGAGCCATCTAATCAAAGAGCATCTAACCAAAAAATAAGAGCAACATAAACATCTAACCAAAGAGCCTTCTAGTTTCAAACTTCTCTACCTCCTTTAGACGTCAACTTCAAAACTTTAATTCCTGTAGAGTATTATCATCTTAAAAGGGTAAATTATTCAAATAAAAAATAAACACACACACACACATATACATATATATATATATGGTCAAATTGGGTCACGTCAAGTAATAGATCAAACTGGTTTGGGTTGGTATGGGCACTTTATAAACATATTCAAAATGAGTCCCGACTAGCTACTATAACCAATATTAATATTTATTATGAGAACAAGACGGATGACAAACATTATAAACCACATAACATAAAAAAAACTTACGTTTATCCATCCTCCTCATCCTGCTCATCCCAGTCCTTATTAAAGAAAGATGTAAACACCTTTAAAGTACGTTCTACAAATTCATCAATTTGTTGTTGACGAACCATGCTGAGTTTGTTTAACAGCTAAAAAAGAAACATAGACAAAAGTTGGATTACAATAGAATATACATTACGGTAAACATATATAAATATGAGCATATAAAAAATACTTACAATGTGTTCTCTATTATTAATCACAAAATCATACATAGTCATCATAACACAATAACCACACTCCCAATCTTTAGGTTGTTGAAGACACTAAATAAATAGAATTGATAATTAGTTAACTCAAATCTAAAAATAAGCATGAAAACAATGAAAGAGAACTTACATCAACCATGTCCCATGTAATTTTAGGCTTTATAGCTTCTTCGAATGATTTTGTTATCACAAAGTTTGAAGGGTCCTTTATACCTTTAAGTGAATCAAATATGTGACCCTTCCAAGTTTTATATATCGGATGATGTTGAAGTAAAAGCATCAAAGTCTTTCCTAACAATTCTGAACTCGGTATTTCCATCAAACTCTTTTGTAAGTCTTCGAAAATAATGATTTCGTGGAAGAAATCATCGATGCCCCATATACACTATCTTTTTACAATGTTTTAATCTTATAGAGCGTGTTTCGTCTTCACATACAGGACAAGCTTGTTTACCTTTTGTACAATATCCTGATAAATTTCCGTATGCTAGAAAATCACTTATTGTGCAAAAAATCATGGCTCGCAACTTAAAGTTTTCCTTTACATAAGAATCATACACATCTACCCCAGGTTCCATAGGGTTTTAAGATCATCAATCAATGGAGACAAATAAACATCAATGTCATTATCAGGTTGTTTTGGACCTTGAATTAACAGCGACATCATTATGTATTTTCTTTTCATGCATAACCATGGTGGAAGATTGTAGATGCATAAAAGAACCGGCCAAGTACTATGACGACTACTCATGTTTCCGAAAGGATTGATACCGTCTGAACTAAGACCAAACCGTATATTTCTAGCATCGTTACCAAATTCGGGAAAATCATCATCAATATTTCTCCATTGAGGTGAATCAACCACATGTCTTAACTTTCCATCATCCTTACGGTCATAAGAATGCCAACGCAGCAACTTTGATTCTTTAGGATTAGCAAATAATCGCTTTAGTCTTGGTATAATAAGAAAATACCATAATAATTTAGCTGGTGGTTCGTTTTTCGTCACATCATCATCATATTCATTAGTTTTCGTTCTACGCTTGTACCGCGATTCACCACATGTAACACACTTATAAGTTTTTTCAAATTGCTTTCTATACAACATACAATCATTTGGACATGCATGTATTCTTTCAACTTCTAATTCCATTGGACACATTACTTTCTTAGCTTGGTATACAGATACAGGTAACTCATTGTCTTTAGGAAGCATGTCATGCAATAACTCTAATAGACATGTAAAACTTTTATCGCTCCATCCATAGTTTGACTTTAAGTTAAATAGTTTCAACACAGCACTAAACTTAGAGAATTTTTCACAACCAGCATACAACGGTTTTTCCGAATCGACGAATATCTTTTGTAGTTTTTCTTGATCATTGTCATAAGTATTAGCTTCCATATCATTGAACATGCCATTTAAATTATCATTGCCCTCATTTAAATTATAATTGTCATCATGAAAAAGGGGATCAATGTTCTCGTTATTGCAATTAGCATCAAAATTAATTGACGTTGTGCTACTACTGCCAATCAATTCCCCGTGTTTTGACCAACAAGTATAATTAAAAATAAATTCATTTCTAAACAGATGATATTCAATTTCTTTTATTTCCTTGAATTCAATAAAATTTTTACATTTCATACAAGGACACGGCATGGACTCTTTTCCTTTTTTCACACGATCTTCTTGAGCGGTTTTAAGAAGATTTTGCACACCCATAACAAATCTCTTGCTAGTACGTCTAGTTTCGTACATCCAAACGTTACGTTCCATCTGAAACTAATAAACAAACAAAAACGATATACAAATTGAACTAGTATATATGATGTGAATCAATTGTACAAACTTAATCTAAGATGGTGTATCTTAATTTCAGACGAGCATAAACTAAAAGGTTTTCAGATAAAAATGAATGCATGCAAATATATAACGAATAATCTAAATTAAATTAAAAAAGAACGTTACCTTGAAGATCCACAAAGTAAATGAAAATTAGAAAAACCTTGAATCCTAAAATATAAAAGGACTAATGAATGAAGAAAACGTGTGTTGAATGAGAATGATGAATTGAATGAGATTAAAAGTAATATATATATATATATTCAATTTCAATTTTTAAAATCTAAGAAGATTTTAAAGATAAACTTAAGGGTTCATATCATAATATTATTTTTAAAAACAAAATGCCTAATAATACGGTTTACAAAGAAATCACCAATGAAATCATAAAGTTTTACATTCGTTCACAAAATAATCAAATTAAAAACAGAAGGTAATAAGGGTTGTTTTTTAAATAATTAAAAAAAGAGTACATCATACCTATTAAATACTTTTTAAATTAAAATTATAATATAAAGCCTAAAGGGACGGTTCATAAAATTAGATAAATTAATATACTGTACCTAATAAGCCGGTCCATATATCTAGGATTATTTTTAAAATTTATATAAACCAATATACAGCGGTTCATAAACGAAATAAATAATAATATATTACATAATAACCGTTTACCCGTTTTTATTTTGGTTTTGTAATTTTAAACCTCCTTTTTATTATTCTTACTTTTTAAAATTGAACAAATTGAACCTTTTATTACGGTTTACTATCTCAACCGGTTTATAAAGTTTATAAACCACATTTTTTGAATCTTTTTTTATACGAAAACACCTAATAAGGCGGTTCCTACAATATTAAAATATTAACACCTAATAAGGCGGTTCTTAAAATTTAAATAATATACCTAATAAGGCTGTTAATACACGTATTTATAATAATAAACCTAATAAGGCGGTTCAAAATTTAAATAAAAAATTAATATTTTAAAAACCGCTGTTTTTGTCAAAAAATTTGAACTTATTTTTTCTTTTATTGCGGTTTACCATGTCAACCGTTTTAAAAAGTATATGAACCGTTTTTTTTGAACTTTTTTGTACTAGTGAACTAGGTTTTGTATTTATATGGGTGATTCTTTGGTTGCGTGAAAAAATAAGAAATAAGCTACAGCTTCTCGGTGATCAATAGAAGTTGAATATATAGCCATGAATATGGCTGACTGTGAGATAATTTGGATACTTAAGCTCCTGTCTGATTTAAAGGTTAGTTTTTCACTTCCTGTTAGTATTAAATGTGATAATACTATTTTAATTTTTGTTAATCCTGTGTTTCATGAACGTACAAAACATTTCAAAAAAGTTTTTTTTTTTTTTGGTAAAGGTAAGTTTAGAAATGTTTACGATCGAAAAAATTGATTCTCTTGAACACACATATTTAATGAAGGACTTAGTATTGCTCAAGGTAATTATTTGTGTGAAAAACTTGAGTTGATAAATTTGTTTGGGAATTTAGTCGTCAAGGGTTGTTGGAATATTTCTAGTACAATTCAATTATGGTTGTTATTTTTAATATTTGGTGTTTAATATGTTTTGTATGAGATAATCAATGTTTTCAGAACGATACCGGATATTGAACCGAACGTCTTACCGGTCTGCTACTCGAAGCAGTTCAACCGCTTGGAACGGTTATAGGAACTGGATAAAAATATAATTATTTTTTTATAAATATATGTAAAAATTACTGAAAAATACAAAATTATATAAATATACTGGTTCGAACCCCGGTTCAACTTGTCCGGTTTCAGGTCCGACCACCGGTTCAATGTCAAAACGGTTTTAACCACCAAGCCGGACCGGATTGGAGTCCGGTTCCCGGTCCAACCGGTCGTACCGGCCGGTCTGGTCCGGTTTTCAAACAATGGAGGTAATAAAACTTTCTAACTATTTGGAAACTAAAAGGAAGTTGGAGTACTTAAGCTGGATATGCATATATGTACCAAAGTAGATGGATGAAAGCTGATATTTTTTAGAAGTATATAAACATAGCTACGGGTTTAAGAAGCCTTCTCTTTGTTCACTTCGTCCTTTCTTAGATCGATCTGATTCTGTGTGTCATCTTCTTGACGTTAGATCTTGAAGATGATACAACTTTTTATGACTACTAACTCATTGTTACTAGTATTTTAGGTTCTTTGAAGATTATGGGTACATCCCAACAAAATCATATATCACATTTCCTTATTTTATAAAACAAGTAGATTTTTTTGAACCGCAACATAAAATATTGTGAATACAAAATAACTTAGCAAGTGGCCAGAATACAATACAACAAACCAAAACAAAACAAGATATCAAGCATCAACATATTCTTTTTACTAAAACAGACAAATGACTTAATTGGTTAAAAAGTTATAATAGGAATCTTGTCTTTTCTTGATAGACAAGAGGCTTTACTCTCTCCGCTAACTTTTTCCAATCAAAAGGCTTTTTGTATCACCTCTTCCAATCAGTTCATAAAGTTTCCACTATCACTAAAGATTTCATTTTCTTGAATTCTTGAATCATTCATTGATCAATGGCATCTACTTCATCTTCATCTAAAGAAAAGAGCTTCAAGTATGATGTTTTTTTAAGTTTCCGTGGTGAAGACACCCGTAGCAAGTTTGTTGATCATCTCTATCATGCTCTACACAATAGAGGGATTACCACTTATAAAGACGAAGACATAATCGAGAAAGGGGAAAGGATTAGTGATCAGCTCATCAAATCCATCGAAGACTCGAGATTTTTCATCATTGTTTTCTCCAAGAACTATGCGTCTTCATCATGGTGCTTAAATGAGCTTGTGAAAATTATGGAGTGCCAGAAGACGAAGGAGCAGACTGCTTACCCCGTCTTCTATGATGTCAAGCCCACCGAAATACGCAATCAAAGCGGTGCGGTTGGAGAAGCCTTTAGAAAGCATGCGGAGAAAGAGGATGCCGGGAGATGGAGAGAGGCTCTCACAGAAGTAGCTAATCTGGCTGGGTGGGAGTGGAAAACATTACCCGACGGGTAGTTCTTTATTATCTCAATTTTATTCTAAAGTTCTAACTCAAAAACTTGAGCCATGTTATAATAATGAACCTGAAACATGAGTATATATGATAGTATGATATATAGATTTGAAATTAATATGTATGTTCTTGTGGGATTTGGAGTAACTGTATGGATCTTCTTTAACACACAGGCGTGAAGCAGAATTCATCCAGAAAATCGTTAAAGACATCTTAATAAAGCGAGATTTCATCAGTTGGAGTGCTGGCCAGAAGTTAGTGGATGTGGAGAGCCGGATAGAGGAATTGGTTTTATCTTTAGAACTTCATTCTGATGACGTTCGGATGATAGGGATCAAGGGGATGGGAGGTGTAGGGAAGACGACTCTGGCGAGAGCTGTCTTTGATCGTATATGCATTCATTTTGAAGGTAAAAGCTTTGTGGAGAGTGTGGGAGAAGTTTCGCATAGCTCTAAGTCTGGTTTGAGGAAATTGCAAAAACAGGTCCTTAAAGATGTGTTATATGATCAAAGCATTAATGTAACAAGTGTATTTGACGGGAAAAGTATGTTAGAAAGGATCATGCGTAGTAAAAAGGTTCTTCTTGTTCTAGATGATGTGAATCACATAGGACCGCTTCAGGCGTTAGCAGGTTCAACTAATTGGTTTAAGAAAGGAAGTAGAATCATCATCACAACAAGAGATGCTCATGTGTTGGAAGAACATCAAGTTCATAGTCATAATATCCATGATGTCAAGCTGTTATTACAAAAGGATGCAATTTGCCTCTTTAGTAGGTATGCATTTAAGAGCGATGTTCCAAAGCAAGGGTATGAAATGCTATTGCAAAAAGTTGTACATTACGCTGATGGTCTTCCTTTAGCGATCAAAGTTTTGGGTTCAAATCTTTATGGTCGAACAGAAGGTGAATGGGAAGATTTCATACAAAGACTGAAAACAAATCCGCCAAAGGAAACCTTGGAAATACTTGAACTAAGTTATGTAGATTTAGAGGACGATCATAAAAAAATATTCCTTGACGTTGCATGCATGCTGAAAGGTGTACGTAAAGAAAAAGCAATAAGAATACTTGAAAGTTGTGGATTGCATCCTGTATTTGGTTTAAAAGTTCTTGAGCAGAAATCTTTGATTACTATTTCTAATACCGGTTGTTTGCACTTGCATGACCAAATAGAAGATATGGGCAAGAATATTGTTCGTCGTGTGGACTGTTATGAGCCTAAGAGACATAGCCGATTATGGAACAAAGCGGAAATTGAAGAAATACTGGAAAATGAATTGGTAAGGTTCATGTTATTCCATAAGGTGCAAAACTAACACATATCTTATGTTAACAAAATTTTCATGTGAGTTTTTTTTTCATCTGTAGGGTACTGAAGCAACACAAAGTATAAAACTAGAGTATTCAGATCTAGATCCAATTATTATTATGAACGGTCTTAAACAGATGAAGGGCCTTAGATTTCTTTTTGTGGATAGTGGAAATTATGAAAGGCAAATTGATGAGGTTGGCCAATACTTACCAAATACTTTACGATCACTACAATGGTCTGGATACCCTTTTCAGTGTCTACCTAAAACATTCAAAGCAAATATGCTTGTCGATCTTGAAATGCCTCATAGCAATGTTTCTCAACTATGGGAAGGGGAGGAAAGAAAGGTAGAATATTGGTTGATTCACTTGATTGGTTGTCTTTTTTGTCATTATACTAATATTGTCTTTTTTTATGATAGATTCCTAATAAGCTCAAGCTAAGGTTTCTAGACCTCAAATATTCTAAGTTGAGAACCTTTGACCTTGGGTTAACTCCACATCTTGAGATGTTAAATCTTAGAGAATGTAGTGCCTTTGTAAAACTCAACATGCACATTAAGTGTCCGAACCTCAAACTTATCAATCTTAATGGTACTAAAGTGAGTAACTTTAACCTTGAGCTGACTCCAAATATCGAGAGCTTAGATCTTGGAGGATGTAATGAGTTTGTTGAACTCCAAATGCCCATTGATTGTCCCAAGCTCAAATTCCTCAACCTTAGTGGTTCTAAGGTGAGTAACTTTAAACTTGGGCGAACTCCATCTCTTGAGAGGTTACATCTTAATCAGTGTTATTGTCTTCAAGAAATAGACGCTCCAGGGGGATGTCTAGAAAAGTTTGTCTACTTAAACATAAACGGCGGCTTGAGGAGTGATAATAGTCTGGTTATTAGATTCGGCCGAATAAACACACAATAGCACACACAAGAAAACTCATTGTTTATTGCTTGTAACTCTCTTGTTGTATTCATTCATACTCAAATTAGCATATACATACAAATACAAACTCATGTAATGGTTAAGTCAAACCAAGCCACTAGTCCGATAAACAAGGAAACATGACCCATGATATAGATCCACTACCTTGACTCTAATAAACATAAAATATATGTGACAATTTAAACTTCCTGCTGCAACCCGTTGACCTGATTGACCCGTTTATCCAAACACGAAGCTCCTAATTTATGACTCGTCAACATCAACCCGACACTGGGTACTATGCGATACAAGCTACATGGTGGTGATTCTTTAGCCAAGTTACAACTGATTGCAGAATCCATTGATATATACCCTCTGTATCCCAACAATAATTTTTCAAATTGTGCAATCTCATAAACTATATCATAGCCTTTCATTCTAACTTGATAAATGGTCCTCACGGTAACATGGTTCATGATGTTAGCCATTGTTTGGATTGGGTGTCAAGTTTGGTGTTTAAGGATTTTGTGGCTTTGATGAAGACCATGATTTGGGCGGATTCTTGATTCGATGTGGTGGTGGTGACTACGATGGGTTGAGATAATTGCTCTGATAGTGAAGACAAGGTTTTGTTGGGCGGATTGTAGTTTCGATGTGGTAGTAGGGCCATTTTCTGATAATTTTATTCAATCTCCAACAATGCTAAATTCTTCATCATCATCTTCTCCAAAAGGTATAAGTTTTTTTAACCCTAAACAATAAAACAACAACTATACACAGAACACCACACCTATAATAAAGCCACCGGCGGGGTGGGGGTAGATGTAGGCGAACCTAACTCTATCCCTGGGATAGAGATGCAACTTTCAATAAGACCCCGGCTCCATATTCAAAAAAGTTCTTTCTTTATGGGTAAAGGTAAGTTTAGAAATGTTTACGATCGAAAAAATTGATTCTCTTGAACACACATTTTTCTAGGGTTTAAGAAGCCCACTAATTTCTAGGGTTTTCTCTTTGTCTCTTTCTTTGATCGATCTCCTTCTATATGTCATCTTCGTGATGTTCTTTGAAGATTATAAAATTTTTGATGACTACTAATTAACTCATTGTTACTAGTATTTTACGTTCTTTGAAGATTATGGTACATCTCAACAAATCCTAATCACATTTCCTTATTTTATAAAACAAGTAGATTTTTTTGAACTGCAACATAAAATATTGTAAAGACCGGATAACTTAGAAAGTGGCCTAAATACAACAAACCAAAACACAACAAGATATTAAGCATCAATATATTCCTTTTATTAAAACACACAAATGTCTTGGTTAAAGATTCATAATAGGAATGTTGTCTTTTCTTGACAGATAATAGGCTACGCTAGGGCTTGCTTGTGAAATTGAAGCTGTTTTAGCCTAAGGTGGGTAGAGGTGGTCAAATTCGGATAACCGAAATTCGGATATCTAAACTTTGGATATCCGATAATTTTGGATACTAGATTTCAGTATTCGAATCCGTATGTGAAATTTCAGATTCGGATTCGGATATTCGAATTGCAAAAAAATTCGTATTATTTAATAAATTTTATAAAAACTTAATAATATTTATTGAAAAAGTTTTCGGATATCCGAAGTATTAAAAAAAATATCTAAAATATCTGAAAATATCCTGAAAATATCCGGAATTCTAATTAATATTTATTGTTTTATAATTTTTATAAAAATATATCTGATATTTCAGATATCCGAGTATTTGAAAATTTCAAAATCACTATCCGGATCTCAAAATCATTATCCGAATCTATTGCATATGAAATCTTTGTTTCTCAACCCTCGAACATTTTTCTTCATCATGTAAGCCTTTAACCTGATCATTTTATATTAGATCATTTTATCTAAAAATTACTTCAATTCTTAGTTAAATTATTCAACACAATCAAATGCATAAAACCGAGTAATCATACTTAATATTTAACATTTAAACATTCAACATACTATTCCAACACACTCACATCGGAGTTTTGATATGATTTTTGTTAAAAATGAGGTTATATGTAAAATAGGATATCATTATATTATTTAAAAATTATTATTTTAGAAATAAACAATGTAACATCTGTCCTATTTTGAAAATCCAAACCCAAACACGTTTGAATCAATTTAAAAAAAATCAAATTCATTATTTATTTATTTATTTAAGTGTTTCAGATACAATAATCATAATACTTATTCAATTTAAATTGACGTAGTTTCAATTTTGCTCTATAAGTTTTGATAAAAGTAACCATTTTTTTCAAAAGTTTCAAAACATCAATTTCAGTCTAAAAGTTTCATCATTTATATAAATTTCAGTCCAAAAGTTTTATTTTTTGTATTCAAAATGAAACAACTTATTAAACTTTTAGATCGAATTAAAACAACTTATGAAACCTTTGAAGGTAAATTTATATTTTTAAAATTTTATAGGAAAATAGTTATTTTAATGAAATGTTAAGAAGCAAAATCGAATTTAACTCATTTAAATTTAATAATTTATAAAAGGAATTTTTATAAATTATAATATTTCATAAATAATTATGAGATTTTAATCATTTAATTAAAGCAAATAATTCAATTTTAAAGTTTCAAAAAGTTAAACACTTTATAAAGTTTATTCCTAATCATGAGTTTTAACTATAAATTTAAAATAAATAATTAGGTTGTAAAGTTTTATAAGATTTAAAAGGTTTATAAAATAAAATTAATTAATTAAGTTTGGTTTTATAAAGTATAGGGTGGGATCTGTAAATATTAAAACTTAATTTGAAAAGTTTTAACATAAAATGATAATGATAGCAAAGTATAGGGACCAAAGTTGTAAATTTCATCAAACCAACCCAAACCACCCTCCCAGCAACCCCCATCACCGGCCAAGCTCCGGCCATTGTTCCGACGACCAACAAACGCCAATTCTTGGTCAAAACAACTCTATTAAACCGGCCTTGGATCCTCGCAATCTCGAATCAAACCTATAACCCCATCCAAATTGAAACATTCTAATGTTTAACTTGTTCAACCTTAAAACCGAGTATACATTCAAAGTTAAAACTATTTCAATTCGATTTAAATCGAATTAACCAAAACAAACAAGCTGTAACATCCACGCGATCATTATGAAAACAAAACAACCCAATATTATGGTTAAATAGATATTAATAACCTTGAATCAAAACCTTTGCTTGATCAATTATTAAACAGCTCAAATTGAACCTATATAATTAAGGGTAAACGCTCTTCTCGATCCTCCAAAACTCCCTAAACTCTAAACACCATTCGAATTACACTAGCACATCGAATTGATCGGCATCCTTCTTTCGCGACACTTCTTTCTTGATAATCGTCTTATTGATCGAATCAAGTAAATTAAACAAATCCATACACTCAGTTTTATGTGGGGAACAAAAGCCCATGTTAAAATTTATTATCATCAACAATTAGGGTTCAATTGGTACCAATCGAATTCTACGGTTCTTGATTTGAGGGAAACATCTTAACCGGTGATTTAAATGTAGATAACTATGTTAAAAATCAAGGTTTATTAGTTTTGCTTGTGGGTGACCTGGGTTTGAATAGGGCAACCCCATGTTTATTTTTAAATTATTTTTTATCATTTAAACAATTCCATAGATTAATAATATATTATTATAGTAAAATAAAAATTATTTTGCTAATTAAAATTTGTTTAGAAATTATTTATGAATTTTTGAAAATTCAAAACCATATGATTTTCTATTTTTTTCAAATGTTTTGATAAAATTAATTATAAAAATTATTTCCAAGTTTTTTTCTTAAAAAATTTATAAAAGAATTTTAAATCAAACCTAAATTATTTTAAAATACTTTGCAAACCACTTAAATAATTAATTATTCAATTAATTATTTTTGACCAAATTTTAAATAATTAATTATTTCTTTTTTTACACACTTTGATATTCAAACTATATTAAATCAATTAATATAAATTAAATATTCAAATAATATTTAATAATTTATTTTCACTAATTATCTATTAATTTTCAATCTTAATTACTTAACCAATTTATCCCATTTTTATTTAATCAAAATATAATTTGCTACATTATTTTATTTTGCTTAAACCCAAATCTCAATTGAAACCATAATTCATGTATCATCTTTAAATCTTTATTATTTTAATTTAAGACCTCACTCTTAGATTAACTGTGAGAAAAATCGTTGGTGTGTTTTCTCATATTCTAGTATTCAAATCAACCCTATATATCAATATTAGTATTCATAGCCTATTTTTTATGTTTTATATTTTAGGAAACTTATGTGATTGTATATCCAATCATTGTTATTCATTATTATTCTATTTAAATATTCAATTCAAAGCATGTTATGTTATTACTTGTAATTATATGTGCATAGTTAGATAAACTTGATGATAACACAATCATGTATTCATTCTAGTCATGTTAAACAATAATAGATCTATTGGTTTGACAAACCCAACGCATATAAATATTCGAGTGGTGATTGGAACCGTATTTAATAATTATAGGGTTTCGTGTGCGGACCAAGTCAACTCAATAATTTGGTTTGATTGTGTTTGGTTTGTCGTTTATGTTACACTATTGCATATATAATTCTTGACATTGCCATGTGAATTGAATTGCTTTTCGAACATTTTAATCAATCTATATATGTATTCAAACCTTTGTTTACTCGCCGACTAATTCGTTAGCTGACTAGTTACTTTTTCACATAATTATAGGAATGCAGTTTAAAGGACTTCTGTATGCACATTTAGGGATGGGACTTAGTTAATATTAAAAACAAATTACATTATGTTATTTATGTTTATATTTGATTGTAATATAATGTTTTGTTAGTCTTATTCAATGAAAATGGTTATTAATATTATTTCAATTTAGTTAAATTCCATGTGCTACGAACAATCGATTCACATTTTGTCCGCCCCGATAATTCCGCCATCGGTTGGGTGTGATAGATTAGTATCAAAGCCATGATTATAGGGACATAGACTATAACTAATTACCTCAAACATGAGTCCTCTCATTTATTTTGTATGTTTAGATTTTATATGCTTTTATTTGCTTAAACATGATTATGTGATTTTATGCTTTATGTGATTATTCTTATATCCCTGATTTCAATCAACGAAAACAAGATTATCAATTCATATTCTAGGCATTGTGCCTAAATCAAATGCTTTCCAAATTTCAAATTTTGAATTATTATTCATGGTTTTGAAATCTTATCAAAGTTTATGTTCCATAACTGAACACATGCAATGTTGAAAGAGTTGGATACTTGTATCTCGAAGTGTTATGTCTAGGCAAGGTATTCATATAAATCCAAATCAACCGATGGATCCGTTTACCTTACCAGGGAGCCCTTAAGGTAAGTGTCTGCTTATAGATACGCATGTCTTCATTAAGATTGTGGTTGACCTAATGATTTGATAAGTCAACGTATTCGCTATGCTTTGCTAACCGAACATTTACACTCGATATGTCTCATAGTTATTTGAATCATCTTATCATCGAGTTTATCTTTCTGAAATTATAAAACCCATTATCCGATTCTCATAAAGTTTTTCGTAATCTTTTAGCATGTCTTCTCATCAAAACCGATCTCGTTCTAGAAACTTCGATCGCAAGATTGCTGCCATTGTGGTACGTGAAGTTGTTGCGGTCATTCCGACACTACTTACCCATCTGACTCAAGGCACTAACGATGTTCAAAACCAAGTTGCATCTAATCCTCCCCAAGCTTGTACTTAAAAGCACTTTATTTCTTGCAATCCCATTAAGTTTAGCGGGACCGAAGGAGCCACTGGTCTATTACAATGGTTTAAGAGTATCAAGAACACTTCCTCAACAATAAGTGTCCCGAGAATCTTAAGGTTCGTTATGCTACAAGTGTTCTTTAAAAAAGAGCACTCACTTGGTGGAACGGGGAGAAACAAACCCATAGAACTGATTAGAATGAAGTCAAAGAACTCATGACTCGCAAATTCTATTCAAGAAATGAAATCAAGAAAATGAAAGCTGAATTATGGGGTTTGTCCTAGGAAAATGGAGAAAACCTAGCGTATACCAATAGATTTCATGAACTCAGTTTGCTAGTTCCTCATCTAGTTACTCCTTTGTCTCGGACCATTGAGAAATACATTAGTGGTCTTCCTATGTAGATTCAGGATACCATCTAGGGTAGAAATCCTACAACCCAAGAAGACAATATCTGATTGGTTGCCCAGTTAACTGACAATCCTGTCAAAAGTTGGAACATTGACAAAAAAGGGAAGTAAGAAGGCAACGGAAACAATCATGTCCCAATCACATCACTAAAATTTCACGATTGTTCTAATTAGGTCATTTATAAATTGAAAAAAGTTTTTAAAAATAAAAATATTTTATAAACTAGCAATATTTATAAAAAACTAAATTACTTAAAAAATTTGTGAATTATTTAAAGAAATGTATAAAAAATATGAGTGATGTAATTGGAGTATTTTTAAAACTTTAGTGATCTGATTGAAATAAATAAAAATATTAGTGACCTAATTGGAACACTTTTAAAACTTTAGTGTCCTGATTGGAACAAATAAAAATTTGAGCGATTTATTTGGAAAACTATTAAAACTTGCTAACTATTTTGTGATGTTTTCTCTATTTTTTCATCTTTTTAGAATAAATCCATCATGTTCATTACATATATAACCACCGTATTAATGTTCCAACACACACACATTTTTATCTTTATGTTTACTAGTTTTATACCACTTGCATAGAGATGGGAATACGTGTTAAGATGGGAAAGAATGGTGGGCGAGTTCGGTTTTTAAGGTGGATAGTTTTAAGCATTGAAACGTTGTATGAAGATGAACTTTTAAAATGTTGATTAAACAAGACTCGTTATGTGATAACTTTATTAATATTTAGTGCTAGAAATATAAATTGATTAAAAAATAAATTAACAAAATCATGGGGATGTAAGCATAAATTGATTAAAGAAAGATATAATATATTTATTTATTAAATTGAGGAGTTGTAAATGTAATAATGTTACTAAAAGACAATAAATAAGATGGACCTAAACACTTTTATGCATGTTAATTGTAATATATAGTACTATATGTCCGTTTTATATTTATATTAATATAAAAATAAAATAAATAGCAAAATCTTATATACATATTTATAAACTTTTTATAAATATGTCCGTTTTATATTCATACTCTATCTATAACATTTATAAACTTTTTCATTACAAATACCACCATCATTATATACATATTTATTTAGCAAAGTCGGTGATAGGTCCCACGAGCCTTGTCACGTGTCACCCAACCATTGGACCACACCTTTCTTTTTTCTTTTCTTTTTTTTTTTTTTTTGGTTTCTCCACATTTACTTTCTGTGTGTTTGTCGTAGTGGTTAGGGGCGTTTATTTTGTGTCTCAGGTCTTGAGTTCGAACTCCATGATAAACATTTTTTTTAAATCATGTTTTTAACCTTTTAAAACTTTGTAATATATCATTTTCACCTACTCAAGTTCTTAAAGTTTCGGTTTATCTCTATACAAGTTTACATAAAAAAATATTTTTACTTACATTCGTATTTTTGGGTGTGTTTCGTTATATTATTAATCCGTCTGGGTTTGGGCATTATCGAACACCACTCGTTCAAATATAAAATGCGTATGTACATGTTTTTATATACGCGTTACTTACAACCCCTTATTTTCATATTTTTAGTTGTCTTTATTTTTAAATTCAAAATCGAATGGACTCGGTCAAATACAAAACGCCTACGTGGCTATTTTTATATAGGTCTTACTTTCAATCTTACATTCATATTTTTGTATACGCGTAGCTATAAATTTAAGTTAATCTATATTTGGACATAACTAAAAACGAATCAGGTATTTACGTAAATTTAGTTCGAAAATAAATAGGGTCGATTGTAGTCTATATTTTATCATGTCGTGTATGAAGCCGTCGCAACACGCGGCGGGTATAGATACTAGTTACTAAAATGCCCCAAACACCTTTCTATATTTATATTAACTACTTTTACCATCCGTTGCGGCGGCATCGTACGCGGCGTAATAAATAGTATAGATTAACAATCGACACGACTTATCTCTAGATTAAATTTACATCAAACCGTAAAGTAAATCGAATTTATACCATTGAATGAAAAACGTATTATACTTCACCGATTTTTTTTCAAATAAAATTATATCAAAACGTAGACCACGTTTAAACATTCACAAAAAGACACACAAATTACAATCGTCCCGACTTTATTTAAAACTAAAACTACGTTGAAATGTAGAACAATTCGGATTTATACTGTCGAATTAAAACATTTTTTTAACCCATTTCATTTCTAAACAAAAACTACATTAAAAAGTAACCGAACCTCAGAATATAGATCATCTCAAAACAGATATAAAAATATACTTGGGAACGTTATATACAAGACCCGACACTTACCGACAGGTACCTAAAAATACGAACGTAAAAAATTGATTTTTTTAAAACTAAATTGTATTTTTTGTAAATCCGAAACGTTACAAACTTAAAGAGGTTAAAGTGACGCGTCAAAGTTGACCACATATGTTTGAGTTCAATATACAAATATATTTATAAAACAAATATTATCAATATTTAAATATTATTATATAATTCAATAAACAAACATTATTATTATTTTATTATTATTATTACTGTCCAATTCTGAACTATATGTATATATATATATAAATAAAATGAAATTGAAGTTATTATTATTTTATTATTATTATTACTGTCCAATTCTGAACTAATTGGGTCGTAATAAAGCATATTAAAATACTAAGGGGCTGTTTGAAATAGCTGATCACCAAGCTTCTGACGTGCCGACTGACCCGGTCCCAAGCTGCTGACTGAGACCGAAATCTCCTCTTCACTGACCAGTTTGACCACCGATTCTGCCACCGGTTCAACTGCCGGTGAGGTAGGGGGTAGTCCGGTCGACTCGTTTGAGGATGGGGTTTTTGGCGACGTCAGCGTAGGTTTCGGAGAAGAAGGAGTATGACGACATGGATATGATGACGTGGAAATGAGGTGAAGAGGTGAGAAATGAAGGGGAGATGTGTGTGTTGGGTGATAATAGAGGAGAAGATGAAGGGGTTTTGATGGCAGAAAAACCCTAATTTGATGGGAGGTGATAATGGGGGAGAAGATGGGAGGTGAAGGTGAACGTGTTATAAAGGGAGATCTTTTTGTTTACGTTTGTTTGAAGGTGTTATAAGTGATAAAATAGAAAGAATTCATATTTTGTTTCATGTAATCATACGAGTTAAAATAGAAGGGCAATACGGTTATTTTCATAATTTAGCAGAGTTAGTCAGAAACTGAATCAAACAGTCAATTTTCAGTCATATCCAGACTTAGTCAAAACTTATAACTGGATCAGCGCTAATCAAACAGCCCCTAAGTCAATTATTTCAATTGGTAGGTTCTTCTAATTCTATCCATGGGTTTGTGGTTCGAGACCTTACTCTTTGTTTTCATTTTTATTTTTATTTTTGTTAAACGGTTTCTTACCTTTTTTTTATTTTAGATTTTTTCAGTTGGTTGGATTTTTATTCATTTTAATATCAATAATTAACTAACGCATTTAGATTTTTTTTCTTTTAGATTTTTTCAGTTGGTTGGATTTTTATTCATTTTACTATCAACAATTAACTGGCACATTTAATTTTTTTTTAATTAACAGTTCATGTTTTTTTAATTTTTCCTGTTTTGGAATTCTTTTGATTTGTTATATTTTATTAATTAGTTTATAATTAATAATTAATTTTTCAAACTTTATAAAATTTACAAGTATATTTTATATATATTTCGATGTAAATTTCGATCCAAATGGAGTTGTGCTACTTATGTTTGCATTAATAGTTGACTTCAGAATATTTATTTTTTTAGTAACTTTTAATATATTTTTTTATAAATATTCCGCATATAATGTTTTGAAACACTTATGTTTATCTACGTTTCAATGCATGTTTCATTTAAAATAGATTTGTATGTGATAATTTACATGTCATCAAAGCACAAAAGTACAAATCGTCAAAACTACTTCAAAGTTTCGCTCTTTATACACTTATTTTGCTTTTTAAACTTTAAAATATGATATAATATAAAATTCTTGACACTCAGTGATAGAAGTTTATTTTTATCAACATTTTGATGTAAACTCTTTTTTTATGTTGAATATATGTACTAATCGTCGAAATTAAGCATTACAAATTTTAACTCCCTGCTGCAATGTGCGGGTTTCGCCGCCTAGTTAATATAAATAAATGTCAAAATTCTCAATTTAAACCCTCAAATTTATAAAGTTTTAACTTGACTTACTATACCATATATAATATATGTTTTTAACTCATTAGTTTTTTTTTTACAGTAATTAGATTTTTTCATTAACTTTGGTTCATTAACTTGAAGAAACAAGCTAATTTATGGTTGTGTTTAATTTTGTTTTTGGCATCCCTATATAAATTTTGTTAAAAATAAAACTGTATCAAAATAGGGTATTTTTTTTTTGTTCTTGCAATTTATATCGTCTGACGAGTAATGTGCTACTACTGTCAATAATAAAATCAATACCGACCGAAAGAATATCGGTACCGTTATATAACTATTTTCTATCTATGTTTTAAACTCTAGAACCAAATGGTCACAACTCATACCTTTTTTTATGTAATTAACCATGCTAATATCACTTGCAAAGCGCGTAATGAAGATCATAAACAAGCTGCATCACGCGGGCCTTACTTATAGGTTTGTAGTTCAAGATATCAATGTATATAATTGGTAGTTTTCCTTTAAGTGTTGAGAGTTTAAGTCTCGTTTTAAACAAAAATGACGTAATTAAGTACTAGGTTTAGTGGATGTATAAGTGTATCATTAAAAAAAAAATACGACTTTTAGAATTATAAAGAAAATAGTAATCAGGTAAATATAGAAGATATTAAATAAAACAACTTTATAATTTTAAAGTAGCTTTATAATCGATAAGTTTACTTGATTGGTAGATGCTGGACCAGGTCAGCCCTCGCCCATAACATAACTATATGAAATATGAAATTATTATTATTAATAATAAATTAATAAGTATACCCGGTCATTTCACGATTAATCAATAATTTTGGAGGGTTAGTTATACGTCTGTATGTCAATGTCAAACAGAACCTTTTGTCCCCAACCCGTCATAAAAGTTTTTCAAACAGTTGTGCTCTTGTGATTATTAATCTCTAATCACTTCATATAAATTTCCATCATTAATAAATATTTCTTTGTATTCGATCGTCAAGCATACGTTAAATGGATTCTAATTCAGTTCCATCAATTCAAAAGAGCTTCAAGTATGATGTATTTTTAAGTTTCAGAGGTGAAGCCACCCGTAAGACTTTTGTTGATCATCTCTATCATGCTCTTCACCATAGAGGCATTATCACTTACAAAGATAACGAGAGAATCGACAAAAGGAAAAGGATAAGCGACCAGCTCATCGCATCCATTGAAGAATCGAAATTTCACATTATTGTTTTCTCCAAGAACTATGCATCTTCATCATGGTGTTTAGACGAGCTCGTCAAGATTATGGAGTGCCAGAAGACGATGGATCAGACTGCTTATCCCCTCTTCTACGATGTGGAGCCCACCCAAGTCCGCAACCAAAGTGGGGTATTTGGAGAAGCCTTTGCCAAACATGAAAAGGAAGAGGATGCGGAGAGGTGGAGAGACGCTCTAACAAAAGCAGGCGGTCTGGCTGGGTGGGAGCTAAAGACCTCTTTTGATGGGTAACTTCTAATTTGTGTCTAATTGTTAAATTCAAACTTTATTGAACGATTGAATCAAACATGAGTTTGTTATTACTTCATATATTAAATTGTATGCTAAAGATTTGAAATTAACTATGCATTAAACATGAGTAATCTAATTGAATATACTTATAACACAGACATGAAGCTAAGTTTATTCAACAAATTGTTGAAGACATTTCACTAAAGCTACATTTCATCACTTTTAGCGTTGATGAGAACTTAGTAGGCATGGAGACCCGCGTAAAGAAAGTAATTTCATCTTTAAAAATAGGTCATCATGATGTACGCATGATAGGGATCAAGGGGATGGGAGGTAGTCGAAAGACGACTTTGGCCAGAGTTGTTTTCTATCACTTATCCATTTTATTCGAGGGTAAAAGCTTTGTTGAGAATGTTAGAGAAATTTCAAAAGGTTCTTTGTCTGGTTTGAAGGAACTACAAAAACAGGTCCTTTCAGATGTGTTAAATGATCCAAAAATTGACGTAAAAAGTGTTTCCGATGGGAAGATTGCGATGAATAAGATGATGCGTTGTAGAAAGGTTCTTATTGTACTAGATGATGTGGATCATATAGGACAACTTGAGGCGTTAGCGGGTAATCTGAATTGGTTCAAGTCAGGAAGTAGAATCATCATCACAACAAGAGATGAGCAAGTGTTGATATCACATGGAGTTCATATTGACAATATTTATCATATTAATTTGTTATCATATGAGGAAGCAATTCACCTTTCCAAACTACATGCATTTAAGAGAGAGATTCCAACTCAAAGGTATGAAGAGCTTTTAAGAAAAGTTGTACACTATGCTGCTGGTCTTCCTTAACAATCAACGTTTTAGGATCATTTCTTTGTGGTAGAACTGAACGTGAATGGGAAAAAGCCATTGAAAGATTAGACACAATTCCGTTGAGGGAGACTTTGGAAAAATTAGAACTAAGCTATGATGGTTTAGAGGATGATCTACAACAGATATTCCTAGACGTTGCATGCATACTGAAAGGTGAAATGAAAAGCGAAGCAATCAGAGTACTTGAAAGTTGTGGATATCATGCTGAAATAGGTTTAAGAGTTCTTGAGCAGAAATCATTGATAACTCTTTCTAATGATGGTCGTTTGCTCTTGCATGACCATATAGAAGAAATGGGCAAGAATATTGTTCGTCGATGGCACCCTGATGAGCCTAAGAGACATACCCGGCTATGGATTAAAGAGGAAATTGAAGATATATTGGTTAATGACTTGGTAAGGTTCAGGTTTATTTGTAAGGCTGAAAGCTAACCCAATTTTATATGTTTTTATAACAATTTCATTGCATATATCTATTTACAGGGTACTAAAGCAACAAGAAGTATAAAGCTGCTGAACACACAATTCAATCCAGATATTATTATGAATGGTCTTAGAAACATGACAGAACTCAAATTTATTTACTTGAATAATGGATATAAAACAGTTAAATACGCATTTCCATCCAGCTATAACAATGTCAGCTTACCAAACTCTTTACGATATATATATATTGGCGTAATTATCCTTTATGTTGTTTACCTAGAACATTTCAAGCAAATAAGTTGGTTAACCTTGAAATGGTTGGGAGCGAAATCTCTCAAATCTGGGAAGGAGGAGAAAGAAAGGAATAATAATGGTTTATTGGATTTAGATTATCTGCATGATGCACTATATATAATGCTATATTTGTTATAATACCGATCATCATATTTATTCTTCTTGTTACAGGTTCTTAACAAGCTCAGATTCCTTGACCTGAAATATTCAAAGTTGAGAACCTTTGACCTTGGAACAACTCTACATCTTGAGATGTTAGATCTTAGAGAATGCAAGGATTTTCTAGAACTCCACATGCCTGTTACTCTTCTAAAGCATAAATTCCTCAACTTGAGTGGTTCTAGTGTGAGTAACCTTGACCTTGGACTCACTCCACATCTCGAGAAGCTAACTTTATCAATTAAAGAGATTAAGCATCTTCCAGATAGCATCTATATGTTAAAACATCTAAAGTATCTTAAACTTAAATCTTGTTGGCTTCTCGAGAAGTTACCCTCAGATATATGCAAATTAGAGTGTTTAGAGGAGTTGCACCTGATGGATTGTTCAGTCTTAGAAGATATTCCAAACAGCATCTGTACGATGAAAAGTTTGAAATGTTTACATCTCCCATATATAGGGGTTAAGAAATTGCCAGAGGAACTTGGACTTTTAAATTGTTTGAAAGAGTTAAACATAGAAAGTGCATGCATGTTGGTCTAATCTTGAATAATTGATAAAATAATTTCCAAAAATAAGAAAACCAAAAATAAGTCATCAAATTAAAGCATATATTAAGCAGTGCTTGATTTATGCAATCAGTCATAATTATGTTTTCTAAATTAGAAGTTGTTTTTTCCCTTTAAATAGATAGGTAGAATAAGTTGCAAATTGTATCAATTTCCTTTATTTTGAATAATAGAAAAGAGTCTGGGAGTTTCCCTAAAATTATGGTTGTTCTTGTTTTTCTTTGATCTAATTGTCTAACAATTGGTATCAGAGCTACAAGATTCAGTGTCTGTAGAAAAGAAGGAAGAACCTGCTGATCCAAGAATCGCAGAGAAGGAAGAAGCCTGCTGTTTGATTATTGCAGAAGGAAGAAACATCAGAAAAAGAGACCAAAGATCAGAATTTGTTGAAGAAAGTTTGCTTAAAAGTGACCAGAATTTGATCACAAGTTCTGTAACCATTCTGGTGTGAGGAAGTTGCTGAAAAATTATCGATGGCAGGAGGGAATGAAGGGAATGCGATGGTACCGGCTGCGAAAGAGACAAGCAACGTCTCTTTGAAGTGTCCTAAACTCATGTCGACCAACTACACAGTGTGGTCGATTATGATGAAGACGATTCTTGCTGCTAATGGCTTGAAAGACACCATTACAGCAGATACAGTAGAGGAGAAGAAGAAGTACACTGCTTTGGCGTTGATTTTTCAATCAATACCGGAAGAAATCCTTCTCCAAGTTGCTAAATACACTGAACCAAAGGCCGTGTGGGAGGCTTTGCGAGTTCGGTACTTGGGGGCTGAACGGGTCCAAAAAGCTCGGCTACAAACTTTGAGAAGTGAACTCGAAGCTCTAAAGATGGATGAGACGGATACTATAGATAATTTTGCTGCCAAGTTGGGGGGTGTACAATCTAAATACAAAAGTTTAGGAGCATCGCTTGAAGATGAGATTTTAGTAAGAAAGTTTTTAAATTCTATGCCTGATAAGTATCTGCATATTGTATCCTCTATTGAGCAGTTTGCTGAAATCGAGAAAATGTCATTTGAAGAGGTAGTTGGGCGGTTGAAGGCATATGAAGAAAGGAACAAGTTCAAGGGTGTGCGTGGAGATTCATCTCAAGGGAAACTATTGCTCACCCAATCTGACGGCCATAACAATCAAAGAATTGATAACTATCGAGGTTGAGGTAGAGGAAGGCTTAATGGAAGAGGAAGGGGGAATAGAAACTCTTGGAATAATGATAGAGAACCTGGTCAAGGAGGACAGATTGAAGACAAAATAAAGAATTTTGATGAACAGTATGAAAGATATGGAAGACAAGATAGGAGGAAGAACTTGAGGTGCTACAATTGTGATAAAATTGGGCATTACTCAAGTGAATGTAGAGGTCCAAGAAAAGGGGATGAAGAAGCAAACCTAGTAAGGCATGAAGATCTTGATGAAGATCAAACCTTACTAATGGCAACTTGTTCGTTGAAGAAGGTAATTATGGAAGAGGACAAAGTCTTTCCTGCTGTGTACAAGAAAGACACGTGTGATGATGGAACAAGGTTCTTGGATAATGGAGCAAGTAACCACATGACTGGTCATAGGAGTTATTTCTCTAAATTGGATGAAAAGGTAACTGGTCAAGTAAAATTTGGAGATGGCTCTACTGTTGAAATAAAAGGAAAAGGATGTGTAACAGTGCAGTGCAAGAACGGTGAGAAAAGGGTATTTTCTGATGTGTTTTATATACCTGAATTGCATAATAATATTCTAAGTTTAGGGCAATTGGATGAGAAGGGGTGCAAAATAACTTTGGGAGATGGAATCCTGAAGTTATATGATCGAATAGGAAGTTTGCTGATGAAAATTCAAAGAAGTCAAAACAGATTGTACAAGATAAACCTTCAAGTATGTTTTTCTAACTCTAAGAACCTTGAAGATGAAGAAGGAAAAGCAATTAAGTTTTGTGAGCAGCAGCAAAGGCAAGGATCTAATGTGAAGAGTACTCAAGCTGTTGAATTTGCAAGCTTAGTATTGAATGAAAAATCAGATGTAAAGGCTAGCAATCAATCATCTTCTATTGACAACTTAATTCAATTTGAGACAGTTCCAGCAGCTCAGATTAGTAGCCTAGAACGATGTGTGAAAAGCCCGGCAAATTTGGTTGAAGGACTAGTCCAAGAAGGAAAATCCAGCTCATCAATCAAATGCTATGGGTTAAAATCTGAAAGTGTTGATGAGGAAATGAAAGATTTTTTGGAGGAACAAAGATTTAAAAAGTTGGCTAGCATGGAGGCTAATATATCGCCTGTTGTGATAAGTGATAATAAAGAGATAACGATTGGGCACGTCTCGTTTGGAGAAAGTATTCAATGGGAGAAAGTGGAGACAAGCAAAGCAACAAAACAAAACATAGATGGGTTGAATGCGGAATTTGCAGATCCTATCAAACAAGTTTGTTATAGTCAATTGAAGAGGAGGAATAAAAGCAAAATGATGAAGAGCTCCAATTCAAGATTATGAGGGTGAATGTTGGTCTAATCTTGAATAATTGATAAAATAATTTCCAAAAATAAGAAAACCAAAAATAAGTCATCAAATTAAAGCATATATTAAGCAGTGCTTGATTTATGCAATCAGTCATAATTATGTTTTCTAAATTAGAAGTTGTTTTTTCCCTTTAAATAGATAGGTAGAATAAGTTGCAAATTGTATCAATTTCCTTTATTTTGAATAATAGAAAAGAGTCTGGGAGTTCCTCTAAAATTGTGGTTGTTCTTGTTTTTCTTTGATCCAATTGTCTAACAATGCATAACTCATCTTCCGGATAGCATTTATGAGTTGAAGGGGTTGTGTATTGTATGGTCTAGGGGGCGGCTTGAGTCGTATGGTTTTACATCCTTCACAGAAATCTCAAGATACACAGCCTCCTGCTACGTATAGCTGTACGTGAATAAATAGTCACTCACCACATAATGAGTTCTCTATGAAGACTCGAAATAATATTTTAAGATACCCATGTTGAACACAAATCCTTAGCCCCTAAACACTTGTTTGTTTTTGTTCGTCATCTTCTTAGTTGATTTTTACTTTATTTCAATTGTAAAAGTTCGTGTAATTTACTGTTTTCTTTTGCCCTTGTATTGTAGTGATTAATATAATATCTTTTTAACTTCAATTATATACGAAACGTTCTTACAATCTAAAGAAAGTTAAAACACCTTTCATATTTTCTTTTGAAAACATTTCTTATTTTTTGTTGTGAAAATGAGTATTTTAATTTTAACATAGAAAATTTCAGCACTTTTGGAGTAAAAATGTATACTGTTTTGGTGATTTTTCAGCACCTAAATATCCGTGTTTCAAGACAAACGGCACCCAAACAATATGATTTTAACACCCAAACAACACTGTTTTCTACACTGTTTTACTAAAAACAACCCACTTTCAATATAACTTTTTATCAAAACTAAACATTCTCATAGTTTCAACATTCTGTTTTGATAAAACATAAACGTTAAACACTTTTTAAGTTTCTATTTTTTGTGAAAATAAAATATTTTTCTAAACATCAGCTTGTATGATCATTTCAAGTTTCGGAAAAGAGACTACCGTTGCCAATCATGCCAAGAAACCTAAGAAGTTCTCGGGTCTCCACTTCAAAAGGTGGCATCCGAAGATATTCTTCTACTTGATCACCTTGAACCTTGCGAGATTCCTCACTGAATCTCCTCTCTAACTAAAGGAAGGGGAGAACGACTAGCAAGTTAAGGCTGCGTTTGTTGCTTGGAAGCACTCACAGTTCTTGTGATTTAACTATGTGCTAAACGGCCTAGTGAATGCATCTTATAATGTGTATTGTGGGATAGAAACTGCCATGAAGTTATGGACGTCTTATTAGACCACAAGTACAAAAAGGAGGATGTTGTAACTCAAAAACTTGTCGTAACTCGTATCTTGGACTATAATGTGGCTCATTCCAAAACCATCATCAGTCAAGTTCAAGAGTTGCAAGTAATACTTTATGACATCCATGTGGATGAGGTGACCTTTAGTGAGACCTTTTAAGTGGCGACACCAACTAGTTGGGTAGAATTCAAGAACTACCTTAAACATAAGCAAACAGAGATGACCATAGAGGAACTTGTGGTTCATCTTCACATTGAATAGAACCACAATTTAGCCCAAAAGGGCATCACCATCGTAAGCCGCGGCTAATACAAACATGGTAGAATATATTAAATAAAATAAAAAAATTTTAATTATAAAATAATATTTCAAAATAATTAAAATTAAAATTACACATGAGTAAGAACTATAAGTGATAAACAATGATATTAACTTTGTTTTTTCAAAAAATAAATTAAATATTCTTTTTTCAAAACAAACTGTTTTAAAAAAGATCATTTTCGAAAATTTCCTTACTACAACTCCTAATTTTAATTATATTTGTTTATGAATTTTTACTTTTTTATATACAACAATTTTAAAATATTTCGTTTTTAAAAAGTTTGATGTTTTAGAAAAAATATTTTTATAAACATTTGTTTCTTTAAAATAACATTAATAAAAAGATTTCTTGCATAATTTATCAAAAACTATTTTTAATCTAAAACAATTAAATAAAACTATTAGTAATTAATGGAGTAATTAATAAGAGAGAGAAGCGGAAAAATTTTAATTAGGAGAAATATGATGATGATATGTGTCATCTTTAGTTACACTTTTATTACAATAGGAAGATATATATATATATATTGATCATTTTTTTCAAAATAATAACTATTTATGTGTGTGTAAATTTCATATTAATCATCTAATTTTCAAATGGTATGCTATTTATGTATACATAAATCCTCAAATTGGTTGTGCATTCAAAAATACATGTCTTGAGTAGATTCCTTATATATACATATATATATACACATATGTAAATTGATGTATTTTCTATTTTTCGTAACAATATTTATATAAGCGTAAATCTTCGATCATTCATTTTCAAACTCGTCATCTATTTATATATATGTGAATATTTGATCATACATTCATAAACTCATAGTCTATTTACATATATGTAAATCTTCATACCCATTATCCAATTTTTTTCAAACCGATTCTATTAACATATATGTAAACTTCATACTGATCATTCATTTTTAAATTGATTGTCTTGCATATGTCTGCGTGCGCGCGGACGTTTTTGATGCCGTTTATTCATTTTTTATAAAAAAAACATTAAAAACAAGAACCAAATAAATTTTATTAAGGTATAATTACATCCAATTAATCCTTTTTTTCTTTAGCAACGTCCACTCACGATACCCTTGTTGGGTTGAAATAAAAGTAATTACTTATCTAACACTCCATACAGCTAGGTTTACAAATTGATTATATAAAAAAACGAAAAAAATATATAGTATTTATGCTAAGAAATCAACAATAAGAACAAATGATGATGATTAAAAGAATTTGTCAAACACTTCGATTCTTTTAGTTATCATTTTGAGTTTTAGCGTTTCAATCCTAGTAAAAATAAAATAATATAGCAAATTACATATATAAAAAAAATTAATAAAACACACACGTAATTTGCGACGGTGAAGAATGTTACTCCGATCTATGAACTAAAAAATGTATTTTGTCTAAAAAGGCTAAAAAATAATTTTATCCTTTTATTTTGCAATCAATGTTTAATATAAAAGTGTAGAAAATAAAAAGGTGGAAGTGTATTTTGGGTATGTAACCACTTTTATTGATTTTTTTAAGTTTTCTTTAATTTTTTTAAACGTTTATAACTTTTTCATAATAGATTCAATTTAAAACAAATTACACCACAAAATCAAGCATTTTTTCTCTTTAAATTGAGTATAGTATTGCTATATTTTTTATAAAAAAAATAAACCATTCGAAATTATGTTGTATTTTAATGTTTCTGTGTTGTATTTCGTCAAAACAGCATGGTTTAATATGTTGTTTTGCGTCAAACAACATACTTTTGTGCTATTTTGCGTCAAACAACACATTTTTGTGTAGTTTTGCATCAAACATCACAGTTTTGTGTTGATTTACGTAATACGTTAATATGTTGTGCGTCAAAACAACAAAATATCATGTGTTGTTTCTATGATATACCAATGGCCGTAAGTGATCTTTTAACCGTTAAATAAAACAAACCCTATGTTTTTAAACTCATAAAACTATTCGTTCGATCTCCACTACAAGTAAGAAAATATTAAAACGGGAAGACACACAACTTGAGTACATTAATAATACGAGAAAGGATAAAGTTCCAGTATAATAATACGTTATATTATATTTCGTCATATGCAATGGGCTATAGTTGCAAAAGTCAAACAAAATGAATAAGAGTGAAAAGAAAGCTCACCTCTCATCCAATATTATAATCAAAATCTTTGGACAATTTATGACAACTTGTGAATCATATATCCACACATATTGTGTACATCCTTAAGCAAGGAAACTGACGCGTTCAACTTTATTTGATATGAAAACAGTGAATGCGTAAGTTTTTGTTTTTAAATAAACACATACTCATGTATGTATGAATATTTGTTCTCCGTATTATCGTTGTGTAAATTGAGCGACGATATGCCACGATCAATAAGTGATTCACCATGTATTGACCAACATGTGTATCTAGGCATAAAACCATGTTTCAACAAATGAAACTCTATGTCTTTAATATTCTTAAATCTTTTAAAAATTTTACAAATCGTGCAAGGACAACTAATTGATTCATTTCCTTTATTCACTTGCTTAGCTTTAGCCACCATAAGAAAACTTTGAACTCCTTTTATATATATTGAGCTAGATCGTTCGATCTTGTACATCCAAACTTTACGATCCATCTGAAAATAAAAAATAAAAAAAATATGATATGAAGTGTATGAATATGATGTAATTCGGTGGCTCTAAGGTTGTGGATCCTAACCCACTTTTTGAATATTTTATCTCGTATGTATATAGTTTAACGAGTTAATTATTTAAGAAAAAATACACAGCATTTCCCCTTAACTCCTTAAGTAAACGGACAAACCGTAAACTCGAAGGAGTAAAGAGAAAATGATGTTGATTTTTTCTTAAATAGTCAGCACGTTAAACTATATACATCCTAAATGAGATAAAATATTCAAAAAGCCGTCCCAAAACGGGGACAATCTAAAATTTATCTATATTACATAAATTTCAGATGGGTTTATATTCTAAAGGGTCCTAGTTAAATATTATGTAAAGATACATATATATATATATAGAGAGAGAGAGAGAAGAAGGATCCTAAAAAAACCATCATCTTTTGAAAAAACCAAGAAAACCAAGTTCCACCAATCATGAAATTTTAAAATTATTATAATTTTTATTTATTTAAAAGGTTAATTAAGTAATTTTAACACTATTTAATTTTAACAGTTATCTATTTTTTCAAAATCCCTTAAATCTCTCTATCATTTAATTATATTTTTCTCATTCTCTCTCTAAATCAATTGAATCTAATATTCATCAAACAAACTTCTTTCATGTTTTATTTTGATTCATATTCACGTTCATCAAAGAAGGCTTTATTTACAATGGTGATGATGCTAAAGAACAAACGATAATGAAGAACATAAGATAGTTTTGATTTTTTGAAGCAACAGATGTGATGGTGATGAAAAACAAGCAACAATGAAAGAAAATGACTAGTGGATTTAATTTTTTGAAGATACAATCAATAATGGTGATAGTGATGAAGAACAAGCAACAATTGAAAAGCATTGAAGATGGGTTTGATTGAAAGGGGTTCAAGTAATTCTCTTTTTCACCATGGATGTTTTCAATTTTCTTTGATTGTTACATGTCATGAAGCTTAATTTGTCTAATACGTATATGAAACACATCACGAATACAATGAAGAAAGGAAGATGATGAATAACTACAGGAACGGTTACAAATACGTAGCTTAGGTTACATATATGTAAGTTACATATAACCATGGTGAAGATGATGATATAATGCTAATGTTAAGTATACGTAACAGTTCAGGATTGAAAATGAACTCAATGACATATTGCCAATATTACGTACATGCAAAAGAAATTAGTTGGGATAAAGATGAAAGTGAACTTGGTTACCCAGTGTGACGATGATGCATTAAAATGAAGAAGATGATGAAAAGGTTTTGCTCATTTTTTATATGTATTTCTTGTTGTTTACATATATGAGAACACTATTTATATATACGCAATCACCTGTTTACAACTTTGTAAACCTAGGTTTGATTGTATGAAACTTTAATTTCATTGATTGTATTGTTTTTTATTTTGTTTTTGTGTTTTACATCGTATTACATATATATAATAAATACTCATTAGATATATTAATTTTTGGCTTCTTCTTCTCATTCTTCTTCACTATAATGTCACTTACATATACGTTAACAAGTTTACTTAAACATAAATATACATGTTATAATACTTACATTTATGAAATCATATATGTAGACATGTTTAAATATATGTAAGCATATATGTAAGCATGTTTACGTATACGTAAGCATGTTACGTAATTAATACAAATCTAAAGAAAAAAATATCCATTCTTCTAATATATTTTAAGCTTATACATGAACGAATTAATTTGATTTAAATAAAAATAATATTATGTTTGATTTAAAAAAGAGAGAGAGAAATTTAAGGGATTTTAGTTGTTACCAAAATATAAAAATTATTATCTTCCTAATATACCCTTTAATTATTCAATTAAACCAATTATCTATTAAATATTTCTAAAATTACCATTGATGAATATCAACCATTGATCAATCTTGATCAATGGTTTAAAAGTAGTTTTTTTGGTTTTCTTATAAATAGAGGTTTTCTTAGGAACACACCCTATATATATAAATATATATATATATATATATGTGTGTGTGTGTGTGTATGTATATATGTATGAATGTATGTATGTATGTATGTATATATGTATGTATGTATGTATGTATGTATGTATGTATGTATGTATGTATGTATGTATGTATGTATGTATGTATGTATGTATATGTATGTATGTATGTATGTGTATGTATGTATGTATGTATGTATGTATGTATGTATGTATGTATGTATGTATGTATGTATGTATGTATGTATGTATGTATGTATATATATATGTATATGTATGTATGTATATATATATATATATGTATGTATATATATATATATATGTATGTGTATATATATATGTATATATATACATATATATATGTATGTGAGTGTGTGTGTATGTTACATATGTATAATTTTATAAATATAATACAAATATATGCATAATATATATGTGTGCATAGTGACAATCAAATATATGTTCTATCGTTAACTTAGATGATTATATAACATATTATATCAAAATAAATATATAAGTAAAGATTAAAATTTACTAACCTTTTAAAATCTTGAAAAAACTCTTGAAGAAACTCTTGTTAAAATATGATATGAATGCAGAGACAAACAGAGAGAGTTTGAGGTTGAAAACAATACAAATTTCAATATTTTGAAAAGTTAACGTTATTTCTTTGTTTGTACTAGCTTAAATAGTTTATTGGGGCGGTTTTATTTTTTGGGGCGGTTTTAGGGTGTGCACCGCCCTATAAAATGGTGCACACATCGCCCCGTTTAATAAATTGTATTTTTTTGGGCGGTTTAGGGGCTAACCGCCCTAAAAAATGAGTGGCTAGTTTTTGGGGCGGTTTAGGTGGTGACCGTCATAAAAAATCGCCTTAAAAAATGACTCTTTAAAGTTTTAAGGCGAATTTAGTGTGAGCCGCCCTAATAAATAAAATAGGGCCGCCCTAAAAATTCTCTTTTGTACTAGTGGTAGTTCACGAGCCGAGCCAAACCAAGCCAACATTTGCTCGTATTTGGCTCGTTTATAAACTCGAACTGAGCTAAAAATCAAGCGAGCATTTTTCAAGCATTAATTTTTCGAGCGAGCAGCAAACAATCTTTACTAAGCACCATTTTGGCAGCCCTATGATTTATCAAGCCACTCGGTTTAAATTTTACAAAGAGAGACAATGATTATGTTATGTCTTAAGTTTTTGTCTTAAAAAGTAGACATGTTTCATAGTATAATTATGTTTAGAGTTAATTTCAGTTTTACTCTTTAAGGTTTAATTAAAGTAACTATTTTTCTTTAAAATATTAAAAATATCAATTTACCTTCAAAAGTTTCATATGTTGTTTCAATTTCACTCCAAAAGTTTCTATTATTTTGGATAAAATTAAAACAACTAATAAAACTTTTGGATTAAAATTGAAGCAATTTATGAAACTTTTGAAGGTAAATTGATGTTTTTCAATATTTTGAAGGAAAATAGTTATTTTTAACAAATCTCAAGTAGTAAAATTAAACTTAACTCTTATATTTATAAATAACAATACATGTAAAAGAGTATCGTTTAGCAGCTTATGGTTTTACTTTTAGAGTTAGTGTAATTTTTATATTTGATTGATTGGTCTAGTAAGTATATATATATATATAAATTGAATACTTTTTTAAAACTGTTGCTGTTGTTTTTACACATGTAAATTTATTAAACGTGTTCTTACACACGTGTGAACGTGGCATTTTGTAAATCAACTTTTACCTCCACTTTTAAATTCAAACACTATATACATTTAAAAGTTAACAAAATTTTCAAAATTATAAATAATCATAGGTTATGTACATTTACTAATAAAATCAAAAATATTATTACATGTAAAAAAAACTATTATACACACATATGAATCTATAATCAAATGTTTATATTACAAAAAATAGTCTCAATATAAGTTTAAACAATTGTTACCTGAAATTCAATAAAAAAATACATCTCAAAAAATAAAACTAATTATTTAAAATCTATCCCAAAAAAACAGAAAAAGTATCTAAAATAGCTGTCAACGTGTGTGAAAACAAACATTTAAATCTTATTTATTTGTATGTGTAAGCCATTTTTATAAATGTGTAAAGTTATCATTTACACATATGTAAAACTTACCATTTACAGATAAAAATAAAATTATAACTTATTGTTTTTTGTCACTTATCGTATGTGTAAGTCACTTTTACAAATGGGTAAATTTCACGTTATACATGTGCAAAAGTAAATTTTATACATGTGTATAGTCGTTTTTATATTTCAGACTATCTATACATTTAAATTTAACAACATTTTTAAATTTTATTTATAACAAAAATGGAGTGTACATGTATAATAATCAAAATATATTTATTAAATAAGAAATCTTATTACATATATAAAATATAATCAAATGATCATATTATATAAGGGAAGGAACGGTTGTTATATAGGAGAAGGAACGATTTTAACCTTTATTGCGATAACTCGTTAACCAAATCATAACCATTGATCTCCATCAAGTTGTATGAGATTTTGCCATGTGTCCACAACTTTATTTATATAAGAAGAGCATTTTGGACATTTTGCCATCACTCAAAAAAGTAAGCTTTAATATGGTGATGACAAGTGTCACCACCTACATTTTCAATTTTTTTTTAAGTTTACCCCCTAATTTTTTATACATCCATAACTTTTTTATAGTAATTTAATTATTTATAAAAATTACATCATAAAACTCATCACATTTTTCTCTTTAAATCAGTTATAGTCTTGGCCAATTTTTTTATCAATGTAAAGAACAGTTACATCACTGTGATGAATACATATGCTTTAACATCAATTACACCATGGGTGTAACGATCAAAATACATTGAAGTAATAATAATAAAATTTACACCATTACAAAAAACAAAGAATTACACATGTTAATAAGATGAACAAGCATGATAAAACACCATTGTAAACAACATATGTATAACTAATTTCATCACAAACAACCAGATCTTGCAAACATCTACAAATTGTAAGCTTTACATTATAGATCTATAATTTAAAATAATAAACTAGATAAAATATTGATGTAACCTAGGTTACTACACTAATGCAATAATATATTACTATACTGTAACAGGAGTATTACATTGACTAATTTCCCTTATTTAAAAAACAAATATAAAATCCACTTTAACATCATCTTCCCAAAAATAACTGCACTTTCATCACCAACTTCAAATCGTAAGAAAAGAATACCATCTGAAATGTGTATTCTACTATGAATAACCTGGGTTACTATGTTGATGGGTTACTATGTTGATGTAACAATGTATTACACTAATGTAACATTGTATTACTGCGCTGATGTAATATACGACGCACATGAACATCATTTTCCCAAAAGTAACTAGCCTTCCATCACCAACTTCAAAGCGTATGGAAAAACACCACGTGAATCATACTAATTCCTCTAAACAAAAGCTCTAAAACATATGAGGAAAATTTGTAAAATCAAGCTAGATAAATAAAAATTCTTCTCAAGATTTCAATTGTTCATCATGTTCATTAACTTCAAATATGCTTCATCTTTTTCTCCGGAACCACATCAAAACTCCAGGTCCACATCAAAACTCCAGATCCATGTGTTATAACCTTTGTTTGAGCTATTTTGTGCTTGTTATGCAAGTATCGGTTGATTGCTACTCAACATCCACATCAATTCATCAAAACTCCAAATCCATATGCTTCACCTTTTACTCCAGATCCACATCAAAACTTCAATTATGCTTCAAATATATTTCAACTTCAATCGATGTAAAAGGAGTGAAAATTGAAGCTTCATATTCACCATTGAACTTCCTTGTAATATGCTTTATCTTCTCCATCAAATAAGAATTTGAAACAAAAAAAGATCTGATGTAATTTAGAAAGATAAAAGAAATGTATGTGTAGTTTAGAAAGAAGAAAAGAAAATTATAATAGGTTGACAAATTAATATATCAGATCAAGTACACAAAACAAAAAGACCAAATTACCCTCAATGTGATCTCTACCATCCATTGAGAATCTTGAATATTATATATTAAATCAATGGATGATATAGAGTTAACGGGTTATCGCAATAAACAAGGGTTAACATCCGTTATCAATTCTAAGAAAATCTTATTACATATATGAAATACAATCAAACGGTCATATTATAAAATATATTTAGATTTTTCATATGATATCAACATATATCTGTTTGTGTAGAACCAATAATGAAGTAAACTTTAGGTATCAAACATATACCTTGTCAATTTTGCTTTAGATCCGTTCAATCAGAGCATCAGAACAATTGAACGATGTCAAATCGATTGAATCTTAATGTATATGATATTTGGTATAAATTGAATTTAAAAGAAGATGAGAAAGTTGGTTTACAAAATGTTTTATTTACAAATGTGTAAATCACAACTATAAACACATGTGTAAAAAAGCTGTAATATTTTTTTTAATTTGAAATGCTATACTTTAAATAAAGATAAAAATAGACTTAGAAATTTTTTACTTTTATTTTCCAAAGTTTTTTAATATTATTTTAATATTTTATTATTATTATTATGTTTATTATATGATAAAACAAGTTATAAATAAACAGTTAAACATGTTTCTTGCAAAACGTTTGTTTTTTTCTAAGAGTATCTTTTTGAAATGGGTAAATGTTAGTGACGAAAACTGAGCCTTACTCTTTTAACAACCAAAGTTAGCCTCAATTTATTTTAGAAATCAAAATTGTTACGTTTTAATATTGTCGTAAACATGTATATAATTTACTAGTTTAGTATCCTGTGTATACACGGGTTGAATAAATGAAATATTAAATAGGTAGTAACAAAAAGTTACAAATTATAAAACGATTTTTGAGAAAACAAATGAATGAAATTACTAATGTGTAAGAATTTCAAGTTGTAAAACGATAATAATATAATATCATTTTGTAAGCTTTTGTTTTTATTTTTTAATTTTTTATTTTCCAAAAAAGTTATTTTTTAAACATTTTGTGTTAAAACAAATCGTTTTAAAAAAAATCATCTTTAAAATTTCCTTATAATAAATTTGAATTTTTAATTATTTTCATTTTATAAAAAATTTATATTAATTATTCTTGTATTTAAATTTTTTAATGTTTTTAAAAAATATCTTATTTAAAGAAATTCCTTAAAATTACATTTATAGAAATATCTCTTTCGTAATTTATTATAAAATATTTTAATTTGAAAAAAAAATAATAATATCATTTATAATTAAGGTAATTATTTACTATGAGAGAGAGGCGGAAAATAAAGATTTAAGAGGCCTATAATTGTGACACGTGTCATTTAGATACCTTCTTTTATTAATATGTATAGACTAGTTTAAAAACTCGTGTATTACACGGATTGAATTAAAATATTATTAAATAGTTAATACGAAAAGATAATTATATATATCCATCAACTTCAGTAGTAATAAAATTTTATAGAATTTTAAAAATATATGATTTAATAATTTAATTGATAATGATAAAAGTTTTTTTAAAATTATATGTAGATGAAATTTGAAATAAATTATTAATTTAGTTAATTAAAATAAATGAGTTGCTTAAGTTGAAAATTCAATCTAATTTCTAAAATAGATAAAAAGTAGTAAAATTATTAATTTATTGCCTAAAATAAGATAATTAGTTTTGGCGGGAAAATAATTGTGAAAAAAAATCATATAACGACACGTGTCACTATTTTTACTCTTTTATTATATAGTATAGATGTTAGAGTAAATTACAAATTATGTCATTTATTAATATATAAAACTGCATGTAATATCCTTTAGTTTTAATAATTATATGAAATGTCATTTTTTAAAATAATATGCACATTTGTAGTCCTCCTTTTGTTTAACTTCCATCCAAATCCACAGTTAAATCAGGCATGTGCCACTCATATGAAGAGCATTTATGTATTTTCAGGCATAGAATGAGTTATAAATATTTCTACATCGCTCCATTCTTTTCACCTTCATGTTAGGGTGTTTAAAGTCAAATATTCAAAATTTTCGGATCGTAGATATCATTATTTGTATCCGTATCTGAAATTTCAGATATCTAAAATTTCAGATACACACGGCGATTTGGATATCCGAACTTCTTTTTTTATAATCATTAGATATATGTTATTATAAAAATAAAGCAACTATATTATACAAACTAAACAAAAATAAAGCAACTACAAACCTAAGTAATTACTTATGTTGCAATAATTTGCTTATGTAGTCCATGAAATTTAAATGATTGTGATATCAAATTGTACTTCAATTAGATCTAATCCGTTGGGGAAAGAGGAAGATGATGAAATTATTGATGTCGAGTTGTGCTTTAATTCGGTTGAATCTGAAGGATGGGGAAGACGTTGGATTCAATGATGACGCTAGTTAGCATTGATAATTACAGTTGCTTTCGTCCTCTAACTGTAGAATCCGCCTTGACGTCGAAGCATCGTTTGTGCATCTAGCTTTCTATGTAGTGATCTGGATTTTCCTTATTCATTTTACGCTTTCAATTTAGGATTTAGAATGTGTTCTTTATTTCTAGTTCTTAAAGAAGAGGGTATAAGAGTTAAATGATTTATAAAAGTCTTAATTACTCTATGCTTTATTAATTACAATTGTCAAATTACATAAATACCCCTCATGTGATGGGTATATGACTAACTTAACTGTGAATTTGAATGGAGGTTAGTGTAAAGGATAATATATGTGTAATTTTTATTAAAAAAAAAAAGACATACAATGTAGTTATTAAAACTAAATGACACACAATGTAATTTTATGTATTAATAAATAACATAATACCTAATTTACTATATATCTTAACACACAATTAATTATGCATACAAACATCGCTGATATTAATTCCAATTTAAAAAAAAAAAAGTAAACTCTAATTAAACAAAGAAGAAGAAAAATAATCAACGTAAATTGCTGGTTTAAGAATAATTTTTAATACTAATGGAGCTAATTTATTATATTTGACCAAATCATAATAATTTTAAACGAGGGTTTGGTATACGTCTTTGTATGTATGTCAAACAAGAATCCTTTTTCCCTCTAGCTTATCGTTTGATGCAAACAACAATCACGTTGATTTTCCAAACAATTGTCTATTGTTATAATTTTCCAATCGAGTTGAACCTTGAAGCATCCATTCAATGGCATCTAAATCACTTCCATATATTAAGTATGATGTATTTTTGAGCTTCATGGGTGAAGACACATGCAAGAGCTTTGTTGATCACCTTTATGATGCTCTACTGCAAAAAGGCATTACTAACAAATATGATGAAAAAACCGAGAAACGGAAATGGAGCAGTGATCCCCTCATCAGTTCAATTGAAGACTCGAGATTTCAAATCATTGTGTTCTCCAAGAACTATGCATCTTCACCGCGGTGCTTAGATGAACTCGTTAGGATTGTGGAGTGCCAAAAGAAGGATGAACAAACTGCTTACTCCGTGTTTTATGATGTGGAACCCACTGAAGTCCGCAACCAAAGTGGAAAGGTTGTTGGGAGATGGAGAGATGCTCTAAAAGAAGTAGTTGGTCTGGCTAAGTGGGAGTTGAAGAACAGTGATAACGGGTAATTCCTTCATCTTATATTCCTTGATTAACTATATGTTTTTATTTCATATATGATTGTATGTTGTAGATGTTGAAGCGCCCGGGATCGATTACAATTAGGATCAATCTTATATCTTGTATGAATCAAACAAGGAGTATGCACAAGAAGTGCAGGGACTCACGATGGAACCAAAACCGGGAGAAACACACAAAAATACACTTCTATATTCACACACACAAATGTTGATACATGATGGGTATTTATACCCTTACAATAGGCGGTTAACATTTACTATAACTAACATAACTAACCCCGAACTTCCTACAAATTACATACTCGACTTTTATATTTGACATTCTAAATTATCTTTTACTTGATGTTAAGATTAGGTCCAACAGATGTAACATTAACTATGGGATTTGAGTAATCAAATTAAATCTTTTTCTAAACACAGGGAGGAAGCTAGATCTATCAAACAAATTGTTATTGACATTTCACTAAAGCTACGTTTCATCAATTCACGCAATTCAACCTTTGATGAGAAGTTAGTAGGCATGGAGACCCGAGTGAAGAATTTAGTTTCATTTCTAAAATTAGATTTTGATGTTGTTCGGATGATAGGGATCAAGGGGATAGGAGGTAGTGGGAAGACCACATTGGCGAGAATTGTTTTCGATTATATATCTATATGGTTTGAAGGTAAAAGGTTTGTTGAGAATGACAGAGAAGTTTCAAATAGCTCTTCATCTGGTTTGAAGATATTGCAAAAACAGATACTTAAAGATGTGTTCCATGATCAAAACATTGTTTTAGATGGTGTTACTGACATGAAATATATGATGAAAAACAAGATGCCTAGTAGAAAGGTTCTTGTAGTTCTAGATGATGTGGATGATATTGGCCAACTTGAAGCTTTAGTAGGTGAGCCTACTTGGTTTAAGACTGGAAGTAGAATCATCATCATAACAAGAGATGAGCAAGTGTTGGTAGCACATCGAGTAAACTTTATTCATGATGTCAATCTACTATCACTTGAGGAAGCAAGTTGTCTCTTTAGAAGCTATGCAGTTGGGAGAGATATTCCGATTCAAGGGTACGTAGAGCTCTCAGCAAAAGTTATACATTACGCTGCAGGTCTTCCCTTAACAATCAAAGTTTTAGGTTCACATCTTTATGGTGGTACTAAGCGTGAATGGGTAGATGTCATAGAAAGACTAAAAGCAATCCCAATGAAAGAAACTTTGAAAAAATTGGAAATAAGCTACAATAGTCTCAAGAATGACTTCAAAGAAACATTCTTAGATGTTGCATGTATACTAAAAGGTGAAACGGAAAAGAAAGCAATTAGAATACTTGAAAGTTGTGGATTTGATGCTCAAATTGGTTTAAGAGTTCTTGAGAAGAAATCTTTGATAACTATTTCTCATACTAATGGTTTAGGGTTGCATGACCATATAGTAGAAATGGGTAGGAATATTGTTCGTCGTTTGCACCCTAATGAGCCTTACAAACATAGCCGATTATGGATTGCAGATGAAATTGAACATATATTTATTAATGACTTGGTAAGGTTCAAGTTATTTGTAAGGTATACACAATCTTTTTTGTTATGACTAAAATTTCAAGTTATCTTTTTATTTATAGGGCACTGAAGCAACTAGAAGTATAAAACTAGCGTATGTGTATCTCCATCCTTTTATAATTATGAAAGGTCCTAGAAAGATGAAGGAACTTAGATTCCTTTACGTGTATGTTGAAGGTATCTCATTCATAACTGATCAAGTTCACGATTACTTACCGAATACTCTACAATCTCTACATTGGTCATATTACCCTTTTTGGTGTTTACCTAAAACATATCGAGCAAGTAATCTTGTTAACCTTGAAATGCCTCGAAGCAGTATCACTTAACTCTGGGAAGGGGGAGACGAAAAAGTAGAATAATGGTTGACCGGGTGTTTTGCATGATATGTTAGATGCATATTTTGTTATTACATTGATGTTTATTTTTTTCCTTCTTGTGATAGGTTCTTATAAAGCTCAAATTCGTTGACCTCAATTTCTCAAAGTTGAGAACCTTTGATATTGGTCTAACTCCAAACCTTGAAAGGTTATATCTTGAAGAGTGTAATGATTTTGTAGAACTCCATATGCCTTTTCAATGTCGAAAGCTTAAATACCTCAACCTTAGTGGTTCTAAGTTGAGTAACCTTGACCTTCGGATGACCCCATGTCTTGAGGAGTTACATCTTGAAAAATGTAATGACCTTTTAGAACTCTATATGCCTTTTGAATGTCCAAATCTCAAATACCTCAACCTTAGTGGTTCTAAGTTGAGTAATCTTAACCTTAAGGAGGCTCCACATCTTGAGGAGTTACATCTTGAAAAATGTAAAGACTTTTTAGAACTCCACTTGCCTTATCATTGTCCAAAGCTCAAATACCTCAACGTTAGTAGTTCTCAGTTGAGTAACCTTTACCTTAGGCAGGCTCAATGTCTCAAGGAGTTAAATCTTGAAAAATGTAACAACTTTGTAGAACTCCGCATTCGTTTTGAATGTCCAAGGCTCGCATACCTCAACCTCAGTGGTTCTAAGTTGAGTAACCTTGACCTTCAAAGGGCTCCATTTCTCGAGGAGATACATCTTGAAGAATGTAAAGACTTAGTGCAACTCCATATGCCTTTTGAATTTCCAAAGCTCAAATACCTCAACCTCAGTGGTTCTAAGTTGAGTAAGCTCAACCTTGGGATGACTCCATGTCTTGAGGAGTTACGTCTTGAAAAATGTAATGATCTTTTAAAACTCCACTTTCCTTATCAATATGAAAGTCTCAAATACCTCAAAATCAGTGGTTCTAAGATGAGTGATGTTAAGCTTAGGCTGACTCGACAGCTAAAGAGGTTTGAAAGTCTAGAGGAGCTAACATTGTCAATTAAAGATATTAAGCATCTTCCACATAAAATTTGCATGTTGAAACATCTGAAATCTCTAGAACTTATATCTTGTTTGCTTCTCGAGCATTTACCCAAGGAACTTGGCGCATTAGATCGTTTAGAAAAGTTACACCTATTAGACTGTATATCTTTACAATATATTCCAAACAGCATTTGTAGCATGAAACGTTTAAAATATCTACATCTCCCGTATTGTGTTCAAGTTGAGAAATTGCCTGAGGAACTTGGAAGTTTAGAATGTCTGAAAGAGCTAAATATAGAAGGTACAAGCATAACTAATCTTCCACAGAGCATTTTCCAGTTAGAAGGTCTATGTATCATATGGTCTAGGGGGCGGCTTGAGTCGTATGGTTTTACATCCATAAAAAAACTCTCTAGATACACAGCCTCTGGCTACATTCGAAATAAGAACGCACTCATAACAGGAGCCTCCTCAAAGGGATGATCATTCAGGAACAAGTACTGATAAAAGGTATTCTATTAACCTCTTAATTAACTGTCTTACTTTGATTTGAATTTTGAAGTGGAGGTGGAGTAATATTGAAGGAAAGTAGGCATTTCTTGTAGACTAATAAACTGCTAAAGGTCAAGCAAAAATCAACAATGTTCTGGCTCGTGATCTATGTTCTTTCAAGCAATTGTCAAGTTCAGATCAGTGGAGTTTTGATGATTTCTAAGTGTGGTTTCTTTAAAATAAAGGCCTTTGGTTAATTGATGTTCAAACAATCGATGTAAGTTTGTGATTTATGATTGTATCAGCCTTTGAATATGTAAGTTTGTGAATTGTGATTTATGAATGTAATAGTCTTAAATATGTAATCTGATTTATGAATGTATTAGTCTTTAAATATGTAATCTTGTAATTTATGAATGTATCAATCTTTCAACATATAAGCCTGATTTTAGAATTTTTTTGATTTTAGTTCTTGAATATTATCATATTAGTGAAATACTTGTTCCAATATACATAAACGTGTACTGTTTATGGCATAATATCAGATGCTGGGGTGCTACAAAATTATCTTTTGGTTTTATGAATGTTCATATGAAATTATGCAAGGTCAATTACGTATTCTGCCACTAAATCTCCTACAGAATGTGCAACAAAAGAAAAACAAAAAGATTTAGACTTCTTTCTATTTGTTCAAGATAGGGTTGGTCAAAGAGTTTGCCGCTCGACGCTTTCTCGACGTTCATTCGGAATTTGCTCGAAAAATGCTCGTTAGAACTACTGCTCGGTTGTAAACGAGTCTATCGGCTAGGATCGGTTTGTAAACAAGCCAAGCAAGAGCAGAGGTCCGCTCAGCTCGGTTCGGCTTGAATTATTTTTTATTTTTTTATATATAGTTTATACATAACCCTCTAGTAGATTTGGCCAATTATATACAAATATACAATTATATTTATACATATTAGATCAATCAACCTAATAAAAAAATTAACACTAAACATTAAAGTGAAATCCTAAGTTGATATGAGAATATTATCTTATGAAATGTGGTTGCTTTTTAAATAATTAAAACCTAATACCCAACATTGTCATCATCTCTCATTGCAATATAATCGAATGACATACTAGATAGTTGAGTTGTACAAATTGTTCGTTGCTCGTTTGCGCTCGCTCGACGCTTAATTGTAAAATTAACGCTCGAAAAATGCTCGTTCGATTTTCCGATCGGTTGTAAAGGAGCCGATCAAGTTAATTCCGTTTGTAAACGAGCCAAGCACTAGCAAAAATCTGCTCAGTTCGGCTCGACTCGGCTTGTGAAGAGCCTAGTTCAGAGTTGATGTCAAACCAAAGTGCATAATTATGGATAATTCATAATTGTTTCTAAAAAATAGTTTAGGGCTTTATAATGCTATTTTAGAATTTTAAGTTTACATCCATTAATCTTGTACGATAAATTATTTACTTACGAGAGGCTTTGATTTCCCTTTTTTTAATGGCAAATTATATTATATCATATGGGTGGCTAGATGCAACAAAGAATTGCTTCTGCAACTTCTCTTTATCATCAAATTGCACATGGTGGGTCAGATCACAATGTAGGTCCTTTGGGTGATGTTAAAGATACAGTAATAGAAAGATGGCTCCAATATGTAGGTTTGCAGCATCTGGCCTCACCAGTTGTTTTTGACTGGATTGATCATCGCCTACTACCCAATCTTCTCATGCAAGTATGTTTGATTTACGCATATATTTTCAAATGAAACTTGTCCATTGGCTTTTGTTACTTTTTTTTTTGTATGATTCTATGATTCAATTTGTTAATATTGATCCTATGTAGTCTTGACAAGGGAATTAATTGTTGGGATTAAAAGATTGAAACTGAAGGGAATTAGTTATGTCTAAGGTCAAAAGGAATGAAAATGATATACAACAAGCATGTTGATTATTACGAGATAGGCATCAAGCTCATATCTATCCTTTTGTTTGTTTATACTTTGAATTATTCTCATTGTAAATATTTAGTCAAAGTTGTTGTAAACTCCTACTTTATCTCCTAGTTGGTAGTCGATCTGCATGTATATGTACCTAACATTCATCTTGTTAATGAATCAAGTTTTTCCAATTCCAACTTCTCTGAACCATAATATGGGATCAGAGCTCGGCCAAAACACCCATTCTTCTCCTTTCAACAAAAATTCATCTTCCCCTATGACTACCAACGAAAGTGAAAACTCTTCCCTTCAGATCAATACATCGATGAAGGACCTCACTGTTGTCACTTTCCCTGCTGCCCTAAAGCTTACCTCCAACAATTATCTAGGGTGGAAAACCCAGATCGAGGCATTGCTTCACGGGCTCGATCTATACAAATTCGTCGATGGTTCCCTTTCGTCACCGACTCCTACCACTGCCGCAGACGGAACTATTACGCCACATAAGGATTATGCTTCCTGGTTTCGTCAAGATCGTTTATTATTTGGTGCTCTAGTGGGCACCCTCTCCCCTCAAATTGTTCCCCTCGTGACCAACGCTTCCTCCTCACGAGAAGCTTGGCAGATCTTAGCCTCGACTTATGCCTCACCAAGTCGTGGACACATCAAGCAGTTGCAACATCGGTTGAAACAGATGTCCAAAACTCCTACTCAGACCATTACTGATTACATGCAAAGCATAAAGACCGTAATCGACGAGCTCGCCATTCTGGGTAAAAAGATGGATCAAGAAGACGTAGTCGATACCATCTTAAATGGCCTTGATCAATCCACGTACAAACCCATTATGGACGCCATCCACGCTTGCGACACTCCCATTTCTTTCAATGAGTTGCATGAAAAACTCATTAATCATGAGTTGTCCCTGGCACAGGCAGCAAGCAACACTATTCATCAACCAACATCGGTGTTCTACATGCAAAACAAAAATGGTGCAAAACCCTGGACCAATTGCAACAATCAAGGACACTCGCCTTCACCCGGAATCCTTCCTCGCCCACCAACACCCGCGGCATATAACAACAGTGGCGCCCGCCCCTTTTTAGGGAAGTGCCAATGGTGTAACCAAAGAGGTCACTCCCTTACCAACTGCACCGTCTTCAAAAAGGTACATCCGCATATTTCTATCCCATCTTTTGCTCGAAACTCGCAGGTTAAAGGCGCTCAAGTGCACATGATGAACAATTCCAACATGTCCAACAACAACTGGTTATTTGACAGCGGTGCATCTCACCATGTCACCAATGATTTGAGCAACCTCTCCCTTCATGCGCCGTACGACGGGACTGAGGAACTAGTCATCGGTGATGGTTCATCCTTACCAATCACTCATATTGGTACTGTTTTCATCAAAACTCCACATACCACTTTCATTCTCAAAAACGTTCTCTGTGTACCTTCCTTATCACGTAACATTATTTCCATATCTTGCTTATGTAAAGATAACAATTTTCTAATTGAGTTCTATTATTTTGTGTTTGTTATCAAGGACCGGGACACGAACGCACCCCTTCTTCAGGGCAGCCACACGGGGAATGTATGAGATGCGCTCTCCCATCTCTCCATCCGTTTTGATGCTTCAAAAGACTCATCCGATGACTTGGCACCATAGGCTTGGCCATCCACACAATAAAGTCTTTAAGCTTTTATCGTCTTTGATTTCCTTTCATTCTAGTTTAAATGATCATTGTAATTCTTGTCATATTAATAAAAGCCATCGGCTGCCCTTTTCACATTCTACACTCACTTCCCAAGCTCCACTTGACCTAATTTTCTTAGATGTATGGTGTTCCCCTGTTGCTTCGTTTGACAATTTTAAATACTACATAATATTTGTTGATCACTACACTAAATATATATGGTTGTATCCCTTAAAACAAAAATCTGACTCCCTTTCAACATTTATTCGTTTCCAAAAACTAGTAGAAAACTACTTTCAAAGAAAAATCAAACAACTCTTCTCCGACAACGGAGGAGAATACCTTAAATTGCTTCCCCACTTATCTTCGTGTGGCATTACCCACTTGACTTCTCCACCACACACCCCGGAACATAATGGATATGCCGAACGCCGACACCGCCACATTGTTGAGACCGGCTTATCCCTTCTCTCCCATGCCAAGCTTCCTGCCACCTTTTGGCCCTTCGCTTTCACCACAGCCACTTACCTCATTAACAGACTACCTACCGAAATGCTTAACAATTCATCTCCTTATCACTTTCTTTTCAACAAACTCCCCAATTATCACAAGCTTCGTAGCTTCGGGTGCTTATGCTACCCGTGGCTCCGTCCGTACTCCCCCAACAAACTACACCCCCGCTCCACCCCTTGCATTTTTGTCGGCTACTCTCCCTCCCAAAGTGCTTACTATGCCTTTGATCCCATCACTTCTAAAACCTACAGCTCTCGCCATGTTGTTTTTGTTGAAACTGAATTCCCCTTCCTCAAACTTACTGACTCCACTTCTTCTCACTCCCTTGCCCCTTCTTATTGGCTGCCCATTTCTCTTCCCGCTCCCCCCTCTACTTCAACCACCCAACCTGCACCACTTTCACCAAACCCCCCACCCTCACCTCCTTCTCCTTTAGCGATCCCTACTGCCCACACTCAACCATCCCCATCACCTTCTCCCTCTTCACCTCCTTCCCCACCCCTACCCTCCACTGACAGTAACACTCCCACCGTTTCTTCACCTACCCTCACCTCCTTCTCCTTTAGCGATCCCTACTGCACCACTTTCACCAAACCCCCTACCCTCTTCACCTCCTTCATCCACTCTCTGTCTTCCAAATTCTCTCTTAAAGATCTTGGCACTCTTTCTTATTTTCTTGGTGTTGAGGTTCTACCTCACCCGCATGGCATCCTTCTCTCCCAACACAAGTACATTCGTGATCTTCTTCTCAAAGCCAAAATGAGTGATTGTAAACCGATATCAACACCGATGTCTACAACTGAGTCCCTCACGCTGCATGGAGGCGACCCACACCCATCTCCATCTGATTATCGGACACTTGTTGGTGCTCTCCAATACTTATCACTAACCCGACCAGATGTCTCATTCACAGTTAATCGACTCTCCCAATTCATGCATGCTCCAACATCCCTACATTGGACATCCTTGAAACGGCTACTTCGCTACCTCCAGGGCACCCAACATCATGGTATTCTCCTCAGGCGTCAATCACCTCTCAATTTACATGCATTTGCTGATGCGGATTGGGCCGGTGACAAGGACACGTACCGCAGAACTACCGGCTATATTGTCTACCTAGGTGCTAACCCTATCGCATGGAGCTCAAAACGTCAAAGCACATTAGCTAGGAGTTCCACTGAAGCCGAATTTAGATCCGTAGCCGCTACTACAACCGAGGTACAATGGATACATTCTCTATTAACTGAGCTTGGGTTCACCCCCAACATTGCTCCCACTATATATTGTGATAACCTAAGCGCCATAACTTACTCGGCTAACCCGGTGTTCCATTCACGCATGAAACACCTTGCCTTGGACTTCCACTTTGTCCGAGAAAAGGTACAAGCAGGGTGCTTACGAGTCACTCATATAGCCGGGGACGATCAGCTGGCTGATGCGCTAACTAAGCCATTACTACGACCACGTTTCAGCATGCTCTTATCCAAGATTGGACTCGCCTCCGGATCGTCCATCTTGCGGGGGCATATTACGAGATAGGCATCAAGCTCATATTTATCCTTTTGTTTGTTTATACTTTGAATTATTCTCATTGTAAATATTTAGTCAAAGTTGTTGTAAACTCCTACTTTATCTCCTAGTTGGTAGTCGATCTGCATGTATATGTACCTAACATTCATCTTGTTAATGAATCAAGTTTTTCCAATTCCAACTTCTCTGAACCATAATACTGATAACATAAGTGTTAATTTTGATTATGCTGATAACATAAGGATTAGCTTGGTAGTTGGTAGTTCAAATTACTATTGTAGATTGGTTTACTTATCTTATTCTAAAAAGTGAAAATTTTGATTATGCTAATAGAGAATAGACATGAAAATTTATGTGGGTGCATCTGATTTTGATTTACTCTTAATTATTATTATTTTGTATGTTCAAGATTGCTACATAACTATTCTTGAGTTTTATACTAAAACTTTTGTAGGGGCACATGATATTGATTTATTTGTGATAACTATCCCTTTGGATGATCTAACTATTACATAACTGTTTGTGAGATGTATTTGATGTTGTATCGGTTTAACTGCAGTTGGAACAGTGTTTGGTTTGTTATTGACTTACAGACGAGCTGTTAACGCGGAAAATAAATGGGATAGTAGGGATTGATACTCGGCCAGGTTGCTCGGAAAATAAGTAGGTGGAGGTTAATTATTTTGATTGTAGAGACTACGAGTGTGTGTGCGTATTGCTATGATTTATTTTGTATTACGGTAAGGCTTTTGTCGACTCCGAAAAATCAAAGACTTTAATATAATGTGTGTTGTAGAGGTGGTGATGTTCGTTTGCCATTCCCGTTCAACCAGGTGGCATTAGAGAACCGTTTGCAGACCCTCACTTCATGGAGAATGTGTGTGCTTATAATCAGGGGCGGATCCACGCCTAGTTGAACGAGGTCAAGTGACCCCATTGATTTTTAAGTCGATAGTGTAACGTATAATACCGAATTTTTAAGTGAACCCATAGTTTTTCAAGAGGTGAACCCATTACTATTTTAAAGTTAACATGGAAACTTAAATCTGATTATGGTTCACTGGTTAGCATGCGTTCATGTGGAGTAGGAGGTTGTGGGTTCGATCCTTGCAAGTTGCAAGTCTGTGACTTTTTTTCTTTTTTTTACTATTTAATCAAGGAAATTGCAATTTATCCTTACTTTTAACACAAAATGTAAGTTTTATTTTATTTCTTTTGATATAATATTTTTCATAACATTCTCAATGCAATTTAATTATGTATATTTCGACCCGACCCGACCTGATGGGACCACCCGAAAAATTATATGTTGTTTTGTTGCAAATCAAATCACTAAAAAATAGTGACCCCCTACAAAAAATTTCCTGGTTCCGCCACTGCTTATAATTACATGTTCGCAATGTTCGCAATGTTCGCAATGATATCCTTTTATGCAGAGATTGATAAGAATTGTTAATGATGGGTGTGGCCTATATGTTTCAAACTTAAAAAATTCATTTAAAAAATGCAAAACTTCTAACACAAAATTCACCTCATGCAGGCAACGAGAACCAAGACAAAGATTCTGATATCCCAACCGACTACTACTCCGAAAAACCAATTCATAAACCAAGCCTTTTGCAGCAAAAAATCCGAAGAAAGTTCTTTTTAGAAAATTTGCAGCCACTTTTTGTAATATCAAGAGCATGTTTCAATGTATATTACCGTAACATGATATCTCTAATGCAAGTGAACATGCATAATACGGCCATTTTGTAAATTTTTTGTAAAATTAATCCGAGACTCGCCGCAACGCGCGATGGTGAAACAACCTAGTTCACTGAAAATCTAAACTTATCCCTAAATTTACAATACTTGTCTGCAACAAATTTTAACTCTTAACCTTTTGGGAAGAAACACCGTGCAAATCACACTAAAGGTCCTTTAGTATTTGAATTTACTTAAAACGTTATGATATTACTTAGACTGCTTCTAAAACTTTAGATTTATTTTCTTTTAATGTAAAACTCATACACTCATTAATCTACTCTTAAAGTTACATTAAATTGCCTATAATAAAACCCCAACCCCCATAATTTAGAAAGGACACCATTTCAACAACATATGACTACCATTTGGGCTACATGCCCTTGTTTTAATCATTCTCCTAATTTTTGGAATATAATAGCAAAAATTAATCAAAGTAAAAGTGGTTGGCAAAATAAACCTTGCCAAACTTAGAATATCAAATTTGAACTATTGCATAAATGAATCACATAAAATTATTTAAATTAAGCGAATGTGTGATTTCATAACAAAAACTGACAAATCAAGCATACTGATCATTTGTGGTTTACTAAGGATGACGTATATCACATAATGGGCCAACCACATGACCCAGTAAGAATAACTTATTGGCCTAGCCTAGCCCACATCAACCAAACCCATTAGAATTAGGCAATCCCTCTTTTATAAATAGGAGGGTCACCTCTTCATTTAGGTTCATTTCATTTGTAGTATAAAACACCAGCTACTAGCACCTTATCTCTCTCTTTCTTCATGGAGATAACTTATTCTTTCATCCTTCCTAATGAATCAACTCTGCTGAAAAAACCCCTTCCTATTAAGTTTAGTTCTACAACATCCTTTTCCCTTGACGTTTGGTTCTACCAACATACTAAGTCTAATCGCCATATTCATATTTGATTAACTAGACATACACATAACTTATTCCTCATGCTCCTTCTTGTAGTTCATATGCTTATATCCTTTAATATGGCGTGCATTTAAATATCTTATATAGATTACTCACTTTAGCATCGGAGTGCCGAAGGGGCTTGCCCCTCGGACCATCTAACGTAGATCTTATGTGTGGTTACAGTTAGGTTTCAAGCTCGGGATTGGATCGGGCACATTACATTCAGCTATACCCGAAGATGACACCCGACCTGAAATTGGTTGTAGCACCAAGTGGCGCCCACCATGGGGCACGAGCATAACGTCTTTCTATTCTCCATGACATACTCAGATCTGTGTTTTATTTTCCCATAGTTATAGAGATCCATGTTCTTCTCGACATAAAAACTCAAGTATCTTTCTAGCTTTGGTAATCACTCTAACATGTTATCATCACTTCCTCATGCAAGGTACAACTGTTATCCTTTTTTTATCATATCTTAAAATGTAAAAATAAAAAATATTGAAAAAAATAGAGTATTACTCTTGCAGTATATATAGCCTGCCTATGAAGCATTCATAGGGCACATGAGTGTGCAAGAGGAATAATTTGTCATAGATAACACCAGCTGGGAATTATATTTACACCATGAATTTTTATACAAACCCAATAGTTTATATCTACATGGTCCTTAAAGTGGGGTTATGAACAAATTTATTTACATAAGCTTTTGATCTTCATCTTAATATTTGTATGGAAAATAATATTTGAAAAACTTTATAAGGCTAATGGGTTGTTTGGCAATATCTGAATGATTAAATGCTGAACCAATAATAGGTTTGAACCATTAAGTGCTGAACCATTAAGAGGTCTGAACCATTAAGAGCTAGTATATCGCTTAAATATTCAAAGACAAATGTCTGACCAATTCAGATAAAGTTCTTAACCATTCACCATTAGACCTATTAACCATTCAGCATTAATATAATGCTTAACCATTCAGAGTCAAATGTCTGAACCATTCAGACATTTGCTCGCGAAAGAAACAGTCTGAACCATTAAGTGCTTAATCATTCAGACATCTGAACCATTAAGAGGTTGATTAAGAGGCTGCCAAACAGCCCCTAAGTATAGTTACTAGTCGAGTTCCGGTTCGCGTGTTGCGCGGAATTGTTTTCCATTTTTTGTTCATTTGGTGTTTTGTGTTTGAACCATTAGGTGATGTCGGAAGCTAGTTGTTGCACGTGAAACATTTACATCTAGGATGCTGTATCTACAACCGGTCATGTTTCTTTACAAAAGATAATATCGATGATTTGGTTAGCTAGTATCGCATATTAAACAATTAAGTCAGGAGACGACACAGCACGGGTACGCATGACAAACAGATTATTTGGTCCAAAGTCAGGTAGAACAGAAACAACACCATTGGAATACAAACCCCTCTCACGGATGACCGAAACATTAAATCACGACGTAAAGACTCGTGTCGCGTCCGTTCAGAAATGACGCCTCAAAGGATGAGGTGGAAGATGATGCGACACCCAAAAGAACATCAAACCGACGCCTACGCTTGTGTTGTGGATTATAAAAACACCAACACACAATTCGTCATAACATAACAACAACAGACTCGCGCATCACTATAAACAAAAGGCACCAACAAAAACCACTCACCATACAGAATGTTAAAGACCTGCATACCTATACTTGTCACAAAGAAAGGTATGCTAAATGTATAGAATTTAAAGGCACAGTTTCAACTGAACGTACATAACATAACAATAAACGACAAAAAAATATATAATAAAGAAAACGACCAATTTGTCCCTACTGAGCAGGGTCATTTTCGTCATCTACAAGCCCCACCCCACAATTCCATCACCACCACCACTAAAACTAACATCATCAAAAGACAATCTCTTTCCACCATCACACGCTTTACTTCAGAATCTTGTTTGAGAACTGTTGAAATATATATATATATATATATATATATATATATGATTCCAATTCAATATCAAACAAAAATTTATTTTATGTTTATTTTTTGTTAATGTTTTGTTATATGTTTTGTATTGCATGTTAGGATTGGGCTTTTGGAGCTTTGCTATTGGACTGATTAGTTTGGAGATGAGCTTATGGAAAGGTCTTATTGGGCTTTGCCTTATACATGAAGAAGATAGCATGGCTTCGATTAGTATGTAAGGGAATATATATGAGTTGCTCACTGTGTTAATGAGTTGGGGTTTTTTCATCATCTCATCCCATTTGGGGTTTTAACTCATCTTGGTATTGTCTTCTTGATCTAGCATAAGATCATCTTTTACATGTCTTCTGATATGATCTTCGTCATCAAGAACATGATTCTTCTTTAATCACAAGCTATTAACAATGACAGGGTGATCTATCTGATTGGGATTAAACGTCTTGAAAGTAGTGGATATTTGACTCTCTTCTTCATCTAATCTATTAGGTCTTTGATTTCTTCATTTATAGTGTTTCATTCCAAATTGTCATTGAATCATTGATTTGTGAGTATAGGTTGAATGTATATAGTCTCTTCGATTTGTTTTTAACTTTTTGTAATCTTGTGAAGTATTGGATTAGAAATTAATCACAGATTCAAATTGTTCAAGTTCTTGCGTTTGATTTTGTTTGATACATGTTTTTAACAAGAACATTGAAGAACAAAGATGCCCATGAAAAAAAACAAAATTCTTTATCCTGTCATAATAATCCTTTAAACAGGAATAGGAGCTGTATTAAATTGGTATAAATCTGAAATTTATGTCTTAACTTCATTAAGATATGGCACCACACAACCAAAGCAGTTGTAACACAAAGTCAACCACAACTCATCTGAGTGATTACACACTCATCCTAACAACTATTGCGCAATTGAAAAGCTTTGCTTTTTTATGAATGTTTTCACAATTTAAAGTGTTCGCATACATAGTCAACTAGATGTATAACATCAAATAAGTAGATTTATGCGTATCTTGAGAAAGATAACTGTTTAACACAAATTCATTTCCATCATGCACATATATAAACAGATTTCCATTGCAATTTCTTAACATCTCTAATCCTCTGAAGTCTAATAAAATCAAAATATCATATCTAGTAGAAGCACCTAAGCATTCACTCAGGCTAAGCAATGATCTATAACACGAACAAAACCTATCAAAAAACAGAGGAACAAGTATGGCAAACACATAATCAACCACAAAACACCAAAAATGCACACATGCAATCCCCGATAATACCAATAAAGAGGAGAAAACAAACAAAAGTCGCTACACAGACGACAACATCACTACAAAAGAGCAAATTCGAACCACAAAATCATGAAATACGGGAGACGCACCTGGAAATCGGAGAAAAAAGAAGGCCGGAAATTGAAGCAGAAACACGGACTAAATAAAATCGACAGAGCAAGCACACGTATCCACAAGACACATACAAATCAAACACGTGTAACCCAGGGTATAGACTATAAAAAGAACGGATAAAGAAAGACGGATATGAGGGGTTCGAACTGGCGCACACCATGAATCAAAACAGAACAAATACCAACTAATCTACCCAACATATGTTCACATCTCTTGAAAAATACATTATTAACCACAAAAGTTAATGACACAAAGAAAAAAAATATAAGCTAATCAGCCACCAGCGTGACAGGTGCTGATCACTGTTAATCGAACTCGTTTTTTAATAGATAGGTTAATTATATCATTTTATAGCCAAGCATTTGATGAATACTTTGTTTTACCCTTTCTTAATTATATACATATATATACATGATATAGATCAAATGAGAGCTCATAAGTTTTATGAGAACTCCGAGAAATCAATAAAAATAATAAATAAAATAAAATTTTATCTATCGTACTAACCTATTATTAAGTTTAACATACTTATAAGATTTTATATGTGATAATTTATATGTATTAATTTATTTTAAAATTTTGCACATTTGTAAATGATAAAAACATACACATGTGTAAATGGTAAGCTTACACATGTGTAAATGGTAAGCTTACACATATCTAAATTTTTAAATACACAAATACATGTAAACTAACACATATAAGTTTATTTAACAATATTATATTTTAATCATAGTGATAGGTATGTAGATAAAATATTGATTTTTAATGTTTTTCATGAATTCTGAGAGTTTCAAGATAACCCTACCCCACATATATATATCATATATATAGAGAGAGAGAGAGATGATAGGGAATGGATGTTAACCTGTGTTTATTGCAATAACCCGTTAACTCAATAATAGCCATTGATTTAATATAAAATATTAGAGATTCTATCTGAAAGGTTAAATTAGATGAGGGGTAATATGGTAATTTTAGTGTAGGTCCCTTTAGTTCAAATCAAATTACTTATTCTCTTCATCTTCCCCAACTGTAACACTCAGCCTCTCGTACCACCAATATTGTCCGCTTTGCCAACGAGGGAGCTCATAGATTTGCTTTTGGTTACCGAGGTGAAAACTTTCCAGGGAGGTCACCCATCACTAGATTGCTACCATCTAAGCACGCTTAACTGTGGAGTTCTCCTCTCATCCACAGTCAATACGCCCAAAATGCGTTGGTGATATTAGAGACCAGACATTACTTATGAACCAGCATTCTGTCCTGTCCACGGCCGATGTGAGATTTATGTAGGGTGTCACACCAACACCAACAGTGGCAACAACCATGGGTTCTCTACCCTAAACCATAACCATCTTCGCCACGATCAGCCATACCCAGAGCCGACTCTTCAACACCATAGAAACTCAACAAAGACCATCCAAAAGCAAAAAGTCATTTGCTGCACCACGAAACACCATCTTCAACATCATTCACCACCGTTAACTACCCTTTTATGACAACCGAGTCTTCTTGCATCATCCTTCGATTCATTTTGATTTTCTATAAGTTTTCATGATTTTTAGCTTCCATCTTGCTTCATTCTTCGTTTCAAGAAGTTGTCCTGATCTGGCGGTACGGTGGCGGTGGTAGATCCGACGGTAAGATGGTAGTGGTGGATTTGAGATCTAGTAGACAAAACTTGATTCCTACAACTGGAATCGGGTTTCCAGATCTGATAGAGACGATAAACAGTTGGAATATTGAGAAGAAACTTGATTGCTACAGTTGGAATTGGCAGATTTGCCTTTGCTTTTGTTTTCGATAAAAGGTCGTTGTGTTATAGTAGTGTAATAGATTTTTTACATCACCATAGTAACCTATGTTACATCAATATTTCATCTTGTCCATTTTCTTAATTATAGATTTATAAATGTAGAATTTATAATTTGTATTAGTTTACAGGATCTGGTTGTTTGTAATAAAATTAATTATACATTTGTGGTTTTCATATTAGATTTGCGTTGTCTGCTTAAGTTTTTCGTTGATCTGGTGGTTTTGAGTGAACAAAGTTTGTTACACGTCATTACCAGTAAGTTTAGTTTGATGTAAGTGTTTGTTATAGTGGTGTAGTAATAGTATAAGTGTTTGTTATACTAGTCATTACAGTATAATTGTTCATCGAATTGATGTAAGTGCTCATTATAGTAATGTAAGCGTTTGTTCTAGTGGTGTAGTTATAATATAAGTGCCTGTGTACACTGGTGTTATAACATATTTGTTCATCATATTGATGTAAGTATCTGTTACACCGAATAATTTTTTTTTTGGCAAGACTATATGGAATTAAAGATAAAAACGTGATGAGTCGTATGGGCCCTCATGAGCTCTACTAGTTCTTCAACACCTAGCTTATCTAGGCCGCTCGAATGCATGATGTAATAAATATTGTGTGGCATTATGAATCTTATACCATCTTTTAATACATGGAAAAATGAAATTATCAGAGGGCTTGATGACAATACCAATTCAATAAATCAACAAAATTTTAAACTCAAAGTAAAATATCATAGAGAAATGGCATTCAAAGAAGATCTCAAGTGCACACTTGAAAGACATTTATACATGGATTAGAGTTGGGTTTTAAGTGCTTATGACTACCAAAAGCCCCATGCATCATAACAAACACCAAAGATAATCTTTTAAATACTTCTAGGATGTACATTATTAAGAGCGTGTTAATGGAATAATGGGTGTTTAATGGAATAATTGGTGTGTGTGTGTGTGACGTTGTGACACTTAAGTGGCAACACGATCTACAAACGGTGAAAAGAGATGAGGTTTGTTTGTGGGGACACACACCAAGGAATCAAGGATGGAAATGTGAGAGGGATTGGAGAGAGGGAGAGACGTCCGTATGAAGAGAGTGTCATATGTAAAGGTAACTGACGTGGCAAGTCCGTACACTCTCATTAGCTGATAGTAGATATTTTAAGTAAGAATATTTTTTACTGATTATTTTACTATTAAATAATCGTATATGGTTTTGTTTATTTTACATAAATGAAAAACGTGCTTGATTTCTTCAATAAATGTTAATAATCGTTACTTAACAAAACCAAAATATAAAAAGAAGTAAATCTAAATATCATCTAAAACATAAGATGTCGATTTCATGGTCCACGGCGTTAACATGAAACCAGGGTGTCATATCAAGCTCTTGGTCTTGATCATTAACTTGTTTTACTACTATCATGCTAATTTCAGCTTATTCTAACATTGAAAATAACGTTTGTTATTCATAACGACACTAAAGTTTCACTAATTACTCGTACATGTGTCACTTTACGCTTCATACAAAAAAAAAAACATATATAAAATTCTAGAAAACACACTTGTCTTTAATCTTCCAAGTTATCATAATCAGTTACATAAAAACTTAATTTTAGTTTTTACTAATACAGTTTTTGCTACAAAGGGTTATTTGTCAATTGAAATTTTTTTGTACATAACTCGCATAGAGAAAATATACAATAAAACACAATTCTAGTCATGTGTCATGTGTGCATAAACTTTCATGGGCAATTCTTCAAGTTGTGCTTTAAAGTGATTTTGCTTGATTTTTAAATCTCAGATTTATGATTTTAAGCATAATTTAGACTTAGTTAATTTAATTACTAAAGAATACTATAAACTAACTTATTAAATAAAAACAATATAGATAATTTTAATATAAAGACGCTTTGGCCGAGTGGTTAAGGCGTGTGCCTGCTAAGTACATGGGGTTTCCCCGCGAGAGTTCGAATCTCTCAGGCGTCGAACAATTTTTATATTTTTACAAACTGCACACAACCTGTCTGTCTGTGACTGTTTTTCAGTGGTCTGATATCATGTTTTTGGTTAATTTTGATGTTCTACAAGAAATATAATTAATTTGAGAAACTTTATGGTAACCAATACACTTGCTGGAAATTTGAGTTTTATATCAACTGATAATGATCAAGAGGAAGGGTCTTAGGTTTCAAAGAGTCTGATATGATCTATTCAAGAAAAAAAAGTATATCGAGTCGGAAACTTTGGTGCGCTTTCAACCCGTTTGACGTGTTTTTCTATACGTCTTTTAAGTATAATGTTTTAAATTGCATTATCAAAGATCTGGTTAATAAGGTACTTGTTGGTCATATTGGTTCCACCTAAAACACTTTTTTTTTCCTTCTATAACAATTTATTGGATAATAGTGAACTTTTCTAGACATAATGATGTAAGAGATATAATGATGTAAGAGATTTTATGTATTAGTGTTATTTTTCATGGAACTCTTTATCCTACTTTATATATGTTTCCTTCTAAACTATTATCATTTACTTTTTAATCTTTTGAGAGATGGGAATTGAAGAATCTGTGGAACGAACACTACGGGTGTTCATCGGGTTAGTTTTCACATTTAGAAATTATTTAAACTAAACTCGAGTTATCAGAATGTAGAAAACCATTTCGAATTACCCAAAGTATGAGTAAAATATAATTTACTTGAATATTCAGGTTGAATTGGTTTGAAAATCACAAATCCGAATTCCTGTTTTTTGAGTGACTCGAATAGTAGTCAACTTTAACGAACACATCCTTTTGTTCGATCTCGGTGTTCTACTAGTTGGAAGAAACTGTTCCTCTGTAAGTATGATTAGTGTAGATATGGGTTCGTAAATAAATCATAAGAAAATAGTTAATAAAAAAAAAAGTTAGTATATTGTAAAAGCATTAAAATCCTTGTGCAGATATGGGTTTGTGCATAAATCATAAAAAATATAAAAAAGAAAAAAAAAAGATACACATTATAAATATATTGTGTAAAATTAAAATTTTAAAAATGTTCGACGCCTGAGAGATTCGAACTCTCGCGGGGAAACCCCATGTACTTAGCAGGCACACGCCTTAACCACTCGGCCAAAGCGTCTTTTGTTGTATACTCTTGATTCCCAAATTATTTATTTTATAACTATGTTAAATATGATTTTACTAATATTTTACTACCTTAGTTTTAAACATAAACACACCCAAACACAGATTCTTTTTAATACAGCTAAATCACTTTAACAGCACATCCAAATACCCCCAAACAACGATATGAAAGCAAAAGAAACAGTTTAAAAGGCTACAAGCATAAACATCAACATCTTTCATCAAAACACCAGCAATCACATCAATAGATCCACCATTTCTTCATAATTCAATGGAATTTACATGAAACATACAAGCAAACAGTTAATCAAGTCTTCTCCATTAATTTCAATATACTATAACAACATAAAGATCATAAATACCGAGAAATAACAACCCGCCTTCAAAGCAGTTTACTTTATCATTTTGAAAATGACCTGATCCCGCCTTGCAAATCTTCTAAAGTGATTGTCAACAATTCTTCGGTATCCAAACAATCAAAACTGAGCCTTAAATCCAAATTTTCTCGAGCGTTAACCAACAATGGATCCACTAAACCACCATTCATCTCCTTTCTTTGTTTCTCAGTTGTTTCACTCTCTATTAGATCTGCAACGGTTTTGACTGTACACGAAGGGTGTAATTTAAACCCGTATAATGTACTGGCCTCTGTTTGGTTATTCATTTTTAAATAAAGAATATTGGCTAAATCTTCAGTGGTAAAGTCATCAAAGGTAAAAAATTTAGTCACTCTTCTACAAAAACCTTCATTAGAAGATATTACGCGCTTCATTGGTTCACTATAGCCTGCAAAAATAACGACTACTTTACCATTATCCATCACTGACATAATTTCTTCAAGTGCTTCCAAACCGTAATCTTTATCATCTGATTTCTGCATGGGTATTAATCGATATGCTTCATCTACAAATAAAATCCCACCTTCAGCTTCCTTCAGCTGCATTTTAATGTTAAAAGATTAGTTTTGTGGAATACAAGGGTTCATCAGGACGTTTAGGTAATTGTGACATGTGTGAAAATCAATACTATCCACCAGGTATAATTGGGTATTTTACACCAGAAAAGCATTACTAGGTAAGTTTTAGGAATTAGGGATCATGTGATCATTTTTATGGTTGTGCATTGTGTGAAAATTTAAGTACTTCCCTTCATCTTTTAACACTCAAAATGTTGTAGATAAGTTTTTTGGAACATGGGATCCATCCCTAGGTTCAAGAGTCATGTCAATGGTTGTGCCCTGTGAGAAAAGTATCTGTGATTATCGTCAAGGGTAATTTGGTCTTTTCACACCACAAAAATTTTAAAAGATTAGTTCTTAGAATTCAATATTTAAAAATATCCTACTTCCCATCATGGGTAATTTAGTCTTACAAACCACAGAACTAAAAAAGAGTAGTTCTCTGCAATTTGATATTCACCGGATTCTTTGAGTGGTTATGCCATGTGTGAAAGGATCCATAGTTCTCGTCCAGGGTAATTTGTTTTTTAATGCCACAAATTGTTGAAAATTAGTTATTTCGGTTGGGGGATTCAAGGGGGCCATCTTTTAATGCTAACAGTAGGGTAGTGTGCGAAAAGATCCATATGGCCCTTCAAGGGTAATTTGGTCTTTACATGACATGAAAAATAAAGTAAGAAGAGATACATACCACTCTCCTAGTCTTGGGTCCTGTATGACCAACAAATTCTCCAACCAAATCGGTTCTTTGTACCTCCGTTACTTTATCGGTTGGTAAAATTCCAACCATAAAAAGTAATTTTCCAAGAATCCGAGCTACCATGGTTTTACCTGTAGAATGCATACAGGAATCATATATGATGTAAAGATGTTATGAAATTACAATTTCACCCTCCCAGTAGCATATCCAGAGACCATAAAATGCACTACCAGAAAGAAGACGTGTCAAATGAGTTGAACGAATTCAAATTTTATATGTTTTCGGATGAAATAATAAACCTCCTTAATCAGTTTGTTCTAGAATTTCAGAGTATCATCCAAATAACCATAAATTTCATGTATATCCTCCTAAAAGTCCAAAATTTCATATATATCCTCGTATAAGTTCAAAATTTCATTCCAAATATCATATTTACCCTTCCAAAAGACCAAAATACGATACTTACATATTTCTAGAGAGAGTAAATAAAACCCCTTATTGATACAATGTTATTATGAATCAGCTCGGCCTACTTTTTTTTTTTTTTTAAACATTAAGGTTATATTCATCGTGGAGCCTATTTTTTTCTGGATTTACTAAAAGCATATACATATTAAAATGGTCTACAAAGTAACATCAATAGTTGGGTGGGCACAATCAAAAAAATCTAATAGTTGTGTGGCCTCCTTATGCATTATTCTTGTATGAAATTTTGAACTTTTGGGAGGATATATATGAAATCGCCACACGGAATATGCTTTTTGTAATCATTTTTCGCCCATTAATTATTTAATAAAAAATAGACAAAATTATTAGCAAGTTGGTAAAGATCAACCTTTAGATCTGAACAAAAATTACTCATTTTCATTGCCCAACCTGTCCTTTTGCCACCTCCCCCCCAACCCAACCACTGCCACAAAAACAAAAAACAAAAACAAAAAAAAAACACACACACAAAAGGCCCTAATCACCTGTTCCTGGATTGCCAAGGAAGGCCATATGAGGTGGTCTCCGGGTTCCCACTTTTAAACCAAGGGCCCTTCGCCTTTCATCTAAAAGCATCCCTTTAGCCCATTTTCTTAGCTGTAACTTAAGCCCATGTAGGCCCACTAAATTTGATAATTCTTTTTCAAGTTCATCCATTTTAGCTTTTGTTTCACTGCATGCTTCAATGGCTCTACGTTTTCTCTGCTCTTCTAAGTAAGAGTTGAGTAAAGCCCGCAACTTCTCGTTTCCTGATCCTTCTGATAGATGATTCAAAGGCGTCATACCTTCCTGTACCATTCAAAAGATAAAAAAGATCAAGATTACTAACGTAGGTGGAACTTTCGAACCTTTTACTAATGAATGAGTTCGTTCATGTTATAGTTTATCTCTAACAGGTCAATAGAAAATATCAGATCAAGGTTAATATAGGTGGCAATTTCGACCCCGTTGATTTATAAAAATGTCGCATGAAGTGTAACTTGCATACAACCTCTTAAATCATTTGTTTTGTAATGTATTTATTCATATTTATAAGACTAACTATTTATAACTAAAAACTTCCAGAAGAAGTGTTTCAGCTCAAACCAACATGACCGACCTGTACCAACGAATACTTTGATCTGACCCATTCTGTAGTAACACATTACCAAAAATATACCCAATTATTTATGAAAAGCTTGATTCAGGTTATGCTTCATTTCTATTGAAAAAAGGATGCATTGTATGAAAAATTATCAAAAGGGCTGAAAATCAATCCCATAGCAGAAAAAATACCCATTATGACACATTACTCATTACCAAAAAAATCCAATATTTAGAGACGGGCCAGATCAGATTATGTTTTATTTCTAAAATGTAAAAGAACAAGTTCGCTAAAAAGAAAATATATCAAAATGACCAAAAGCACGTAAGAGCAACATTAATGCATATAACCATCATTTGATTAAAAAATATATACTAGTGTATTTATATTCAAAACAGTAATAATTTAGTAAATGAATTTAAAACCTAGAAAAAGAGTGTTAAGGGCAAACCAACATGATTGGCCTATAACGAAAAACCTTCATTTGACCTAAACCTATTTTGATCCATTATTACCCGATTCACCCAAAGCACCCATTTTACCACCTCTAAATATGAGCTTGTCAGTTTAAAAAAAAAAGTAAAAACCCATCATTAATACATCATCTTTGGCACTACAATCAGCATTATGCTCTAGCAATGTTTTCACAGTCGAGTTGTCTTCGGCTCTGAGCGAGTGCCAAACAGAAAGGTGCAATGGAGTCATTCCATTCTGCATATAAAACATAAAAATTTAAATCTTTATCATGTTCATGGTGTAATTACTATGAAAAAGAAATAAAAAAGATAGAACACATACATTTGCTTTGGCTTCGGTGGAAGCCCCATGAGAGAGAAGAAGCTCTGCAGCTTCATTACAACCATTTTTAGCAGCCATATGCAATGGAGTTTCTCCATACTGCACATCAAAAGTAAAAACAATAATTATCATTGTTTTAGCAGATTTCTTCCATTTTTTCATCTTCATTTTGCGGGTCCCATCAATAAAATGAAAATGTCAAACAGAACACATGACTAATCACAACTAATAGAAAGCAAATCAAGATTTTGTGCACCATGTTCTTTGCTTCCAAGTCAACTGTTTCAGGCCCTGCTAAATTTAGGAGAAACTTAACCACTTCAACACTGTTATGACTGGCAGCAACATGAAGGGGTGTATTTGCCATCTGCATCAAGAAAATTAACAAATGCAGAAAAGTTAATCAAACGATTTAAACCACAATATTTAAAAAAAATTCCACCATTAATTAGGATCCATAGGAACCAAAATGCACTAAACCTTCAAATGTCACAAGAGATATCTCAAACAAACATCATAACAAACAAAAACCACAACTTTAATCTATTAATTCAATTTACAATCCTCCCTCTAGATCATCATCAGTTAATAAAAATCTCAATATAGCAGTAGGTTAATTGACTACCATACAAATTCTCAAACTATCTCTCTTACAAAACACCAAAAATCACACTAAAACTCACACACACTAGTTAGTAGGCCAATGTGGCATTTCATCAAACAGCTTGCATACATTGTAGTAAAATGAACTCTCAATCATAAGTTCATAACCAATTGTGTCAAATTCACAAGATTTACCATCAAATCAACAAATACATCAATCATCAACAACTCAACGATCATCAAAAATCTCAAAAGTGGGATTTCAGATTTCTTACAACAGGGTTTCGATCATTAACAAGTGAAGGATTCTCACGGAGACGCTTCTGAACACCAGAAAGATCGCCTGACTGAGCGAACGCATGAATGGTGGTCAATTTCGCCGATCTTGAATTCTGCTGATCTTTAACCCTCTGCATCCCTGATGATATCGAAGGGGTGAAATTTGGGGTTAATGTGAATTGGGCGAAACTGATCAAATTCTCGTGCTTTTGGGTTGATTTCTTGGGTTTAGCTTCTGGTAGTGTGATTTCAAGGTCTGATCTTCTCTTCATCAAGTGTTGCACACTACCAATGGAGATGAAACCCTAAATTGAGATTAAACCTCAAGAAATCATATATGGCGATTTGGGATTTTACCAATTTGTATGATTTGTATTAGAATAATAAATAATAATCTTATCATGACGTGAATGGTTAGGAAGATAGCTGTCTCGATTATTATGGGCGCCGGTGCATGTGGGTGACGCTGATAATTAGTTGTTTGTGTAGTATGATTGAAGATTTATTTAGAAGTTAAATTGGTTAGTGTGAAGATGATCATTTAGAATTATTACTATTATTATTTATTAATTTCTAATATTTGTATATCAACCCTATAGAATGTTTTGTGCATCACGTAATACTGGGTTATGCATGAGAGTATACTCTGTTTGATTGAAATATTTATCGCAAGTGACGAACATCTTTTGATGATTATTGTGTAATTATAATATAATTATTAATGTAGCCTATATTTCTTTATTAATGTAGAGTTGAGCTTTAGGAAATGTTAGTTATCAAGCTTACACATACTAACACCCAAGCTAACCGTCACCCAAGCTAACCGGAACGGTTAGCTTTCACTTGCTTGCAAGTAAGTTCATGTTTTATGAGGTATATATCAAACTTCATCAAAAGCTTTTAGATCTTTTAATCTAAATGGTGTGAAGCTTTTAGATCTTTTAATCTAAATGGTGTGAGATTTTAGATTAGCGTACTCCTAGCTTGTATTGTTACTTAAATAGCGCCATTGTGAATCACAGTTTGAAAAGGATCATCATAAACTTCTCATTAATGGTAATGGTGAGTTTATACAATGGCTACAATGAGTATGATCATTCAACTCTTCTCTGTTGCTTTTAATATCCTCGTGCTAAATGATCATGAGATGTAGATTTGATATCATCTTGCTAATATTGATAGAGATCATCTCTCGCTAACGTATACATGTTGGTAAGAATATAATAATATTAACTCTTAACACTTAATACTCATGTTAATTTATGTCTTAAATGTACATATGAAGCTAGAAATTAGGACCCGCGCAATGTGATGCATTTGCGAACTTCATTATGCATGATGAGACGGTGACGTTAGTGCTTGTTCGGATAACAATGGATTATCATTGATAGTGACTTGAAATTATGACTTATGATATTAAGCTCCCAATTGAGAATGAGCATATATGACATACATGTTCCAATACATTTAATAGTTGTTTGGTAGATTCTTAATAATCATTAAGAGACCACCTCTTTATGGTTTATAGTCTCTTAATGATTAACAAGTAACATTTAATCTGAATGGTTAAGATGTAACATCTTAACCATTTATCTCTTAACCATTCTGACTTAAGGTTACCTTTTAATCATTAAAAGGCTATGAACCATTAAGAAACTCCCTTTTAATAACCATTAAGATGTACCAATTACATCTTAACCATTAAAAGTTTATGAGTCATTAAAATTTGACATCTTAATAGCCATTAAGAGACTATCAAACAACCCTTAGTAAATTATCAAATATGTAGACTTAGTTCAATTTAATACATCAAAGCAATGATCAAGCATCCAAAATACAAAAATATCAAGAACAGTAAAAAATATCAAGAACATATAAAGATGAAAGGTTAAATTATATGCTAGAATTAAGAAAGATTTAAAACAAAGTTTTAAATCAAATGATTAATCTCATATAATGGATTTTCAAATTAAACCAAACTGGTCTTTCAAAGTTCAAAGTTCATTTATGATCAAAATAATAACTAGAAAATTCAAAAGAAATCTCATAATTAATTTTCAAGTAAATAGTTCAAAACTTATGAGACTTTGATTTTCGGAATGGTTGGTAGATGCCATTTACCAATCTAAGTATGTCTATCAAAGAAATCATGCATAGAAGACACGAAAGATTGAATCATACTAGAATTTAAAATTATTTTTATTTTTTACTTTTGAAAATTCCAAAATGTAAACTTTCCATTTTTGTAACTAAAACTCATTTTAATGCATACAAGACTTCATGGTATTTTGGATGCCACACCCAACCGATGACGGAATCATCTTGGGCGGACAAAAATGAATCGATTGTTCATAGCACATGGTATTGAATAAGTTTTAATAATAATAGATGCAATTTTTACTAATAATAACTAGTCAAAATTTCATTACAATTAAACAAAAACTCAAATAAACATAGTAATTGTCTTTTTATTTATCTAAGCCCAAGTCCTAATGTAAGCATGTAGAAGTCCACTAAGTTATATTTCTTGAAATCATGTAACGAGTCAATTAAAGAATTAGCCCGTGAGTAATCACAGGTTTGCATACATAGATATATTGAATTAAAATGATTGAAACAATTCAATTCTCATGACAATATCAAGACTTATAATACAATAATGTAACATAAAAGATAAATCAAACATAATCACACGTAATGACTGAGTTGCCTTGGTCCACAAACAAAACCTTATGAATAAGCATGAATCCAGTTTCAATCACCACTCGGATAATCAAATGGGTTAGGTTTGTCAAAAAAATAAATCTATCATTGTTGTCATAGTTTATATAAATTAATAACTACGTTAACATCTAGTTTATCTAATTATAAACATATAATTGCAAGTAATTATATAGCTTGATTATAACTGAATTTTGAATAGAATAACAATAAATAACAATTGATTGAATAAGTGTCACATGATTTCTTCATATAACAAACATAAAAAATAGGCTATGAATACTAATTTGATAGTTGTATGAAATTGAGAGAATAATAGCTAGAATAGGTACCAAAATCCCTTACGAGTTAACCTAAGGATTGGTATCCTAAGCTAAAATAATATCATGATTTAAGAACTAAGTATTGATTAGGGTTTTAATTGAGATTTTGGGTTTAACAATTAGTTTAAAACTAGTATTAAGCCCCCCAAGTTGCAGCGGGGGAGTAAAACCATGTCAAATACACCAATGACACACCACCGTCAGTGACCACCAATACTGAAAAAACTCATATTAAAATAGAAATAAAAGACGAAAAAAATAAAACCTAATGAAAAGTAGACAAAAAAACATTGAACCACGCAGGCGAAACGTAAAACATCTAAAACAATAAGTCAATCTAAGACTATCGCCTTGCAACGGGGCCGTTAAATGGGAAAAATAAATGTAAAACCATTGAGCCAACCACATAAGCACGTTGTAGCGTGGTAACTCGTAAAAATTAGATTGAAACGTAAAACAAAAAAATAAAATATGAAAAACACCAAATTTGATAGGAAAAAAATAGTTGGGGCTAAATTATAAAAGATGTAAAAGTATCTGATTAAAATAAAAAAGTTAAAGACTAAAAAAAAACAAAATGCACATGGTACAACCCATGATGCATCAAGTACAATACTTTCATGCACAAACCATTTAATAAAGCACGAGGTGTGACATTCCTATGCACAAACTACTTGGTAATTAGTATTATATATAATAATATCATCGATTTTTAACTTGATTAAATAATTGGATTTGAAAATAATAATTAATAATAAAGAAAATAGAATGATTAAATGTCATTTAAATATTTAATTTATAATGTTAACTAGATTTAATAAACCCGTGTATTACACGGGTTGATCAAATAAAATATTTTATTGAATAATAATCTATCAGTTATAAAATAATATTCTAATATAAGATATGATTAAGGACTATAAGTAATAAAATAAATATATTAACTTTTTAAACTTTTATTTTAAAACTTTTATGTGTTTTTTCCCAAATATAAATTAGATATTTTGTTTCAAAACAAAGAATTATAAAAAAATATATTTAATTTTTTTTTTGCATTTTTAAAAAGTTTCTTATTTTATAAAATTTATTTTCTTATAAATAACACCATTAAAAAGATCTACTTCTTAATTACTTATAAAACTAATTTAGATCTAAAATTATTAATTAATATTATTAGTAATTAATATAAATATTTAATAGAAGAGAAAAACAAAAAATTTTTGATAAAAATAAATATGATGATGACAAGTGTCTCCCTAAATACTTTTTTATTAGAGTAAAAAAATTTTAAATAAATATATTTTGAATATTAAAATGTAAAAATAATTAATGTTAATAATTAATTATTTAATAACTCGATCAAAATAATTAATTGAATAATTAATTAGTTAAATTATTTACAAAATATTAATTTAAAATCTAGCCCATATGTTAGAGTTTTGGAAACACGCTATCATAACCTTGAAAGACCATCAAAGTTGTTAGAAAAAAGCTGAAAATTCTACTCAAAATCCAAGGAAAATCTAGACAATTGATTTTAATATATTTTATTGAATAAATGCTACTAGATATAGAAGTATCTACAATTAGCGTAAATAGTATAAACAAATGGTGTGCCCTCATTTACAAGGCATCCAAACATATACACAAGTCTTAATATATAGTATATTATGTTAAAACCCGTGTGTTACACGATCAGTTAAAACAATTACACGTCATTCGTTAATTGATAAAACAATATAAATATCATCAAAAACAAAAAATAATATATCACTTTTGATGGTTAATAATAGAAATCCAATTACATTTAGAGGATATATTGTCTTATAAATCTCTTTGTACACCATATTTTTTGTGTTGCTAGTAATTTTACCGTTTTCATATAGTGATTACACTTCGTCTGTAATTTTTACTCTTGATAATTAATAAAGACGATAAGGGAGCTAACTGGAAACATAACATACACCATACGTTTATTAGCCACTGAAAATGACAAAATAAAAAAAAATCACACCAAAAGCAGAAAGAAGCATCTGCTATGATCCTTATTATACAACAGCATCTGTTATTTGCTCTTGACCCATTTTAAGCTATGCAAATGGCAGCTAAGCTTGGCCAGCCTCGAAGAATGATAAGTCTAGGAATTAACAGTAGTAGGAATGCTAAATTCACTTTTACAACCAAGGAGTTATAGTGATTTTTGAAGAGATGAACAAATCTTACCATCCAATGGACCAATTCATTTTAACAAATTAAAAAGATAAAAAAAAGTTACAAAAAAAAAAACATTTCAAAAAGCTCCAAGACAATATTAACAATTTTGTTAACTTTTTTTCAAAAACTTAACTTATTTCTATGATAATTCCCACAATAGATGATTTCTCACCAGAGTTAACAACAAACAAATCACCAACATTGTGTTGTGTCATGAATTTTTAAAACTAGAACCAAATGAAAAACAATATATGCATAACATTTAATGATGAGCATCATGTTGATGAAGCAAAACAATATTTCCAAATCATAATATTCATATTTCATCATCAATAACTTAGTCATAATCTAGAATACTAAAAAGGACATTAGCTTTAACAAAACTCATACAACACCCAAAATGATCAAGTAATATATAAACTTTGGAAACCTAAAATTAAGACAATAACATTTGTAATTAATCACATATCATTAAGCCAATAGATTGACTTAACCGGCACTTAACACATCTTCGTCAAGATATCTATTTCTTCTTCAAAGGTATACCGCCACTTAACACATCTTCATTAAGATATCTATTTCTTCTTCAAAGGTCAACCATCACTTAACACATCTTTGTCAAGATATATATTTCTTCTTCAAAGGTCATCTGTATCAACATGAATAACCATAAAACATCTGGAATTTTAGTGAAATGAGAGCTTAACGAAGTAAAAATTCATGGCCTTTTTCCAAAAAATTCTTGGGTTTAATTTATATTTGATATGGAAATGATTATATATAAGGAACTTGTATAGCACGTAACAGATTTAGTAAAGAAATGTATCGCTAGAAGAATAACTATAACTTCAAATTATTTAGGCATAAAAAAGAATTGGAAAAACCTCATGAATAGATGATGAAAGAATGATGATTCTTCCAGCAAAAATAAATTAACAAAGCTCAAATGGCATGAGATGTGCAGCAAAACCGAATACAACTTTATAGCCTAACTTTTAAATGGATGGTTATATATTAGGGTGTAACTCATATACATAATCATGGTCACCCATTAAGCACAAAAGTATCAGTCATCACACCATGAATGTAAACATCAGAAAGAACACTACAAGGAAATATCATACCAAAAAAAACCTTTGCTTCATCTGTTAAAAATATTATACACAATCTATTACTTCAAATACCATCCGTATCAAATGATGACTTTCAACGAATCCAAAAAACTCACATTTAAATATGTAATATGTTAATAAAAGGAATAAGAAATGTATAAGTGATATATGAAATAATGTATAAGTGATATATAGAATAATTCTTTCATACTTCCACTATCACAACCCAATGAAAAATCAAGTTGATTACGAACATGCATATACAGATCATGCTTAAGCACCCACTCAGTGACCTGTTTATGATAAGATATCTTTTTACAGGCTTGCATTCCTTGACTATCAAAATAAAAGAGAATTATTAATTATAGAAAACAAACCAGCTTAAGTAGTGGTAGGCTAGGTTCGCAACTCGCAAGACACAAACAAAGCACATATATATTCACAAGATTGATAAGTTTGAGAGTTGGGGTATAGAGTAAGTATTTTTAGTGTCCTATTAGAATAAGAGGTTGTTTGATTTCACTTACTCGGTCAGAAGGTGCTGACTGGGTAAGAGTTTGTTCCAAAACTGACCGGGTAGGTGAAAAAATATGCATGGGTCGGTGGCGTCGGACAGGGTCAGTGGTGTCGGACCGTGTCAGACGCGAAATAGTGCAAATCAAACACACTGACCGGCCAAAATGTCTGACCGGATCAGTGGGTCAGACATTTTGATCGGGTCAGCGGGTAAGCAGGTCAGCAAATCAGCAAATCAAACAGCCCCTAAGTGAGCTTAAAGACCAAATTTATTTTTTGAAGCTAATGGGTCTCTCCTGTGAAGAGTCTTTAAAGGGGAGTGTTGTTATGTAAATTATTATTACTTTAGTCATTTTATGATTATCTTTAGTTCAAGGGTTATTGTGTTAAATAAGGACAGTTAGAGGTGATTATTGTAAATTGTAAGTCCATTAATATTGTCAAGATCTTTATTACGAATCAGATTTAATATTTTGAAATTTAATTCCTTCTTCTAGTTTTTTTACTTTATGATTTTACTATATCAAGGGTATAAGAGCATTCACAGTGGAATCTGTATAATTATATGAGTGTGTTTGGTATATTATATGGAATGGTTTTGAGTGGTTGTGAGTGAAGGAAAGAGAAAATGTTATTGTGGATTGGTATATTTGAAGAATCACTGTTCAATCCTTATAATCTTTTTAATATTTTTAAAAGTGGTTGTAAGTGAAGGAGAGAGAAAAAAATAATGATAGAGTATAAAAAATATTATTTAAATAAAAAAAAATATATAATGATTTTTAATGTAATTATATGAATAAAAATAAGAACTCTACTTTGAATGCTCTAACAGCTCTATTTCCTCTTGACAATGGGTCATGCATGATTTGATTCGCCTTAACTACTCAACAGTAGATAGCGACAATTCTTGGAGCGATTTTCAGCCATTAATTCTTGGCAATTCAAAGATTATGATAGTGTTCAAAATCAAGACATTAGTGACAAACAAAAAAGACCATGATGTTGTCTAAATTATAAAAAATATATAAATATCTTCTAAACTTTGAAATAGGTTTGTCACTTTTTATTTAATATATTATCACACATTGGTTGTAATTAGATTTTAAAGGTTTTATGAGAACAAGACCAACGAGTGAAACGCTAAACAAATTTTAAATATCATGATTATCAATTTTCTTTATAGTTAATTGATATAACAAATATAAAAACTATATAACTTATAAATGTATAAATATTTCGTATGATTAAGTTACGTATTACATAAAAAAAATAAAAAACAAAAGTTATACTTTTAAGTTATATATATTCAAATACTTTTTTAGGTAATTTAACATACAATTGACCCGTGTAAAATAAAAAATCATTGTCTTAAATTGACACTAACCCATAATATATAAGTATATCAATACATGTATTTCTTTAACTTTTTTTAATTAAATCTTATTTTACTACAAAAGTATGTATAATTCAAAATAACATATATGATTACATAATTTAGTTTATAATATAAAAAAATTAAATTAAAAACAAAATAAATTATTAATTTAGTTTCTTAAAATAAAAAACATGACTAAAATAATATATATGTTTAAGCGGGAAATATTTTTTGAGGAATAACAGGAGAATGACATGTGCCAACTTAGTTACTCTTTTATTATATACTATAAATTAGATTATACACATATATAACTATTATTATAATCTTTCTATTTCAACACGTATAACATGCGGGTATCTAAACTATTAACTTATATATATTAAATCTCAAAAAATGGATTTTTTTTTTAATTTTTAATAGGCATTTACGTAAATTAAATTGGAGATTATTGTACTACATTTGGTTACTTATTATGACTTTAACAAAATCAAGTTAATTTAATTCAGCATGGCTAGTGGTGAACTAGTTCGTAACATTTCTACTAAGTTTGTTAAGTTCGAAAAGTTTGAAGGTCAAGATTTTTAGACATCGGAGGGAAAAGATGCATTTTTGTTTACTTCTTTGAAAGTTGCTTATGTGTTGTCTACATCTTGTTTTTAAATGGTGGAGGATTAAACCCTCGAACAAATTAGAAAACATCTTAAATGGGAGAATGATGATTATACATGTAGATGACGTATCTAGAATGGAATGTCTGATGTTTTGTTTGATATTTATCAGAATGAGCAATCTGCTAAGTAATTGTGGGACTCTCTAGAATATACGTACATGGCTAAGGATGTTTCAAGTGATGTTCTTCTGGCTCATCAGCATGTTTCATCAAACTCTATGGTTCATATTGATGTTTTTCTAGGTGATTAGTATGTTTCATCAAGCTCAGCTTCATGGCTACTTAATGTAACCTCATCCATTTCTAGGTTACGGTTAATTACAATGAGTCTAGTCGTACAAGTGTAAAAATAATAGTTATCATGAGGGACGTGACATGTAGGATGATAGGACTGACGGAGAATTTGATAGTTTATATATGAGGGAGTGCGAGGCAACCTAAAACTATTAAATAACATCAGATAATCAGTTTTTGAGAAATTTAAATGGTCCATATTAAAAGTTGACATAATTGAACGATTATAATTACTTGAAAAATAGTTGAGACTCACAACGATCTACAACTTATAATATCTAGATTTCAGCTGTCATTTAGATTGTAGAGACTGTTTGATAGTATTTTAATAACTCTATTAAAAGGTTATTTCTAATTCGATCATAGGTAGAATGTATTTGATTAACTTAAAAGAGCACTCTTAATTTTTTTGAACATCCTTTGAAACTATTACCTCCAACACTTTAGTGAGCCTTATTGAGACTGGATGTCAACCGTTTATATTAATTTTAACGCTACAAACCTGGATCATCCAAAAACACCATCAAGAAAAAAACTCATCACTGTAACAACCCCCCCCCCCCCCCCCCCGAGTCAGATTTAGATCTATAACGTAAAAGATCCTAAGCTCAAACCATTCCCCCATACCATTGAACCAGAAGACCAATGATAAAAAAAACAACTGTTAATAGTTTATGCACTCTGTTTATGAGTAAGTTTTTAAAAACACGTCGAATGATTCAAAGACTATTTATCATTTAGTCAGAACTCTTAATAGCTTAATATAAAAATATCTATTATTCGGTTACACTTATTAATAACTCAGCACAAACTTACCAAACGATAAACCACTATCATAATGTTATTTGGATTTTGATGTTAAAAGTCTCTTATTGGATTTTATTCTTTGAATTTTCGTCCATCTGGTTCGACATTCACTACTGTATGATTTTTCAATTCAAAGTCTCAAGAGAGAGAAACGAGAGAGAAAGCAGAGAGTAATGGTGGACGAAAAATCCCCAATCAGCAGAGATCGGGAGCTGCTTATTCCCGTCGCTAACACCGTCGCCGATGACGACACTTCGTCGTCAAAGCCCTCACCCTCTTCCACATCATCCTCTCACAACGAGGTATCTCTCTTCCACTTCATCGATTTAACCACTTAACAAATGATCCCTAATTCAACACTTTAAATGAATCTGTTTCACTTTTTGTTTAAGCTTCATTCTTATCAGATCGTAGTGCTTGTGGTGGATTTGTTATCGTAACTGGTTTGTAGTTGTTTTGTGTGAGAATTGAGAAGATTGGGGCCTGATTAGGGTTTTGGGGGGATGGAGTTGGATGTTGAGCTCATTGGTGTAGTTGATGGATATTGGATTCTGTTGGAACGTGTTTAGTGTGGATTTTGTTGTTAGAAGGGGATGATTAGGGTTAAGTGGTTGATGATGGGGATTGATTTGATTTTGTAGGTGATTTGACTCATCCGGTGACAGTTGAATACTGTAGGACTAGTGATAGAGGTGGTTTTCTTTCTATGAATGAAACCTAACTCGTGAGTTATGTATATAATGAGAATGCTAGGGATAACTGTGAATAGAGTGTTTGATTTTTCGTCTTATAGGGCTGTTACTGGTGTGTGATTATCATTCATACTGTGTGAAACGTTTTGGCTGTTTTGTTTCTCATGGATATGGATTTGAGTGTTACTTTATGCGGGTGAACTTCAATGTGATGATTTTTTTTTCTTCTTTCGTGTAGACGTTCTACAAAGTTATCAGGAGTTGGGCTTCTAAAAAGTTTATGACGGGATGGTATGCGAATTTTCCTTCCTTAATCTTCTTGCTAGATGCTGTAATCGAAGTTTCTTAGTTATAGTTGAAAATGATGTTTTAGGTTTCGTATTTTATCGTGAAAATTAACTTTTTAGAAGAGTTTGGAAACCATACCTGATGATGTGAATTGTGAAGTTCTGCCATTTTAAGGACTAGTTTGACTAGCAAACCATTGTAACACAATTTTACTTATTTCAGTTACTTGTTACCCTTTTGAGTATCTTTCTACACTAGGAATTTAAGTGCTGCATGATCCATTGTTATGGTACTCTTGATGACTAATATGTTTGAATTTGGAGAGCAGAAAATATTTTTACTCATTTATTAATTGGCTTTAGTAGGTGATTATTGTGGTTGAAGTTGACATGTTAACTTTTTTTAAGTAATAATATGGCAGTTTGGTGGTGTTTTCTTTCACTTATATTTTAATCCAACTGAATTAACTTTTTATACCTTAAGAACCGTACACACATGTAAGAGTATTTAGATTTAAAAAATATTATGTTTAGTGTAGATATCATCTATGCAATTTGAATTTGTGAATATTTCATAACATCATATCTCACTTTTCTGTAATATTTTTAAAATGTGAGAAAATCCGACAACAATTAGATATAATTCAGAAAGCTAACATATGAGCAAACCGCAAAAGTGTGTCATATTTAGGTTATCTTTTTTCTTTCCTATTAGCTTTAGTTCTGTAAGCCTACATAAGATTCCTGTTTCTGTATAGAGTTAATCCCCTTGGTAGAGAAGGTGTTTTAGTAATTGAGATTATTGCATATTGCGACATAAATTCAATTTTGCAAATTTGTCTTGAGGGCCTGGGTCATCTATGTGTAATAGTCTTTTCACTTAATTTGAATTGCGGTATTAATTCTGCTTTGCATGGGAAATTCGTATACTCCTAAGTGTAATCTTAATCTGACAGACACTATTTTTTGTGTTATTTCGCATCTAGCTTGACGCTTTTTTGCTTGATTTTGATCCTTGTTTGCAGTGTCATCCTATTGCCAATGGCTATTACTTTCTACATAACATGGTGGTTTATACATTTTGTGGATGGATTTTTCTCTCCAATCTATGTTCAACTCGGCATAGATATATTTGGTTAGCACATGCTTGTATTGGTCTCTTATATTTAGATTTATAAATCCATTTAAACATTTCCTATAGTTGAGTGATTTGATTATTAAAAAGGCAATAATATATGCGAATATTCTGAGTTTAAAGATTTATACGGTACTCTAATCAAGCGTATTAATTATAATATTGCTTCTCTCTTGCAAGACTGATCTATACTAATAATGTTTTCGTATGCATTCTTATTGGTATGCAGCAGATAGTCATTTTCTAATTCTTGAATTTAGGGGTGGGTGAAATGGGCAGGGCAGGGTTGGGTAAAGGGTCAAAACATGTAATTTTACCGCAGGCCAGGTAAGGTTGGCCTACCTATTATTTTGAAACTTATACATAATTACTGTTTTGATGATGATTACAAAATTATAGTATTATGGTAATAATCTCAACTTTGTTAATAACATATTAACATGATAAGCCGCTTATTTGATTATTTGTCTGAAATAAGTGCTTTGATTAAGTGACTTGAAGTTGCTTCTTCCAAACTGCATCTTTCAAAAAAATAAGAAGCACAAAACCATTTTAATGAGTAATCTCAAACACCACCTTGAAGAGTTGAAAGTTTTATGAACTTGAATACCATTTCGGATGCCAGTCAACCTGTATCCTTTTTAGTTAAATCTTTTAGCTTAACTTGTTTGATCTGCTAGAGATAAAATCTAATCCTGTTTTATCAGGTTGAAATTGCCACCCCTCTTGGAGTTTAAAGCTTAAGTGTTTAATTTTTATTCATTTGAATCTTTGTAGGTGTTGGATTTATAACTTCCATCATGTTCATATTTTTGGTTGGGGTATTTATGTCATCTTGGTTGGGAGCATCTGTTTTGAGCCTTGGGGAATGGTTTATTAAACGAATGCCATTTGTTCGTCATATCTATAATGCCTCCAAACAAATTAGTGCTGCCATATCTCCAGGTTTGTGGTTATTGTCTTGGATAATGTATGTGGGGATTACCCTAATATTCAAGTTTTTCTATTAAGGACACCCTGTATTGAAACTACTTTATACGTCTCCCAAGTATGCATCTGATTTCATTTATACTAGTTCTGTTAAAATAACACGTGAATAACAAAATTGCCTGAACCTTTTTGGAAAGTTAAAAATACCCATGTATTGAAACCACTTAATTGGCTACCCAAATATGTATCTATTATTATTTATACCAATTCTGGTAAAAAACATCTTGCAAAACGAAAATGCCCTTAACTTCTTTGAAAAGACAAAAATACCCTTGATGAGGTGTAAACATTTTTTAGGTTAATATATTTTCAAAAACATTTTATGGGCACAGTTGGTACAAATGAAACAAGTTGCATACTTGGGCGACCTATAAAGTAGTTGCACTTTATGTGCGGCCTTAATGAAGTTGGATACCGGGTGGCCCTCACATACACTATCCCTTATTAGTTTCCTTTGATCTAATCAACTGGACATGAACACTATTCTTTCTTTAATTGCAGATCAAAACACACAGGCATTTAAGGAAGTTGCTATCATTAGGCATCCTCGTATTGGTGAATATGCATTTGGGTTTATTACTTCATCTGTCATTCTCCAGGTTCAACTTTAAACCCAATTTTGATGAAGTTTCATTATGTGATTTTTAATTTTGAGGGTCCCATCTGTTCGGAATGGAGGTGGCAAGATGAGTGTAAGAGTGTTAGAATTAATATTGGCATTAAGAATATCATCCTAACTCTAGTATGGATTAGGTTCAAATGAAAACCAAAAGAAATTGTGTAAACCAATAAACCAAATGTCCACATTTGATTTATGAAGATCAAGGCTCATATTTATTTTGAATAAAATGATAGAAAGTTGTACTTTTATTAGAACACGTGTATAAAAAGTCAAACAAATATGAGCCATTGATCTTCATAAATCAAAGGTGGAGATTTGGTTAATTGGTTTACACAATTTCTCTTGGTTTTCATTTGAACCCAACCCACTCTAGTATTATGTACATATGTTAATTGAAAATATGTGTGACAAATTGTATGTAAATAAAGTAATAAACTTATGTCCGAAGTCCTTATCCGATGATTAGAAGGCAATGGTTCATATGGCAGTTATGCCATATATGACTTGACACAACTGTTAGTTAGACATGTTTGGATATTTATAAATAGGGTTGTAAACGTTTGCAGTTAATCAATTTCCTATTCAGTTATTTCCCTCCAATTTTTTCTACACAGTTTGTTTGTATTATATTAGATCAAGAATGATTTGTTAACTTCTTCAAATCATCAACATTGAGCAGGGTCAAAATTAACCATCATGAAGTATGTGTCAAACTGTACCAGGTTGGGTAGAGGTGCTAGCATCTTTTTCAAAAATTTTTTTGAAAAGAAATATAACTAATGAATGTTCTAATGATGATTGCAATTGCAATAATAATGTAAAGCTTTGAATAAAATAATCTAGGAGGTTGTATTAATAAATATTAAATTTGGATGACTTTCAATCTGTTTGACATACCCATACACACACACTCTCTCTCTCTCTCTCTCTCTCTCCCCATTTGACCAACTTGGCATTTTTTTATATAAAACACGCCCGGACTTGACCCATCATAAGTGAATGAATCGAAATTACCATCTCAAGAGCCATTATTATAAACACAATTTTCATTAATGGGAAACAAAAATCGAAATGAGTATTTTCTATGGTTAAGACAATTTGTGTGTATCCAGCTTAATACATAATCTTAACTGTCATTTGTAAGTTATGAGTTGTAATCGTCTTCTACTAAATTTGATGCCAACTCTAACACCATACTCCATACTTGAAACCATTTTTATTCTACACGCATCAGTTAACTTAGACTCACGTTTTATCTATTTGTAGACTATATCAACGTGACCAACAAAATGTAAATGCTGATAAACAATAAGACCCTAAGTGTTTATTTCTATGTGCGTCATTTTAATCTTTGTTTTTCTGGATTATAGAATTATTCAGGGGAGGAAGAGCTATACTCCGTTTATGTTCCAACAAACCATCTTTACATTGGCGATATCTTCTTGGTCAATTCAAAGGATGTTTTCAGACCCAACTTATCTGTCCGTGAAGGAATTGGTGAGTGTCTTAATTATGTGAAATGTCTAAAATAGCCATTCACTAGTGACAAATCAGTACCCAAATAATTAGGTTTCATGTAGTAGATGACTGCTTCAGTATAATAAAAACAGGCTGAAGCTTTTTAAAAAAAATATTTGGCCCCTATAGATTTAAGTAGGTGTAGGGTTGTGTGTTTTAAAATATATTTTATTGACCATAGACAAATAATCAACCGATTGTAGGAGAGGTAGGTAATTTTTTATATGGTTCTTCAAATTTGATTTTTTTGACCTTAATTAATCAGAAATCAAATTAGAATAAACTTTACACAAGCACTCAAAATTGTCAATATGAGTATGCTTAGGCAATTAACAGTTAATCAGTTATATATACAAACGGGTCGATTTGGGTTATGTTTTATTTCCAACGTGTTATCCGGGTTGAGCTAAAAAGAATAACTAGAAAGAAATGGGTCCAACATATAAAAGTGATCTAAAATGTATTTAAATCCGTAGAACTTTGTAAATCAATTTATTATAAGAAAGTTATACTTTTATTCTTATGATAAAATTGTGTAATATATTTAGCACAATTACTTATAAAAATCAAAAAGTCATAAAACTGTTTGCGGGTTGGCCTGCCGAGCAGTTTTGACCCGTATTACAAGTAGTCATTTTGCCAAACCAAGTATATCCCTATACATTAAAAGAAAATCTGACATATAGTTTGTTTCTGATGCAGAAATTGTGGTTTCTGGGGGCATGTCAATGCCACAAATACTATCAACTTTGGATTCAAATGTTAATGTGGACCGACCTAGAAACAACAGAAGCTGAGGAGACGCGAAGATCATAGTTGTAAGTTGAGTTAATTTCAGCCATTGGATCTTACAATGGTTTATTGTTCAGAGTTTGTCCAATTATTTTTTATTTTTTAGCAACAGTTGCTGATTGAAGTAGTGTATACGAACGTAGAGAGATAGCCGTTTATGTTTGTTTCATACAAGTGGGAATCGAACTTAGCGAGCCCGTGTGAATTATGTAGATAAACAGTTTGATTTTGCTGTTTAAAAAAGTCTTGTTCCATACTTCCATTGAAAATTTTAAACATTCTATATTTATATTCTTTTATGTTTCTTTTAGAGTAACTGCTACATATTCATGTTTCTTTTAGCATATTGCTTCATCCATTATGCAATTGATCCTGGGATTTTGAACAATGGAGGTTTGTTAATGACAATTTCATCATCATCCCCTTGGGAAAAGTTAGGCATAAAACTTAGAACACCATCACAGCTTTCAAGTAAGGACGAAGATCAACAACATTGAAGGTGGTTGAAAGTTAAAACTCCACATTCTCCTCTCCTCTGCATTTCATTTTTTCTTAAAATAAAATATTTGAAGAACATCCCCTTGCATGTGGATCAAACTCCCATTGTGGACAAATTGTCATCTCCTTCGGTTTCGTCTCAAAGCTTAGACCTGTGAGGTGTAGGAATATCTCCTCGTTGCATACAAACCACACGTGAAAGGGCTATTTGAGGTTGATCAAGGATCATGCATGAACTTGATTTGCATTTCACTTTTTCTTGCTTTTTATATGGTTGCAATTATTGCTGGTCGTCAAGGGAATTTTTCATCCACAACAATGAAAAGGGCTATTTGATGATTTGTGAGAGTAAATTTACAAGGCTTTATAAGCTTAGCTCTAATACCGAATGTAAGTAAATTGATAAGAGGTTTTATAAAGCTAGCTCTAATACCAAATGTTATATAATTGCTCAGAACACAATTGACTTTTGGATTCTGAACAAAGAATGTTTGTCCATGACAATGTCATCATCTGGTTGGTTCATGGGCAGAACTTTTAAGAGGTCCTAGGGGAGTCTATCTCACAAGTAGAAATTTACTTGGTTTGTAAAATTGTCACTCTCGCATACTAGTTTGGGGAATTGGTGATACTTTTATGTGTTAGAGCATTCATATCAGGTTATCTATTTTTATTCTTATAATTATATTAAAAAATATTATTTTTTCTCTTTCATTCTCAATTAAATAATATTTTTTTATATTTTTATAATTATATTTTATCTCTACTTTACTTACAACCATTTTAAAAAATATTAAAAAATTTATAAGAGTTGAAGAGTGATTCCCCAAATATACAAATTAAACACTAACTTTTCTCTCTTCTTCACTTACAACTATCTACAGCCATTCTTTAAAATATAAAAAACATACTCATATAAATATTAAAAACCCACTGTGAATGCTCTTAGACCAGTGAAACAATAGTGTCAACACCTCTAAAGGTTATCATATTTGCAGTTCATCATGAGGTTAATTTTCTGAAACAAATAAAAATAATAATTGATGTGACTAATATTAAAATAATAAGAAGACCAAAATAACTTTAGAAGCAAAGATAAAAAAAAAAAAGAGAAAAAATAATTATTTTATTATTGATTGGGTAGTTAATGTTAATTAACATTAAATATTTTGTCTAATTTGTAAATTCAAATGATATAAAAGAACGCCATTTTTGGAAGAACTTTAAAAATGCTATTTATTGAAATTTCAAACTTCTAAGTATAGCATTTTAGCCAAATTATTTTAATTACTACAATGTCGTAACGCAGTGCCGGCCCTGAGGAGGGGCAGGATGGACACCCGTCCAGGGGCCACTCGCTCAAGGGGCACACAATTTTTTAAATTTGATTTTTATATTATATATATATTCATAAAAAATAGTTACAAATTATAATACAATAAAAAATTTAACCCAATTATATATTAAACTCAATTTAATTTTTTGGTCCCATTTTATTAAGGCAAATTGGATTTTAATAATCCTAACTATTACCTATTGGCCGATAATAATCCATATTATCAATTTGGCTGGTAACACTCCCAACTTTCACTATTATTACCAAAAACAGTCTCAATGACATAATTTTCAATTTTTTATGTTTGATTTAGGTCGATTCGGTTCGCAACAATAATTATAAATGAAATAAAGAAACATACAAGCTAAATTGAGACTAAAATAGATACAAATTAAGCGTAAAAAATTAAAAATTATGTCACTTGGACTGTTGTTGGTTATAAAAGTGAAAGTTGGGAGTGTTACCGGCCAAATTAATAGTATGAATTATTATCGGCCAATAGGTAATAGTTTGGATTATTAAAATCCAATTTGCCTTTTATTAATCAAATTACTCAATTAAAATCCCCCTTTTTTAGAAAATAAAATATTTAAATCTCATGCGTCGTGGTTTATTATTACTTGTTTAATTGTTTTGATGTTTAAATCTCATGCGTCGTGATTTATTATTACTTGTTTAATTGTTTAGATGGTCAATTAAGCAGCACAAAAAATAGATGATTTTATTATGTTTATTGTAATACCTAAACCTTACGAGTTATCGGTGAACTATTACTTTATGTCATTGTAATACCATAATTTTGTTATGTTTATTTCTAAAACGTTTGATTTTGTTCAAAAATATTAGTTTATAAAATTCAATTCGTTAGAGCCAAATTTTTTCAGCTCATCCAGGACACTAACATCTTTAGGACCAGCCCTGTCATAACGTATCTAAATTCCTATAATTAACCACTGATAACTAATATTTTATATTCTGTTAATCTGTATTAAATAGGGTAACAATTCAAGTGTTGTGATTTATTAAAATATTAAAAAAATTATTAAATAAAAAAGTGACTGAGAAATAAATTAATTACCATTCTTGCAAAAATTATAAAAAGTTCCATTTTAATTATCACACTCTTATCAATATGATGTAATAAACAAAGGATTTTTTTTCTTAAACATTTAATTAGAATACAAAATTACCTAATAACATTTATATTTCACTAATTTCATTAAATAATATAAATTATAAAAAACATTGGTAACAAAAAAAAAAAAAACATAACGTAAAAAAAAAAATTAAGAAGCGTCGTATTCGTTCCTAGCCTTTTGTTTATTTCTTCTGCCAATTGACCATCGAACCTAGTAAAATGATCGATGTTATGAGCAAAATTTTGAGGTTCTTACGCTTATCTTCTTTTTTCCCTTCATGTCCACCTTCTCTTTTGCAAGTCCATCTTCTCTTTTTTTTCACTTTGATTTTTACTTGTTGGTGAACATTGAACTGCCTCATTTGTTTTGTCAAACGAACTCCGCTATATCATAACACTAAAATTCATTGATGTAAAAAGTTATAAAAATGCATAGTATTTATAATGTTAAAAAATGAAACTTTGTCAATATATAATAATACAACTCAGCCGAAATCATCACACCTACTGACACACACAAAAGCTTGCCTATATATTTTAAGGTTTTTTGTTAAGGTTCCAAAATCCCCATTTACACTTCACATGAAACGGTCTCTTTCCATCAAATCAAATCAAATCAAATCCCTTCGATTCCAATCTTCATTTCCAATTCCGATTTCGATTCCCTCAGCAGATAGAACAAATGCAATCGGAATCCGATTCCAACAGCCTAACCAGCTGCACCTCAACATCCCCCAAATGCACTTACATTCCTCAAACCCCGTCGTCGCATGACTCCCACGATGACAACAAGTCGTCGTCGAACAGTCACGCGACACTGCCCGAATCTCCGACGCATTCATGGATGTCATCGGAGAGCAGGGTTTCCGGGCCCTACAGGTTTTCGTTGATCGGAAAACACCATCATCAGTATCAGTATCAGTATCAGTATCAACATCAGTATCTACACCAGCAGCTGTTTTTTAAGAAAAAAAGGAAGAAGAAAGGGTGGGTGATGTTTAGTGTGATTGATGAGGAAAATGAAGTTGATGATAACGATGATAATGATGATGAACAATTTACGAGATGTTGTTGGGTTGTGATGGTTATAGTGGGATTAGTGATGGTGTTTATTGCTGTTTGTCTCATCACTTGGGGGGCTGGTAGACCGTACAGACTTCATGTTCATATGAAGGTAAAAATGCTATTTAATTTGTTTATATATACATTGATAAATGATAACAACATTTGATTTATATGTGTATACACTCTGAAACACACTGAATCAAAGATAGTTTTTTAATGCGTTATTGGATTTTAATAGTCCTAACTTTCATTTATTGTTCGAGATTAATCTTAACTCAAAAAATATTTACAAACACTCTTAACTCTAAGGTTATTTTCTTTCAATGATCCCTAACTAACTGATAGTTAGCACCATTAGTTTTTCGATAACATGGACTGTTTTTAAGGCAAAAAACAATAAGTAGAAAGTTAAAATCAACCATCTGATCCATCAATCTAAAACGTCCGCACCCTAAAACCCGTCAATCTCCACCTTCTAATTTGAACCACTTAACTCATTCGAGGTAGATTTCAGGTAACGTTGGAGGCTAGACACCAAAAAATAGGCTTGATGGAGAATGGTGAGTGGCGTAGTTGAAAAATGGCTCAATGTTGGCCCCATTTTATCAAAAAAACTAACGACGGTTAACTCTCAGTTAGTAAGGGATAGTTAGAGGAAAATAAATTCAAAGTTGGGAGTGCCTGCAAATATTTCTTGAGTTGGGATTAATCCCGACCAATAAATAAAACTTGAGATTATTAAAATCCAATAACTCTTTTTTAATTAGTTAATATGTGTTTAAAACTTTCTTGTTAAAAGGTTCCATGAATCACTAAAATATGTTTTTTTCTAAGTGAACTGAACACACTCTATCTCTAACCAGTTTAGATAGATCATTAAGATGCTATCATAAGCTCCTAAGGTTATATGCAAGTAGTTAGTGATAGTGATTAAAGAATAGCGTAGTAGTTGTCACATAGGCGGTGGCCGTGATCACTATATAAAGAGATCCAAAATGTGGTGTTTGTGCGAATATGAGGTTTAATTTAAATAAAAAACAATGACGTATAGTATTATAGTTGATAAAAAAAATTTAAAGTATAAATAAAAATTTATTTTCCCTCGCCCTTTGCCGGTATTCACACTCACACTAAACCATATCATGCCTCATATCACACACATACAGTGGTGTTGCGACTTGTGATGGGTTGAGTCAGTGTTGTAAAAATCGCTATGCGTTAGTCGGACGGTAAGGTAGGGACTAGAGATTAATCGGGATTAATGAGGATTAATCGAATTAGACTTTTGTGTATAATTTTGCAAATATATATATAATGTTATACTTTTTTATGAAAGAATTTACAAGTTTGGGCAATAATTGTAAATTGATGAATATTAAGGGGGTTAAATGTAATAATTCACAAACTTAATAAAATAATCTAACCCTAAAGATAGAACAGCCCGTTCCCCTTCCATTGTTCCATCACAGCCGGTCATAGCCTTCCGTCATTCCCGTCACCAAAGTCACACATCCTTGCCGGAATGGGAAAATTCGGGGGTTATCATCGCTGGAAAACCGCTGATTAGGACAATTTGGTCCGGCTTTGACCAATTTTTACCGACTACCACCTAGCACCTCCGATATGGTGAAATCGAAGCGGCTAACCTTCGATTAGCGACTAATAGGCGGCTAACCTTCGATTAATCGAAGGCTAGTCACGATTTTTACAACACTGGGTTGAGTTGGCACATCATGCCTCCTCCTTCCATTACAGACAATATAAGACCTTTAAAAGAATGGATACATGTTTGTACGATTCTCTTAGTTTTTTTTTAAATTTGGTTTTGTATTGTATATTTTTAATTAATTGCGAATCATTTTGGTATAAAATGATAGTAATGACAATTTAACGAAAAGAATTTTAATTATTCAAATGTTGTTGGTGGTTTATCAGCTAACTTGAATACTTGATCACGTATGACGTATAACTTTGCTAGTGTGATGATATTTTAATCTATTAGTCTAAAAATAGTTTGAGCGAGTAAAATACTGAATTGGAAATGATTCATGAAATTTTATTAGTTTAAACAATAGTCTCATGATGCCACGTTTTTTCTATTTTCAAACGAAATGATTACAAATGACATGAAATATGAGTGAAGGTTGTATACACCCTTTTTCATGTGATAAGGACTTGAAATTCAAAATTTATGAAAATATTTTGTTTTCATTTAGTATTTAATATATCATATTTAAATTTAATTTTATCCTTTTCTATAATTATTTTAGTATATATATTTCTATTTAACATATCAATTACTAGTTAATATATAAATTATTATTTGATATTACTTAAAATTTTCTTATTGGTTTACAATAATTGACATATGAAATTAAACTTGTGTTTATCTTTTTCTACTTACTACTTTTTTTTGTATTTATTCTAACAAATCAATTATAAACTAGCATTCATCATTTAACTTATGTCCTTAATTTAATCTTTACCATTATAAATATTTAATTTATATTTAATTTAAAATGTGATATTTAAAGCATAATTTAATATATTAACATACTCTTTAATATTTTGGTTATAAAAAACATGCGTTATTATGCTTTTAAGATATTATAAAGAGTAAGTTACAGAAAAGGACTTTTATCTTTGAAACTAATTTCACAAGTCAATCTTTATGTTTATTAATTACATTGGATAACTTTTTTTGTATATGGTTTGTTTCATATTTTGTCCTTTAATCTAACAATTGTTAGTTTACATCGTTAAGTTAGGTCGTATGATTATCACATAAGAGTATATGTATATAAAAAACATCCGGGCGGCATAATCAAAAAACAAATCGATGTATTAGAAAACATGAGCGGCAAAACGTTGAGACCGAATAGTAACACTTTAAACAAATTATATATTATTTTATCATATTGTTTATTTTAATACTAGTTTTGTAAAAAAATGTTTGTGTCATATGATTTATATATCAGTAATAAACTTAATATATAAAAAATTAAAATGCATGCCACATGAAGTAATTTTGATATTTTCCACAATCATATGATTATTTGATTCATATGATAGGATATATAATTTGAACAAGAGCATCTAAACTACATGTGGCTTGCAATCTGATTTTTACGTATTAAATTTATTATTGATACTTAAATCATATGATAGATAAATTTTTATAGAACTAACTTTAAAAAAAGTAATGTTAAGAATATCTAAAATTTGTTTGTGGTTTTATTCGTTAGTCTTAACTTTTACTAATCATATTATTCTAAATAATTTGACTTTTGGCTTGTATTCTAATTTTTATGTATTAAGTTTTTTATTGATATTTAAATCATATGAAATAGTAAAATTTTATAAAACTAGCTTTAGAAAATGATAAAAATATTTTAAAAATGTTTGAGGTTTTACTCGACAATCTCAACGTGTTACTGATCATATTTGTCTAATAAGTTTATTTGTTTTTGGGTTATAACACCTGGATTTTTTTTTAAAATTGCTACCATCTTGTGGTAACTATGAGATCTAACTTAACTATACAAAAGATAAAACAAAACATATACATGAGGGTAGTCTGATATAACTGGTTAAGGTGAGGTGCCCATGACATGTAATAATTGGGAGGTCATGGGTTCAAGTCTCACTCTAAGCAAAAATGCTCAGGTTGAGCCAGAGGGTTTTCTCAGCAATGAGTTTCCTCCTGAGGGGGTTGGGGGTGCGGTCTCGGCTGGGAAACGAATAGGTGGGCCCAATTAAGATAACACCTATTCTCCGAAGCAGGGTCGCACATTTGCCGTTCAAAAAAAAAAAAGAGTAAAATTAGTTATAAAGATTAAGACTGTAATTTATTGTATTATGAGTTGCATTATTAATGCTAGATTCAGTTTAAGGTGTTAATTGTTGTATTTAAAAGGTTTTGTATTGAAATTACTTTTATGCCATTTTTGCCGCGAATACCATTTTTTTAATTGCAAAGTGCCACGAATAATTGATATCATGTCTTGTAGAGTTGGAAATTGAACAACTTCTATTATGGTGAAGGATTGGATTACACCGGAGTTCCAACAAAATTGTTGACGATAAATTGTTCGGTGCAGATGAATATACAAAATCCTGCTAAATTTTTTGGGATTCATGTTTCATCTCCATCGCTAAATCTTTTCTATTCACAAGTCATGGTTGGAAGTGGTCAGGTAACTAGCTTTTAAAACCTAACTTTTCTTTGCGAGATTCAATATGGTTCTTGTAAACACAGCTAGAAAACTAACTATCATTTTCAGTTTAAATTCGTCGGCAAAGAAAAACTGGCTTTAAACATCTCCAGTTATCTCTTAGTGATGCTTCCATCATTATATCGGTCCTATGAACTTCTGGTAACTATTGCCAGTGGTAATTCCATCGATGATATATCCCTTGGAAAATTCTGTTGGTAAATTCATTACCCGCACCATTTTACTCCACAACTCTTTACCGATATGGATTATCGACAATCCTCATTGTCACCGAGGGATCTCTAATCGATTTGTTAGTCGTTGAATGTCTTCTTTTTTTAATGAAAGGTTCCTGAGTGTGAATTCTTATGCTGATCATTCTATACAACCTAAACAAACACTCAAAAATTAATTAACCTAGACACGTCTAGTCAATATTCAAGAAATTCAAACATTTTTTAGCAGTTCACATGTTGTGCAATATCATGCCAACCAAATTTTGACTCAATTCATTTTTGTGTCACTTAATTTGAATTAATTACTTGTCATGTTTTCACGTGGTGTTAGTAGTTATATATGCCCTAGCTAGATTCACAATCTTACACTTTAATTTGATAAAATTTTAACAAAAATATATATTTAGCTAAATTTTCATAATATTTTTATCAGTTTACAAACTATTATCAACCAAAGAAAAGCAAAAGGACAATATCTATAAATATAGAAGGTCAAAAGGTTCCACTTTATGGAATCGAGGAGGGCTTGGATATGTCAAACAACAATGCCATTGTTCCACTGAAGTTAGAGTTTGAGATTCGATCACAAGCCTACTTGGTGGGTTCGTTGGTGAGGACAATGCACCATCGTCAAATCTTATGTATCATGAAAATCAACTCTCAAAGCAACAAAGTCTTCAATTTTAAAGAGGATTCATGTTCTTATAGTTGAAATGTAAATCAGATCTTGGAAGTACCTTCCTTTTTTGCTTAGTTTATCTCATCACATTAAGTTATGTTGTTGTATATTTATTTTGTGCAATAAGAGAATAAAGGCTATTCTTTCAACTTGCAACATTTGTGTAAGCAAGCATGGATTACAAATGCTTGCATGTATCATCTATCTATTATAATAAAACAAGGTTTTAAGATGACATTTGATACAATTCTAAACCATCTAATTCTAATTTTTCTGTTTATCTCTTTTATTAAATAATTACTAAATACTAATGATGTTAATTAATTTTTTTAAGATTAAAAATAGCTTTTTAATAAATTTAGAGAGAAATATTTTTATAAATGTAACTTCTAAAGAAACAAAAATTTTAAAAATAAGAAAATTTTCTAAAACATCAAACATTTTAAAATTACGAAATAATTTAAAATCAAACTTTTTAAAAAATACTTTTTATAAAACAAAATAATTAAATTTTAGAGCTAAAATAAAGAAATTTTTAAAATTGAAATTTTTTAAAATGATTTGTCTTGGAACAAATTGTTTAATTTTTTCAGAAAAGAAAAATAAAAAAGGTTTAAAAATAAAAGTTTAAAAAAATAATATTATTGTTTTATTAATATAGTCTTACTCATATGTAATTTCAATCGTATCTTATTTGAAAATATCGTTTATAATTAATAAATATTCATAACTAATTATTTAATATTTTATTTATTTAAATCGTGTAATACACGGGATAGTAACCTAGTTTATACATATTTGAAGAGTTTAAATGAGAATCAAAACCATTTTGTGTTCACTAAACCATCATATTTTCACCCGATCTTTTTTGATCATAGAGCGGCCAAGTGGACAAAAAATAAGAGATTGTCGTGATTAATGAAGTGAAAAATACATAAATGTCATTTGTCTTAAAATTCATCCAAATATTATTCGAGGGTACGTGCTAAAATATTGTTCATTTGGTCCATGATTGTTCGATAATTTTTTTAACATTTTGAAGTTAAACGTTTAGAAAATTAAAGTCATACTTCAAATGAAAAAGAAAAGTAGGATTAAATCTTTGTTAAAGAATACTGCAATTATTTGATGCAATTATTTTAATTTCTTATTTAGGCTCATCATACTATAAAATCCGGGCAATACAAAGCTAGAGTTTGATCACCCGTCTAGTCATGTATTCTATTTTCGTATAATTTATAATTTACAGGATTAAACTTTACATTTTTACTTTCAAAAAGAAAATTATAAAATATAAATTTTCCTTTAATATCAAAATGAGGCATAGTTAGACATTTAGTGTTAAATTTGAGCACGAATGTGTGAAAATTAGTCGGTTAAGTTTGGCTTTGGATCAAACCGAACCTATAACTTAGGTTTTACTTCTTAGATTTTCATAATCGACTGGCTTCGATTAACACTTCGACTAATTCTTAAAATACCCGTATAACAAACTTTATGCTACAATTCGATCTAAACTATTAATTAAGTAAATAGATGGTTGAGATGACTTCTTAGTTCTTACATTTTTTAGTTTTAGTGAACTTTTTATTTGAACTTTTTTCAACTAATGATTTGATCAATATAAATCTCAACTTTTGATTTAATTACCAATAATAGTTCAAGTCTGACTGTTCATTAACTCCGTTAGTTTTATATGACGTGGCACGTGATGTTGCTTGTGATGTGACACGTGACATGGCATATTACATAATTAAAATAATATATTTAAATATATAACTCAAATTTGCGTTGTTTTGTATCCAAGCTACTCAACATGCGACAAAAGGGTTGCGTTGAATAACTTTAGAAAATAAATTTTTTAACAAAAATAATTTAGTAATATATTTATATTTTTAAGAGTTAATTACGCAAATGGTTCCTGTGGTTTATTGAAAATAACAGGTTTGGGTACTAAGGGTTTTTTGTAACAAGTATGAGTATTGTGTTTTCAATTTGTAACGAGTTAAGGTATTAACACTAACAGACGTTAACTTTTCAGTTAAATCTAAGGGCATTTTCATCCTTTTACCTTACAGGGACTATTTATGTCATTAATACATAAAAAGGACTGTTTGTGTAACTTTATATATACATATAGATATATGAATGCATAGACACACACTCTTATGTTTAGAAACTAATTTCACCACCACCACCGACCACCATCCCCGCTGCCGCCCCCACCGCTAAGACCAACCCCGCCGCCCCCACCGCCTGCGACCATCCCCGCCGCCCCCACTGCTGGAGACCGTCCTCGTCTCCCCCACCGCTGGCGACCAACCGCTACCAGCCCCCACCACCACTAAGCAACCAACACCAGTTGAAAGTAACCACCACCGGTCCCCATATCATCACCTTCACCATCACCACCACCGCATCATCACCACCACCACTGCATCATCACCATCACCGCCTCATCCCCATTATCACACCATCATCATCATCTCCACCTCCACCATTGCTCCATTATCATCACTCAACAAACCTCCATTCATTTTACCCTGTTAACCATAAAAAATTTTAAAAGAAAAAACCCCCAAATCGTTACCTGGTCATTGAGATCAAGGGTAGTGCAACCATGGGTGTTCGCGAGGCTCAATTAGGCTTCACATTTGATCCACGCATTACCCAATTTCTTATGACCATTGCTCAATTAGGGTTCAGATCTCAATTAGGGGTTTACGTGATGGTTGGATGTTCAAAGCGTTAGCGCTTGACGGTAAACGAAGTGGTATTGAACAAGGTTATGGCAGGTGGCGGCGATGGTGAGTGGCGGCGGCGACGGTGAGTGGCGGCGGCGGTGAGCAGTGAGATGACGATGGGGGTGGTTGGGATGGATTATTTCATATTTATATTCAATAGTTAATTACACAAATAGTCCCTGAACTAAAAGAAAGCAATAAAATTACAAAAGTGGTCCCTAAATGGGTATTTTAGTCATTTCATTTAAACTTTACGGAAAAACTAACGGCTGTTAGTCTTAATACCTAAACTTGTTACAAAATTTAAAACACAACACCCCAAGCTGTTACAAAAAACTCTTAGTACCCAAACATGTTATTTTAGATAAACCACAGGGACCATTTATGTAATTAACTCTATTTTTAATTGTGAGTATCTTATACGTATCGTCTACAACCACCTCAAATGATACATCATAAAAACTAACAAAGTTAATGAACATTTAGACTGTTATTTTTATAGGTAACAAAATCAAAAGTTAAGATTTATACTGATCAAATTGTTAGTTGAGATTAATATTAATCAATAATTAATAATTTAAATTAATAAAATCCAATTTTCCTTAATTCCTTATCTCAATCAACGATGGAGAGGCGTTTTTCATAATTTCTTCTGCAAAACTATGGTTAAATAAGTCAATCGTATGCGAAAAATTAGAAGCTGGTTAATATAACAAGTCAAAACAATTTAACAGTTGCTAAAGGGTAATCCCAATACATAAAATCTCATTAAATCCTTTGCTTAAATGTATATAGTCAATAATAATATAGTTTTACAATCATATTTAACATAATAACGACTTATATCATATCAAATATTTACAACGAAAAAAGTTTTCACCCGTCACCCAACCCAACCCATATGACCATTTTGCCAACTCTAATGATCCCATCACATAGATCTCATGTCACTGAAAAAAGACAACTGTATACACATAGTTTACATGTTGACTATAAAAAGTCAATGATAAAAGGTCTATGGCTTCAATCCCAAATTCCTATTGAGATGCTAATGTACTAGAACTAGAATCTTGTTGTGATTCTAAACTGTTATTCGTATTTTCAGGTGTGTCAATTGCACAACCAGCTGGCAAAATCGTGCTGCCGATCCTCGTTGGTGGCCAATACCGCAACACTGATCTCCCGATTATGTTTTTCGCCGGTAGGGGTCCCCTGATGTGATTACAATTTAAAAAAAAAAAAAACAGAAAACGCATTCAATTGAATAAATTATCGGCTCTGGCATATGTAGAGGTGACAAGATGGACAAATCGGAGGTATAAGATGTCAAAATAGGTTTGTGTTGATATGGATCGCCTTTATAGGTGCAGTTCTTAACGAGCTTGAGTTGGGTAGACTCGCTAACAAATATTTTTATTTTTTGTAAACAATGTGTTAATTAGAAATACAAAAACAATATAAATACAATAATGCTCTAAACTTTGAAGGAAAAAAAAAGCCAATTAGGTTGTATGCTTTGAAATAGACTTGATTGACTTTCAAACTTGTTTGACCTGCTGCATAATTATTTAATTTTTTTCATTTGACCATTAAGATGGAGCACAAATCTAACTCTTTTAAAGTAAATGGGTCGAAATGATCACCTCTAAAATTTTTGGTCCTAACTTGTTGTACATGCAAAGCAATTTGATATTTTTTTTCACTTACTGTAATAAGTAGTTTTTATTTAAATTTGCGAAATTTCAAGAAAATAAAATGATGAAGGTCCATACTTGCAATTTCCATGAAAAGTAGAGATAACAATTTCAAACAGATTAGAACTTTGAATAACATGTTTTAGGAGGTTATATAAATGACTAGACTTTGAATAACTTTAAACCATTTGTTATGTTCCCTTGTAGAATCTTTGAATCTTTTTATTCGACCCATTTGACTCGTTTGAGATCAAATACACCAAAATGAACCCGTTCATAACAAAATGGATCGAGATTGTCACCTTTAAATTCACTAAAAAGGTTTAAACTTTTTCGTCAAACAGATAAATTGGTAAAAGAATTGAGCTTAAAGTGGAGAAAACTTACCAAACATGTGAATCATAGCTGTTATTACGATTATCTCCCATCACAAAAACATAATTCTCTGGTACACGCTGCAACATAGAACAAATATGGCTGATATTTAGAGAAGATTTCAGGATTATAGTTTCATAGATAATGGGAAAAATGTATAAGATTGACATACAATTGGAGTCATTTCATATTTAGGTGCTTCATAAGTGAAGTCTTCGTTTCTGACTATCCCGTTTACTATTAGCTTCCCGTTGTGTACCTATGGTGAACAAGTTCGCAAGTAGTTTCAATACGATATATTAGAAAAGGCAATTTCAACCAATTTACAATCAAGCCCGTCTCATTTTTTCGACATGCCTAAAAATTACCAAATTTTACCTGTTACACGACAAGTTTAACCAACCCACTACCTCTTGTGAAAACTTCATGTATTTATGTGAAAGAAGTAAAAACAGCTACTTTATCAAAAGAAACGCTGAAATACGAGCATAGGATATGACTGGTGCATTACCGATTATATTTAAGAAACTAACCTCCACTAAATCTCCTGCCTTCGCAACAACTCGTTTTATAAAAACGTCATCATCAGTGTATCCTGCCTCTTGGAGGACCGGAGGGCTTTTAAAAATCACAATATCATTTGGGCATGGCTTTCTAAAATAGTAAGTAACCTGAAAAAATTGTTGATAAATCAAGAAATTGCCAAATATCAAATAAAAGGATTAATCATCTAAAGAAATAGCTGAAAGATCTTTTTACACATGAAAAATAAAAATGCATTTCATAATGTGACAACTATACCATATTACCATTATAGTTATGCTGATACTGATAAAAACTATACCCTGTCACAATAACCTAAAAAAATCAATGCCATATACGTATGTTAAAGAGTTATTTACGTATGTTTAAAATTATAAGTATAAAGTCATAACTTATAAATCAAAGAGCCTAAGTGCCCCTAAAACAAAAGTTATGCCAATTTTATGCAAAAATTCTTAAGTGGGTGTTTGGCATTGCTTTTCAAAAGTGATCAACTGAATAAAACATTAAAAGTAAATAGTCAGTTGTAACAATACAGGTTGTAAGATATAGAGTTTGGATGTGTTTCTGCTATTTAGAGTTATAATCAGCAGTTGTTTAGATGCACTCTAGGTAAGTTGATTTAGAATTATCAAAATCAGAAATCAATTGTAACAAAACCAGATGATCAGAATCAGATCATCAGTAGTGTTTGGTGGTATGTGTCTGCTATTTGAAGTTCTGATAATCAGATAATCAGCAGCCTTCAAACTCCAACTATCTAAGGGTTTCCATGTATTTTGAGCTATAGATTATCTGAACAAGTTCTGTTGCAACTACTTATTAACTGATATAATCAAATAATCAGCATCTTTTTCTTATACCCATATCCCAGTAATCACATAATCACTTACAGAGCCCAATGCCAAACACCCCCTTAGTCTAAAATCACAAATCAAAGAACTTTAGATTTCAAGAAGAATATGAATACTATTTCAATAGCAAATTAGCATAACAATTGCTCTTATGTGACACCAACATCGTTCTATATGCAGTACTAGTGCTCAAACCTTATGAACACAAACAAAAAGAACAGTAAAATACAGAAAATCCAACATCAAATTACACAAAATTAAGAAACTAAACACCAAATCAAACAAAGTTTCTACCTTTTCAGCAACAAGTCTATCTCCTACATCAAACGTAGGATACATAGATAACGAAGGAATGAACCTAGGCTCAGCAATAAACGATCGAAACGCAAGGGAAACTGCAAGTGCAGCGAAAACAGTTTTCGCATCATCGGAAGTAAAATCCACCCAATCTGGTAATAACCCACCTTTCTTCTCTTCATTCACATCTCCGTCGTCTCCACCACCACCACCGCCGCCGCCGCCGCCACCGTCATCTAAATCCAAACCCACCTTTACTTCCTTAGCAGAATCTCTAATCCCACGGCAGATTAGCTTGTGATGGTGAGTTTTTGGGTTTTTGGGGTTGCAAAAAGTTAGAGATTTGGGGGTTTTGGTGGTGGGTTCATGGCGATTGGTGGTGAAAGCTGGAGGTTGTGATGAATTGGTGAAATTGAAGGTGAGTTTAGGGTTGTGGAGGGAAGATAATTGAGGGAAATTTGAAGGTACCATTTCTGTCTTCAAGTTTCTTGTGAAGATTGAGTTCTTGCAGTTGAATTGTTGCAGAATGTGAATGCAATTTTACTCCATTGGATGAACAATGGACATCAGGATAATACTATTTGGACTCCACTTGGCTCGTCATTAAATTAAGTTTTTATACTTAAATATTCAAGGGAAAATTAAAGAACTTAAGCAATTACATACATACATTCTCTTATTTTAATAAACTTTTAACTATATTTTCATTATATTTATTCTCATCAAATCTTTTTAGATATTTTATTGTATTAAATAATCTAGGGGTGCTCAAGTCGGTATTACCGACTAGACCCGCATTATCCGAAACCGAACCCGATCCCGATCCCGAATAGGATCAAGAATACTAACCGAGTACCGTACCTGTCATCATATATCGGAAAGGGGTCTTCGGTAATCGGTAATAAGGGAAAATCAGTACTTGTACCGAAACCGATAAAGTTGGTCAAAATCTATTTCAAGTTCTTCTTATTCTTCTTCAATTTGTTGATCTAAAGAGTACTTGCTTGTATGATTATTTATTTAGACAAACTGACAACATGACATTTTTTTTTTGGGACAAATATTTGTTGCAGGTAAGTGTAGTTCTTGTTATTCTTTAGAGTTTAGATTGTGTTTTAAATATTATAACCTAAACCTTCTCAAAGCTTGTGTTTATCTGCATTGATATCAAATTAGAAGATTTGAATTAATTAAGTTTTTACAAGTGATTGAAACTTTTAAGTTGGATCAAAAAATGTACGTCAGGTGTTTGTGAAAATGCACCAAAACCTTAAAAGATGTTCAATGAAATAATAAACTAACAAGTTCAATGATCACTTAATGTATCAAAGTGCATGAAACCATCCAAGAAAAAAAAAAGAAAACAATAAGATGTTCAATGAAATAATATACTAAAGGTAATAAAAGTCTTCATCTTTTCCATATTCAACTAGACTTGCAGACCCATCGACTAATCTTGCTCAACATTTAGGTTATACTGGTTCTGATTTGTCTGAAATTTCTACGAAAAGATAAATGATAAACACTAATAAATTTAGAAACACGAGCAAAAAATGAAATAAGTTCTAAGAAAATTAATAAAGTCTTACCTTTTCCAAGATCGTCATAGCTTGTAACGTCTTCGTCATCATTGATTTTCTTACTTGACCCACGAATCCAATCTTGTGTGCATATAAGTGCTTCAACAAGGGGTGGTGATAAAGAACTTCTGTAGGTTTTCAAAACTCTTCCTCCTATACTAAATGTCGATTCAGAAGCAACACTCGAAACTGGAATAGCTAAAAAATCTACAACGATAAACATGAAAAGTTAAAGTAAAAAATAAGAAAAATTACATATAATATATATGTACCAATACCTTTTGCCATCTTTGCTAAAATTGGGTATTTTGAAGATAAACCTTTTCACCATTCTAGAATATTAAATCACGGGTAATCTTTCTCCTCCTTATCCTCAAGATACATTTGAAGTTCCGACTTAGTGTTGTACACGGTAAAACCACAATCTGATTTAAATTCGGATAAAAAAACTATTGTCACCATATGAAGAAGTTTCAATATCTCTTTGTGTAACTTTATTTGAACTTATGCTTTCATAAGTTATTTTATAATGGACAAATAGCATCTCAAATTCTCCGGTAATACATTTAAGCATTGTTTTAACCTTCTTTTTAATATCATGTAATGTCTCATCCTCCTTTTTTTCAGCTGTAAAAATACTATTATATCCATATGCGATGACATGAACTTTAAACCAAGGATCAAGTATAGTCGTAAAGTATAAAATTTTGTTAAAATTTTTATCCTTCCTCCAATACTTTTCATACTTCTCATGCATCCTAGAACCCATTGATCTAGTTTCTAGGTCAAATGAAGCCTTCAACTCTCGAAGATGTTTTTCAATATCCATTGATTCGTAAAGAACTGATTAGCAACCACCTGTTTCACACATATATTGTTTAATGGTTAATTACTTTGTCGATTTTTAAACAAAAATAAAAAAAAAGTAATAAACGATATATAAAAAAACAATAAACCTTTGTTAATGCCGAAGCGTTCGTTGTTTTACGGGCAAACAATTCTAAAACTTTTATCATGTGTCTCGCAAAGTCCCAATCCGTAATCGTGGGAATATCATTACCTAAATCTTTTGAATAACCGGGGTCTATCAAATCATAAGCTTGAAAAGCCTTTTCAAATTTCTCGGTCGTATTCAACATTTCATAAGTGGAGTTCCATCTAGTAATGCAATCTAAGGACAATAATGCCTGACTTTCAATCTTGACATCCTTAACACAATTTTTAAATGCCTCTAGTCTTTTAGCAGAGTATTTGACGTATCGAATTGCATTTCGTATACGCTCAATCGAGTAGTTATTTTCATGTAGTCCATCTTTTATAATCAAGTTGATAATGTGAGCCATGCAACGGATGTGTAAGTATCTTCCATCAAATAAGAGATTTTATAACCTACCTTTAAGAGACACCGTGGCAGTATCATTTGATGAGGCATTATCAGTAGTGATCGTTAAGACTTGATGAATATCCCAATCATTTAAACATTGGAGTAATATTCTAGCAATTTCTTCCCCTTTGTGGCTGAATATTGGCTTAAAATTTATAATCTTTTTGTGTAATACCCAGTCATCATCAATGAAATGTGCTGTGACACACATGTAGTTTATTCTCTGAATGGATGTACACGTGTCAGTGGTTAGACATACTTTGACTTTACTTCTTGCAAAAAAATCCTTTAACTTTCCCTTTTCCTTCAAATAGATCTCTGCACAATCCCTTAAAACTATAGACCTGTTCGGTAAATAATAATGTTTAATGTTTTAATAAATAAAAAGAAGTAATAGTTTATAGCTATTATAGAAATAAAATACTTGCTTGGTATCTTAAAATTCGGACATACAGTTTCCATAAGTCTCCTAAAACCCTCATGCTCCACTGTTCTAAACGGGAGTTCATCTAGTATGATCATCATAGCGATGGCATATCTAGTGTTTTCAGCACTAAACTTTCACGTTTTAATTTCACTACTTCCGGGCACAAGATTATCATTCTTCTTCATAAATATATTTGTTTGACCCTTCAACTTTGAAGGATGTTTCTTGCATGTTTCTAAGTGTTTTTTGAGTCCTGATGTTCCATTCATTTTCGAGTGTGCAGCTATGCTGGTTGAACAATAAATACATCTTGCTTTTATATTACCATCCTCGTCGGTGAATTTCTCAAATTCAGCCCAATATTTTGAACGACCTCCTTTAGTTTTCTTTGTTTTCGGTTCGTTTTTAGCAGGCTGTTTTGCTTTTCGTTTATGTTCGTTGTCAGATTCATCACTGGAAAGTTGCTCAATGTTCACGGGATCCATCTATTCTCAATCAACCAAAAAAATCAACTATAATAAAATCTCAAACAAATTACAAAAAACTACATATTCTCTAATCATATATTTTATATCATTCTTATGCTGATCAAACATGATTATAACACTTTAATTTTTAAACCAATAACTCAATGACAATGGCTACCTTTATAAGATATATATGCAAAGAAATCAAAGTTGTTTATTCATATGACTAAGTAAGATACTTATTTACGTCTCAAGTAGGTTATATACAAAATTGTTAGTATAAGAATTGCATATAGCAGTTTACTAATATCTATATCAAAACATGTTCATCATGTGCAGGATAAGAGATGATGAATCAAAACAACCATATGAATTAAGATGGGTACCATAGCATAACAGGTTACCATTATACCAAATATTTACTTGATAAATATTACTTACTTTGTGATTTGTATTTCACAAATTGATGTAATTCTATGGAAGCAAAATTGCAGTCGACTATTTTCATAATATGAAGATGTTCAAACTTTGCAGAATGAGAAATAGCATGTTGGACGTGGATATATATTCTATTCGGTGGTTTGAATCACAATTATTTTTTATTAGGATATAAATTAGTTTGAAATTTGCTAAGATATTGAATGAGAATATATCATGATTTCTATTGAGATATATATCAATTTGAAATTTGATAGGATTTCATTGCCATTAATTCTCACGTATTGAGTGGTTAGGTAGTTATTTTTTCGGGTCGGTACCAAGATTTTTGGGTTTACCATGTTAATAACCGAACCCGATCCCGATCCCGAAATTATAAAATTATTGGTACTGCTAACCTACTATTATGTATTTAGTCGGTTCGGTAATCGGTATTTTTTTGGTTCGGTAATCGGTTATTACGGGATTAACGGAACTATGATCACCCCTAAAATAATCACATTAATTACTAATAATATTATTTAATGTTTTAGATTAAAATAGTTTTTTAATAAATTAAGAAATAGATTTTTTATTAATATTATTTATAAAGAAACAAACTTTTATAAAATAAAAAAATTTTAAAACATCAAACTTTTTTTAAAAATATTAAATATTTTAAAATTAATGCTTTTAAAAAGTAAAATTTTTATAAACAAAAAATAATTAAAATTAGGAGTTATAATAAGAAAGTGTTTAAAAAAAATGTTTGTTTTGAAACAAAAATTAAATTTTGTTTATAATAAATAAGATTTTAATCATATTTTATCTTATAATATCATTTTATATCTAATAATTTTTTATTTTATTTAATATTTTTTTTATTCAACCGGTGTAATACACGGGTTTACTAAAGCTAGTATATATATATAAGGATATGGTCATTTCAGAACTCTCAAATAACTTGAGAACTGCGAGAACTGATATGAGCCCTTAGATCATTCGATCAATGACTAGTAACTATTATGACATAATAGTAACTAAATATAAAACTAGATAGTATAGTTAAATAAGATAAGGGTAGTATTAGGATTTAACAACCCTATTCAAAATTGATTCTTAATTTGTCTCCCATAGTTTCTATATTATTTGAAAAATACACATTCAATTCTCACTCGATTTAAAAGTTTTCTCTAGAAGGTTCGACGGATAAAGCTAAACGGATTTGCAAATTGCACACATAGGCGGAAGTGGATAGATGCATGAATTGGTACTGGTAGGTTTCATCCACGGCGGCAATGAGATTTGATTTTTTATTAGTGAGTAGTGTATTTTTAATTATTGTTATTGTTTTATGTTTATAGTAGTTCCCTACTGTAACTTGGATTTTGATTTGTGATAAGTTGTGGATTTTAAATTTTTGCGCATGATATGATATTATACATACTATTGGTTATAATATAATATGATCAAGTTTTATATACTGAACTTTATCGGTGTATAAAAATTATATAATAAACTTTAATTATGCATAATTTAATCTATTCGTTATATACTGAAATTTTTTTCTTGAGTTATATTGAATCGATTCACGTTGTGTTATGATTTATTTTTGTTACCAACATATTTGAAACATATAACTTTTGTTATTTAGTTATGTTCAAAAACTATTTTTTAGCATCTACACATGTGAAAGCATTTATTATTTTAATTGTACATATGTGTGTATTTTCATTAGTTACTAAGTTTGAGAGAAAATAATTATTAAATAAAAAACACAAAGTCGAGTATATGTATAAAAAAAGTACATATGTATATAGACCGTAACTTTAAATATTTAAACATATGTAAATAAATGTTGTACTTTGAAAAATAAGTTATCAGTTGCAAATTTACATATATGTAACAAGATGATCTTTTAAAAAAATTTATTAGTATCAAGATTCACATATATGCGAATAATGTACATATGTAAATAGATGATAAATTTTTATATTTACACAAATGTAAATAAATGTTTAATTTAAAAAATTATTATTATTATTGTACAAATTTACATTTAAGTAAATAGATAAAATAATACCTAAAATCATTATTTTTTTTTGTTAGAATAGCATCATTATAGATATAAGATGTTATGTTCTTTTATGTATATGTGTAAATTCCCAAGTGTAAAAAAGTTATGAGAGGTATAACTCAGGTGTAAGTAATTTACACTTGTAATATCCCTTTTACACTTATAAATTTACACATATATAAAAAAGAACACAACGTTATATATGTGTAATAATGTTATTCCAACAAAAAATAACGATTTTGATTGATCTTAATGAAGTTAGCACGGTTATCGAAATAAAAGAGGGTTAACATTCGTTCCACACCCATATATATATATATATATATTATAGTATATATTCAACTTAAAATTATAATTACTCTTATTTTTATTAAACTATAAAATTATGTTTTTTTTTACTAACTTTCGAGTTTTGATTATTTTGTAATGTTTCAATTACTAACTTTCGAGTTTTGATTATCAAAAATCATCTCTCATAATATCTATCCGTCATCAAATATAATTTCGAAAGTTGCTTGTTGAAAATTTAGTTGAATCATGTTTTATTGGTCGGTTACATTTTTCGGCCATTGGTGTACAACGCAAGCGACAAGCATGGTAGATGGTGATGAGACAATTACAACATAATTAGTATGTGTTCGTTCCGAGTTAGTTTCTATTAGTTTCGAGTTACCTGAATAAATTCATGAAAAGTTCGAGCATTAATTTTTTGAATTAAACGAGTGCAATAGCATGATCTGAGACCAAAGAATTACTCGTAATACAAAAACAAGAAAAAATAGGTGTTTGGATCGTGTTGCATGGTGGTATTGAAAGTATCTTGTAAGTGAACCAAGAAGTCTTGCTATAAAATGTAAATATAGTATAAAGAAAGTAAGAAATGTTAATATCAAGACATAAACAAATCATTATAAATCAAAATTACTCTATAATTAAAATCCATGGCAAATGAATAGTACCATGGATATTTTAGGAATTTTAATATTTTGCCACCTTTTAGACTTTAGTTATTATCAGAAGGCTTTGGTCTCTCCTTCTTTACTTTATCTGATCGGATAAGAGAGGAAGAAGACCCTAATAAATTGAGTTGATTTACGTTTCAATCTAAATTTTGGTCGAACAAAAGAAAAAGAAAAAACCCTAATCGATTGAGTGGGTATACAATTCAACTTAAATTTTAATTGGAAACGAATCAGTCAGATATAAAGTGTTTGCATTCAACGACACAAATTCGAGTTACTTTATGTTTCTACATAAATTTAGTTCGAAAACAAATCAAGACGATGGTAGTTTACACCTTATCACGTTACGTACGTTGTCGTCACAACACGCGACGAGCTAAATAACTAGTTTAGTTAAAAAGAAAAAACTAGTTAATAAATGAGTAAATACTTAATTTTATAGTTTTTATAAAAAAAGAGTAAATAATACTTATATATGTTATTTTTAATAAAATATATTCAAATGGGTAAATATGTAATATTTATGTTTGATGAAGAGGGATATTTTTAATTAAAATTTTAGTTTGGGTATATATGTGAATAACTAAATTTTATAAGAGGATATATGTAATAAAAATTTTAAGTTTGGTATATATGTAATTGATTAAATGGCTCAAGAACAAATAGTTAATCAAATACGATAAACGAACCAAAAGATTCCAAAACAATGTTCTTATATTCAAAACTTAATAAAAAAAAACTAATCACAAATGTTAACCTAACCCTCTATTTATACTAGATCCTAACAACCTAAAGATAATAACAAATTAATATAAAAGAATTATTAAATAAAAGATAATTATAGAAACAAATATTATTTAAACTCTATATTATCTTCAACTTGAATTTTAAGTCATCTCCGTATCAAAAAAAACATTCGTGTTTACTTTGTTAAAGTCTTTTAAAATACTAAAATATGGTGGCGATAACATTAGCGGTTGTGATGGTGATGGAGTGGCATTACGTTTAACGGTAAAGACGTGACAAAGGTGTCATTAACAATGAGGGTGGTGACCATTGTGTTGACGACCATAGTGATGGGCGGCTAAGGTAAGAATGGTGATGGTGGTGGTAAAAAAAACTAAAACATTTTTATTTTTTAGTTTAACTCATTGTAACAAAACTATTTTTTAGATGTATATCCTTAGTAAAGTTTTCTTAATGTTTTGATTTTTTAATTAATGGTTTAAAGTGTAATCATGTTGATACTTCCATTAGTTCATTTCACTTGATTTGTACTAAAGACGGTAGTTAAACTCGAAGTTTATATTCTAAAAGTCAAAACTAAGATATGATTTCACACCAAAGCTTAAGAAACTTAGTGCGCCGAAAATCTTTACTTGTCAAATTGTAACTTGAATATACTACTGGTAGTTTCAAAGGAAGTAATATAGTAATACATACTTGTAAAAATACAATCATACATACATTAAATTAAATACAAGTTATTAAAAACATATTTTAAGACCTATAGTCTGAATTTACTATTATTTAGACACCAATTTTATCACCGCCGACACCTATGCCGCCACCTCCGGCACCACCACCAAACCCTCCTCCGATTCCTTTGCCAACACCACCACCTCCACCAAAGCCTCCACCTCCACCAAGCCCTCCATCATCACCGCCTTTTCCTCCTCCAAATCCTCCACCAAACCCTCCACCGCTACTTCCACCAAAACCTCCACCTCCTCCACCACCAAATCCTCCACCTCCACCTCCACCTACCCCACCGCCACTTCCAAAACCTCCTCCAATTCCTCCACTAGATCCACCACCACCTCCAAACCCTCCGCCTGCCCCACCTACGCCTCCAAGTCCCCCACCGGCTCCACCACCTCCTCCAATTCCACCACCAACTCCACCACCTCCTCCAATTCCACCACCAGCTCCACCACCTCCTCCAGCTCCACCACCTCCTCCAATTCCACCACCAGCTCCACCACCTCCTCCAATGCCACCACCTCCTCCAATGCCACCACCAGCTCCACCACCTCCTCCAATGCCACCTCCTCCAATTCCACCACCGGCTCCACCGCCTCCTCCAATTCCCCCACCAGCTCCACCTCCAACGCCACCTCCAAATCCCCTTCCGGCTCCACCACCACCTCCTACGCCTCCACCACCACCTCCTACGCCTCCACCAGAACCTCCTCCATCTCCTACTCCACCACCAGAACCACCACCAATTCCACCTCCTACTCTGCCACCACCTCCTTTACCTATTCCTCCACCACCACCAATTCCCCCTCCTACTCCGCCACCACCTCCCTTACCTTTTCCTCCACCACCAATTCCACCTCCCTTACCTATTCCTCCACCACCACCTCCTTTTCCAATCCCACCACCTTTCCCCTTATCAAACCCGCCACCGCCACCACCACCACCAACATGACCATGGTGCTTTTTTTCTTTCTTACCATGCTTCTTGCTTTTACCACCACCACCTTTTTCTTTCCCAACACAATCAGGTTTGTCCACCGTCTTAACATCACTCCCAATCGTAAAACCCTCCCCATTCCCAATACCAAAACTAAAAGAACTACCACCACCGCCACCTCCGCCCCAACTACCACCGCCACCAAAATTCCATCCTGGTTGATCATCAAGAAACCATTCAGGTTTCTTCACTTCAACCAACTTTCTCCCCTCAACACAATTCTTCACAAATATTGCAAATACAAATGCCACTAAAAGGCTACTCTTAACAACTCCAATACCCATCATTGTTACCGAGTATTAGATTTGTTGTCTTCGAGAATGATGGTAATCTGAGGTCTATATATACAATTTTTATGAGAACATAGATTTAATATGCTATAGCTTCTCACCTGAAAGTGACCCTTTTCATATTCTTTATATTGTGAATATTAATATATATATACTTTTTAACCAATCTACCAATACTACCTATGCATCTACGTGACTAGCTTCATACTTGCATTCATGGCCACCGTAGCCATGTACTTCATTTCTTATCTCTCTAGGTTATACATACAAGGTTGTTTGCATAACTATAACAATTATAAGAACTAGAAGAAACAATCAAAATTATGGTATTTGTGCTCTTTTTAATATGACTGTTAACATACAACCTTATTATGTGAGTATTTTGAATTGATATATGTGTGTAAATTTATGCGTACTCGTATATAATAAACATCTACACATGTGTAGATCGATTATAATTCTCTGACCTAAACGTGCATAGGTAATTTGTTATGAACAAGTGAGAGAATAAAAAATATTGTAATTAAATAATCACGGAAATAAAACATTTGATCTTTAATAATTATATAATTTTCATTTATATTTTAGTAATAAATAGGTGGTTTAGATCTATTAATTTTTGCAAGTTCTCGCAGTATATATAATCAAGATTAAGAACTTCGATTATTCAACGATGTTGTCAAAACAAGAAAGTTTAACGAGTTAGTATCAATGATTAGTCGGTGTTAGTGCCAAACATGATTTTCTTTGCTTTAACCATCTACTCAGAATATCTATGATATTTAGAGCCGATCCACCTTATCAATAATTATTATAATTTGAATATAGGTATAAGACATGATTATAAAAGTTTACTAATAAAACAATAGTTAATTGTTTTTTTAAGAAATAACTTAAAATATCGTAAATATACAACTTACTGACTTAGTGCATTTTTGTTGATCTTTGCGCATTTGTGGTGTTTCATATTTAAACGTGTTTTTTTAAAGTTTAACTCATTTAATGTACATAAAATAAAAATAAAAATTAAGTTTATGTTTAATAGGTGAATCATTAAAAATATAATAATTTTTTCAACTGCTAACAACCAAGAAAATGTGAAAATTGGAGTTATAGTGTTACTGGAGACGGTTGTGGCAAAATGTGTATAATTCACCTCACGAGCCACACCATTCATTAATTCAAAATGCAACTCCAATTTATTTTCTTATTTTTTGTTTAATGTCTGAAATAACGTTTATAACCCGTCTTTGGTGGTGCTGGTGGTGATGTGGGCGTGGTGGCCGATAGTGCCGATGGTGGTGGCAATGGTAGTGGTGGTGGATGGTGGGGCAGCGGCGACAATGGCCTACATGGTGGGAGCGGCAAAAGGTTGTGGTTGTGCTGGACTCGGTTATTACTTATTCATTCGTTAATTATCTTTTATATGCATATATAACTATTTGTATCATAAATGTTTGTATAATAATATTTATTATCCGCTTATATATTATATTTAAAAAAATTATATTTATATAAATAGTAGGTTAGTTTGGGCTCCCGGGATTAATAGGTTAGCTTAGTGTATAGTTATTAGGCTCGAGCTCGTTTACGCTCAAACCTGTTCAAGTTTGGCTTAATTCGAGCTTATAGCATGCCAATCTCGAGTAGCTCACAAATGACTCGTCTCATACACATCCACATGCTGGATAATTTTACCCTCGCCCCATTGAGACGTAGTAGACATTTCTCTTGGGCGAGTCTCTCCCACTCTCTTTCCCGTCTACTCTAGTTTCGGTTCACATTTTTAGCCTATTTCGTGACATAGCATTTTTAGGTAAGTTTACCTAACTAGTTTGTAAAATTCTAACATTTGTTAAAAGAAACATTGTTTGGTGGTCACTAGAGGGAACAATATATGCATTAGATGGGATTCTTGTGCATGTAGTTGTGCTTTCAATGAGGTATAACACATGATTCAGGAGTACCATCAAAATGTTCTAGTAACTTGTGGTTTTAATATGTATGCACCTTTTTTGGGCTGGCATATGATTCTATCAGTAATAAAAGTTATATTTTATTTTTTATATAATAATAATATATTGGTTTTTTTATCATTTATATCTTATACCTTTTATTTTACTTTATTTTAAACAACTCAGATACTCATTTAACATACTTCTAGTTCTACACCACAACTAATTTTACATCATTTTATCATAACAGAGCTTAAACCCACGACTTCAAAAAGAATTTCATCACTCTAAGGGATTGTTTGGCAATATCTGAATGATTAAATGCTGAACCAATAAGAGATCTGAACCATTAAGTGCTGAACCATTAAGAGATCTAAACCATTAATAGCTAATATATCGTTTAACTATTCAAAGGCAAATGTCTGACCAATTCATATAAGAGTTCTTAACCATTCAGTATTAAACCTCTTAACCATTCAGCATTAGTATAATTATTAACCATTCAGAGGCAAATCTCTAAATTATGCAGACATTCGCTAGCGAAACAAACAATCTGAACCATTAAGTGCTGAATCATTCAAACATCTGAACCATTAAATGGCTGATTAAGAGGCTGATAAACAGCCCTAACTCAATTGGCTTTACCATTATATATATTATTTAAGTATTTCACAATGTATATAGTTTTTTGTTCTTTAGAATTTACATCGGAAACGCTTATCAAACAGTCATTTGAACACTAATTTAAAACAAAAAGGGTAAAATAGTCATTTCTAATCAAACCGCTCATTTTCCAGTTGAGCGGCGTACATCGCCTTTACTTGAGGCACATATCAATGCTCATAATGTAATATGATGCATACTAACATTTGTAAAGTTCATGCTCAACATACAAAAATGGATTCTGAAGTAGAGCAAGAACAATTCTATCAAGAAAAATAAATAAATTTTAAGCTTGTTAAAAATGCAGATATCATTATTAAGCTTTACTTTAATACATTAAAGCATCAGGTTAAAATACAAACAAGCAAATATGCTAACTGGCAGAAAGACAGAGACTTCTAATGTAATCAGTTACTGCAGCTACGACTTCCATAGTCATTACTCGAAAATGCTCAGCCACTGTCAAAAGAGATCATAGATTATGTTAAAAATGGTAAATACATCTGTAACTTAATTGTCCAAACACATAAGACGATCGAACTTTGAATATAAACAATGTATGTAACAAAATTCACAGCTAAGGCACCACCCTCCAAAACGAAGACCATAAAACGAACGGTTTGGACAGCTTAGGTAACAGGTCAAGATAAGCGCATAAAAGCACACGTTGGACGGCTTTCAACCTGATTGTCATGTACCATTTTTAGCTAAATTTTTATTTGGCCTGTTTCAAATAGAAATATAACCCAAATCAACTCATTTGTAGGTGAACGGGTTGAAATAACACTTTCTTTATACAAGTTTTCTAAAGTTATAATTATGATAATAAAAAAATTTTTATATTATTACAATACTTATCTTTCTTAAGAAGTGATTTTGGAGGTTTTATTCATTTGTATACACAAATGCTTTTCAAATCTCAACCTAGTTAAACCTTTTAGATATGCCTGTTGATCCTATATATATACAACAAAATCCAAGTCAAATTCCATAAACAGTTAAACATGTAACCTCTTCCCAGATATTAGCGGAGAAAGTTTGTGAGCACTACAGACGGAAGATGACAATGATATTCGGTAATAGTTCTGAAATACAGTCAATTAAACAGCAACAACAGACGACATAATGTACTACAGAAACTAATTGCCTCTAAAGGGTGATTGGACGTTCATTTTGATGCGATAACATGATTATTGTGATGTCAAGTCAGAATAACCCGTTTCTATGTGGTTAAACTACTTTAGTACGTTCACTTGCTAATATTTGATCATTTAAGGGTCAAAATAATCAACTTTTAAAAAAAAGTTCGATGCTAGCTATGTAAGCTAAAAACACTTCACATATTTTTTTGAACAACAAAGAAGAGGAAGTATTAGTTGCATACGTTGAACCACCAACCTCGAGCACTTGCTGAATGCTATACAATACTAAAAGTGATTATTACAACTTAAAGCCAAATCACATCTAAATACATTTTCTAAACCACATTCTATAACAGCTGATTATTTGATTCTCATTCTAGCTACAACAACACTGATTATCAAAGGTTAGGGAAAAAGTTACTTACATAGGCTTACTATATCTATTGCTTATTTAAAAAACAGAATCCGTCAATGTCAAACACTCAAAATCGATTATCGTAATCGTTTGTTTCATCAATTAACGGGAATTCCTTCATTAAAAAAATATAAAATAAGATATAAAAGATAAAAAAAATATTATTACAATTTCAAGCTGCAATAACATGTCCAAACACTATCTTCTACAACATGTTTTTTACAGCCGTTGATTATCATATTTCAATATTGCATAATCTCACTGCCGCAAAATGACCTTCCACCAAAATGACTTTCCACAAACAAAGAAAAACAAAAATCTAGTTATGTGCAGTTAATGCAGATTCTAATTAGCAGGATCCAATTTTAACCTTAAAGTACTTAAGATACTAATTAACTGAAAAACTTGCAAGATATAATGATAAGGTCATTCAGCCTAAAACAAGAAATCAATAAACTATAACTACCAAATTTTGAAAGCTGACAATTATTTGTGGATGGAAAGGAGTAATCACCTTCGATAGATGATATGCTCATCCAAAACCACCCTATATTAGCTAAAATAAAGGCGGTAACAGGCAGTCAATTTACTCTTTTCCTAGCTGAAATTTAAGAGACCCAACTAATAAATCTTTCATCGAATCAAACAAAATGAATAGAAAGGTAGAAAATAACCTTCTTATCCACTAAGATTCTCAACAGAATTACCATCTTCATCATCTCCTTCCCGAATCTTTGCAATTTCAGCTTGTGCCCTTTCAAGAATCTGCTTCTTCTGGAGCTCCAATTCTCTCTGAAAATCCATCCTCATCTTCTCTAGCTCCAACATCTGTTGCCTCTTTCTACCCTCAATCTTCTCATAAATTTCCCCAAAATTTTGAACAGATTCAGCCAACAACCTAAATCCTTCATCATCTACCCCATCATCTAAATCATCATCATCATCAGACTCTGATTCACCAGGACTATCCCTCATTTCGTCCAAAGCATTCGAATGATCCAAATAAACTTTAGTATTCATAAACACATACTCCCCTGAATCAACCCCACATGGCAAACCGTTGTGTTGCTTCTTCGGTGACAACAACATATCCATCTTCTTGAAGAATCCCCATTTACCATTATACCCTTCTCTCCCCACCATCCCCATATCCTCCATTTTCGCCTTCTCTTTCTTATACTTCTTCTTCAAAGCTTCTAACCTGTTTCTACATCGCGTTTCATCGATCTCCATCTTACACATCTCCGAAACCTTTTCCGCAACCTCAACCCAATCCTCCCCCCTTAAACTCTTCCTCCCTAATTGCATATACCTATCTCCCCAAACCTCCAACAACACAAAAGTAGCATTATCACTCCACTCATCAGCCAATCTATCAGCACCACGAGGCGCAAACTCGTAACTCGAACCCAAATTATCTAACCTGCGCTTCTTCTGGTGTCTCCTAGAAGATTCCCCTGTGTCAATTCCACCTCCAGAAGCCCTATAATACCCATGTTGATACTCATTACCATCATCTTCTCCATCATCATCATCATCCTCTTCTTGATAGCCATACCTCTGATTCACACCTTCGTTTTCTTCTTCAAACTCATCGTTTTCGTACTCGTTGTAACCGCTGTTACCATGGTAATTGTTATTGTTACGAGCAGGACGTCTACCTCGAACCGATTGATTGTAATCCATTAACGTAGTACCACTATATGCAAACGATTATCACAATACATCAAGAAACGAACGAATAAATTCAAAAGCAGTTAATACGTCGATTACAAATCGTAAAAACAGTACCTTTTGTGGATCAAATTAGGGGAAATGGTATAATCTTGATCCGATTGGAAGAACCCTAATTTCGTATGAAGATTTTGAGATTGAAGATATTGTGAAAGATAGCTAGGGTTTTGAAATCGAAAGGAGATTAATGTTCGTGGGGTGATGTAAGGATTGATGCTAAAGTGCGCATGAGTGTTTGAAGGGCATACTTAGGTGTTGCTATTGACTTTCTTTTTTTCTTTTTCTCGTTTGATGAATTTGACTTCAGATTTTGTTTATAAAAGTTGCTTTTTTTAAATAAATTAAAAAATCCTTAAAGTATTTAAATTAAGGGGTAACCTTATAATAATAATTAATTTTTAAAGTATATGTTATGATGTTTGATTAAGAGTATGATTGAAAAAAAAAATGATTTTATGACAGATATCTACACATAACTTTTTTCACTAAGAATGTGTAAACTTTTTTCACTAAGAATGTGTAAAATATGTGTAGTGTGAGGGGCTAGGTTGATGATTAAATAATTATTATATAACTAATTTTATTATTAATTTAGTTAGTTTATATATTAACAAACGTTTATACACAAAATATTTGCGTTAATTTATTAGTAAATACACTAAAAATTTAGTGTGTGAAAGAATCAACAAAAAAGCTAGTTCATGTTGAAGTAAAAAATTACAAAATAACTTGAAAAAAATACAAATGATTTGAAATAAAAATTACAAATAACTTGTAAAAATTACAGATATCTAGTTCATGTTGTTATGTTTTCTCGGTACTCTGGCTCGTGATCTTCATCGTTAAGGTGGTCAACATTCATAGACAAAGTTTTCATATCCGAATATCTTTATCGATTTCTATTAAAGGTGATAAGGTCGGCTAAATTTGTAGTTAAACGATCGATGCTTTCTTTGAAAACAGACGTCACATCACCTAATTGTATACCTTTATTTTTAGCCCCGCTTTGTTATTCCTCCCCGTTGGGCGAGAAAGTTTCATTTCCGGATCGAACTCGTCTTCGAGGTTGTTAAAATCGATAACCATTCAAGATTCGAAATTACCTTGGCTAACATCTTGGAGCAATTAACTCTTTGCTCGTTTCAATGGTTGACCACTGATCACTATAAGAACGAAGCGCCTTTGTAGAATTTCTCAAAATCTCTCAAACGGTCCTTTGAGAAAGCATGACGTTCGTCTTTTGAAAATAATCGTTCATCGTATAGTTGAAAACATCAAAGTCAGTTTCTCTGCTTTTGCAGTTCGGCCAGTGTATATTATAAAGATTACCAAATAAACCAACTTTCAGACGTATCTCGGTCCAAACCTAAAATCATGTTGGCGGTTCGGATTTTGTTCCCTACACTAGCCCAAACCAAATCTCAAATCCGGATCCAAATATGTTTTAGTTTGGTTGTTTCTACACAAAAAATATAAAACAAATAAATATAAATATAAGTTATTTTATACACTTTTATAAATATAAATATAAAACAAATTAACTTGTTAGAATAAAAAACTTACCTCGAACGGTGCCACAATCTGTTTGACGTACAATAATGTGTTGCACTACTTCAAAAAGTATGCGCCTGAGATATACTACATCTAATGTTCAGATAGCGGTATCCACAACTCCTTTGCAGGTTTCGTAGCAAGAACTAATATATTATGTTAAAGAGGGTCCTTTCTGTAAATTGCTTTGAATAGGTAAATCAATCACTTGTCATTAGGGATCCAACATTAGTCCTCTCATACCTACTAGTTGATGTACCTGAGCTCTGCATTTCTCTGGCTCCAGAAAAAGACATGATATGGACTAGATTAAAAGGATCAGCCATCCGAAAATTAGGATTCGCTAACGCACATTCGTTGTTGGGATCCTTATGGTTCACCGACTTGTTCTTTCTTGTGTGAACATTTTTTTGGTTGTGGATCGGGTTTACGTTAGAGTTCGGGTTTGGTTAGGCCAAATGGAAATACTAACGGGGCTTGTGTTTCGGGTACCTGTTGTGTTTGTGAATCGGATAAATTCCAACCTCCGGCACCATATTTTTCATATGAGTCGAATTCAAACGAGTGTCGGTAATAACCTCTTTGAATCATTATATTTATATAATTTGAAGTTGTAGAATATAAAAATTTTGAGGAGAATAATATTTTGAAATGGTGGGGTTTGAATTTTAAAATGTAAGGTTTTATAAGTGTTTAAAATTAATTTTTGTTGGGTGGTGGTAGAGAAAAACAGTAATATTATCATTGTCGACTGCACCAGCGCCGTGACTAGCCCCAAGGGGGTAGCCCAGTGCCCCAAATTAATTATCGATGTAATGGTGATGGCGGCGTAGGCAGGGTGAGGTGGCAACGAACACCGCCCAATAGAGCCACGGTAACACATAAAATTAGAATTACTCTAATTAGATTACTCGTAAATTTTTGTCCAAATCAGATCACTCATAAATTTTTTTGTCCCAATCAAATCACTAAAGTTTCAATTTTGTGTGAATTAGGTTATCCTAAATTGCAATAAAATAAATTTAAATTGTAATATTTGAAAATTTAACAATATTTATGAAATACTAAATTATTTTTAAAAATTTATGAATTGTTTAAAAATTTAAAAAAATATGGGTAACCTAATTAAAACACTTCTAAAACTTTAGTAATCTGATTGAAACAAATAAAAATATTAGTAACCTAATTGAAACACTTTTAAGATTTTAATAATTTAATTTGAACAAATAAAAATATAAGTGACTTAATTGTAATATTTTTAAATTTTACTTATTATTTTTATGAAGTTTTTCCTTTAATTAATCACATTTATATACATTATAGACAATATATGTTGTGATAGAAAAAAGGACGCGGTCCTTGTCCACGTTAGTATGATGTGAGAGAAACACACTGCACCCAGCGTTGCAAAAAGTGGTTGTTAGGACTTAGGGGTGTTTTAATTTTTGAAGGACAAACAATTATTATTATCAAAATTTTCAACCCTTTGTAACTCTTACAAACAAAACATAACAAAAACACACTACTTTCTTTTTATAAGATACAACAATTTTTAAATGGCTAGCTAATCATCATCCTCATTAACATCATCACCATCCGAGTAAAACGAGCTTATTTTGTAGGCGGCTAAAGTTACGTTATCACTTATTTGGCAAGTCGTTGAGAAAGTTTACATTGAGTAACAAGAGAACCTTCACTTTCTCACGACTGTATGGCCGCTAACAGGCTACTTTTGAAAGACTATTTTTTTTTAGAGGCCCGCTTATAAAACGGATGTCTTTATGCAACGATTTCACATGAATAAAAAATTATTTACAAGAATAGATGGCAATTTGAAGGCATCATATGAATTTTTCCAACAAAAAACAACGCTAGAGATAAACATGGTTTCACCTCAATACCAAAGCATGTGTCCACTATTCGTCAATTTAAAGGGACGCAACCCAGTTTTTTGAAACCAAACTTCATAAGCCTACCTGAATCCTTTACGTCTAGCACCCAAAACACCTACCCGAATGCCCCTATCCTAACCCGTGATGACAGTGTTGCCAAAACACCTGAATATCCAAGGTTTATTGTCAAGTGTGCCCGGGGTACCCTAATATTTATGATTTGTTTATTGTTAATACCTACCATGATGTTTTTAGTGTTGAGATTTTAGATGGGTGGTCGCAAGGTTGACAAGTCCTTGCGTCAAGTTGACACTGACAAACATCTAAAAATTTAGTTAAAGCTACTTTGATGAAAACAAAAGTCAAAGGTCGTACAAAATGCTTTAATCAAACGGATATTTTAGTGATTTTTCCTTATGCAAACCCAATTAAAAACAACAAAATTTTAATCGAACCGAACCAACACCAAATTATCAATTCATTACATTAAGAATTCTTTTATACTTAGAGTACTATATGATTTAATAATGGATCAACCGTTAGTTTGTTATTGAAAATAATTCAAGTAGATATACTGTAACACCCATTTTTCGCAAATCTTTATGATAGTTTCATAATATTTAGCGAAAAATGATTGTAATTTCTTTTTCAATTTCAAACATAAAGTGCCAAAACCTATTAAATTTAAAAGGTTTACAATAATTGTACTTTATAATTTTAGTTCCTTCACCATAGTTAAAAACATTTAATAGTTCGGACTCTTTAAAAGGACCCTTAAGGGGTACATTAAAAGAAGATGTAATTCCTCACTTAGTACCCTAATTCGGTAATTCCTAAGGTAAACGATCTAGTTTTATTTTAGTTTAGACTTATAACTATAATTGGAATAATTTATAATACTATTTGCTAATAAAATCAAAGGGTCACAAGTTCTTTGGTTGGTTGTGTTTAATACTTTAATCGGCCTTTATTAGGGTTGAAAGATCTTGGATGTGCCTCTTTTATGTTAATGAAATTGTGTTTTGGACCAAAAATTCTAAAAAAGATGTACTTTTACTTGAAGTTTTAAAAGAAAATACGACTCTCTAAACTAGAATAAATAGAGTATAAATGGACCAACTATTAAAATTTTAATTTAAGAGAGGTCATTACTAGTAGATCTGTTATCCCCTTTTTTATTTTATTCTTGTAATAGAGACGTTAAATGTAATTACTTCAAAAGCTTGCAAAACAGGTAATTTTCATGTGATTCAACTTCCAAATGAGGGCCTTAGAAGTTCACATTTGTGTTTATGCAAATGATATGATCTTCTTGGGCCTCTGTTTTACGACAAAAGGGTAAAAAAAATCTGGATCAAAGTCTTTACTATTTTCATATAGTTTTCTAGTCTAGAAGTGAATATGAAAAAGAATCTTGTTGGATTTGGAGTTCAAGATGAAGAGATCCAAAACATGGCAGGTGTTAGTGTGTTACTTGATACTAGTCGGGTGATCTATCTTTCCTTTTATCTAGACTCTTGAACAGGATAATTCTAGCAATCAGTGGTCGATAAGTTAAATTATAAACTATTGAACTGCAACGCTAGAATGTTGTCTTTTGCTGGAAAAATAAATCTTATCAAGGTCTTGCTTTGAAGTCTTCCCTCATATTTCTTCTCACTCTTCAAAGCGTCTTCTAAAGTGATCAGGAGCCTAGAATGGCATAAAAAGATGTTTCTATCGAGCAAAGGAGGTTCAAGGTATAAAAGCCTGTGGCTAGCTAGGGAGAAGATAGGGAGAATCAGCGTCCATTCATGGGAGAAATGGATGGAACAAAATTGAATTAATTCCTCATTGCTCGAAACCCCCCAATCAATTGAATCAATCCAATTAGGATTCTTCCAATCAACAAAATTTTGATCAATAACGTGTTCTACATGATTTGTCTAGTACGTGTGAGAATCAATGTAAAAGTAACCAGAAAATGTCACTAATATTCACAATAATTGAGTAGAAGAATCATAAAACCTAAAGAAATCATTGTCGGTGTCAGAAGGCTAAGCCCTAGCGGCCCGCTACCGCAACAAAACATCTGTCTCCGTAGCAACAACCAACATCACAATCACCTCTTCTAAGCACCACCCTTCGTCATCACTGCATCTCTCTAGAATGACGGTAATAAGAACTTTTGAGAGAGAGGTTTTTCAAAAGAACAACATCAAAAAGATTGTACAATACGCATTAAAAGTGGGACTATTAACTATAGTATTTGCTATCACAAACTAACGAAGGTAACTTGATGTTTGATATAATTATAATATATACTAGTATAATATAATATAATTTTCTATGAATAGCTAGTTGCTATTAATTTATTATGTTTTGGTATCTTGCTAGATGTTAAACTTTTATCTAAATAAAAACATCCTTTTAATTAACTTAATCCGTTGACCCAAATCCAATAATATTATATTGTTATCACTCTAATTCAAACCCCTTATTATATATATATTTTCATCACTCTCTCAGCCACTCTTCACCACCACCACCACCGTCGTCATGTCCTCTACCAATCTTTCCGACCACCACCACGACCACCGTCACCACCACGACGATGAACCCAACGGCGCCACCGCAACCACCACCACCGCCGCCGCCGGAAACAACCACAACCTCCAACCCTCCATCCTCACCGGAAACAACCACCCCATCAACATCCCGTCTGAATTTTCCCACCACGACCTCACCGTCGCCCGAATCAACAACGGCAGCTTCGGCTCATGCCCCTCCTCCGTCGTCGACGCCCAACAACGCCACCAGCTCCGCTACCTCCAACAACCCGACGACTTCTACTTCAACCACCTCAAACCCTCCATCCTCCGCTCACGTCACGCCATCAAAACCCTAATCAACGCCAATCACGTCGACGAGATCTCCATCATCGACAACGCCACCACCGGCGCCGCCATCGTCCTCCAGCACGTCAAGTGGTCCTTCTTCGACAACAGATTCAGCCGCGGTGACGCCGCCGTCATGCTCCACTACGCCTACGGTGCCGTTAAGAAGTCCGTCGAGGCTTACGTCACCCGAGCCGGCGGTCATGTGATCGAGGTTAAAATGCCCTATCCTCTGTCTTCTAATGATGAGATTATTGTAGCGTTTAAGAATGCTTTAAATTTGGGGAAAATTGATAATCGTAGAGTTAGGTTAGCTGTGATTGATCATATTACCTCTATGCCAAGTGTTGTGATCCCTGTGAAGGAGTTGGTTAAGATGTGTAGATCTGAAGGTGTTGATTGTATATTTGTTGATGGTGCTCATGCGATCGGATCGATTGAAGTTGATGTGCAGGATATTGGGGCTGATTTCTACACTAGCAATTTGCATAAGTGGTTGTTTTGTCCACCTTCTATAGCATTCTTGCATTGTAGGAATCCGGAAGTGTCGAATCTGCACCATCCGGTGGTGTCTCATGAGTATGGAAATGGGATAGCCATAGAGAGTTCTTGGATCGGGACAAGGGACTATAGTGCGCAACTGGTTGTGCCTGATGCTATAGAGTTTGTGAATCGGTTTGAGGGTGGGATTGATGGGATAAGGAAGTGGAATCACCAGAAGGTTAGGGAAATGGCGGAAATGTTGGTGAAAGTTTGGGGCACGAATCTTGGTACGCCTCTTGATATGTGTTCGAGTATGGCAATGGTTGGTTTGCCGGCTTGTTTGGGGATTATGAGTGATTCTGATGCGTTGAAGTTGAGGTCGCATTTGAGGGATTGTTTTAAAGTTGAAGTACCGATATATTACAGGCAACCTAGGGATGGAGAGGTTGATCCGGTGACGGGGTATGCTAGAATTTCTCATCAGATTTATAACACTGTTGATGATTATTACAGATTTAGGGATGCCATTTGCAATCTTGTTTCTTCTGGGTTCACATGTAAAGTTTTTCAAGATTGAGAGAGGTATGTCTTTCATTTGTATTAGTTTTTCTCTTTGTTATTCTATTTTTGTTTCATTATGGGTTGTTTGGATATGTGTTTTGCAATTGATAGTATGATGCTATATCCATATCAAATAATCAGCTAAAATCAAACTGTCTGTAGAAAATGGTGATTAGATGTGCTTTTGCGGTTTGAAGTTCTAAATTATATGCAATGTTGAAGTGTTTGCATGTTTCTGAGTTTATAGATAGTTCATAGATAAAATGCACAAAAGTGACATTTTTGTGAAATGAGAGTAAACGTCTCTTGAGTATGAAATTGCAGCTGCCATATTTTATTCTTTGCCATGATGCCAAATATTTTAATTCTTAGCTATTAAATTGAGGGAAGTTAGGATTGTATAGTGATTCTTTAAGTTCTTTGGTGCCTTTCTTTCCCTTTGCAGCAATAATGAACTTTATAGTGAGCCAACTAGTTGTTGCTTGTAGATAGAATCACTTAAGGATAAGCAACTTAAATTGGTGTTACTAATATGCAATATACAACATAAATCCGTTTTCCTGAGTTTTGATGATGGTTAATTTGTTTGTTTTTTGTGGATTATGTGTGTGTGAACTTTGAAACTGGATATGTCCTCTTGCCGATCTAAACTTGGTATCTTCATATGGAAAATCCAAGTACTCTTATTGATGTTAGTTAGGGGATAATAAACGAAAATAGTAGAGCTTGATTGATGTAATGGTTTTTATTGATTTTTTCCCTTTTATGGGGTTGTTCAGTGTTGTGTCTTAATTAAACTAAAGGACCACATATGTGAAATGCTAAAGTATCAAATATCCATGAGTGCTTTTATAGACACATATATGTACCCACAGGTCGAATGAGTATGCCGGTGGGCGCCTGCAGATAACCTTCATTATCTGCACCTTCATATTTAGATAAAAAGGATGATACTGTTCCGAAAAAAAAAAGGATGATATCTTTTATATATAGTCATATATACTGCTAGTTGTTCTTCACTATTTATTTATTATTTCATGGCCCAATGTTAGTATGTTTAGCTGTTCTTTGACCTCTATATAGAATGGGATTTTGTATTTTCCATTTTATCCAAACATATGAAGTGTTTTTTTATTTTTAGGGATAAATGCAAGAAAAGGTAGTACTATAGGCCAATGCATATTTGGGGTTGCTATATATGCTTCTTTTTTTTTTACCAAATAAGGCAGCCTACTTGAAAAGGGCAATTTTGACCTCAAAAAGATCTAACGTTTGCTGAAGGGTAATGTACATATGTCAAAATTACCCTTTTTAAATGTTTTGAGAAGTTACCTTTTATTGCCCTTTCAAAACATTTCCCTTATGCTAACATGTAATGTACATATGGGGTTGTTTAACTTGTGGTATGAATGACAAATAAAGTAATAGCGGAAATAGGTAGGTCACAAAATTGCTTATGAAAAGATGATGTGCACAAGTGGCAGGCCTCACAACAGTCACGATAGTTAATTTTTATGTACGCGAAAGTTCAGGTTTTTATCCAAAACACTTTTTGGTTCATTTTAAATATTTTATAAACAATTAGTGCTTTAAATATGACTACAAAAACAATCCATTTAGGAAAAAGTACACCTTGGGCATCTCTTGATTGTTATTTTGCTATAGATGAGTCTTTTGGGGAAATATTGGGAAATAAGCTGACTGTTTGGGTATTTAACAAAAAGGTTATTTTTTTTTTTTTTTTTACATTTTACCCTTTTAATTAGCCAGTGTAAAACATAATCCAAGTTGACCCGTTCAGATTGATGAGGGGATAGCATTACTGGAAGTGCCAATATGGTCTAGGAATGAATTCTTTGTCAAACTGTTCAAATATTGATTTTTTTCATCCTGCTTTAATATATCATACTAAATAATAATATGATCAACACATCAGCATCATGCATGCCGCTTATGGTTATTATTTCTTTATATGTAGCATGGACATAAGATTGCCATGTTGCTCTTGCTGTTGCTGTTGACATTTACAATAACGCTTCTGTCGGCAGAGTGATAGAGAACCACAATATCTTGAGGATTAAAAACAACTTCAAGATTTGAAGGTAACAAATCCCGTACCACCTGATGAAGTAGAATTCTCATCTGGAATGTATGGTGATTCTTGTTTAGCTTTTAAATTTGTACAACTTGTTTGGAGCTGCTGTTGATCTTCTCTGCTAAGCTACAATGGGTTGTCAATTTGTCATTGACCCTCACATCTGTACCATTAGAATTTCATTTTCTTTGTAATAAATACAAAAATAATTTGGTTCCTTATACAAACTTGATGTATACAAATCCACAAGTTTAAAATTTCATTTCGAGCAATTGAATCTTCCCAAAGCGTTTCTTTTAAAGACAAAATATGTCCATACAGATGTGAAGAACAAAAGGTCTTGTCCTGACCAAATTCATCTGCATTAAGATTACTTGTAATCTATACTTGGCAAAACGGTTGGGTGGGCGGGATCATGGGTCAGGATGGGTGATTTGACAAAAATGGTTCATTTTATAAAATGGTCTATTTGATCGGGTTAGACAGCGGATCAAACTGATTCAAGTTGTAATTGGTTGTTTAAAACTGGGTTAAACGGTCACTGATCAGCTTGAAAGAGTACTACTGCTAGACCAATTTTTTTTCCTTTTATTATTTAAAAAATTAAAACATGTAATATGTTATTTAAAACTAACATTGTACTCCATATAATTATATGCCTAACATTTTTGGAAACGTAAACAAGAGAAACCTATGTCTTCCAAAGTTACGTTTTATTCCAAATCACTAAAGTAAAACACACACACACACACCCCTGCTTTCGGACGTGTAGTGCAGGTAGTTTTGTATGTGTGTGTGTTGTGTGTGGGGGGGGGGGGGGGGGGGGGGGGGGGGGGAGTTGAATGTAGTGCAAGTGTGGAGTTGAGAACCCTGGTTCGAACCGCAAAGCCTCCCTTTCACCCATGTTTCGATGCAATTTCGGTGTGTCTTGTCACCGGCGAGCGCGCATTGCTTTTGGTGTCCAGGGTACGAGGCAGTCAGTCACCGGCCGGTTAGCGTGTTCAGTAATAGATGTTTAAAACACACATCTCCCACGCTTCATTGCCATAACTACATGAAACACAAATTCATGCGATTCCGGCGTGTCTTGTCACCGGCGAGCGTGCATTGCTTTTGATGGGTTGCCACCGTTAATTTTTAGTTTTTATCCGAAGTTTAGTGGTTGTGGTGTCTCTAGATGGATGTTGGTGACGGTGGTCGGAAGGCAATATCTAGAATAACGTTGGTGGTGATGGTAGTGGTTGTGGAGTTGTGATGTGCGTTTGTTACATCGTTGTTGTGGTTGGCGACGAGGGCAAAGTCGCTACAAACTGTAATTGGTGGTTTTGGTGTCCAATTTTGGTAGATTGTAGATGGTGGTGCATACATGCAGCTAGACAACAGTGGTCGGTATATCAAAGGAGGTCTTACAAATTTTTTATATTTTGATGATTTCCGGACTGTTTACTTTTTACGCGTAAGGACTTATTCTATGAAGCTAGCCATTTGTTAGGTATTACGTGTACGCGGCTGACCCGAGGATTCGGATAGGGTACGAAATCAATACAATACTACGGCTCGGGCCTTAAGAACTTGTCGGTATTTCTAATTGATTTCTAAAACGAGTGACGAGATAATGATAGCAATAATAGTAGTAATAAGCGTAACTACGCAGCGGAAATAATTTAACCAAACAACCAATAACATGAACTAATCAAACTGAACAGAATACCCAAAAACAGAACCTGTTTTGAAGGCTGTTCTTTGACCAGAAACAAAACAGAAAACAGCAGCAGCAGTGCACAAAACAGAACAGAACAGCAGCCTGTTCACTGCAGCAAATCAGCCCCTTTGCGGCGGCTGTGATGGCGGCTGCAGGTGGTTTATCAGCTGCAAACAGCAGCCCTTCAGAAGGATGTTGGTGGCGGCAGAAGGCAGCAGCAATAATGCTGCTGTTCTCGGCAGAAAACACACACACAATCACACGAGCACAGAATAGTATCAAAGCAGTAAAGAACACAACGATTTAACGTGGTTCGGTCAAGGATTGACCTACGTCCACGGGCTACGAACCAGGGTTTCTTTTTATTACTTTCAAGACTTTAAAGATTACAAGTACATATGTGGGTATTTATAATAGAAGACAATAAAAACTTAACAAAAATAAGTTGAGGCAGATTAGGGTTAGGGCCGGCTGCCCCTAACCCCTTTCTGCAACAGCTTTGAGGCTGTTCCAAGGCCCGACCCAAGATGGATCGGAGCCCACAACACAACAATCTCCCACTTGGGCTTCGAAACATCTTCACTAGTCCTCCACATCAATGCGTCAAACACTTCAACCTGCTTCCACCTGGATGCGTGAAACATTTGCAACTGCACTTGTCTTGTACTTCTGTAATCTTGAACCTTTATGAAGAGAACCCTTCATACCACCTGATCCGTAGCCGCCTTCATCTGCAATTAACCCTGAAGGCCAACTGAAGCTACACAGAGCTTCAGTTTATCCAACGTGACAACTTTAGTGAACATGTCAGCTGGATTCCTGTCCCCTTTGATGTTATTCAACTGGATAGTACCATCACTGATTAGCCCCCTTATGAAATGATACCTCATATGAATGTGCTTAGTCTTCCCATGATAAACTGGATTCTTTGCAAGTTTTACAGCACTTTCATTATCACAGTACAACGGATACTCTGCTTGTTTTCTATCTAATTTACCCAGAAAAGTTTTCAACCAAACAAGCTCTTTACTAGCCTCAGCGGCTGCCATATACTCAGCCTCTGTAGTTGAAAGTGCCACGCTCTTTTGGAGCCTAGACATCCAACATATTGCAGTATCACCCATAGTAAACACATACCCTGTTGTACTTTTATAGGTCTCTTTACATCCACCCAAATCTGCATCAGAATAACCTTTGAGAATTGCATCTCTACCTCTAAAACATAAAGCCATCTTTGAAGTGCCCTTCAAATATCTAAGCAGCCATTTAACTGCTTCCCAGTGTTCTCTCCCGGGATTGGACATAAACCTGCTAACAACTCCCACTGCATGAGCAATATCAGGCCTTGTGCATACCATTGCATACATAAGACTGCCCACAGCTGATGCATAAGGAACCTTCGCCATGTCGGCCTTGTCTTCATCTGTCTTTGGAGACTGATCTTTAGAAAGCTTAATATGACTACCCAATGGTGTATTTCGGGTAGTTGTCTTCTCGTGATTCATTTTGAATTTCTCTAATATTTTCTTAATATACTTTTCTTGAGATAATATTAAAGAACCGTTCTTCTGATTCCTGGTGATGCTCATGCCGAGTATCTGCTTAGCTGGACCTAGATCTTTCATTTCAAACTCTTCAGACATCTGTCCTTTCAATCTATTAATTTCTGACATGTCTGAACCGGCTATCAGCATATCATCCACATAAAGGAGAAGAATGATATAGGAATTCTTGAATTTCTTAAGATAGCAGCAGTGATCCATCTCGCACCTCCTATACCCATTTCTGCCCATAAAATCATCAAACTTAATATACCACTGTCTGGGCGCCTGCTTCAAACCATAAAGACTCTTCTTTAGTTTGCACACCATGCTTTTCTTACCAGCTATCTGAAAACCCTCTGGTTGTGCCATGTAGATATCCTCCTCAAGGTCGCCATGCAGAAAAGCTGTCTTTACATCTAGCTGCTCTAAATGTAAGTTTTCTGCAGCCACGATACTAAGCACCAGTCTGATTGTAGTCATTTTAACCACGGGAGAAAATATTTCATTGTAATCAACCCCGTGCTTTTGTTGGAACCCCTTAACTACCAATCGTGCTTTGTATCTCTTAGTTCCATCACTTTCATCCTTGATTCTATATACCCATCTGTTTTGAAGAGCTTTCTTCCCCGTGGGAAGTTTAGTAAGAACCCAAGTTTGGTTCTTTTCAAGCGAACCCATTTCTTCTTTCATTGCGCGCTCCCACTGAGACGAATCTTTCACACGGATGGCCTCTGAGTAGCATTGTGGTTCACCATTTTCAGTGAGAAGAAGATAATTAACTGATGGAGAATATCTCTGAGGAGGTACAGACGTTCGAGTAGACCTCCTAACCCAATGTGAAGTATTTGAATTTCCTGAATCATTTGATGGTGCGGATTGTTCATCCACAGGATCTGAACTCCCACTATCAAAGAGATCTTCTTGTTCTTCAAATTCTTCCTGATCATTATCTTCAGTTTCTGAACTTTCTTCTTCAGTACTCTGATTGTTTTCTTCAGTATTTTGACTTTCTGTCTCTGAACCATGGCTTTCTGAATTCTGGTTATCATCTTCAAACACCACCTGATCTTTACGAGTTTCTGGTATGGTTGAATTCTTGTCTTTGTAAAGTTTAGTTTCATTAAAGACCGGATCTCGACTCCTGATAGTTTTCCTGGCTTCGAAGTCCCAAAGCCTATATCCCATCGATTCAGATCCATAACCAATGAAGGTACATTTCTTTGCCTTAGGATCAAGCTTATCCCTCTCAAAGTCTTTTACACCAGTATATGCATCACAACCAAAAACCTTTAGATGTTTGTAACTAACCTCTCTTCCAAGCCATTCCTCTTCTGGTATTTTGAAACCAAGAGGAACCGAAGGTCCTCTGTTTATCAGATATGCAGCAGTGTTAACTGCATCAGCCCAAAAGGTTTTGGGAAGCCCTGCATTCAATCTCATGCTCCTGGCTCGTTCATTCAACGTCCTGTTCATTCTCTCAGCTACTCCGTTTTGTTGGGGAGTACCGGGAACCGTCTTGATCATTTTGATTCCTCTTTCAGCACAGTAATTCACAAATTCATTGCTGATATATTCCCCTCCATTATCCGACTTTATACACTTCACCTTCAGATTGGTTTCCATCTCAACGGCTGCTTTCCATTTCTTGAAAACATCAAACACATCATACTTGTTTTTGAGAAAATAAACCCATACTTTGCGCGTCGCATCATCAATGAAGGTAACATAATAGCTGGAGCCTCCTAATGATGTTACAGGAGTTGGTCCAAACACATCAGTGTGGACAAGTTCAAGTTTTTCAGCCTTAGGTGTCTTTCCCGTCTTCACAAAAGTAACACGTTTCTTCTTACCAAGCACACATGGTTCGCAGAATCCGGCTTCAAGTTCTACTTTCTTCAAGTCTGGGAATTTACCTCTTTCTGCTAACATCTTCATGCCTTTCTCACTCATATGACCAAGTCGTTGATGCCACAAACTAGATTGACTTGGTCCACTGGTTACTGCATTCACATCACCTGCCGGTACCTCAACCATGTATAAAGTACCTTTCTTTTTCCCACGAGCAACTACCAAGTTTCCTTTGACGACTTTCCATTGTCCACCCCCGAACAACACATCATAACCTTGGTCATCTAATTGCCCAATGGAGATTAGCATCTTCCTCAACTTAGGAATTACCCTAACATCTTTCAGTGTCCATGTATTTCCTAGAGGAGTCTTCAAATCAATGTCTCCCATCCCAGTAATATCCAGAGTCTGATCATTAGCCAAACGAACTTTGCCAAAGTTTCCTGTCCTCAAATTCTTCATCTTCTTTGAGCTAAAGGTAGCATGAAAAGAAGCGCCAGAATCCATGATCCATGACTCAGTGGTGTTCTCAACGCAACAGATAAGAGTATCATCATCTGTATCATCCGTAGCAGCGTTAACCTCTTTCTTTTCTTTAGATGTCGATGGTTTGGGACATTGACTTCTGAAGTGCCCGGTCTCCTTGCAATTCCAGCAAGTAATATCTTTTCTTGGTCTTGATTTACTTCTTCTCTTTGATTTAGATCGGCCCCTGTTACCTCCTCGTTCGTTCTTCCTTCCTCTACCTTCAGTACTCAACAAGGAACTAGAAGACTCACCAGTGCTCCTCCTTCTAATGTCCTCACTCATAATCAGGTCGCGAACTCCATCAAGTTTAAGCTTAGTGTTTCCAGACGAACTACTAACTGCTGTAACGGTTCCTGACCAGCTTTCAGGTAACGAGGATAACAATAGTAAGGCTAGGACTTCATCATCGAATTTGATATCGACAGACACTAGGCGAGAAATAATAGAGTTAAAGTTGTTAATGTGAGTGTTAACAGAACCACCTTCCTTTAGTCTCGTGTTTACAAGTTCCCGAATAAGAAAGACCTTGTTGGCTGCGGACGGCTTCTCGTACATGTTAGACAGTGCATCCATGACGCCTTTGGCTGTCGTTTCCTTCAGAATGTTAAAGGCAACATTCTTTGTCAGCGAGAGTCTAATCACAGCAACAGCTTTCCTATCAAGTGCAGCCCAATCAGCATCTTTTGTGTTTTCAGGTTTATCACTGAACAACGTTGCACTCAAATCTTTCTGAACAAGTAAGTCTTCGATCTGCATCTTCCACCATCCAAAATCGACGCCATCAAACTTCTCGATTCTCGTTTTACCCTCATCAGCCATAATACCGGAGATCAAAGGATGAGAGCAACCAAGGCTCTGATACCACTTGTTAGGTATTACGTGTACGCGGCTGACCCGAGGATTCGGATAGGGTACGAAATCAATACAATACTACGGCTCGGGCCTTAAGAACTTGTCGGTATTTCTAATTGATTTCTAAAACGAGTGACGAGATAATGATAGCAATAATAGTAGTAATAAGCGTAACTACGCAGCGGAAATAATTTAACCAAACAACCAATAACATGAACTAATCAAACTGAACAGAATACCCAAAAACAGAACCTGTTTTGAAGGCTGTTCTTTGACCAGAAACAAAACAGAAAACAGCAGCAGCAGTGCACAAAACAGAACAGAACAGCAGCCTGTTCACTGCAGCAAATCAGCCCCTTTGCGGCGGCTGTGATGGCGGCTGCAGGTGGTTTATCAGCTGCAAACAGCAGCCCTTCAGAAGGATGTTGGTGGCGGCAGAAGGCAGCAGCAATAATGCTGCTGTTCTCGGCAGAAAACACACACACAATCACACGAGCACAGAATAGTATCAAAGCAGTAAAGAACACAACGATTTAACGTGGTTCGGTCAAGGATTGACCTACGTCCACGGGCTACGAACCAGGGTTTCTTTTTATTACTTTCAAGACTTTAAAGATTACAAGTACATATGTGGGTATTTATAATAGAAGACAATAAAAACTTAACAAAAATAAGTTGAGGCAGATTAGGGTTAGGGCCGGCTGCCCCTAACCCCTTTCTGCAACAGCTTTGAGGCTGTTCCAAGGCCCGACCCAAGATGGATCGGAGCCCACAACACAACACCATTCTGACCCTTATGCACTTATGCATATAACAAGTTTTTTGCATGCCCATTTCAACCCTCTCTCTATTAAGTAAGTGCACATTTTAACCCAAACTGCCCAAAATATTTACCATTTTAACATGTTTCCTTTACTTTGGATCAAAATTGTCGGGTTGAACATCAAGGGTTGTACCTTGTGTTTTGAAAATGTGAGGAGCACCAAGGTGAAAAAGAAAGACGCTCACGTCATGCACATAAGTCATAACGCATTCAAAGAACTTGGATGAGAGGAGCAACAGTCGAGGAGATGAGTTCAAAAGACCAATGACATGATCGCCTACTAGGTCATACCTCTGTCCAAGTCACACACACCTCAGGTACGCTGCTTGCTTGCCCTCGTCCGAAGCGCATCGCCTGGCACCTAGGCTTGCTTCAAATGTGCTTTTTACAACACATGATCTGCCTTCTCAAAGCAAGAACCTAGCTCTATAGTATCAACCTCTTATCTATATTGAATTCCCTTTTCTTTCATAAAATTTTGCTTCTTCTGCTTATTCATGACATTATGGCGTTATAAAATGTTGTTATTTTTGTTCTTGTTATTGTCATACCTCTTCCTCTACATATAGAGGATATTTCTCTTAGTATAGTGATCATGCGAGATACTGGGATCCTAAGAATAAAAGTTCTGATTTCACTATTCTTCTCATGAAGGTAATTATAACCGGGGTGATTATCTCATAATAGACTAATTGTCCATTTTTTTATCAATGGGATTTATGGTTGGGAGTGACTAATTTAAAACCCACACTGGAACATAAGAACAGCCTCATAGTAAAAGCCATTTTGTGATTAGCCAGAACTTGTTTCATTAGATCTTAATAAAGTGGAATTAGCATCAAGAGGTACTGCAAGTAACTAAGTCTTTTCAATGAAAAAACACAAAATAAATATATAAGGCATCGCTCTCACTCCATCTCAAGTGATGCACCCACCACCAAAGAATGGTAAAATAGGTCAAAACCAATTACATTTAGAATGGGTAATGAAATCTTTATTCAGATAGGAAATTAGTTTTAAAAAAGTTATAGAAATGCAAATGAATATAGTATTATATGATACTCGTTTAACTACCCAAACACATTTAAAGGAAACTAGTTGAAATCCAGTACGTGCTTTGCGTGATATTACACTACGTTTTGTATTCATTTTGCATTATGTTTAATTTTTTTGTACATAAGACTGATGATATTGGTTATCTTAAAACCACAAAAGGCGGGCCAATTCATAGTACAAACCATTAATTTTTAAAGATATTCTAAAGCAAAGAGTACGCAACCCACACCATTTGTGGTGGGTTATCATAGTTCTATTAACACAACAACCAAATACACAATAATGAAAGAAAAACAAATAACCGAGTCACCCAACCGACAAAATCAACAAGCCTGCAAACAAACTAACCAAATGAAAGACAACACAAAGCACAAATCAAAGTAAAACCTAAAACATAGTTAAAGCGGTGTTTCAGATGGGTAACCCTCATCATCATCAACACGTAACCCAACTTAAAGCGGTGTTTCAGATGGGTAACGCTCATCATCATCACCACGTAACCTAACAATAATATTTCATCTCAGATGAGGTAACGCTCATCATCATCAACTGTACCAGAGGACAAAGTATGTCGCCACAAACAGAGAAAGCAAGTAATTGTAACTCCAGGCATCGACCGACATGATTTAAAAGAGTCTGTTGTTCTAGAATAGCATGGTAAACAACAGGACAAAGCCAACCCCTCATCAGTCATTTTAAAAAAAGGATCCAAAAGCATCAAATCCTTATGCATAAAGCTATAAACATTATATACATGCATCAACAGCATGTATATCATGCTTTACATGTGGAACACAAATACTATTTTAGTTTCAAAGCAACAGAGTACCGGAGGAAGAGGAGGTTGGCTAGCGGCAGCTCCGCCTTAGTAGAGGTGGTGCCAAAAGCACCACCGAAACCCCTTCTCGGCAAAACCAACACCGTTCCCCCCTCTCTCTACAACATAAAATGCATCGGAGGAAGCCATTGGTAGCGCGGTTAGGCTCTGCCCTAAGGGTGGTAGCAGGTGTGATGTCAAAACCAGCACCAAAACCCTCTTCTCGCCAAAACCATCAACGAAAACCTCTCTCTCTACAAGATAACAAATATCAGAGGATACATGTGATAGCAGGCCGACGGCTCCGCCTAAGACTGGTAGTTTAAGTAGTGGCAAACCCACCACCAAAAACCCCTTCTCGACAAAACCACCACCGAAACCCCCGTCTAAGCAAAAACCACCACCGAAACCCCCGTCTCGGCAAAACCACCACCGGAATCACTTTCTGTAAAAAAAAAATTGGGTAAAAGAAAGCAAGTGGTAGCAAGGTGGCTCCATCCGAAGTCCGGTGGCACATACGCCGGCAAACCACCACCGAAACCCCACCCTCTCTCTCCCTAGAACATGCACAAAATGGGTGAAAAGAGAACCCAAACACACTTTAAAGGGGAGACAAGATGCATCAAGTAGTTGTACCAAAAACTCTCTGCAAAGTCCGGTGACACATACGGCGGAAAACCATCACCGGAAACCCCACCCCCTCTCTCTCTCTCTAGAACATGCATAAAATAGGTAAAATGAAAACCCATACACACTTTAAAGGGGAAACAAGATGCATCAAGCAGTTGTACCAAAAGCTGTATATGTTGCACATGCATTAATAGACTGTACATCAAGCATTAAAGGTGAAATAACACTGTTCTTAACCTTTCTCTTTTCATATATAGGATAATAACCAAAGGCATTCAAGCTTATTTGTCCTATAAACCTTAGTTTTGTTGTTCATACAAGTAATATGAACCAAGTCTTATATCCTATAATAGTTTTAACTTGTAAAATCAACTTGTAAGATCGCTCTCCCTCTCTCAAATGATGCATCAACTACCGAAGGATGGTTAAATAAGAATGAAGGGTAATGAAACCTTTATTCAGATATGAAATTCGTTTTAAAAATTTTTTGTGGGTTTAAGATGGGCATATTATTAGATGATACTCGTCTAACTACTTAAACAAGTTTATCTTGATCTAAATTGGATATTATATATTTTATAAAAAAAAATAACCAAAGCCCTCCATTAGTTTATATAACCTATAAACTTTACTCTCATACAACCTGTGTAAAACAAGTCGCATGTCTTACAATAGTTTCAATTTATAACATATAAAGAATATATAGACTTGTTAATCTGCATTTTGTCATCTCAATTATAAGATAACTTCCATTATATAAACAAAATATCTCAAAAAGTAAGGCAATTCATGGGACTATTTGCCTGTTAGATAATTTTGACTACATTTGACTATTCACTCATTGCCTCACAGCTTTTGATTTGAGCATTTAAGCTCATGCCACAAACAAAACAATGTATCAAACACATCATCTTCATCATCATCATCTTCAAACTTATGATCACCTTTTGAGACATTTAAAACAGTTTTCAGCCAGTCTTCATGCAAAGTTGAAAACTCAGACCGCCGTTCACTTGACCGGAAACTTACTCCGATCTTCGTTTTCATAACTTCTGCCGCCTTTGTGGCGGCTTCCACCACCTTTTTTGGGATTCCAGCCATTAATGCCACTTGCATCCCATAGCTTTTTGGGCAGGCACCAGCGGTTAGACGGTAGAGAAAAGTTAACTGTTGGTTGGTTGATGGTGAGTTGTTGGATACAGGTTTGAAAGCGCATGCCATGTGTTGTAATGTAACGTGTGGGTGGGTGGCGAATTCTTTTGTGAGTGGGTGGTAATGTGTTGCGAATAATAATCGGCAGTTCACCTTATCAACAAGATGACGAAACACCTGTGTTACACAGCCAAATGAATAAAAATGACAGTTTCAAATGTAAAAGTGTTTGTCGCGATGAAACAAGATCAAACCAGAAATGAAATTAAAGAACAAAGAAAAGAAACTGATCTAAACAACTTCACGTTGTTCTGGTTCTAGTCCAGGTTAAGGCACGGTTTCAACCAGGTTGAAAAACTCTAGAACTGAGAGCTAAGCTGGTCTGGACCAGTTCTTGCACTGGCCCCAGTGTATTTGCATTTTTGTTCAAAATTTGACCATTATAGTTATCAACAGAGTATAGAACATATGAAAAATCTTCGTTTATTCTTTATTTTCTGAAGAGAAAATGTATCGAATATACCTGAAAACGAATAAGTTAGTAAACCAATTTAGTAGGTTGAAAGCATGTGAATACTACTTGATCAACTTTGGAACCGTTTTACCTACTTGACCTGTGGAGATAAAATATGCCCAGATCGACCACTTTTTGGTAAATGGGTTGAAATTGCAATCTCTAGCAGTGAGTGATTTTCGAGAAATTAAGGAAAAGCAAATGCAAAATACCCATTGTGTATCCGAATAATTCTCCTAAACTACTCATTCTGGCAGCATATAGAATTTATGTCTAAAGTTAGGAGGTATACTCACAGCATAAGCGATAGCATATCCGTCAAAAGTGCTTGTTCCTCGGCCCAATTCATCAAGAATAACAAGAGAATCTTGAGATGCATTTTGCAAAATCGATGCTGTTTCTGTACATTCAACGAGGAAGGTACCTAAAGAAAAGGAAAGGGGGGGTTAAGAAGTTAACAAAGTAACCAACGCTCACAGTGGAAAATGGGTATGTCAAGCAGGTGGTTGGGTAACACATCAAAATGAGTAGTTTTTGGTACGGGGTGAAACAAGGGCTTGCTAGAACACTTGTCCAAAAGTTCATTTTATAAATATGATATAGTCTGGCAATATGTATATAAGAATTATATTATTCCAATAATAATCTGATCTCTTGAACAAAAGATTTCAAAGGTACTTTCCATCTAAGCGTTTCTTCATTTTACCTGTTTGACGAACCCACTCACTCTAACAAGTATATTTAATCAGTTTGCAAACTTCTCATTGTTTCCATTTTCGAATGTGAAACATAGATTGCAAGACAGTTCTACAGTTAACGAGTTTTCTTGTATATGTCCTTTTTATTAATAATTAACAAGTTCTTTTTATAAATGTACTTTTGATTAATAATTAAAAACTTATTTTATAAAGAGTAAATTGCCAAAATCATCCTTGAGGTTTGGGTAAAATTACCAGATTCATCCAAAAAGTTTTTTTTTCTCCACTGGACCCTGAGGTTTCCTAAATGTTGTCAAATCCATCCATTTTGCCAATCAAGTTAAAAACTAACATTAAATGAGGGGTATTATGGTAATTTTATATTTGTTTTGTTTTTTTCCTTGTGTTAAAAGAGTGTGTCTGTACTATAGTCATCTTCATCATCACCTTCCTAGCATTACCATCCCAATTCCACACCACCTACCACAAAAACCACCCCATTGGAACCACACCTGTTGCAGACCAAATTTGACCGCAAAATTACCATCATACTGGATTTCTTACACTCAAAACCCTTTTTGAAAACTTCAAATCACCATCGAACCATTACCCACTTTCACCATCGTCATCTTCATCGTATCTGATTTCGGGGTATTAGGATGGGTGGAAGTTTGTGGTGACTTAGCCGGAGGTAATGGTGGTTGACGGCGAAGACAGCGATCGGAGGTCGGACTTCGGAGGTCGGAGGTTGCTGATGGCGTTGGAGGAATCAGGTTGTAGGTATTAGGAGCAGGGGGTTAGATTGTAGCGGTGAGGATGGTGGCCGTCGGGTTGATTAAGGTGGAGGTGACGGTGGGTGCAGGTTGGGTGTGGGTTGCGACAAGTTGCAGTGGTGAAAGTGGAACCGGTGCCCGGTGGTCAACGGTGGTTGGTGGTTGTTAGGTGGTGAGGAAGGCCGAAGGCTGTGTTATGTTGGTGGTGATGGTTAGCTAAGGTGGCTAAAGAGGCCAACGATGGTAGTTATTTGTCGACGGTGTGATGGTTGTTTGTTAGATGATGGACGGTTTGATTGAGGATGTGGTGGTGATGGAATTGGAGTGGTGGTTAAGGGGGGCTGGGAAGGTGATGATGAAAATAACCATGGTATACACCCATACACTCTTTTAACAAAAGCAAAGAAACAAAACTAAGTATATAAAATTACCATAATACCCCTGTTAGTTTTTAATTTGATTTGGGAAAGGGATGGATTTGGCAACATTTAGGAAACCTTAAGGGTCTAGTGGAAGAAAAAAAACCTTTTGGATGGATCTGGCAATTTTACCCAAACCTCAAGGACGATTTTGGCTATTTACTCTTTCATAAAAATGCCCTTCTAAATAATAAGTAATAACAAGTTCATTTTATAAATTTCTTTTTTACTAATAATTAACAAGTATTAACATCTAGTTAAAAACTTACTTTCACCGGTCATTATACGATCAGTAGCACCAAGACGTGTGAAAATGATATCCACAGGTGACAGAACACACTTTTCACAAGGAACATAGCAGCCCAGCTGCAAACAGCAAAAAATATCAAGATGAATTATGAAACACAAGAAAGTACGCAAATAAAGCATTTTACTTACCATACATTCCAGTAAACTAAAGGTGGCAATTTCAAACAATTACTAATGAACAAGTTGATTCATATTATGTTTTATCTCTAAAGTGTCAAACACACCAAATAGGTCAAAAGTCACCCAAAGTGTACTTTTATAGCATCAAAACCTTACAATCATTTTATCCAAAAAAACTTGTATTATTATTGAAAAAATACAATTTTTGTAACGCGTGATATCAGGAAAAGATAAAGTTGATGGGAAGAACTTTGGATCAAACCAACCCAAGCAATACCTTATATTTCCTTCTTAACAAAACCCGTGTGACCCATTGCTCAACCTGCTCATTTTGACATCACTATGATAACCTACTTTCAGGTTATGATTTATCTATGACGAATCAAATCTGTAAAATATTACCTTCAAAGAAAACATGCTAAATGGATCAAAAATTGCCAGAAGACAAGTTTATTTTTGATGCTTTAAACCTTCTAAATCAATTTTATTTGGAAAGCATATTATTATTGAAAATAATATGATTTTAGTACTCACATCCGACAAAACTATTAATAAAAATGTATAAATAAATTGACTAGTGTTTTAGGTCAACCCTCAAGCCAACCCGACATGTACATAAAATTACCTTTTTTCATATGGCCCCTTACCCAATCCACCAATTTTGCCACCTATACAGTTACTTATTTCCCTGATGTTTATTAAAAATTACCTGAGCAAGAATCACAGCTAAACATGTAGCACGAAGAAGGGTTGACTTTCCACCCATATTTGGTCCAGTCAACAGCAAAGTACGAGGACTATATCCAAATTCATTATCTCCAAGACACAAGTCATTAGGAACAGGCGTTCCTCCACTCTCTCCAAGGGCATACGGATGCCATAATCCTCTCATATGAAGTGTAGGCCCCGTAGACCGCTGGCTAAAACCCGATGAGTTTGACCTTGCAACTATGACAGGCCTAGACATGGGCATGCATGAAAAGTTTGCAGTGATGGCAAAAGATCTAAGCACATCAATACAGTTCAGAGCAAAGATCACTTGAGACCACTCGTTAGCTTTCTCCATAAATAATTCGATAAGAATCGATAGTATTTCAGCATCAGAGTCCTTGAGTTCATGTGCCTGATACCATGATTTATGTCAGCAATTCAAGATAACAATATGCATCACCAGAAATATACACATGAATATGCATGTGTTCATGAAAGAGTAAGAAAGTATGATAATCAACCGTCACCAAATATGGCTCATGCAAGAAAGTAGAGACTGGTAAAATATACAGGTCAAATGATTTTTTAACCCTTTTGGGCTAACCCTTTTGTCCAAAAAAATTTATATATTTTTGCATGTTAAATATGATTACAAATTATCTAAAAAGTTTACAAATACGCTTTGGCCGCTATTTAAGCCATTTGACCAGTTAGAGAAAAATCATAACCAAAGTCCAGTTCATAAGTAGACATGTTGAAATAGCGACATCTATAAGAATAAAAAAACATGCCACAAAATAACTTATTTGACCTGACCTGTGTTATCACTATGGACTTTATCTAAAAGAAATTTGATGAAAACTAAATACCTGACAATTTGGGAAATCACTGTCTATAGCTGCTTCAAATTGGGTAAGGAATTTATCAAGGCCATCAGTCCCACTTAGCACCGGAAGGGTAAATATTTTTAGTAATAATGAGAAGACATCATCTACTTTCTGCAAAAGCATCAATAAATCCATTCCAACTCGAAGACCTTTAACAAGAGATCCAAATGCTTTCACCTGCTCCATCAAAAACCAGATTGCATCTCAATTAATACCAAAAAATAAAATAAAAAAAAATTTAAAAAAAAATTCGTAAGAAGTATCTTATTTTTTTTTTTCTATTGAATAATATTTTCAATTAAGTTGGTGAGCTTGGCAATATATACAATAAGGCATATTACAGATTATGAGAAAAGAAGAAAAGACAGAAAGAATCATTGGGCAACTTAAACTTGAACCAGATTATAAACATGCTCGAGCACACAGGACATTATTAGTTCTTGTAAAACCACATTATAAATGCTACTTCAATGATGCAATGCAAATGTAGAGTGCCTAAGTATACAATATCTAGTATTCTAGACGCAACCACCAAAACTTGGCTTTGCTCCAAGCCTATGAAAGTAAATGTCATGCTTACAACAAAGAACAAATTAATTAATAAAAGTCAGCTATCTATTCTACAAACTCATTAGAAATGAGCAATAAATGCTACTCTGCATGAAATAAAAAGGAAAACACTATGCAATAGCAAAACAAAAAAATATATAAGCATATGAAGAAAGAGTTTTAAGAAAAATAATTGCTTTATATTAGAAGTGGCAATTTCAACTCGGTTAGATATAAGTTGATCAATTTGGGTTGTGTTTTAACCCAAACAAGTACAAAAACTAGCTAAATGAAAATGGATCAAATGGGCCGAACTGGCCAAACAAACTGAAAGTCACCCAAAGCCTATTGTTACATCATACAACCTCTTCAGTTGTTTTATTCAAAGGTTTAATGCATTTCACATTTTCACTATTTAAAGCATAATTTAAACCTTTGGATAAAAGGATTTTCCAATTAGTGTCCATGTCAATAGTTTAATTTCTCTGAAAATAATTGTTCGCTTTTAAAAATAGATAGTTATAATATACTAGTTTCCGTTTTCACTCGTGATTATAATTATGGGCAAAATTGCAAGTTTTATAAGTCAATTAGGTTATTAACTGCATTAAGGGTGAATTTGACATTACATTAATTAGGATATGCATTAATTTTGCAGATCTTAAATTATGTTTTTTTGGGTTTGTGGACAAATAATCTTATCGCCTCCACTTTATAAAGTGAGGAAGTTACTCTATCTAAAAGAATAAAACAAGTGACACAAGAGATTTAAGAATTATTTACAAGGTAAATGTCAGAACATCAAAGTGCTTTGAATTCTTCACATGTATAAAAAAAACAAAGAACTTACTCGTTGCTTCAATATTTTGCTGCCAATCAAGGGCAATAGAAGTAAAGCAGATGACTTTAATGTAGCTTTAATTTGTCCGAGAAATCTCTCTAAGTGTGGAAGCTTTTTTAGATATTGAGCAATAAGTGCCATTATCTCTGCATGCCCCATCAATTCTTCAACCACATTAAGCCTACGATTAATTTCCTCAGCATCTTTCGGTGGGTGGCATAGCCACCTCCTTAAGAGCCCTTTACCAGAGAATGTCACGCAGTTATCAAGATATTTGTACAGTGTTCCTGGAATATGGCATCAGTTGCAATGAGACCAAGGATGATTATACCAAGCATTACTTGTACAGGTTACAGAATGGGGAGTTTGGGCAGGGTGGGTTGACCCATAAACGTCTTTTGTCCTTTTTTTCTTGAATGTTTTAAATATTTAAATTTGAAAGCATTTAATATGATTACAAAAAATTATGCCATTATGATACTAATCCAGTTAACTAAATACAGCAATTTATAAAGTTTTAAGCATTTAATTACACTTCAGGTCACTTTCTTAAGAGCGCACCCATTTGTGTTACAGTGTTAGAGGTAAAATATAACCCAAGTCAACCCATTTCTAGGTATATGGGTTGAAATTGCAATCTCTAATTATTTGTGGCCTAGTTGGACAATTTGCTATACTACGATTATACTATTGACTTGCCTGATGTTCCACTATCTGCATTATTACTGAATATTTCAAGATTAGCCATTGTCTGTCCATCCATTCTAAGACATCCTCTGTAGACTTCATAGGGAAAAATACTTCCATTTCGTAATGCATCATCTAGCTGCTCAAAGTTGTAATTGTTAATCAGTGTATTGAAATATCACGACCAGTACAACATAAACTCACATATCTTAGCAAATATCTAGGTGTGGCAAAAAAACAAGTTAGGTTGGTAACTTTTTTGTAGAACAGTCTGGTTGGATTGACGTGAAAAAAATTTTCCCTGATTTTTTTATACGTAGCTTGTTTTAAGTTTGACAAAAAGACTATTCCAAATATGATACAATAGTGTGGATTAAACAGTTTAGTGGGTTCTATGCATCAAAAAGTATGCCAACTCTCAACCAAGTTGACCCACTAGAGATAAAGGATAACCCGAAGCACTCCCTGTACTAATGGGTCAAAATTAGGGAAAACGATTCCAAAAACATGAAACACAACACAAATCCCACCATTCAGCTTACAAGCAGTTGACCTGATCAACTCTTTTACAACTCATTTGACGTCAACCCCTTTGACACATTTAGATAATCAACTTACACGGGTTATTTTATACGGGTTACACGTGTACAGGTTAGGCTTCAACTTTTCAATGTGATTAACAGGTTGGGTTATACAAACCCAACATGAATTGTGATCCTACTCAGACTTGCCACCTCTACAAAATCTCACCTTTAACCTGGATAAATGACTGGTAAGTCCACCAAGAGCACATAATGCAATATCCTGGTGAACCACTTCCTCAAGTGCACGAACCCACACGTTGGAGGAACCTTTAAAGTACCCTTCCAATTGAAAAACATTTCGGACTTCAGAAGAATCAACAAAATCAGTGAACGGTTGTGCTGGAGTCAATTGGGAGACAACAGAACCTACAAGAGACAAATTATGAGCAAACAATAAAATTTGTACTTAATCCTAGCTCGCATGCTCATCAATTTATTAAACTGATTTGGAGGTCAGGATTTATTAAAAAAAGCATTTGAAATACTAATTAGAACAAAGAAAAAATTTCGTTGCAATATATGCAAATTTAAGACAAGAAAAACATTCTTACCCATCAATGAATACTTGTTAAGGGCTTTCAGAGTCTCTTTGGACAACCCTGCACCAATCATTATTTTTTCATAAGGAAGCATAGATGAAATCTGATCAACACCGGAGGTGACAAAATGGATTATTCGGTAACAGGTAAAACCAGTTTCAAGTTAAAACTAGAAAACTTTTGGCATGGATCAAACCGACTATGTCAGATTTTTTTACCACAAACATTTTTTTAAAATAAATAATGTGTTGTTATAACTAAGAATATGCAAACAATACTATTATAATAATAATTTAGGCCTTTAAATAAAATGATTTAGGAGGTTGTATAAATTGAAATTTCACTTTAGACCACTTCAACCATCTGAGTTTGACCCATTGCACCCATTTGACCCTTTGAGATGAAGCACAACACAAATAGACCCATTAAGCAAATGGGTCAAAATTGCCACCTCTAATAGAAACCTTATTGTCGTCACTCCTTACATAGTAAGATATATGCAGAAAAATAAAAGGAGACTCACCTTGACTTTCATAAATAACTTCTGCGGGTGACACCTATATGACAAAACCAATTGGAAAAAGAATTCTGTTTCAGCACACTTCAAGTTAATATAATCTAGTTTGTAGATGTTTTACAATGAAAACTTTAAACATGACATGAATCAAGCGAGATTCCTTAATCGGTGTACGCTAATGTTTTAAAACCACTAGCGTAAAAAATGAACACCTCATATTAAAAGTGTTACTTTTATTTCACTACTAATTGTCTCTAGTTGTGGCAAAATGGCAGCGGGTATAGGTAGAATAAGTACTTTTTGTACATGTCAAAACAGGTTGGTTCAGATTGATAGCCCAAAATGCTGTGTCCAAAAGCAGTAACTTCTTAATAAATATTTAGAGAACTTATATTTTTTTCAATAAAAATAATTTTTAGTACAATGATTTAGAAGGTTTTATGGATTATAAATACATATTTAGCGATTTTACTCATTTGGCCCCAACCTTATTTAGCTATTTAATATATTACCTGTTTGACCATTCAATATCAAATGACCCAAATCAGCCAGTTCTTAAGCAGATGGATCATAATTGGTGCATATAACCAAAATACATACCTGCATCAATAAAGCCCCTAAAGCTGCACAGGAAGCATCATCAGAGACGGATCCAATCCAGAACTGTAAAGAGGCACAGTCCACAAAGGCAAATCCATATGCAGTTGAACCATCATCAAGACCACTTGTACCCTGTATAAAAAAGTAAAAGCAAAGTGAAATGGCTATAAGTAAATACCATAAATCTTCACAGTTCACAGTATGCACTACAAAGAAATATAATAACTATAATTTATGTGAATAAATTGCAAGAAACAAATTTGAAGAAACCACTAGATTGTACAGAAAGAAGATGTACAAAGTAAATCATGGTTCCCATTTGATGGGATAATCACCTAAAAGATAGAGGCTCTGTTTGGGAGCTCTTGTCAGATATGACAGCAACAATAAGCAGTAGAGGTGGCGAAGGGTCAGGTAGGTTGGTAATAGATCAAAACAGGTTTGGGCCAACACAAACAGTTGTTTGTAGTTTGTACAGATCAGGTTGGGTTGACATGAAAAACTTAATTGTCCGTAAGTTTCACATAGCTTATAAATAATTGGTCTGCCAACACGGCAAACATAGGCCATTCTGAACAGCTTATATTTAACGTGCCCACATCAATAGAAACTAAATGCATCGATCAATGACAGCAATAGATGTAAATCAGTACCTCCTTTAGAGAAAGAAGATGAACAGCTTGAGGCCCAATATTACCATGAATCAAGGTTGATGGTGTAAGAACCTGTACTAATTTTCTTTGAATTACCTGTGAATGTTTACAAAAAAAAAAAATAATTAATATATGATGACACATTATCCACAACAAAGAAAATATGTCAATGCTCAATAGCAACAGTAGCATAGGCGGCAATGCACTCAACAATTACTTAATTTATTACTGCAAGATGAAGTACCTAGTATAGTATTATTCTCTAAACAGAAGTTTAGGATAACATTACATAGGATTTGAACGTTGTTTTGCGTGCAAGCAAAAGGGAATACCAGTTTATTAACATTTCACTTAGTTTGTTTTGTGTAACATGAACGGCTAAACGAACCTGTTTTAACAGAAGTTTAAAGGTCTTTGTGATCACAGTAAACTTACAGAGGAAGCACCTCTTGATTTTGCTTGCTCTGCTGTTTCCAGTTGCTCTACTCGCCCAACTTTATACCTTCATTTTTTTATGTATAAATGGTGAATAGTAATACAAAGTTAATACATGAGTATGTAATGCTACAAGTTCACAAAATACTGAGCCCAGTCTTGGCCTAAACCTATTCTGAACTTAGGCGGCCTACCAATATTGGTAGCATGTAAAACAAAACCAAAAAGTTCATACAAACATGAGATGCACAAGCTTTATTTGCTTTATAATTAGAAAAGTTTGTTTGGAAACAATAACAGAATATGTAGGCTCATTTAGTTACAAATGAGCTCACTTGGGTATTTTCTGTGACTTCTATATCTAAATGGTCAAATAAGTAACACAAAAAAGGACTCAAAAAAAGCCATGTCAAACAAGTCGAAAGTCATCCAAATTGTATTCTTAATGCATAAAACCTTCTAACCTCAAATTAAAAGTAAAATAAGTTTGTAATATTTGACATTTATTCTAGAAAAGGCAATTCCTTAAACGAAAATTGATTCAAGTCAACTCAACCTGGCCCATTTCAACCCATACCAAAACACTACATGTTTTGACAATTTACCCGTCCCTCCCATTTTGCTATATCTATGAAGATGCCCTGAGATTATTGCAAACTTGCAGTGGATTGTGGATATCAGTAACTTACCTACGAGCAAGAAGCTTTTCGATTGCTTCATCGATTGCGTGCTCGGTGATACCAACCTGAACCACAAGACAAAGAGTAGATGCTAATTAACTGAAAAAACTGCAAAAGAAGGCATATATCTTCGGACTTATCAACTATATATTTATGAAAACACAATAAAGATGAGAAACATATATTTGCATTGTGATGCTTTAGAACTACCTGTCGGCATTTTCCAACACCACTCATTGTGATTTTCCAGTCAAGCTCTTTATGTCCAATTTCAGCATCTAGTTCATACAGCTCATAGAACTTTCCCTACAACACAATGAATTCAGATCATTCAAATAAGCATGGGTGAAATGATTTTGTAACAGTCAAATTGAGTGGCCAGACTTCTTGGATGGATAAAAGAAAGATAATCCTAAGATCTATAGTTCTATACAGTACCAAAGATATAAACAAAACATATACCAATTTCTAATACTAATTTCATAAATGCAAACCAGGTAATTCTTTGATCACTTGAAATATTAGATCCAATAATGCACCCTTATTTATCAGGTATCAGGTTTCATCCAATACTTCACACCTTATTTTCTATATCTAAAGATTGGGAGTTTCTTTCACTCCAAAGTAGATGAGCATTCACATTTAAATTACATTTTGAGCTTCAACACTTCACCTGAATCTCTGCAAATTCTTCTAGCTTCTCCTAAATATACAGTGAATTAGCCCTAAGGTCATGTTTAGTATACTTTTCTCTTTTAAATATTCAACTAATAGGATACTCTTTTACTCTTATTTTAAAATCAGGCAATTGGGTACTTCAAGCACTTTCTAAAGATGTTTAAAATAAAAATAAAAGATCGGAACCCATGATTGCAGAAATTTTTCATCATGGTGATGATAGTTATTATATGTTCTTCAAATCGACTTTTTGAAGAAATGCCATTGAATACTTGAATGAGCTTGAACACATTAAAATGTCTTACTCGTCCAGTTAATTATAGAAGGCATATGAAAAAAGAGTTAAGAGTTTGCTATATCAAATCTGACTGATCTAGTCGCACAACATATATTTAGTTAGCTATTTGAAAAGGTTACATGTATCATATAGATAGACATGATGCAGCCATAGAATATATGCATTAACAAGGAAACTTTATAGTCTGTTCAGATAGACAAAAACTAACCACTTTGAAGAAAATAAGGACATCCATGTACTGACTTTTGACGCTCCAATATTGTTTCTGAGATGCTGACATCTTCTTAAAAACATCAGGCGGTATATAAAGTGTTCTCTTATCATATAGAGGATGGTCTGGCCTTCTTCCATTAGCATCTTTAATTTTTGAAGGATGTAGCCAATCAAATTTACTAGCCATGTCAGACACCACATCATCTTTCTTATTTTCGACCATTACATCATGAGAAAGTTTCACTCTTTTGCTATTTCCCATAGCGACATTAGTGGTAGCAGTAGCAGTAGACCCCAGGTTACAACTATACTCTTGAACTCGCTTCAAACGTGAAACCAGTGGTTGTGCTCCTGGTGTTTCTGGCCCCGTTATATCACTATCACTTTCTACAAGCAAAGGATAGTCTTTATTCCCTTTACAAACTGCTTCTTCTACATTAATAACACTATCCATTTTTGGAAAAATAGGAACCGAACTCTCCTTATCTCTTCCATTTGAGCAACTATATTTGTTAAATGTAGTATCATGCCTGCCATCCAACGAATTTCTGCAGATCATAAACAAACCACATTAGTGTCCAGATTACAAACCTAAAACTTCATTTAATATGTATTATCAATTGATAACAACATACAGCTTGAGACACATCAAATTCATCTCCTGGTGATTTCAATTTCAGGCTCTCATAACACAGTGAAATATTTAGGTAAAGTTACACACAAATGCTTATGCATTCAGCTAACAATCACACTACATCTTAAACAGCCATTAATAAAATCTACCAGTCACCAAATCAATTAACCCTAACCGATATCTAACATAAGAAAACCACGAGTTAATCAAAGAAATGCACCTTTCACACGGCTTCTCAACGCTGTTAGGTTTCATGAACTTATGCCTAATACTAGAAAACATAGATTGTCCACTCCTGTTCGCTTCATCGTTTTCACCTCCGGCGGTCGATTTCAACGGAAAGAACGGACGTTGCTCTTTCTCCGGCGGAGTTTCCGTTCCTCTGACTTCATCGGAGGTTTCCACCGCTGACGAGAGGATATTAGACCGATTTGATGCGGCTAAAGTTCTAGGCTGTAGCTTCTCGTCGGAAACCGCGACGGTGTGGAGTTTTGGAGCTCCACCGCCGGCCGGATTCTCGTTTTCCGGCACCGTCGGACGCTTCTGGAGGAATGATAGTATAGATTGCTGACGCTTCATAGTTTAATCGATGATAAGTGGAGATTTTTGAGAAGATGAAGTAGAAAACTAGAAATAGAAGTGATTGTGAGGGAATTTGGCGCACCAATTTAGGGAGAATTTTGGCGCCTTTTTGAGATACGAAATCACGAATCTCCACATGAATGATGCTCAGGGTAACATTTGGTACGTAAAAGAGGCAGAATAATAAATCAATAAGTCCGAATGAAAAAATGTATGTTTAATTGTTTAAGGTAATAAAATAAACTATTATATAATTGATTTTATTATTTTAAATTTATTTTATCAATCTTTTTTTTTGTTTCATTTATTTTCTTCTTCTATCATTAGTCACCAACACCATTTATTCACCCACCACAACAACCACCACCGGCCACAAATATCGATCGTCACCGGCCACCGCTAGCTCCCACCGCCACCAACCACCGCTGCCAACCACCGGCCATCAACGGCGCCGCCAATCACCATCCACCCACGGTAAGAATTTTAATGACCCTAATGAATAACTCAACCAATTAGTCTATTATTAATTCTGATGGAATGAATAGTGATGTACTAACACTTAAAGGTGGTGGTATAATCATTTTATACTTGTCGTCTTGCACTACCTGTGAAATTCATCTTTACTATCACCTACGACATGCAATCTGAATCCGCGTAGCAAATTACAGATTGAAGGAGAACTCTTCAATCGAGATCCACAATTCCACACCACCGGTTTGTCAAAGAAAATGGTTTCGGTCTTTTGAGTTCTCAATTTTAATATGGTTAGTTACAAATGCGATGTTTTCCACTTGCAACCTGTGTTTCAGCCATGGGGTCCAATAGCTAAATCTTAGTCAAATCATTCTTCTTTTGACGTGGCCTAATTTATTTTTATCATCATGTGTTATAGCCCATGTGTTGGCCAGATTCTTTTTTGGTGCAAATTAAGAAGGAAATGGAGTTGTGCAGAGAACAGCGTAAGCTATTCCATACTTGATCATTTTCCAATCAATTAGCATCTCTGTATTGCAAACTGCACAAGAAAACATTGATTTAAGAACTGCATTTTTTTTAAGATTTAAGTTCATCTTCATCATCAAAGATGTTAGGATGTTCAACCATGGCAAGGTTTGTTCTTCAAATTCAACTTTAGATTATAGATTTATAACGGAAAAACTTTAAGCAACACTTTATCAATTTAAGGATCATAGCGGTTCTAAGTGAATATAGTTAGTATCTTTGTTGAGGTAATATTATTGACCTTATTACCATGGAACAACTACTAGTGAGATTTTTGAAAATAACAAAAAGTGAAACCTCTGTTGGCTCCAGTGGTAACAGTAACAATATGCTCTTTTTGGATTTCAAGCTTATGAAGATCACTTATGTCGCTGCATGTTGAAAAGTATCACTATTTTGCTCTTATGATAGAATGATTTTAAATGTTGTGGACATTATTGCTACTTTTATAGGTAGTCAAACAAGATTGGTGCTGAAAATCACTATACTACCATGTGGTCACAGGTTATGATTTCTATTGAGAAATGAGATTATGCTAATTTCATGCTTTCTATTTTTGTCACTTATTTATTTTCAGTATGTATTTAATTAGTTAATTATCAATTATTATATTCCATGTATAGCTCCAATGATTGCTCTTGATTTCCCTATATTTGTAAATCTACTTCTAGAATGAAAAGTGTGAATTATTTTCATCGTATATTTCTCTCCACCTTTACATGGTATCACAGCTTTGCTCAAACTAAACAATTTTTTTTTGTAATTCAATATCACCATGTCCAACAATGATGATGAAAGCTCTTCCTTATCAGTCAATACCTCCATTAAAGGCCTCACTTTGGTCTCTTTTCCATCCACTCTCAAACTCACCTCCAAAAATTACTTAGGTTGGAAAACACAAATCGAAGCCTTGCTTTTTGGCCTAGATCTGTACAAATTTATAGATGGATCTCACCCCGCTCCTAAGCCTACCATTGCTGCCGACGGTACAACAACGCCCCACAAAGATTACGCACAATGGTTTCGACAAGATAGACTTCTTTTTGGTGCTCTCGTTGGCACCCTTTCACCCCAAATCATTCCACTCGTAACCAATGCCTCGACTTCCTGAGAGGCATGGCAATTTCTTGCAAACACATATGCCTCACCTTCACGAGGACATATCAAACAGTTGCAGCACCGACTCAAACAAATCACTAAAACCCCTACCCAATCAATTACCGATTATATGCAAACTATCAAAACCATGGGGGATGAATTGGCAATGCCAGGGAAGAAAATGGATCAAGAGGATGTTACTGATGCCATTCTCAATGGTCTCGATTCCTCAGCTTACAAACCAATTATGGACGCCATTCATGCTCGGGACACTATTATCTCTTTTAATGAACTACATGAAAAGCTTATTAATCACGAGTTGTCTTTGGCTCAACAAATCACCACTAGTGGAATTCACCAACCTACCCCTGTTTTCTATGCGCAGAATCGAAACCCCAACAAAATTTGGAATGGTCGACAAGGCCAAACAAATTCCTCGACAGCCGGTATACTTCCGACTCCACAGCCAAACACCGTACGTCCCTTGGAAAATGTCAATGGTGTTTTCAAAAGGTCACTCCCTTAATAACTGTTCTGTCTTCAAAAAGGTACACCCAAATATTTCCGTACCATATTTTTACCCATTCTCACAGATTAAAGGAGCTCAAGTCAATACAATGCATATTCCAAACCAAACTCAACCTTCCACAAATTGGTTGTTCGATAGTGGAGCTTCTCACCACATCACCAACGATCTAAACAACCTCTCACTTCACGCACCGTATGATGGGACCGAAGAACTAGTAATTGGTGATGGTTCGTGTCTAAAAATTACTCATATTGGCTTTGTTATTATTCAAACTTCTCACACCCCTCTAATTCTTAAAAATGTGTTATGTGTCCCCTCTATATCTCGTAATATTATATCTATATCTTGTTTGTGTGTTGATAATAATTTTCTAATCCAATTTCACTCCTTTGTTTTTGTCATCAAGGATCGGGACACGAACACTCCACTTCTCCAAGGCACAGCCATACAAGGAATGTATGAACTACGCTCATCTATCTTGCCTTCTTCCCCTTTCGCTTTCACAATGCAACGGACAAACTCCATGACTTGGCATCATCGGCTTGGCCACCCGCAAAATAAAGTTTTTAAATATTTGTCATCTTTGATTTCTTTCGATTGCAATTTAAATGACAATTGTAATTCTTGCCATATCAATAAAAGTCACCGTTTGCCATTCTCCAATTATTCCTTATCATCTAGTGCTGCACTTGACTTAATATTTTCAGATGTTTGGTGTTTACCGGTCACCTCATTCCATAATTTTAAATATTACATTATTTTTGTCGATCACTTTACAAAGTATATTTGGATATCCTTTAAAACGAAAATCCGATTCACTTTCTATCTTTATTCGTTTTCAGCATTTAATTGAAAACTATTTCAACGAAAAATAAAACAATTATTTTCCGACAATGCCGGTGAATACATTAAACTTCTTCCACAATTATCCTCATGTGGTATCTCTCACCTTACTTCGCCACCACATACACCGGAACATAATGGTTATGCCGAACGACGCCATCGGCATATCGTTGAAACCGGTTTGGCTCTTTTATCTCATGCAAATATACCGGTCACTTTTTGGCCTTTTGCTTTCACTACCGCCACCTATCTTATCAACCGACTACCCACATCCACTCTCAACAACACGTCTCCATATTTCCTCCTCTTCCAAAAACAACCTAATTACAACAAACTTCGTAGTTTTGGTTGTCTATGCTACCCTTGGCTACGGTCATACTCCCCACACAAACTTTATTCTCGATCTACTCCTTGTATTTTTGTTGGTTACCCTCCAACTCAAAGTGCAGATTATGCCCATGACCCAATTTCCTTTAAAACATACACTTCTAGACATGTGAAATTTATTGAAAATCAATTTCCTTATTCTAAACTCACTTCTCAAAACTCATCTTCATCTCAAGTTAACATTGATACATGGTTACCATTTATTATTCCCTTATCTAATCCCCCTTCAAATATACCTCAAAACTCTACAACACCCACTCATACAACTTCAACAAATATCCACTCCATCAACTCCTACAATTCCGTTCAACATAATAATAACGAAAACCCATCACCTTTGGCCCAAACTGATCAACGCTCACCACCTTCTCCTTTTATTTCCTTGGCCCAAAATAATTCACCAGCCCATATTAATTCTTCTACATCACCCTCCACCGACTCCATTCTACCCCAAAATGAACAATCACCACCACTTTCTCCTACTCCCTTCAAAACATATTCCACCCGTCAAAATCCAAAACCTAACTCACGTTATCACAACAACCAATATCAACTCTACACAAGTTGTCCATCTTCACCTACTATCACTCATGCATTAAAACATCCATCATGGCGCAAAGCTATGCAAGAAGAATATGATGCTCTCGAACGTAATCAAACTTGGTCACTTGTTCCATCCACGGATGCATCCAACCTAGTTGGTTGCAAATGGGTTTTTCGTACCAAATATAAAACCGACGGAACCGTTGACCGGCTAGAAGCTCGATTAGTCGCCAAAGGTTTCAATCAACGACCCGACATTGACTATGTTGAAACTTTTAGTCCCGTCATCAAACCCGCCACTCTTCGTCTTGTTCTTTCTCTTGCGGTTTCCCAAAATTGGTCACTTCGACAACTTGATATAAACAATGTTTTTCTACAAGGCACTCTTCACGAGGACGTTTATATGGCACAACCCCCTGGTTTTATCAATCCTTCTTTCCCAAATCATGTTTGCAAACTCCAAAAAGCAATCTATGGTCTTCGTCAAGCCTCTCGTGCGTGGTACGATGAACTAAAATTATATCTTATATCACAAGGTTTCAAACCTACCATTTCTGATCCATCTCTTTTTACTCTTACTACTACCTCCTCTCCTATATTCATTCTAGTTTATGTCGATGACATAATCATAACCGGACCCTCTCCAACTCTTCTAAATCGTTTTATTCAACTTCTCACAACCAAATTTTCCTTAAAAGATCTTGGTTCTCTTTCTTATTTTCTTGGAGTCGAGGTCCTTCCTCACACGAATGGCATGCTTCTTTCACAAAAGAAGTATATTCATGACTACTGAAGTTCTATGGTTACAATCCTTACTTTTGAAACTTGATTTTAAACTTTTTGCTACACCAATTATATATTGTGACAACCTTTGTGCAACCACATACGCTGCTAATCCTGTGTTTCATTCACGTATGAAACATCTTGCTTTGGATTTTCATTTCGTTCGCGAAAAGGTTCAAGATGGTTCTTTAAGAGTTACACACATCGCTGGCAACGATCAATTGGCTGATGTTCTCACCAAGCCACTTCTCAAACCACATTTCACTTTCTTATTATTCAAGATTGGTCTTATCTCCGGATCGTCCATCTTGCGGGGCCATATTGAGAAATTAGATTATGCTAATTTCATGCTTTCTATTTTTGTCACTTATTTATTTTCAGTATGTATTTAATTAGTTAATTGTCAATTATTATATTCCATGTATAGCTCCAATGATTGCTCTTGATTTCTCTATATTTGTAAATCTTCTTCCGGAATGAAAAGTGTGAATTATTTTCATCGTATATTTCTCTCCACCTTTACAATTTCTTCTTTGATATCTTAATAAAATAGTATGATTTCCTTTGTAAAATGATCCAAATGAGAGAAGGAATTCTAAATGTTCATTTGGATAAATTTAACCTAATTTCAATGGGTTTAATTTTATCTGGAATTACGAGCAGCTATACAGTACATAAACTTCACTAAATTTGATAGCAAAAGATAGCTTCAAACTGTATTATTTTGGGCAGCTATATAATGCATCAACTACAATGAATTTGTCATTAGGACACGGCAACTATATAGTGCATAAACTGCACTAAATTGGGCATAAAAACTGCAATGTTCTGGCAGATATAAATACTTAAACCGTAAGAAATTTGAAAGCATAACTGAATTGTTTAGGGTAGCTATATAGTGCATAATCTGCATAAATTTGACAGCAAAATAATATTAAACTGCAATGTTATTTAAATTAATAATATTAACAATACATGATTTCATATTGATTTTAAAATTTTGTGGAAATCTCTTATTAAAAGTTTGCTCTAATTTAAATTTAGAATATGTTGTTATACATTTCGTTGATGAATTATCTGTGTAGAACGACACGAACATCTCGGCTAGCAGATTAATTCTAACTCCTCGATTTGGAGTAATCAAGAGGGGATGATATGAAGGTGATGGTATTTGTAGGTATAAAACCCTAAATCTTTTTAATTTCATGATGATTTAATTAAATGATTGTTCAAACTGATCAATAGTCTGCAATTTTGATGAATTAGGGCTGCATAAATTATATCTATAATCAGAACAATAATTATAGAATCAAACTCAGTCAAGTACTTTATAGATTTAAAATGAACTTTGATGTTGTTTCTATAAATCAACAAAATTTGGTAATCCTTATTCCTTACAGCAAATTAAGGTTGTTTACAAAAAAAAAAAAAAAAAAGTGATAGTAAAGTAATGTGATTACACTCTTGCAAATAGGAAATCAGGGCATTTATGCATCAGATGATTTGGGTCACTATATGTTCAGCTACAAGCAAATTTATAATTGTGCTCTTAACTCAATCGTAAGCTATTCACTTTTAGATGCACTTTTGGATGCAACTCATTCAAGTATTTTAGGTTGTTATAAATGAAAAACCGAATTTTGTAATCCTTGCTACAAAATTAAGCTGTTCAATATGAAAAAAGGTAATACTAAGGAATGAAAAGGCAGCGAAGATATGAGTTTGTTAACTTGTTTGATAAGGTATGCTTTAGAATTAAGAGGAAATATTTATCTTCAAGATTATTGGTTAAAAAAGAAGGAAAAGTCACATGTTTTTGCTGCAAAAAACATTAAGAGACCAACTTAGCTGTTGTTAGGGGGTTGTATTAGCTGCTGAATGATAGCTAATGTTGGCTGTTGTTATTAGGAGTTAATTGCAAAAAAGAGACACAGAACACCATTTGCAGCAATTTTTTTTTTGGTTGGAATTAGGAGAGTAGCTTCTCAAGGTGAATTCGACTCCTTTTTTTATAAGACTAGAAAAAAGTTTTGTAATGCATCTTACTTTTTGAAGCATCACCGGTCCCTTTGAAACATCACCAAGTAACCAACTTGTTTTCGCAGTCAGAAGATCAGCAAATTAGGCAAGCCAGCATGGCCATAGAGATGTTAAACATTCTTTTTTGGTTCATAATGCTAAACCTTTTTTTAGATGCATCTAACCATAATTTTTGTAAACCACAAATCTGATTATTTAAAATGTAATTATGGAACGCAATCAAACAAGCACCCAAAATAATCCTCGCGCATACTAGTTTTAATTAAACTAGAATTTTAGCCCACGTGTTGCTGCGGGCTCTTTTGAGTTTGATTTGTTTACGAAATTGTGATTTAAATGTAGTACTTATATTTAGATAAATAATAAAGAATTAAAACAATATAAAAAGAAAAAGAAATTTAAATATAAAGAAAAGCAAAAAATATCACTGAAAAGATGAAGAGGACTCTTTGAAACAAAATAAAGATGAAAAATAATTATTTTTCTGTGCCAGTAAATAATCAAAGATTTCAAATAAAGTTAAGTAAATAAAATCAAAATATAAGAAAAAACAAAAATTATACTATTGAAAACATCTACAAGATTTGAACTTAGGCAAACCTACGATAAGTTTTTAACTATTGTGTCAATTCTTTTGATAATATAAAATAAAAATTCAAAGGAAATAAAGAAAACACAAAATTGTTGGCTCATGGTTTCCATCTTGAGAAGCCGGCATGTAAAGATGGTAACAAAACCACTGAACCATAGTCAACCATTTGTTTTGGTATGTAAACTACAAGTTTAAACATAAACAAAATTTGGTATTATAAAAATAAAAAACATACTGTTCACACCAACATACATAATTAATATATAATTGAGTATTACAAAAATAAAAAACATACTGTTCACACCGACATGCATAATTAATATATATATTGTCTATATATTTTTTTTAATATTTTACTTATTTCAACACCCAAAAATTTTTTTTGTCTTTTCTTTCAAAATTTGTTTCTCTTCTTTATATAAGTTTTATAGATGTTTAATGACCCAACATATATCTAGCATTATATTGATAGGGTCAGGATGATTATAAAACCATTTTTTATTTTCAAAACCAAAAGAACCATTGATTTACATAAATGTAAATTACGAACCATTGATTTACATAAATGTAAGTTAAAATTTTTGATATTTAGGTGTTTTACATAGTTTATTGTTCATGTCTGATATACACATATGTTTACAGCTCAAGTATTAACAGACTTAATTTATATTTATATAAATCAATGATTCTGTGGTTTTGAAATTAAAAAATGGTTCTGTAATGATCCTAACCCTGTATATATTTTGACAAAGCCATCCACCTAAAAAAACAATCACGTTTAATAAATTACTTTATAAAACATAAAATATAAATTATATATAATGACAGTCAAGTACAAACCAAGAGTTTAGATCTTCCACTGTAATCTTGAATGCTAGCCGACATGGCACACTCAACGTATATTGGACCTATTATGTATTTAACAATACGTTAGGTATAACAGTCCCTGGGTGGTCACTCTGTTGGGCTATCACTGTGGCACCCCCGTTGACAATATTCACATGCTTTTCATTCCAAAAGGCCACATACTATTTATGATATTGAAACAAGTTTGTGTTTGCCCTCCCTATACAAGTTAGGTTGTGGAGCAAATAATGATTTGCTTGTGTCAAAGGAATTGGTCAACGGACTTGTTAAATCCACCCAAATCGTCTCATGACCCTTTCTTGTGTATGATATTCAATCACATCCCAAAAGACTAAACGATATTCGTTCCTCCAATTGCCATGCCTGATGTGCATATCTTAGATAGTAGTCGGATAATGTTTTCATAACGGTGTCGAGTTAAACTGAAAGAAGAAAAAAAATTTGAAAGAAAAGGCAAAAAATTTTTGAGATACGAACGCAACCGGTGCGTGAGTTCAAAAGAGGGATTTTTTTTATTCAACACCAATAATATTAGATGATTTATTAGGCAAAGTTTTGTGGTTGGGATTAAAGAAATTGACAACACCTGCTTGCTTTTGAGGGAATATACGAAAGCAAAAAAGTAAAGAAATTTTGATAAATTGTGCTATAAATCGTAGAATCACAAAAATAAAATAAATAAATAAGTGGATCCGTAGCCACCATTTACGGATTAAAACTAACGGGTTCCTAACCGGCCAGTTAAGATCCGAAAATGTGATTTACGGAATAATCATATTAGGGACAAGTAGTTAAGGCTGATATTTTTTGATCTAATACTACGATTAAACCTGTTTAATAAAAGAAAAAAATATATAGAATAGTAACCAACTTTGATAAGTGTTCCAATTAAATCAACTGAACTTTTTTGGTACTCCAAAAACCGCTCAACTTTCAACTTTTGATCCAATCATGTGAAAAAATCAATTTTTTTATAGGTTAAAGATGATCTGCATGCTCTTTTATTTTTTTAATTTATATTATATATGACATGGCAATTATAAATGATTAGGTGGATTTAGCTTAAAAAACAATTGATAAGTACATGAATTTCTATTGCTGACTTCGTCATAATCCCTTATACGAATATAGCAATCATCAATTTATCATAGAGCACACCATAATCTATTACCTTTAATAAAACAAGGTTTTCTATTGACACACGTCAATCAATGAAAACTTTTACAATTAAGTTTTTCCGCCTAAAATATATTAAATTGTAATTGTAATTTTATTTTGAAAACTATAATTTTTTAAAAAAAATGCATTTATTAATCATTTGAAAATACAAACAATAGTTACCATAATTAAATAATGTTACCAAAATTTACAATTCAAATACTTTTCATATTAATATTTGATATAATCTAGATATCAAATAGTTTAAAATTTGATATCAAATAAAATGTTTTGATTATACGTTAACTTTTTATTGTTTAAATTATTTTAAAACTTTCATATTTATCAAAGAAGTAACTATTTAGAAAATAATACCTTAATGCAAAAAAAATATATAATATTTTATCATTCCTTTAAATAAAAATTAAAAATTAATATTATTTTTTAAATAAAAAACAATTTATGATTAAAAAAATACAATAAATTTTCATTCATCATAAACAATTTATGTGTTAAAATGGCAAGTTGTTTTAGAAAATCTTTTTAACTATTTATGAAGAAAATGTATTCAAAAATTGCTACTATAATAATCTATAGATTTAAATTTATTTGAAATAATTGATAATCATCTTTATATAAATGATCTGATATAAATTTTAATTTAAAAGGAGTTATTTAAAAAAATAATGAATGTTTTGAAATTTTTGATATATTAATTTAATTCTTAGGTTGTGGTTGTTTAAAAACTAAATTACATGATTTGTTAGAGAATAAAATACTGGTGGTTTTTTGAGTTTACATATGTGAATATAAATGTATAGTGTGAGACAAAAGTCACAAAACTTATGTTTATTTGTGTATCCTACTCATAACATTAGTTAGTTAGACATGAATTTGAGTTAATTGGAAGGTTACAATAAATTTTTTCTTTGTTTGTTTGTAGTTTAAATGTTTTTGTTCTGTACACATTATAAATATATATAAATTTTATGATACAGTCTCGTGTAATACACGGGACTATAACTTATTTATAAGCATAACAATGGGTGACTTTAGGTACACCAATTCAACTTCATCAAAGGTTCTCATAACTACACCGGATACGCCTTCTATGTTAACCATATGACAACTTCTTGTCTTTTATCATTAGTAAATGAATTTGTTGTCTAAAAAGAAGCGTATGCCGACTTCATTGCAATTATATAATCGTATAAAACTTAATACTAAAATAAATGTTAATTCTTATAATTATTAAGGTATACTGATGAGCTAAAATTTCATTGCAACCGCATAACAAGTTTTGCAATATGACGTCATCCTTCAATTTACGAGTGATGTCCAACAATCCAATTTGACCAGTGATGTCCAACAATCCAATTTCACTAGTGATAATGATAAATATAATAATAAAGCATAATCGATAAAAAGTTTGCCCAATTATTAATGAAGTCGGTAATTTCTATCCCTGCTTATTGATTGATTATGAATTTTATTGCTTTCTTTTTAACTTAAAAGCCATCTCATCTTCTATAAATACCATGTTATCAGTATTAAAAATTAAAAAATAAAAATAACCTGACACATCATCTTTGACTTATAAAAAAATTATTTTTTTCACAATATTGGAACATAAGTTGAAAGTTGAGTGGTTTTTAGAGTAAGAAAAAAGTTCGAGTGACTTAATTGAAACACTAATCAAACTTGGTTACTATTATATGATTAAAACTAGGTTATTAACTCGTGTATCACATGGGTCAAAAGTTATAAATGTATAATTCAAATATGTAAACAAAAATATTTAAACTCTATCATTTTTATTTTAAATCGATTATATAAAAATAAGAATTTGTGATCATAATGTTTAAAGGGTTAAATAAGGTTGAGATGATTGATATCACGGATTCAAAATCCATAGAAATGATTGTGTGATTGAGGTAGTTAAAAAAATAAAAATTTCACACATGTCATTAAAAAAAATTAAAATAAAATAAAAAACTTTAAGTAATAAATATAGCATGATTTGTGAAAAATTTGTTAAAGAAAGTTTAGGCGGGAAAATTGTTGTGAGGTGAAATCTGATGATTCATGTGTCATTGCATGTAATCATTTATTAGTATAGATTATATTATTTATTTTTTTTAAGTTTTTTAAAATAATTAAAATTAGAAGGCTAGACTTTATTATTTCTTATTCTTGATTCATAAAAACATTTTAAAATAATTATAGGCATGATATACATGTAGTTAAACAATTTATTTTCATGTTTGACACGTGTGATAAGTTCGTCATATTTAACATGTTAAACACGATAAATCTTGTCTTGCCAGTCATACAAGTAATCATTGGCAAGAGTGGGGTGGTACCACATGAGATGGTTTCGTAAATGACATTTACAGAACCCCCATTAATAAAAAACAATTCAAAATCTACCCACACATCATCAGGTAAACTCAAAATCACTCATTTCAAAAACAAATTCGACCACCATATATAATTAGCTTTTTCTCTGACAAAGTGACAAATTATAAATTATAATCCATTCATGAAAATTTAAAAAAAAATGAAATATCTTAGCTTATGCAAGTGAGATTGTTATGTCATGTGCATTTCAAACAAAATATCAAATGTAATGATGACCACTAAAACACAAGCTATATGCTTTTGCCCGACCCGACCGACCCGAAATACCAGAATCCGCGAAATTGACAATGGGTCAATGGGAGGCGGGAAACTTCACGGAGGGTATATCTCGTGTGTGTGCATCATACGCCTCAAATCATGGCTAACATATGCGTTTGCGCGAGGTTGAGGCCTGCGAATTCAAAAGAAGACGGTGAAACTCTATGCTTTGCACGATCTGATTCTCAGAGTTTCACTCTCGAGGTTGCTGATGAACTCAATCGCTTCAAATTTCAATCATCCTCCACGATTATGTAATATGCAATTCAGTTCGGTAACATTCATAGCGTTTTGCAGGATGAGAAGGATGAGAAGTACATGTTTAGCTTCGATAAGGTGTTCTATGAAGATTCTGAACAAGCCGATGTGTATGAGTTTTTGGCTCGACCGATTGTTAGAGGTATCGGTTATCGATTTGTGTATTTACTGAACTAACTTTTGTGTAATTTGATATTGTATTAGTTGAATTCTTCTCTAATTTATGATAATCGTAGTAGTTAGCTTAATCTTCATGTTCGATCTCATAGAAGGTACGGTGGAATGGAATTTATCAATTGAGTATGTTGGAGTAACGTTTTCATCATAATTGTCTGTCTGAGCGTTGAGTTTTATGTAACAGATGCGTTAAAAGCAATTAATGGCACGATCATCACATACGGACAGGTATGTATATTGTATAGCATCTAATATTACAAGTTAATTACGTGCATTTGTTGTTTTAGAAGATGGATGATAAATCTAAATACCTAGTAATTAGTAGTTAAGTTTATGATAATTATGTACTGTTATTTGATTATTGCTATTATAGGGGGTGAGGGGATGATATGTGGACTAAATTAACCCCTATAATCTGCATTAGCACTGCTATCAAACTATAGTAGTTAAAGGCTCAAGGCACAAAGGCTCACATGTCACGCGTAAGACGCATATTAGGTGTACAATCTAGACAAGAAAGGGGAGGCTGTTTTAGACTGGTTTAGTACGGTCCAGGCCATTTTTTGCTGGTTTAGGACTGTCTTGGCTGATTTGGACCGTTCAAAATTAGTATTGGCCGATATAGGAAATGAAGCCTTTTTTTTGCAATTTACATGTTCTTGCTTTAGTTGAAAAATGTTGTATGGTGTTGAATACAAAAAATCATATATCTACTGTTCAAGTATCTTAAAGAGATCTAGGATCAAAACTGATGAATTCTCATATGCATTTAAACAGACAGGAGCAGGGAAGACTTATACCATGGAGGTAACGTGCATGATAGAAACACAGTTTTTTTTTTTTTTTTTTCCAAAATGCATGGTTAAATGAAGTCCATAATTGACTTATTGAGCAGGGAGCCAACATTCTGGAAACAGATAGCAATAAGAAAGGATTACTACCCAGAGTGGTGGATGAACTCTTTGAGGCTATAAACTTGTGTGGTGAAACAACTGCTTACAAAATCAAACTGTCAATGGTATAAGAGAATTCTATTCTTGAAGAAATTTGGATTAACATGTGATAAATTAGTTTCAAGAAAGTTTTACTTGATACGATCTACATTTTGTGACAAACAGGTGGAGATTTATATGGAGAGAGTAAGGTTAGCAACTGCCAACTGATTGTGTCTCATGTTTGTTTCTCCTCATAAGGACTAATGCATGTGTTACGTAATCGAAGAACATCGTGGATCTTTTACTGTATTTTACTGCAATTGGGGCGTTTCTTGCAGGGACCTTTTGGATTTATCAAAGGACAATATACAGATCAAAGAACATAAAGGACATGGAATATTATTATGTGGAGTAACAGAAGTAAGTTTTGATATATTTCTTACGGAATCCTTTCAATCTTGTATTCCAGAGTGAAAAACTATTAAGAAGTTCAATCCTTCTTTACAAGCTTACAGAATATACCTTTTATGCCTAAAAGAAAATAATTCAAGTTATTTTGCACTTTTTAAGTATTCCAAATAATGTGTATTTCCGAACATGGAAATGACTGATGGCTCAATCTATCAGTAGTTTGCATTCTCATGCTTTTAACTGCTAATTGCTTATCTGTTATAGTGTTCCTAACTTTAAGTCATCCAAATTAATAGCCATTTTGAAATGAGACATTCTTTTCCTGAAAATCAGAAATTTTGTACTAACATAAACATTATTTTTCTTTAAAACAGTAAGTAGAGACCAGATAAAACACTTATAGATGGCATCTGGCTTCCAGAGTAGAGGCTTTCTTATATTATCCTGATACACATTGAGAAACAAGTTTCTCTTAGAACTTCATAGCAATTTTGATATGAAATAAATCCTCATGGTATTTATAGTTCCCTTGTATCACCATGACTACAACGAAAGTTATGGTTTTTGACTTGTATTAACTCAAGAAACAGTCATTGCGAATTGCGATTAGTGCTTCAAGATGTACCGCATCAGCTTAGAAATAACTGAGCTCTTATTTTACAGATCTTGATATCAAATGGTGAAGAAGCATTAAAGTTCCTATCTGTAAGATCATAACTATTATAAATGTCTGTTGGGCAAAATTACATTATTTGAGAAAACTAAATATTAAATATATTTTGATTCTGAACATTGGAAATGCAGAATGGGATAGCAAACAGAGCAGTTGGAGAGACTCGTATTCCTCTTATCTATTACTTTATTGCTTTCCAGTTCCAAGTTCATGAGTCGTGGAATAATAAACTATAGTAAGAATTTTTTGTTACTTGTTTGATCAACTTGCTAACTCATGTAGAAATGAACATGGCAAGCAGTAGAAGTCATTGCATCTATATATTTACTGTTCAGAAAGAAGTGACAAATGAGAAAAGGTCTCATATTTCCTTCAACAGTTTATGGTCTACTAGAATAATCTGTGTCTGAAACTACTACAATTGGACTATAAACAGTGTGGGCACAGGAAAGCTTGTTCTCGTAGATTTGGCAGGGTCTGAGAAGGTTGAGAAGACGGGAGCTGAAGGGAGAGTTCTTGAAGAAGCAAAAACCATTAACAAGTCACTTTCGGCACTTGGAAATGTGATTAATGCTTTGACTTCCAGTCAACAGGGCAAAGCAAATCACATCCCCTTTCGCGATTCAAAGCTTACTAGGATCCTACAAGACGCTCTTGTAAGTACTATCCTTTGAGCTGCATCTAGAGGTGGCAAGAAGCTGGCTCAACAGGGTTGGATAATGGGTTATTTTGTGGTATGGGTCAATGTGACCCGCCTACACTAGTTTTGTCTGTCTGTTTTTTTTAAACAAATAGTAAATTTGTTGATTATGGTTACTAGTATACTAATCCATGTTTTTGAATAGAACGATTTAGGAGTTTGTATGTAATAAAAATGGACTCTGGGTGACTTAACCCGTTTGAACCGTTCTCTTTTAACTCTTTAAGCTAGTTTTTTACTTGACCCATTTGTGATAAAACACAATCCACATCGACTAATTCATAAGTACTGGGTTGTAATGGCTACCTCTAGCTCCATCACGTCATGCTTCCGATAATAATTTGCATTTTCTGTTTATTCATTTAGGGGGGAAGCTCCCAGACTGCGTTACTTTGCTGTTGCTCACCATGCCGTTGTAACTTTTCAGAAAGCCTATCCACTCTAAGGTTTGGAGCAAGGTATATATCTTATTTGTGCTCCCTATTTTCTATTAAAAAGTATTATATTTTGCATTATAACTTTGCAAGCCATAAACTACTTCCATTCATTTGCAATGTGGATAAGAAAATGAATAATTGATATCCATTTATAATTCTTGATTGTGTGCATCTTGTTTTTTTGGTTTCACAAGAATAAATTGGTTGCTTTTTCATTGTTTGCAGAGCAAAGCACATAAAGGCATCACCACGCACCGGTTGCAAGGAAGAAATGTATGACAAGAAACAGGAGACACCGTTATCTGCAAATGACGTGAAGCTGAAAATAGTTGAACTACGTGAGAGAATCCTTAAAAAGGTTTGGGGTTAATAATTGTATATCATACAAACTAACGTGTGTTAGATGCGCTAATTTTGACCCATTTACTTGTGAATGGATCAAGTTATCATACAACCACCTAAATCATTTTATTTTTAAACGTTTATAATATATTTAAATGTTTTAACTTGTAATCATATTTTACACAAATTTTTTATCTATTAAATTAAAAAAAATTGGACAAACCCGTACTAGGTTTTACATGAATAAAAGAATTACCAGTAAACAAGTTGTAGATGTGGTTTTATGCAGTTAAGAGAGAAGTTGGATGTTGAGACAGTTAAGTTGATTGGAGAGGAATTTGTGTTTGATGGACTTTTTTGTGAGGAAGGTGAATCAAGCCATGAAGAAGGTGGTATTATTATTACTTCAGAAGCAATATCCTTATGGAAAGAAGTAACAGAAAAGCTTGTTAAGACTATTGCTGAGGTAAGTACTATTCTTGTCATACAAAATTAGGCATGTTATATTTATATACTAAGCGACTTATTTCAAAACCAATAATATGTTTAGAATCATAAAACCATCATAATACTTATACTATTTATTATATAAATATACTAGAATGCATGTGGATTTTAATGTTTGAAACTTATTTTTAAAAATATGGTATTGATAGCATTTTGTCTATATGCATTGCATGCACAAGTGCACATTGTTACATATTACTATAAATATAGTTTTTTGTGAGGAGATAAAATCAAAGAAAGAGAAGGAGAGAGAAATAAAGTATTTTTTTTTTCTTTGAATTTTACCAGTTTCATTGAAGCATAGTTGTCAACATAATATTGATTTTCCGTTTTCAAACGAGCTCACCCCTATATATGTGCTCACGAGTTTGTGTAAATACACACACATATACATATACGTATCTATCTGGTATAAGTGAAGCTAAAAAAGTTGCAATATTTTTGGGATGGATTCATGCAGCTAAGAAGAGAGAACCATATGTGGAAGGAAGTATACGAATCCATGAAGATGGAGTATGAGAAAATGATGTACATGACCAAGAGACTCCAGGCCAAATCAAGAAAAACAGATCAATTTTCGGTATGGATATTTGGCTTCGGTTTTCTAGCTTTCACTTGCATTTCCTTTTGGATTTTAGCTTCTTTTTTTCATTTTGAGAGATCAAAATACTACTGAATAACATATAAGGTTCAAGTCAGTCTACATAAAAGATAGATACATACATACATTGATACATAAATGTGGTTTAGTGAACGTATGCATTTTGGTCAAGAAACTATTACACGTAAAGGTTGTAAGATGTAGGGCTTACATTGTATCCATGCTTGTTTACATCATGTAACAAATTTTCAAGTTTTATCATTGTATGTAATAAACTCCTTTTTTTAACCATTTGACTTGATAAATATTGGAGGAGTCGATGTTGGTTCACCTTTTTATTGGTAACATAAGAAAAGGTTAGTACAATTGTATCAAAAAAGAAGGCGAAAGCATGTTCATGTTGGTTGCATTTTCAATTCAGAGACGCCTCGATTGTTTTGGATGCCTAAGGTGAAATAAAAACCTGTTTTTTTTTTCTTTCCAAGTGTTTTCATTCTAAACAATGATGGATATATGATATTTGTGTGGGCAAAAAATGATCCCTTAAAGTAGGACTATGTATATAAAAAACTTTGGTTTAAACATTATTTTGTTAAAGTAAGAAGATTGAACAAGAATCGGATATTTTGTAACCCAAAGTTAAAAACCTAGATTAACATATTTATATAATTTTCTTAATAAAAATACGGGCCCTAAGCCCAAGCCAAAAAAAGTACACAAATATAGCCGTCCATAGTTTTCATACTGTATACCCTATACGATCATCCACAATAGACGTTTGTGGACTATGTGGTGATTACATATTTACATGGACGAAAAAAGCGAAGAATAACATGACGTTAAGAGTAGACGGTTGTGGCCGCAGATGGTCGAAACGGTGTTCTAGAGGGAGCAAAGAGAAGGGGGACGTGCTCATGAAAGAAGACGCGCTAGTTATAGGTTGTCAACGTGGAAGAGAAACATAGAGGGTGTTTAGTTTGTTAATTGTGCTAGAATTGAAATTTGAATTGGAAATAAAATGAACTAGATTTTTTACCCGCCGCGAGTTTCTGCGGCATCATACGCGACATCCTACGCGGTATGATAAAGCATAGACTACAATCGATCCAAGTCGTTTCCAAACTAAATTTACGTTAATACGTAAAGTTAGTGACTCATAATTTATACCGTTGAACGAAAACAAATTATATTTTTTCCAACTCTTTTTTAAACAAAATTTATGTCGAAACATTGACCTCCATTCGTTTCGGAACTAAAATTACGTCGAAACTTAAAGTAAATGAAAACATATTCTATTTGACCCGATGCTTTTTCATACAAAACATACATCAAAAAGTAGAAGTATGTTGAAACGGAGACAGTCTTAAAACAATACGCGTTACTACGGTGACGTTGATGTGGTTAAGTACGTAAAAGAAATGTGTGAATCAGTGACGATTTGATATAGGTAGAAAAGAGTATTATGTCTAGTATGTTACGGCGTAAATAAAATCTAACATTAAAACAACAATTGCTCCATAAAAATAAAGTGATTGGAAAAATTGGAAAAAAGAAATATCAAAAGAGTAAAAAGAAAAAGAAAACAAAAAACAAAAGATTTGCAAGTCATAAGGCTCGAACCAAGGAGGAGGGAATCAAATTGATAGGTTCTAACCACTCTAACCACAATGCATTGTGATAATGACATTGAAACATAAAATATAGCAAGAGTTTAGAAGAGATAAAAAATGAAAAAATACTCACCGACCTTTGAAATTAAGTAGTAGTATAATAAAGTAATAACTTAATCATTTATCTAGAGCATGTACAAGCTCATTTTCCAGTCATAGATTGTGTTCCACCATTGCTTCTAAATCTTCTACCAAATACAATTAATTAGGTAATAAAATCACATATTTATGGCAACGTTTTTTTGGTGATTTTATCTGATTTTCCTGACATTTGCATAATCCACTTAGTATTACCATATTTGACTTTTTAAATAATTTATTATTTACACTGACTAATTAATGTAACTAGTTGTAACTCGTCCGCGCTTCGCTGCGGGTGTAAAACAATCTTGATGCCACGCAGTTATATAGTTTCCGATATGGCTCAAAAATGGTGCATCTTTTGGGCTGCGAAAGGCTAGTATGTCACGCTAAAACGACTAATACAACATATGTTTCCGTATCGTCATCACCCATAAAACGTCAATATTTATCGCCACTTTTTCCGGTCCTTTAATTTTGTCTGTAATATTCTTTGTGGTGCGTATTACAAGTAGCGATATCAAATTACACACAGAAACAATGGTTCTTATGTTTGCAAACAATCGCTTGCCATGCCAATGTAATACATTTGTTTTCTTATCGTTATTGCCTATCAATGGTGGAGGTTTCAAGTTGATTCTAAAATGAATTTGGCTATCAATGTTTGCTAGCATGAATTTACAAAATACAATCCAAAAAATAAAAAGAGAAAAACATCACTTTATGAGTAAAAAAAGAATCATTATATGAAAAGTATGTGGCTAAAACAAAAACCAAAGAATGACACTATTCCTTCCATTTGCTAAATTAATATATAGGTTAATTGGATTTGAAATTCAATATTTTTCAAAGGATTTAAAATTTAAAGAAATTGAAATATATCAAAGTAATTCAAATTCCAATTGCATTTAGTGATAAAACAATCATAATGGATTTGAAATTATCACTCGTTACAAACCGTCACCACATCCATGACTGCTATATACCACCGACAGTAGTCCCCATCACCGCTGACAACCAACTTCATCCACCACTGTCACCTCCGCCACCAATCGGTCGCGAGCGCCGCTAACACCCGATCATCTCTTCCAACCTGATCATAGTCGATAAATGACTACCGCTTCAGACCACGTCCACAATCGTCCATACACGCTAGAGACAAAACCGACTGCTGCCGCCGTTGTTGGCATCAGATGTGCTTGGCTCGCGGCGATCAATTGTTGGCGGCGGGTGCGATCGGTGACAAATAGTCGATGATATGTAGGTGGGCACGATCAGTTGTCGCAAACGTCGGCGGGCGCGGTCGGTTGTTGGCGGCGTCACAGGTAGGTAATCACAATGACGTTGGTTGGCGAGGATGGTGCTAATTGGGTTGGGGGGGGGGGGGGTTGGCAACAACGGGTTTGGGTTCTCGGGCTCAAACAATTTGGGCAGTTGACTGTCAGAGTCGGTGGGCGTCGGCGGGGGTCGACGAATGGTGGCGGCTATTGGCAGGGGAGGTTGTTGGAGGTGGAGTAGGCGGTTAGTGGCGTTAGCAGGAGTTGGTGGGGGCTATAGCCGACGGCTAGTTGCGAGGCTGGGGAGTGTTCGTCTTGGGGTTGCGCGATGGTAGAGGTGAAGATGGTCTTTGGTGGCGGCCATTTCATTCATGTAGGAGATTCTAACTTTTATTGAATTCCTTTACAAATTGAAAGTGTTGAAGGAATTTGATGAAATTTATTTCAATATCAATTCTAATTTCATTCTCAACCAAACACTTTAAGAATAAAATTTAATTTTTAATTCTTACGAATTCTACCAACCAAATATATTGACTAATGGAATTCAGATTTTAATTCTATTAAGTTTTTTTAAATTCCTGCATACCAAATACACCCATAGATTTATGAGGTGGGTTTGTTACCAAAAATTTATTGCTTTGTGTTTACTTGATCCTCAAATCAAAACATGCATGTGAAATTCAAAGCTTTTCTCTATTTTGGATCTCACTTTCATAAAGCAAAAAAGATGAAACAATCCGTAGGTTTTAGAATTTTAATTAATATCAAGACATGTTAATATATTTTAACGGTAGATCTACACTATTATAAAATTATACAATGAACTACTCCCAATCATGCTTGAACATGAGTTTAATACAACGAGGCTTCTTGCCTCTTACAACTAGGTTACAACCCAAGTGACTATATATTAATATACTTAACTTGTATATTAAAACAAGTGTTAAATTTCATAACAGTATAACAAGTGTTAACTCCTAGTCTTGCGAGAGGTTGCCCTTCAACCCTCCATACATAAAATAATGCAATAGCTAAGAGCATTCACTGTAGAATCTTTATTTTTATGTGATTGTGTGCTTTATATTTTGGGGGATGGTTGTTAGTGGTTGTGAGTGAAAAAGAATGAATATTTATGAGGATTGTACCGTGATTCCCCATATTTGAAGAAACACGATACAACCCTCATAAATTTTTTAATATTTTTAAAAGTTGTTGTGAGTGGAGGAGAGAGAAAAAATAATAAAAAATATATTAAAAAGTATTATCTAATTGAAAGATATAGTAAAAAAGTAATGTTTTTAATGTAAATATGGGGATGGGGTTGGGGAAGCTAGTGTGAATACAAAGTTAAACTATAATACATGAACTTATATGGTTTTTATATGCATGTTTTTTTCTTACCGTCTCTCACTCAGGGGCGGATCTTTATAGGGGCCGGGGGTGCCGCCGCCCCCCTTGTTTTTTTCGCCCGTAGTGTTAAATTTTGTTCCGGTAGTGTAAATTTTTGGTCAGGTAGAGTAAATTTTTATATAAATATCAAGTTCGCCCCCCCTAAAAAAATTGATTTCGCCCCCGCCCCCCCTACGAGAAAGTTCAAGCTCCGCCACTGCTCTCACTTGATAAATTCAGCTCGTTTTTTGAGTGAGAGGTTGATCACAAACTTGACTGAATGCTCAAGGGAATATATGTATTATGTTTTGAAAAACTATTGATCTTAATTTCTAGAAATTAAGAATCTAAACTGTGACACGAACATAAGAGCATTTACAGCCCATTTCTTAAAATTATGAGAGTGGTAGTTCTTAAATTATATGAAATGGTTCAAGTGGTTGTAAGTGAAGTAGAGAGAAAATATTACTGTTCATCTGTAAATTTAAGGATTCATTGTTCAATCCTTATAAATTTTTTAAGATTTTTAAAAGTGGTTGTGAGTGGAGAAAAGAGAAAAGATAATAAAAAATGTATAAATATATATTATTTAATTGAAAAGAGAGAGAAAAAATAGTGATTTTTAGTGTAATTATAAGACTAAAAATAAGAAATGAGATGTGCGTGCTCTAACACACATCAAGCGTGCAATTTTTCGTAAAAAAATATTAAACATTATTGGTTGCTAGAATATTGGTGTTAGCAAGGCTGTAATGACCTGTTATTTCTAAACAGTATATAGTATCTACATTAAAAACAAAGGAACCTCATAAGTTATATAAAATCACTATAAATATGAAAAATCCATGTACTTGTATCTTTTCTCATGCAATGATAGATATACAACACGACATATGTCTTAGAATGGGACAATTTAGTAATTTGTCATTTAAACGTGTAAAATTACATATTTTTTAAAGTCATTTTTAAAGAGTATTATACATTGTTCATTATAAACTTATGTTTTGAAAAATATGTAATTGTATAAGTTTTAAAGGGGTTATACGTAATCCCCTAAAATAATTCCATTGACTATGTTAAATCATACTATAGGGTAAACTAAATGAAATTCAAATTGGAGAGCAAAGAGAAGCAAGCATTAATATTATACAATCCAGACGATGCACGATCAAACTTTAATATGATCTAGCAATTTTTTTGTGAGATATAATATACAACACACACACAAAGATGCGTATATTAAAGTTAAATGATCTAATTTGCATACATTCAATTATTTATTACTTCAATGCTATAAAGAAATTCACCAGAAGTAGAGAAAATTACATAAATGCTTTATGTGGTTTAATCAAATTGCATGTTTGGTCCTCAACCTTTGAAAATTACAAAGATAGTCTAAGTTTTTATGTAATATTTGCATTTTTGGTACTTGACATTAAATTAATTCATTTTTTATGCATTTCATAAAATTTAAATTAACTTTTAAATTTGATTTTAGGTACCAAAAATGCAACCACACATAAAAGTTTGGACTAAATTTGTACTTTTATTAAATTTAGGGATTAAATTTACAATGACTACACAAAAGTTTGGACTCATTTTGTTATTTTTTTTAAGTCTGGGAACTAATCATGCAATCTAATCAAATCACAGAGACCATTTATGCAATTTTCTCCCAAAAGTATAATAATAGTAGCAATTGTAATTATGTAAAAGGAAAAACAATTCTAGTACGAAATGAACTTACAGTAAGATTATAGTTGAAGTAAATGAAAAGCGAAGAAGGTTAGAAGTGGCGATGAGGCCACGTGCTAAGCACGATTCTCTTAAAATCATTTTCGTGTCTCCTTTGAGAACCCATTTGTCTCCCCATTTACAACAATAAAAAAACACTATGTATTAACCCTCCTTTCTAACAAAGTATGGAGAGATTTCAAACATCCATAATATGACTTTTGTGCCATGAAGAAGGGTTAAGGTCGCCGCTAAAGATGGTGTTATGATAACACATGATCAGAAATGGTTATTAGCCACTAAAGGCACCAAATGTGTGACCCTAACTCCTTATCTGTTTGATTTGTCTGCTACGTGTGAAAATATGCAATCAACTATCTGAGTCTAGAGTTCTTCATGCATGGAAAGCTACCCTTTGTTGCGCGAAGGGTTTACGTATATTATTAATGTTTATTATCATATAATTGACTTGGGTTTGCTTGCTCCAACTAGCTTAGGCAGTTGTCGAGTCTCTTAGTGGTAACTTGTACGTGTGTCCTCGTGTTATACTTCACTTTGGTTGGTTATGTTATATGTGCTGAAACAATGCAATTGGGATTTTTGCAATTTGTAATCTTTGGTTGGTAAAACCTACTATTCAGAGGTAAAAGGATCTATATTATATACAAGTTTAATAAAATCATACAAAAATTATATATAAAATATTGAAGAAAACAAAAATAAGAAATGTAGTCTAGTGTCGGTTTAACACCACCCAACCCATTTCAACACACTTAGATTGATTTAGAAAAGGCATTCTACATTAGGAGTGAGCATAATTCGGGCCGACCCGAAAGCCAGACCCATTCTACATACATGTAGTCAAGTCCTTGGTCCTAAGTTTGAAGTTATTTCAGTCCTCAGTGCGTGTAGGGGTGTAAATGAGCCAAACTGACTCGCAAGCTCATCTGGATCAGCTTGAAAAAAGCTTGAATCGAGACGAGCTTAAACGAGCTTGAGCTCACATTACGGCTCGTTTACTATACGAGCTCGAGCCCGAGCTTCAAATATCGAGCTCGAACTGGCTCGCGAACCTAAACGAGCTTTTCTTATATAATTTTTTATTTACATATTTAAATATATAAAATTATATATATATATATATATATATATATATATACATAAATCATATTATGAGATATATTATTATGAAAAAATAATTAAATAATATATATTATGTTATATATAAAAAATATGATTACAAATATATGTAAAAGTAATTATAAAAAAAATAAAAATTTAATAATTTAACAAGAAAACAAGCCGAGACCGAGTCGAGCTCGATCTTGAAAATTTTCTAAGGAGCCGAGATCGAGCTTTAGAAATAAAACTACAGCGAGCCGAGCTTGAGCTTTCTAAAACCAAAACGAGCCGAGCTCGAGCCTAAGCTAGCTCGGGCTCGGCTCGGCTCGTTTACACCCCTTAAGTGTGAGCTGCTTCAAGGTAGTATGAGTTTAGCCTATGGGTCAGCATAATTCAGGCTGACCTGAGAAGGCGAGAAACTCGACACAAAATTCCATGACCAGACCGGCTTGACTTATTCTATATACATGTAGTCCGGTCATTGGTTCTAGGTTTGAAGTTATTTTAGTCCTCGGTGTAGGCTGCTTTGGGTTAGTATGAACTTAGCCTACGAGTCTATATAATTAAGGCCGACTCAAAAACCCACGACCGGATCGTCTCGACTCATTCTACATGCATGTGGTTCGGTCCTCAGTCCTAAGTTCAAAGCTATTTTGGTCCTCGGTCTGGGCCAGTCCGGTTCATGTTTAGCCTTGCACACCCTATTCTACATACAAACACATTCCCAAATCCAATGGTAGAAAACAAAACCTTGGTGAAAAGTTGCCAAAGAAAAGGATCAAATTCAGCAATATCTTCACCTTTTCCAAATCTATTTATATTTTATATATTCAACTTAAGAACTTAAAATTTCCCTGGGCCTGATTAAACATCTCAAAGTTTGCCCATCACTTTAGACATAAAAGTTCATCAGCTATACACTACAACAAAACATCACCAAAACCCGAAAGAAATAGGGGTGGCGCAAAAGAAACTTTATCCGGCCGCTATGAGAAGGATATTGTATAAACTATGCATTCTGTTTTGTGAAAAATGGTTGATAAAAAATGTTGAAAATTTCAACATTTCTAGTCAACCATTTTTCATGAAAATGGTGACGGGAAGGCTAAGCGACATCATCTTGAGCAGATTTTGAATACCCTTCTCTGAGTCACCTGCAGAAAGTCAGAAAAATAAGAAACAAGAATAGCAAACCCAAGAACAAAAAAGTTTGAGGCGAAGTTATGGATTGTTTGGATGCGCATTATGAAACTGATTATGTGTTCTTTAATAATCATAATCAGACAATCGAGTCAAATGTAATAAGTCATACAGGCCATGGTGTCCTAGTGTGTTCGGACGTTCTTTTGCAATTTAAAGTTTTAATGAACAAATAACGAGTTTTATAGCGTCGGTAAATTTTGATTATTGAAGAAACAAGTGGATAAAAATTACTAGATGTTCATTCTTATATATTGTTGAAGTGTGTATATTTAAAAGCAGAACAATTTATTTTCCAACATGATAACATCATAAAAATATTTATACATTTTCAGATCTTTTAATATATATAATTCCAACAGTATCTATTTTATTAATAAAACGGAAATAACGGTGAAAAGCCTATAAATGAACAAGTAATCTTTGTTTTTTCTTTGATAACAAAATTTGTTAATTATTTAGCCTCTAAAAAGATCAGATATCTATAATTTGAATAACTTTATCCAAACATTAAAAACTGATTAATGTGACTTAAGGGAGCAATAACTAAATGATAAGTTTCATAATGCAAATACAAACATCACCAAGTTCTAGTAAAAAATCAAAGATGATAGGCGAAGTAGCGTACCATAAAAACATGTGAATCTCAAGATACAGTTCTTCCATAACAAATGGATGCTATGTACAAATTCTTAGACCATTTTTCCTGTTAATAAACAAAGAACCATAATATAAGTAAACAAGTCCATAAGATAGTAATAAAATAATAAAAGAAACACAAGTAGAAAACAAGATCTAAGGTGCATTCAAGTGGTTCAGGAAATGGAAAAAAGATGAACAAAAAGTAATCATTCTTAAGCAAAATGCTTTCATCTACGGGGTTAATAGGCTTTTGTTAAAGATTTTTGAATTTTACAAGTACATCCATATAAAGGTGGATCCTTTTGTTTAATTAGTTCGATTAACTTTAAAATGTACACTTTTTGAATCCTAGAGGTGGTAATACTGGCTCATTTACATACGAACGGATCAATTTGGGTTATTTTCTTCAAGAGGTCAAATGGGTAATATTTTAGGTTATACTCTAAAAGTTAAGCTAATGGGAAACTAGTGAAATGTTAGAAACGGTTGAAAGCCACCCAAACTGTAATTGTTGTGGGTACAACATCCTAAATTGCTTTATTCAAAAGATTTAGATAATTGATGTAATGATATAGTCTTTATAGTTGTATATAAACACTAGTTATTTATAAATGATCCATAAAATCTTGCTCAAATAGTGTTTTTGGCTAACCAAACTCAACCCATTTCAACCCTCACCAGAAAACTAACCATTTTGACCTGAAACAATTTGATTGATTACCTAATTTGTCACAAAAGATCAGAGTATTATTATGATTATATAGTATTTCTAATTATATCTAATTATTAACACACTAAACTACAATAAAATTGTTCTAAAAAGTGATTTGGGTCAACCTGACCATTTCAACCGACATAAAAATCTAACCATTTTAACCCGCCCCCGTTTAACCCACGTACCCAGCATACCCAAAAGCCACCTCGAAAATAAATATAAACTTGGTAATTAATATCCAAACAAAAATATTCTAAAATGTGTCCAAGAAGTGTTTCAGGGCCCTTACCTTTTTGATGTGAACCCATTTGTCACTTCATTTATTTATTGGTGAAATAGGGAAAAAGTTTTGAATATAATAATACCTTAACATGTGTACAAGGGAAAGCAGTAGTTCTAAGTGTTTCTTGATTAACATCTTGTAATTTCCTTTTTGATGTACTAAGAATAAAAGCTGCTTGATCCTCATTGGCAGCAGCCGCTGTAATCCGGAACCCCTTTTCCCATCTTCTATGAATCCCTTCACTAGGATACAGAAAATCAAGTTCCACCACCTGCAAAACTCGAACTTTTTAGAAAAGCTTCATGTTAAAACCCCTAGGAATCCATTGGCACTGCTACAGAAAACAAAAGGATGCTTGGATGTGAGTCTAAATTGATTTGTGTAGTTTAGAGGTTGTTTGGGATTGTTTATGCATAAAAAGACACAATAATCAGATAAATAGTTTGAGATTTAGCAAATTTCAATTATGTAATGACTCAACAGGTAAAACAAGTAACTTGCCCCTTCTTACCCATTATTGAAGTATTTGAATTTAACATATAGCAGTTAGATTTTCTTTCACTATTAATGATGTTGTTAACATACATTATATATGGACAACGGTTCAAGAAAAATTGCTACATCAAACCTTCCACCATCTGCAGCATTAGAAGTTTTGAAAAGTTTCAAGTAATAAAACTATGATTACCAAAATACCTATTGGAATCGTTATAAAAAGTTTAAAGGATGTTTTATTGAGGGTATAAAGAGTAATTATTGCAACTTAACCAGATTTGTGTTCGCAAAACTTATTTTCATTTTAAAATATTCTTATTATTTATGATCAAAATATTCAGATCTGGATAATTGGGTTCGAGATAAATGGAAAACTTGCTTAGTTATCTTTAACATTAAGCACTTGTTTACCTGAGATCCACAAATTTCCTTTCCTTCTGGAAATCTATCATGTCATTATTACCTAAATGCCCCTTCGCATCGTTATAAAAAGTCAAAGGATGTTTGGATGTGCGTCTGAAAGGATTCTTGCAGCTTAATCACTTTTCTATGTTTGAAAAAAAAAAACTGATCTCATTGAGAAAGGTTCTTATTATTTACGGTCAAAATAATAAAAAACATAATCAAACCCAGTAAAATCTCATCAATAGCCAAGTTACTGACAAGGTTCGGGGAGGGTAAAAATTATAAAATATGGATAAATGGGTAAAAATGTGAAAAAAAAAAAAAAAGATTATTGGGATAAATGTAAAACTTAACTAAAAATTTTTAGCTTTAACCAATCGATTATCTACTTCTGTTTCTTCAAGTTGCAATGATCACTTTGAAAACTTCAATACTCGTTACAAAAAGTGATTAATGTGACTTAATCAATCATCAGCTTTTAGTGTTTAGAAGAAAATCTGATTTCATCATAAATTTCTTATTATTTAGGGTGACAAAAATAAAATTTGGATAAGCATGTAAGAAGTTGCTTTTAAAAAACAGATCATTGAAATCAAAGGTTGCAATATTGGGCAGGTAGGTTGGATTGAGCAATGGGTTAAACTGGGTAATCTTTGGTATGGTGGGGTTGGATTGACCTGAAACAGTTTATTGGCCAATTAGTTTAAGTCTTCAGAAATTAATTTGTGTGTAAAACATGATTAAAGATTCACTTGGGGTGGCTTTCAATCCATTTCCTTTTTAGCTAAAAAAATCAAATTTTAACCATTTGACCCATAAGTTCATCTTTAACCAACTGGTGATCTGAATTAGCTAAATCTGACTTGGATTCTTCAAGTTACAAGAATAACTTTAAAACACACGCCCCTCAATTGGATTGATTGGATGTCCATAAAATACTCTTTACCTATAACTAAGAAGGGTACTTAACACATTTGAGATGGTCATAACATGTTTAAATAAACTATGTATTAAAGTTAAATATAATACCTGATTAATATAGCTTGCATCACGAGACATCACAATGGCCCATTTATTCCCTGCTGCTGTCATTGAAGTGACCACAAAGCCCTCCTTCCATTTCTTGTTGATCCATTTGTATGGAAACACATCACTTACTTTGTATGATTGTTGAGTATATGGTGTCCCTAATTACACATAAAAATAAAAAAAATGTAAGGGTATTTCTGGGTATTCATATTCTTGAAATTTAGCTAAACTTTGATTTGGAATATACTGAAAAAAAAATAAACAGAACTTACCCTTGGACATTACAACCAAGGCACTACCATTTGATGCACCCGCGATTGATGTAATGTAATAACTCTTCTCCCATTGTTCCATTATCCATTCCTTAAATAGAGGAGGACAAAGAATTCAATTGTGTATCGTAAAGTTGGCAAATTAGACTCAGTTTATACTTAGATCTAAGGTCAAAATGGTAAGATCCATGAGGAGGGCCATTTGACTGATTATGCATTTAATATAACGACTTGGAAAACTTGCAAGATCTAACGACGACGGTAGTTCATGTAAAAAGGGTAGATTAGTAAATAATAACCTCCCATTCTTTAATATTGTTAAAATTATTTCGGGACAATTTAATATAAAAATATGGACGATGATTCTGACGGAGGGAGTAAAAAGTTTAAACAAAGTATCATGTAAGCGACCAACCTGAATCATAAAAAATAGCCTTTTGACCCATTACCCAATCCGACCGACCCACCCATTTTACCACCTTTAGTTTGTGAAAGCTATAATTATTACCTTGCGTAAAAAAACAGGGGAAATCTCGTGAACTTGTGAAGTGAACCCTGTCCCTGCATCCATGATGACAGCCCAAAGATTCTGGGCTGATGCTACACAGCTAATGTAGATCCCATCGTTCTTCCCTTGTTCCACATGCTGGTTTAGTCTTGAATCCTTAACATTGTAATAATACCTAGAATTCAAATATATAAATGAGTATAAGAGTGACATAAGTATATATAAAGATATTCTTAAGTTTCTGGACAAACAAGAAATAGCAATTATGTAAAACTTTCTCTGATTTGGATTTGCATTTTACAAGTTTTTGTATAGCCATGGGCAAGTAAAACGATTAGCAGTTCACTAGATTATAAACAAGCAAATTGCCTAGAACAGGAATTGGCCTAACGTTCGTAGCTATGAGAATGTTTAACCCTCTACTTAATTATCGATTAAATTAAAATATGCAGGGATATCACTTGGACATTTTAGTTGAATACAGAAGTGTTTCATAAAAAATTAAAAATCCTAACATTTAATTCATGGAAATAAAAAAAATAATGCAAAAACCTGATGGAACTCTAAAATTTTGTCAACCAATCAAACTCGTACCTTTGTTTCATTGGTGTTCTTGATGAATAAACAGATATCCACTGACTAGCTGGAGTCCCAAGCCTAATTTTCTTCCTAGGCTGAGGGTCTTCCAAATCACTAAGCAATCTTCCCCTCTTTTGGCCCACCTAAAACACACAAACAAATAAAATCATACAAAAACAATCCCAAATATAAAATTAGTGGTGGCAAGTTCTACCCATTCACTTATGAATGGGCTGATCTAGCTCATGTTTTATGACTGACCATCCAAACTAGTAAAACTCAAAATATTTAGCAAAAATGAAATGGGTCAAAACTCAACCAAATTGTATTTTTAATGCCTAAAACACCTTGTGATTATTTAACTCTAAAGGTGGATTATTATTGAAATGATAAAATTTGTAATCAGGTTGAAAGCACTAAACATACATAAAAAAATAAGAGAAGGATGGGTTGAATTGCATTTTTAGCATAAAACAACTATAAACTCATTCTACTAAAAATATACATTACTATTGAAACAATAAAATTTGTTATAATAGTTTACAAATTAATACTCATAAAAATATTTTAAGAAAAAAAGAAAAGGGGTCAAATAGGTAGAAAGTCTCCCAAACTGTACTAGTAATGCATAAAATACCTTGAAAATCACTTTACTCAAAATAAATTCATTACTGAAATATAAAACTAGAAATGATATTTGGAATTTAATTTTTAATAAAACCGTATTCTACCTAAAAAGAAAAAGGATCAAAAGTCACTGAAACTGTAGTTTATGCATAAAATATCTCCTAAATCATTTTATTCATACTTGACACCTAATTGTCCATAAATTGTGTTTCAAATCAACCCAATCACTTTGACCCGTACAAATAACTTGCTTGTTTTGACCCAACCCGATCTTGACATTTTACCCAACCTGCCCAAACCAGCCACTTTGACACCTAGAATTAGAACCATTCATTACTAACATAAAACTCAGTCATCAAAAGCATACCTTTAGGGCACCATCTATTCTTATTGGGCGCAAAGATGCACCAGAAACTAGGCAAGTTTCAAACAATGCAATAAGCTTTGAGTAATTAGGTTCTTCATCAAATCTCAAATTTGTCACCATTTCAAGAAATTGTTTGAAAGGTGAAGGACAAAAATAGCAAAGATGATCAGGAGATGTTGCCATCTTCTTTTTACAAACAAGGAATCCTTTGTTTTCACCCTGGCATGCAAAATAAAATAGAACATATGTAGTCAGAAAATAATGCCAGAAGGGTAATATTCTTTCCATGAATTTTGGAGAAACTTTTCTAACAAACATTAAAGTGGGTGTTTGGCTATACATTTTAAAATGATAAGTAATACTGGATAGTCATGATTAAATAACCACTTGTAATTAATCAGAATTTTTGGAAAAATCACGAAAGTGCTTCTGCTTTTGAACTTGTGACGATAAAAAGCAAATATTTATATGCCCCATTCTGATTAATTTGCAAACTAGTAGGTAAATTGACCCGAAAAGGAGACAATATGTGAAATGGAGTATACATCATTAAAACTATGTTAAATACATAATTAGATCATTTAAACACTGTGACAGTTGACAGTCATAATCAAATGGCCAGTTGTAATTAAACAGACAGTAGAATATAGTGTTTAGAAGTGGTTCCGTCGTTGTAATGATTTAAAAAAATGAGATAGTGTTTGACAAATTTTGATTATTTAAAAAATAAGCAAGTATATTGACCAGAAAAGTAGAAACATTTAGTGAATTGGAGTAAAAGTACTCCTAATAATGTTAAATAAAAGAGTAAATGAATAAAATGAAGGATAGAATCCTAATATTTCAGAAAGGGGATGGTAGAAGTTATGAAAGCTAAGGGATTAAAGATAACATTGAAGGAAAAAAAATTGAAAGAAATCGGGTGGAGATTTGGAATAGATTCAATGGTGGCTGGACTATTTAGATAATTATTAGAGTTTTTATGAGCCATTTAATTTGGAGTTTGAGTCAAGTTATGAGCCCTGTTTAGCAAGGCATGAGTTTACTTTAAATAGGGTTAGTGTTGGGTTACCATGCATGGTTTTTCGAATATTAATAAAAGGTGTCGAGTTGAGTTTTGAGTGTCTCATAATACCGACTGTTCTGGTGGGTTTCTGGACTGATTCTGTCAACATAAAAGTCCTTCAGTTTATGTCAAAAGAAAAGGTAAATATGGACATGGTTCAGTTTACCTTAATTATAAGTATTTTTGCAGAAGGACAGGGGGGCAATTCGTGGGGGATTGGCGGGTTGGTAAGTTGCATATATGTAACATGAAAATGACGCTCGCGACATATTTATCTAAATTGGTCAAACGGGTTGGTAGGTGGCACACAGGCTGGAGGATCAACCTGTTTATCTACAATCCAACTTGAATATGACCAGTTTATTAAATGGGTTGGATGGGGGTTGACCTATTTACGACCCAGCCCGTTTAGATCACCCCTAGAGTAAGTTATTGATTATTTGACAAAATGATTATAATCAAAAAATTAGTTTCAGAGAACAAATCCAAAAGCCCCCTAGAACCTAATAACAACTTTTTTTGGTTACAAATTAATTAGGGCTATAAAAGTCGAAAATTAACTCACAATGAAACCTTGCCAAGGAAGTTTTCCTTTTAGGAGAAATATTAATGTATATGCCAAAGACTCAAGGTCATCTCTTCTACTTCCCGTCCTTCCTAAATGAGCATGTACACTTGCGTAACGTACAGTTCCCCTATGAAAAAATGCAACATTTATCGGAAAAAATCAACTAAAAAGAAATGCACCATAAATGTAGCAAAGAAAATAAAATGACATGGCTAAGAAAAGCAAGCATTAGGCATGACAAGTAGGATTTAGATATTAGTGTTTTATTAGTCAAACGAGGAAATAATCTTGTTCAATTGGAATACCAAAAATTGCAAGTTTTTTGTTTTTGTAGTTAATTTTTTAGGGTGCCAGATGATTAATGAAAAAATAATTCTATTTCAGAAAATCGTAATTTGATATTATAATGTTTATAACTTGCTAATACTTCGATCAAATATATGTATACATTACCTGAAAACATCAGGCTTTTGGTCATAATCAACATGATTACCCGAAGACGTATCCCTCCATTTTGAAGCTGAAATGTTTTTTTCAATGGATGTTTATAAACTTCATCTCACATACATCTAAAACACAAACTTTACATGAAACAATAGAAATATATACCTAAACCAAGATCAACCAAATACAGTTTTTTCTCGTTCGCTGTCCCGGGTTGACCAAGCAAGAAATTTTCTGGCTTTATGTCTCCATGAACAAAACTGAGAAAGAAGAAAGATTAAGGACCGCATATTATAAAAATCGTTAAATATGAGGATCTAGTGGGTTGGGTTTGGTTCAAAATAGGTAAACTATGTTGGGCTGAAAAAAACTATTTTGAAATATGAGGATCCAGACCAAAAAACTATTTCGTCCAAAACTTCAACATTTTGTATAGATTATTAAAAATTAAATATAATTAAAATTCTTTTAATAATTTTAATAAAAAACTATTTTGAAATAAAAATATGTGGTAGGTTTTATACATTAAAGATACTCTTTGAGCGACTTTCAACCAATTTAATACATGTCTTTGTACGCAAACTATTTTTACCCGTTTAACGTCTGACCTGCTTAGAGATGAAACACAGCCTGAATTGGCCCATTTATCTAAAAAAGTGGGAGAAACTATTTGGACGTACCCTCTTAAATGAAGCTGCTCTAATATCGATAAAGACTCCACTGCTATACATGCAACCATTTCTTCCGAGAGACTGCCAAAAGAATTAAAAATACAATTTATGTCCAATTATAAATGCAAAATACTTTATGGAAACATAGTTAAAACATGTAAACTTTATCGTACGCTTGGTTGCTAGAGTTCCAAACATCCCACAAACTCGGGCCTAGCTTGTCCATAACCTAAAAACAAGAAGTAGAGAATTTTCAAAGGCATTTAGAGAATCCAAAGAATAAAAAAAACAGGAAAACAAAAAAGGGTGGAGAACTCACGAGGATATAATAGTCTCCGTGGCGCCCTTTGTGATGCACCATTGGAAGTCCATAACAACCATTGAGAGCACTTTATGAGAAAAAAAAAACACATCAAAAAGATATTAGGTTTGTTGTGCTGAATAATGTTCAAGAATTGTAAAATAAATACAAGATGTGATGATGATTGATTTGCTTATAAATGGGTTGATTTGCACAAACAGGTCAAACATGTAAATCAAAACGTGAGATTAAAGGAAATGGTTGAATGGATTGAAGTTCGTCCAAAGTGTACAATCAAATAAAAAAATTATATTATTACTCGAATAATATTCTTTAGTAGTCATATTTTACACACTAATTATCCTACCTGTAAACTTGCCACTCGTAAGGAGGACCATAATTGCATCCCTTACCATTCCGATGCTCCAATTTCAGAGCAACCTACACTCATGTCCCATACAAAATAAATTTTAAACAAGATATAAAAAAACAATGGTAACAACAAAATCAGAAACAAAAAAAAAAAAATGAAATTTGTGTTTTTAAGAAAATAGGAGAAAAAGGTATCACGTACCTCAAGAGCATCGGGTCCCATGTTTCCCGAGCCACCTGTCACCCTTCTACCAACATAAACTTGACCAAAGCCTCCTTTGCCTAACTTTCTTTCTAAAATGTATGTAGGAGAACTGCCAACCTGTACCTGAAAGGGCAAAATAAATAAATTCTAATATTCCTACAAAAAATATTTCCCATGCATACCCTGGTTTCCTGTACAAGGCATAGAGATGACAAAACAGCTTGCCAAGTTAGTTAACAAGTCAAAACATATGCGGGCACAGGTTGGCCGACTAATACATTGTTGTATATTGTAGATAACTGTTAAATATGATTACAAAATAATACTGTTTATTTATAAGGCAAGTTTTTTAATAAAATGTCTTACATGGTGGACATTTGGATACATGTTAACACGTTGGATCTGTTTTATTAATAGCCAATTTTCAATATCATGCATAAAACAATCTGAAAATACCTACTTCAGTATATGATTATAAATGAAAATATGAAATTAAAATTTCCACCTCTACCACAATACATCAATGCCATGATCAACAAGGACTCAAGTCCACTTGTAAAAGATGCTTTCTTACCAAATAAAATTTTTAGGATCCTAATTGTTTTTCCTCTGGTTTCATTAACTTCTCAAAATCTTAATTCAAATTTATCAACAAAAGGTCAAAAATAGCAAGCATATCTTCTAACAATTAAAGAACCTTTTTATACTTTAAAAAGCATTTAATCTAAAATTGCATACATAAAGCATGAAAGAATTTATATAAAGTATATCATAAAAACAAGAAACGACAAGTATTGTACGACGTCAAGTAATACCTACAAAATCAACAAAAGGTCAAAAATAGCCCATTTTGGCCGGTTACTCACTCTGTCCATTTTGCCACCTCTATTTCATTAAAGCGAATATATATAGCTATAGAAAAAGAAAATAATACCCTTTCAGGAACCGGGCTCGTGCTTCCTTCCTCCTCACCATTCGCCACCAAATTTTCAACTCCATTACCCACAACCAATTGATCACGAAGTGCCACATCTAAATTTAGCTGGGGGCCACGTCCACCAAATAATTCAACATTTTTTTCTTGATTAGCCATAGCTCTACCCCCTCGACCTCTGCCAGCTGGCCTCGGCATTGGTGCTTTCGGTGCCTGAGCTTTACCTCTGCGGGTCCCACGACGAGGAGTGGGGGCTACAATGACATCATCATTATTAGCATTAATGGTTTTTTTAGATTGGCGAACTCCACGTCTCAAATCCGGCATCTTTTCCCATGCACAAATAAATACTCCTTAGCCTGAAAAAGCTCTAGACGATATATCTGCAAAACAACATCAAACAACTTTATATGGGACCAAAACTCAATATTGTGATATATGTGAAATAGCCAAATCATCCCTAAATATAAGCAATGGTTAATACAAGTAAATATTCTCTAATCTAATGAAGCTTTAGACAACATATCTAAGTAAAAAAAAAGCAAGTTAATCAATCAAGTTAATCAATGATTTATGAGATAAATATAAAATTTCTAAATATCCCTAGATATAAGCAAGGTTGAAATAAATAAATATTCTCCAACTTCCAAAGCTTTAGACAATGATAAAACAAACAAAAAAATAAAGCAACTTTTTGAACAACTTAAAAACTTATTATCTATATAAATAAACAGTCTCCAACCTCTAGAAAACATATTCGCACAACGAACAACAATAATTACGCAACTATTTAACATATTTAAAACTTATTATTGAGATAAATGAGAAATTACCAAAATATCCCAAGGTATAAGCAAAGGTCAATTCAAATACAATAAGCTTTAGCCAGCATATCTACAAAACAATCAAGACAAAAACAACTTTTTGAGTGAGTTGAAAGTCATTATTAAGATGAAAGTTAAATTACCAACTTTTCCATAGATATAATCAATGGTAGATACAAGATTAATGACTTCTTATGCACTAACATAACAAAAATTGTCAAAAGGTGCAAAATAGAGTAGCAAATATTCTACACTACAAGAAATACAGTTTTGGGCGAACTATGCAAGTCCACCACATATCAAATGTAGAAAATTTATAACTAGACCAAAACTTTTAAAGTCTATTAGGCATTGTCCAAAGACAACTTCTTTGACTTTTAATAATGCTTGTGTTAGGACTTGTAAAAAAAAGAAAAAAAATGGAACAAAAGGATTTATAAGGGTTCGATCGGTGTGACCTACGTTCACTTGCTGAAACTAGGGTTTATTACTATAATATGTGCTCAAGGAATTACAAGTATATATGATCTATATATATAGACTAAATGAGATAAAGGTAAACTAGTGAACAGGTCAGGGTAGGGCCAACTGCCCTTGCCTAGGGTCGGGCCTCGACTGCCCTAAGTGTAGTTGAAGCCTACACATCCCAACATCTTGCAGGAGAACACAATTCCATAAATTGTTTTCTATGTATAAGGTTTATCCATTTACTCCATGTCTCATTTTGTAGCACAACCTCAATTCTTCTTGTATATAACATAATGAAAATTTTAAAAATTTAAATGAGTTAAATGAGACTTATGGGTGTTTGAATGTGCGTTTACGCCGACTGTAACGATCTTGAAGTTTGGCTCAGTCTTTAGTGTTTGGGTAAACTAATTATGATTTCTTATTATTTAGGATTTAAATAAAGAACTTCAAATAATCATGTAAGGAATTGTGTCAAGTATTGATATAAATATGAATATACCAATTTATCCCTTGGTAACGCAAGGCGTTGTCAGGATAGGTGGGGTCACACACATGCACAAACGAACTGTAAATAACAAAGGCAGTAAAAGACACACGAGATTTATAGTAGTTTGGTCAGTGTGACCTATGTCCACCTGCTGCACCTAGGGTTTGTCTTTTATTAGGTGCTCAAACAATTACAAGTACCTAGACATCCATTCATAATGATAAAACTAGGGTAAACATCTTGGTGAACAAGAAAACCTTAATTATGGAAACGTTCCATAATACCACCGAGTAGAGATTAGGGTCAGGCCCTATTCCAAAGTCTTCATACTCAACAGGCGTATGGCATATTGTGTGTTTTGTCGACAAGTTCTGCGATAACTATTAAATACAATCAAAATCTTTGAAAGGAAAACGTTGTTAGGATGTCCTGAAATAACATCCACAAATAATTATTTTCCACAATCACCTTTTCATTCATTCTTACTTACCATTCAAGATTCGCTATTACTTGTAGATCTTTTGTATTGAATCACATTTATAATATTTCAAAAGGCATAATGTTGGTTTCGAATTTTCAAAATGAGTTGGAAGATCCAACTCAATGGAATTGTATCAAATACTTTGATCTTTAACAGTTTCAGCACATCATAGTGCCATAATGTATTTCGATATCAAAACTTACGATACTTATGCACGCGTTTAATAAAATCCTAGCATACCGAAGCTAAAAAACTGCATATGTATAACACAAGAACACAAATTAGAGCACGATCATGAAAGCATATTCACACAAACAAAAAATATAACACAAGGCTTTCAGAATTCAAATTCATCCAGAAAAACCCACACCCCAATCATCAAAATAATAAACAACAACTGATCCTCAATCTGCAAAGACCTCTATTTTCACATAATCAGAAACCCAACTGCAAATTTACTCATTTAAAGTTAATCTCATATAATATCGCATAAATCACACCCCGACAACCACCTGTTTCAAAATCACTTGCGGAAACCATCTAAAAACTTCAAGAAATCAAGATTGAAATCAAATTAAACCCAAATCAACAACGATCGCCCAAAAAAGCACAAACTTGAATCAGAAAAAACATGATCGGATGCGCACAGCATCAATGCACAAACATCAGTATCGAAACACACAGAAACAGTAGAATCATCAAGAACCATCAAGAACACAAAAGGCGTGGATAAAGATTGTACCTTGGATTAAAGAATTGTGTGTGTGGATGATTGATCGATGTGGGTATGATAAGATTGTGAAGAAATGGACCAAAAAGACGAAATTGACGGTAAAAGATTGAGTATTGATGAAATGGGGGTTGGTTTATTTGTATTTGTATATGTATACGGATGAGTAAATAAGAGGTGGTGTGTGCGGTCGATGTGTGGGAGACACGGCGCATGAAAAGACGTGAGGCGTAGGATAGTAACGCTCGATTACAAGCATCTAGCACACACACATACTAGCAGTAGCATGTTTTGTGGATTTGTTTGGGCCTTCTTGATCTGAATGATTTTGCTATGGATATGGGCTTTTGTGGGTTGCTTTTAACAGGCTGAGGGTTTATACTTGTAACTTGTGTGAAATACTTGACTCAAGCCCAAAATTTCTAGGCCCAACATGGCCCGCCTTTTTGTGAGGGTTTGTTGGTTGAGGGCTCAAAACCAGGTTATTTTTTCAAACCGGTTTGTATAGATACCGGCTTCAAGTCAAACTGCTTTGAGTTAAAACTTCGGGTTGTTGACCGGATTTTGATTGGCTTTTTGACGACTTTTGTTGGTTTTTAACTGATTTGGTTTCGGTTTCGAAGTGAAGTCTTACCGAGGAATACAAACCTGTTAGGAACCTACAGTTTATATCAGCTTCAAACTGGTTCCTAAAGGTATTTGTTTGGGTTTGGTTGGGGATGACGGTTCCAGTTTCAAAACTGGTATTTGGTATTTTTCGTACGCCTCTCTTCGTTCATACCACAATTTCTTTGTTTAACTACTTAACCACGAAGTTAACTTAAGTGAACTTTTGCAAGTGGGCTTGGGGAGCGTCTCAAATATAGAGAAATAAAGGTCATCACTCAATACTATTATAATAAACTAGCTTTAGTAAACCCGTTTATTACACGAGTTGATCAAATAAAATATTTTATAAAATAAAAATTTATTAATTATAAAACTATATTCTAATATATGATATGGTTAAGAACTATAAGTAATAAAAATATTATATCAACCATTTAAACTTTTATTTTAAAACCTTTATTTGTTTTTTCCCAAAAATAAATTAAACATTTTGTTTCAAAACAAACCGTTATAAAAAATATATTTAAAAAAGTTTGGTGTTTTTGAAAAGTTTTTATTTTATAAAATTTATTTCCTTAGGAATCTATACTTATTAATAAAACAATATGTTTAGTGCCACATGTCCTTTTCTTAGGCCTCCATTCTTTTAGTTTGCTGCCAAAATATGTATCTATCCTTATTTTTAGTCATAGTTCATTTGAATAAGATTAATTATTGCAATAATTACAAAGGGAGTTTTTTTTTTCCTAAAATAGTGTATATAGAAAATTTATTTACCAAAATAGGGTATTTAAGAAAGTGTTTCTTTTTCTCAATATATTGTTATTGGTAAAATTTATTTCACTTTAAAATAATATTATTTAAAAAGAGTCAGTACAAAGGTTAATTAATAAAATTATAAAACTATTTGGTTCATACGTCGTAATTAAAAACAGAAAGTTTTTGTAAAACTTATTTTTGTTTTTTTAATTCACTTAGACTTAATTTTAAATCGTCTTTTCATATAGAAAAATTAAAATTTTCATCTATAATTCTGTTTCAATTTTACACAAAAGTAGACACATTTGTTTTTTTTATTCTTTTTAAAAATATGTATTTTTCGAAAATATTTTTAAGTAGCTTAAAAGATGTAATAATAAAAACTATTTTTAACAAAAAATGCATTTATAAAAAATGTTTTATATAAATATCATGACGAAACAAAAAAAGTTAATGGTTTATTTTTTTATTTTACGAACTATAAATATAATCATCAATTACTGAGGGCATGTATGTTGTTAATAGACTCCCAACAACAATTAGGGGAGTAACAAGTAACGCCATCTCGTGATCCACTCGGGACCGACTCGGTAAAAGCTTTAACTAAGCTGAGCTTAAAGAACCTTAAACTCAATTTACGACTCATTTAATAAATGGTTTAGAGCCCGAGCTTCATATGTTGAGATCAAGCCAGCTCGCAAGACGAAAATAGTGTTGTATGTATATGATGTTTATTTTATTTTTTATGTATATATATATATATAAATGATTATTACTATATATAACTTTATGTTTAAAACAGTTATATAATATATATTGTTATTTTAAATAAATTACATAATCCATTAAAATTCATAAAAAAATCTTTTCTATATAAAAACATGTATTCTATAAAGAGACGTAAAAAAATACTGATAAAAGAGTATTAATATTTTTGTATGAAAAATGTTATTGAAAAGGTTTTAAGAAAACCTTCATAAAAATAGCTATAAAACATTTTTTAAAATCATGACAAATGCTAAATTGGTTTTTATTTTATTGAAACTTTATACTTTTAACTTTACTTAAATAACATTATTAAAAACATAAATACTTTTATCCAATCATATTATAAATGAGAAAAATTAACTTTCCACTAAAAAAACCATTTTGATAAATATTTTTAAAAACACTCATTTTGTTAAATTAGTTTTCTACCAATCCTACTTAAAAAAAAAAACTCATTACAAACGGCATTTGTGATGGTTTTAAAATAAAAATCTGAAATAGATTGCAAGTTATAATTTACTGATTTTCCCACTCAAGAACAAGTTAATTTTATCCCTACCAAACAGTTAATATAATGAGTTTTTACAGGTTGTATTACATTAAAATTATGAATTAAAATATGTTGTAGTCTTGGTTATTCAAACAAACAAATAAAGGTTTCCTAATTCACTCGTCCTATGCAAATGAGAAGAAACCCCATATGCGTATTTTATTCCGAAACAATTTTAGATATTTCATCTAATCAAGGGTCTTAAATAATCAATTCAGGGTTTTGATTTTCCTAAATCATGATATCAATTTTCAAATGGAAAGATGAACCATTTCATATCCTTCTTAATTTACAAGCATATTTTAGTTTCGATTTACCCCAAATCACGTTATATTTTAAGTTCAACTCACCGATCTTTTTATGTCTTCATTGATATATTTAATATAATTCACACCCCAAGTTTTAAATTACAATAACTCTTATGCAAAGTCTTAATTCAATGCTCATATACACAAATCTCGATTGCAACAGTAGCAGTGGTCCGTACGATTTAAGGATTTCGATTTTGATTTCAAGATAAGCTTTAGTATTTTGGTTTTTTACATCAATTTGACTAATTTATGTTTTTTTACGAAAGCATGAAACTTTGATTTAGTTTTAATTAATGCAAACATGAAACTGATTTTTGTTTTTGGTCAACAAAAATTTTAAATATTTTTAAATTTTAAGTTGAATGATGTTAACAATTTTTTTTTAAATATTCCTGAATTATAACATCTCCGTGATTTGAATGGATTAAATCATAAATTTATCTATATAAGTTTGGATTAGGATTATCTTATCTTTGTATGTTTTGTTGTTCAAATGTTAACTTAAGAAAAGCTTTGATTATATTCCTTTTCATTTGTTGCAGGTTGGGATCCTATAAGTGTTAAAAAGGAAGAAACAAAAAATTGCAGAAATTGAAGATAAAAAATGTTGATGATGAAGATCTTGGTAAGAAGAGTTTGAAGTAAAAAAATATCTATTTGGTATGATGACTCGATTGAAATTATTAAGTGCCGGTTACACTTTAAGGTTTTTCATTCTAACTTATAACTTTAGGTCTTTGAAAAATATGCTTCTGGTGTTTTTTTTAATGTATCAATTATGTATCGAATTACACAAAATATGAAGTAGTTGAAATAGTATATATAAGAAGAGGTGTACTTGTATTGACTCTACAATTAGTTTTTATTTTCAAATCTTATTTGTTCTTTTATATAGCCTTGCAAATATTTGGCATGTACAAGTGCGGGTGTGATGAACCGATAATTTCTTGTGCATGTTTTTCTTCAAGAAGGGAAACAAAAAACATGCTACAAGTAGTTATGTGAAAGTTCATATGTTATAAATATACTCTTTGATTGCAGATTACAATATAAATATAATTCTCAAAGCTTATTTTACACTTAGTTTGTACTAATATGGTGTGTTATATAACATTCTGAGTGAAAAAAGAAAACTAATATCATGCAATGACTATGTTATATCCATTTCTAACATTTTCAGCTGTGTTTGATATTATGTTGTACTATATTTTTCAATTCAATGTTATAGTTTTAGATTGGGAAAATATCACAGAATAGTAATCAAGTTTCAAATGTGTTCTAATTTACTCACTTATGCATATTTTTCTCAAATTGAACCACTAAACGATCAAATGGAGTCATCATTAAATTTTCTTATGTCAAAAAAGTAACGGTGGAGAAGATGTGGGGGTCAAAATTTTCAATATATAAATTATATTAAAAAAACATGTTAATTATGAAAAAAATAAAATAAAGGCACCTAAAATTTACGTCAACGTTTCATATCAGCATCAAAAGATAAAAAAAATATTTTCTAATTGAAACAAAAAGTATAACATACTAAAAAACATATTAAGACTTTTAATTTATATAAAATATAAAAACTGAGTGACTTAATTAGAACACTTTTAAAACTTAAGTTATCTAATTAGAACAGTTTTGAAAGTTGGTTAATATTTTACAAAGTTACCCATTTTAGATTTTACATTCATAAATGGTCTGTTTGGTATAGGGTAATGGAATGGATGAATGAATGAAATGATTGAGGGAATGGAATGGAAGAAAGAATGAAATGAATCATTGCATTCCATAGTCCTGTTTGGTTACCTTTTAGGAATGAAATGAATTATTAATTCGTGTTGTTTATTACGTATGAAAAAACGAAAAAATGAAATTTAAAAGTAGTTATGGTGGTGATGGTGGTCGATGAAGGTTTCCAGCGGTGGCGGAGGCCGGGTGGTGGTTTCCAGCGGCGGCGGCGGCCTGTAGTGGTTCCCGGCGGAGGCGGTGGCCGGTCGTGGTTCCCGGCGGCGATGATGGCCGCTGGTCGGCGGCGGTTCCGAGCGGCGGCGGTAGGTGGTTGGCAACGATGGCCGGCGGTGGTTTCGGGTGGCAGTGGTTTTCGGTGGCGGCGGCGGTAGGTGGTTGGCAACGGTGGCGGCGGTGGTTGGCAACAGTGGCCGGTGATGGTTCCGGGTGGCGGTGGTAGGTGGTTGGCAACGGTGGTCGGTGGTTGGCGGCGATGGGGGTGGTTGGTGGTGGCGGTGGAGGGTGGTTGGCGGTGGCCTGTGGTTGGCGGCTGCGGCCGGTGGTCAATGGTGATGGTGGTGGCCATGGCTGGTGGTGGTTGCCGGTGACGAACGATCTTGGTGGCCGATGGTGATTGTTGTGGTGGGTGAGTGGGTGGTGTTGGTGACAAGAAGGGATGGAATGAAAATAAAAAAAGGGGGGGGGGGGGTTGGATGGAATGAATTTGAGGAATGGAATCAACTATATAATGGTTCATTCCATTACCTTTACCAACCAAACATGTATTTTTTCATTCACCTTTAATGATTCATTCCATTCCGCCCTTCATTACCGCATACCAAACGCTACCAAAGTGTTTTTACATCTAGGTTTGAATTTTGAATGTTATTTACCATAAGGTTAATGTTTATGTCTATGTCTTTTATGTATTCTCATAAAAGTCAAAAAAATTTAAGGAATAAACTAAGAATAAATGAAAGTTTATATATTTATATCGATACTATATAATAAAAGAATAATTAAATTGACACATAACCTTTTGTTATGCATTCTAAACTTTATTCCCACCCTCATCACATAGTATTTTTATCATACTGTGTAGCTTAAAGTATTTAAATAATTAACTTCGTTTATTCTTATTTTGATTGTTATATTAAATTCAGTTAAAAAAACAGTTCCAAATATAATTAATTTTGTCATGATTCTATAATTTTGTTAGAGATATTTTGTAATTAAATTTTCGTTCAAAGTTGGTTTGTTTTTTAAACAACCAGTGTTCACACATGGTGACCTTTCTATTACATTATCTTGAGTTACAAGTAGACATGAATTAAAATTATTAATATTAGATAATAATGGTAAAATTACAAACAGAATATCTAATTTTGCATAGAAAGAAATTTTCGGAGGTTTATGCATGTTTTCATGTTCAATATAATATAACCTAAAATTCTTATTTATAAGTTCATTTCATATTATACACTATTTAGACTTATAGGTATTGATACAGAAAATCTACTAATATTAGATATAGATTATTTTAAAAAATTAAACATAAAAATCGATATACAAAATATTAACAATAATATTACGACTTACAAACCTTTTTAATAAAAAACAACTTTTATTAATTGAACACATGTATTCCCCGGGTCTTTAGTCTAGTCTTCTATATATAATAAAAGAAAAAATGTTGGCCACTTGTCAACAAATTAAGCCATAATAGCCACATGTCAAGTTTTTAAAGTAATATTGCCACTTGACAACACCTCCTTTATTTTCAAAATTTTAATTTAATTCCATAACTATTTCAAATAAAAAAAATCAACATGGAAACAATTTAATTCAATTCCTAAATTTCATCTTAATTTATTTGGAAATCACATTAATAAGCTTTTAAAAATTAAAGAGTTAATTTCAGTTTTACTCCCTAAGATTTAACTAAAATAACCATTTTCCTTCAAAATATTAAAAATATCACTTTACCTCCAAAAGTTTCTTATGTTGTTTCAATTTCACTCCAAAAGTTTTATTATTATGGATAAAATTAAAACAACTAATAAAACTTTTGGATTAAAATTGAAATAATTTATAAAACTTTTAGAGTTAAATTGATATTTTTAATCTTTTAGAGGAAAATAGTTATTTTTAACAAACCTCAAAAAGTAAAATCGAATTTAACTCAAAATTAAATTTTTTCCATTCATACTTTACATGCAAAAAATATATGAATATGAAAACAAATAATGTCAAATATATTTATATTATATATTATTAATAAATAATTAAGTTTTCAATCCGTGTGACACACGAGTTGTTAAGCTAGTCTATTATATAATAAATAAAAGGGTTCAACCATGTGTCATAATTTTAAGCATTATGTTGTCACATGACACTTTTATAGCATAAGATTGCCACATGACATACTTTTAGCAGTATGATTTAAAAGAAAACTCATGAATTCTATTTAAATAATATTTAATGTCTAATTAAGATTTAATGATTGAAATGGAAATTTAGAAACTTCCAATTTTAAATTTAATCCGCAATTCAATCCAAGATTTTATCTAAAAATAACTAACTAAATTAGGCAAATTTTAAAATTGAAAACTAATAATTTGAATATTAAAACCAAGCATATGTAGTTAACAAATTTTAATTTCCAATAATAACAATCAATCCGAGATTTTTGGGTTATAATTTCAGATTTTAAAAATGTTCTATATTTTATCAATATTATATAATATTTTCTTGTATTATATACTATTATACAATTATTTTATTACACTTATACACAACTTTTTTTCCGATTATTATTCTTTCACTATCAAAGTCATTGATAATTTTATGGAATAGCTTCTTCTATTAAAAAAAATACAAGTATTCTACATGAATAATTTCTCTTACTTCTCTATTATACATACAATCATTATTTTCGACTTATTTTTTATGCATTCAATTACAATATTTCATACATTTCGATTTAAAAAACAAGTTTTTAATGATAAAATTTAATACTAATGTTTTTTGTCCTACGATCATAACCTTTACTTTGTTTATTTTTTTATTATTTATGTATAGTGGTTTATATATTGTTAATATATTATCAAATTATATTGCTCAACAAGACATCATCAGTATTAGAAGTATAATTTTTAAAGGATCTATGACATATCACGCCATGATTATACAATCAAGGTTCGTGTGATTCGTTTATGGAGGCAATCAATATATAACAATCCGGTAGAAACTTCTTTTATCGAGTTTATTGTGCTTGAGGAGGAGGTGTTATTCAACTAATTGAATTGTTATCTTATTTTTTTAATATTTACCTTACAAAACATATCTTTAATATGTCTCTAATTTTTATATTTTTACTTACAAGGCACTATAATACAGGGAACTTTTTAAAAATAAATGGTTTCCTTAAGTTTGAGAACTTGTTAACTGAATTTGTTTAAAGATTTGTATACAAAAAATTGTTTAGAGATTTTTAAACATTAATATTGTTTTCTATGTATTTAATTCTTTCATGTAATTTATATGTATCACGTTTATTTAATCTATCTTCACATGTGTATATATTACAAACTTATTAATGGTAATTGATAATTTATATTTGTTTTCACTTTAACTTTTTCAACCCGTGTAACACACGAGTAGTTAAGCTACTAACACTAATAAAAAGATCTATTTTTTAATTTACTTATAAAACTAATTTAGATCTAAATCAATTAAATAATATTATTAGTAATTAATGTAAATATTTAATAGCAGAGAGAAATGGAAAAATTTTGATAAGAATGAATGTGATAATGACAGGTGTGCCACATAGATATTTTTTTATTAGAGTAGAAAGATTATTGTTATATTTTGGTTTATATGATTTGTTTCATTATCTTATATAACTTGATAAAATCTACTACTTCTTCTTAAATTACAAAACGCTAAATGCAGCCAAACAGGTTTCATTCTTCGATTTCTATTAGCCTATTAATCACCAGTTATCTAGAGTATTATATATTTCATCCCAAACTATATGATATGTTGACTGAGTATATATACTACAAATTCATTTATACATATATACATTATACACACATGCAAGTATGCATATATGCATTTTTTTCACATGCATATATGCACATTGCACATATGCTAAATTCTAATCTGGTTGTGCATATGATGTTTCAGAGTCATGATCACAATTTAACTTGATCCAGATGTTTTTTAGTAATGGAAAATGGAATAGAGCTTTTATTTGGAGGGAGAATCGACTAAGATAACTAGTCTTGGATTATTGTAATGGTGGTGATGCTTAGAAATTCACAACCTTTTCTTCATCTTTGTTGTTGTAATATGTTACATGACTAGGTTAGTACCCCGTGTATTACACGGGTTGAATAAATAAAATATTAAATAAATAGTAGTAAAAATTATTAATTATAAAATGATATTTTGAAATATGATATGATTGAAATTACATATGAGTAAATACTATATGTAAAAAACAATGATATTATTTTCTTTGAACTTATTTTTAAAAAATTTTAAATCTAAAAAAATTAAAAAAAATTCATTCTAAATCAAAATGTTTTAGTAAAAATGTCATTTTCTAAAAATTTCTTATTGTAACTTTGAATTTTAAGTTTTTTTATGGTTCATAAAAAATTTAATTTCTAAAAACATTGATTTTAAATATTTTGTATTTTTAAAAAAGTTTAATATTTTAAAATATTACTAATGTTATACAAAAGATTATTTCTTTAAAAGTTACATTTATAAAACGAACTCTTTCTTAATTTATTAAAAACTATTTTAATCTCAAAATAATTAAATAATATAATTAATAGTTAATATAAATATTTAATATGAGAGAGAAACGGAAAAATTAGGTTTAGAAGGTTTAATATTATGACAAGTATCAACTCAAAATCTTCTTTTATTATAATAGATAGATTAGGTAATAATTGTGCCAAAACAAGTTAGTTTTTTTAGGCATATTTAACTGTATGAATCTGATTACATTTGGATTTTTGATCTAATTGTTTGTAAACTTTAACATGTAATATTTCCTTAAGTCTTTTAAATTTTGTTGCGGAATCATGTCAAATGAATAATATATGTATATGTATATATATATATATATATATATATATATATATATATATATATATATATATATATTGAACGACTGGTTAGTGGTTAGTTGTTAGTATCACCAAGTTAGTAATGTTCGCTAATGCCAAGTTTTGAACCTTGGACCTCCTAGAGAGGCAAAGTCTCCCACCTCCCCCTTCACGACATGTCGCCTTTATAGGCCTTTGGGTTTTTTTTGACCAAGTTTTATTTTTTGCAACGTTTGTCGTCGCAATAGAGTTTGGCGTGGTGGAGGGAAATACACCCGCCTCATGAAAATTTATTAGCGACGACATGTCGTCGCTCAAAGTAATATTTTTTTATTTTTTATTTTTTTTATCCAATACTCTCGAAAAATAAAAAATAAAAAACTTTATAGCGACGACTTTTAACACTCTATTGCAACGACATGTCGCCTTTATAGGTGATTTTATTTTTAATCAGCAATTTAATTGGACGACATCGTTTTACAACTATAGTGACGACAGTTTATGGGCAATAGCGACGACTTATCATCGCTATAGCTTGCAGTTAGGGCAAAAAGGATCTGCAGCTCACATTGACGCCATTTCACCCCCAAAAACCAAAAGTTCGTCCTGGAGCTCAAAATCAGGTGATTTCCGACTCTCACCGGTCAAAACCTCCGACTACCTTTTTCGTGTGACCCTTGTACCCTCCCATCGGCCACAGGTTAATGATTTTACCTAAATTTATCCCTACTTTGAATAATCTTGAGATCATACCCTTTAAGTTTTAATTTTTGATGAAATTGTGTAGTTCTTAGGCTGTATATTTGTGTATGTATACGTATATTTGTATATGTATATGTAGCAATTATTGTGTGTATAGATATATGTGTTTGTAGGTGTATGTATATGTATGTGTAAGATTATATGTATATATATGTATGCGTATGCGTGTGTGTATAATGTGTGTATGTATTTACTTATGTCTATGTATATAGTGTATGTATGTATATATATGTATCTATATGCGTGTATGTATGTGTATTTATATATATTATGTTAAAAATTATGAATTCATTTTAAATTATTTTATTTTATTTTATTTTTTAATATACGAGGATCTTGTTGCGGTTGAGCTGTGCGATTTCATTCATATATCTATTTCATCGATAAGGTACGTGTTTTCACTTGCAAACTTTGATTAATGTATATATGCATCTATGTTTGTGTAATTGAGTATCTTTGTTTTTACATGTTTATATGTATGATTTTGTGTAAATATTCAAGTAGGATAAACCTTTACAATATACCCGTTCGAAAGTTATCTAATAGAGATAAATTCTGGATTGTCCCCAATTTGGGACTGATTTTTGAATATTCTATCTTATTTAGGATATGTATATATTTTAACGAGTTGATTATTTAAGAAAAAATCAACATCATTTCCTATTACTCCTTTGAGTTTGTGGTTTATCCACAAGCTTGAGGAGTTTAAGGGAAATGATGCTAATTTTTTCTTAAATAGCCAACTTGTTAAAATGTATACATATATGAGATAGAATTTTCAAAAAGTGGGTTAGGATCCATCGCCATAGACCAATAATTCGCCTCATCTACAACAACCTATATCATTTATTGTATGTATATTTGCATGTCCGTGTATATATCCCAATTTAATTATTAATAATGAAACAGTGATGACAATAGATAAGAGTTGGATGTACTTGCGAAATAAAAAATCTCCTGATTTCTTAAATGGACTACAAAACTTTATGGAGATTGCCAAACACCATCTCAACAGTGAAGGCAAAACTTGTTGCCCGTGTAAATGTTGTGACAATTCGAACCGGTCACTTCAGAATTTATCTACGATTTTTGCACACATACATGACGATGGGTAAGTAAAAAACAATTATTTATATATTTATGATAACTAATAAAATGGGTTTGATTGACTTTGACATTTTATAACTATTAGTTGGATTTATTATAACTGTTAGTTGATGTTATTGTTACTAATATAGGTAGGATTGTTTATATAGTATATGTTAATTGAAATTCGGGAATTATTATCATTTTTTATATAGTTGAACATGTTAGTTATTCATTATAAAGTAGTTACGCTTTCAAATTTTAGTAAAATATTTAATGTATGCATATTTTATTATTTAATGTAGGGACAAATTCAAAATGAGATGAATAGATCATTGTCGAGCTCGGCGGGAGATGAGACATCGGTTGATGAGGTTGAGGTTCTTGCACGTTCCTTAGGATCTAGGCGTGGCCATATACGGGGCGTTGGTCGAAAAGTGAAAAGTGTTACCCCCGATGTGACTCCTAGTACGTATGCACCCCCGCCACAATATGATGAAATGCAAGAACAAGTTAGACAATGAAATGAAAGATGGCAACAACAACTTCAAATAAATGCACGAATGCAAGAACAAATAAATCAATTCTTTTCGATGTCACAAAACAGCAACAACAACAAATCATCGTGTCAACCGAATGAAGAAGGGGATGAAGAAGATACTACGAGTGATTAAGTTGTTTGTTTGTGTTTGATCAAATGATGAAGTTGTTTGTTAAATGTTTGGCATATTTAAACAACTTTATGTATTTTGACATTTAAGTATTTAACTTTATATTATAATATTATGGAATTTGAACATGTTGAACAATTGAGACTATGTTAAATATATATTATAAACCTGGTAAATTATAAAAATTAAAAAAAATAAGAAAAATTAAACAGACTCTATAGCGACGACATGTCGCGTCTAAAGTCGTCGCTATAGCTAAATATATTTTTTTATTTTTTATTTTTAATTTTCTAAATTTCGTCTTCTTAGATTTTGACGACAACATTTTAGGGGCGACATGTCGTCGCTGTAAGTGTACACTATAGCGACGATGTGTTTTGCGACGACGTGGATGTGATTTAGCGACGAGTGTATAGCAGCGACCTTTTAGCGACTAAGTGTCGTTGCTATAGCCTATAGCGACGACTTTTGTCGCCTCTATAGCTGCTGTTTATTGTAGTGTTAACCACTAGGCCAAAAGATCATTGGTGAATAATATACGTATATAAATTCCATGAGTTGCGGTGTATAAGTTTACATTAATTATTAATCTGCATGTTAAAATCATATTTTAAAAGTCAGAAACATGTACAGTTATATCATGATTGGATAAGAAATAAAGTAATAAAAATAGTAATATTAAAATATATTTTTATATATTTTAAGATTCTTTTACTTATATAATTCTAAATTGCTATCATCTTCTTCATTGAATCCTTGTTACATTTTCCTATAAACTTTGAGTTTAAGATAGAGAGTAAACGTGGCCCATCAAAACTAGTTGTGGGTATTGAAATAGTTTTCACTTTTACCCAGTTAATTGTTTCATCCATGTGATTTTATAAATTGTATTTTATATTTCTGTCCTTTTATTTACAATCATAGATTGATCTATGATGTAGAATGGTTCTTTAGGTTTTTCATAAAATATTAGTTCTCAATTAAATGGATCCTTATATATAACATATATATACACACATATATATGTATGTATGTATATAGGTAAAACCTTCTTTTATAACAAATAAAAAGGAGTTCTTATTGGTTTCTAAAGTTATCACAAACAAAACGAGCCTTTGGTAAAACTTTCTTTTATAGCTATTAACAGGGTAACTAAAATATTATTAATAAACGATATAAATCTATTGAGGGTACTATTACTTGCTATGAGATAACGTTTTAGTAAATAATGCTGGCTCTTCACTTGATTTGTTGTGTGTTGACCAAAGTTACAATCCCTATCTATCTATGAGGACACAGATATATTAGAACTCATAATTAAAATAACATGAGATTAAAATTACTTAGTCTATAAAAAAATTTAAATAAGAATAACAGTTGGAAACTTGGATACCAATATCTGATAAAGGTGGTCATAATTTTATGCATACATATCAAGCGTAGTAGAGTTAATCAGTACCGATCACTGATGCTCAAAAGCACCCGAATCATCATTTGAAAAGTTACCCTTGTAATGTTTAATATTATTTTCCAATATATGAGATCTGCATAGTAGTCGTACGACTCGAAAAAATTTCTTTACACGCTTTCATCAGAGCAGGGTTTTTGCATGTAAGGGGCTGTTTGGCAATATCTGAATGATTAAGCGCTGAACCAATAATAGATCTGAACCATTAAGTGCTGAACCATTAAGAGGTCCGAACCATTAAGAGCTAGTATATCGCTTAACTATTCAAAGGCAAATGTCTGATCAATTCAGATAAGAGGTCTTAACCATTCAACACTAGACCTCTTAACCATTCAGCATTAGTATAATGATTAACCATTCAGAGGCAAATGTCTGAACCATTCAGACATTTGCTCGCTAAACAAACAGTCTGAACCATTAAGTGCTGAACCATTCAGACATCTAAACCATTAAGAGGATGATTAAGAGGCTGCCAAACAGCCCCTAAGTATAACACCAGATTTTATACACTTTTGCTCTAAACTTTCTCTAAGTTGTTTTAACACCCATCTGAAAATTAACCTGTTGCTCAAGATCAATAAATGCATGAGCAATAGAAAACAACTTTAGAGTTGATGTCACACCGACCATCTAAACAAATGCATTTTGTACGGGTTGGTTTTATACGTCGTGTCTATCATCAACACGTGTGGATATGCTCGCCATAAAGTGTGAGATGTGAAATTGATAAAAATAACTGTGTCTATTGTATTTTTTAGTTCATATATGTGAGGGTGTAAATATATTTATGTTGTGGTAGTATAGGATAAAAACTTGCATTGGGGTTTTGTCGATTTTGCTTGACTTTTTGATTTTTGTGCAGGCATTATATATAGTTTTTAGGCCGAACACTTTGTTGAGATTCTGTTACCTCAGTGTGCTTAAAATATCACGGGGCTTAATATTTTGGTCTATTATTAGTAATTAAGTTAATTATTTAATAAGAGAGAGAACTGGAAAAATTTTGTTGAGGAAAAATGTAATGTTGTCATGTATCCTCCCTAGTTACTCTTTTATTATAGTAGGAAGATACATGAATTATAAATTCTTTTTTCCATAGAAAATACATCTCGTTCGTGTAGTACTTATCACATCGTGATGTCAAAACCCATGGAATGCTAGACTAATATGTATAATTCAGAAAAACAATTCATTAGTTGAAAATACGAAGCCTACACATCTCATATGAAGTTATGAACCATTCAATTACATAACTTTCGTCACGTTCAAAGCTCTTCTTAGACACCCATCATAAGTGATATCTTTCTCTCGTAATCATTATTGCTTCGTTTTGTTCTACCCTCTCAAATACGGCCTTATCTTTTTGTCACAACACTATTTCAATAACAATCAATATCAACCATGCCAACTTGGTCATTTAGATCATTAACAAAAAGATAGACCCGTTTATTGCCAGATCAAAGACGATTCTACAAAGTCGTGGACCGTTTTATTACAAATATATAACAGAGACGAGAGAAAATTGTTGTATAAAGATACACCACATCGACTCACTCAACTATGGCACATTAGATACTCTTACTCGCAAACACTTCTGTTTGGTCAACAAAAACAGTGACCGCTCAATGGTCAATGACCACGGCGGTTCTCGGGTTGTTCCTTGTCGGGATCATCCTCCTCTTCTTCTTTGTTTTCTTCATCTTCCTCCTCCTCTTCTTCTGGTGGGGGGTCGTATGGCAATGGGGGCGGTAATGGTGTTTTCATAGGGCTGAATTGAGGAAATATATCAGGCCTTCTACCGGGCTTAGGTCTCTCCCATTCCTGCCATAAACCACGAATCGGTTAACTGTTTTGACTTTTGACAAGGAATGTAATATCCACAAAACCACAATTGTAGACTTGCAGTCAGAACTAGACGACAGTTCATTACGTCATTTCATTAAAAACTGTATTAAGCGAGAAACTTGAAACATGGCATGTCCATTTGCTTACATTCATAGTTGTCCTTGATCTATCACATAAATTGCAAGCAACAATTTTGACCAATTTACTTATGATTGGCCACTCTGGGTTTGATTTCAGAGATGAGTAAACTTAAATTACTCAAAAAGTAATGAAGTAGAAGAACATATGCAGATAAGTATAAACACTTTCTTCATCTAACACTCTAAAGTGCTTATCTGCTTCTAAAAACCACAATAAGCAAATAAACTCTTTAAATCACTAAACCCCAACACCACTTTCATGTTTCAGAGATCTGCTACTAATGACAGTGACATATACTTAAAAAAAAGCTAATAGAATGTAAAAACTTGGAAATTACCATGATTAAGATCACAGAAAATCAGCTTCTAGTGTTAGGATGAAACTGATTTCTTGATTACTTAAAGTAAAAAAATTGTTTGAAACTAGCTTATCCAAACCAATTATTCCAAAAATCATAAGCAGTTTAAAACACAATCTCAATCACCCCCTAAGAAATCTTTAAATTTAGCTTCTTTAACCCCAGTGGCACAATTGTATGATCAAGAAGCAGCAGTACTAATTCCACAGGCATCTAGACAAAAAACTTCAAAAATCCCTAAATATTCATACTCAAAATTATGCTTGGGTGAACCATGAGAGGGAATGTTTTACCTTAAAATTCCTTTTGTTGTAGGATTTAGAATCTTCTCTAGGTGGGAGGAATATTGAAATCTCACAATGAAAGGAATTTGAGGTAAAACATTCCCTCTTATTGTTCACCCAAACACAATTTTGGTTGACGAATCATACAATTTCACTACCAATTCCAATTCCTACGAATTCCGTGAACGGAACGCCCCTAAGTTCTACAATTCTTCACAGAATTAGGTTTAACTAATCAACAATTCCACATCTCACATCACACTAATCGATCTAAACATCATACAACACAAAGAGCAACACCATATCATCAGATAACTAAAACCCTAGATCTCAATCTCAACACAAACAAAGAATAAGAGAGACTTACAACGGGGAAATCGAGAGGGTTACGGCGAGTGAGCTTCTCTTCATCAGGAGCCATACAAACAACCATCGCAGACGACGCCGTTTTCAACTTCGACCTCCGATGAGTAATAAAACGTGGTGAAACTGAGGATGAAGGAGATGAAGATAATCTGGAGGTGAGTACTAGTAGTGGTGATGGTGGTTTTGATGATGAAGAAGGTGAGAAAGGATGTACGGTGGTGGTGCAAATGGTGGCCATGTGTCACCGGGGTTTTAAGGGTTTTCGTCGGCGAAATGAAGGCTATAGAAGGTGGTTCAGCCGGAGCTACCGGCGAGATTGTTACCTACCGACCGCCTTAAATAAATTAATCAAAATTCGAACCAAACTTATTTTTTTGTTTAATAATAATTTGTACGTGCAATTTTGACCAGTAAACCCCTCAGATAAAATTATAATTATTTTAATTAATATATGTAAAAAATGATAAAAAATTATATATATATATATATATATATATATATATATATATATATATATATATATATATATATATATATATATATAAAATCGGTTCAACCGGTCCAACTCCCGGTCCGACTCTCGGTTTGACCGGTTTGGTTCTCGATCCGACCCCCTGTTCGACCGATTCGGTTTCTGGTCCGACCGCCTGTTCGATGGGTCCAAACGGTTCGACCAATGGTTCAACGCCAAACCGGTCCGATTTTTCTTATTCAACACAATATTTTACTCTTAATATAATCTAATATTATAGTTTTAATGATTTAAACCAACCTATTTTTATAAGAGACAAATATAATATCATTAGACCACTAGGTTATAAATAAACTTTTTTTACTCATTACAACGAAAAAAATATAGAGGAGAAAATAGTCACTGACCAATTTTTTATAGTCTCTCTTACTGAAAATAACTTGGAATGTGTGACCTATGAAACATTTAAAAAAGTTTCTTCAAAAACATAATTAGTCCTTGAAAGTATAAGGGTTTATTTGATTGAAATACTCCATAATTATAGTTAAGGTTTCTTTTTTAAACGTTATAAATAGAAAAGTAATGGAGATAACTAATACGCACCAATTACTTTTCTCTCTAATATCATCCATCGATGTCTTTAGATATCATAACAGGAACAAATTAATTGATTATGGCATCATCCTCCTCGTATAAGTTCTTTATCCCCACAAGTAAGTTTATCGTTTTGATGTTTAGTTTCATATTTAAGATTGAATCAAGAGGTTTAGAGTTTCATGATTAGGACTCTTCTACTTCTCCTGACCATACCATTCAAAATGGTCTACTAGTGGGATCTGCAACCATTGCTCATACCCCTAATTGCTCTTTGAAAATGTGGCAATGGATCTCATCACAATGCTACCTTCTTCTCATGGGAAATTAACCAATACATATCTAACAACTTTAATATGCATTTTGTTTGACTTTGTCTTAATATATGACTCGAGACATGCAAGCGGACATGATGATAACAGTGTGAAAAGATTATTAAAAAATATATTGATTGAAACAATTTCCTTTTTTAGTTGATACGATTGGCTTATATATTTTTACATTGTGGTTTTATTCATAAAATTGATACAACTTGGCTTGTGGAGCTACCGGCGAGATTGTTACCTACCGATCGCCTTAGAATAAATTAATCAAAAATAATAATAATAATTTATTACTAATAATTTAACTTTGTTTAACTTTTTTTTTGAATATTATTAAGGGGTCATTAGTCCATCCAATCCTATGAAGGGCATTAAATTCACGTGTTGGATTCATTGGACGAGGAACAAGAGTCCAAGTTTGATTCATATAAAGAGCAATAATTTTCATTTGCATAGCATTATCCCATTTTGAATCTTTAGATGCAACATGATTAATTTTAGGGTTAGTTGTAGCAAATAAAGCTTGATGAAGAGGAACCATATTTGTGTGTGCCTAATCCACATGATGACGTGGATTAAAAATACCAGATTTAGCATGAGTCATCATAGGGTGAGTAGGAGGAGAAGGAGGTGGTGGTGGTGGATTAGGAGTGATTGCTTTAGACGTGGCAGAGGAGGCAACAGAGGAGGTGGGTGTGGAAGAGGGTGATGGGTTATGTAATGGAGGGCTTACGGGTGAAGTGGGTCTTGACATAATAATTGGAATGGGTATTGGGTCTAGTGTAAAAGGAACCGATATTGGGCTGCTTAAGGTTGAGGGTCTGTAGGAAAAGGTGAAGTTGTTTGTTGAATTTGGGCCGAATTTGGGAATACAGAAGCAGTAGGTGACAATGGAAATTGATGTGAGTTCTGGGTCATAACAGGTGAGATGCTTATACACAATTGGGCTGGGAAAAAAAGATTATCTTTTGGGTCGGATGAGATAGTCGAAGGAGTAGTAGGACTAACAATTGGATGGCGTATTGATAGTATTATTATGGCAGGTATCCAAAAAAGTAGAAACATCTAGCAAAGAAATAGCAGTGGCTCTAGTCAAAGAATCCAATGGAAAGTAATTCTCGTCAAAACGAGCATGCCGTATAACATAGACACGAGAGGTACAAGGGTCAAGACATCGATACCCTTTGTATTTTGTGACATCCGTCACCAAAATAGGTGCATTGACATCGATACCCTTTGTATTGACGTTTTGACGTTGTCCCTTTGACTTTAGCTTGGTCTTAATATGGACTTTGACTTGAAAGTTGACCTAATGTTGACTCGATCTGAGAATAGTACCTTAAACGCGTGTAGACACGCTAAGTTCTAGAACTATGCATTATGGGTTTAATATATTCTAGTGGGCTTTGGACATGATGACAGTAGACTTTCAGCAATTTGGATTTAGCACAATGGTTGCATGCTTAGAATTGGACTAAATACTTAGAAAACATTATATATATATGTGTATATATATCTTACGTTATGAATACAACAAAAATCGGACATCAGTGTGCTTTGCCTAAAGTGTAATAAATAGACTTAATTTAATTTTAAATATGAATTAAATAACTTTATATAGCATATGATAGCTCGTTGGAATTGTATTAACGTTGGAATTGTATTAACAAAAATCTTAGCTTTTTACTAAAACAAGGTTTTCATTAAATCTCTCCCCTATATATATAATAACATAAATAAAATTATATGTTAAGGGTACTCGCGGGCACCCTCGGGCATCCCTTTCAGTTTCAAAGACAACACCACCATCAACCCATGAAATTCCCATTTTCCGATATTGATGTGATGATGAATGTGTTATATCCGGGTGAAAGATTTACCCACGTAGTTTCATAAAAAGTGGTTCCGGGGAAGGAAAAAGATTTAACCAAAGTCATTATATATTCATGAGAACTAAACATCTTAAAATTAAGAAACAATTTATATTAAAAAATAGATAAATAAACCAGTTAACACAAATATATAAAACTAAATATTATACCTCGTTAGTGTAAAATATTGACGTAGTAATCTTGAGCTCGGTAGACAAAACAATTACAAAAGATGTCATGTAAACAATTTAAATTTACTGAGATGAACTTTGAAACAAACAAATGAACTAGAAATTAATAAAGTCAACTTGGATTTCAAATGAATTTTTTTGTTGTATCTTCTTCGATGATAATAAGACATTAAATATTAATGAATTTTCTTTTATCAACAGAATGTTAATTCATAAAAAAACAAAAAAACATAACTTTTCCAACAATTTCCGGTTTGTTAATTAACGCCAATTATAAAATAATGGAGTCGTTGATGTTTAGCGTATGAAATAGAAGAATAGACCTTCAATCTATAAAACTTTTACTTTATAATTCACCAACTACATTGCATAATTTAAGTTTTTTTGGGAACGGCAAATATGATATAGATATTATATATTTGCTTTAGCATACTCGTGTATTACACCGGTTGAACAAATAAAATATTAAATATAATAAAAATTTATCAAGTATAAAACGATATTTTACGATAATATATAATTGAAATTACGTATAGTAAGAACAATATGTAATAAAACAATTATATCAACTTTTTAAACTTTTGGTTTAAAACTTTTTTTCAAAAAAAAATAATAAATATTTTGTTTTAAAACAAACCGTATTAAAAATATCATTTTTAAAAATTTTCTTATTATAAATTTCAATTTTAATTATTTTTTGTTTATAAAAAATTAACTTATTAAAAAAACTAATTTAAAAAAGTTTGATGTTTTGTAACAATTTCTTATTCTATAAAAATTATTTTTAGAAATAACATTAAATAAAAAGATCTTTTTTAAATTTATTAAAAAAATTATTTTTGTTCTAAAAAAAGTTAAATAATTTTATTGATAATTAAGGTAATTATTTAATAAGAGAAAGAAACGAGAAAATTTTGGTGAGAATTAATGTGGTGCCGTCACGTGTCACCACAAGATATTTTTTTATTAGAGTAGAAAAATGTATAATTTAAGTTAGTTAAATGTTTGTAATTGTTTTAAAACTCTACCTGTATATCTGCATTAAATAGCTCATTTAATGTACTTAATTTTCTTAAAATTAGTATTTGTCCACTAGGGTGTAATAATAATTAGAAAATGATGTAGAGAATAACAATAATAAATTAATGCATTTAATATAGTAGACTAGGGTGTAATTAAAAAAAGAGACTATGATGCATTTAGAAAAACGCTTTTAAAAACTATTATATTTGTATATCTGCATCAAATAGCTATGGAGGTTTTTTCTGGTATTATAAAAGAAGCATGTTATGTTGGTTTATTTCAAGGAATATCTTGCTCCCCATCTGGACCAGTACTATCACATTTTTTATTCGCCGATGACGTTGTTTTTATTGGTGAATGGTCGATTAATAATGCTTTTAATTTGAACAGGGTTCTAAAAAGTTTTCATCTTGTATCCGGATTAAGAGTTAATCATGCAAAAAGCAGATTATATGGGGTATGTGTGGAGGAAAATTAACTTGAACATATGGCTGCCACCTTGCATTGTAAAATCGAAACTTTTCCGTTTAAGTACTTGGGATTACAAGTACGAGCAAACATGAATTTAAGTAAAAATTGGAGACCGGTGGTAGACACTTTCAGGAAGCGACTATCTATATGGAAATCAAAGAATTTGTCATATGGTGGTCGAATAACTTTGATCCGCTTGGTTTTAAATTCTCTTCCTACATATTATTTCTCTTTATATAAGGCCCCTTTAAAAATCATTAATAAACCGGAGCGATTGCGAAGAGAATTCTTGTGTGTGGGGGGGGGGGGGGGATCAACGGGCCGGAGAAAAATAAACTGGGTATCATGGAACAATGTAATAGCACCGAAAGAACTTGGGGGCATAGGAATTGGGTCACTGCGAGAAGCAAATGTTGCTATGTTAGCCAAGTGGTGGTGGCGTTTTAAAATGGATGATAATGCATTATGGAGAAAGGTTATATGGAGTTTTCATCATAATTCTAGATCATGGAGTTTTATACCGGCTAGATTATCACATCCCGGGCCTTGGAAACAAATTCGTAAACTTCAGCAAGAGCTTAATTCATTTGGTCTGGACTTGACCAGCCTTATAATGCCTAATCCTAGGCTCTCGGCTGAGATAAATGGTCCTGTGTGGAAGTGGGGCCTGCATCCATCGGGTATTTTTTCTATCAAAAGTTTAAAGGAGGTGATGCAAACGATTATGTTTTCGGACATAGGATTAAAATTTCAATGGAATAATTGGGTCCCTATTAAGGTTAATTTTCTCTGTTGGAGGTTATGTTGGAATAGTCTTCCAACTTTGGTTTCGTTGTTGAAGAGACATATCAATATTTCCAACTCGCTTTGTGTTCTATGTCATGAAAATGAGGAATCATTGGGCCATTTATTTGTGGCATGCCCATTTGCACAACTGATATGGGATTCTATATCCTCGTGGTGTAAAATCCATTCCTTCTTTTTGTTCAACAAGAATGATCTACTCCATTTTCATGAATCTATTCGTGGATCACCAACTTGGAAGAAGGTAATATACACAGTGATATAGACCGCAATTTGGTGCTTATGGAGAAATAGGAACGAGATGCTATTTGATAAAAAATCTACCAATGTTGTAAAGGTGGTGGATGAAATTAAAGTATTTGGATTTCTTTGGCTCAAAAACCGATCAAAAATCCAAGCTTTAGAATGGGATCATTGGTGTAATTTTAATGTATCGGACATGAGATTATGATTGATTTATATTGGTGCATGTAACATATTTGGCTAATGAATTATTAGCCTATGAAGTAATTAAAGTTTTGTTGGCCTTTAAAAAAAAAAAAGTAAAATAATCTAATGATTTGTTTACCGATGTACACCTTAAAGGTCACGTCACATGGTATCAATAATTTTCAAGACGAAGGGTTAGGTATGCCTTTATCTTTTTGCCAAATAGGAATCTTTTGACCCCAGCCAATTGTCTTATAATTAATCTCCTTTCAGTTCATATGAACTTACCCCCTCAAGATTTCATTTCATTTGATCCTTCAAGCATACATTCAATGGCATCTACTTCTGCTTCATCAGATGAAAAGAGCTTCAAGTATGATGTCTTTTTGAGTTTCAAGAGTGAAGACACCCGTACGACCTTTGTTGATCATCTCTATCATGCTTTTACGCAAAAAAGCATAATCGCTTATAAAGATGATGAAAAAATCAAGAAAGGAGAAAGGATAAGTGATCAGCTCCTCAGATCCATTGAAGACTCCAGATTTTACATCATTGTTTTCTCCAAGAACTATGCATCTTCATCATGGTGCTTAGACGAGCTCGTCAAGATTATGGAGTGCCAGAAGACGAGCGAACAGACTGCTTACCCCATCTTTTATGATGTGAAACCCACAGAAGTTTGTAACCAAATTGGGGCGGTTGGAAAAGACTTTGCAAAACATGTAAGGGGCAACTGGAAGAAACGGCTCAATCATTTCGAGTGCCTGAAGCGAATTAAACAATCCATGACCCCTTCTCAAAAGGTCTATTACATATATCAGATTGCAAATTTGAAAAACCTGCATCGATCTCTAGCCATAGTTAGACTATTTCATCTTTATTCCATTTAATATTTAAGGAGTTTTAGATGATGAAAAAGGATATTATGTTAGCCATAACATTCCATGCAGGCCCTACTCCTGATGCACAATGCATATTTGAGTTGTTATATTATATTTGCACAATTTGTTTCTGACACAAAATGAGTTCATTGCTTTATATATGAAACTAAGAGAGACACTTTACATATTCAAATTGAGGCATGTTGTATCTTAACTTTGGTTTCAGTAGATTCAACTTATCACTGTTTTTATACAACTTCAATTGCCAACTATGTTGTTTTCTACAAACTACAATTTTTAATGGCTCTCTACCTATAACAGGAATATGGCTAAGAAACCCAAGTTAAAAATGTATAGCAGCAATATATATCAGGAAAATATGTGCAACAAACCCAAACAATTATTAATAATTAATTCACAAAAATCATGACATAAGTACATAAACATACATACCTTTAGATTGTTTTTTCTCTATTGTAGCATCTTGCTGCAGAGAATCTTCTTCTTCATTGAACAGATTGAAAAAAGATCTGGTAACATCTTTTTTCATTTGCCAAACAGCAAAATGAAGATGATGTTGGAAGATGGAGAAATGCTCTGAGAGAAGCAGCTGCACTTGCTGGGATGGAGTTGAAAAACAGTTTTAATGGGTGATTCCTTTATCTTATATACTTTCTTTTCGTTTCTTTCTAACCTGTGCTTAGTAGGGATACCCATTTCATCTCATGTTTCATGAGAGATACGGATTAATTAATTAACTGGATCTTCTTTAACACACAGACACGAAGCTAGATTCATTGAAAAAATTATTGAAGAAATTTCTCTAAAGCTATATTCCATTAATTCAAGCGTCGATGGGAAGTTGGTGGGCATGGAGACCAGGGTAAAGAGTGTGATATCATCTTTAGAAATTGATTCTAATGAAGTTCGTATGATAGGGATTAAGGGGATGGGAGGTAGTGGCAAGACCACTTTAGCAAGAGCTATTTTCAATCATATATCCATTTGGTTTGAAGGTAAAAGCTTTGTTGAGAATGTGAGAGAAGTTTCAAAAGGTTCTCCTTCTGGTTTGAAGGAATTGCAGAAGAAGGTCCTTTTAGATGTGTTAAATGATCATAACATTGTGGAAAAAAATATTAAAGAGTTGGAAAATATGAAGAAAAAGATTATGCGTAGTCTAAAGGTTCTTGTGGTTCTAGATGATGTGGATGATATAGAGCAACTTGAGGCATTAGTAGGTGAGCTTACATGGTTTAAGCCAGGAAGTAGAATCATCATCACAACAAGAGACGAGCAAGTGTTGATAGCGCATAGAGTGCATAGAAACTGTATTCATGATGTCAATTTGTTATCACACGAGGAAGCAATTTCCCTTTTCAGTAAGTATGCATTTGGGGGAGAAATTCCAAATCAAGAATATCTAGAGCTTTCAAGAAAAGTTGTAAATTATGCCGCCGGTCTTCCCTTAACGATCAAAGTTTTGGGTTCACATCTTTGTGGAAGAAGTGAGCATGAATGGGTAGATGCTATTGAAAGACTAAAAACAATTCCATTACAGAAAACTTTGAAAAGATTGGAACTAAGTTATAATGGTCTAGAGAATGATGAGAAAGAAATATTTCTTGATGTTGTGTGCATACTAAAAGGTGAAATGAAAGACAAAGCAATCAGACTACTTGAAAGCTATGGTTTTAAGGCTAAAATTGGTCTAAGAGTTCTTGAGCAAAAGTCTTTAATAACTATTTCAGATATTGACGGCTTACGCTTCCATGACCATATTGAGGAAATGGGTAGGGATATTGTTCGTCGTCGCTATCCTGATGAGCCTAGTAGTCATAGCCGACTATGGATTAAAGAGGAAATTGAAGATATATTAGTCAATGAATTGGTAAGTTTCTAGTTTATATGAAAGCTGGAAACTACAACATTTTTATTTGTTATGATAAAAATTTAATATGACCTTTTATAACTTTACAGGGTACAAAAGCAACAAGAAGTATAAAATTGAAGAATACAAATCTTCATCCACCAATGATTATGAAAGGTCTTAGAAACATGAAGGAACTTAGATTTCTTTACGTGGATAACGGATATAGAAAATGGAAAATTGATGAAGTTAGCCAATACTTACCAGAAGCTTTACAATCCCTATATTGGCATCGATACCCTTTTCGGTCTTTACCTAAAACATTTAGCGCAAATAATCTCGTCAACCTTGAAATGGTTGGGAGCAATATCACCGAATTATGGGAAGCGGGGGAAAGAAAGGTAACATAATGGTTTATCAGTTGTTTTGATATGCATTATATTGTTATATTTTGTCATTACATTGATAGTTTTTTTTTTGTTTTTACAACAGGATCTTAAGAAGCTTAGATTCCTTGACCTTAGGTTTTCAAAGTTGAAAACATTCGACCTTGGGATGACTCCAAATATCGAGGTTTTAGATCTTGGAGAGTGTAGTGACTTTGTCAATCTCCACATGCCTATTGAATGTCCCCAGTTGAAATCCCTCAAACTCGGTGGTACCGAGTTAAGTGACATCAACCTTACACTGACTCGAAATCTTGAGACATTAAATCTTAAAGGATGTATTGACCTTGTTGACCTCAACTTGCCTGTTGAACTTCCAAACCTTAAATTTCTTGACCTCAGTGATTCTAAGTTGACTAACCTTAACCTTGAGTTGACTCCACATCTTGAGAAGTTAGATCTGGGAGGATGTAAAGACTTTGTAGAGCTCCACATGCCCATTATATGTCCAAAACTCAAATTCATCGATCTCCATGGTTCTAGATTGAGTAACTTTGACCTTGAGCTGACTCCAAATCTTGAGAGCCTAGATCTTAGAGAATGTTATGAGTTTGCAAAACTCTACATGCCTATTAAATGTCCAAAGCTCAAATCTCTCAACCTTAGCCATTCTATGGTGAATAACCTTAACCTTGGGCTGACTCCAAGTCTCGAGATGTTATATCTTAAAGCATGCAATGACTTTGAAGAACTCCACATACCCAATGAATGTTCAAAGCTCAAATTCCTTAACCTCAGTAGTACTAAGGTGAGAACTCTCAATGGCATTGGTAGGTTGAAACATCTGAAATCACTTAATCTTCAATCTTGTGGGAATTTAGAGCAATTGCCTGAGGATCTTAGCACACTAGAGGCTCTAGAGATGTTAGACGTAACATATTGTTATTCCTTACAAGATATCCCTAAGAGCATCCGTAATATGAAAAGTTTGAGAGTGTTAGAAATATCAGAGACATTCACAACTCTTCTTCAACATGGCATTTATCAATAAAAGCATATGCGTATTACCGTGTGTAAGGGGCAGCTTGATTAGCATTGGTTTACATTAGTGAGACAGAGCTTGATCTCTGGCTATAACGTATACTAAATATGAGCTGATCATTCCAGTCTATGAATATATAAGTTTGTGATTCATAGAATGTAACAGGGACTTTCAATTAATAATTGTACCTTGATTTGAAAATTTAAATTGCTTTTTCAGCCAAAAATTTTGTGTACTCATGGTTTGTTATGCAGCCTTAGAGTTAAACCAAGCTATGACTTTGACATTTTGTAACAAACAGAAATTCTTCATCTACAAACAAGAAACCTCATCAGGTGATTCTTCACCATCATGGACGATAACTATTGTTAATCCTTAAAATATATATTTTTTATTTTTTATTTTTATTTTCTTACATTTTCTTCTTATTCCACCAAACCTTACAATTGCATTTGCGAGAATTTGAACCAACACCAGTTTTATATAAGGGGCAACATCAATACCACTAGAGTCTAGAACATAAGATCAGACTAATGCTTAATGAAGATACCAACAGTCAATAATAAATATCCACTAATGAACTTTCCTAGAGAATCCAATTTTATGGATCGATAGTTCACAAACGGGTCACTAGAAGAAGAGTCTTTGATCAGGATAAAGAATTTATTAAAGTGAACAAAATTATTAAAATATGTAAATTATAAAATAAAACATTATATATACTTATATTTGAAACTAACGTGAACGGGAATGTACAATATGTAATGTTTATAGTACAAGAGGCTAATGCATAAACATAATGCGTGGCCCTTAAGCTGCCACCGCTTCTTATCTCACTTTTTCAATCAGTTCCTCCCATTCTTCCTTCTTCCACTCCGATTCTCCCTTACGAAGGCAAATTATGTTAGGAGTTGTCATGATCGTACACATAAGCAAGAAGAAATGTTGATTTTGCTTGATGTCAAGCAAGAAGGAGATCTAGGTCTTCACAGATGCAAGAAGAAACACTCTGAAATTTGTAGTTTCAGGCTCGTATTTTGTTATTTTCTACATTTTTTTGTTTGTATTTGTGCCACAAAATGAAAGAAGATGAACAGATTTGGGAGTTAGGGTTTTGCTAAGGGTTTCTACAAGGTTTCATATTCATTCGATTTTGTAGCATGATGCTTCGATCTATTTTTCTTTTCGTTTGTTTCTTTTGTTTAATGTTAAAAATTTCAGGGTTTTTTAAAAATTGATACTGAAATTGGAGGTTTAGATGTTGATGTTTTGTTTGGATTGACCGGTGTTTGTATACTCAATTGCATCATATGAAAGAAATTTTTGACATGCTTGACATCAATGCCAATAATATTCTCATATTATGTTAATAAACTTTAAGTTTCGAACTCTACTTTCAAATTGCATTTTATTATGTATTTATAGAATTTCAGCAAATTAATATATTGATAGCAGAAGTAGATAGAGATTGGAGCAGTGCAATAAATTTTGATGAATTTTTGTACATAATGACCGACAACATTTGCGAGGAACAACAAACAGGAGCTTACAAAAGCTTTCAAAATTATTAACATTTTTATAAGTTGAACTTTCTTTTTAGAATTTGAAACCTATGTGTGTGTGGTGAAACAGGGGAAGATATCAATCCGGACATAGTTGCGTGTTCGTTTTATAGTTCTCAACACCAGTCAATGGCAGATGAAGCCAATTGCGATGGTGAGTTTTTTTTAGTTTTTCTTATTTCATGTTATGTATAGAAGGCTGGTCCGGTTGAAAATATTATAAGTAGTGTGCTATTTGTTATTCTGATTATGAAGCTTGAGACCGTCTATCACTTTTACTTGGTATGTTTTGACACATTATCATCAATAGTTTCTTTTGATATTTGTTTTATGTTTGATCTTTGATAGATTAGGAACAATCCAAGGTTAATTTAAAACCCCTTACAAAGTTATTAGCTTCATACATAATCTCTTACCAACATTTTTTATGTCATTCTGACTATTGTTGTTATATTTCTATACAATAGAGTAAAGAAATTATTAGAATAAAGTACTTAGTCTAACTTTTATGAAATTTGCCTAAGTAATTATGTTTCGGAGAGGCTTCATGATTGTTTGTTAAATTAACTAATGTTTTAATTCTCTGATATAGAAGATATGACTAGCCACCTTTTTAACCTGTATAGTTTAAGCATTTATTTTGTTTCGTTATTTATATAAAGGCTTGATATATTTTAGAGGAAGTTCATGATTGTTTGTTAATATTAAAGCAGAGAACCTGTAAATTCAATTTGTGTATGCTAATGTAATGATTTTTATGTTCATATTATTATGTTTTTTTATATTAGATGAACTTCTAATATATATTGATACATCTGTAGTATATGTGTAGATGTATGGTAATTATATCTACAACTAATCTTCTATGTACTTCCATCTGGTAATTTATTAAAGATTCAGCTTTTAGTTGATTGTCCAATTTTGGGGAGCAGGTGCTCTAAAAGTTCCACTTTTCCCGGAGCTAGGGTATGAGACTGATCATAGAAAGGAGAAAGGTGATGGGGGAATTTGGTATCTTGGAATATGTATTAGTTTTATTTACTTAATTTTACTATTTGATGAGTTTTAATTCAATTTCTATCAAGAAATTCAACCTGCATTTGATTTGAAACAAGAAAATAGCTGCCAAGAGCTACAGAGGTTTGTTTCCTATGTATGTTAGTTGGTGTTCAAATAGTATAAATTATTTGATAATAACTAATCAAATAAGTAAAATTATATAAATTTTATAAAAGGTTTGTTGATCATCTTACAAATCTTATGTAGATTTAAGATTCTTGATAACTAGGGTTTCCTTTTAAATGTTATAATTATAAAAGTAATAGAGATAACTAATACACACCAATTATTTTTCTCTCTAGGATCATCTAGTGATGTCTCTAGACATCATAACGGGAACGAATTAATTGATTATGGCATCATCCTCCTCGTATAAGTTCTTTATCCCCACAAGTAAGTTTATCGTTTTGATGTTTAGTTTCATATTTAAGATTGAGTCAACATGTTTAGAGTTTCATGATTAGAACTCTTCTAGTTCTCCTGACCATACCATTCAAAATGGTCTACTAATGGATTACTACAACCATTGCTCATACCCCTAATTGCTCTTTGAAAATGTGGCAATGGATTTCATCACAAGGCTACCCTCTTCTCATGAGAAATTAACCAATACATATATAACAACTTTAATACCTCTTCTCATGGGAAATTAACCAATACATATATAACAACTTTAATACCTCTTCTCATGGGAAATTAACCAATACATACATAACAACTTTAATACGTATTTTGTTTAACTTTGTTTTAATATATGATAATTTATATATGACTCGAGACATGCGAGCAGACATGATGATAGCAGAAGGTTGTTAAAAAGTGTATTGATTGAAACAATTCCCTTTTTTAGTTGATACGATTGGTTTATATATTTAAGATTTTGGTTTTATTACAACTTGGGTTTGTGGTTGCAAAAATCATTTTTAATGTTTAGTTTGTGTTTTTGCTGCTGTAATAATTGTTAGATTGATTGGCGTAGTTTGGTATAATTTTCTACCCTAATATTTTGGCAGTACAATTAACATCCCATTTAAGCGTTTTAAAACCAAATAAGCTCCATTTCAGTAGCCTATGTAGACGGTGTAGTAATAGTACCCAAAAAAAATAAAATATTAAGCTCATTTAGAAGCCCAATTAGCAAAAGGGCTTGATTGGGTCGGTTCTCTTGGACCAAAATGGTAAAAATGTTGGGCTATTTATCTTATCAACAATTTATTATAGATAAATAACACTGAACTTGTAAGAATTTAATCTACAATTATTTGACAAACACATTATCACTGAACCATAAGGTCAAGCGTATAAATATTAGGCCGTTGAATTAAACTACTTGTGGAGCCAGTAATTTAATATTTGAAATTATTTAACTCACATATATTATCTTTGTGGCTTTAAATTTATTTTAACAAATCATATATATGTAGACTGATACTAGTGAATAAAAATGTTATTAAATAATTATTAGAAAATATATAATCGACATATATGTTATAAAAATGTTCATAAAACTATGTTACGATGATTTATATTATATGAAAGATAATTGACATGAAATTATTGTTTTAAACATATGGATGGTTAATATACCTTTATAAATTTGACACATTTTGGAATTCCGGATCGCTATGTATGGTAATTGTGAACCAACCTTTTTATTGAAAACTATTTTTTTTTGAATAGCCAACGAGTACCTTTTAAGTCTGGTCATCCGCGTAAACCCATTGGCGAAAGGCTACCCATGTCCGCGAACACAGACAGCGCTGGTGACCTTGTCCGCTCACCAATCCATGGGAACCCACCACTCAAAGACCCACTGTGGCAAAACCCTTGGGCCAATTGGAGCATATTGCATCAAGTGAGACTCGAACCTATAAGCTACACTTTGAAAAGCCATAAGGTACATTCTTCCAAACCAATTGATCTAGGACTCATTGGCTTATTAAAAACTATTAGATATAAAGTTAAAGTTAATTGAAATGATTAATTAATTATATATCTATAACACTAGGTTATAACCTCATGTATTACACGGGTTAAATAAGAAAAAACACTAAATATTTATTAACGAAGAGTTAGGAACTGTAAAACGTTAAATATAAAGGTACTTTGATTAGTTGATAAAACACTTTTAATATTCTTAAAACATTCGTTTTAAAAAGTTATTGTTTTGAAAAAATTTCGTTTTGTTTATCAATATCTTACTCTTAAAAAACTATGGGCTTGTTTTGTAAAAAATATTTTTATGTAAAACTTTTATTTTTTAAAAAGATTGATTTTAAAATATTTCATAATTTAAAAAGGTTTCGCTGTTTTAGAAAAATATCATAGTTTTAGACAATTTTGATTTTAAAAAAATATATTTTTAATCAAAATACTTAGTTTTCATTTAATGAAAAAATATTTTTTAAGAAGTTAATGATTAAAAAAGGATATGAATTTATAATATAGAGAGAGAAAGAGAAAAAACTGAGAATTAATTATTTGATTTTTTAAAATAAAATAAATAGTTTGGACAGAAAAACTAAGATAAGATGGCTTGTAGGAATTTTATGTGACACAACATGTAAAGAATTATTAGTTTAGATTTATGAAGTTAGTGAACTGTAAAATTCCATAAACCGCGTGGTGGAGTTTAAGTAAGAGATGTGTATTCTTTTCTTTTTTTTTTCTTTACTCTTTTTTTTTAATTTGGGTTATTATTATTTTTTTCTTTTATCTTTTTAAATTTCAATTCAAATATATTTTTATGTATGGCCACTTTGTATTCTTTACTTACTTCAACTAAGAGGTCAAATTCATATTGTTCTTAAAAATCAGAGGAATTTTGACGACTAGAGTCAACGAAACCCTTGGTTACACCTTTGATTGGGACAAAAAATTATATATAATACATGCATATCATCACATGTATTGTCATCTTTAGTTGTGACATTTTGTTTTTCACTTGATGATTTGTATTTGTGTTTCTTTAGTGTTGAGGATAATGTGACGTATGTAACATGCTGTGTATACATACTTCGATTAGGAATTGCTGATTATTTAGCATTAATGAGAACTCATTCTAGTATACCAGTCACGTTGTCGGCTTTTAGAATAGGCAACTCAAATCGGTTTAGTTTTTGGCTAAATCAAATACTGCTTTAATGATTTATGGTTTAGATTTTGCGAAAATTTTGAATTATTTGAATGATTCATGCTTATGCTTTTGTGTTGTTAAATGGTGGACTTATATTTCTGCATCTCTATAGTCATATAGTTCTGTCTAGATTATATGACGCAACTGTTAACCTCCTATATTTATATATCTATTTTATACTTTGTAAATTTATTCTATATCAAAGTTAATACTTCTTAAACTTTTGACCTGTTTGTTCGTATTTCCTTGTGGTTTTGAGACTCATTTTCTTATCTATAACCTCTAATAAAGCAATCTATAACCTCTAATAAAACAATGTTTTTTTTGTCACTTGTCCTTCTTTTAAGCTACTTTTTTGCCACTTGTCATTTTTCTACACATGCACAAATTAATTTTACCTCCAAAAGAATATTATAATAATTTAAATAATCATACAAATTTCTTTCTATTATTAAAAATGAATTTTATTAATTACTATATTTCTTTCTCTTATCTAAATTTTTTTAAAATCAAACTATCTTTTTATTTTTTAATTAAAATCTAAATAACAACAAATTAAAGTTTTATATAAATTGGAATTTTCTAAAACACTAAATATTTTTTAAACAAAATAAAAAAATGTTTAGCGTTTTAGAAAATTTCATATTATATAAAACTTTAGTTTTTTGTTATTTAGATTTTAATTAATAGATGGAAAGATAGTTTGATTTTAAAAAAATTTAGATAAGAGAGAGATATATAGCAATTAATAAAATTTATTTTTAATAAGAGAGAAATTTGTATTAGTATTTAAATTACTATAATACCATTTTTGGAAGGAAAATTAGAAGTTATAGATTTTATATTTAAGCATGATTTTATAATACATAAATTTTTATTAATAATTATTTAATATGTTATTTAGTCAATACGTGTATAACATGGGGACTAACCTAGTTAAAATATAAGATAATATCTTTTATAGTTGTTCCTAATGATTTTTCATGTTTTGAAACTAATCTATCATATCTTCACTGATAACTTTTGCACAAAACTATTTTCAATATAACAAATCCAGACATTGTTTATATATTTATCACTCATCCGATTATGTAAATTCATCTTTAAATGTAAGCTATGTTTTACCTTGGACTCTTTAATTAATGAATGCAATAATAGAAAATGAGAATTGGTTTTGGGTTTTTAACTCTAGTATTTTACAATCCACACAACTAACACAACAATATTTATTTAAGTTTTTATATAACTTATTGATTACTTTTTTAACTTATAAAAACTTTATTTATTTATTTATTTTTAAAAACCAATGGTAATAGGGGCATAATTGTTTTTTTTTTCCAGATGCCAATTGTATCAATCATTAAAAAAGGTCATGTGTCATTCAAAATTCATGTATTATACGCTATACCTGAAACCGCAAAAAAATGGTGTCAGTTGATCACATCATCTCCAAGGTAAATCCGCCCCCGTGCTCTGGTTAGGATTTATGTTATAGTTGACAACTTTTGAATAATAACGATGATCTAAGGCATATTTGAAGCATAGTAGACCAATTAATTCTTAAATAACTCTAGTGAAAAATTAAGATAGTTAAATTGAGAAAATACGGATACAAACACTGTTCTCAAGAGACAATTCTTCATTGTTCTATAAATCCACGTAAGGATCTTAATAAATTATATTATTTCTAGAAAAATAAGAGATCGAATGGCATTCAATTCAGTATTTTTGCATATGATAGAATGAAAAATGATGAGGATCAAGAACGTCTCACTAGAAATACAAACATAATGAGTAATGATAAATAAATATATGAAAATGAATATCTATATTTACATCATAAGAGTAGGGTGAGTCGTCATGAGTTTTAGCTAAAAACATAAAGTTTAGTATATGACCGAGAGGATATAATTCAAATATGTGAATGTGAGCGCAAGTTATTTTTAGGCTTGATATACCAAACGATATGTGCTTCTGTATATAGAAAACTAAGTTAGTATTTCGTGTATTACACGGGTTGAATAAATAAATATTAAATAGTTATTAATGAAAATTTATGAATTATAAAACAATATATTAAGATATGATATTATTGTAATTACGTACAAGTAGGTGTTTTAAGTAATAAAACAATGATATAATTTTTTAAACTTTTTATTTTCATTATTTTATTTTTTAAAGTTTTTTTAAACATTTTGTTTCAAAACAAACCGTTTTAAAAAAAATATATTTTTAGAATTTTTTATTTTTAAAAAAGTTTGATGTTTTATAAAAATTTTATATTTTATAAAAATGTTTGTTTATTTGGAAATTGCATTTATAAAAAGAACTTTTTTCATAATTTATAAAAAAATACTTTTAATCTTGAAATAAATTAAATAAAATTATAGTATAATGCTATTATTTATTAGAAGAGAGAAGTGGGAAAACAAAATTTAGAAGGTGTATAATTACAAATCTTATTTTATTAGTATAGATAAATATGAAGCTAATAACGGGCCCACGTCGGCAAAAGACCGATAATTAGGGTTAATAATCAAATCCAAATTACTATAACACAATTTCAAAGGTCGGTGAGATTTTATATTATTTTTATTAATCTCAACTTTTCATATATACATTTCTTTTAATTTTTGAGCAAGACTTGCTCCTTGGTTCAATTGGTTTGTGATTTGTTTTCTTAACATCAACAACACGGTTCGAATCCAAGGAATTACACCTTTTTTGTTTTTGCTTCTTCTTTATTCTTTTCTCACTTTTGTCAAATATAATCTTTTGCAAATTAAAAATAAAACTTGCCTTTAGCCAATTCGCAAGTTTACACTGGTTTACATTTTGAAATAAATTTGTTTGGAAAAAAGTCAGATCAAATATAATATGTTTTTTTAAGGGTATAGATTTGAGTTAATCTATGTTTCGACATAAACTTAGTTTGAAAATGAGTCGGTAAATTTAGTTTGAAAATGAGTCGGGTTAATTGTAGTATATACTTTATCACGTCGCGTACGATGCTGCCGCCACACGCGGCGAGTAATAAACTAGCTATATCTTAAAAGTAAAGGTCGGTGGGGGTTCCCACCAGGCTTTACTCCCCACTCAACTTTGATTTTGACACTTTCACCCCCCAACTTCTTTGAATATTTTATAAAATGTCACTTTGACCTCCTCAAGTTTCTAGATTTTCAGGTTTACCTCATCACCATATAAATTTGTGTTCGTCTACATTTGGACGTAATAAAAAATGATGGGTCAAATATTAAATGTTTACGTGCTTAACTTTATATACCCTTTTACACTGCATGTCTACGTTCCGACATACGTTTAGGTTTTGACATAATTTTGTTTAGAGATTAGTTGGGTTAAATATAAAATGTTTCCGCGTTTAATTTTTATGTACGCCTTTAGTTTGTTTTACGTTTCGACGTAAGTTTTGTTCGAAAACGAGTCGGGTCAAATATAATGCGTTTTCATTTACTTTATATTTTGACGTAAATTTAATTTGAAAACAAGTCGGAGCGATCACAAGTCTATATGTTATCACGTCGCGTACGATGCCGCGACAACGCGGGGCGGGTAAAATGACTAGTTCTTATCCTAAATTGTAGCGACGGTTTTATGACAGAAGTCCCGTTGGCATTGTGATCCCATCAAAAACCAAAATTGTACACTTCCGTACGAACAATTTTGTTAATAACTGTCGTTTAGCCACGCATAGAAGTTTTCTTGGTAGTCTGGCAGTAATTACCAATGGATTACCGACAGTGTGTTAATTCAGATACTTTTGTATGGATGTGTTCCATTGAGTTCTCAGGTTATTATCCATCGATCATTAGGTGAATATCCGTAAGTGATGTTAATTTGTTTAGTAGTGATTTTTTTTTATAACTTTATATTGGAAAATTCGGAATTTGCTTTCGTAACCTATCGTTTGTGAAACTAGATTACTAATTATAAAAAACTGAATTGTTAAATACATTCTGTAATTAAAAATTAAAACTGTCATTTTCTATATAAAAAGAGTGTTACGTAAAATGAAGTGATTGGTTAAAAAAAAGGATATGAAAATAAAAGACAAATAATGAAGAAAAATACTAATGGATATTCTTTACCATTGATGTTGTTTGATTGCTGAAAATAAAAAATTGTATATCGTCTTATTTATAAGTACTACACGTAAACTCGTAAGTTGTGACAAAGCTGTTGATGTTACAAAAAATCTATAATGCTCGATTTAAAATTATATTCATATAGGTATACAGATGAGATCATGAGAATAACAATGCCGTAACAATATTTCGAAATCTTATAAAATGAGAAAAAGAAACGTGTCACTTCATATAAAAAAACAAACAAATTAAACTGTAAATTAGTGTCGATGACTTGATGAAAACTTATGATAAGAGTGTTTAAAATTATTCCTATATTATAAGTTTTATTAATATTGAGAAAACTCTCAATTATCTTGCTACTCTAATAAAAGGGTAACTAGAGATGTCACCACATTCATTTCTATCAAAATTTTCCAGCTTCTCTCTTTTATTAAATAACTACATTAACTACTAATAATATTATTTATTCCTTTTTAGATCAATAACAGTTTTTTTAATAAATTAAGAAATAAATCTTTTTGTTAATGTTATTTCTATATAAACAAACTTTTACAAATTTTTTTTTAAAATATCAAACTTTTTTTAAAAATACAAAATATTTTAAAATTAGTTTTTTAAAAAGTAAAATTTTTAGAAACAAAAAATAATTAAAATTGTGAGTTATAGTAAAGAAGTTTTAAAAAATAATATTTTTTTAAAATAGTTTGATTTGAAACAAAATGTTTAATTTATTTTTTAGAAAATACAAAAAAAAAAGTTTAAAAAATTAATAATATTATTCTATTACTTAAAATTATTACTCATACGTAATTTTAATCATATATTATCTTAAAATATTATTTTTAATTAATAATTTTTTATTGCCTTTATTCAACCCGTGTAATAGATGGATTTACTAAAACTAGTTAATTTTATAAAGTGTGAAGAATAAGCATATCACTTTATTTGGAAAGAATACCAAACTATCTTCATTATATTTTTTAACTAATTTTTAGTAAACCTGTGTATTACACGTATTGATCAAATAAAATATTTTATAAAATAATAATTTATCAGTTATAAAACAATATTCTAACATAAGATATGGTTAAGTACTATAAGTAATAAAACAAATATATTAACTTTTTAAACTTTTATTTGTTTTTTCTCAAATATAAATTAGATATTCTGTTTCAAAACAAACCGTTATAAAAAATATATTTAATTTTTTTTGCATTTTTTAAAAGTTTTTATTTTATAAAATTTATTTCCTTATAAATAACACTAATAAAATATCTACTTCTTAATTTACTTATAAAACTAATTTAGATATAAAATTATTAATTAATATTATTAGTAATTAATATAAATATTTAATAGGAGAGAAAAGTGAAATTTTTTTGATAAGAATAAATGTGATGATAACAAATGCCACTATAGATACTTTTTTATTAAAGTAGAGAGTTGTTTTGTTTTTAAAGCCATAGTTCACTTTCCATCCATATTATTATCATCTGCAACAATATCATTCGAACAACTATCAAACTTCAACCATTAAACTAAATAAAAAATAAAAACACAAAAAAATAACTTTTTACACTTTCCATCTATATATTATTATCTAGAGCAATATCATTCTAACAACGATCAAACTTCAATTATTAAACTAAGAGAATATTGTATAAATGGTTATTGTTTAACTGAATTGCATGTTTGGTTTCTATACCTTAAAAATTATAAAATTTAATCAAATTTTTGTGTACCTATTGCAAGTTTGGTTCTTGATATTAAAATTATTTACTTTTCATGTATTTTATAAAATTTGAATTAACTTTTAAATTTAACATTAGGGACCAAAAGTGGAACATGCACATAAAAGTTAAGACTAATTTTGCAACTTTTTCAAAATTTGGGGACTAAACATGTAATAATTACACAAAAGTTTGAATTAGTTTTTTAATTTTCAAAGTTTGATGACTAATGTAATATAATCAAACCATAAAGACCATTTATGTAGTTTTCTCTTTAATTAAACTAAAAAAACGAAAAAAAAAACCCTTTGATTTAGAAAGGGATCATGCTCGAAATATCATATTTGTTTTTTTCTTGTTTGGTATTGATACAATATCGGTTTTGAGCCGGTTTAACCCCATACTCCATCATGCATTTCGAAACTTTAAGTTAGTAATTAAAACCCTAATTTGTCATCAAACCGTCATCATTTTAAGAAAATGATCATTTGTTTGAACCAGACGGAGCAAGTTATATTTTGTGGTTTTGTCTTGAGTTCTACACATTGCTAGTTGTTACAGGTAACGTTTAATTAATGACTAGATATAATTTAACTTATAATTGCCCAAATATATTATATAAATAGTCGGCTTGTAGTCAAATTGAAGTCTACTTGGTTGGTGAAAGTTCATGGCTATTTGCATACCTTCTAGAATATGGACGAAATAATCACATCATCATATGAATAGTTTTTAACATCCAATATAATGGGTTAGTCATAGTTGTGTTACATTTTCAAACAAAAGACAGAAACAGAAAATGTGTCATTTTCTTGTGGATGCCAATATCGATTTTGCAACTATTTTCCATGTTATTCTTATATTAAACTAATAAGAAGCTCCTGTGTTGCGGCGGGGGTGGGAACATAAAAAGTTATATAAGAAAAGTATGTACGTGCAAATTTAGATTTTATATAAAAATATTAAACATTAAAAGCTGTAGAATGAAGAGAAAGAAAAATAGAAAAACTTAAAATCTTAAATCTGTAATGACGGCTTGTATGAATTTATTTTGAATTGTAACGCACAAAGTTGTTTGGACGAAATTTACAATAAAACGTATATAACAATAAACATGTTGCAAGACATATTCGAATTTTATAAAATATTAAATTTTATAAAAATAAATAAAAGTAGTATATGGTGCATCATGACATGATGCAACATGATCATTGATCATTGATCATGTCGCAATTAAACATTATCAATAATAACCTATGATAATAAAAACAATTACATTTTTACCATAAATCACATGCATAATAATTTGTCCAACATGCGTTAAATATTTGCTATATAAAATCAAATACAAATTTGTTCCCGTGATTCAATGGGGAACTTGTATATATATTAGAAAATAAAAAATAGTTCATTTATTACATAAAGGATGCTATCTAGGGGATCATGTCTCTCTTAAAATACTACCGGTTATTTAAAATTGAACTCGCAAAACTCCGTTGTTGTTCTAATTAATTTTTCATTTTCTTTTATAATGAATGACTGTTTGTTTTATTACTTAATAGTCTATAGACAATTATTAATTAAAATATGGGATTAAATAGTGGACTCTTTCTCCTTTTTATATCATTTAAAAATATCTTTTTAATAAAATCTGACGTATTGCGTTGTCATATATACAAGTGACGAATTATTTTCTTATAAACGACAATTTGACATATATAACTTTAGGAAAGCCAAATCAACATATACAAAAGATATTATATATTTATTTATGAAAACTCACGAGCTCACTGTTGACTACAACGACCTGATTTAGCTTATCTTCATGATTGTGACTAATTCATAAAATTGAAATGTTTTTATTATTTTTTATTTTTTTTAGTTTAAACGTTATACATTTAAAATCTTTGTTATCAATAAAATTAATAAAATTAAAATTAACCAAATTATCAACCTTCTTTTTACTAGTTTGATATCCCGTATATTACGCGAGTTGAATAAATAAAATATCAAATAGTTAGAAAATACAAAATATTTAAAATTGATGTTTTTTAAAAAGTAAAACTTTTATAAACAAAATATAAATAAAATTAGGAGTTATAACAAGAAAGTTTTTATAAATAAATTTTTTTAAAATTTTCTTTTTAAAATAATCTTTTTATTCTATTTACAATAATAAATATTTCAATCATATCTTATTTTAATTATCGTTTTATTATTAAAAAATTTCAATTCTATTTAGAATTTCATTTATTCAACTCGTGTAATACACATGTTTACTAAAGCCAGTGATTATATCATTCTTTAAACTTTTATATTTCTTTTATATTTTATTTTGTTTTTTTAAAGTTATTTTTTAAACATTTTATTATAAAAGAAACCATTGTATAAAAATATCATCTTTCAAATTTTCTTATTATAACTTTGAATTTTTATTATTTTCATTTTATAAAAATTTTATTTTAATTATTTTTGTATTTAAAAAAGTTTAATGTTTTTTTAAAAGTTTCTTATATTATAAAATTTTTATTTTTTTTCTTAGAAGTTACATTTATAGAAATATCCCTCTCAAAAGTTATTATAAAATATTTTTAGTTTGAAAAAATAAATAAATAATATCATTAGTAAAGTAATTATTTAACATGAAAAAGTGGTCTGAAACTAAAATTGAGGAGGTCTATAATTGTGCCACGTGTCCCCTAAAAACAATCATTTATTATTATATATAGATGTATAGATATTTCAAAAGGTTGCTCCTACGATGTACCATTCTTAAGTTTATAACTGTGCTTTTTATACAAAGTAGCCATTACAATACATAAGCGATAAGTGGATTCATCGAAAATCCCTCCGTGAAAGGGGGAACAGCCAGTAATCCATCGATGAGCTGCACCGAAAAACATCACCTAAGTAAACAAATTACTTAGAAAGCCTTTTTGGAATGTGAAACTTATCATAAGTACGAAATTAGTTTCGCAATATCATGCGAATATCAGGCACAATTCCATAAATGTGCCATTGTTCTACCAATATCAAAATTTTTAATAAGATGTCCATTCGCATAAGATTGAGGGTTTAAGTCTTATGTTGCACAAAAGATGCAGACATAAAAGTAATTAAAATGTTTATGAGTTATCTATTCCAAAAACAAATAAAATATGTGATGCAATACCACATTATATTTCGCTATATCGTATGACTAGCTTTAATAAACACGTGCATTACACGGGTTGAATAAATAAAATATTAATTATAATAAAAATTTCTTAAGTATAAAATGATATTCTGAGATGACATATGATTGAAATATGATTGAAATTACGTATAAATAAAAATATGAGTAATAAAACAATGATATCAATTATTTAAACTTTTATTTTATAAAAACATTTTGTTTCAAAACAAATAGTATTAAAAAATATCAAATTTAAAAATTCCTTATTATAACTCTCAATTTTAATGCTTTTTGGTTTATAAAAAAATTACTTTTATAAAATATTAATTGTAAAATATTTCATATTTTTAGAAAAGTTTGATGTTTTAGAAAAAAATATTATTTAAAAGATCATTTTTTAATTTATTAAAAACCTATTTTTAATCTAAAAAGAGTTAAAATAATGTTATTAGTAATTTAGGTAATTATCTAAGATGAGAGACAAGCGGGAAAAATTTTGGTGAGGATTAATATGGTGTTGTCACGTGTCCTGCTAGTTATCCTTTTATTAGAGTAGGAAGATGTTTAATTGTTAGTTTGTAAAATTGTTGGGAGGGGGGGGGGGGGGGGGGTTTATTATAATTGGTTTTTAAGTTAGAAAAAAGTGTGTGTACACCATCCATGGTGTGGTGGCTCAGGCTTGCGGAAGGTGCAGCATTTTTAGCACCCAAAATCAGTGGGTTACGTGCGATGTTCTCTTATTCCCCTAACCACGGTATTTTAATCATTTTATATCAATTTAACAGAAAATTTAATGAAAGTTAATATTATACCTCTAACTCGTTACAATATTAAAATCACAAGCTTTAAATTTATTACTATAAAAAATCAGTGCCCAAACCTAAAATTCACATTAAATCACGTGAACCATTTGTGTAAATAACTCAGTTTATAAACTTTTTAGATTTTAGAATTTTAGAAGTGAGGATATGGACATCATGAAAAGTGAATAAAACATGAGAAATATTCAAGTGGACCCAACTTTGCTTCGTTACCTTTGCATATATAAACAAACAACAGGCCTTTTGAGTCCCCAAAAAGCCCTAACAAATACTATCCAATTTCAGCTAATTACCTATCTCCTACTTCATGGATACTTATTCTTACTTAATCCGATCATCGTCGGATTATCGTCGGAAAATTCGCCGAAAAGCCACTTTTCAAAAACGGTGTTTTACGATGGCGAAACATCATAGAACGAGGTTCTACATACTCCGACGATGCGTCTCTATGCTACTGTGTTGGAATAATCACTCCGTTTCCGATTGATCATGTTAGCAAGTGAATTATTTATCAAAGATGGAGAGGATTTTCATTGATGTGAATTATGTAGAGATTTTGATTTGATCATCTCAGCAAGCGGTTGGTGGCGGAGATCAAAGATAAAGTGTTGCTTGTTGTTTGTGAATTGTAAGGAACAAATTTTCGAAACTAATGAGTGTTTCATTGTGAAAAGTACGATTGTTTTTTATTTGTTACTTTACACCTTCTAAAATGTTAAAATCATTTGAATCCTTTATTTAAATAGTACCCCACTATACTACCTTGGTATGTATGGTTGTTTTTATTTGTGTAAGGAGTTATTTGTTATTTACTTCTCTAAGTTTTGATTTATTTTTTTATTTTATTTAAAACCAGGCTTTTTTTTCCTTACTGAATCTTTGAATTTTTAAAACGTCGTTTTTTGTATTTATTTTTGTTGATTTGGTTAATTGTGTTTGTTAAGTGAGTGATATTAAGTCATTATACAGTTAATTGTGGTGTTTAATGATTTGTATAATTACTTAAATATCTCTAACTTACAAACACAATTAATTGAGTTAAAAAAATAGATTGAAATGATAATTTTTTCCTTAAATCAGGGACCAAATGAAAAAAAAAATTTTTTTTTAGATAAAAATGACAAAATAGATTAAAATTCAGGAACGAAAATGACAATTAGCTCTTGTGTAAACTTTTAGTTTTTTGAATATTAATTTATTTACCTTTTATTTTCATCAGTTCACCCAGTCTTCTAAAAATTGAATGATATTTGATCAATTTTATTTATATAATAAAAATAAAATAATAGAATATAATCAAATATTAACTATCTAAACATAACAATTCCGAAGTTTAAGTATATCGATCACAAAAATAATAATTTGAACACGAAATAAGTTTTTGAACTTAAAACCAAAATCTTATGAGACATGTCGGATAAACATGAAAAACAAAAGAGTTAAACTCGTGTCAACTCATAACTAATGTTTTTATAACCAAACAAGTAATTAAACCAATCATTTTACTGGACAAGAAATTTATAATCTATAATCTATAAATAATTATTAATTAAATAATTAAATAGTAATAAAAGACTAACTTGGGTGTCATATATCATTTTCCTATGGTGTTCATTTAGGATTTATCCATGTGTCATTACCTCAATAAGCATATAATTTTAAATAAAAAATCAATCATGTCAAACATTTCAAATTAATATATATATATATATATATATATATATATATATATATATATATATATATATATTAATTCTTTATGTCGGTTACTACAGTAACTTTTTCTTTATTTTTTAAAAATTTTGTTTTTGATATAATCCTGTCAGTCAAATTCATGCATATTAAATAGTGGTTCTTAGTCTAGTGGTTCATAAGCTTCAATTGTGTGCTACTGTCCCGGGTTCGACCTTGGTAACTTTTCTTTTTGGCAGATTTATGCTTTTGGAGGGTTGCTTAGCTTTTCTCAACATAAAATTGCTGTTCAACTTTTGTTTTGTTTTTTTTTTAATATTACAGTTTAGGATTATTATTTTATTAGCTTTATCTTTATCTTTACATCTATTTATATATGTGTTTGTATTTGGGCTTTTTGACAATTGCTTTTACAATGGAGTACAATTTCAGGTCTTTAGGATGGAGTAACAATCACTTTTAGACGGAACACATTTTCGGGTTTTACAGCATGGGCTTTAGGATGGAGTACCAATCACTTTTAGACGGAACACATTTTCGGGTTTTACAACGGAGTGATGCTCACTTTAACGACTGTATACGCTTTAAGGTTTACGATGTATTGATGGCTGTCGCGATGGGTTTTTAAATCGCATTTTGATATCAGGATTGTGCTGCTACCAATAGGCTGGGTTTGCAATTATGCCTCTTTAAGCTTTAGGGTTTACGTTGGAATTACCGTCGTTACGACATGTTTTAGCGTCCGCTTCAATATTTGGGATCGTGGCGGAGTTCCCGGCGCAACGCGCGGGTGGAAAACTAGTTTAATTCAAAAATTGAAGTATCTATTTTAACATTATTAATGGAAAATCAATTATGTCAAACTTTAGAAAATATTTTAATAGTTTTTAAATAAATAAATTTTCATTATTAAAGTAACATCCTAATTCTTGAAATACTATATATTTTTTTTTTAATAATCAAAACTTAATTTTTAAAGTTTGCATATCATATAATTTAATATGATCAAAATTTTCTTAATTAAAATTTTAATAATGATTTTTTAAAAAATATAAAATGTTTAGACCTTAAGGTAATGGGGTTGAATTTTATGCATTCCAAATGAGTTACATTCTATTACGAGGTAATCCAGAAAATAAAGCGCATAATAAAAAACTATAATAACTATTTTTTCATTATATATCACTATGAGTTTTTGTGTTGTATCTAAATTTTATTTTTTTAAAGTATTTATAAATTAAAGTAATATGTGGTTTTTTATTTATTTTTAATAATGAACGTTTATCATATAGGCGCATATTCTGTGACATATTTTTCATATTTGCTTTTGCATATTACAATATAGCATATTTTGTCTTGACATTAAATCATTTATTCTATCAGTGAATTACGTCATATTATCAATATTTTCTATTTAATATGTTATATCTTATTTAAACAGTGTAGTACACGAATAAGTAACCTAATGGATAAAATATGAAGACTGAAGTAGTAAACAATGCTAAATGACAATAGAAAGTGAAAACGAAAAAATGATATTAGAAATTGAAAAAAAAGAGAAAAAGAAATCGGTAAAGAATATTGATCATTGTCCGATACGTTCATCGGCTTAACTACCGGATACAATCTAGTTTGTACACTGGTGGGTTTATTTTTCAATTTCTTTTTCTCATAAAGCATGGATAGCGATTAGCGATTTTAATGTGAACTTTTTTTTTTGGTTGTTAGCCTTTGGTTGAATTGATAATTTAGAGGAAAAGTACTTCAGTGAACGGTGGCCTTTTAGGCCGAAAGAAGCATTTGTAATTTCTTAGTAACATATCAGTTTCGTGTTATTGTCAAAAATATAAACAATTACAATAATAAAAGTCAATATGTGAAGATTTTATAAAAATAAAAAGTAAAATAGTCATTTAATAAGTTAAAATTTTATAATGAAATGAATATATATGTAATATACATGCTTTTAGAAGGAGAAACATGTAATTGGTTTTATGACTTGAAAAAGTATGTAATTTAGTGGTGTTATGAAGAAAAAAATATATAAAAATCTCGTTAAAAAATATGACCCAATGAAACTTTTTATAAAGTTTTATATAATTCCACATCGTTTGATAAAAATGATAAGATAACTATCCTTCATATCGGATATTAAGAGTTAAAATCGTACAAATACCAATTACTATTGTCAGACTTCTTTCACCGGGCACGACCTTGTATTGCATCATAACAATAAACACAACGCAAGACTTAACATATAAGACCACAAAACTAGGCTGGATTAAGAATTTACAGTGTCTGTAGTATTCGCACATCCAACGCATTCAAAATACAAAATATATTAATCCACTGCCTAGGCAATTCTAATCCAATCACTATCATCTATTAAAAGATATTATTTATTCACAAAAGCTAAGTCTCTTTGACCTAGCTAGTGCCTCCCATCACCTACAACTCCTACATCACGAGCTAAAAAACTGTAAATAACAGTGTTAGGGGTGCGTCATAACCAGTGACCCTAAATAGTTAGACAATATAACCATGTGAGTATGTAAGCAAATTGTTTATCAAATCAAATCTCACTAACGCCCTCACACTTAAGGAAGTTTCCGTCAACATATATGCCACTCTAGGTTTCAGAACATGACGATGTGTAGGTTATAAACGCCCCGGCCTATTGAATCCTAACGCGCCATACTTTACGAGAAGCAAACAATCTGAAGGATCCGCACTCTCGGGTTGCAGATAGTCCTAGCGATCCTACACTCTCCGATGATAGATGGCACTAGCGATCTTACAGTCCCGACCAATCCCGAATGATTGCAATTTTGGTGATCAGTGACTTATTCCTGAGTCCATCCTTCCAAAACCTGCAAGTGGGGCCCATCCTACCTAGATGGATCCAACTAAACGCACATATGCCCCACGATGATTGGTGACTCAATCCAGAACCCCTTCACTCATCTTAATGATTTACCCGTGATTGTAGTGAACAACATGTATGCTAGCCCATCAAGGACAATTTATCTAACCACCACAAACACACATAACATTTTACCAAATAGTTTAACCAGCTCGGATACAACCCAAAAAAAAATTAAGAAAAGGGGACACTTATACTCACAACGATAAGCTTTCGAGCGTGTCCGTACACTGCTCGACGAGCGTCACGAGCGTCTTACAATCGTTGATCACACAAATATTCACGTCAAGACCTAGTATCATTGATTGTGAAATTCCATCGGGTCACCCCCACCCGATATAATTACCCGACCTGCTCTTGTTAGGACTATGACCTCGAGCTAGAGTTCTCCGACTCAAGTCGATATTTCCATCAAAACTCTCGACTAACATGCATCAAAAAGTTAGGGTTTACGCACACTCTTGACATAATGACTAGACTTAATCACCACATGAAATCCCTATCGTGTAAACTCTTGTTAAATCTTTACAATTATGAAATGTCATTATATTATCCATTTCATACATACACTAGATCTCGTCCCTTGACAAATTTGTTTGTCAAAACATGATCATTCCTAGATCATAACAATTACTTGCTTCCTAATCATCATCTACCGGTTTGGTTTCTTCCAAAAACCCAGGTTTACCCAATGATCCAAACAATGCATAATGTGAATACATTAGAACCTTACCACAGTAGATCTGGGTTCATTAGTATTCCTTGACGAATCCATTTCATACCTATAATGGATCTTGTCCTGTGACAAATCCGTTTATCAAAACATGATCATTCCCAAATCATAACAATTACATGCATCCTTATCATCATCTACTAGTTTGGTTTCTTCCAAAAACCTCAGTTTACCTAATGATTCATAACGATGTACAATGTGAAGTGTTAGAACCTTACCACAACATATTTGGGTTGACGTCCCTAAATACTCCACCAAGGAATCCAACACTACAATGGGGTTTCACACATCATATACACACTCATATATAGCTAAACTTGCATTCATAAGGGTTTGAGGCTTGCCGAAGGAAACCAAGCTTCTAATGGTTGTTTCCAAGGCAAAAAAACATCAACGAATGCAACCACACGTTTCGATCATCACCACGAGCCTTCCAAAATGCCCAGATCATAGATAGAGGGTTGAGTTTAGGTAGAGAGAGCACCGAGATGAGAAAGTGTGTAAATGGTAAAAATCGAATTTTCGAAGCTTTTATACCCACTTTTACTCCGCTGGATCCTTGGCGAATCGTTACCATTGGCTTAGCAGTCTTCTACTGCCTTAAAAAGGCACATTTCAAATGAAATATTCACATCTTGAAAATGAATATTCCTCGTAGACCGTCAAGTCAACTCATGCCGATACGCGACCACCTTAGTGGACCATTACCTTGTTTCCTCAGCGGTTGGCTATGGGATCTTGTAGCCGAATCCCGAATTTTCTTCCTTGGCGATCTGCTACGGCCGTCCTTTGCAACCCATAACGGTTTGATATGGTCCATAATTCACTATTCCTTAGGAAATTTATATTTTTAAATCGTTTTATTTACGGTTTCGACCCCTATACTCGTATTCTAACCCGTTCATTTGGACGAAAGGTCACAAGTACAATAGTTTAAAACCCTAAACCCTAAAGAAAACTAAAAAATATATAATTCAACGTTTCATTCATTAAAAGTAAAACTAAAAGCTTTAACACATGCCTGCTTATTACTTATTTCTATTAAGCATGCCTTTGAATTTTATTTATTATACGATAATAAGATAAATATGATAATATGAAAACTAAGACAACCTTTTTAAAAGTTTATTAAATAATGATCCCTATGAGATATTCATACTAGATCATTCTTATCCCATCCCTCATTTTCTTTTCCATTTCCATTTCCATTTCCATCCTTATTCACATCTTCATCTTTGATAAAAAAAAATATATCAAAATATTCATCCCATTCCTTTCCATTCTCCATTCCTGTACCCTATTCTTATAACTGTAAGTGAAAACAATCTCATCCCTCAAATATAAAAATTTACTAGTCATCATCCATATCTTTTTCAAATATATTTTTATTAATAGATGTGAGTGGACGAAAGAGAAATAATATTAAAAGAAGAATAAATAAGTATTATTTAATTAAGATATGCAAAATATACGAAGAATAAGATGTGAGAGGTTTTAAAAAAGATAGGTATATTAAAAAAAACAAATTATTTTGGTAATTTATAGAGTTGGAGATGATGAATAAACGTGAATGCTCTTATAACTATGCTCACAAACTTTAAGAAATAATAGTTATGGACCCAATTGTTTGCCAAATCTAGCAGCTATGATCTTTGACATGGATGAATGTTAGTTTTAGTGTTAAGTATTTTTGAAATGAAATTATATTATTGTTGTTGGTGGTGGTGGTGCTATTGCTGCTGCCGTCAATGTTGTCATAATCGTTGTGATTGTTGTTGTTGTCATCATTATGGTTGTCTCTATCGTCATTTTCGTCTTCTTGAGCAACAAGAACACCCAAATCAAACCCTAGATTGCACCTGAGATAATAAAACAAATCTTATACCCTTCTTTAAATGATAGTCCCACCACCATACCATCACATTCACCATGAGCTAACCACCACCGTCACCATCGCTTAACTACCACAATGTGGTTGTGGCGGTGTTTATGTAGCTATTAGGATGTTAACCGGTGGTAGAGTAAGTTGAGTAGCTGGTGACGTGTCTTGATTTATCGGGCATTGAAGAGATGAGATAAGATGGTGGTTGAAGCTGGAAAAAGAACAAAGGAAGGGGTGAGGGTGGGGGTGGGTTAAGTTGGGTAAAATTAGAAACCATTCTCCTATATGTTAATTTAGCAATGTCATGAATAGTAGTTTTTAGTCTTATTTGCATGTGGTACAAGTGGCTAATGCATTGTAAACTTCTTTGCATATGGTACAAATCAGTGATGCTTTGGTATCTTTTATATGTACAATCTGTCATCTTCTATGTTTAGTAGAGAGAGATGCTTTGTCTCCAACTTGCTTTTGGGTTTTTCTCCGGTCTCTGCAGACGATTGTCTCCATCTTCCTTTTGGGTTTCTCTCCGACTTCTTTTTGGTTTTCTCTCCGAGTTCTTTTTGGGTTTTATGGTGGCTAAGGCGACTGCATGCATAAAGAGAAGGAAAGGGGGCTGGTGTGTACCGCTTTTGGCCGCCTTTGGGTCGGCTGACGGCACTTTAAATCCGCCGCTCCTTGCAGCGGCGGTGGTGCGTACTTGCCTTCCCTGTTTTTCATCTCTTTCGTCTCGCTTTTGCTCTCTGAACCCTTTATGTTGAGTTGGGTGATGTGTGGCCCCTTTTAGCTTTGTCGCTTCTTGCTACGCTGGTGGCACTACTCTTTCGCTTTGATTATGTTGTCTGAAGCCTTTAGGGTTTGGGTGTCAGTTGGCTTGGTTTCCACGTTTGAAGTCTTTAGGGTTTCCAAATGATTGTGGCCCATGGGTGTTGATGAGGTTGAACGCGACCATAGCCGGCGGATGTTCCCTGTAGCGTCACTGGCCTTGGTTGTGGTTGTTGTTGAACCGCCACATCTGGATGCTATGTCCACTACCGCTCAATTTCCTTGGTATTTTTAGGGGGTTTGCCCTGTTTAACCGATGGGTTGCGTTATTATCCTATATGTTAATGTTGCAATGTAATGAACTGTAGTTTATAGCCGTTTTTGTGTTTGGTACAGCTGGATAATGCATGTATTGTTTTTATGTTCCAGCCGATGACGACGAGTGAAAGCTCATTTGAGACTTTTGTTGTCGGTTACGTTCTTTATTGTGCTAATATTCAATGTCGTGTTTGAGGGTTGTGATGGTGACCATTAGCGTGCTTGAACCTGAAATTTGGGTTGTGGCTTAATTTGTGTGCTCATGGTTATGATGTTGATCGCCTGTTGTCATCTGAATTCAATGGTGGTTTAACATGTTGTGTATGAGACTGATTTTATTGACGGTTGATAGGCGATGAAGAAAAACAAAAGGATGTTGTGTTTATTGTTTTGGCGTGGTAAATGAGTATTTAGCCACAACGAACCACCGTGTCTGAGCCTGCAAATCTACAATTATATATCGAGCTTTTGTCACTGTTGATTTAAACACGCGGCAAAACTAGAATCTAAAGGCAATTGTGTGATTATTTATTGATTTTGTATGTGCTCTTGCCTACCAGTACCCCATAAGGTTTTGTTGTCTTTTTTTGGGTGTTTGTTTGGCATGGTTTTGTTGTTTTTCGCGTGTATTCATTAGATGTCGGATAAAGTTATCAGTTGCTATTGTTGTTCTTAGTTATTGGGCATTGTCACTTTGTGTTATTGTTTGATGCTTTTCTTTTTGTTTTACAGGATTGTGTTTATGCAGTCTGAGAACGAGGGGTTTTGGAGCCGGCTTGAAGGTATTTAGTCCCCTAGTAATTTAATTTGGATTTGTTATAGCATATATGGATGTTCAATGGCAATGTGCAGTGGTATTTGATAGACTTTCATATCAAAATCCAGGTCTTATCAATTAGCACATCAATCTAAACTTATAGGCCCTTTTAATTGTAAGTTAGTGTAAGTAAAGTTATTTTGTAAGCTCGGGTAGTTAAATAAAATGTGTTTTTAATTATCTTATGATTTTAGTTGTTCCAAGCCTAGACGATACAAACTAGGTCTTTGTAAGTGAGCTTTCTGTCCATATAACAAAAGGTTTTATGTACTCATAAGTAACTTGCTTGTCTTTGTAAGTATAATTGTTTCTTCGTACATGAGCAGATGTATTGATTTGGTTTTTGTTGCGTAATATGCAGCCTGCTCACGTGCATTGATTTCGTATTTGAAAGAATGATTTAGTTTTGATTCCCTATCTTTATCTTTTCGAGAAAAAGGCTTTCAGTTCTTTAAAGTACGAGATCAATTTTACATGAACCGATCAATGGTATTTTTCCAATTTTTGTGTTTAATATCATAACACATAAGTTTCCGTCGTAACGCGCGGAGGGAAAAATCTCTAGTTATTATTATTACTGTTATTATTTATTATTATTGTTATTATTGTTTTTATTATTATTTTTATTACTTCTATTGTTATTAGTATAATAATGTTGTGTTTTTTAATAAAAGTTTCTTATTTTCTAATAATGGGACATTTTGGTTATTTTAAATCCACCAAACTGAAAACTTAAAATCCGTCAATGTTAAGGACAACCAAAATTGCAATTTGACAAACACTTGAAACCATACTGTAATCTATTAAAGTTCAAGATCATAGATGCAATTTTAACATTGTACAAGGACAATACTGTTAACTTTTTTTTTTTCTCTTACATACAAATCTTAATTTTGCTTCTTATATTCCCGCCGATCTTTTTGAAATGCAGTTGTTTAAAGAGCCGAGCCGTGCCCTCAAGCTAAAAGTTAAATGAGACAGATTAGCTTGACGTGCTAATTATTCACGAGCTAAAGTTTGAGCTTAAACTTTTTTTCTCGTATAATGTTTCAAACTTTAAGAAAAAAAACATATTTTACAGATGTGCAAAATTAAAAAATTAATTTAGTACGTGCTAAACGATCGAGCCAAAATTTAGTTTGATGTAAACTTGGGCTTAGAAAGATGAGGATTGGACTACTATTTGGGTTAAATTGTGATATATCTTATGAACATTAAACTTTGCGCTTAACTTAAGCGAAAAAGTTTACCTTGGCTCAAGCTCGACAAGTTACTTTCCAAGCAACTCGATTTTGCTTGTTTTCGAGAGATCCTTTTTCAAACTTTTGAGTGAGTTTAGAGCCGAGCAACCCTACTTTGAGGTGAAGACACTCGTATAAAAGGATACACGAGCACACGAATTTACAACTTAATGATAGGATGAAGTAAGAAGGTTTTAAAGGGATCTCTATAATGCGTTTAGTTAGTATAAAAAAAACCTTAAACCGTTATTAACTATATTCCATCTAGACATCTAGGATTCATCATTGCTTTTTGAACCATTCATGAAAGTTGAAAATTTTTTAGTACAATTGTCTATCATTTATTAAAATTTAAGGTCTGGCTGGAGTTAACAGCAAAACCAAACTGTAACAGCATAAGATCAACGAATCCAATCATTGGATCTAGTAACACAAAACTCCCAAAGACAACCAGAACCAAAACTTATTCCTGGTTTGATCACAGCACGAGAGGATGGATAGGGATGTTCAAAGTCGGATGTCTAAAAATTCGGATATCCGAAATTTTTGGATAGTAGAAATCGCTATCCATATTCGAAATTTCATATGCGGATACAAATAGTGTTTGGACATCCAAACTTCATTTTTTTATTCTTTTTATTTGTTATTTTTTATTTTTTTTTGAAATAATTAAATATGTCATTATAAAAATAATATAAAAAATAATATAAAAAACCAACACACATTGAAAAAGTCTCAATATATAATAACAAGTCCAAACCTAAAATAAAAAAATATTTAACATTTTAGAAAATAACAAAAACTATTTTTGAGTTTTTTGATAATCGGATATCCGAATATCTGAAAATTATCAAAATCAATATCCAAAACCAAATTTTCGGATATTCGAAATTTGAATATTCAAATTTCTAGATATTTTGAATTTGAATTTTCGAATCGGATTTGGATATTTTTGAACGCCCCTAAGGATGAGCCATATTTGCATTTTTATCTTCTTGCTTTTCTCTCATTGATAAACAAATTGAGAGTGGGAACAGTATTATTGCCATTAGGTATAAAATAAAGGGATATTTTGAAAGATCTAGGAGTATTGGATAGAATCTTTTCTTTGGATGTGGCGTAAAAAGCGGAAATCACTTGAAGTGCCGAACATGATGAGAACCGGTGGCGGATTTAAAAAAATATTTCAGGGGTAACGTAATTCAATTTTTTTTTATCATACATTAATACAAATAAAAGAAAAAACATGATAATAAAGAAAGTTAAACATGATAATAAAAATACATGATAATAAGAAATTCATTTGTTACTTCGTCAAACATTTCCCTTTCAACCGCACATACTAGAGCATTGTTCAAATATTCCTCCCCCATTCGATTTCATAAGTCCGTCTTGATAAGCTTCAGTTTAGAAAACATCTTTCAACGGTTTCGGTTGCAACCGGTAAAATCATTATTAGAACCAATATCCTCATCTTGAAATTTAAAAAAAAGTGTCAATATGAACTTGTTTTTTCATCTTTCAAATCTCTAATTTTATAACAAATAACACAATAAGATTACAAATTGCAATTAGAAATAACACAAATCAAATCCCTAATTTCAATATCAAATCTTTAATTTATAACACAATTCGAATCCCTAATTTTAATATCAAATCCCTAAATGCCAATAAACCCTAAATATTCAAAATTGAATCTAATAATCATTAATCAATATCATCCTCTTAAAATCTTGCAAATAACATTTAAAAATTAGAAATTGAACAATATAAACCCTAAATCTCTAATTTTATAGTGTAAGAGAGAGAAAAAAAAAAAAAAAAGCCTAGAAAGTTTACCTTGAAGTCTTGATTTAGTGAAATCAGAAATATCAAACACATAGCCGCAAGCAACGCATGTCGGAGGGGCGGATGGGCGGTGGCCGCAAGGGCGATGACAGCAGCAGCAGCTCGACCGCAGTAGAGTAGATGGCGAACAGTGGGATGCCGGATGCGTCGGTCGAAGGTTGGGAATTGGGGGGGGGGGGGGGGGGGGTTATGTTATTTTAAGTTATTTGGGTTGTTAAATTTGGGTTTTTAAATTTTAATTGGACTTAATTAAATTTTGGGTTTGTTATTGGGTATTATGGGTAATTGAGTTAATTAGTTATTAATGTTTTTATAAAAGGTAATATTTTTTTATAAAATATTAGACTAATTTTTGTAAAGTTTAAAACTTTCTATAGAGTTTTGAGTTTAAAAAAAATTTAGGGGTAACGTAATATTTTCTCAGGGGTGACGTAAAACCGTAAAAAAGATTTTATACATAAAAACGTAATTTTTTTTAATTTTTACACTACACGTAAAAAGTTCATGGGTAGCGGAGGTTATGGAATGGTTTTGAGTGGGTGTGAGTGAAGTAGAGAGAAAATATTATTGTTGATTGATATATTTAAAGAATCACTGTTCAATTCCTATAAATTTTTTAATATTTTTTAAAGTAGTTGTAAGTGGAGTAGAGAGAAAAAAGTAATGATAAATGTATAAAAAGTATTATTTAATTGAAAAGTAGCGAGAAAAAATAGTGATATTTAATGTAATTATATGGATAAAGATGAGAATCCATTGTGAATGCTGTAAGAGTATATAATTGTCGAATGAAAATATCTAAACTAATAATACTTTACATGTGGTGCCACATAGCATCACCACAAGCCTTCTTATCTTAATTTTTCCGCACAAACTATTTATTTAATTTAAAAAGTCAAATAACTAATTCTTAATTTTTTCTCTTTCTCTCTTTATATTATAAATCCATATTATTTTTTAATCATTAACTTCTTAAAAATATTTTTTATTAAATAAAAACTAAGTATTTTGATTAAAAATTTACTTTTTTAAATTCAAAATTGTCTAAAACTATAGTTTTTTTTTAAAATAGTGAAACCTTTTTAAATTATGAAATATTTTAAAATCAATCTTTTTAAAAAAATAAAAGTTTTACATAAAAATATTTTTTACAAAACAAGCCCATAGTTTTTAAAGAGTGAGATATTGATAAACAAAACGAAATTTTTTCAAAGCAATAACTTTTTAAAACGAAAGTTTTAAGAATATTAAAAGAGTTTTATCAGCTAATCAAAGTACGTTTATATTTTACGTTTTACAGTTTCTAACTCTTCGTTAATAAATATTTAGTATTTTTTTTTCTTATTTAACCTGTGTAATACACGGGGTTATAACCTAGTAAATCAATATTAAAAGAAAATAAAATCCATCTATTACACGCGTCTTCAAACTTTGCAGGATAACTTGAATAATTTTGTTAATTTCTTTATAATTTTTTTGTTTAATTTGTGTTTGTATATATTTATAAATAAAAAAACTAAATAACTAAATAACCATTCTTTTAAAATTCTATCTGAACTTTAGTGACGGATGGATGCCTAAATTCCATCACCATTTAAAAAAAAAATGAAAGTCCGTTGATGATAAACACATATCGATTGAACATTCCTATGTAAAACATTCATTTTCAACATGAATAATAAACTTGTCAATCTTCTTCACAAAAAGAGATCATAACGTCAAAGTTATAACTCTCTTTATCTCCAATCCCAAAGCACGAGTATACCAACTTTTTGGCTGAAAAAAGAAAACAATTAAAAGCTTCAAATCAATGTAAAATTACTAACACTAGTCCTGATACATTCTATATGATACATTCTATAAATCATAAACTCAAATATTAGAAGATTTACTTTGAAATATACCTCTTTTTGAAACCTGCTGCATGCTCCTCCAAATCAACACTTTGGGAACTCATGTTGCTATTCACAATAACATGTCACATGTGGATGTGTTGCTTGAGATTTTCCGTGAGGGATGTAAAACCATATGACTCAAGCTGGCACCTAGACCCAATAATACGCAGACCTCTCAATTGATAAATGCTTTGCGGAAGATGACTAATGCCTGCATCTTGTATATATATAACTCTTTTAAACATTTTAAACGTCCAAGTTCCTTCGGCAATTCCTCAACTAGAATACAACAGGGGAGAAGCAAACGTTTTAAACATTTCATGTTACAGATGCTGCTCGAAATATCTTTTAAGGATCTACAATCTGTTAAGTCCAACTTCTCTAAACCCTCTAATCTGCCAAGATCCTAGGGTAACTCCTCTAGAAGGCAACAAGATTCAAGATCAAGATATTTTAAATGTTTTAACATACAAATGCTATCAAGATATTTCATATGAAAATTTGAATTTCAAAATTTCAAATTTTCAAATTTCAAATTTCAAATCTTCTTCATTTTACTATATATATAATTTTTCAATTTAAAATTTAAAATCTTCTATAATTTAGGATATTCAAATTATAACCGGATTCTCAAACAGGTAATATTATTTTTTTAAAAATACTTATTTCCAAAAAAGAATAGAAAATTTTATTGAAAATAATATGTAAATAACTTTTTTGAATCCAAATTGCTTAGAAAATAACACGTGTCAATAGCTTATTATTGAGAATGTGTCATGTGTCAACTCATTGCTTAAAATTTTGTCATATGACGAAACCCTTTTTGTATGTTATACTAAGTTATAAACCCGTGTGTTATACGATATTATATAATAACAATTTTATAATTGTAAAATATATACAAAAATTTACATAACTAAGGTATTTTCATTACGTATAATAATAAAAATAAAAGAGTAAAATGCTATTTTCGTCCCTGACGTTTAGTTAAATTTGCCATTTCAATCCAAATTTTTTTTTACATTTCAGTCACTGTAGTTTACTAAATGTTGTAATTTTCATCCAATCCACTAACACTGTTAAAACTCCATTAAATATGAGGGTATTTTAGTCTTTTTCAACACCCTAATTATCTAATTAAAACAAATTCATCAATTAATATTCAACTAAAACTAAAAAACATATGAAACGACTTGTGAGACCGGTCGCTTCGATTAATTCTAACACATGTTCGATTAAGTTCTACTGTGAGGTTTCAATTAATCTTTAAGTTTTGTTTGAACATTTACTGTTGTTCGATTGAGGTCTACTGTTGTCACGTTTTATTTTTTTAAGGTCTACTATTGCCACGTTCAAATACCTTAATCAAAGACCTCAATCAAATAAAGCATGTCAACAACAAACCTCAATTGCACAACAGACCTCAATCAAATAACGGTACACATTCGAACAAAACGTAAGGATTAATTGAAATCGCACGGCAGACCTCAATCGAACAACATGGGTTAAAGTTAATCGAAACTTTTAAATCGAAGCGCATGTACTCACTAGTCGTTTCATGTGTTTTTTAGTTTTAATTGAATATTAATTGATTAATTTATTTTAATTGGATAATTAGGGTTTTCAAAAATACTAAAATACCCTCATATTTAATGAAGTTTTAACGAAGTTTTAACGTTGTTAGTGGAGTGGATGAAAATGACAACATTTGGTAAAGTACAGTGACTGAAATGTCAAAAAAAAAGTTTTTAGATTTGAAATAGAAAATTAAACAAAAACTCAAAGACGAAGATAACATTTTACTCAAAATAAAATAAAGTACAACTGCAATTCACGAATCTCTAGATATTTTTTTACATGACAAGTGTTGTTCTGTTCATTATTTTGTCATATTTATGATGTATCGATAGCTTAAGTTCATTTCTACTTCTCACTTTGAACAAATATCACATATTTAAAAACTGCTTTCCCTTATCCTGTGAATAATAATAATAAGAGTATGTAATTCCCTTGCTCTATGAAATAGTAAATGGTTATGCCATTCTACTTTCTAAAGCTCAAAAACTCATACTGAGTTAGTAACAAACAACGCTAACTTTTTTATTAACTTGGTATTGATATGAAGTTATGGTGTTTGCTAGATGTGCGAGTTGCGGTCCTAGGTTGTCCATACGGTATAAACCTTGTGAGTTAATTTAACAAAATTTAAGAAAAAGCTAATGGCTATCTACATATGATATTAGTGATCTTGGGGCTTTTAGTAATGGTATAACTCAAGTCAATGAAGTCAACATAAAACAAATAGAACAAACTTAATGGGTCAAAAACCCAAACTCCTAACACACGGTTAAGCTCATTGCAACCAAATAAGATGTTAGACCTGAATAAATGTTAGACCCAAATTTTAGTGAGTGTACCTAACTCAAATTCAATTCTCTCAAGTTTTTGCATCGTATTTCAAATGATGAGAATACAAAATTAAATGCAACTAATTATCAATACCGATTTGTAGTATAAAAATTACAATCACAAAACAAAATTATAAATCAAAGATACAAGTTATAATTCATAATTAGTCCATAAAAACTGCCTTCTTACCTATGTCTAAAACTTGAGTTGTTAATCATCCAAATCATCATACAAACATGCCTCGTGCCTTCTAACATTTAATTAAAATAAAGCCAAGTAATGCTATTTATGGTAAGATAGTGAGAAGGTTAGGTGGGAAAGTGAGTAGATTGGGTGACTGGTTGGATTAATCCATCAACACTTCTCCTTAGTAAAGTAACTAAGAAGATTAAAAACATGAAGACACTTTTGACCGGTTGCATTTTAGCTAAAAATTATGCTTTTTATCATGGTTGGATGAAATGGGTCAAATAGAGAAAAAAAATAGATAAAAGAGAGATGAAATGGGTCAAATAAAGAAAAAAAATAGAGAAAAGAGATATGAGGTTGAATATCACCCAAATCCTAGGTTAAATAAGAAAAAATATGTGAACTTAATCAGCAGTATGTTTGATTGATCAACAACAAAGGTGATATTTGTGTTTATAAAAAAAAAAGGTGTTTCGTTGGTTAAAAATTTGATGTCAGCTTAACTATTCTAATGCGAGCAATTACGCAGAACCTTATCATTAACCACTTGAATCAATTCTAATAAGCAATTAGATCATCTACTTTTCATGCATTACAAAATATTAACCTAATAATACTTATGTACCAGATTCATGCAAATAATAGAGATCATGCGATTACTTTTAGGGGCTGTTTGATTACACTGACTCAGTAAGATCTGACTGAGTCAGAAGCTGACCCAGTTCAGAAGCTGACCCAGTTAGAAGTTCTGACTGAGTCTGCATCTGACTGAAACTTGGTTGTTTGATTCAGTATCTGACTAGAACCAAATCATGTAACAATATTTCCTTTAACGGACAAAAAACTGTATATTTTCTTCTTTTCATCCACAACACTCCACCACCGCCAATCACCACCTCAAAACCACCACTCCACCACCACCACCACCACCATGGTCTCTCACCATCACCGGCGACCGCAGGCATCTGCTGATCAAACACGCTGGTGGGTTTGGCCGAGGGGGATAGTGCGCAGGTGGGTTTGGCCGAGGGGGGTCGCGCGCAGGGGAGTTTGGCGGGGTCAGCATGTTTTAATTTAGGGTCTGGGTCAGAACCACGGACTCGGTCAGAACACGGGTCAGCCACATCAAACACGCTGACCGGTTGACTCGGTCAGCCAGTCAGGCGGGTCAGCCAAAATCAAACAGCCCCTTAGTCTTGTAGGAAAGTACAAGTTTTGTTCAAAAAAACCATGCAGACTTCAAAGCATAACCTACTAATCCACACACAAAAAAAAATAAATAAAAAAATAAAAAAATAGAAACATGAAGAAACCAACATCACAAATGTATTTTCATAAATCAAACATTAGAACACCTCACTGAAACCAAATATTCTTAAAAGACCTTTGAAATGATACTTCATAAAACACTAATATAAACACAACATAATCTAACAAACCCATTGTTTGATCAAAAACTCCTGGCAACCCTTTTGGTGGTGGCCTAAAAACTTGACATAAAAAGGGAAAGAAAACATGATTTAAAGCATCTAGTCTTGAATTGAAGCAATGCTAAACATCAAAAAGTAAAAAGAATTAATTACCTGAAACTAATAAGGGTGAATTGCTGGGATGATTTCGTTTGACAATAGATATTGAATCTTCAACTGTTGAATCTTCGCTGGGGATGATTTCGTTTGAAGAACTTTAATCAGCTTTGAATCTGGGATTAACAGCATACGTCTGTGGACCAAATGCAGAATTTTGTTAGAGTTATCTAGAGTTTCGTCATTTTTGAAGAGCAGATTCAAATTCGAGTTAGTTTATGTCGTTTGTGTCAAAAAAGTAAAATCAACTTGATTTGATCAGAAACCAACATCAGTTACACTTAAAAAGAAAAAGACAAAGATTAAAAACACTCTAATGAATACAAAACACATAAACGACTCTCAAATCATCAATATGACGATTTGATACAAAGAACCACTACTTAAACTCAAGAACAGACTGGATTTGTCATTGTGACAAAACCCTAATACAAGACAAACTTGAAGTAAAAAAGATAAAAAGATGAAGATACAAGGGCTAGCTTGAATAGATTATCATGAACAACATGAAGTGCTAGAGAATAAGTTGAATGTTGATAGTTATCGATCTATTGCACACTTTCCTCTCTTATGGATCTTGGACTATAGTGATGCCCTTATCAAGAAGGCAGAAAAGATGAAGAGGAAGAGGTACTGGTATATTAACATTCTTGTTTAGATCCTCCTTATATTAATTGAAATGAAAATCTAGCAACCAAAATGTTAAGCCCATGAGCTGTCCATATATACTTTTCTTCTAAGCCCATCCATTCTTTAGCCCAACTCCAAAAAACCACAAAGCTCAACCAGCCCAACAGCATATTCATGAAATAAAAACAAACCAATCATTAATAAAAACATAATACCACAGAAAACTTTTGACATTGAATTGAATTATAGTATGTATTTCCAACAGCCCCCCTCAATTCAATAGTCAAGCATGCTAAACATATGCACACTCTTCTTACAAATCAACCTCATCAACATAGAAAGAAAAGATAAGATAGCAAATAAACACACCTCAATCTAGGACCACATACAAAAAACAACATAAGCTGCTCACAAGATCCTTTAACAATTTTTAAAAACACCTTTGAGACATTATTTAAATGACTAACAACAATAACCACCACAAAGAATGATTAAGATCTCAATAATAGCTTTCCAAGACAAGAGATTTAAAACAGAAAGGCGAAGCATATAAAACAGAGCAAGAACACAACCAACAATCACATACAACTTTCAGTATAGAACACCTGATTATACCATTTAAACCGACGATTCATTTTATTACACATCAGAAAAAGAACTTAAATTCTTATTTTCCTTTGAAAAGTTTGAAGCAACTTAAAAAGTTATCATGCTCCATATCAAATTAACCAAGGGTTTACTTACCAATTGCTAGAAGAAACTCCAGTTTAGATCAAATTTTTAACCGATTACATAGTATCACATTATGACAAAAGTCATTTTGAAGATGATTTTTTTCTCTTTTATCACAACTCATTTTGAAAATTCTTCTTGGATCTATATATAATAAAGTTTAATGAAACAATAAACTACCAGTTGAATAGCGGACTATGTAACCACATTAAACAAACCATTTGCTCATACTTACAAACATTTTACCTTTAACTTCAAAGATCCAAACATGAACTCATTTGATACAAATACTTAAAACTGATTTGTTTTATATTTCAAAACAATTTAAGTATAGAAGACATGAGTAACAAGGTTGAAAGATATTTAATCAACATTATGGAGACGAGGCCAAAAAACACAGCTTAAAGCTAGAAAAGATAGATATGACAAGAGTTGACATTTTTCTTCCAATAAGATATATTTTCTCTCGACACAATGTTACTAAAGAGAAACCTTAATCAAACAATGAGTTTTAAACTCACCATTGACAAAGAGTAAACATAAAAAACACTACAAGGCACTACATAGCACATGATAGTCACCACAGAAGAAAGAAAATCATCAATATATTCCAAGTTAAACAGAAAAAATTGATGTTAAAAAAGATACAAATTTGATGAAACATATGATTTTATACAACTTTAAAAAACACACGTCTAAAAGACAAGAAACAGACTATACCATAAGAAGTATAAAAAAAAATCAGAGATGCACTTTCTGATCAAACAAGAGATAGAATCATATGATTCTACAAAGAATCCCACAAAGAATTCCAAGGTTTCATAACTAGCAAGTGGACTTTAAATCCACCACTAATATGACATACTGAACAAGTCATAAGCCATACAACCCATGACCACATAATGAATCAGATACATATCTGAAAGAAAATAACTTGAAGCCACGCGACTTCCAAGACAAGACATTTATCAACTTTCTCTAACAATAAAGAAAGAAGAAAATGACAAAAAAACATATGATTCCATAGAACTATCAAACACATATCTGATAGAAAGAGAAAAAAACCACATGGATTTAAGAAATCAGAATCACATCTGAAGACAAAATTTATGAAGAACATAAAGACTAATTTGACTTGTTCAAAACTTTACAACTTTACAAGAGAAGTATATGAAGTCTTGTAAAGAACATAAAGACTAATTGAAACAAGCAAAAACTTTTACAACTTCACAAAAGATTGAATCACAAGATTCAAGAGACAAGTCTGACAACAATAAGAATAGCATAAGTTATACCAGACAATAAAGACAGCCATACAAGAATTCTGGTTGAACACAAAATCACAGATTTGCAACCAAAATAAGACATATCCCTTGTGAGGGAGAACATACAAGGCTATCAAAGACATTCAAGAACAATCTTGACGATACAAACGGTTAAATCATCTAACCGGAGACAAGAGTATAGACCATAAGACACAATAGTCAAGTAATCCTTATAATGACACAAAGACTTAACTAATAGACCATAGACCACAAAACTGGTTTAAGATTGACAGCCACACAAAATAATACTACTAATGTATCAAATATACTTTTTCAAACATAAACTTCTCTTGATTTTAAGAAATTTATAAGAAAGCAAATCGCATAAGAATAAGAATAAGATTGGATCATATTTGACAAAACCCCCACTCAATCTTATTCTGAATTTGACAACATCAAGCAATTATCATATAAAGCATATAAACGCCCGGAACAAGTTATCACTAATTTTATTTTCTATTGTTAAAAATTGCTCTTCATTATGTAAAAACAACAAACTCTCACATAATACGATGTAAAAATTAAGTTGTTAGTACTTATAATAAAATTGCTATATCATTTAAAATTACAAAATTTTATTTCATACAGCAGAACAATAGAACAAAATCTTCTCTCATTCCTTGAAAAACCTTTCCCAACTTTTATTTCAGCTCTAAGCTGGTCCTTTTCCCTTAGCCAATCAACCTTTTTTTTTTTTAAATAGAGTCATGTGCTACATTATATATCATTCGAAAAAGACGATGTATGTAATACTATTTAATGCATGTCATGTCAAACAATGTATGTCATGCAAAAAAACCTTACACAAAACAAGGATAATGAGAAATAATAATAACACACCTCAACATCCGAACATTTTGTTCAATATTAACCCAAAAAGTTTAACAAGAAATTCATAATACATGAAAAACTTTAGACAAATCGCACCACATTCTAAACTTATGAATAAAAAGCTGACAGCCCATTGGTCAAACAAAGATGATACCAAAATAACAACTTAATGATGCACATGATCATTTTATCCACTATATTGTAAAGACCCAAACAATGAATGCAAGACGCACAAACATAGTAGATCAGTGATAACTAAAGCATTTTAAGACCTAGATGATCAGCAAATTACTACATAACACGTCTATTCAATCACACAAAACCAAGGTAAGTCTCGCCCTTTGTGTCAAAATCAATGTTGGTACTTCTAAGTAAGCCAAAGGTGCCTAACAAGAATTAAAACGTGAGATAAGAGACTTTAAAAAACTAATAAAAAGAATTTACATACCTCCAATCAGTATGGAATCAAGAAAAGCTTCACACCAAAAACTATCACCAACTTGAGAGAGGTTCCACATCATGGTAATTAAGATTTAAAGCAGATTCATTCAGGAAAGTTCCATTTTGTGAACATGAAATTTCTCTATAATTAGAAGCTTTATGATAGCCAATCACCACTGTATCATTCTCCTCTTAGATAAACCAAAACTGAACCGGTTATCATTCTCAACTAATGACTACAAGGGAGTAACATTGAAACAACAGAATTGACCAAGAATGCTTCGACCGACAACTAACGAGAGGAAATCAAGAACTCACGCCTAACCCAGAATCTAGCCACAAAAGTCGACTAAACATAAACCCCTAATCTTCAAAGGGTATTTTTTTCTTTTGTAAGAAAATAACTATCGAGGCCAGTCAAGACATCCGATAGTAGCCAAGTAACGCATAGCCGTGTACCAAGATCTGAAGTCTCGCAATGAAGAAACCCTAACACCATTGGTGAAAGAACTTTGATCTAGGGTTTCAACAACCCCAATAAACATCCCATCAAACGAGATGAATACTTCAAAAATTAGAGCAAAAAAGTTATCAGCGGAAGAACATGTACAAGATCGAGGGTTTGTTAACATAAACCCTAATCGAAGAACAGAATCAAACAGAATGATAGGAAGAACTTGGAATTGAGAGCCCAAGGCTCTGATACCATGTCAAAAAAGTAAAATCAACTTGATTTGATCATAAACCAACATCAGTTACACTTAAAAAGAAAAAGACAAAGATTAAAAACACTCTAATGAATACAAAACACATAAACGACTCTCAAATCATCAATATGACGATTTGATACAAAGAACCATGACTTAAACTCAAGAACAGACTGGATTTGTCATTGTGACAAAACCCTAATACAAGACAAACTTGAAGTAAAAAAGATAAAAAGATGAAGATACGAGGGCTAGCTTGAATAGATTATCATGAACAAGATGAAGTGCTAGAGAATAAGTTGAATGTTGATAGTTATCGATCTATTGCACACTTTCCTCTCTTATGGATCTTGACTATAGTGATGCCCTTATCAAGAAGGCAGAAAAGATGAAGAGGAAGAGGTACTGGTATATTAACATTCTTGTTTAGATCCTCCTTATATTAATTGAAATGAAAATCTAGCAACCAAAATGTTAAGCCCATGAGCTGTCCATATATACTTTTCTTCTAAGCCCATCCATTCTTTAGCCCAACTCCAAAAAACCATAAAGCTCAACCAGCCCAACAGCATATTCATGAAATAAAAACAAACCAATCATTAATAAAAACATAATACCACAGAAAACTTTTGACATTGAATTGAATTATAGTATGTATTTCCAACAGTTTGCGATCCGGGTGAATGTAGGTGGGAAGAAAAATGATTGTGGTGGTGACGTGTGTCACATAGTGTAAAGGTTTATTAGTATTAGATTAGATATAGAGACGGTAAACACAAGATAAAGTGCAAGGCATTGACTGTGATCAATATTGCTTACTGCATGAATTACAATGGAAAAAGACAAGACTCATAAATAGGCTAACATCTAAAGTAAACGAAGTAACAACCTAATTCTAGAGTAGGACTCGATAATAATGCTCAGCTTGGCCTTATTCAAACTATTTAAAAAAAAAACAAATAAGATTCACGTGGTGGTGAATACTGTAAGATGGCAAAAGACTCATTGAATCTTATTGATAGGTTATGGTTACATTATATATAGTTTATAAAAAACCCTATAAACCTAAACCGGGCCCGTGGGCTCAATTCTAATAATAATCAACCCTAATAATAATAATATCTAATACTCGCGCGCAGTCGTAGCGGAAGTAACCGTATGCTATGACTAGAAAACATAAAATAACATAAAACTGAAAATAATAAGATAAACATGCTTCGATCAACTTGAATACTCAAACTTTTGCTAACAATTAATATTGTGCTTGATGTTGTCATCCAAATTTTTAGTTGATTGTGATATCCATAGTGCGCTTGACAGTTTCTTGGTTCTTGATTTCCGGAGTGATAACTAATAACTAACGACCGTAGTCGTTTGCGTTGTCTCGAGGCTAGCAAGCGGCAATCTCTTTGATTCGTAGATCAAAAGATGACATATGTAGATATAAAAAAAAGAAAAATAAAACAAGACCAGTGACCATGATCAAATGGTGGTCTCTTGGATCCGTAGATCAAGAGATAAGATCCGTAGATCTAAAAAAAGAAAAAAAATTCAAATCAAACCGTTGCTTGAGATCGGTGTGCGTGGACCGTGGTCCTTGGTGAGGCTAAAACACAGATAAATAGAAAAAAAAAGAAAAAAAAGGAAATGTAGTGACTGTTGCACGTTAGAAGCCATAATCTAGAAACGAACCAAGAGTATGGATGTGAACAAACCAAGAGAATGAAGATAGGTAATAGGTTTAAATATTCAACCAATAACGAACCTTTATTCAATTGAAACTAGAAAATAGAGAAGAAACGAACATAAAACAAAGGTGGGACAGGGCGGCGGCGGTAGCAGCACACCGCCCTGTCTAGGGTCTAAACTCAATAACGACGGCTAGTGTTTGTATGTTTTTGTGGTGGTGTAGCGGAGAAAAAGGTAACCAGAACCCTAAGGTTCTGATACCATGTAAGATGGTAAAAGACTCATTGAATCTTATTGATAGGTTATAGTTACATTATATAGAGTTTATAAAAAACCCTAGAAACCTAAATTGAGCCTGTGGACTCAACCGTAATAATAATCAACCCTAATAATAATAATAATCTCTAATAAATACATCAACACCCACGTGCCTGATCACATGCCTGCATGGAGTACTGAATCATATTTCAATAAAGTAGATTCCGCTCGAAATATCTCGCAAGGATATGCAATTCGTTTGGTCTAACACCTCGATCTAAACACTCTAATCTACCAATATCCTCGAGTAACTCCTTCATAAGCTAACAACATGCAAGAATGAGATATTTAAGATCTTTCAACAGACGAAGAGTATCTAGAATATGTTTAATCTCTTTTAGCCTCAAAGATGGCTTCTTTAGACTCTTTAACTAGCACAAATCCTTGGGCATCTCCAAAATACTACCTTCAAGTATAAGCATTCTTAAATGTCGTAAACTACAAATGCTTGCTGAAAAGGACTCAAGGTTTGCGCCAACACAAAAACCAAAAGAAACAAGCTTCTCAAGATTTCCACTTGATAAGAATGGTTCAACATAGTCACATTTAAATTGGCAAATTCGTGCTATATATGATGCAGGGGGCACATTGTCAAGAAAGAAGTATTCAAACCTAAAGGAACTAACAGATTTACGGCAAAAATTCCATAACAATTATTTTAAAGAAATGAAAGTCCATTGTTGATAAATACATCGATTGATAGAACATTCTTCTATAAAATCCTTCGTTGAAACCTTTACCCTGCTCGGTTTGTCTTGAAACTTCACCAATGGAATTTCATGTCACCTGTTAGTAGATGATCTTTTTTTTGTTTATAACAATTTAAACGAGTTCAATTTACACACAAGACATAAAAACTCATTTATTTTTAACACGATTAATAAACTTGTCAATCTTCATAGAAAGAGAACACAATATCAAAATTGTAGACTTCTAGCTGGCTTTAACTATAATAACAAACAACTAAGTTGGCTTAACAAACAATTAAAAACATCAAATCTTTGTAAAATTACTTATAGAAAGATACTATAAATTAGAAACTCAAATGATTAAAAGTCAAGACTTTGGGTACCTCTTTTCGAAATCAGGGGCTCCTCCAAATCATCCCTTAGGAACTCATGTTGCTATTCACAAATATACGACGCAGGAGCATGTGTATCTTGAGATTTGCATCACGGATGTAAAACCATACGACTCAAGCTGCCACCTAGCCCCAATAATATGCAGACCTCTCAATTGATATATGCTTCGAGGAAGACGCTTAATGTGCACAACATATATATTTAACTCTTTTAAACATTCTAAACGTCCGAGTTTTTCTGGCAATTTCTCAACAAGATAACAATAAGGCAGAAGTAACCGGTTTAAGCATTTCATGTCACAGATGCTGCTCGGAATATCACGCAAGGATATACACTTTGTTAGATCTAACTCCTCTAAACCCTCTAATTTGCCAAGATCCATGGGTAACTCCTTTAGAAGCCAACAAGATTCAAGATTGAGATACTTCAAATGTTTCATCGTACAAATGTTCTCCGGTAGATGCTTAATCTCTTTCATCTTCAAAGTTAGCTTCTCTAGACTCTCTAACTGCCACAAATCCTTGGGCACCTCTGGAATACTACCTTCAAGTGTAAGCACTCTTAAATGTTGTAAGCTACAAACGGTTGTTGAGAAGGACTTAAGGTCTGTGCAAGCACATAAACCAAAAGAAATAAGCTTCTCAAGATTTCCACTTGATGGGGGTAGATGTTCATTATAATTACATTTAAATTGAAACTTTGGCAAACTACTGTTGGGATGCAGTGGGCATATATCTAGGGCCTTTGCCGTCAGTTTTAACTTGCATAAAGAAATGCCAAATAATGTGTTCAAATCACTAACTACAAAGTTTTCAAACCTCAAACAACCACTTAAATTTAAGTATGAAATTTTTTTTAAGCATCCCATGGGGGCGTGAACTTCTTGAAGATGATAACATCCTTTAAGATTTAACACATTTAGATGCGCAGTCATCCCAAGATTAAGGTTACTCACCTTAGAGTTACTAAGGTCGAGAGAAAAGAGCTTAGGGTATTCAAAGGGAAAGGGAAGTTCTACAAATTCATTACATCCTTCAAGAATTAACGCCTCGAGATGTGGAGTCATCCCAAGGTTAAGCTTACGTAACTTGGAACCACGAAGGTTGAGGTAATTGAGATTAGGGCATTCAACAGGCAAGTGAAGTTCTACAAGTTCATTACATCCTTCCACATATAAGTTCTTAAGATGTGGAGTCATCCCAAGGTTAAGGTTAGTCACCTTAGAATCATTGAGGTTGAGGGTTGTGAGTTTTGGGCATTCAACTGACAAGTGGAGTTCTATAAATTCCTTACATCCTTTAAGAACTAACTCCATAAGATGTGGCATCATCCCAAGGTTAAGGTTACGTAACTTAGAACCACTAAGATCAAGAATTTTGAGGTTCGGGCATTCAACGGGCAAGTGGAGTTCTACAAATTCATTACATCGTTCAAGAATTAACTCCTCAAGATGTGGAGTCATCCCAAGGTTAAGGTTACTCACCTTAGAATAACTAAGCTCAATGAATTTAAGTTTGTTACATTCAATTGGCAATTGGAGTTCTACAATGTTATAACAATGTAGAAGTTGTAAAATCTCAATATGTGGAGTCATCCTAAGGTTAAGGTTACTCACTTTCGAACAACTGAGGTCAAGGAATTTAAGTTTAGGACATTCAACCGGCAATTGGAGTTCAACAAAGTTATTACATCCTTGAAGATGTAACATCTCAAGATGTGGAGTCATTCGAAGGTTAAGGTTACTCACTTTCGAATAACTGAGGTCAAGGAATTTAAGTTTAGGACATTCAACCGGCAATTGGAGTTCAACAAAGTTATTACATCCTTGAAGATGTAACATCTCAAGATGTGGAGTCATTCGAAGGTTAAGGTTACTCACTTTAGAAAAACTGAGGTTGAGCAATTTGAGCTTGGGACATTCAACGGGCATGTAGAGTTCTACAAAGTCATTACATGCTGTAAGATTTAACATCTCGATATGAGGAGTCATCCCAAGGTTAAAGTTACGCAACTTAGAACAAGAAAGATCTAGAAGTCTAAGGTTTGGACATTTAGAGGGAAAGTAGAGTTCTAATAATTCATTACATCCTTGAAGATCTAACTCCTCGAGATGTGGAGTCATCCCAAGGTTAAGTTTAGTCACCTTAGAATGACCGAGGTAAAGGAATTTGAGCTTATCAAAAACCTATCATAGTAAGAAAAAAGAAAGATGAATATTAGTGTAGTGATAAAAAATACCATAATAAAAAATCATGCGAAACAACCAAACAATCATGAATTTACCTTCCTCTCTCCCACTTCCCATAGTTGAGAAATACAACTACTAGGCATTTCAAGGTTAACAAGCTTATTTGCTTGAAATGTTTTAGGTAAACAAGGAAAAGGGTATCCCCGCCAATATAGAGTTCGTAAAGAATCCGGGAAACCATCGGGTAAGTACTTGGAAACTCCATCGACTCTTATAGAGACATTTAAAACTTCAAGATATCTAAGTTCCCTCATGTTTTCAAGACCTTTCATCATAGTAGCGAAACAGGGATGTGCATACTTCAGTGTTAAACATTTTGTTTCTTTGGTACCCTGTAAATAAAAAAACTCACATGAAACTTTTGTTTAAAAGGAATAAAGTTGTCTTAGTTTTTAGTTATAAAAATAAAATTGAGCCTTACCAAGTCATTAACTAATATATCTTCAATTTCCTCCTGAATCCATAAACGGCTATGTTTATTAGGCTCATGAGGGTGCAAACGACGAACGATATTCCAACCCATTTCTTCAATATGATCATGGAAGCGCAAACCGTCAACATCGGAAATAGTTATCAAAGACTTCTGCTCAAGAACACTTAAACCTATTTGAGCATTAAATCCACAACATTCAAGTGTTCTGATTGCATAATCTTTTAATTTGCCTTTCAATAGGCATATAACATCTAGGAATATTTCTTTTTGGTCATCCTCTAGACTATCATAGCTTAGTTCCAATATTTTGATAGTATTCTTCAACGGAATTGTTTTTAGTCTTTCTATGGCGTCTGCCCATTCATGCTCATTTCTACCACAAAGATGTGAACCTAAAACTTTAAGTGTTAAGGGAAGACCAGAAGCATAATGTATGACTTTTTCTGATAGCTCTTCATACCATTGATCTGGAATCTCTCTCCCAAATGCGTACTTACTAAAGAGGCATATTGCTTCATCATTAGATAAAAGATTGACATCATGAATGGAGTTCACTCTGTGTGCTACCAACACTTGCTTGTCTCTTGTGGTTATGATGATCCTACTTCCTCGCTTAAACCAATTAGGCTCAGCGGCTAACGCTTCAAGCTGGTCTATATCATCCACATCATCAAGAACTATAAGAACCTTTCTACCACCCATCATCTTTTTCATCTTATTTTTACCGTCATGAACACTTGTTACTTCAATGTTTTGATCATTTAGCACATCTTTAAGGACTTGTTTTTGCAACTCCTTCATACCAGAGCCTTTTGAACCTTCTCTCACATTATCGACAAAACTTTTTCCTTCAAACAAAATTGATATATTATCAAAAACAGCTCTAGCTAAAGTCGTCTTGCCACCACCTCCCATCCCCTTGATTCCAATCATCCGAACATCTTCCGTACCTATTTCTAAAGATGGAAGTACATCCTTTACCCGGATCTCCATGCCTACTAACTTCCCATCAAAGCTCGAATTGATAAAATGTAGCTTTAGTGAAACTTCCTCAACAATTTTTTGGATAAATTTAGCTTCATGCCTGTGGGTTAAAAATGAGTTAATTAGATTACTCATAATCCCACATGAAACATGAGACAACACTGATGTCCCTATTAAAAACATAACAGTAGATTTACCCGTTAAAACTGTTCTTCAACTCCATACCAGCCAGGGCAGCAGCTTCTTTAAGAGCATTTCTCCATCTTCCAACATCATCTTCCTTTTCCTTTTTGGCAAATTAAGAGCAAAACTTTCTTAGCATTAATAATCTTACACATATATGCATTGAATAATACAAATAGACCAAAAGCAAATGCATTGATAAATACACTACCTGATGTGCAACCCTTGTGCACCAGTCAATGAAGAAGAAGATCCGTTGCAGCAAGATTCTACAATAGAAGAAAAAAATGCTGAAGACAGATAAAACCGAGCTCCAGCTGCCCCTTACATGTTTGGCAAAGGCTTCCCCAACTGGCCCACTTTGGTTGCGAACTTCGGTGGGTTCCACATCATAGAAGATGGGGTAAGCTGTGTGTTCGCTTGTCTTTTGGCACTCCATGATCTTTACCAGCTCGTCTAAGCACCATGATGAAGACGCATAGTTCTTCGAGAAAACAATGATATAAAATCTCGAGTCTTCAATGGATTGGAGGAGCTGATCACTGATCCTCTCCCCTTTCTTGATTGTTACATCATCTTTGTAAGTTATAATGCCTCTATTGACAAGAGCAAGATAGAGATGATCAACAAAGGTCTTACGGGTGTCTTCACCCCTGAAACTCAAAAAAACATCATACTTGAAGCTCTTTTGAATCGATGAAGTTGAAGTAGACGCCATTGATCAATGTATGATTTAGAGATTGAATGAAATCAAATCTATATTAATTAGAGGAAATATATGAACTGATGGGAGATTAATAATTACCAAGAACACAATAGATTCGAATAAAGGGGTTGGGGGCAAAAGATTCTTATTCGTATAATAAATTATTGATTTCACGTGATGGCCACCATAGTAGTGGTGTTAATATTTAATCAAATCACTGAATAATTACTACTAACTTTTCACGTATCTATTGGTCTTTTCTTGAATTCAAGGGTGTTAAAGGTATATATTATTCGCTACATTAATTATAAAGATTTACTTAATTAGTTATTTTATTAAAAATGATTTGAGTTACAATTATCTGGTGAAGTGCACTGATAATAAACAGAATACCATAGTTCACAGAAGATGAAATAGAAGCCATTGATCAATGTATGTTTTAAAGATTAAATAAAACGAAATGGCATGATATTATGTTTGGAAGGAAAGAAAGAGTGCTAATCACCGGGAGAACTTAAAGCCACTTTTTTTGGTCAAAAGGATAACATGAAATTCCAACGAAAGAGATAGGAAGGTACGTTATCAGTCCCCCAAAATAATTATTTGTGCTTAGAACAAAATGACATCTTTAGGAAGTGGAGGAAGTTATATGAACTTATAAATTATAATTAAGAGATTAATAAATAATATACTAACAAATATGAGAAGGCCATTGTTTCAAGTATCAAGCTGAGTTAAAATATTCAGAGTTGAGTCAGAAGATTTTTCTACTAATGGGTTTCTTTCTGATGGGGTTGGGGGTGCGGTATCGGTTGGAAAACGGATAGATAGGCCCGATTAAAATAACACATATACTCTGAAGCAGACTCTTACATTTGATGTTAAAAAAGAAAAGAAATAATATACTAAGAAGACAAGATTCTGGTATCACTGTATGAATATATTTTATGATGGGTTGGGGACAAAAGAATATTATTTGCATTATTTAAAAGATATAAGGAGTATACCCAACCCTCCATGCCAATGATTTCGCGTTATGAACAACCACTTTATGAGCATGGACTGTTAAAGTGTAGGCCTGTTTTAAAATTATCAAAGTGAGGGGTATCATGTACATTATGCATATTCACCTAGTTATTATTATTATTTTTTTTATATTTAGTAAATGTAACTAAGAAGTCATTTTGGGTGTACGGATGCTTTCCAACCGGTGTGTTGTTTGGGAGGCGCCGGTTTCAGATAGTATATATACGTACGTGTATGTATGTGAAATGTGGTTATGGTTGTGATCAGAAGTTCAAATACAAGACTTCAAATTTATGTTTTCATCTCTATTCTGTCTCTTTTGAATCGCAAAACACACACACACGTACTCAAACAATTTTCATTTCATTTGTGAAATGACTTCAATTAACCACGAAAATGATTATGGGAAATTGTCACTGTGTTTCAACAGAAACCGACTCTCGAACTCATTATTTTACCCTGCACGTTCGGATATCAATTGTTGAAAAAGATAAATAAAAAGAAAAATTTTACAGCTTGAAGACCCTCTTTCATTCATAGTTAAACTCATATTAAAAAGAAAAAAAAAAAAAAAAATCCTTACATCTAAGTAAATAGAAAAATAAGTTGCCCACTAACTCGTTACTTGCTATCTGCTCATTATACTTATACACAACTATAAAGATCGGTGGCATTTGCAACCGGCTAAAAACACCCCCCGCCCCCCTTCAAGTTTCTTGATTTGACACTTTTTACACCTTACATTTTTTCTAAAGCTTTAGAAAATATCACTGGAACTTCCTTCAGTTTCTAAAGCCTCAAGTTTACCTTTTCACATTTTTACATTAAAAAGCTAATTTCTTATGTCATTATTTTCATATACATGTCGGTTTAAATTCGAGTTCATTTACTATTGGACATATTTTTTGTTCAGACACGAACTTCTTTAAATATAAAACGTTTTCATGCTAATTTTTATGTTATGTGCGCTTTGAGTTGATCTACGTTTTTATATATTTTTTTATTTGAAAACGAATAAGGTTAAATATAATACATTTTCATACGATGTTATAAACACGAGTAACTCTACATTTCGACGAAAATTTAATTCGAAAACGAGTCTACAATTGTAGTTTATACTTTACTAGCTTTAGTAAACCCGTGTATTACACGGGTTGAACAAATAAAATATTAAATATAATAGAATTTATCAAGTATAAAACGATATTTTACGATAAAATATAATTGAAATTACGTATAGGAAGAACAATATGTAATAAAGCAATTATATCAACTTTTTAAACTTTTGGTTTAAAATTTTTTTTTCAAAAAAAATAATAAATATTTTGTTTCAAAACAAATTAAAAATATCATTTTTAAAAATTTTCTTATAATAAATTTCAATCTTAATTATTTTTTGTTTATAAAAAATTAACTTTTTAAAAACACTAATTTTAAAAAAGTTTGATGTTTTGTAAAAATTTCTTATTCTATAAAAATTATATTTATATATAACATTAATAAGAAGATCTTTTTTATATTTAGTAAAAGTTAAATAATATTATTAATAATTAAGGTAATTATTTAATAGGAGAGAGAAGCGGGAAATTTTTGGTGAAAATGAATGTGGTGCCGCCACGTGTCACCCAAGATACTCTTTTATTAGAATAGAAAGATCATATCATGTAGGGTGCCGCCGCAACACGTAGGTAGATTTACCGGTGATCTATTAAAACAATATATATAAATGCCTAAAATAAAATTACTACAAATCCTTGCCCATTGACTCAACTTTGAAACGATCAATTTATTCCGTACACGTCTAACATCTACACATCTAGGTACGGGCTATTAGAAAATTTATAATACGTAAAATATAAATAAAAGATAATTTTATTTTGTATAAAATATTTCAATTTGATTTCAGTTTAGATGTTATAACTTTGGCTGTTTACTTCTTAAATTAATTTTTTTTATGTTTTAAAATTGAATTCAAGTATGAATAATGATTTAAAAAGTGTTTTAACTTTGTTATAAATGGCATGTCCCCATATGAGATTATGTTCGGTTTTCAACCCTCTCTTAATCACCTTAGAATTTTTGGCTGCCTCTGTTTTTCTAGAATATTAAATAATTTGAATAAATTTGGTTCTCATGCTGACAAATGTGTTTTTATTGGTTACTCTTCTTTTAAAAAGGGATACAAGCTGTGGAGTCTTGATAAAAAACAAGTAGTTTTTTCTAGAGACGTAAAGTTTTATGAAACAGTTTTTCTTTTCAAGGAATATAATACTATAAATGATGTAACCGAAACTTATAATAATAGGATCAACAACCTAAATTTTTTTGACACATCTAAAACAAAGCAACTAGTAAGTACAAATAAGAAGGTTATTTCGGACCAGCAGCCTATTTGTAACACTCATAATTCTGGTGTTGAGGCTGATTTTGTGCAGCCGCAAGGGCTAGATTTTAAACCCTATGATGGCTTGGCACAATCTCAGCAGCCCCGTAGTGTGAGTCATGGCACTAGTTCTGAATAGGCATAACAATAAAATATACTTTTCTGAGGGAATCAATAAGCCTACTGTATCTATTAGAAGGTCGTCTAGAATTTCATCTCTACCAAAAAAACTAGATGATTTTATAATAGAAGGGTAAAATATGAGATGGAGAAAGTGGTAAATTACTCAAATTTTTCTGCTAAAAATAAGACTTTTGTTTCCATGATAAACAAAACTGTTGAACCGAGTAATTTCAAAGAAGCTCAATCTGATAGCAACTGGGTAAATGCCATGAACGAGGAAATGGAGGCTTTAAATAAAAATAATACTTGGAGTCTTGTCGATCTTTCTGAAGGTAGAAAACCTATAGGATGTAAGTGGATGTTTAAAATAAAATACAAGTCAACCGAAGAAATAGATAGGTATAAAGCTAGGTTAGTTGCAAAAGGGTACGGTCAAAAAAAAGGAATTGATTTTGATGAAACCTTATTTCCAATAGTTGAAATGGTAACAATTAGAACTGTTATTTCCTTAGTTGTTCAAATTGATTGGCCCCTTTTCTAGTTAGACATTAATAATGTATTTTTTTATGGTGAATTGAATAAAGAAGTCTATATGTGCTTGCCTGAAGGTTTTTTTTCACATAACAAGACTAAAGTATGTAAATTAAATAAATCATTATATGGGCTCAAGCAAGCCCCTCGTATGTGGAAAGAGAAATTAGGAGAAGTATTACAAAAACTTGGCTTTACTCAAAACAAATGTGATTACTCCTAATTAATAAAATCTACAGATAATGTGTTTATAGCTTTGCTTGTGTATGTTGATGATATTGTCGTCACGGGAAATAATTTAAGTGAAATTGAAAAAGTAAAATGTTTGTTAAAAGAGAAATTCTTGTTTAAAGATCTTGGTGTTCTTAAGTACTTTCTAGGAATATAGGTTATTAGAACAAATGATGGTTTGTGTTTGTCCCAACGCAAATATTGCATGGACTTGTTGGCTGAGTTTGGGCTTCGTGGGTGTAAGCCTGTGTCCACTCCTATAGAGAGGACTTAAAAATAGTTTTTTGTGTTACTGGACAGAATTGGTGCCGTTCTCCCACCAAAGCGTAACTCCTGGAACAAAACAAGCAGTTCCCGTCAGACCAAACCAAAAGGAAAAGCAGCTAGCTACACCGGAGCGCATCCTTCAGTTAATGCTTCGCTTTGAATTCGCCTCCCTTCTTCCCTGATAGATAGAGCTAGTGTTCGAAGGTTTGGATTGGCACTGGGAAGGACGAAGGCTTCTATAGAAGATGGTTTTTGAAGGCAAGTTAGCCGTGTGCCACGATGGTTTAGTCTCCACTATTTAAAGTCCTTATTTCTTTCTACTACTGACCTCGAAAACGTTGGTTTGCTATTGATATAGATTAAAGACCGAACCTTTCTGGGAAAGCGTTACGGAAATGATCTACCTTTCTAATTTTGATCTTGACATGTTGGTGGTTTTGAACCGCCCGTGCCCAATCAAACATCACAATCATGAAAAGCACCTGAACCGGACACCAGAAGCTTCAAGGCCATTCACGCTGCTGCGAAACCAATCCATGGCATTGCAAATGGCGTGGAGCTACAAATACAAATAGGAGGATGGAAAGAGACCGGATATAATAGTGAAAGACGTGTATGTAAAAATACTTAAAAGTGCATTTTATATGTAATCATGAACTCTTGCAAAGGAGATACAATTGTTTTATCAAATGTCACTGAATATCAAAAACTCATCGGAAAACCATATACTTATCACATTCGCGTCCTGATATTTCATATACTGTCCAATTCCTAAGTTAGTTTATGCATCAACCTACACATACTCATTTACAAATTGCTCTTAGGTTGTGAAGGTACTTAAAAGAGGCACCAGGGCGTGGCATTTGGTTTGGAAAAAGTAAAAATTTTAATATGGTCACGTTAGCTGACTGTGTTTACATTCTAGGCGTTCTGTTACTAGTTTTTGTATTTTTTTGGGTGACTGTTTAATTTAATGGAAAAGTAAGAAACAGGGAACAGTTTCTCGTTCCTCAGCTTAGGCTGAATATAGATCTATGTGTGTTGCTTCCTATGTAACAATTTTGTTAGTACTACTGGAAGAGCTGTCCGTGCCTGTTACTCTTCCAGTTGAGTTACACTGTGATAATGATGTTGCCTTGTCAATTGCAGCAAATCCAGTATTCCATGATCTCACTAAACATTTTAAAATTGATCTCTTTTTTCTAAGGGAAAACTTAAATGCTGATGTTATTAAAACAGTTCCTGTGTCTTCCTCTAATCTAGTAGCATATGTTTTTACTAAAGGATTACTAGCCCAGCAACATAATTTTCTAATAAATCAGTTAAGGTTAAATGATGTGTTTGGGACATCAAATTGAGGGGGGTGTTAAAAGGTATTAAAAATCTCATGTTTTATTTCCTCTTTCAATTTAATGTATGTCCTAATGTCTTTGTTATTTCTTGTTTTGTTTTGGGCCCGTTGTTGTTATGGGCTTGTGGTTGCTTGGCTCGTGGCTTGGGCTTGTGTTAGCTGGGTTCGTGAGTTGCTGTTCATTGGTTGCTGCTGTTGGTTCTTATGTCTGTTGATGTGTGCATTCATAAGAAGCAAGAACACTTTTTGTCTTTAACACGCTCCTCTCAACTCTCTATGGGTCATCATCTAGGGTTTTCTATTGACACCCTATCAGCTATTGAAGTTCCAATAATTCTTGTTTTAGTTTGTTTACATCTGGTCATTGCTTTGATGATCATTTAGTTCTTGGATGTTTCTGAGTGTTCTTCGTGTAAACAAATTGATTGTTCTTGAGCGTTTTGTTTGGGATTATTCTTTTATATTTCCATCATGTTGTTTCTACCATATATTTGATACTAGGTTAGTCATCGTGTAATACACAGATTGAATAAATATAATATTAAATACTTATTAATAAAAATTTATGCTTTATAAAATCATGCTTGAATATCAAATATCATTATAATTACGTATAAATAGTTAAGTAAATAAACAATAATGTATTTTTCTTAAACTTTTGCCTTATAAAAAAATTGTGATTTTTAAATATATTTTTTTAAGAAAAATGTTTTTTTAAATTTTGTTGTATTCTGTATTTTATAATTTTTTTAAAAAGTGTGTTTTTAATAAAAAAATAGGTTTTAATTTATTAAATTATGTATTTTTTAATTTAAAAATGCTATGAGTAATATTATTAGTATTCAATATTATTATTAATAATATAGAGAAATGAAAAGTAAGTATAATGAGGTTTACAATTGTTTCACGCTTATTTTAGTTTAACGTATTCGCTTAATATAAAAACAAAAATTATGTTTTCATTATGGTCTTATAGAACGACAATTACTTAAATACGTTCGTATCGCCGGAATGGCAAAGGGGTCAACACGTTAGGTTTTACTACAATTACTTGAAATGACCCGCTAAGCATCCGTGGCTGAATGGTTAAAGCACCCAACTCATAATTGGCGAATTAAATTTTAAAGCTCTCGAAAAGACCTGATCCTTCTCTAGCGTAAAATATATGTGTGAAATAAACACTAATAGTTACAATATAATATTTTAGTGTAAAATATAATTAAAATTATTTATACGTAATAGTTCAAGAAGTAAAACAATTATACCATTTTTTAACTCTCTTATCTAAATAGTTTCATTTTTTAACATTCATTTTAAGATTTATTATTATTATTTTTTTTTTGTAAAATTCTTGTTTTTTAAAAACTCTGGTTTATAATTATTCTGATTGTTTTAATAAGAATGTTTTAAAATATTTCACATGTTTATAATTTTTTCCAAAACAAAACGATTTAAAAAATATATAGTTTTTAAAATGTTTAGTGTTTTAGTAAATTTCATATTATATAAAAATTTAGTTTTTTGTTATTTAGATTTTAATCAATAGATGAAAAAATAGTTTGATTTAAAAAAAATTAGATAAGAGAGAGAAATATTAATATATTCATTTTTAATAAAAGAGAGAAATTTGTATAAGTATTTAAATTACTATAATACCTTTTTGGAGGGAAAATTGATGTGTGTAGGTCTAGAAAAATGACAAGTGACAAAAAAATAGCTTAAGAGAAGGAAAAATGGCAAAAAAAATCTTGTTTTATTAGATGTTATATTTTTAATAAAAGAGAGAAATTTGTATAAGTATTTAAATTACTATAATCCCTTTTGGAGGGAAAATTGATGTGTGTAGGTCTAGAAAAATAACAAATGGTAAAAAAGTGGCTTAGGAGGACAAGTGGCAAAAGAAATCTTGTTTTATTAGATGTTATAGATTTTTGACACAAAGAAAATCCAAACTCTAATTAATAACAATAAATTGTCTACGCAGTACAACAGCTACAAAAGAAATTCACCTTGAAACTAACCAAGTTAGGGTTTCAAATTAAGAGGCTCTGACTTATGTGAGTCGAGAAATAATGTGATCTTATTGCCATTGATTGGATCGTAGTGATCATGATTACCGCAACCATCAACTGTTTATTTGAACTTCATTACTGTTTCATGAAACGAGTTCGTTGGTGTACAACACAAAATCATAGCTAGAGAGAGAAGACACGAAATTGGCTGAAAGAGATGACGTAAAGAGAGGAGAGAGAAGAAATGGGGGTTCTAGCGTTCTACAGATTTCTTTAGCTGGCCGAAATGAACAAATGCGAGGTAAAACATGGAAAAAGCATGCGCACAAAGAGATTATACCTAATGTATATCAAATGGTAAATCACTATTAACACACTTCAAAATGTTATATTATAAATAACTTGAATAATTTTGTTAATTTATATACAACTAGGTTAGTACCCCGTGTATTACACGGGTTGAATAAATAAAATACTAAATAATTAGTAATAAAAATTTATGAATTATAAAATTATGTTTGATGATACAATATGATTATATTTGCATATGAATAGCTACTTTAAGTAAATAAACAATAATATATTTTTTTATACTTTTATTTTATAAAAAATATGGGTTTTAAATATGTTGTTTTAAAAAAATGAATTTATTTTTAAAAAAGTTGATTGTATTGTGTATTTTATAAAACT